>OY747098.1:15907064-18307064 GCA_963556455.1 Epiblema foenella | reverse complement strand
ACTCCACGATTCCTTCGGAGTCGCATGTGCTGTAATTTATTTAAGATACAATTGTGATTGTATTTCAGTGATTGTGAGAAATATAATAGATTCATATGTGCTTACCAGTCTTATCTTTCAGCTAAGATCACCTCCTCTAAATCCGTACCTCTTTAGCAGTAAACCACAGTACCTATAAAACTCATTGAGTCTCAAGAATCGTGTTCGTTATTGATAACAACTAAATATGAAAAATTTTTTTCGTGAGGTACATGAAATCCTCTAAAATAAACACTAACTTTTTTACTTGTCAAAAGTCATGTGAAATGTTTTCGAGCGCATCATTTTGCTCAGACAATATTGACTTGGTATCTATACGTGTTTGCCTCGACAACCTGTTCTTTATTCGAGCAAAACGATTGCAAAACAACAAAAATGGCACTGTATCGTTAAAAATAACGTGCACTCTTTACTCAGTGAAAAAATAAAACGTGATTTCCCGTGCAGGAAATTCAATTACATTGACGCGATTTTCAATAATCTTTTTCCAAACGTGAGCAACGCGATCAACGTTTCGTGTGAAGTCAAAATGCTTGTGCACCATTTATTACACATTGTTCGCGAATTAAACGTTAGAGCAAATCAACGAAAGAAGAATATCTCATGATGAAAAGGCGCCTTAAAGTTTCCTTACCATGAGGACAGCACGACTGCTGAAGGTTTACTTTGCACAAATTGTGAAAAACCTAGATAGTTTTCTAGAATAACAGAGCTTATAATTGAAGGTTGGAGTATTTCCTATTACCTCTAAGTCTTATTTCCACGTTTTATCATAGGACTCGGTTCGAGAGTTCTATATGTATGTCGTCGTATGGCCAACGCCACACCATGCTGGAATCCACCGTCATCTACGAGTAAGTGGTGTCTTGCTATTAACTGAAACGGGCTATCTTTCTTGACTGGAAGTCATTTACGGTCACATAATACCTCGACTACAATATCCTTGACACTTGCAATTACAAGTAATGCTAGTTGAGAACTTTTGCGCTTGATAAATGACAGTAATAAGTTGTACCGTCTGCTCGGCCATTATTCGGATGCAAACTTTTGTATTGCTTGTTGCCTATCGAATAATGTTGCCTCGTTCCTGTCTAGTTGACTTTTTGAACCTATCACAGCGTTTATAGTTTTATCGCTTCGTTGTATTGAAAAAATTCTGATTGTATTTTGTTACCGTTAAATGTAGAGCATGCGTATGTTGGTTATGTTTTATCGTATAACCCAAACGACGACGAGAAAACTTGAATTATAGATGTTTCCTGATTTTATAAACTTGTGGCGTAGTCATTAGTTGATATTCCCTTGGTATACATTAATCTATTTTTAAAACAAAATCATATTTTATTCGTTTTATACATCATTCTTATACGAAAACAACGTTTGTGAAGGATTCATTTATGTTTATATTTAACAAAAGAATTTCTCGCGGAAAGGGGTTGTATTTACTTTATCATTTCAGGTTTTATAAACGCAATCTAATCACAAGGATTTACGTTTTATAACAGTGTTTCATGCTATTTTGGGCTGAGGCGTGTTAAAGTGCAATTACGTTCTTCAAAGGCAAAATTATTTTGTTCAGGTTAGAAAGCGAAATACCACCTAGTGGTTGAATTAGAAGCAATTCGAAAAATGCTTCTATTTGTGCTCAGTCCGAACAAAGAGATGTTATCGTTTTTATAATTGATTCTCATGACCTCAGCCTAGTTTTCGTTTGAAAAATGATCGTTTAAAAATAGAAAATTATTCATCCAACCTATTGGAGTTACACACATTTCGACCACGCGAAACGACACACACGCGCGTGACATTTGTATATTGCATGTAATTTCGCGTATGCGGCATTATGCGTAGATAGATATGTCATTATGCGGTTCGACCTACTGACCAATCACTTTAAAACATATTCAGAACAGTTACGTAAGTGTTAGTTGTTACGCATGCTACGTGACAAAATAATACGACGAAAGTAAAAAAGATATAAATTTCATCTTCTAGGAGCCATAATAATCTTGTGGCAACAGAGGTAAGGCGGATGGATAATCGCGGTGTTTTGTTTGTTTAGATTGCTGATAGTTGCGAATTGGGGCTGGGTGTTTGGATCTGTTTGTGTTGGCGCCATGTTGAGGATTATACTAAACCGGGTCGTTGAGCACGGTGACAATAAATTTAATAACGTACATAGTATAGTGTTACACAGATACTTATGCTATCATGCTAAATCTAATATGTTTTAATTCGTATCACGTAATGAAAAGCAACGACTGAGGAAGAATGATAACTGCGAGAGTTCTGAGAGTCTGCTGTAGCGAACATGACATGACAACAAATATCTTTTTTCTTAATTTAATATTAATGAGATAATGTCTTGTCGAAGATCTCATGGTTAGAAATAATTGCCATGCGATAAATAAATTAATGAATGAACTTTATTCTGTAAGTAGGCCGCAATGGCCCTTTACATGTCAAAAACTACTAGCGTTTCTCAAAAGACAACTGCCGAGAAGAAACGCCGAAAGAAACTCGACCAAAATAATATACTTATTACAATGGTAATACTTATAACCTACTTGAGTAAATCTGAGAGTTAAACAACAAAGCAACAAGAAAGTATGTAGGTACTTTAACAATGGATTAAGACTTTTGTAAGGTAATTATTATAAACTGGCAGAGTATTATATAGGTGTTGATTTCCTCCTTTGTACATGGTACAAATACAACCCTATTTTTTTTCTAATTGAATAATTTCCATTCATTCTCAAAAGGATCTATTGTTTTCATAGGAATCATGAGTCGAAAGGAGTGGTAATCTAGCTGATGTTGTTATCAGAATAAAATATTCCCTCCCCGGTCATCTAGTCACTTAGCAGCAATGTCATATTTTTATTTTAAAGGCTGTCTGGTAGATACTTTAAAGCGGTAATACCGCCTTATTACCATTTTCTTTTTTATGAGATTTTGTAAAAAATGGTGACTCCCTTAGGGCATAAACATTATAGGTATTTATTATAACGGTTGCTTATAATGCGACTTCCAGGCAAGTTTACATCGATAATTATTCCTAGAAATTCGGATTTGTTGTCATGATTATTGTAACATTCAAGTAACAGAATGTTACAATATTAATTTTGTTTGTTGTGTCTCATCTCAGAAATTCTCGGCTTAGTTATGTAAATTACCATGTCGCCATTTTTCTACGACAACGCGTGCACAAAGAGGAATTTTAATGCACTTTAGTAGTTGCTCCCTTAGAACTTCCTGTGACATTTTAAAAATATAAGCCTTAGGTTTCGCTTGAAAGCCGGCACATAAAGGTTTAACGCTGTACGAGTATAAGCTCTTACATAGTTGCAGTGTAGGAAGTATTTATATAGGAGCCGGTGATCATGAATTGTAAATAACAGTATGAGCTATACGTTTAATATTTTTCCTACCTGAAACGATCTTTTATTTTATTTTATTTTTGCACGATAGGTTTGTAACTACATTAATAAATCGTCTAGGCATTTAAAACATTCTGCTTAGACGGGGAGCTACCCCGAATAATAATTAATGTAAATAAACATTTTGAAATTATTATTTTTTGACGGCATTCAACGTTGGGTTAGTGGTTGACGATTACGTAGTCACTGATTTTAAATAATTAATTTACCGTAATCTGACTCTATAACGTCATATAGTTACAGCCCACAGCACAGGTTTAGTCCCATTTTGTGGAAAATTAACAACGCCATCAGCATTTGAACAAGTATGAAAGGTACTAAGTAAATTCATAAACACCGAGTCAGTTTATTTTTCTTGAGAATCGCTGAATTGATAATTTACAAACTAAAATAAGGGTGTGGGGGGGGGGGGGGCGGCCTTAATGTGAATTTGTTGCATTACTCGTAGTATAGTAAGGTACTTTCATTTATATTTTTGTAATTATTTACTTACTTTTCTTGTACAACTTGTGACCACGCCACGTGCACTAATCAGATATATTCTCGATATAGTATTGGAATAACATGTGCATTATATAATAATTCGGTACTTTTCACATGTTAAAATATGGAGTGTAAACGAATTAAAAAATAAATGACTTACATAAGATTATCAAAATCATAAAAGATTCAAACATTCTTTTTTATCGTCCAATGTCCATAATAGGTAATACTAATAGAATCCTTATGTAACAATAAATAATAAACTGAATTACAACTATGTAACTCAATTCAGCATTTCACGTAAAAATAAAAAGATGTAAATAAAAAAACTATTAAATTAGCAATTTACTTACGTTCCCGTGCAATAACGGTTATCTAGCATCATAATCTAGAGTCAATTAGTAGTTTTGTTTAAAAATCGCTCTTCTTTTCGATTTCAACGGCATTTTGTGAGCCATTTTGGCAACATGATTTTTCCGAAGTAAAAAAGCCTGCTGAATCTGAATCCACATGTTGCCAAGCCGAATTTTAGACACCTTACTCAAACTTCAAGATGGCGGAATTCAACAAAAAAAATCATAATCATATATATAACTCGAATCTGGTGTCGAGTGCAGTGTCCTGGAATGGGTTTCGGGGATCGCTAAACTCAATTTTGATAACCATAGGTCGGTCGGGGTACTGGAAGTGAACGCAAACCTTTAGGGTTCCAAACCAACCGCAAAATTAAGTTGTTTTTAATAAGAAAAATAAGGAACATTCAAAAATAAATCTGATTCATATATTTTTATTTGTTGGTAAATTATGCGTAATAATAAATATCATCACCACAAGTTCATACCTTAAACCTTTCTAAAAAAACTGACTTTGGTGGCTTCATTCCTTTGTTTTCCAATATTTTTTAAAACAAAAAGTATTTTACTACTCAATGAGCTGTAAACAACGATACTCCACTTGATAGGTCTTTCGACTTCTGGTTATCTAAAATGAGTTCAGCGACCCCAAAACCCATTACAGGACAACCCACTCGACCAGATTCGAGTTATAATACAGTTTTTTAAGTTTAGGCCCGATTTTGGCCGCCATCTTGTTTGCATCCAGTTCCGGTATTTGGACCGACTTTTGGTTATCAAAATCGAGTTCAGCGACCCCCGAAGTCCATTGCCGGACCTCACACAACCAGATTCGAGTTACAATCTGAATTTTTTAGGTTTTCTCGCTATTTTGGCCGCCATCTTGAATTTTGAGCTCAAAATTTGGCTTGGCAACATTCAGAATCGAATTCAGCAGGCTTTTTTACTGCGGAAAAGTCATGTTGCCAAAATAGCCCATAAAATGCCGTTCAAGTTGAACTAATGTCATATATAAGAGAGGTAGGGTACAGAAAAGAGAGGTCGGGCACAGCAAAATGTCATCTTGCTCGAATTTGGGGCAGCCCAACTGGGGAGGTACCTCCGCTTTGCAGAAGACCACAGCCATAATAACATTATTTACTATACAAGTATTTAGAGTTGTGTTCCTGGAGGTGAGCAAGGTTGCCAGAGCTCCCGAGGATGCACTGTGTTGAGAGCGAGGGACCTAAATGTGTTCCTTCTGCTGTCAACACAGTGCATCCTCAAATCTTATAAAGGGTCGGCAACGGGCGCGTGACTCCTTTGGAGTTGCGGGCGTCTATAGGCTGCGGTGGCCGCTTACCATCAGGTGGACCGTACGATTGTTAGCCACCGGCGTTGTATAAAAAAAATATCACTACCACTCTATACTAGCGAACTCAATCATGCCTAAATAATTAGTTGTTGATTTTTTCAGCATTAGTACCAGACTGGTGTGCTTAATCGAGTTTCTGATGGAATCGCTGAGTCGTGCAGCGCTGATAAAAATAACCCTTGTTACGATATGGTGTTAAGTACCTATTATTTTGGTGGACACAGAAATTCGGTTACCTTACTCGTTATTATTTTTGTATCTGGATATAATAAATAAAGAAATATTTTATTTATTTATTCAACAACAACCTAAGTCTATCATTACAGGGTATGATACCTAATGCGACAGACCAGGATATAGTGTTCTTTACAACAACGACAAAATAGTTACGAAGACTAACACATTACATACATAATGTTCTTTAAAGCAACACATAAAATACGATAATATTAAAAATAAACAATCTAAGAAGACAATATTGACATAGTACCGCCGTCACACGCTGCATTGGTCTTCCCCCCATTGGTGGTTATTAAGCGGATACTCTTACACAAATCGATCTAACCCTATAGGGCTATAGCCTATCACATTCATTTATTTATTGATAAAATATTGTATTTTACAAGTTATGATCCTAAGTATAGGTGCATTATTATATTTTTTTTACATTTTATGTCACGTCTCATTGATTAATAATAAAGTTATTCATTCTAGATTCAGCAGCCGCTTCCGACGATTTTGTTCCGTTCCGATTTCGATGCTATAATACGCTTTATCAATTAATAGCGTTTTAAGTTTATTTTCAAACAGTCTGTTACTTTCTATGTGTGTCTATATGTGTCTGTTTCTATATGTATGAGAATATAATTTTATTGATTTTTCTTGCAATTTTATTGAAAATATCACTTAGTATTTGCGTCAACGTTTTGACTGTTGTCCGGTATTTTATCGAAACTTGACATAATTTTGCTAGACTAAAGATCAGCAAGGTTAACACAACTATGCCGTGGAAACCGTTAGTTTTAGTTAGCACCGTTATGTGGACTTAAATATAATGCGTACTCATACAATATAAATATCTTGCACATATTAATTATATGCCTGCGTGATGGGTACAATACCAAGGAGGCCAATTTGCCCAGTAATTTTTAATATTCAGTTTTAGTTATTTTATTTCACACTAGCTTTTTCTCGCGGCTTCGCCCGCATACTAAGGCTCGGTTTTATAAAGATCCGTTAGATCTTATGTCGGTTTGTTATGTCAAAAAATGTACTGAGTTACTGAAATTTGATCTGACATTAGGTCTAACGGATCTTTATAAAACCCAGCCTAAGAGTAATTTTTAACCGTCTACAAAAAAGGAGGTTCACAATTTAACCTGTATGTTGTATGTACGTATGAAGGTAGGTATGGATGACATTTCCGTAATCGGCACCCCGAGGAACCACAAAGATGATACCCATATTGTTTTTTAAGAAAAATAAATTTCCGCCATCTTGGATAATATGATAATGGATATCATTTTCGTAATCGGCACTCCGAGGAACCTTGAAGATGACACTCATATCGATTTTTAAGAAAAATAAATGTCCGCCATATTTGATTTTAAAATGCATGTCATTTCGTATTCGGCATCCCGAGAAAACTCGAAGATGACACCCGTACTGATTTTTAAGAAACATAAATGATCGCCATCTTTAATTTGAAAATGCATAACATTTTCATAAACGGCACCTCGAGGAACTTCGACGATGACACCCATATCGATTTTTAAGAAATAGTAGATTGTGTCTCAAGGGAGCAAAATGATATATTTACGGCGAGGGCGGTATATTGAATTCTGAGTGAAGCGGAAGATTCTACAATAGAATCCTGAGCGTAGCGAGGGATTCTAAAGTAGAATCTTGAGCATAGCGAGGGATTCAAGTGTTTACGCCCAAGACGGAAATATATCATTTTGCTCAATTTTGCTACCGTGTGACACATACTGCTTTTCACTCCGTCTATGAGGCCCGCTGCTAAAAACATGAAATATCTTACAGACGATTTTACTACAGAGTGTCACATACTGCTTTTCACACCTTCTATGAGGAAAAGGGTCATTGTTGCCCTCAAATGAGGGAAGAAAAGTACATCTTTGATCCCTCATTCGAAGGCAACAATAACTCTTTTCTGAATAGCAGGTGTGAAAAATAAATGTCCGCCATCTTAGATTTGAAAATGGATGTCATTTTCGTAATCGGCCTCCCGAGAAACCTCGACAATGACACCCATATCGATTTTTAAGAAAAACAAATTTCCGCCACCTTGGATGTGAAACTGCATGTCATTTTCGTAATCGGGACCTCGAAGAACTTCGACGATGACATCCATTTTGATTTTTAATAAAAATAAATGTTCGCCATCTTAGATTTGAAAATGGATGTCATTTTCGTAATAGGCACCTCGAGCAACGCCAAAACTGACCCCCCATATCGATTTTAAATATATGTATATATATCCGCCATTTTGGATTTGAAAATGCACGTCATTTTCGTAACCGGTACTCCGAGGAACTACAAAGATTACACCCATATCGATTTTTAAGAAAAGTAAAAATTTGCTCCCCGCTCAAACTTGGAACTCCCTTTTCACCCATTTAGAAGAGTAATTTCGAAAAACGCTGAAACACGTTTTGTTGTATATAATCAGTCTATTTACGCAGTTTCAAATCTCTCACTTCAAAAAAGATTTGCTCGCCGTACAAACTTTGAACCCCTTTTTCACCCCTTTAGGGTAGCAATTTAGAAAATCGCTGAAATATGCCATTAATATATTTATACAGAGATTCTATATACAAAGTTATTAAAGTGAGAGACTTGGAATTTTCTATATAGGATCTCTGTTTAAATATATTAATGGCGTATTTCAGCAATTTTCTAAATTGCTCCCTTAAAGGGGTGAAAAAGGGGTTAATTCGTGTTTTCATAAAAATTTTGGACCCCCGTTTCACCCCCTTTGGGGGATGAATTTTGAAAAATCCTTTCTTAGTGCACCTCTAGACTTTATAAGGAACGTACTTACGTGCCCAATTTGGAATCTAACTATCATACTGAATTTCTTAAGAGGGGTCACCACGCAAAATTGCTGTTTGTATATTGAATATTTCCCTATATACAAAAATAGACGATGATTTTCTTTGCTGATTTCTTTCGTCCAGCTATATTTTATGGGCCCACTATACAAAGAACGATGGTTCCTTTTAAAAAGATATTAAAATATTGTTACACAATTCATGAAAAATAAGGACTAAATGCCATAAGGTATTGTCTATCAGTTATTGGGCTAAACGAAAACACTTGGCATTAAAGTTAAAAGGTGTTTAAAGTGTCAACCCACTCATCATTGAGGAATTCCATAGATCATCGCAGAACTTAATAATTAATTCTGCTTTACTAAATACTCTAAATAGTGGTTTCCAAGAGTGAATTATTAGTTTCCAAAGAAAATATGTACCCAAATACCTTGTTAAGAGCGTTATTTTCTTACTATAAATGGTCTTATAATTGTTTCAGTTGTCAGCATCTTTACTGGTGTTGCTACATCTATCAATGAACGTCGTGGATGAGGGTCATGCTGTGAATCCAAGTAAGTAAAATCCAAATACATGTCTATTCCAACTCTGCTCGTTATATTGGAATGTAAGTACTTTCTATTTAGGTACTTCGAAATAAACACACATATCTGGTTGCGGGTTCTTTGAAATTTCTTGCCGTTTTGCTAGGTCATTCATCATTATATACACATATATATATACACTGTAATAGTATAATAATAATATATCAGAAGTAAAAATGCCGTGTTTCGTATCTTTAGGACAATATTGGATGCTTAAACATTTTATCAACAACGTTAGGTTCGTTTTGGAATACCTGGGTGGCGTAATTGCCGAAAAGGTCATTGTAAATAAGCGAAGCCTACGTTTTAGGTAAAGAAACCCCCCGAAACATCTCGTTTGTTCAGCATGTTGTGGACGCTGCTGAGAGCTATTGTATATACGCGAGCTGACTTGATGAATTTTGTGGTTAAACTAATAAGTCAGATTGCGTGTTTTTACGAATATCAGCGTCGATTTATTACAAGTATTAAGTTCTCGCACAAAAAGGGTCGCAAATTTCATAACGTGCTTCACTATTATTAAAAGACGTATCTCATAAACTGGACTGTCGCCACGGTGGAAACCAAACAAATGGATAATCTGAAACCTCCAATCGTTACATAATAGGTAAGAAATAGGCAATATGGCGCACTGCCGGCCGATACAAGCGTATGATGAGCGGTCGACGCTGAATAATGTATGAAGGGTTGTTTCCGTGCACCAGATAACCTACCCCAGAGTACCTACCCGGGCAGTGGTTCCAAACGAAAACATGTGTTTTTATACCTAAATATCTCCAACGTTGCTGTTGTTCAATAGTTAACTGTAAGAAGGCATTAAATGAACCTATATCCTTACATCAGCCGATTAACTTAGTGTTACTTTTCACTAAAGTTACCTACGTATACACATACTTAAGGACGTGATTTAGGTACGGTATTAATGACACAATAACATGATGATTACAGATAAGACTCAACAGCATTGTCATTGAAATCAAGAGGCGAACAACAAAAACGCTCCGCGGGAGACTTTGAGCGTTCACTTCATAAACCGTCGAGTAATTCCGCCTCTTTGTTGAATATTATATAGAGTTTACTGTTTCTGAGACTGAATTTTCATTACGCCAGCGCTAATTATATCTCGTTTTTGTCTTTAAGAGATTTCCGTTTGGGACAATAATGCAAATGAAAAATTAATTACAGAACTAAGCCTTCCGTTACTCGCTCACAAAAGTCTTCATTTTATCTTAAGCATATAGCATAACAAAACTATGTGTAATCTTAATGAAGCATATAGCATAACACCATATTTGTTCCTAAGTTTTGGGTGTTTTATATGTATTTATTTATATAGATGAATAGATACCTATTCATCTATATAAATAAATATATATTCACCTGTTAGCCTTAGTACAAGCTTGACTTAGTTTGGGACTAGGTCGACTTATGTAAGAATTTCAGCAAATATTTATTTTATTTTATTTATTTATTAGTATCAAAAATCTTCAAAGGTTTACCTATCAATAATTGAGATAACTGTAACATTACATACAACAGATGTCATTGATCATAATTGCACGTAAAGGCGAGGTTCATTATGAGAAACGACCCCTAAGTTGGTGAGAATAACAAGCCAACTTCCGTGCAGCTGTCGTATGATAACCATTAACCTAAAAGCGTGCGGTACTTCGCTTAATGTGACTCCAATTTAGATTGAAATAATCTTACCATATCCCAGGTCGTGGTAAGGCTAAGTGTAATATCAGTTTAACCGACATTTTTAATGTTGATCAGCCCGATTTATATTTAATAATTGAAAAAGGTTCTGTAGTCCGTGGTGACTGCGGTAATAGGTCCAATCAGTCGGTCCCTCAATGCTGAAGATCGTGACCGCTATATCATTGGCGGGGAGTACAGATGGCTTGCTAATGGCCCCGATGATATGTTTCATGCAGCGCCCGGTGTTCTACGCTATGGGGGCGATGAGAGCGTGATGGCGCATTTATTCAAAAGGATCGAACTGGAAAGCCTTCATATGGGATTGAACATCAACAGAACAAAAACAAAACTGATGATCATTACCGGAATGGAGTCCGCCGGCCGTGGTCCTAAGCTAAAAGATCTTGATTGGTGTTGATTGTGTCGAGAAATTCAAATATCTTGGCTCATTTATTCGCAAAGATGGTATCTGCGACCAGGAAATAGTTCGCCGAATATAGATGTCAAAAGGTACCATGAGCAATTTGAAGAAAATCTGGAGGAACCGTGCTATCCAAAAGTCAGATTGGTTCAGGAACTGGTATTCTCCATCTTCCTGTACGGGTCAGAATCCTGGCCCGTAAAAGTTAATATTATATTGTGCGTGCACGATGCATTCGAAATGTGGTGCTGGCGCCGGCTTCTGCGTATCCCTTGGACCGTCATGAGAACTAATATGTCCATAATAGAGGAACTCCAAATCCGCATACGCCGCTCGACAGTTTGCCAACAGCTAATGCTAGCATTTTTTTTGCATATCGCGCGTCGTTTCATTAGCCTCGAATACATCACGTTGACGAGAAAGATGGAAGGTAGACGAGCTCGCAGCAAACCACCAGCTAGATGGATTGAGCAAATCGCCAAACTCACCGGACTCCGAGAACATAGGAAAATAATAAGTACACACGAGGAAAGGTGACCCAAAAAAGATAATTAGTATTTTTAGGGTTCCGTACCTCAAAAGGAAAAAAAAACGGTACCCTTATAGAATCACTTTGTTGTCCGTCTGTCTGTCTTGACGGGTCGAAGTTGCACCACGTCCGCAGAGAATACCCACCGGTGACTCACCGCTACCCTACACGTGACCCCTGGGTGGTGCTCAAAGTGCAACAAAAACTGGCAACCGTACTGTCTTCTCGAAGATCTCACGGTTCGAAATAATTGCCATACAATAAGTAAATAAATAAATCCCTCAAATTGATGAAATCGAGAGTGGGAGTAGAAACTATGAACCAGACCATTATCATGTAGATATATTGGCGTAGGGAAAATTCGACTCAGAAAAACCAGTATAAGCCTGACCTCCAAATATGCACATACTCGTAGTAGTTAAGAATTCGGGGTCAAGTAAAATGCATGGAGTTGTTAGATTGCTTAGTAAATAAGTACAGTCATCTGCATCATTATGTCAAGAATTTTGAACTTATCTTCTAGGGATCTCGTCCAATTCACAATGAAATGACGCGGAAATAGGTTATGAAGAGTCCTATGATCGTCCACCTAGATTCGGTGATCTTTAGATTGCCGCCGTTTTATCTGATATAGTTTCGAATTTCTTGGAATTAAAAGGGATATGGACAATCATCGAGGTTAAAAAACTGGTCCCACCGCCGACGATGATCGAGAAGCGATTAGAGATAGAAACTAGAAACGAGTTGGCGAGCAGCGAGAAGATAGCTAATCGCTTTCTGGCCCCTGGTGGGACTAGTGCCTAAGCAGCTAGTGCTTTTTTTACCATGAAATTGCAAGTATTTTTTTATTTTCATGTTTAGTTTGATTAGTGGAGTTTATTTTAAATTAAAAACACAATAACTTGAAAACCACTGAGTTTAGATTCCGGTTCAAAATTACCAAATCAATTGGGTCAAAATCATACAAATACAAGTTTGTAATTTAATCACCTTAGATGAGGGCTATATATTGATAAGCATTAGTTGCTACGTCAACGACATCTCATAGTAATTAAGGAGTTCCATATTGTGTTATCTGTGGTCAACAACATCAGTTTTACTCACCAAATGGTTGGTGGTTTCCGTGAGAAAACGCTTGATATGGCACATTTGAGGAGTTTCCTCGATTCCTCCTGAATCCTATCGTAAGACTTCACCTTCACATTTATATGGAAACTACTTTTTGAAAACAAATACATTTTTAGTCGGACATGGTATACAATTATGGGTAAACATACATAAAGAAATGGAAATGATCTGCCAAGTGAGAACCTCCTTCCTTCTATTGAAATAGGTTGGTCAAAATGTGAAATTAAAATAATAATATAAGAACATACGCATACGCTTTTTATTAATAAGCAAAAAAGCAAAATAAACCTTGTGGAAATTCGTCAATCCAGGATAAAATTACCAATATTCATTGTATTAAGCAATTAATGCGTTACTTGATTCCCTTCACCCCAGAAAGCTGAATAAAGTCTCCGGACAGGCGTGAGTGGTATTGATTAATGATCTGCAGTATGACAGGTGATGCCAAGTTGATTCGGAATTTTCCTGTGTTCGCATTTTTGACGTGATTCCCACGCAATCATTTATAACGAATGACTGACGCTCTGTCACACGGATTTCGATGAAGTTGAAGTATCTAAGGGTTGATAGTGTAATTTTTCCGTCAATTCGCATATGTGCATTTATATCCAAAGGCTCAGAAACAAAAAATCATGCAATACACACCACTATTTGCCCATACCGGTAATTTGACTGTAGAGTCTAGACCGTCAGGTTAAAACCTACTTTTTAAACTGTTAAATTAGCTAAATTATTAGATAAGTTTGTAAAGAAATATGCATGTATATTGTGGATTTCTTTTTATCCCTCGACGCAAACAAGGTGTGCACAACATAAACATCGTAGGTCCAAACATAAGGTAAACGTCCCATGTGTCATCATGGCATAATATTGAAAATATTGGGTCATTGTCAAACACAGGTTTAGGTTACACGCCTATAGTCTCTGTTTCCAATAAATATTATCCCTATCATATTATTCGTAAATTATTTAGGGGCCAAAAAGTGTCCGCGGTTCGCGGAAGCCAATTTAAGTACAAGTTGTAACCTAAAATACTTCGTTAATAGTGTCCAAAAAACTCACGCGCAAATGTTCTTCTGGTCGGTGAGCGGCGAACCTGGGGATTTGACAGGGTCCCAGAACTCTCAGGCTGCGGAACAAGGTTAATACTACCGCAAAGTCCAGAAAAACGCGTAATTTCTCTCATATCCGGTTGGCGTTAAAAATACACAATTTCCTAATAACACTATAAAACGACCCGCGAGCATTGTATTAGGGCGCAAATTACACACAAATTTCGAGACAAAGAGGAAAACTATTGAATTTTGCTTGTGGGAACGCACTTCAATTCAATGCACCACACCCAAAAAGCTGTATCATCAATGCAATAAAGCATTTTTCTGACATTACAATTACAGCTCAAAGAAAAGTTATGTTCAGATACACGCGCTAAGTATCATTTAACACAACAATTAAGTCGGAACGGAACATTGCTATTTAGTCAACACACATGTTGTCAAAACTGATATATAATTTCAGATACGGCAAGCAATAAACATTTGATCAAATTGACGTTTCCAAAATACAATACCTACAAAATTTCTAAAGCTACGCATACAAATGCGTAATTGAGTTCGCGCGAAATTATAAATGAACTCTGGTTTTGTTGTCAAGTCGGGCTCGCCGTAATCAGTGCTGGCATTTCGCTTGTCTGGAATGGTCGGTCGCGTGCAACCGAATATTATTCTAAATCAAAACAACATTTCAGCGTGCCGCCTGTAGCACAGAAAACATGTTTTTTGGCGAGATGTTGCCAGGAGTAGAGAAAAATAAATAGTGAGGTATATATCGATAAAAACATATCGATAAGCATAACATTATACAACCAAACTTATTCAAATGTTGTAATTTATGAGATTTGCATGAAAATATGCATAAAGGCTCGTTAAGCGGGAAAAAACAAGGTATTTTAATGTGAAGTTTTGTCCTTTAAATAGGAATAAACCATAAGATTTACAAATCATTTTAATTTGACAAATTCAGAGCGTACTGGATTGAGAGAAACACTACTAATTTCGATTATCGATGTTCTCGGCAAGCACTTAGGAGTACCCGATAGATTGCGCCGAAAGATGCCACTTTGCCATACTGTGGCAACATTTGTGCATTTTGACTTGTCAAACAACTTCGCCTAATGGTAGACTTTACCATAGTGCCTATGCCAGTACTAACAGGTAGACTTCGGGTTCCTTTCGGACGCAAGATAGTGCTATAGTTAAATAGGGTCTATAAAATAAACCTCCCATATTAGGCACCCAAAACGGTTGATTATGTAACTAATAAACAGTGTTTTTTAACGTCGCAAAAACCTGATTTAAAAAAAAGTAAACAGCTATGAACGTTACGATATCGCGAAGTGTAAATCCATTGCGCAAAATTGGAGCATTTGAGAGTAATTGAGTTTCATATTATTATTTACCTGGTACGTCATATAATCGTACCTACAGGTGAGGGTTGTAAGAGTGTAAATAAGTATTTTACACCAGCCGTATTCATAAGATTTGAACATTACAATAGTAAAATAAAGACCATGAAAATACACGATTATTAATGCTGAGAGTGGAAAACGTGAAGGTTATTTAATTTTAAACCAGCGCTATTAGCACTGCGTGAAACGTAGATTTAAAGCCTCCTTTGTTCCGAAAAACTTGAAGGTGCTCCAAAACCGCCTGGATTCCCTAGAACAATGAGTGGGGCCTACAGGTAATAAGGGAAGTGCTTCGCCGGGTTAAATTAAATATGAATGTTTCCACGTAACTGCTCTCTTTTTCTAGCCGAAACATAATCCCTTGCTTTCATTCTGTCCTCGTTTCACGTCCCTTTTACAGAGGTCTTTTATGGCCACTGCAACAATGATTATAGCAGCAAAAGTACGCGAGTTTGTATCTTTCTCTGAAAGTTTTAGCACGTTGGCTCTCTATTCTCGCTTAGTGGAGTAGATATGCGAAGGTATAATGTATTGTAACTAGTATGAAATGTATATACCTCATTTATAATTGTTAGCTTCTTTGAAATTATTATTATTGTATACTTAATTACTTCTTTTGATACCATGAGATAATTCTTGTTCCCAGTAGTGAGAGATATGCAGGCTGATGATGAGAAGTCACAATTAACTAAGCGCAGAAATGTGGATACATGTTTGCTAAGCCTTTTATTACTGGATTAAATTGTAATTTTGAATTGGGTGATTAGTATTGATGACTAAGATATTTAAAGGTAAACTTAATTAATAAAAATGTTAGTAGCCAGATGTTAGATTTGTTGTCAACTAATAAGTACAATAGAGTTTACTTTGAAGATAGTATGAAGTCTGTGATAATCTAACGGCTTCTGTAGGTGACTGTAAACGACCATCATTGTTAATTCGAATATCATGAAAACCGTTAATTGATGACACTATTATACGAGTGGCTATATCATCAAATAATATCATATATGAGTACTAAATATTCAAAATCATTGCTCTGAACGAGTGCTACTTTCTAACTTATGTATGTTTATGATCCTAAATCTAATGTGCTCCACATAACACCAGGCACTTAAACAAATGAATGCAAAATTTGTTACCCCTCTTGAGAACAAAATAAATTACGCAAACAGTGTCCATTACATACTTTAATCTTTGAGTTGCTTCTGTAGATACTAGATACTGAAACACGGAGACAAGACTTCAATGGAAGGATATTTCCTGACCAAAGTGCTCGAGGATGCACTGGTTTCTAAATACATATTATAATATTTATTGGGAATCCAGTACAACTTCGAAAAATTCCGTGAAAAATGTATGTCACAATTTATGTTTTTAAAATATCCCAGATCTACGACCCATCAAAAATTTACTAAAGTATTTATTGATTCTTTGACTTGGTGAGAAACGATACAAACATACAACCATACGGAGAATTACTATTTAGAGACGCAGAATTAGATAAAGATTCACGGTTGAATTATAATGGTAAACTTTTTGTAAACCTTTTTTAGAGCAGTTCAAAAAAAGATTGACTAAAAAAAGAGGCCTAAACTGTAAGTAAAGTATATCTAGACGGGCTGTTGAACTTTGCGCCCTGATGAATGGGAAAATGGTTCTCAAATTGAATATTAAATGTGGTTGTCTGCGGGGTTGCCAGACAGCTTGACACGGGTGTATATCGCCTTGTTTCGCTCCGAAAATGCGACAGAGCGAAGGAAGAGCGAGGGATTACCTGCTTCGTTCAGGTCATCTCTTCGTTCGTTATTAAAACTCTTTATAGAGCTTGTGGCGGGCTACAGAGAATATTAAGCGAAAAGCTACTAAAAATGAAAAATAAACGAAGAATTTTGTTAATATTAAAAATAGAAGGTTCAAAAGAGACGCCTGTAACTCGCTATTTACTTATCGAATAAATATAAATATTTGCGGACAATCTTACACAAATCAACCTATAGTGTTCGCAAACAAAACTGACGACCGAATTGATATCGCTATCTCTTGCATACTAGCATGGTATTACGAAGTGTGTCTCACATTTCTTATGACCTCAGTCGTCAGTTTGGTTTGCGGGCACTATAGTCCCAAACTAAGCAAAGCTTGTACTATGTGACGATATACATACTTATATAGATAAATATATACTTAAATACATAGAAAACGTCCAAGACTCGGGAACAAATATTCATCCTCACCACACAAATAAATGCCCTGATCGGGATTCGAACCCGGGACCGCAAGCTTCGTAGGCAGGGTTACTACCAACTAAGTTAAAGCGGTCGTTATATAAATGAATGAATTAATGTATAAATTATCCACTTGGATGAATGTATACACAATTTTTTTGCATGTTTTTTAGTGTCGTAGTCCCGTATATAAGAGTACTCTTCCGAATATTAACATCATTGCTACTTATGAGATTGATTTACAGAGTATATAGAAATATATGATAGTAAAGAACAACTGAAAAAACTTACGTTCAACGATTTTCTCGCAAACCGCCTTATCAAATTTATTATTAACTAGAAGAAAAATGTCAAAATTGGAGATCTCTTCAACTACGAACAAAGTGACTTATTCTGAGGAAGGTATGATTAAATGCGGGGTACTTCGGGGCTCAGTGCTAGAACCTTTGCCTCATCTTCAACAATGACTTACCTATCTTACTTGCGGTACACCGTACTTCTACGCGGATGATGCCAGCATTATCCTGAGTGCGACTACTGCCTACGAATTTAATGTAGAGTGATCAAAAAATGCTGGAATGAACTCGAGGCATGGTTCACTTAATAATGGTTCAAGAATGAACTGTAACAAATGTTTTTACTCTATCTTCCACCATAATGATTTCCCCATACAAAAGTCTGAATGAATCCGTTTCTTGGGAGTGGATCTTGACCCTCATATAAGATGGTATAACCATATACATAGACAGTATGTAAGAAAATGGCAGGCGCGTGGCAAGAGACTTTTAAAAATATCTGACACTAATATATGTCTACTTCTCTTATTTAGAGAGTATCATTGGATATTGCATCGAAGTTATATATAATCAAAGATTTTTGGCAATGCACTTGATTGATTAATTAGGAGCGCTCGTGGCCCAGCGGCGCCCGCGTACCGCGTGTGGTATGCGAGGTTAAGCAACGTCGGCCCAGGTCAGTTATCGGATGGGTGACCGATTTGAGTGGTTATTAACTGAGCGCTCCCGTGCTTTGGAAGGCACGTTAAGCCGTTGATCCCGGCTGCTGTCTATGATAGCAGTCGTTAAGCCAAGTTAGAGGCCTTCGGGCGGCTCGAGAACTTCTAACAGTCAAGTTGCCCACTCACTTGACAAGCCTAATTCCAGGTCAGATGGCAGTCGCTTCTGTAAAAACTAATGCCTACGCCAACTCTTGGGGTTAGGTAGCGGACCCCGGGCATCCTTTAGGATGTAACTGTACCGGGATAACGCTAGGAGTATGATGATGATGCACTTGATTGATTAATTCCTTAAAAATGAATAATGACAACAATAATGTAACTATACATACATTTATTTATTTAATCTTTATTTCACAAAAGAAACCTTATCATACAAAAGGCAGACTTAATGTCGTAGAGCATTCTCTGCCAGTCTACCTTAAGGCGAAGCAGAAAAATTATAATAAGAATATAAAAATTATAATACCTCACGTCATATATCTATTAAGTAAGTAGGTACTTAGATTAGACATTGTATAATGTATTTTATTTTATCAATAATTTTGCATGTAGGTGCTTGTACTTAAGGCAAATAAATCATCTATATCTGAACGCTTTCTAAAGAAGTCTTCATATTACAAAGTCTCCAGTTCAGAGTGGGCGCGTTTTATGATTAAACTTTGGGTTGTTTGTAAACCTCAACAATAACCAAGGGAACACGAATCCTACTACAGCACAATTTTCTTACATTACTAGTTTACGTACCTTTAACCTCTTAAACTGTCGTTGTAAAAGTTTGTGGAAGGACTTGTACTTAAATTTCAGGGTTATCCAATTTAATTAATAGCGTTGGTTGATAATTGTACGGAATATTTTATATAGGTATTTAAGTTATTCAAGGGGCCATTGTACTTTTTCTTGTACATACTTATTTTTAAATGCTGATTTTGGAATACCTGGCCCTCACTTCATATTTTTGTAGTATTATATAGAAAAAGGTTTAATTTCAGTATCACTTCCGTTAGTTTTGATAATTAATGAATCACAGCTAATATCCATAAATCGAGTAACTCAGTGGTCCTTGGATGTTTCACCATTTGTATGAAAAAATAGTTTTTATCACTGTGTTACCAACCTTTTACAGCAACATGTTAATATTGAAGTATTTTTACCTCTAAACTCCTTTTATTAGGTTCAGGTACTATTTCGAAATCCTATTTTTGTACACTAATTCAATACATATCATAGATTTTTTTTGTAATAGAAAACTGGTCATGAAAAAGTAGATGACCCCAAGACTCACATATGGGTCCTACCTTGTAAGACAGATTTCAGCTACTAAGTAGAAAATGCTACTACGCGCGCTACGGCGTGGTATAAAAAGAGTTGCTTTTTTTAAATAAATAAGAATAAATAAATAAGAGTTGCTTGACCTCGAATGGGTTAAATTTTTGATATTTGTTTACGTTTTTCAATTATTGTATCTACTGGAATGTGTTCCTGATTCTTGCCATAATTAAAATAATTCAACGTGCGACGTCAACGGGATAACATGTGACCCCATTTTAATATGCCTATCTTTCAAAATTAGTATCAAATTCCCATACATAAATACATCCGTATGGCTATGGATGCATATATATGGCTATGGATGCAAATCGAAGTCGATATATACTATACAGTATATATCGACTTCGATTTCTCTTATTCCTATTTAATTAATTTCTAATGCTTTGCTTTGCATTAAATAAAGTTTAATTGATTTATCTCCATGCTAAATTTTAGATATAATCCAATTTTATATTCCATTTTTATCTTTAATATTCAACAAGCGGCTAATAAGCCACACTAATATTTTTTACAAGGCAAATGTTCCATCCATTTCACATTAAACCGCCCTAATGAAGAGTGAATTCTGCGGTCTGTTGTAAGATCATTAGAATTGCGTATTCCCAGGATAATTTACGCAGTAAGCTGAGAGCGCAACGCGATAGCGCGATGTATTATTCGGCTAATGAGAATTACTCGTAATTAAATTCTGCTTCCGGGTACTACAACAAATCCTGCCAGGAGGATATTTTTCGTGTGATTGGTATATTCTGTAAGAGATAATGAGATAAAATAAACTCTATTGTATTTATGAAATACGAAAACAACTTACTTAAGTATTATAAATGAGGTTTCTAAATATGTTTCACATCAAAACTTTTCTTGTACAAAATAATGCCAAGCATCGTTAACGCTTTTCCCAAAAAATGTGTGGGATCTTATGTAAAATAGAAACGATATTTTAACTATTTAGAAATATGAATAACTGAACAGTCTTTATGTAGATAAATTAATTACCTATGTATGTAAGTCAACATACACAACTTAGCACTTTAATAACCTATTTAACTTTCATACTAACGCTGTGTAATGCTAGATGTAAGTAAGTACTACCTTAAGTTTATCTTGAAAAGGTTTACCGATATCACTACTTTACTTTATAAGACGGCCGCTCACCTAAAATATGTTGATACTTGATAATAACTACGGTTTTAGTGTAGATAACTTTCGACATTGTGTTATTTATTGCTGTCTTTTCAGATAACCCATAGATACCTGCAAGAACACTACATACATACTTACAAATTAAAAGTTTCCAGTAAATTTAACGTGAACTTCAATCCGTATTTTTTATCTGAAATTTGTCCTTGGTATGTTTACTTAAATATCTGAACTGAACACACTTTCAATCACGATTTGACAAAAAATAGATGCCCTTCGATGTATTTTATAGTAGTACGAATAGTAAGTGTAAAGTTACCTTTTCACAATTATGTAAGTAGCTTGATTTAAATAAGAAATACATGAACATCTGGTATGTACCTTTACTGGAAGCTGGCAAATAGGTGCCCCACTTGTGACGAGATGAACGTGCGCTGGTAATAAAGGGTAAATGTTTAGATTGCTCTTGGATCATATCTTATGCAGAAACTAAGAAAACGTTCCACTTTCTTGGCTGAAACATTTTCTGGTGCAGGTATTATAGGAGCTCGTAACATTTTATATTTCGGTCGACGTGAAGTAGATTGCTTGTGAAACCTATATGAGAGTCATGATGGTAGTTGCTTTACAACACGATGTAATAGCGTCCTCTTTATATTTTTAATAAAAAGGTGGACATATAACTAACAGATGCCGCTTTGAATCAAGTAAATTGATGAATTTAAGGTACTTTATTTAAGTACAGTTGTAAGCCGTTAAAACTGGTACGTTTTCTCATAAATTGTATTGTATTAACAATTCCATCTTCTCCTTGAAACTATTTTTTGTGAATCCATTTCAGGTCTAAGGAAATAATCAACGCAGGAGCTTTGCAATTTAATTTATACTTCGTTCCAGTTAATATGGCGAAAATACACTTAAAACCAACCATTACCAACATCGATTGTTTAGTTGTTATCTTCAAGTAGGGTTGTAAAATAACTACGCAGACGTGTATTGTTTAAATGTGTTTACAATACAGTACACGTGCCACGTCGGTAAGCCGTCTTGTAAGTTTTATGACCTTTCTTTGTTATCTTTTCCTTTCATATTTAGCAACAAAGGAAGCTGTAAAATTCCACGTTAGTGCATTTTCACCGTCTAAACTGGTACAAAGTATACCTAGTTTAGCGTTAATCATTACTCCACTAACATTTATAGTATAAACAATCTTACCTACACTATTAACGAAGAGGTTGGTGCCATAATAAAGTGAATGTAATATAATAACCTTTTGGCATCTATCCATTTAAGCTTAAATTTTTCGGCATTCATTACTATGAATCAAATTTGAAGGATCAAAGTTGAAATGGACATATTTTGAGTAAATAAAAAACTTTTCGAACTAATCTGTAGCACAGATCGGATACCGGTATTCTCCATAGAAAAATACCGGTATTATTACGATCACCGGTTCATTATTTCGTTTTTAATGGGAAAATCTAATAATACGACGTTGTTACCTAAATACATGATTCAGCGCTACGTAAAGAGCAAAAAATTATCCAAAATATTGGGCTAATTCAGGGTTTTTTAAAAATACCGGTATCGGTCCCTGGTCTGTAGGTAGTGTTGGCGACAAGCAATTATAAACTGTACTGAACTTCTATTAAGTTAACTCACTAAATGCCGGGAATTAGGCGACCGTAATCCGCTCCGAAGTGTCTGCGTATGAAGATTAAAGTTATCGGTTGCTTTATAAGCTCATTTATTTATAGCTGTAGTCTTCTAACCCGAAATTCACTATTTTGATAATGTCTTATAGTACACAGCATTCATTTTGTTTTAAAAGAATCCATATTAGAATATCTACATTAATTTAAAGCATGTATTATTATAAAAGTTGTTCATTCCTGAGGAAATCACAATAAGTTTACATCATGCTATATTGTTATTGTTTTAAACTTTATGATATGAAACATAATTTTCAACCTGTAGGTATGTATATATCAGTGGCGGAGCGTCCATACAATTCGATTCCCACCGGCTTGCCTATTTTTCAGCCAGTCCAGTTCTTTTACTGTGGCTCAGGAAGAATGAGAAACGCAAATTATTTCCGGCTTCCCTAAGAATATTTTTAACGCGCCGCCACTGGTATATATATATATATCTTACTTGCGAGGTTTAAGAATAAACTAATAAAAGCAAAGACTAACGTTTAAAATTTCTTATAATAGCAGTAATAACATCACGCTATGTCATAAAATCTCGAAACCATTGGACTAAAGTTATAACGGCAATAATTCACAATTTAAGACCGAGACCACAGGAAGAACATTTTAAAACTCCTACAAACTTTATTTGATTGCAAAATAACAAACATGGAAAATTTAGTAGGGCTTGGAACAATCTTTCTGGAACCATGACACGATATCCTCCCAGGTATAGGTATCGGGCACTACTGAAGCACTGACAAAGGGATCACTAGGAGTCTTCATACCAGTACTTCCTGACAGTCCACCTGAGGATGGATAACCGTGAGATACGACATCCAGCTTGAAGTTTTTGTCGAACTTCAGATCACCTTCTTCATTCCAAGTAAATCTCTGTGCCTGATTCTGCCATTTCACGATCACTGAGGGATATGGCTCCCCGCTCTTGACAGTTGTAAATACGCAAGGTAAATGCAGCGGCGCTCTCTTCTCCACGGTAACGGTTACTTCCTCCGCTTTTATATCCACCTCACTTGATGCAGTCCTGCATTCCCCTAGATGTGATAGGGACAACACGAGAAATAAAAGTAGAACCTTCATCTTTTAGCTACAGAAGGTAACTGGCAAATGTTAGTAATTTAACATCGGGTATATCTTTTGAGATTGCGTAAACAACATTAGATAAAGAGGGTCGGTAAAAGTCAAGTAAATGTGCTCATTTAGATAACTAACTATGATATTACATGAATAAGTCTCAGTGTACACGTTACTTTATACAAATTGTGATCATATCAGGCAAGAAAACCGTATAACCGTCTAACCGTGACCGTATGTAGCTTTGATACCTATTTATAAAAAAAAGGAGAAGCGGGCATTGCAGCATTCATTTGCGCAGACCATGCGCAGACATAACATTTTTGACAAACTTAATGCAAATAAATTATAATAGAGACACTTTCTAACTGCATTAAATTATAACTAGTTTAAATTCTTGAATATAGTTTAAAACACCTAAAACAAAAACCAAGGATACTTAAACCTTTACTACGATAACGTATTAAATATGTGTACAAGTGTAACCAAGTGTGGCTTACGCCTGTGATAACCTAATAACCATTTTTTGGCCAGGCTTATTTAAGACAGACATTTATTTTGCTACCTAATCTTGATGTGCCATAATATCGGGCATTGAATAAGTGTTCTAACTCAGTGACCGGTCTAAACGATTCTATTTTCAAGTAAGATTAAAGTAATCTACTATAATAACTCTGTCAACTTTAGTGGCTATCATTTCATGAAATGCCGTAAAATTAGTATATGCCGTATAATATTGTAAGTATTATCAATTGCTTCCTTATTCTCTATTAATTAACAACTGCCATACCAAATATAGTACTCAAAAACTCGATGCCTTTTTCGAGAGCTAACACCTGCGCTAAGTAGGTTTTAAATTTCAAAATGAAATCGGTTCGCTTGCCCAGCCTTGCACTATAACCTTTAACCTGTATTATGATAATGTACCTAATGGATGTAACACTAAATGTAATCACATATACTTATTTGACATGTAAAATGTAAAATTTTATAAATAAATATTAGAGGACAATCTTACACAAATCGAACTAGCCCCACAGTAAGCTCAAGAAGGCTTGTGTTATGGGTACTAGACGACGATATATTTAATAGATATAAATACTTAAATACATAGAAAACATCCAAGACTCAGAAACAAATATTCATGCTCATCACACAAATATTTGCCCTGACCGGGATTCGAACCCAGGACCGTCAGCTTCACAGGCAGGTGCACTACCCACTAGGCTAAACCGGTCGTCAAAATAATAATCAAATAATCCATCAAATTATGCAGCCATTAGAATGAGTCTTCATCTTGAACAAAGACCGCCTAAGTCACGTTAAAAGTCAAGAACAATAATTCGTTCGAGCGTCAAAGCGAAGAAACAAATGCTTTCATTACGGTGCAAATAAAATAAATGGGAACCTATTGATCTATACTATGATTTGCTATGGATATAAATACTTCTATATAATGAAATTTATTAAATCGTTTTAGATATACAAATAAGTCCTGTACGTATAGCATAGGACTCGAATCACATAGCGCGTGAATCAGCGACTTCTGTCGACTCCCACTGTGCGATTAGAAAGAGGAGGATAGATTCTCACGGTTCGATAGATTTTCTCGTCATGCTGTCAGTTGTGCTAGCTAGCTCCACTAGGCCTTTATTCAATTATAATGTCTCTTGCATTTCAATTATATATTATTATATGTGACGCGCAGCATGGCTTTCCACCTAGTCGCTCGGTCAACACGAATTTGTTGATACTAACGGACAATATTCATAGGCATCTCGATAGAGGTATTCAAGTCGATGTCCTCTATTTCGATTTCACGAAGGCTTTCGATCGCGTGGATAAGGACGTGCTGCTTAGGAAACTTGATGAAATTGGTTTCTCCCCCAAGTTGCTAACCTTTTTTGCCAACTATCTGCTCGATCGGCAGCAATTCGTCCGACATGGATGTTTTGTCTCGACTTCTTACTATACCCGGTCTAGCGTCAGTCAGGGCTCTATCTTAGGGCCGCTGTTTTTCGGCATTATGATCAACGATCTCAAATCGGTTCTTCGGGCGGCTCATTGTCTCTTGTACGCTGATGATCTGAAATTGGTATACGGAGTGGAACAAAGATCCGATTGCGAGACGTTAAAAGAGGACTTGGTGTATCGGTGGAGTATTGAGAACCAGCTTCGTTTTAACCCAGCCAAGTGTTGTGTGTGTACATTTACCCGCTCTCGTACTGCTATTCATGCACAATATATGCTGGGTTCAGAGCCGATAAATCGCGTTTTCTCCGTCAAGGATTTGGGCATGGTGTTCGATACGCGGCTCACTTTTCACGAGCATATTTCATCTCTTGCCACGCTTTCGCAGACTGGGTTTTGTAATCCGAAACCTCCGCCATTTTCATGACCCGGTGGCCATAAAAATGGTTTATAATGCCTTGGTAAGGAGTAAGCTGGAGACTTCATCGATCGTATGGAGCCCCTACGAGTCAACGTATGCTTTACGCCTTGAGAAGGTTCAGAAGGTATTTCTAAGATTTCTGTACAAAAAAATATTCGGTATCTACCCGTATCTGTACCCAAAAAATTTCTTCTCGGCTCCCTCGGGTACAATTCTTTGGAGGTCAGGCGGAACTATCAGCTGGTTATCACGGCATGTCGAGCCTTGCGTGGTGAGTCGGACTGTACCGAACTTGTGGAGCGTCTCGAGCGACGTTTGTTTCGGATCCCCTCAGACCACGCCGACGCGACCTTTTGGCCGTGCCGCCGGCGGGCACCGTGTCGTACCGGAACTCGCCGCTGCCCCGCGCACTTTTACAGCTCAATGCGCTCCTGGCATGGACACCGGAGTGCAACTTGTTTGCGTGGCGATGGCCGGCAGTGTGTAGGGAATGTTTGAGATTTTGTGAGGCGATGGATGCCAGGTGCTCAACTGTTCCAATATGAATTATTTGTTACCTTTTATTGTTATCCTAAGTTTCATGACGCATTGGTCATACTGTAAAGTCATGTTAACATTTTTTATATAAATAAATAAAAAAATAACGCGATATTTCTCGTTGCACGGTCTTAAGTTTGAGCCCTTATAACTTTGTGTTATATAAAAATCTATCGTTTTAATATTTTTTCACAAACGTACGTAATATATCTTTTCTGTGAGCTATGGCCTCAATTTTTCTTTGTTTTGTTCAAATACATTTGTAAATCGATATTATTTATACTATATTTTTCAACAAAACCTTACTAAGAATGCAAGAATCCCTCACTGTTGATGTTGAATTATTATTAGTATATGCATTGTGCAGTACATTACCAGTCGTCTACCGGTCCCGGGGATCCCCGGGTTCATTGGAAAAGAATGCTATTGTTTATTTTTTCGTCGGGAGACCACGGCTTAAAATTCATATTTATAGCATCAAAATCCAGTTTAATAAAATCAAAACTTTTTGAAAACTATATTTTCCAATCATCCAAAAAGGTGCTTACTTATATTCGATTATGCGCGGTAAAATTCTAAACCTCTATAAAATCCAGCGTTTCGTGAAAGGGGCCAGTTAAGGCCCTCCTGTATGTAGTTGTAGACATTAACAAACATTACATTTAAAATTAGTTACCACAAACAGAACAAAAATGCCTATTCGGGCCTTGTCACCTAAACGCATGAAAGCGAACGCGCAAAACAAATATGAAACAAAATCCAAGCGATAAATACTCTGATCTCCCCACACAAAAACGTATAACATATAATAAAATTCATATAAACACAATATTATTGAACGCGATATTATTATAGGTATAGTAATGTACTCGTAATATTATTACCTACATATGTTTACTTGGTAAACTTGCTAGACGACATCAAAAGGAAGCCTTCTGAATGTTAGTGAAATAGTTTCAATTAGGGTCACAGTTTGAGTTGAACGTACGAGTAAGATCACAAGTTCAGTGTGTTTGGGACCAGAATGCAATTTACTCGATGTTTCTATTCAAAAGCGCCGATATATATATATATATATATATATATATATATATACAGCATTAACCTATTTAGTTACTTCCGTAGTGTTGTGGTTGACATCAGTTTCTTAATTATTAACTTTGTCATCGTTATTATCTTATCACTTTAAGGGGCTATGCAATCAAACGATTTTAGTGTATTTTGCATCGTAACTAGTTCATGGGGTCGTATAAGTTTTCACATTCAAAAAAATAATAATGGTATTGTGTGGTATTTCGTTGAAGTTGGTGGAAATTATGTTTCCATTATGGAAGGTTTTACCTATATCTACTCAGTTTGTTACCGATACCAGTTTAGTGGGTTAAATGCCGTGTGGGTCTGGACTTAGAGACAGCGGGATAGGACGGCGGTCCATCTATGTATTTAAACAAGATTGCTAATTAGTGCACTAAATTAAACGTGTACTTGAGATCCTCATCGCATATAAAATACGACAAAATTACGAGTATATCAGTTAATGCGCGTATAATAATATATATATCTATATATAAAAGAAAAAGTCCTGAATGACTGAAGAGTGACTGACTCATCAGCGCACAGACAAAACTGCTAACTAGGGAATTTATTTTTGCACAGTCGCTTACATTTATATAACAGGCAAGGAATAAGAAAGCATTATTTGAAATTCATCCAACCAAGGGATGAAAGTTTGTATGAAAATATTTTTTATTGAAGTAAGAGATTTGAAGCTTTGTATATAGACTCTCTGTTTAAATATATTAATGGAATATTTCAGCGTATTTTAAAATTTTCTCCCTAAAGGGGTGAAAAAGGGGTTCAAAGGACAATGGGCAAATTAGTATGGGCGGTGTCCCATTGGTGTATACAGTTGAGACATATATCATTTGAAAGCTCTCAGCAGCAGCTTTAATTTCTTGTATGACGCCGAAGACCGATCGCGTGCAGGGAAGTTGGAATAGCTCATTTTATAACTGTAATGTGGCGATTACTGGAACTAAATATTCTCATACTAATGGGACGTTTGTGCATAGACAGTAGCGCCAATAATTTAATAAATCATTACTAGAGCTTCGAAATGAACGGGAATGAGTTGCTTATATTTTTATTAAACAAATAAATATAAAATAACTGTATTAAATCAATTAATTACATAAAAATATAGTGTCGTTTGATTCTGCTACTGCACGCGAGATGTCGCTAGTAAATAATGATAGCTTCACATGGTCGTTTATACACGCTAACAATATGACAGTTGGCATCTAAGGCCCGCAGTAAATGCCAAGTTTCTGTATCTGAAGGACTAAGATGACCGCTTATATGTCGGACCATTCGTCCCTCTCGCACTTTCGTACATGACAGTAAGGGATGAATGCTGTGTGTCCGACATATAAGCGATTATATGAGCCCCGCTGGTGCTATGCCACTATTCGGGAATTCGACTAAGAGCGCTCAATAATGCCTATTATTATTCCTGAGCCATGAGAACAGTTTTGATAGTATGTAAATAATAAATGCTACGAGTGTTCTAATAAGCCGCCGAATTATCTTAGCGGATTCAGTACTTGCGACTGTACTAATTACAAAGTCGTAACGCTCTCTCTCTCTCTCTCTCTCTGCCGCTAAAATAACATAAGTGTGATAGAGACTCAAATATTAAAACTTGAATTTTGATTTTGGTGGTTTGGTGGTCTTGATGCAATCAATAAAATAACCGTTAGATATTTGATTATTTATTCATCATAACACAGCTTAGTACAAAAGGCGAACTGTGGGTTAATAAAATAATAAGCTAAAAAATCTATATTCGTGCTTCTAAGCTAATGAAAATGAAACTTTTTCTTTGCTCTTGCGTGTATTATGTTACCATTGCTATGTTACCGTTGCTTTGTTACAAAAATCTGTGGCAGAAAGCGCGGACTTCTTGCTCCTGAAAGAAAGCTGCATTGGTGATTACCGTCGAATTTACCTGAAGAGCCAGAACTGCTCTGAGTACGCCTGTGCGTAAATGCGGCCTAAGAACGGAGTGAAAAAGCATCTTTGAACTAGTGTTAGCCCATTTGATCCGGGGGTGGTTGCAATACTGAAGGCGTAAATTATTCATTATGTTGTGGTGTCCAGAAATGGGACAGTCCGGTGCTATATACGTAATTTCTAGCCAAAGAGGTTCCGATGCTCATAAGCCCTAGGTTGTAGGTGTGTTGCCCTTGACATCTTTTTTAACTCTCGCATTCTTTACTCATGCACTTCTCGCATAAAAATGTCCCAATTAGAGCTGAAAAAGGTCAATCTGAGACTGAACGTCGATGTTCTATATACTTGCTTTATTATGGTCACGTATACGAGATTCGCATGCGAGTTTAACTACATTGCGCGGTTTGATAAATCGATTGAAGTCATTTTACCCCGATGACTCACCTGCAATATAACCAAACTCGCATGCAAAACTTGTACGTGTGTAAATAAGGTTTTATTCTAGATCATGAGCTTGTAATCTAACAAGATATTCGGTTAGCTAACATTCAATAATATTATCAAACGAGAGAAAACGACAAAAAACATTATTATTTTAAGTGTTTGAGTGATTGTGGAGAGAACTCCAGCTGACGTCCATGGGGCTTCAGAATACAAACTCACCACCACTGCCTAGTGACCTACTAGGTAACCACCTTATAATCTATCGCCCAAGAGGATATTGGTCATGAGATCCTGTTGCTATCCGGCAGTTTAATTGGCTGATGGGTGATAACTATAGGGGAGGTCACGATTCAAATGTTGATTTACTCGAGCGTAATTAGGACCTATTGGATTTTGAAAATTGGATAATAGGAAGAAAATATTTAACAGGTGTACCCCTCCGCCGGCGGGGGGAGCGTCTGCAAAAATAAAAAGAAACAACAACACGAACATACTCCCGGGCATCAGATATTGAAAGTGTATATGCACCCCACATGAGGGCTTATAAATGGAGGAGGTTTTCAGAGTGCAAGGTATCCTCCATGTCTTAATCTGACTCGCTCAAGTATTTACTTGGGCTCTTCTACCATTATGGCATTTTCTGTCAAAGTAACTTTCTTGCCATCATATTCATATAATTTATATTCGCTCTCTTGTAGTCAAAATGTTGACATGTGACATTTTTGTTATTATTGCGAACACGAATATCTTAACATATGAAAGCTTTTTATATATATATGCTCCCAGACAACATGGCCAAATAAGTCAAAAAATGTACTACTGAAAGGGTACAATTAATTCAATCCCTTATTGAAGCTTGAGGGTGCTGGTGAGATGCTCTCCAGAAACCCCAAACTGAAATAATTGTACCCTTACGTCCCAGTACGTCCATGCAATCATGTCTTATGCAAGTGTAGTTTTTACTCACGTCCCTAGGACACCGCTCAATCCGCTTCATTCAGAATCGTTTTCTCCGTAGGGCGACTGGTACCAGTCGAACCTCAGTCTGCACCACTACATGGGGATGTATAGTTTCTTTAAGCAGACTGCCAGATGTTATTTTGACAACGCTCCCCATCATAGGAATCCGTTAGTTAGGGAGGCTGTCGACTACGTTCCCATTCCTTCCCCCTCTGTCGTGACTCCTCCAGCCGCACGGTCCGACGTCCTAGGCACAAACTCAAGGACCCGGATGACAGCATCCATCGAAAGATGGGTCGTTGCGGTTACATATGCGGGACGCGTATGGTCCCTATTCGTGCCGGTACCGCCGCATACCAAGCGCTCACTCACTAGGCCCGACCTGGGTCGGATTGAATCGTTTCTTGCTGGACTCTTAGTGAACCAGCGACAAAACTCCCATTTACTCGATTCCACTCACACTTCAGATTTGGTTGAAGCCTCTCATTCAATCTCATTGGAGAGCAAACTCAAAGTATTCCAGTCGTGTCGGAGGTTCCCCTGGATTTTCCCCAGGCCACTCTCCAACCGCGCATCTGCCGGTATTGACCTCGTCCTATAAAGCCACAATCAGGTGAAATAAAAAACAGATTCAATACTTAACACCAGAGAGCCTACTCCGAACTTCGTATCGTGCCGTCCCTTTCACTCATATAGTGTATAACACGAGAGTGAAAGGGACGGCACGATACGAAGTTCGGAATAGGCCGTCAGAGTTAAAAGACGAAGCCGATATCGAACGTTGGCGCAGAGCGTTGTGTCAGGGCTAATATGATGGCCCGCAGGTTCGCTCGCTGTTCTAAAGAAAGTAAAGGTTAGGTACCCTTTTTGAAGCATATTGTACCAACTTTTATACAAGCACCCTGTAGGTGAATTATACGCAGAGACAATACAGCCCTTTGCGTGTTCAATATAATAACGCGTTCAGGATGCTGATGGGGCTACCTCGATTCTGCACTGCGTCGGGAATGTTCACGGAGGCTCGACTAGGCTATTTTTATGCAACGATGCGTAAGATAAAACTGTATACTAACGCCATGATCCATGTTGGTCGGAAAATAAACAATTATTATTAACTACAAATTCAGTACATTTTTTAAAAATAATTCATAAAAAACTGAAAATGCGATTGCCAGGGAGCATGAATTAACTTTTTTTTATTTAAGAGATTGAATATAAAACCTTACTTGAAAATAATTGACAACGTGCGCAATAATAACATTAATACATTCTTGGCGTTCGATGCGTAAAAAATATGAAGACGCCGTCCATGCCCACCAGGCCACGACCACACAAGACACTTTCAAACTGTTATCGTTAAATGGGTTTAAACTTACCTCTATTTCCGCTTCTTCATTATCGGAAGTGCTTGTAAAGCCGGATTCATAATATTCAGATGTAATGATTTCTGATGCGCTCTGATGTCTGACGGTTATAATCACGAGCGTATACGTACTGTACATGTCGCATTATATAAATAAAATTATGACAATGTCTAACGATTTATTTATTTAAACTTCATTGCACGAAAAATACAGTGTACAAATGACTACCTTAATGCCAAGTGGCATTCTCTACTAGTAAACCACAGAGACATCTAAAAACGGTGCAGGAAAATGTAGAAACGTTAAAAGTGCAAGACAGACGCCAGTAAAATTAAGATCTAAACGATCTCATGTACTGCAATGCCTATGACACATTATGACGATTTCTGACGATATTTTCATCAGTGATACACTCGTAGCTTATAAAACATGCACAACACAAAGTTCTCGTTAGACAGATTCCGAGCTCCCAATGATGCTTTGAGTAAGGAACCTGCATTTAAACAGTTTACAATCTTTAATAAAAACAACCTGAATTAAATATTTTTAGATTTTATATGTGTCAGTATAACCATTTTCAACTCATCAGTGAATCGGCAACGGGCTGATGAATGTACTGGAGTCGCCAACATCTATATATAATTATATAGGCTTACCATCAGGCCGTATGATTATTTGCCACTGTTGTGGTATATAAGAATTGATTTTGAAGAAGATTTTATCCAATCTGTGGTGTCAGTAGAAATAAATTGATTCTATACATGGTAAAACCCGTTTTTTGCATTGCGCGTCAGGGGCTAAAAGCAGTGTATGCATCATTTCGTTTTTCACGCGATGCGACGTTAGAGCCCATCACATACACAAGAACACACGCCCGTGCACACTCGTCAGATCTGTTGTGTCGCGGCCGCTTCCCTACCCCCCGCACCTCAACTGCTCTGATGCGAATCAGCGTCACTTCTGTCGCGTCACAACGTAACATAGCACATCGTCGGAGAGCATCAGATCAAACCGTACTAGTTAAATGTATGAAACCGACATCATTCTGGCGCTTCAAGACACAACACGTGGCAATAGTATGAATCCGGCTTTGATGCGAACAACGTACTGGCTGCGATTCAAATGGTAGGTGCGCGGCTCAGAGGTGCTAAAATAAAATAATCTACAAAAGAAAAAGGAAAGAAAAGTAGGTGTGAAAAAGTGTTTATGATGTGCTTATATGTTTGGATGCAGTAATTAACCCTTTAAACGCCGTCGTCTGATATATGAGACGTAATAAATGACATGTTATTGATTTATTGACACTTTTGACATTCGGTGGTCAAAGAGTTAAAAAATTACTTCGAAATTCGTTTGACTCCATCAGGCCCCTATTTCACCAAAGCTGACAGGCGCGACAACTGCATGACAACTGTCAAAAAACATTACAAATGTAGTTGGTGAAACAGTTTTCACAATCATGACAATTTTCGATTGGTCAGCCTACATATGTCAAATACATACATATGTCAACTTGGTGAAATAGGGGCCAGATTGCCATTGTAATAACATTGAATAAGAAACAATCTCAGATGCAGATTACGGGATAAGAGGACTGCCCAGTTTGTTTACAACGACCAGCTCAGCGGACACGAGGGCGGTCATAAGTGAGCTCAATTCTGACAACCTCCTTTAAATGGCGGTCGTCTAAAATACTGTTATTACAAAAATCACCATAAGCAGATTGGCCGTCAGTGAACTAGTGCAAAAATTAGTGCCTAAGACCGCAAAGCTGTACAGTAGAAAATATCTCGAAGGCCAGTACGGCATCGATTTGCCGTAATTGGGGCAAAAAGCATTTCATGCTCACATTATTCTACATTTTTTTAATGACAACACTTTTTTAGATTATTTTTTTTCACTATATTTTGTAATCATAACTTTATAGTAACGGCATATCGAATCCCTCCGAACCATACAGAGAAACAAGTTAATAGTGAATACCAGAAGTATGTATACTTCTTTAAAGGTATTCGAGATGCCATATTTATAATATATAGATATTGAATTTGAATGAATTATGGTATACTAATAGTACACTGCCGCTTACTAACAGCGACCATCTGTCGTTAGACCAATAAAATTAGCGATACCTGGACATAATTCGATAACCCGTTGTTTTTATAATTTTATCGGATATTAATGTTCAGTATCATATATTAATTGGACATATTAAGTAAAAAATGCGTGATCGTAACGTATTAAAAAAAAATCGTGAGTTATCGTATACTACCTAACTTTTTTCTGCAGGCAAAATAGGTAACCAAATACCATGTTAGTATAATTTTGAGGTGGATTCAAATGCGATCACTGAATAGCAAAATTAACCTGAAACCAATTTCGCAAGTACGTTTTTTTTCAGAGATTCCATCTGATCTCAATATCTAGATAGGCAAAAATGGTAACTATGATGGTTAAATCTATTTAAGCTATATTGTGTCTTTTTAGACATTTCAGACCAAAATTAAACATTAATTTGTAACGTTTTAATAATAATGTATTTCTCAGTAGGCAAAAATCGTAACTGTGATTTTTTTGTTTAATAATAGCTTTTTGTGTAGTATAATAGTGTTTTCATCATTATTAAACACGTTAATGTCACGCTTAAGAAATCGAAAATCAAATTGAAAATACGTGCGAACTTGTTGTGGAGCGGGATGCATGCGGTGGGTGCGGGGTGGGGAGAGAGCGGAGCGCCAGCGTCGAGCGTGCGGCGGATCGGACCTGTCGTAACGAGTGCGACATGAAGTACTCACCTCAATGCTCATGCGTTGACAAAAATGTCGTAAGCGCCGCAGGATTTCATACATCTTACGCGTTTACGTCACACGGTCAAATTTTTGTAACGAACGGAACGTTTAGCTATCTTGTTACTTAATTTAATTAGTAACTCACAATATGACAATAAAGATTTCAAATTCAAATTCCAACTGCTGCCGTGGTGTGATATATCTAAATACATGAAAGAAGAAACTGACTGATTGACATATCAACGCATAGCCCAAACCGCTGGTTCTAGAGATTCCAAATTTGGCACGTAGGTTCCTTATAAGGCCAACAGGTGCACTAAGAAAGGCTTTTCCAAATTTCACCCCCTAAAGGGGTGAAACGGGAGTTCAAAGTTTGTATGAAAAACCGTATTTATTGAAGTGAGAGGCATAAAACTTTGTATATAGACTCTTTATTTAAATATATTAATGACGTATTTCAGGGTTTTTCTAAACTGCTCCACTAAAGGGGTGAAAAGGGGGTTCAAAGTTTGTACGGGAAACAAATCTTTTTTGAAGTGAGATATTTGAAACTTCGTATATAGTATCTGTTTAAATACAACAAAACACGTTTCAGCGTTTTTCGAAATTGCTCCCTTTAAGGGGCGAAAAGAGGGTTCCAAGTTTATGCGGGGAGCAAATTTTCTCTTTTCTTAAAGATCGATATGGGTGTCATTTTCGAGATTCCTCGGGGTGCCGATTACGATAATGACATGCATTTTCAAATCAAAGATGGCGGAAATTTATGTTTCTTAAAAATCGATATGGGTGTCACCTTTGTGGTTCCTCGGGGTGCCGATTACGAAAATGACATTGATTTTCAAATCCAAGATGGCGGACATTTATTTTTCTTAATTATCGATATGGGTGTCACTCTCGAGGTTTCTCGAAGCGCCGATTACTAAAATGATATGGATTTACAAATCCAAGATGTCCGACATTTATTTTTCTTAAAAATCGATATGGGTGTCATCGTCGAGGTTCATCGAGGTGCCGATTACGAAAATGACATGCATTTTGAAATCGAAGACGGCGGACATTTATTTTTCTTAATTATCGATATGGGTGTCATTCTCGAGGTTCCTCGAGGTACCGATTGCTAAAAATACATGGATTTTCAAATCCAAGATGGCGGACATTTATTTTTCTTAAAAATCAATATGGGTGTCATCTTGGAGGTTCCTCGGGGTGCAGTTTACAAAAATGACATGCATTTTCAAATCCAAGATAGCGGACATTTATTTTTCTTAAAAATCGTTATGGGGTGCCATCTTCGAGGTTCCTCTGGGTGCCGATTACGAAAATGACACATATATATATAATATGGTTATTATTTAATAAATAATAGAATAAAATCTATACAATCTTTACGAAAATAAATTGGCTGTTGAATTATTAAAATAAAAACCGGCCAAGTGCGTGTCGAATCACACACAATGAAGTGTTCCATACCAACACCTACTAGTCCACAGTTAAAACCAGTACCCAATACATTGAATCTAAGAAAGTATCTTCATATGGAACTCACGTCACTTACGACCTTTTGTTAAGGCAAGACACTTTTTCCGCGAAAACACAAAAACCGTAAAATCTGCCTTGTTCAAAACAAAAATCGTAGAAAGTATTTATTAATGCACACCTTAATTTTTTCAGAATTTTTCACTTCATAGTTTGGAAATTAGAGGGGGGGGGGGGGACATTATGACTTTGACAGCTAATGTCTCACCAAGGGTTGATTTAAATGGAAAATTTTTAAAGCAACCTCCATATCATTTTTAAACACCACACGAATTTGTGGGTTTAAAAATGGTTTAACGAAACACTTTTCAAAGTGGTCAAAAAAGGGCAAAAGGAACGCAACTCAATTTTGACAATGTCAGATTCAAACAAGTTCTGAATCTGACATTGACAATCTGACAAAGCTTTATCACTTTGGGATGCTTGTTTGTTTCTGAGGTTTGTTTATTTAATTTATATTTGTATCAGCCTCGGTAGAAACATTTAGCCGATACATGAATATCTGTGTATGTACCTTGTAGTGTGGCTGTACTTGTATTGTTGATGTGGTTTGCATTTTGGACTGCGACATACGATTCCGGAATTGCTTTTAATGTTGTTTTTATTCTGCCTCATTGATGTTATATCATTAGTAAGCTAATTATTTATTTGTCAGTTCAAATGATAACATCTTGTAGTGATAGTATGAGTCTAATCTATGTGATTTTTTTTAAATTACCCAAGCATACTCAAATTATCAAGTTGGAATAGTAACTATACTGCGTTCTTGAGTACTTACGAGTATATTACGTGTTTAGTGTTAATTATGAGGTTTACTATTGGGTTGTCATATTATATAACTCTATGGATCTCAAATCTTTTGCCAATAAAAGGAATTACTTAGAATCTTCTAACTTCTTATTGGTTTGATTCACCTGACTGGGCATTCCAAAATAAAACAGCCTCTACAATAAATACCATTTTTATATGAACTTAAGTATAAATATAATGCATGAAAGTGGTTGGTGACTATCATATACACTACATCTCAAAAAAGCCCTGTTTTTGCTGCTAACAGATACTAAGTATATGTTGGTACCTTACCTCACCTCATTTGAAGTAAGATATTCAACCACCTCATTTTTGGAAATAAGGTACTCCTTCAAACTCATTTTAATTTCATGTCCTACCCAACACTAAATCATATATCTCATTTTGAACAATTTAGTTGTTATCGATTTAATAAACACAATATTTCAATAAATTTCCGCCCCAGCCGAACCGTTGTGTGGCCCACGTGCTTATAAAAGTTTGACAATCATTGACTATAAGCCTATAATAAATGAATGCACGAGCTGACTACCACACGAGAATAGCTCGCGAGTAGCGACAGCGCGGCCGTGAGTTGAGAAACAAAGAAATTACGACCTTATTCTGCAATACATAATGTTCATATTAAAACGCAAGTAAGAGAAGATAACAATTAATTGATAATCGTGGATATTTTTTATAATTATATAAGGCATAAATTAAACACTTTTGAAGTAGTTACGTATTTTGCCTTTCCAAAAATTACCAATATTTGTGATTTTAGAGATCCGCAAAGAGAATTTGTTTAATTTTTAATTATTTATCAACACACATAATATACTATTCAGAATAAATTGTTAAATTACAGTTATCTATAATGCCTGATAAGATAAGCCAGAAAATGTGTAACTTACCGAAAGTTCTTTATTAATGATAGTACCGGTTGATTAATTAATTTAATTTTGATTTATTTAACTGGAATGCAAGCGTCATATCATAATAGAGGTACTTTTACGTAGTTACATATTATGCTGTACTTATGAAATCAAAATGTGTTTAAAATTTAGTTTTTCGGTTTTTTTACAGTGACGCGCAACCTTAAAATGTTTAATTTCTATTATTTTAAGCATAACTAACAATGCTTCATATCATAGAAAAAGAAAATTACAGTTATCTTTTATGTCCAGGTTTCGCTAATTTTCTTGGTCTACGTGAAGTTTAACCCTACAGAAATGCATACAGATAGGTTGATATCCAACTGCACGCCGTGATATACTGGTGTGCCGTGTTATATTGATGGTATGCAGTCAACGAATACGTTCAAATATTTTATGTTACACACTGCACACATACACATCATTAACCCTATTGCCCAGAAGGGTAGGTAGAGGCAGTGTTAGAGATCACTGTTTTCCATTTGCTACGATCCTTGACAAACTTATTTCGTGTACTCTCATAATATTTCTCAAATACACGTCACTTCTTCACTGAGATACGGGGTCATTTCTGGGGCAATTGCACAAAAACGTTCAGTCTAAAAGTATTTCCGGACTGGCACCTAAAATATATAATAAAATGCCAAGAAACATATTCTAAGTTAGAAGAATTGGTAGAATTCAAAAAAGCTTATTTGCATTCCTAGTGAAAGTAGCCTACCAATACTTGACAGATGAAGAATTTTAATTGTCTATCACGCCCCATCTTTGACTTTGAGTCCGTGAATTTGAGATTATTTATTTGTATGCCTTATGCCAAAATATAGTGATACACTAAAATATTTAAAATAGTTGTAAGACTTAAGATGAGCTATTGACCTGTGTTTACAAATATAGTTTGTACAGTCGAACAAATAAGGAACTTGCCTTTTCACTTTAACGCCATGTTAAACTGTCATACTAACATTTCCAACCGGAGGAGCGCTAGCGGCCCAGCGGCGCCCGTGTGCCGCCTGCGGTATGCCAGGTTAAGCAATTCCGGTCGAAGTCAGTTCTTCCGTGCTTTGGAAGGCACGTAAAGCCGTTGATCCCGGCTGCTGTCTATGATAGCAGTAGTTAAGCCAAGTTAGAGGCCTTCGGGCGGCTTGAGAACTTCTAACAATCAAGTTGCCCATTCACTTGATAAGCCTAATTCCAATGAGGTCTGGTACCCCTTCGGGTTGGAAGGTCAGATAGCAGTCGTTTCCGTAAAAACTAGTGCCTACGCCAAATCTAGGGATTAGGTAGCGGACCCCGGGCATCCTTCAGGATGCAACAGTACTGGGATAACGCTAGCAGGATGATGATGACTAACATTTGATTAACATTTATTAACATTTGAGAACCTTAGATCTTATGAACAGCGAGCAGTTTTCCGTGGACAGTTAATTATAAAATGATATTTCGTAAGTAAGCTTTCTAAGAAAACCCAGTGGTATACGGGTTTGATACTCACGGCCTTTCGAAATTGAAGAGGCTCTACTTAGTTTGCCGAATACCTATACAGACTATACATTAAATTCTTGTCAAAAAAAAATGGGGAACATGTACCCATCTTGTTACGATACTTCTCCTACACTAAAGGTGGGGATGCCTTATTTGTCCGTCGTAAAACCCATCGAAGGGAGTACCGATAGATGATGGATCATTTGTCATCATAAGTATAGTGGGTTTTAAAAAACGTATTTCGATCCAGACATCCGTTTGTGCTAAGCACTGGCCACTTAAGATCATAAGCAAATGCATCCGTAGTTTGTAGTAAAAAAAACCCTTTTAAGCCGCAATGTGACGAGCCGCAACTCCGAAATCCTACGTGGCCCGGGCGCAACACACACCTGGACGGTTCTTTTTTCTTCTTGCTTATAGTAACCATCCTTATCATGACTTGATTAGATACCTGAAAAACCAATGGTAATTAAAAATTTAAGTAGTCACTTTCACGCTAGGTAAGTACTGTGTAACAACGTACAGTTGTGTCAACAAAGGGGCTATACAAAATAATCCAAAAATGAAAAAAAAAACGAGACTATGTTAGGTAGGAACTACTGTGTAGGTATGCAGTGTTGGAAGAATGTCTAACAGAGCTTCTAAAGGCTGGAGACGCGTTATGTAGTTTGAGGGATTTGTTTTCACTTATATAACAACGTAGGTATAGTAGGGTTAACAGACGGACTACACGAATACAAGAATGGAAAAATGCGCGGCCCGATTATATTTGGTATACTATGTTAGACGACCTTCTGGGATGCGTTGTATATGTCACCGTCAGAAAAATAATGCCTTAAATTGTAAATAGTATTTTATAGTTCCAACTCTTCCGACATGAAACTTGCAGTTTAGGTTAGATTCGTTCGTTGTCTAAGTTCTTCAGAGCGGTACTCGGGGCTTCGTCGACTTGCTGATGGAAAGTACAAAACAGTTATCGGTTTACAATCTGACAGTTTACAATCTCGCTAGTTAGATTATAATGTAACGATTATTACTATTGTATGGTAATATATATTAGATTGCGTAGTTTGAGGGCTTGTTTTCATCAGTACGCTACAGTCTCTGCTTAACATTGGGCAGACCGTACGCTTGTCTGACATCGTCGTGTTATATAAAAAATATGTGGGAAAATATACCCTATGTTGGGGAAGTAAAGAATACGTACTCAGTAATAAAACTAATAAATCCTGTTAATAGAACCATGACTGGATCGCAGCAGAGGATTCAGGATCATACTCCTTTAGGGCCGATGACGAGTTTGCAACTAACCATTGGTCAAACATTGGTCAATAATATTCGAGATCGACAACATACGCGGCTATTTAAGTTTTAATATATAAACGAGATATAGATGTTTAGTTCATACATATCTACATACACTAAAACAAAACCCTCCTTAATTGCAACAGTATCTCGTATAGTAGTAGATTTTTGGTGCCCTATAAAACCACTATAACTCACCCGGTTCACCCTCTATTAATATGGCTATTGCCATATTATACCTTATTACCTAATAACTAAGTATTATGTATTTTTGAGACTTGAGACTGACATTCGACTCCACAGTCAAACCTAAATAGTTTTGTGGAGCGATATATTATATAATTCCTTTTTGCACTTAATGATTAATAAGTAAATAAATAATAATAATGATAAATAATTACCGTTAGCTATTCGGCAAAGGAAACCATTGTCAGGATACCTGCATATTAGATCTGCCATAAAATTCAAAGGTGTATGTAAATAAGTCTCCACTGAAAATGAGAGAGTAGTCCCCACTGCCTCGTTCCTTTCATCAACAAGAGGAGGGATGTGCCCAGCAGTGGGACATATATTGGCTGCTGCTGCTGCTGATGATGATGACGATGATGATGATGATGATGATATACTTGCTGACTTGCAATAGCGTGATCGTGGCCATACGTCATGGTTTCATGAATAAATCAACGTGTAAACGGCCAATCCAAAGGCTTCCAAAGTCCCAATGCAGCCGTTGTCATTGTGATATCAATGCAATCATTGTCAATCCACTCTTGTTACTTGCTATTTGCTTGATATACGTACCACAAACATTATGACGTGTATCGTAGTATTGTGATAATGCCTCAACCAAATCAGCATTCATAATATTGTTAATTCAAACTTCTTCATAATGCCAGTCGCGCCCTCTAAAAGCTTGTGTATTTCCACCATCGTCACTGATTCAGCGATCCAGTTTAAACTGAAAGAACTGGTGTTAAACTAATAAATCTTTATCCCAATGTTTATTACGTATGTAAAGCGATCCCAACCGCGACGCTGGTGGATCGGTGTTCGAATCCCGGTCAGGGCATTTTAGTTCCTGAGTCTTGGATAGTTTCTATGTATATTAAGGTTTTATCAATCTATGTAGGCAAGCATGTATAACGTCGCCTAGTGCCCATAGTCGTAGTAAAAGCTTTGATTACATGGGGACTAGGTCGATTTTTTATGATAGTCCACATTATTACATTTATGCATACAAATGTTTAATGTAAAATGAATACCAATATTGCGATATTTTTGTAACGCATGTTGGCTAAAACTTAGAAATATATATTTCTGTTGATAAAAATTAACAAAACGGTATCATAAAATGCATAAACAATAAAAGCAGTGTAAATATCCTTTTCAATACTGCATAAAAACTTTTGATAACATACCAGTATCATAAAAAAAACACTGTGTTAAGGCCCTAAAAATATATGTAAGTAAGACCATACTATTTGGCCTTCATGGGTCTCTGGTTAGTGCAATGGGATAAGGGATTAGTATATCTATTTACGCAATCCTATAAACTTTACGTATTTACCACATATAAAATTAATATGACTGGTAACATGGCAATCCCAAGTTAAGCACTCTAGAATGATAATATCTTACTCTTAACACATTAGTGTTAAAATTAAGTCGCTCTTATTGATACCGTTTTTATAACCTATTTATAAACATCCAGTTAGGTAAAATATCAATGTTTACATCTGTGACTATCAAGACAGACAAACAGACAGATAAACGGACAGAAGAATCAAAGTGAAGAAAGTTCTTTAGGCACCTTACCTAACAGAGTAACGCAATGACAAATACATAGACGACCGCTTTAGCCTAGTTGGTAATTGGGCATGTATTTGTGTGATGAACACGAATATTTGTTCCCGAGTCATGGACGTTGAATACATAGAAATGTATTTAAAAGTCTATTTATCTATATAAGTATGTATATCGTCACTTGGTACCCATAGTACAAGCTTTGCTTAGTTTGGGACTAGGTTGATTTGTGTAAGATTGTTCAAAAATATTTATTATTTATTATTATTTATAGATACAAAGATTCACAAACCGAGGAAACATGGGTCGGGAAGCAGACAGACGGAGGGAAGGACAGTTAGGCACAACTTTATATAGCCTAACGTATTTCGACTTATACAGGCATGGATACATGGACAAACTGATGATCGTCAGTCTGGTAACAGTACCTCCGCTTAACGAAAACTATAGCCATAGTAACCACCCACAACTGTAGACATGTGATGTGGAATTCAGGAATATACATAACTTCTTAATGCGAACACAGTGCATCCAAAAAACAATATAGAGTCGGTGGTGTGTTATCACCCCGGCATTAAAAATATTTTATGCATAAGATTTCTTAGTTCCGTATAGGAGAAAATTGTAAAACAGTAAATACCTAAACCGTGAAACAAAAAGTATGTAGTTATTACAACTATGTAGCTCCTACCTTCTCTTAGCCGAGGCTCGCAGACGCAACTAACTAGATTGCTAAAAAAGCATACCATTGCGATACCAACCGCCCACCTTGTTCAATTCAAGGATCTCCGAAATCATCATCCAACATCTTCATCGGCGAAATTAGCATCAATATCAGAGATAGACGATGTCAACTGTCTCACGGCCTGTGTTCAGAAAGTGGAATAAATGGATGAAATTAATTAGTTACAAACGAAGCATACATTAATCTGTACACTTATAGCCTGCCCCAGAAAATTATCTCCGTGTTCATGGCCGCATAATCATAGTTTATTTTGCAATATGTATCTATAGATATAAGGTCTATACATTAATCCAAGACTAAAAAAATACCTAGCTTGTTTAAATTCATCATATTGTTCAACTTTTCAACGCCAACGATATATATATCCGTCACGGCGTGCAGTGCGATATCAACCTATATTCGCACATTATAGGGTTCAAATTCGCGTTTGACATTTCCATGTAATGGCGTGTAAGTGACAGCTATTGTATTTGACAGGACGTTGAAATGGTGAAGCTGCAGAACGTACCAAAGAAATAGACAAAGTTACCTATACATTCATACACACATACCCACATTTAAGATACATACATACACTTGAAAAACGTGACAGGCCTACTGCCGCAGTCGGGTAAAAAGTACTGACACAGATCAGATGTTATAATTTCTCCTGTTTCTTATCTTAAAACAAGAAAATGTAGTAGGCAACTCAACTCCGAATTATCTCATTTTTTATTTTACCTACAAAAGATATATATATATATATATAATTTCATTATGCAGGTTAGAACTTTATGGGTAACATTAGCAAGAAATAGTACCTTAATCCTTAGTAAACTGCGGTTAGTCAGTTGGCCATAATAATATTGTAGATCACCTTACTCAACTGGGGATTACCTCCATATTACAGAAGACCGCCGCCATAATAACACAGTTCCTTTCTAGGTATGAGGTGTCATGTTCCTGGTGTGAGTAAAGTTAGGCTTGTTCCGCTTCGGCTGAACCTCCGTGGTGTCCAGATACCCTATCGCGCTAGTAACGTAGGGCTAAGTACCTACTATATATGCGGCAAGCCGAAATGAAAACCTTCCATGTAAGAAGGTACTATTAATTATTATGTGGTAAAGCCGCCTGGTACCCGAGGATGTGCTGTGTTAATATCGACACATACACAGGAATTCTAATTCTTCTAGAGTCGCTATCATCCACAGGCTACGATGCCTGCCTAACCATCAGGCAAGCCGTAAGCTTGTTTGCCACTGTCGTTGCATATCAGAAATGCAAGCAAAATAAGACAGACATACCATACATACATATCTCATTTTGAAGACGCCCGTCTCATAGACCTTGATGTACGACGTCAAGTAGGAAATATTGATCCCAAGTACAACTAGGTACATCACAGCATCGACCAGATTTACAGGCTGCGGCTTCGCAAACTATATCAGGGCTCACGCCCGCAAATAACTAGATTAATAAAAATGTATTATAGATCAATGCAGATTACTTACGAATGTACTGAGAATACCAATCCCAATTGTCCAATACGTGGACTTTGTATTTTATCCGTTTATTTTTATCTTATTCCCAATTTTCAATCTCTGTAAAAATGCTGATATTTTTTTATGATATGACATGTAGATAATTGATTGACACGACCTGTCAGATATTTCTTTAAAAAGTAATACAACCTCTTCCTTAAAAAGTAATCGAACGTCTCAATGCTAGAGATACACCACCGGATTATCTGTTTGTTGTCAACAATATAAATCTAGAAGAAGTATACAACTACAGACATCTGGTGTCAAGTAGAATAAGTTATAACACTCAATTAGCGTAGAGTTAACTGAGAGTTAAATCTTAAAACTCAATATAATCCGATCCCTGCACGCGTTACCTCGAAGTTGTATATATAAAAAAATTGCTTACATTAGAGCCTTTAACGTGATATAAGTCACCAGTGTATACACGTAGGCATCTTTGAGTAGTAGCTGATTTTTCGTTCACACATATCTTTCGTTTCTTAATTCTAGTCCTGTAAATATTTCAGCGCTGATATCCGCAGCCTTACGTGGCCCAATTATCATTATCTTTCATATGAGATACCTTATATTTAATTATATCATTTGCATTTTGTATAATAAACGTTTTTATGAGATACATACTTTTGTCAATTACTCGGCCCCTGCACGCTGTCCAACATTGGTGCCATACAATGAAATACTGCCACGATTAAGACCTTTCAAACGAGATATGTCTCAACTGTATACACCGATGGGACATTTTGCCCATTCTCCTTTCGTACTGTTAACAAATAATTTTTGAAGTGAGAGATTTGCATCTTCGTATATAGACTCTCTGTTTAAGTACGGTGTTTGGATGATGACATGTTTTCAATGTAATATGTTCTGGATACACTACCGAAAAAGTACTAATTTGCCAGTAGGCAGTAACAATTTTAAATAAATTAATATATAAAAAAAGAAATAAAAACCGACTGCAAAAATAACATTAAAAAGTAAAAAAATCATTTTTGCCTTCTAATACGCAAATATGGATAATATTTTAATTTTTTTAAGGTTCCGTACCAAAATAGTAAAAAAGAAACCATTATGGTTTCACTTTGTCTGGTCTGTCTGTGACATCGCTAATTACCTCAAGAACTACTTATCCCATGATTTGAATCTTGGAACAGTTATAAAGAAAGGTAACCCAGATGTATAGAACATGAGTTTTCTTAAATATATTTTTTTTATCTGCGAAAAATGACAGATAATAATAGATGGTTCAAAATTTGAAAGTCTTGTGTAGTCAAAAACGTTTGTATTTTAAATAAAATTAAATTTAGTATAACACTTTGTACAACATTAACTTTTGATTTTAAACTTTACCGGAAGAACTTGTTTTGCAAAAGCCTCAAAAACTTGACTGACAGGTAGCTATGACGAATTAAATCTGGAACTGCAAAATAAATTTTGCACTCTGAATGTAGATGCCGAAGATACAGAGACCCAATTTGATAACATATTAAACGCAATCCAATCAGCCAGCAAGAAAGTTAAGACCAAACAAAAGAAACGCACCATACTATCAACCGGTACCATACACTTAATAGAATAGCGAACTAATTTAGAAATAGGCTCAGTACAATATCACACATTTGATAAACAAACAAAATGAAGTATCAGAACTGATATAAGAAACTACAACAACAATCTAGTCAAAACAGCTATAATCAACAATAGGTCACTCAGAACAGCCAAACACGGAATAAAAAAAGGAAAATCGGATAATAATGGCAAGAAGCACAGCAGTAGAATTAAAATAATGGACATCTGCACACAATATTACACTTCCTTATACTCGGACCCACACAAAACTCATAATACCGGAGAATACTTTTGCGCTGACACCGTCCCCGTCCCCCCTATCACATGCGACGAAGTGGCTAAAGCTCTGTCCACAATTAAACTCTCTTATTTTTGGCAATAAACACCTTTTAACCCCATTAACCAAATTATTTCATAAGATTTTGAAAACAGGCCGAATCCCTCAAATACTGCTTCACTCTAATATCATATTATTGCATAAAAAGGATGATAAGAGCAATATAAGCAACTATCGGCCAATTAGCCTGGTATCTCGTGTCTACAAGATATTTATTAAAATAATTGAAACCCGCATTGCTGGGCAACTCGACCAACACCAACCTTCCAACCAAGCCGGCTTTCGTCCTATATTCGCCACCACTGATCACCTCCACACACTCAACCAAATCATTGAAAAATACAGGGAATTTAATTTCCCATTATATTTAGCTTTCGTCGACTACACGAAAGTCTTTGATAGCCTCACTCATTCCGCAATAGTATCCGCCCTCGAAAACCAAAATATGGACCCGACTTATATAAGCTTAATTAAAACCATCTACAACAATAGCACAGCCGACGTTAAACTGCAGTCTTCCGGTCCGTCGTTTCCTATACAGCGACGAGTGAAATCGCAAAAAAACTCAAGTTATGACCAACAGCACGAAATGAGTTGAGGTCTACTGCTGCTCGGGCTGTTGGTGCTGGTTGACGGGCAGATCATACATTATGTCGACGAGTATATTTACTTGGGCCAGCTAGTTTCTTTCAGCAACAGGCAAGACAAGGAATTCGAACGCCGTGTAAGTAATGCCTGGAAGAACTACTGATCCGTGAAAGAGCTGATGAAGGGCAACCTTCCATTGTCACTCAAGCGCAAACTTGTCGACATGTGTATTCTGCCCGTCCTAACCTACGGTGCCCAAACATGGTCACTCACGGAGAGTCAAAAGCCCAAATTGAAGGTTTGTTAAAGGGCTATGGAGCGTATAGCATATTAGGTGTTAAAAGGATGGATCGCATCCAGAACACAACTGAGGCGGTCACGTCTGTCGCATGCATCCGGACAGGTGGGCTAATATAGCTACTAAGTGGATGCCACAAGAGCGACGCAGACAAGGCCGGCCTAAATGGAAATGGCGGAATGAGTTAGACGCCTTTCTCGCCAACTGGCAGGAGGAGGCATTGATGCGGGAGTCATGGCGTTCATGGGGAGAAGCCTTTGCCCAGTAGTGGGACGTCTATATAGGCTAAGAAAAAAAAAACATTAATATCAATGTATATTTTACAGGAAAAATATAAATAGGTATATCTATTTTTTCTTTTTTTATCATCAAAATGCATTTCTATTCTAAGTTTATAATTTAATCACCTTGGTATGTATTTAGGTTTTATAAATTCCTACGTGATCATTCTGAAAGTATCTTCTTTTAAATCAAGAAAACAAATGAAAACAGTTGACGAGATAAAGAATTGTTCCTGAAAAACCACCATACATACTAAGTTATTCAGTCGCTCATATTTGTAACAAAATTCGCGGATAGACGGCGCTGAACCTATGGCCTTCAATTTCTACACCATGTTGTTGAGATTTTCCTGAATTCACTGGGTCGGGACCGGTACACATCTGTGTACGTAACCTTCGGTGCGCGAGTCGGACTCGCACTTGACCGGTTTTTATTTCATTTTTTTTATACAACTCCGGTGGCAAACAAGCTTACGGTCCACCTGATGGTAAGCGGTCGCCGCAGCCTATAGACGCCCGCAACTTCAAAGGAGTCACGTACGCGTTATTACGCGTCATTTATTTCACATTTTTTAGTGTATCATCAGAGTGCATCTCATGAATCGTTGGAATCGTCCAACAAGCTCAAAAACGGCTAAGGTATGTCACATAGTAATCATGTGTGCCAAACTTTTGTTCCTATATTTAGCGATTCATGCTGTCAGTTATTACTCAGCACATCAAAAGTCTATTTAAGTACTTTATTATATTCTTCAAACTTCTTAATCAATCTATTCATGAAATGCAACATGCTATAATAATATTTTTTCTTCGATCTGATTAGCCTGTAGACCAAAATACTAATCGCATAATTGAATGCGTACATTAAGATTTAGCTGGAGCGCAATTCAGCATATTTTAGGTTTAGGTTTTTTTTTGATATGCCTTAAAACACTATCCTTTTGAGGTACCTTCTAGAACATTTAATTTTGGCCAGTGTTGGGAACTCCACGTGTCTCTTCTTCTAATAGTCTATAAGGCGTTCAAACTGCCACTCGCTTTATTGGGCCTGGCCTGTAAAGCCACAGTCAGGTAAAAAAACTGCCAGTTTGTTGGCTTCTTGGAATAATATTCAATACCCCCATTTTCTAACTCCAAATCCGCGGTCAGTATATATATCTTCTGAGTAATTTCTCACAAAGATTAACAGCATCAGACTAAACACTACTAACAGAAAAAAGTTTACCTATTTATTCTGTGTTAGTTCTTTCACCTTTATGTGCTTTCCTTACATCGAACTCTGTAATAATAAGAAATTTTGTGCAAATCATATACATTTACCGACCGATACCTAATAATACTACCCTAAATTCATTGCACAAGTATAACTATCATTGGCAATTTGGCGCTAATTAGGTGAATAGGTGCAGTAGGTAGGTAGGTGAATTAAGTACTCGGAAAATGATTTTGAATTTAATACTAATTTCTGGTCAAGTGAAATTTCAATATTAATTTCTGGTCAAGTTCCCGTTGAATTTAGTTATCTCGCAGTTGTACCAAGTTGGGCGGGACAGACGAGGCGGCCCAATTTCCGGATAGTTCCACATTCGGACGAATGATTACCGTACTTCGGTGCAAATGATGTAAATTAATCGTAAAATGAGCTATTAAATAAAATAATTAATTTCTATAAACGTAATAGATTATAGGAACAAACAATAAAATAAAAACTTAACCTAAGTAAAAACAGTAAAATTTAAAGATAAAAAAATTTACCCCGGTCGCCATCAGCGGATAGGATGCCCAGCAGTCTGGCTGCATTGCGACGCTGACTTGCAATGCTTATTCATTAAGCGAAATATTCACCAGTGGTCTAGGCGCGCCTACAAATGTCTTGTAGAGTCGATGCGCATTTGAAAGAAAGAAGAAAGAAAGAAAGAAACATTTATTCGCGAAAAACACAAGACATTTACAAAGATGACAGAACAGAATAACATGTTGCCACGAAATGGTCACAACTCAGCGTTATGCTGGCAGGACCAGCGCTGGTGTTCCGTTGTGACCATTTGGTGATTTCACGGCACAGTGACGAAAACGCAAACACACAGAATTAACAAGAACTAGCTAAAAAAATAATAACAATAAACAAGCAATAATAACAAAACACTAATACACTTAACAAAATAACGCAGAATACCAAACGCTTGGCTTAAAAAACCTGATTCTAGGCCGCACAAGATATACCTTTTTATTCTGTGTGTATTTGGTCCCCATAATCCCAGAGTTTCGACCCCAAACATCTCAAATAAATATCTGCTCCCTAGGCAGGCATACTTCGGCATTTGCGGTCTTCAGATAAATGTTATTTTATAAATAACTTGAAATATTCACTTTTTCTTGCTATACTTAATTATTTTGGTGTCCCCTTGTTTTGTAGACAGAAATTTCATATAATTTTGTTTTGCAGAAAATGTTTCAAATAATATTTGGTTCTTGTATTTTTATTTCAACTATTATTGTTACAATGACTATTTACTTGAATGAAACATATTTCACAGAAACACAATTCAATGAATTATGTAATATCATTTTTTTATTAAACAAACTTATCAAACAGTAGAATTATGTTTGGTATTTCATTGTTTCGCAGACAGAAAGTTCATAGAATTTCGTTTTACAGAAACTTATATTAAATAATATTTGGTTCTTGTATTTTTATTTAGAAAATGATTGTGTCACCGCTTATTCATTTCACAGAAACATATTTTGCTGAAACACAATTCAACCAATTAAAAAAAAATTATAATAAACTTATCAAACAGTAGAATACTGTTTTAATGAACATTATTTGATCGGTGTTTTTTTCCATGGTATTTCAAATACATCAACATATAATAACTATGTGTGCATATAAAAATATAATACCTATCATAATATCTATATATAATAGAGGTAATTTTTAATAATAGCCCAGAAAGACCTGTTGGGGCAAAATCGACTCTAACGCGGATAGGTTAGAAGATTAAGACGGGAGCTGAAGCGAAGCGACAGCTCCCGTCTTAATCTTCGAGGTTATTTTTTTATAAAAGCCCAGAAAGACCTGTTAGGGCAAAATCGACTCTAACGCGGATAGGTTAGAAGATTAAGACGGGAGCTGAAGCGAAGCGAAGCTCCCGTCTTAATCTTCGAGGTTATTTTTTTTATAAAAGCCCAGAGTCCTATTGGGACAAAATCGACTCTAAGGCGGATAGGTTAGAAGATTAAGACAGTTCAGTTTTACTAGAATTTTTAACCGCATTGTTGTTGTGAACGCAGTGTTGTAATTTTATAGGAGGGTATGGACTTTGTCAAAGGCATGATGAATTGGAATGTTTAGAAACTGCAACTCAATAACATGTTTTACTGACTAAATAACATAAGGTCAAAGAATATATGATTTGTAATTATATCGTAATGAATATCGAAACATTAAATTTTCTTTGTAATAAAAATCTACGATGAAATATTTTGCAACGTAATTATTTTACGAACTGATTATTCTATGAAATGAGAATATGAGATTTATTTTATGAGAAACAAAATTCTATAAAACTATGGTCTGGGTAATAATTTTTACGTAAACTAAATAATATAACAAAAATTAATATTTCATTTGTAGTTCTATGATATGAATATCGAAATATTAAAAATTATTGATATCAAAAATCATTGATTTGAGTTTCTACAAAGTAAGTGTTCGGCGTAATGATTATTCTGTGAAATGATAATATGAGAAACATTTTCTACGAAACGAATTTCTTTAAAAATGTTGTCTATAAAACAGTGTACAACCAATTATTTTATTTATCGTATGACAATCATTTCAAACAAGATCTTCGAGAAGACAGTACGGTTGCCAGTTTTTGTTGCACTTTTAGCACCACGGTAGGGTAGCGGTGGGTACTCCCTACGGAGGTGGTACAACTTCAACCCCCAATAATTATTTAACATGATACCTTATAATTGGAATGATTAATTGATCTGAAAATCAGTACTTTGTAGCCGCCGAGCTGTTGTAGGACTGTGATGTAATTTTTGACATTAGCTTGTACATTTATACTTAAAACTGTCATTAAAATCCCCGCCTGGTGTTTGCCTCTACTCATTGTGTTTTTGTACTGTATTGTATCCTTTGATTGAGGTGTGCAATAAAGAGTATTTGTATTGTATTGTATTGTAAAATATACCTGCCGTTAGTACATAGAGTGACGTGATAGAGCTGCTGGACTTAACCTTTTACAATAATAATATGTGAAAAGTAGCTTTCAATTACGTATGACAAATCTTACGTCCCTATTACTAAACTACCTTCTTTCAAATAAACAAAAATATTTTCTAAAATCTGTTTTTGAAAAATCGGGGAACATACAAAAAAACAAACATTTTGATGAATTGATAACTCTCCTCCCTTTTTGGATTCGTTTAAAATAGATATGTGGGGGATTCCGGGACTGGTATTGAGATTAGAATCAACAGTCTTGTTAGGAAGGACAGGGTGCCCATGCGGAATAGGAAAGATTTTAACCACACATTCCTGAGGTCATAAGGAGTAATAAATGTTATATGGACCTAGGTGAAATTATGCTTCTTAACTTATTTCATTTTTCCATACACAATAAATAAATAAAATTTGCTTCTCTAGTGTAAACGTGTCTTAGGACGAGCTGGCAAAATTTGACATTGCCATCTCTTTTTATTTTTACAAGAGACATTGTCATATGACTTTCTCCTTTTGGGCATAGATAGATCAAATCACAGTTTAGATTCTTCTTCGAAAATCGGAACTACTAGTTGATTAAACCACATCATTAAAGAAAAGGGATGGTTACACAAAATCCGAATAGGAAATTGTGCCGTCTATTCACTCCCTCTTTTGCAAGAAGAGTTATCAGAGGTAAATGACTGGCCACTAAGAAATTTCCTAATTCATGCCTCCTTCACAATGATATTTTCACAGTTTAGCGTCATTGATTTTGTTATCATCATTTTTAGCGTTGCAACTGTAATCCGCAAATTAGTTGTACTAAGCACATTTTAATTGTCCTGAATTGTCACCGAAACCAAGATATGACAAAATATAAAAATATGTACTAAGAAATTGGGTTGAGACGAGCGGCCTTTAATAACGGAAGCAGGGAAATGTTCTGTTCAGTGCTCCATGATGCATCTTATGGCAACATCAGTGTGGCTTGCCTGTTTAAAAGCTGCATAATGAGAATAGCGTCAACTACTGTCACGGATTTAATGATATTCCAATTGAGTGTGGAGTTAATGGGAATGATCGTTCCACCTGCTCATTATGAAATAATATCTAGATTGTAAAGTTGTTAAAAGTAAAATTCAAGGTAGGTTTATTTTTGATAAGTAAGTATTAAATAAATTGAGTGTATTAATTTGTGACATCGTTTAAGGATGAAATGAACCACATTATACTAATTGCAAACTTTAAAAAAATCTAATAAACTACCAAATGAATCACGACCGTTTGCCATTGATATTCATTCATCAAAAAAGGAATTCAATCTCGTAAACAAATATCACATCCAGTTAGATACAACGTTGTTGTATGTGTTCTTCAAATTTACTACTAGTCAATACACGAACAAACGATTCACATTTTAACAATTTTAACAAACACTTGTTAGCCGTGGGCTTATCGGTTAATCGCATAATGTACCAATTAATTCGCGAAATCTTAGATTCGTTATATATATTGATTTTCTAAGTACCAAATATTCTTTATTGCTCATCAAACGGAGTATATTAAAAGAACAACAGAAATTAAATGACATGTAACAGTTGTAGACAACAGGCGGTCTTATCGCTAATAAGGCATCTCTTCCCGACAACATACACATTTTCTATATTTTGGGAGAAAAACTATGCTGACGGTTGACACATAAACAATGGAAGTGATATAACCCAACTGGATTTGACTTTTGCAGTCAACTAAGATGTGTCGGTCTTGCAAAAATAGAAATATCTCAAAAACTAAGCCGAATCCAGTGTGCATTATATGACATTTTTAACTTTGAATTTCGTATGGAATGCATGGTTACAATAAATTCCCTTCCTAATGGGTGCCGTGTATATGGCATAACACCCATCCCTATACAAAAACTGTTCTTACTAAAAAAAAAATCAAATTTGTTTACGGTTGTAATTAGATATGAAAAGTAATTCCATCTTTTTTTAAGTTTTCCAGAGTGATTAACACACCCTTTCACTGCACAATAAGGCATATTTTTTCACTTTCAAACTTAATACGACTATTTCGCTGCGCCCCCATGTGCATATTAGATAGCCGTTTGACACATTTTTGACTGTTCGCATTCTTTGAAACCAGTTTAGGTGGTATCATTTTGCGACGCTAGTTGTGCTTCTATGTTTTATCTCCTGCTGGCTAATAGTTTGTACTCGTAATACAATGACATCAAGTGACAAAAAATAATATTAACTACTTACTTAATGAATACTACGGGATCCTGCCGTTTTGTGTTAAAACTAAGCTATTCAGTCAATTTAATAATAACCGTTTATGTTACAATGTGATTATTATCTGTCATAAATAAAAAAATATTAAAATGAAAATTATTTTACAGTTGTCCTATTTTACAATGCGTAATAACTGGTTAGGAATTAATTGATGTTGCGGGAACAGAACACTATAATTTACCCATTAACTCGACAAACTAATGAAGATGAGAAACGTTTAAGCCAAATTAGAATAGTTGGATCAAATTGTAGCCCGAACTACCGGAAAATCAAACATGTTAATGAAATTTTGTGCGTTTATGATGTTTGGTGTTTGGCGAACAATAGTTATGGAACAATTATCATGGTATTGTGGACCAATAAGTTTGGATACTGAAAACGATGTTTAAAATAAAACTGTGTCTTTTCACCAAAGGAATAATTTAATGCATGATAAAACTTCATTTTGAAAAAATATTATTTACAATAGCGTCCATAGAGAGCCCATCTTGTGGTCGCGTTTCTGGCATTACCGTGGAAAAGAAAACTGTCACTCTTGTATTTAACTACCTGCTTGTAAAAGTAAGAGGGATGTTTTAGGAGACGCACCAAAACTGTACGAAGAGGATATATTGCCTAGAGCTGGGCTAGTCGTATTATATAATACGATTAGCCCAGCCCCAGTGCATGATGAAATTTCATTTTGAAAAAATATTATTTAATACAATAGCGTCCATAGAGAGCCCATCTTGTGGTCGCGTTTCTGGCATTACCGTGGAAAAGAAAACTGTCATTCTTGTATTTAACTACATGCTTGTAAAAGTAAGAGGGATGTTTTAGGAGACGCACCAAAACTGTACGAAGAGGATATATTGTCTAGGGCTGGGCTAGTCGTATTATATAGTAAGATAAGGGAGCAGTTTCCTTAGATCAACAACAAAATGAGCCTTCTTGCGAAACAGACAAAATGGATACGTCGTCCAAATTTCTAATTAGTAAATAATAATAAAAATACGGATAGCTTAGGATATGTTATTTAACTTCGGTACCATAGAGATATACTGCTATGATAAAAAAAAATCATTATGTTAAGATGTGCGTTTGTTATCAGGCTGTTCCTGCGTCCGCTTCACGTCGACGCTGGGCAAGGAGCGCGGCACGTTCAGTAGCCCGGACTACCCGCGCGCCTACCCCCCGCACCTCGACTGCCTGCTCTACACCTTCCTCGCCGCGCCGCACGAGATCATCGAGCTTGTCTTCACCGACTTCGACATCTATAAGGAGAATCTTGAGTGAGTATTCAGTAGCTTTGGTTAAAAATTTCAATGCGATTGTCAGTAGTTTGTTTCAATTAACAAATTGTATATATGTATATAGTCTTCCTCGCCGTATCCGGCGACAGCGACTCCGGTAATTGACTTTTTTTGAGAATATGGAAAGCTCTGATGTGGCTCGTAAATCCAAACTTTGTTTTGAAGATGCGGTCACACGGTGCCAGCAACTAGCACTGTAGCACCAGCTACATTGTGTAGTTGGCCGGCTAGATCCAGGTCTTCTTAGCGTCGCTGTTCATATTACTCAACTTTTTTTCCGAACAGTGGCAGTGGGTCGCCATTCAAGTCGACGCATCGCAATTTCCTCCCAGCATTCACTGGGTATTATACCACAAGTGGTTACTACCATCAACCAAAATAACATTATATCAACCAAGGTTGTCTGGAATAGATCGCTCTTTAGCGATAAGACCGCCTGTTGTTTGCCTCTAATCATTGTAATTATGTACTGTATTTTTTTTGTTGTTGAGGTTATGCAATAAAGAGTATTTTTATTATATTGTACTGTATTAAATTTGCCAACAGACTCAATCGCGTCAGATTGTTTGATGCTACCTTTAGAAATTCAATTAATTTGATGTTACCTTTATCTAATCTAAGGATATTGATGATATCGATTACCAACTGTTAGAAATTAATAAAATCGGGATTCCTTCGTTTGCCAAAATGTCATTTAAAATTATTTCAGTTGCCATAATAATCACTGGCCACAATTTTATTTACCATAATTTCATGTCCCATAACCGTTGTTTACCATATTACTCGTATTTCAGAATTTTTAGTTTTCGTAATATCATATGCAATAATTTCATTAGAATTACGATTTGAAACGGGATATTTACCATGTATATTTGTATATCGGGAACTCACAAATACAAATATACATGGTAAATATCCCGTTTCAAATCGTAATTCTAATGTAAATGACCATGTAAGCTTGAAATCTAATCATTTCCTTTCCCATAATCAGTATAATCCATAACATACAAAAAGTAGAAATAATGTACAAAAGTCAAATCCAGTTGGGTTATATCACTTTCATTGTTTATGTGTCAACCGTCAGCATAGTATTTCTCCCAAAATGTAGAAAATGTGTATGTTGTCGGGGAGAGATGCCTTATTAGCGATAAGACCGCCTGTTGTCTACCACTGTTACGTGTTATTTAATTTCTGTTGTTCTTTTAATATACTCCGTTTGATGGGCAATAAAGAATAATTGGTATTTAGAAAATCAATAAATATGAAGAATCTAAGAGCTCGCGAATTAATTGGTACACTATGCGGCTAACCGATAAGCCCACGGCTAACAAGTGTTTGTTAAAATTGTTAAAATGTGAATCGTTTGTTCGTGTATTGACTAGTAGTAAATTTGAAATATACATACAACAAGGTTTTACCTAACTGGATGTGATATTTGTTTACGAGATTGAATTCCTTTTTTGATGATTGAATATCAATGGCAAGTGGTCGTGCTTCATTTGATAGTTTATTAGATTTTTTAAAGTTTGCGATTAGTATCATGTGGTTCATTTAATACACTTAATTTCTTTAATACTTACTTATCAAAAATAAACCTACCTTGAATTTTACTTTTAACAACTTTACAATCTAGATATTATTTCATAATGAGCAGGTGGAACGATCATTCCCATTAACTCCACACTCAATTGGAATATCATTAAATCCGTGACAGTAGTTGACGCTATTCTCATTATGCAGCTTTTAAATAGGCAAGCCACACTGATGTTGCCATAAGATGCATCATGGAGCACTGAACAGAACATTTCCCTGCTTCCGTTATTAAAGGCCGCTCGTCTCAACCCAATTTCTTAGTACATATTTTTATATTTTGTCATATCTTGGTTTCGGTGACAATTCAGGACAATTAAAATGTGCTTAGTACAACTAATTTGCGGATTACAGTTGCAACGCTAAAAATGATAATAACAAAATCAATGACGCTAAACTGTGAAAATATCATTGTGAAGGAGGCATGAATTAGGAAATTTCTTAGTGGCCAGTCATTTACCTCTGATAACTCTTCTTGCAAAAGAGGGAGTGAATAGACATGGCACAATTTCCTATTCGGATTTTGTGTAGCCATCCCTTTTCTTTAATGATGTGGTTTAATCAACTAGTAGTTCCGATTTTCGAAGAAGAATCTAAACTGTGATTTGATCTATCTATGCCCAAAAGGAGAAAGTCATATGACAATGTCTCTTGTAAAAATAAAAAGAGATGGCAATGTCAAACTTTGCCAGCTCGTCCTAAGACACGTTTACACTAGAGAAGCAAATTTTATTTATTTATTGTGTATGGAAAAATGAAATAAGTTAAGAAGCATAATTTCACCTAGGTCCATATAACATTTATTTACTCCTTATGACCTCAGAAATGTGTGGTTACAATCTTTCCAATTTCGCATGGGCACCCTGTCCTTCCTAACAAGACTGTTGATTCTAATCTCAATATCAGTCCCGGAATCCCCCGCATATCTATTTTAAACGAGTCCAAAAAGGGAGGAGAGTTATCAATTCATCAAAATGTTTGTTTAATTTGTATGTTCCCCGATTTTTCAAAAACAAATTTTAGAAACTATTTTTTATTTATTTGAAAGGAGGTAGTTTAGTAATAGGGACGTAAGATTTGTCATACGTAATTGAAAGCTACTTCTCACATATTATTATTGTAAACGATTAAGTCCAGCAGCCTAATCACATCACTGTATGTTCTAATGGCAGGTATATTTTAATTACAGTTTTAAGTATAAATGTATAAGCTAATGTCAAAAATTACATCACAGTCCTCGACGGCTACAAAGTACTGATTTTCAGATCAATTAATCATTCCAATTATAAGGTATCATATTAATTAATTATTGGGGGTTGAAGTTGTGCCATACCCGTAGGGAGTACCTACCGCTACCCTACCGTGGTGTATTGGTTGTAATAGTAGTTCGAGGCTGAAATGAGTGGCTTCCACCCGAGTTAAACACTCTGCTTTTCATTTCGAATACAATGAAAGTAAACAAAAAATCATCAAATAAAACATAAACAAAATTTATTTTAAAAAAGTTGCACTAGTCAAGGTTATACCTACTTATTACATTTTATTTTTTTTACTTAAAATTAATAGTGAAGTTGGAACAGTGTGAATGTTAGGGAAAGGTTTTTTCCAGGAATATTTACATTAGATATCTTTTGGGAAAGGCGAGCATCATGTAAAGGCTCCGTAAACGTTGGAGATGTCCTCATCTCATTGGTAGAAGAAGACACCGGCAGGTCATCGACAGAAATATTAACCTCTACACCGAGATCTGGATTATGAATTGTTGAATCTTTTGAAGATCCTGGCTTAGGCGAATTGTCATTACAGTGCAAATGTATGGCGTTTGTAATTGTGCTCGATATTTTTGTCTTATTCTGCACGGAGTCTTCTACATACCCTTCGGCAACAGTACTCGATTTCCATCCTCCATGCCGTTTAAGCGTTGCAGACGTTCTACGGAAGCAATGCCCAGCGTAAAGATCGGCGTTTGACAAGTTTAAATATGTTGCTATTAGTTTCGGTATGCTTGCGATTGTATTTTTTCCGATCACCTGTCTAAGACATTTGCCTCCTTGGTATTTTAGGAAAAAACGATTGGTTTTAATATTATTAGGGCGTAGTCCCTGGTACTTCCGCACTATTTGCGTAAAATCTTCCCGGACTACAAATGTACGATCAATTTTCGTTTTAATATTCGGCAATTTTACTAGTAATAATTGGCCGTGTATTTCTACGTTTTCCAATGTAATGTTTGCAAACTCAACACCATGAAAATTAGTGTCACCTGTAAAAATAATATAAAATTATCAAAGAAATTCATACATTGGTCACCGATGTACACAATAGGTAGGTAGATACTATAAAAATGATATTTTTGCGTACCTTAACTGCCAAATATATGTCGTCTGGGGCTTTGTTTAGGAAGGTTTCTAAGTACCTCCTGTGCAATAAAAACCTTCGATTTTTTTACATTGTAGCCATTCGGCGTCCTTTTTAAGAATGACGTTATGTTCGTATAATTTTTCAAATTGACGTCATGTTTAGTATGAACTGTGGTCTTACTCCATAGTGTCGAAGGCTGATATTTTTTAGACGGCTCACTAAAATACGCAAGAAATACGCTTTCTGACAACGATTTAACTTTTTTGTCAGACCGCCACTTTATAAAATCGTTGTACGATTTTAAGTATCTCTCCTTTGAAACTACCGGTAAAAGATTTTCCAAAACAGCCTCAGCCTCTTGTGTTATTATATCCGGTGTTAAATCCATATCTGAATCGCTAGCCGAACTCATTTTCACAGAAAACAATTACTAGTAAGTTTATTAACTACGTTTTCACTTATCGCGCTTTCCCGTCTTTCTTACTTTTTTACGCACAACTTTTTTTCAAGCGCCTGATATCGGCGGTGTTTCATCGGTGTTTTAAGTAAATGATAAATTGCATTTTTTTGTAAATCATGTAAAATTCTCAGTAATGAATGTTATTTAAACTAAATAATAGTGTAAATGATTATCTTGTTCATGTTTGTATTAAAACATTTTCTGTATTAAGTGACATCTTATTCAACCCATTATAAAAGCGTTTGTGTATGGACTTCAGCGGGAAAATTTTAACTGACGTTGATAGTGTTAGTGTATGGACCATTTCAAGTGCTTATATGGTGAAAAAATACCGATTAATGTCATATTATAATAATTTAGATTGTTTAATTTACTTAATTCTCACAATAATTTGGCAAATTAACTCGTTGTAATTTTCAACAAACTTAAAACATCAATACATTTTGTTGGGTATATGGTGTATAGGTTTCTGCCATTGCTCTTATTTTATTACTTATCAACCCTAGGGGCGATATGACTCACTTTTACCCCGCATCTCAGGTCAAATATGACCTACTTTCAGAGTATGAGAAATGAAAAACTGTTTGAGACACGTTTAAATACGCTGATATTATTTATTCACCTGTACAGTTAATGTTTTCGAGCTTTATTGGAGAAACCTAATTGTTTTTGACAGAAAACTCTTTTATTACATGAACATGAAAAGGAAAGTTCGGTTAACGCTATTTATATGTATATATTCTACTTCATTAGTGTCTTGCTGTACTGACGTCCGCTGAAGATGGTCCGCGAGAAATACTTTCATCTTGGGCATATTTTATCCTTTCGGCAAGAAGTATCAAAGAAAAGCGATCATCTCCAGGAGAATCCAGCTGGGTTGGGCGACATTCAGCAAACTAATAACATAACATTCTCAAATCTGTACACATTCCACAATGCCTGAAAAATCGTATCTAATAATCAGTGTGTCCTGTCCACCATGACTATATGATGCCGAAACATGGACGCTTACCAATGAGGCTGTGCATAAAGTATTGGTATCACAGAGATCCATGGAGCGCGATATGCAGGATGAGTGGTGTATTAGAAGAGGCGTATGCTCGGCAGTGGGCGATTACAGGCTGAAAATGATGATGATTCCTGTTTTTTTGCCTCTGCTTATTGTGATTTTGTACTGTACTGTGTCCTTTATTTGAGGTGTGCAATAATGAGTATTGTATTATTGAATTGACGACTGACATTCATTACCCGCAAAAGTAACGAAATAATGCACATTTATAAAATTACGTAATTATGGAACGATTACTAAACGTGGTTCCAGTAACTTCTTAAAATACAGTGTGGTAAATCAAATATCAATATAAATATTTAAAAAAGAAATATATAAATAGTCTCGTGGCAGTCCAATATTAATTTATTACTTACCTGAAGGAAGTTCACAATTACCTGAAAGGATGTTTTAAATAACCCGATCTATGAAACATGAACTCTCTGCTATTTTGTTGTAACTGGATTGACTTTATAACTAGAGGTACTCGTTAAATTGAAACGAAGTCCTTGCAATAATTTCTTGAAGATTAATCGAGATTTGTTCCTCAACAATTTCTACAGATTATTTGGTGGTATTAAACAGTTAAAGGAAAGGCAATTAATTTTAATGACAAATTGGTTCGTTTAATTGACGTAAATAGTTTACACTGGCTCCTTTTTAGGGGCTTTTCTCAAGCCGCAGAGTTGATTGCAGAAACGAACGTAGTCGATCATGGTGTTGCCGCCCACATGAGTGGTGGGGGCGTCGTCTAGAGCGTAGTCGGCTTCCTTTTCCGTGAAGCGGTCGCCCCACGTCATTAGATCATGTCGAATCCTAGAAAAAAACATGAATCTGTACTTCTTATTATCATCGCGTGCGAACGCCACCTCAGAATTAACTGTGTGTGACTTCACCAAAAACGTTGTTTCGCCAGATGTAAGACTTGCTGAATTTATTTTACGAGCGTGTATACGACCAACAAAATGTTTTCATATCCGTCTCCTCGTCAAATTCACGAGAATTATATGAAATCCCATCCGGTGGCGCTGTAAAATTCAGATTACACCGAAAATTTTAATAAACCTCTGGAGAGCAACTTAAGGAATATGACTCGAGGTTTTAATAAAGTTTGAAATATTTATTATGTCGGTGGATCAGCTTTCTACGCTACAGGATTTGTAAACTAATTGCGGTCAATTTTCCTTTTTATTTAAATATGTATGGTGTTTAAAGTTAAGTTCGAGGAATTATTAAGAAAATAAATGCGTGTCGGATGATCCGACACGCATTTGTTTTCTAATTATTAAGAACTTAACTTTAAGCACCATACATATTTGGGGTGAAGGGTTCCGTACCAACACCTACTACTCCAAATATAAAACCACTATGAACTCATGGCACTTACGACCTTTTGTTTGGGCAAGAAAGTTATCCAGTAAAACTCAAAAACCGCACAACCTATCTTGTTCGAACCAAAAATCGTTGAAAGTATACCTTATTTTTATTCAGAATTTATAAACTTCTTAATTTTGAAATTAGAAATTAGAGGGGTGGGGGGCACACTTTTTATGACTTTTAATATCTCACCAACGATTAATTTAAATGGAAATGTTTTTTAGAAACCTCCATATCATTTTTAAAGGCGTATCCATGGACATCCCACGTGACCATTTGCGTTGAAAATTAGCTTCCAGCCTTTTATCACCATAAATTTGTGATCTAAGGTTTGTAAAAACGGATACCGATGTGATGAATTTTTGAACTTAAGGAACCTAATACTATAACTACTATAACCCCCTTATTCATAATCGTTAATGAAACCGATTTTACTTAAATTTCCGCTAAAGTTCGTTTGTCATTGTCTGTCATTTTAACACTTATGTTTGTGAGAAAGGGATAAAAACATTTTAGTTAGTTGAGGTTGGTTAAGTTTTGTGAATAAGGGGGTAAAACACTTAAGCTGAAAAAATGTAGCATCGCTATAATACTTAAAGAGTGCAAACACGTGTCTCTTAAATCATTTCTTTCGGTTTCCTTAATATATTTTACATGCGGAAATGTAATTTAATCTTGGTTCGTTTTGTTTATGGATCTCTAGGGGCAGACCTGAACGATCTGCGAGGCAGAGCTTTTTGCGTTTATTAGAGGATTATGGTTTTTTACCGCGATTTTGATTAAATTATCGAATAAAATAATACTAGTAACGGCAAGTGCGAATCGTACGTTAGCGTTTATATATTTCTGATTTTTGTTAATAAGCTGCCGCCGAATGTTGGATTTTTGAGTATGCTAAGGGAAGTTGAACTTATAAACTAAAAATATATCGTATTCACTTTTTATAGTTTTGATACCATTTTTATAAACCATTGAATACGAGTAGGGTATGTACTTACTTATACTAAGCCTCGTATGATTAATTCTAGTCAAACTTCGAAGGTGTTCTGAAGCCCCAATGCCGTGGAGATTAGATAAGTTTGCCTATTCTCATAGTTCTTGTCTAAGTTCATATTAAGTAGCTACTTATTAATTACTCTGGGGATGATTTAATTGAATTTTATCTTTGGATGTTGGTTGAATAAATTAATCAAGCAAATTGGAAAGGAGAATTGAAACCTTTGCTTGAATCAGAATAGTTAACAAATATTTGCAATAAGATTAAATGATTTACGATGTAGGTACTTTACGTGAAAGTTCTTTAGAACCCTTAGATTGATGATGTAGGTACAACTATAATGCTGTAACTAGAAATAAGATAAAGTGACTGTTGATCTTCAATAATACACTATGTACGAAAAGAGCGTGATCGGTGTAAGTTTACGGGCATTATCCTCTTGCTGGATCTATGAAGCATTAGGTCTTAGAAATATCTTTTTAGCGGAAGGCAACAACGCATTTTTATAAACCTTGGTAATTTTTAACGCGTTCAATGTCCCAGTGAACAAGTGCACGGCCGAAATCCTCACTTAAGAAGCATCCCCAAACATGTACATTTACTGGGTGTTTCACGGTCCGCACGAGCACTCCTTTATCTGCCGTAGACTAATCCTGAGGCATTAATTTCCTGCCCAAAAAGAAGCTTCATCGGAAAAACTATTTTACTCTAATCCCGGTTATGGTTTTCACTTGCCCATGACAGCCTTTTTTGTGGTTTTCGTGGCGGAGCGGTTTCTTTATATTACTCCAATATTGTAAACCATATTCAATCAGACTGCTGCTTGTATCTAAAATGCAATGACAATATGGATTATTTGAGAATATCTGCAAAATCCGTTTTTTCTCTGTTTTCGGGGTTGTTTTGGTTTTCCCACGTTCGGATAAGACGTCTACGTTTTTGTTTCTATATTCACTTACTTACAAACGCCTTCAACTTACTCGTGTACTTCGCGGCCTGATCGCTTGACATTTTGATCCTTTCGCGTATGTACAAAATAACACTGTCTTATAATAACGTGGAGCACACGCGTCACTCATTTAGGAAAAAATAGGTAAGTTACTTTATAGAAATTTAAATTATACCGACGTTCCTGTCAAACACACATAACAAAACTTTTGCATTATTGTGGAGAAACTGCCAATGTTATCTATTTTCTGGGAGCTTGTGAAATGACAAATGTGAGGACAATGTGCTAATTTTCGTAGTTCCAGAATTCAATTAGGTAGTCATAGAAAGTGGACCAAGCTGTGCGATCTCGACCATTTTATATCTATTTTTTATGTCACGAATTATAAAAAAAAGTAAAATGACTATATGAATTACTTTTTCCACTAAAATGTAAAAGGTGTTCAACAAGAACATACCAAACCTTAACTTAATTAACGGTAGGTATTATTTATTGTACATTGTAGACTAGCTTTTGCCCGCGAATTCGTCTTACGTCCACGTAAACTTCCATTCCCTATTTCATCCCTTCGAGGGATGATTTTTGGGATATAAAGTATCCTGTATGCTAATTCAGACTGTAAATGAAATAAAATTAAACGAAATCATTGTATACCAAGTTTCATCATAATCCGTTCTCAGGTTTTTGCGTGATTGAGTAACAAACATCTAAATAATAATATCCAAACATCTAACCTTTCGCATTTATAATATTATTATTTGGTAGGATTAGTAGGATTTATAATAATACTTGTTGTCAACTTCAATGCTTTGCAAATGTAAATGAAAATGTCTGGAAAATATCACCTGGGTATCAAGACAAAATGTCATCAAAGAAATTCAAATACGGCGTAGAGGTTCATTATTTTTTAAACAAACGAGTCCCTTTGAAGGCTGCAATTCGTAAACTTATTATTCATTCAGACCATGTTCATTCACGGCATGTTCACGTGTCCTACTTGTAAATTCTGTACATTTCAATTTGATTGTAAATAATTTCCTAATGAATTGTTCTTTCTTGTTACAATCATCTTGGTTCACAGTCAGTTAAATGAAAAGTTCGTTTGTTATTTTCATAATAATTCAAAGTACAAAAGATTGATTAAAGAATAAAAAAAGGCATCTTAAAGTATTTACCTTTCTTCAGAAATGTACCCCGAGTTATTTATGTCCCAGCGCGAGAGAGCCGCCACCAATGTTTCTTCAGAGTCCAGTTCCAGTGTTCTGTACCCAAGGAGATTGACGAACCCGTCGAAATCGAGAGGGTTGGGCGCCTGTAGATAATATAAATAGAGGGTCCATCTGATATTTATATTTCGCATGATGCCAATATTTATCGTAGCAATATCGAGTTCGTTCCCACTAGCCAAAGTATCAGAACATTGATGTGAATTGAAACAACAAAAAGGAACCACGGATCATACGGATTAATTCCTAGATTGCATTTTAATGTGGGTTTTTCTGATCTAAGAGATTTTAGAAGTACCTCGTATCGTGCCTATACCATAAAAGGCGGGAAAGTTTACTTATAGTGCTTAAAAATAATTACCGTATATAAAACATCATTCAAGGTAGGCTGAACCAAATTTTAGTGCCAGTTTTATGATTTCCTACTGTTTTGAATTTTTAGGAATGTTGGCACACTCCTGATATCAGTAAGTTGATATTTTTGATGGTCCCCATTGCATCATTATGGTGACGTAACTTGAGTGTTGGGTAATGATGCATATGGAATTATACCGTTGCAAAGTGTTTTATGGATGAAACAAAAATTTACTACTTTAGTCTATTGATAGTTCAGATGACTTCACAGCAAAAGCCTGTGTCGTCTGTGTGTTGGGTTGTTCATTTAAATCTACAGGGATCCTAAAAACTCATTATTATTTATTTGCAATGATTCATATACATTACACAATATCATATATCGGTGCTTACATAAGTATAAACGTGATCTAGAGATTTGTAGGCACATTGGATATATTTCTTTTTCATTTGGGCTACGGTAACATTAAACTAACCTCGAAGCCGGTTTTAGGTTTAGTCGACAGTGCGGGTGAAATTCAAGAACTGTGCTGACGCGCCTTGACATGCGCTTGGGTAGCGAGATTTAGTGTAATAATGCTTTGGTTAAAAGTGTACAGTTCCCATCTCAAATATCTTTAATATGAATGAATTAGAGCATTGTTAAGTATACATTCTAAGACCTACCTATACATTAACTTAAAAAATATGTATCCTAGAAACAAGCTTTTATAGCCAACTGTAAAAAAATACATTCTAGAAAAAAGCTTTTCATCATTCGCTTACCCTTTTCCCATTTATTTGGGGTCGGCGCAGCACGTCTTTATCTTCCATATCTCTGTCAGTCGTCATCACTTCATTTACATCCTTCTTATTCATATTGTCTCACACAAAATCCATCCACCTTTTCTTTCCAATACACCCACACACACTTTTGTTACCCATATATCATTTTTGTGGGTAACTTTCGTGTCACAACGGAATTAATTAAAATATAGGTGTATTAAATACCTTAACTATGTGACAAGAATTTGGTCCTCACCCAACTATACTTTTACATATCGCTATCAAAGAGTTGAAAGACTAGCAACCCAACGGTTTTAAAACATATCTTTATAGTGTGTATTTTCGAAGCTCCTCTATGTAAAGCATTCTCAGTTGGAACAAAGTTGTAAAAGAGTTGAATTGATTTGTTGCGTTAGATTTTTATTATGTTCTATTCCTCAATCGTCTATATTTCACAGCAATATTTTCCCTATAATGGTAGCCATAAGGAGAGTGACACATTTGTAATTAGGAACAAAGTTCAAATTTGGTTTGATATTTCTGAAACGGATAATACTTTACATAATAACATTACAAGTTAATATATATTTAAAATATGATATCTAACACTAACCTCAGATAACATGTTGCGTACATCTTTATCATCCACACACTCCCCCAGACTAACTAGAGTGCCCCGCAGGTCGTTGTGGTCGATGCAGCCATCGCCGTCCAAATCGAACAATAGGAATGCCTGCGAGAATCATCGCTAGTATTAGAGGAACAGTATAACGATCATTGTGCAAGGGAGTAATCACTTACAGGAATGAATCCTTTTGCGGAATGACAGTCTATTCTAATTACAATAAGACTAGGCGAGTTATTTAGTTTTTTTTTCCTAGATCACTCGGAGCAGCGAGATGCGTTTACCACCAGCGCTAAATAGTTATTTGAATAATTAAAAAAAACCGGTCAAGTGCGAGTCGGGCTCATGCACCGAGGGTTCCGTATACAGATGTGTACCGGTTCCATCATGGTGTAGGAATTGAACGCCATGGGTACAGCGCTATCTATCGGCGACTTTTGTTACAAATTTGAGCGACTGAATAACTTAGTATGTATGGTGGTTTTCCAAAGATAATTCTCTATCACGTGAACTGATTTCAATTTTTTTTTCTCTATTTGAAAGAAGGTACTTTTAGCATAATCTCGTAGGAATTTATAAAATAAAAATACATGCTAAGGTGATTAAATTGTTTTTTTACGATAATAAAAATAAAAACTAGTTATATTTTTCCTGTAAAATATACATTGATATCAATGTTATGTAATAATTTCATACTTTTTCCTTGGTAAACTTCGATTTAGGGGGGGGGGCCTGATTTTTTTTTACATTTTTCATCATAAAACAAAAATGACTCACCTACTGTTGACGACCAGCTGCTGCCGCAGAATACTTACGACACGCGTTTTAATCAGGTAGACATTTTTGGTCACAGAGTTGGTGCATACAAAAAGCTTATAACAGATATACTTAAATATATTTAGTAATTTAAAATTCTATTTGGCTGATGTTAAAGTAATTCTATTTGGCTGATGTGAAATTGAGACACTAGGGGTTATAACTGCGCCTCACATGTAAAGCTCCGAATAACCAACTTGTTTTAAATTAATAAGTGGTGATCAGTTTTGGTCACACATATTGTAAACCTTAATATAAGAAAATCTACTTAAGCCTTTTTGTAGTGACTGTTTGTTTACCTAAATATATTTAAAAAAATAGAGCATTTTCGGAATGTCATCTTGGTCATATTTGGAGTAGTTCAACTGGGGAAATAACTCCACCTTACGGAAAAATGCATCATTAATAACAACTACTTTATCGACAAAACTAAGTCGCTTTAATCACTTGTTCCCCGCGTTCGCTACTCCACGCGCAGTCATAGGTTTTAGAACAAAAGCGCGCGTCAAATGTGAGTTCAATGCGACGTTTTTACATTTTTGTCTTACGGAGAAGTGTTGCGTTGAGGAGTGCGTTGTAGGATATGAGGAGTAAATTGTAATTACCTTTGTCAAAATGACTTAACGAAGCTTCAGAAAGAAAATTAAAGTGCAGCAGCTAAAAAGGTTAACTGCAGCTACAAAGAGCTGTAATAAAGTTTTTAAAGCAGTTAACATGGGAATCAAGCGCTTTATATGCAGCGTCGTGTAAGAATTTAGTAAGTAACGTATACTCGTAGTTTCTTTAATGCGAAAAAATTGGTATCTGCAGCCATATTCATTTTCCTTGAAGATGGTGTGTATTTTCACGAATCTTGCCTCATTGTTTATTAGTGTTATCTTAAAGGTATTTAGACTATTTACTACTTATTGTTTATTTTATTAATGCAATAGCATAAAGCATAAGTGAGAGAAACTGTAATGTTCATTATGTATTTAACTGTAATGTTCTATTTAATTATGTCATAAACAGATTCGAGTTCAAAATGTTCTGTATTTGATAAATAAAAACCATGTTTTTTTTCATTAGTAATACCTAGTTCTAAAACAGCAGGAAACTTGCTTAACTTGTCAAATAAGCGCATACAAAAAGGAGTTTAGATTATGAAAAATAAAATATTCACAATCTCTTCGCTACAGGAAAAAAACAACGTTGTAAAGTTTTTTTTCTCGCGTTTGCGTATTTCAATTATCGAATGGTCTGAAACTAGGGTGCTAGTTTTCCGTAGGATTCTATTTACACCAATTGTCTACCATTATACAGTTTAAGTTCCTTGTGATGTTGTTTTATTTCTTTTTGGCGAAAAATATAGAATACTTGTATTGTATTGTACCTACGCTCCGTATATCAGTCGAGATATGACCACGGTTGTTTTTCAGCACAATTAATATTGTGAATTTACAAACCTCCTTGAGCTCAAACAACTTAGTCTCGTCCATCTCAGCGAGGACGTTGGGCGGCACACAAAGGGATTCCCGTGCCTTGGAAGCGGAGCGGGAGCGCGGCGGCGGCGGCGACAGCGTATCACCTCCGCTTGCCAGTATGGACCTAGGGATATACTCGTAGCTCAACCGATTACGTATAGACCATTAGATGTTGTAGATTGTTACATAATTAATATGACACTGACTATGTATTTTCACAATTTACATATCGATATCACTATCACTTCACGGATAAATCCAGTAGGTGCACGTACGAAATAAGTTCCGAAAAGTTAGTCTCGTAGTCTTAGAAAAACCGGCCAACTCTCGTAGTCTTAAAAAAACGCGCACGAAGGGTTCCGTACCATTTATCTATAAAAACGGCAAATATTTATTTTACTTTGTTTTAGTAGGTATTTGTTGTTATAGCGGTAACATAAATTCATAATCTGTGAAATTATCAACTGTCTAACTATAACGATGATGAGATACAGCTTGGTGACGGACGGACACACCGCCGGACGGACAGCGGAGTTTAAATAATAGGGTCCTGTTTTACCCTTTCAGTACGGAACACTAAAAACTAAAGGATATGTAATCTATCAGAACAAATATACTTTTTATCGTACTTAGTAGAAAATCTAAACAGCCCCGGTGAATCAGTTACGACGTCAATTCCTAAATCACTATACTTTATAAAACCGAGCCTTATAATACCAAAATGTATATAGTTAGCTGGCGCTATTTCAATCAGCTCTCAATAAAAAAACATTTTACTGCAAAATGAAAATGGCGTCTTTGCAAAGCCGTGGCCCGGGCGGAAATTAAGAATATCCTTTACGTTGAACGTTTATACAGGGCCCCCGGGCACGCTTTCCATTAATAAATTACAATCATTACTTTACAGTGTTTCCTCGTTTTTTTCAACACAACATTTACTTAAACTATTATTGATATTATTTCAATTTTTTAAAGTTTAATGCAGGTATTTATCGATTATCATTACTTTTGTTATACTGTTCGAAGTTCAATAAAATATAATAAATCAGTTAGTTGGAAAGACTGTAAGTACTTAGGTTTATAACGAAATCTAGATAGAACACAATGTTCAAAATCTTTGATTGTATTACATGTTTAGTATATTACTTCATAGTTAAGGAGTTTACTTAGTATTTAAAAAGGTAATGAAGACAGAACAAAACGAAACGTACCTAATGATAGTATGTAGGGAAATTTCTGTGTTTCAAGTTTCCCGCATTCACATTTTAAAGCAGTTAATAAATTCCAGTATCTTATAATGTCTGTCTCATTTCCAGCTAGTTTTATTATACTGCAACTTACTCAGTGCCTGTCGCCGCGGACTGGAGGAGGTTCTCTTTGAATTTCTTTATTTCGTCTCGCGACTCGTCGGGCCGGCTGCGGCGCCGTTCGCCTTTGGGCTTGTTCTTAAAAACATAATCAAATTATTATTATCACTGCTGGCAATTCTTAAAACGTTGAAGTACTCTATTTTCAAGCAATAAAACGTTTCAACTTTAAAAACTTAATTTCTCTTTTGCAGACGGTAATTTAGCAGATAACGGGTTATGAGGGAGAATTTCAGTTAAAAACTTATGTAATCCAAATCGTTTAAATGATAGACGTTTATCTGCGTTATCGGGACTTAATTGTAATTTGGAAGTAGTTACGTCACGATATTGAATATTTATGTTCGGTTCTACATTAAAAAATATGGGTGACTTAGAATAATTGATTGTGATATGTGATGACTGATAACAAACAAAAACATTTAAAAGTGCAGTCGACAATATCATTGATAACAAAGAAAAACCAGTACATGGAACAAGGCAAACTTACTTCTTGTTTCGCTACGTCGTTTCGCTCCTCCATTTTCCGTAGCCCGAAACTATCCGATTTCTTCGATTTCTCGTATTTCTTAAAACGCCCGCCCAAATGCACGATTTCCCACGACTGAGCAGCGCACTGGAGAAATTATTACAAGTGGTAAATTTGTGAAGATTTAGATGGCCTTTTCGCCCACGAAGATAATTTATTTATTTCAGTCAGTTGCACGCTGATTACGAGATTAGTCGAAATGTTTACCCCGACTAATTAATCTTTGGTCCGAAACCGTTGTAAGATTTCCAGGTCGACGACTTGTTTGTGCCCCGTTTGCACGTTTCCACTCACTTGGCGATGGAGGGCCGTAAATTGTTGCTGTTGAGCCCTCTGTTTGTTTGGCAAATATGCTCACTTAACAGAATATTGGCTTACTGCAATTCTTGGCATCAGTAACTCTCGAAAATATTGGCATGTTATTTACGGCAGATTTCTGAAGCACTTTTGTACATAAATATCGTAAATCTGATGCTTACAGACTAAGCATTAGATTTCAATTACTGCAATTGTCAATTAATATGATCGGGTTTGGCGAGTGAAAGGTATTAGTCAAAATCAATCGACCGTCTGTTTCATGAACTGATATTGGAAGGAAATATACTATCTTTATCACATTAGGAACGCGGCTATGGTAACTCACATGCAGTGACTGGTTAAATTATACAGGTTTAACTAAACAAATGGGATAACCGGTGCATTAGGTACCTACATTTTCCATTTTCCTTCAAGCGTGAATCTCCGGAGCAGGTGTCGCAACCGAGTGTTCCCGGATAACGATTAATTTGATTTCCCATGTATCTGTTTTAACACTATTAACTTATAATTATAGACAATTTAACTACTGATATAAAAGTAAACATATATATGCGTAATACCAAAACAAATGCTACATAAGTACATATTTTAAAGCAAATATTATGTTATGTGTTCATCAACATGACAATGATTATTCGACGTACTTACATATAGATAAGATGTGGTAGACAAGTTCCATGCTCTCCTGCGAAAAATTGCCGCTACCACAGAAATATATCCCATATGTATGTAAGCTTACAAAAGAATACAAAAGAATAAAATTTGTTAGTAAAATAAGTTTAATCAACAATTGGAAAAATACATCGTCAATCGTTTGGTCGACGTAACTGGTGACCGAAGAGCTAGCGACTTCCTCGCACAACGTATCAGCATTGCGATACAGCGAGGAAATGCCGTCAGCATCCTCGCTACAATCCCCCAAGGGCCTGTTTTAGATTTATTTTAGTTGTAATATTATTTAAGTTATTGATATTTAATTGGCGACCGGTTTAGCCTAGTGGGTAGTGCACCTGCCTGTGAAGCTGACGGTCCTGGGTTCGAATCCCGGTCAGGGCAAATATTTGTGTGATGAGCATGAATATTTGTTTCTGAGTCTTGGATGTTTTCTATGTATTTATTTTATTTATATCTATTAAATATATCGTCGTCTAGTACCCATAATACAAGCCTTCTTGAGCTTACTGTGGGGCTAGTTCGATTTGTGTAAGATTGTCCTCTAATATTTATTATTATTTTTATTTTTAACTGTTATTAGCCTAAGATAACTTAATATATTTCTAGAGTATTTTGAGTATAGTTGACATAGCTGATAGCGTTGTTACTTTGAAAAAAAAAACATATGCTATATACCGAAAAGCAGTGGCATAGCAAAAAAGAAAGAAAATAATTAATATCGTACATGTTAAAAAAGGTAACTTTTTAACAGTCAAGAAAAACAAATGTTGACAGATTTCCGCCAGTAATTCACAAGCAAATGACGCGGACATAATTCGCAAAAAGGAAAAATAAGGAAAAACCCTTATTCTCTACTTACCCTAATATACGGAGCGTGACTATGCATGTATGAATACTTAAACAATTAGTTATGTCAATATTAACCCCTTCGTAATATTAAGCTTATCGAGCGTTGGTTCTGGTTTACCCCGAGCTTAGATTAGACATGAATGATTGCTTCTGATTGGGTCGGACGCATTGAGCTATTACACCCACAGCAAAGTCGTCAGTCGCAACATAGGTAGTCACAAATGTTTCTAGTTTGATATGCAATCTAGACGCTTCGAAGTCGGAAGTTGCGTACTCGTAACTTAAACGTAAATTACGTTATTCGCATAATCACCCCAAAGACTTCAAAGACTAAAATAATACCTATCAAACACTTATTCAAACTGTAAGTTTAAAGTTTTAAAAAGATGTTTATTTACTAATCTTATTTGAAATCCGAAATGGAAATGTCAAATTTACCACCTGATTACTATTTGTAGTCCTCGACTGGAGAACACTTCAAAAAACCCAATTTCGAAACTGCATCAAAATGTTGCCCACCGTAGATGAAATCCAAAAAAGTAAATAGGTTTTTAATCAGCTACATCGCTTCTGATAAATTTAAATGCAGTGTAGTCGGTGCACTGAGAAATTGCGGCGGAGTTAAACGTTCCTCCGGCATCCGGAAATCGCAATTTATACACGATAAAATAAAGTGTCTTTTTGCTACAGATTTAGATCGCAACATGATTTTATTGCGGACGGACATTTACATCAGCTATTAGCGTAATAAATACGGCAATGACGTCAGTAACAGTAATTTTGCATGGGGGCTCTTTCGTTATTTTGTTATTTCAACCTATACTGAGTAAGAAATTATTATTGAAAATACGGTTTGCAATCCCTATCAAAAGACCGTTACGGGTTGGGTAATATTTTCTAAGATGTTATGAAAAGCTACATTAGTATAAATATAAACTCATGAATTTATCGCAAGAACATATGTTGTTACCATGTTTTTTTTAAACACGTTAATTTGTTTTTATGTTAAACTTGCTCTTATTTATATAATTATGTTCATCAAACCTATTTTTGTTAAAATATCTGACCCTTTGACATTCGTATTTGTGCGAAAGGGACAAAACACTTCTAGTTAACACAGGCTTATTAAGTTTTTTGCATAAATGGATAGGATGATGTTCAATATAATCAGATAATTACATTGTTTTTTTTGGACAGTCGTGTAAAACAAACAGTAATGCCGTGCCGTTACCTACTGAAAATAAAGTCGAGAGGCATGTGACATTGTTGTGTGTAACATGCATTTTGACGTTGAAGGTTTTTGTCGAATGAACCGCTATTTAGTTAAGTAGCGAATAGATCAGACAATAAAGCGGGCTTATAAAAAATAAAAACGACGTTTCTTATTTGATCTGCTTTTTTCGCCATAAACTGGACAGCTTCTGATGCCTTTGATATTCACAATTTTTCCCCTTTTACTGTATTCGCACTTTGAACGTTTGATCAGCTATATTGTTTATATTTAGAAATGGGACCTACATTTTCAATGATATGATATTTCTATTTTGGTGAATCCAAATATACAGCCTTTTACTTTGTCATATCTTATTGTTTATATTATTGACATACGATAAACAGTGCCTATTTTACTCTCCTACCAATCAAACTACATGACACCGACTGAGTGTTATTATCCTATTTGCGTGTCGCTTGCTGGGGCACTTGTACAAGTTTCATTGTATCACTGCATTTATTTGCTTAATTAAAACTATTATTCCAGTATTCTCGTGTGCGGAAAGTCACCGTCGTGTCATTTAACGTAATTGTGCAAGTAACAATCGCTCGGAGGTCGTTTTACCTACATCTACTGTCGGAACTAACTGGCCACTTCAATTAGACCTGTGACATCGGTAACAAATGTCTCTTCGAATGCTCCGCATAGTTCGACGTAAGCGGGCCCAGGAAGCTCCTCTCTCATTGGTGGCATGACATTCCGTTTTGGGACGATACCGTTTCCCTACTCATTATCGTTAACAAAAGGGTTGGACTCGATTTACATTTTAATTTTAGTGTTCCACGATTGTACTATACTAAAAAAATACAATCATTTATTATAATCTCTCTTTAAGGCCAATTTGTATAAATGAGCGTTAATACTGAAAGGTTTCCATTCCTGGAAAAAAAGTTTTATATGTTTATAAGTGCGGCTCGTCCTCATAAAACATTTCAAATTCGGTGAACGTGTACGGCAGCACCAATACAATACGTATCTATTTCAATTTTAAATCGATTTAGCCGTCCTAGAATAGTTAGATCTCAAGAAAAGGTAATCGAACAACGTATTCAGGAAAAATATGCCATGCTAAATAATCTTCATTTTAATGAACGTCGGATCGTGCCTCCATACGGTAGAGAATGTATGTAGATGTAGATATTAGAAATTGGTAGGTACTTCTCCGTTGGTAAGACAAACATTCATCTTTACGAGATTCAGTGGCGATTTGTTCTCTTACATTACAAGGATTGTTTCATATTGACGTACGAGATGGGTTACATTAGATTCCTTCAATAATGCTAAAGGTCGCTCAATAGGGCTTGGTGCAAATCGAGTCGGCGTTATTTCTGTCGCTTCGTGATCTTGAATACGAAATTGCGTTTTTCTCTCTCCTGACCGGAAGATAGCAACTCGTCTTCAGTTTTTTATAAGGCATTGTGCTTGACGGGCTCCGTTCGGTCTCAAAGAGAAATATATCTGTTGTTTCCATTACTGCTGTCGATTCCTATAGCCGTTATGATCGATGTTTATATAACTCTTTTGTTACATTATTTATGGTATCGTCTTCGAGAGTTACTAAGCAGTTATGATTGACAAAGGCACACTAATTTTTGACTTGGGTCCAAATTCTTGTTCATGCCAACTTATTACTTTACAATTTATGAATTGCTTCACGATGCCTAGACAAACCGTTTGGAATTCATTTGTTCGCAATACTTTTACTTGTACAAAATTGGCAATAACGTTAAATATTTAACAGTTCGGCGGCGTCTGCACAACCTTTCTAAATAATTGGTTTTACTAATTTCTAAACGGAATAGCGCTTTTCCGCCATTCCGAGATCGTTTAACTCCATTCAGTGCAGTTCGGAGGGGATATATCACAGCTTATAGTCTGGGCTCCCCAGTGTGACCTGTATAAATACTGCTCTGTACTAGAAACCGGATAAAGCTTACCTCGGCACGACTAAAAATACTTGACCGTCTGAATTGTGAGAACGATTTCGCAAAATAAAACTGGGCGACCCAGAGTAAATGCATTATATTTTTGGTATTATTTTTGCAACATTTTTCATTTATCACTTTTTCTATTTTTTTAATGTGTCATTATGGGACAAATAAAACATGACTATGCAATAAGATCCCAATGGATTTTCGGAAACACTGCATATATTCTGCTTACGTGGCTGGCAGTTATATTATATTATAAATCGTATATTACGATTTATATATTTTGTTTTATACTAACTAACTTAATTAACTACAAAAAATACCGACACTTTTTTTTGACTAATTATCTAATTGCTACATCCATTTAATTAACAAAATAACATATCTTTCGGACTTAAATAACGTCAAATGGTTCGACCAATCCCTGTTTTTGAAGCAAATAGCTAAGTGAGGCGAGACACTCATATTTTGCCGCTGACTTTTTCACTCATTTTCCTGGTAAACGAGCTTTAAGAAGAATATGTAATATTTATTTTATAAATTTGTTCCTACAAAATTTAGAAAAACACTTTTAATATTTTTCTACGAATTTAAGTATCGACAATTTATTTTAATGTAAGTGCGGGCTATGAAAAAGTTGAAATAGGTATCTTTCCGAGCCCGAACGAGTATTTGTAAAATTTTGAATACTTTATTACGTATTGATTTATAACTATTAAATACAAATTCAATTTTATAGTTGCTAGAGTAAAGGTAAAGAGACTGGTTGAGCTCAAAAAAATATTTAGTACGTACATCATCTAAAGTAACAGGCCGGCAAATTACATTCAGTCTCTTTGTCAAACTTCTCTGTTAATCTGTATTTTTATCTGTTGCCCAGATATTTGTTTTCGAAAAGAATTAAAAAATCACACATTGCCCTGTATGTACCAGAAAATATTATTGAAACTTATATTAAGTTCAACCTAATGTGATGTTCTTTTCGGAGAATCGAAGTTATCTTGCAGCCTACGCTTGCAGCCGATATCTTATCGAAACGTTATGGGACTCGACTCGTATGTTAATCTTATCATCGGTATTGCGTTTCGCCAGGGTAACAGTCGAGAGACCCTATCGCACTATGGGGTCATAATTCAAAAAGTGCATGTCGTGTTTTTATTTAACTAATCATGTCATATCATTTGCAGATAAATGTAAGTACTATACTTTGCTATCACTAAGTCGTCGATAATTAATTCCTTTCATTTTCAAACAATTGTCAAAAGTGAAAACATCTTCCGTTCATACGCGCGCCCCTTATTGCGTGACCGCACATTAGTAGTGACATTTCTAAAATATTATTATTTAAATGGTTGTTTTTCATATGGCTCTGTTATATGGTACTCTATAAATGAATAATGTGAGACAAAAATAAACTCAAATAGCTATTCTCTTAAAAGTCATCTTTTGTTTGTTGAAAGGACACACCGTATTACGTTTGTATGATAACATTAGCCTAGGGTTGAAAGAGATGCTGTCGCAGTAATGAAGATGAATGTGCTTTATACGCAGCTAAATGTGATATCACTTTGTGTATAAGAGTGATAAGGATGCTATTCTATACATCTATACATATAATAAAGCTGAAGAGAGCCGAAAGTCTGTACTCGGAAGATATTCGAAAAAAAGTTGGCTGGCTACTTAGAATCGATAACAGACAACCAACCAACAGTTTTTAGATCTTTTGTCTGTTTATCTGTTTGAACGCGCATCAAGTGAAAACGGCTGAATGGATTTTGATGCAAACTTTACTAATCTGTCGGACTGTGTACAGACGGACATGCGAGATAGCAATTTGGCTTGATGTGGACCCATCGGGTACGGAACCCTAAAACCTAAGCGAATACTTGGATCTCGTGCGTTTTGGTTAAATATCGTTGTTAACTGGGTTACTAAGGCTCGTGGTAAGATCTCTAGGCCTCTGGAGTCGTATGAAGTATTTTCCGCACTTATCTTATTAATATTCGAAAAATTTCGCCCTCGCTGCGCTCGTGTTTTCGTCTAGATGTGTTATGACTTTATGATCGAGAACCCAAACGTATGAAGTATTTTCCGCACTTGCATCATAATGTTTGGAAATTTCGCGCTTGCTGCGCTCGCGTGTTCATCTACGTGTTATGACTTTATAGCCGGGGACCGAAAAGTATGATGTATTTTCCGTATTTGCATCATAATTTTCGAATATTTCGTGCTCGCTGCGCTCGCGTTTTCATCTACATGTACTATGACTTTATGACCCGTCCCCCCTTTAAGTTTCTATATCTACGTGCTTGCCGCCTGCCTATACATGATATGTTTTCAGGGGTTATCTAGAAGGTTGTTAGAGTGGTCGAGTTCGACAACGCTAATGGAGTCACAATACTATTGACTTTAAACAGAATACATGTTATCCCAGAAATCATCTCGCAACGGTAAGCGGAGTAGAAGTTGATTATGGGTGTTCTAGCGAACGAAATCGCGGGCAAAAGTCCATTATAAATGCGAAAGTAACTCTGTCTGTCTGATACCTCTTCACGCATAAACCGCTTCAACGGATTTAGATGAAATTTGGCATGGTGATGGTTTGTATCCCGAGGAAAGGACATAGGATAGTTTTTATCCCGGAAATCATCCCCTAACGAGATAAACGACTTCCACGCGGACGAAGTTGCGAGCAAAAGCTAGTAAGAAAATAAAGTCTTCTAGATTTATTTTAAGAGTTGTACTTATTTAATATCTTACTACCTATGTTACATACGAATAAGAAACTATTACTGCTGAGTGGAAATCAAGCAATTTGTAAATAATTCAACAATTTGCGTGCTTTACTTTTCGATTTATTTCACGTACCTATTGTCGACATTCCAAGCATAACGTGTCAAGTAGAAGGGACCCAAAAATTTCTGTTCTCGTAGCTACACGATTATTAACACAATTTAGCCCAAATTCATCATAAATGAGTCCAATGCCCCAATGTGTGTGATTTAGAGAAATCGTTGGCCACAATGCCCGACCCATTAATACCGTGACGATGGCCGACTTCTCTGCCGTCGTTAATCACGACTAATGACAGAGATAAAAATATTTCTAACATACCATCGTTATACTCAACGCTTATCACGTACATTCTCGGCTTTCAGTTTACCTCGAAATATAATCTGCTATTAAATATTATGTATTTAGGACGACCACACAAACAGCAATTGTGTGGGACCTTGGGCAAACAACCGTTTTTTAAGTTAATAAATTTTCGCAGTGTTTCCTGCTCAGTGTCATTTTTAGCAAAACTTAAAATATGAGAAAAAGGTAAGGTCGTTCAGGTTACTTAGTAGTTAGTAAGTCCGTCCTACTTACTAAATACCCCAAAATGAAATTAGTCAAATTACTGATACTGGAATAAGTAAAAATGTGTTTAGATTTCGTTTTGGTATCTACTGTTTATTAGTCGCAGGAAAAGCTCTGTGTTTTCATCAAAGTGCACATTTGGGACCCAAATGTGCTGTTACCGGCTGTTAATTACAGGTTAGACGACATTATAGTGTGTTTAACATTTTATTACTTTAAGGTTTATAGTAATTATACGGTTAGTGTACAAAAAGACTAACGTAAGTAATCGTATTCTTTCCCATACTATTTATTGAGCACATTAAATGAAAGCAAATGGAATGTGTAATAAACCTATGCAATATTTACGTACAAAAGTTGCTTTTATTTATTCTTCCAAATCCCGTTTACGGAACGTAATACACCACAACAATAATCAAACACAATTTTACGAATGGCACACAGAGATAAAAGGAGGGGAGCCAAAGCTATTATTTCCAGACAATCCCCAATAAGGCTTTTAGTTTTGGCGGAGAAATGTCAACAACAATAAATTGCTGGTAACGTGAGAACTTGAACGCGACTCATTTCGCTACCGTAGGAGACCATGGTTTGCCAAATAAATTACCTATAAATGATGGATAGATACGGGAACTCGCAGGTTTTGAGTCATAGAGTATTCTATGTTATTCAAAATTAGAGCTCAGCAATGATCACGAGTTGAATGGGTTTTAGAAAAAATACAGATAATCGTAAACTCGTAATAATATATCATTTACTAATCTGGCAAACAAGCAGACGGCCCGCCTGATGTTAAGCAGACACCGTAGGCTATGGACGCTTGCGACTTGCGGGCCTTTTATTTGAAAATTCGTTGTGTAGACAAATGCAAGCCTCTCACCCCCTCACTTTAAACAATTTCAACTCGCCGTATCCTCGAAAGCTCTGGTGACCTTTTTACCACCAGGAGGACAATAGCAGATACCTACAGAACAAGTAGTGATGTGATTATGGCTGCGGTCATCTTTAAGCTTCTATATCTAGGTTTTTGATTGCTCGCAAAAAGTTGACTTAACATAGTATGGTATGGAATTAACAAACGCTAAGGGAAAAACAAACTTTCATATAAAATATTTATCCAGTCTAGGTTGGATGTGAAATTCTGAATAACCGTACATATAACCAACAAACCCTTTTTGAGAGTAATTCTTCTACAACGGCCTGATGTCAAACTGTGTGAGAAGCGAGCACTAAAAGTCACCGCAGGTGGAATATCAGTCGACGTGACCCAATCGTAGAACTGACGCGGAACAATTTACTTAGAATAAAACAAATCTTAAAATGGAAACCACTCTCCTTGTAGACATTGCTTCAAAGTGTGAGTTTCTGTGTGTTATAATGCATTTTAAACAGCCTACTATTTTTTTATCTTTCAAACGGAACTGTTGATTATTTAACTAAAATACATGTTCAAGTAATAATTGTAATTTAAGTTTTCATCAGACGTTCTGTTTGTTCTCCAAATATATATATTTTTTAATTTATCAAAAAGTACATAATAGTTACAACCTTTTAATTGCTCGCCAAACTGTCATAACAGTTTGTTGGCGAGATCGCGCTCATTTAACTAATGTTAGGTACGTACTATGCTATTATGAACTAATCTTAAACACTAAATATGACAATGGCTTTTTTTAGTATTTAGATTTTATTGACATGTGACCTTGAATGATAAAATAAAATAAATATTTGTTTTTATGCCTAAACATTTCACTGTAATAATGTTTTAAGTTTTTATAACAATAAACATTACAATGTTACCTATAACAATTTAACCATTTTTTTGGTTTTTTTTGTAAGCATTAGTGTATTTTGGCCAAAAATGTATTTTTTTATGTACTTTCATAGTAATTCTACTCGTTTTCTCGCTCAAGCGAGTGGAATTACTATGAGATTACTCGCTACTCGCCGGCGGTGGGACAAGTGCCTTATGCTGCACTTTTTGTCCTCTCTTAACAGATCAGTTTCGTTACAGATTTTTGGTATCATAAATATATTAGTTCTTTTGCCATAGTAGTTTTTAGCAGTTTTCTGTAAGTATTTCTCTATTCTTATATTTTTTGTTCTATACTTATTTTGTTTTAAAACCTTATACTCATCATTAAAATAACTTTCTACAGCTATCATATACTGCACCCTTTGATGTATAGGTAGTATTTTACATATCTTGTATAGCTTATCGTAATTACCTCTAAGATTAGTTTTAGTTTTTTTATTGACAAGGTATTTCATACATCTTATTTGTAGCTTTTTAATTTCATTTAAATGTGTTTGAAAAGTTCTACCATAAACACTAAGCCCATAACTAATAACAGAGTCAGCTAACGCATAATACACAACGAGCATAGTTTTCTTACTAACTACTCTAATCAAGTGGTTCAACTTACTTAGAACTGAACGAAGTCTAGAACAAACTGCAGTGACATGTGTTTTCCAATTGAAATGATTATCAACGTGCATACCTAAATACTTATACGTGCGTACATATTCGAGCGATTTACAGTTACAATTATTATTTAATTGGTTGTGCAAACAGTCGTACTTACCCGTGACCGACGACACCAAAGTCCCTATAATTGACAGAAGCAGCCTTACGGTTGTATGGGGAGTATATACATTTAGTTTTTGTTAAATTTATAATTATTTCATTATCATGGGCCCATTTAATTACAGCATCAAGGTCGCTCTGAATATTTTTATGAGCTTCCGACATATCTTTATCTGCATATAGTAAACACATATCGTCCACATAAATGTATACTTTACACTTGTGCACGACGTTGACAACACTGTTGACGAGCATCACGTAGCCGACAGGGCCGTACACCGAGCCGGTCGGGACCCCGAGCGTGACGTCACACTCCGCGCCCGTGCTCTTTAATAAATATATACTGGATGAAAGTCCAGCTTAAGATTGGTTTTACTCTAGGTATCTAGTATACGCTGTTACAAGTCAACGGTTCACGGTTATTGTAAACATCTTTTGATTATGACAATTTAAAAAATCAGGCTGCCCATACAAAATCTCCACATCCGTTTTACACATTCAGAGGGAGAATTTTCAAAAAGGCTGAAGCTGTTATACTTTATTGCTAGATCTAGAAACGAAGTTACAAGTTTATCGTACAAAAAAATTGCACCCCATACAAACTTTCAACCCTCTTTTCACTCCTTTAGAGAGCAAATTTTGAAAAACGCTGAGAACGGTTTTCTTCAGTTAGTCAAGTCTCTTTCTTAAAAATAATTTTGTTCCCCATACAAAATTACTACCCAATTTTGACCCCAAAGGGGATGAATTTTGAAATAAATTATAGCCTTTGTGTTATTATGATGTCTAAGCTACAGTACTGGAAAGTTTCATAAAAAACAGTTCAGTAGTTTTTAAAATTAAGAGAAACGTACATCCATACATACATCCGCAAAACCTTTGACGTTTATTATATTATTATAGATATTAGGAAACACACGTAAATTACGGATGACATGTACGTGTAATTAGTTCCCCCGTGGGCAGCTTGTGGCGAGCTGACGGTGAGCGGCAACACCACGGACCCCTATCTATTCCGGCCCTCGCCTCTGTGCTTGCCTTAACCGGCCGGCCAGAGGAGTCGTAAGAGCGGAACCTATGCTCCAGGTTGAAAGTGTAACATTTCATAACGCTGGTGGCCTGCTGAACAGATTATCGGGATCTGGCTACCGCAGACTCACCTCTCGCGAACCTTACAACCGCTCAAAAGTGTGTTACCCCATTGTCGCACTGTGCATGTGACTATTTTGTGGGGCCCACTCAGCGAGCAGGCAAGTCACCGCCTGCCTTTTTACAGTTCTGAGACTGATTATCACGGCAGGTGTCCGCTAATCTCCTCCCATAACCCAGTACCCAGTCCATCCAACATTCAACTCAATAGCCCGATGACCTTACTTCCCGCATCGCAGCCAAAGTCATCATCATCATCATCATCATCATTTCAGCCGAAAGACGTCCACTGCTGAACATAGGCCTCCCCCAAGGCTCGCCATTTAGACCGGTCCTGTGCCGTTCGTTTCCACCGGATTCCCGCGACCTTCACCAGGTCATCACTCCACCTTGTCGGAGGCCTACCGACAGCTCGTCTTCCGGTGCGTGGATGCCACTCAAGCAGTTTCCGGCCCCATCGATCGTCAGTCCTGCGAGCAATGTGCCCTGCCCACTGCCACTTAAGTCTCGCAATTTTGAAGGCTATGTCGGTGACCCCAGTTCTGCTACGGCTCTTTGGGTGACCTTGAGCTATCTTATGAGGCCCATCGTTAGCGCCCATGTCTCGGATCCATATGTCATCACTGGTCAAAGACTTTTGACTTGAGGCACTGCGGTAAATTGGACGAGAATACACTGCGAAGCTTCCCGAACGCTGCCCAGCCGAGTCGGATTCGACGAGTGATCTCTTTCTCGAAGTTGGACCTACCTAACTGGACAGTTTGTCCCAGGTATACGTACTCGTCAACAACTTCGAGCGCAGAGCCGCCGATTATTACGGGAGTTGGTATAACATGGGCATTAGACATGACCTTCGTCTTGTCCATGTTCATTTTCAGACCAACTCGATCGGAAACTCTGCTGAGATCAACGAGCATTGTACTGAGGTCCTCCATGGTCTCAGCCATGACTACAATGTCGTCAGCAAATCGAAGGTGAGTGATGTACTCGCCATTTACGTTGATGCCTCGTCCTTCCCAGTCCAGAAATTTGAAAGCATCCTCCAGTGCAGCGGTGAAGAGCTTCGGAGAGATCACATCTCCTTGTCTGACTCCCCGCTGCAGTGGAACAGGCTTTGTTTCCTGGTCCTGTAGTCGGACGGACATGGTGGCGTTTTCGTACAGGCACTTCAGGACTTCGATAGCAGAATTGCAGCCAAAGTGCTGCAATTCAATAGTCTGCATCTGGCGGGGACCATCCCCGGATGTATCATATTGTGCACTAGGAGATAATATCCGCCATGTGTGTCCCTTGTTTTTAGATTAATTGTGGCTATGGAATGTCACAATTAGTCTTAAAGGGCCTCTGCAATGTTGGCTTCGACCCCACGTACGCCTTCTAAAAGTCGGGGACCCCATGGTCCCGAGGTATGGTGAAGACTGACAATATAATAATAACGAATGATAGGTTCGCTTAAACTTCTAATTTCTTAGATAATTCCTAATAGAACCTTCAACGCCACAACAACATCTGTACATTATAACATGTTAAGTTTATTTTCAAGTATGTATTTTTTTTACTCTGTAGACGGTCCGCCTTCGCCTGTCCCGCGCATCAGCGCTAACGCTGAAAAAACGGCAAGTGAAAACTGGTTTCATTTTTTCCGGCAGTATTTACGGCGCCTCTGGGTCGTAGGCGTCTCGGCACGTTACTCATAATAACACAGCCACAACACGCTCACAAACAATAGACACCTTCACGCAGCCTTTAAAATGAATAGAGTTATGACTCTGCGGGTTCACTTCACTTAGTATAAAAACGATAAAACAAATAAACTCAGAATGTTTTCCTTAACGTAAAAGTTGCAGAAGAAATCATGGTATCTGCCTGAAATCGATGTCGCAAGTGTATTAGTAAGATTGTTTCTAAAGTTAGCCGTTCAAAGGTAACTTATGAGTAAACGAATTTTTTTACGTGACACGTTTTTGGAAAGTACCTACTTGATAAATTAGATTTTTACAATTATTATTCTGTAGGTGGCACTCTTTGGGGGAGGCTTATGTCCCGCAATAGACATCTTTTGGCTCAACGTCAAGTCAAAGTCAAAAGATATAGATATCCACACAACAATAAAACAATCCACAACAAGCTTCGTCAATTAATCTTTATACATCAACTAAATAGGATCGCCCCGAACCGCACCTGGCTTGAAAGTTCCCATTACGCACGTTAAAGTGAAAATACAATTTATTTAGTAAATTAAAATATGCTTAGTAACAAGCACCTTTGAATCGTCAGTTATAAAACATCATTTGAAGCTCATAAGGCTCGGTTTTATAAAGATCCGTTAGACCTTATGTCGGTTTGTTATGTCAAAAATGTACTCAGTTACTGAAATTTGATCTGACTGTAAGCGGTCACCGCAGCCTATGAACGCTTGCAATTCCCGGGGTGTCACATGCTCATTTCCGACCGTTTAAAGTTTTTAACACTCCTTTCTTGAAGAACCCTATACTATACTCCCTCGAGAAAACCTTTTCAGGGAGCTCATTCCACAACCGGAGCGTCCGAGGAAGGGAGGAATGTATGCCAAAACTAAGTATAATATTTACAATAAGATCGTCAACACTTAAAATAGTAAAATTATAAAAACGTAGTCTACACAGTGTTCAAAATAAAACCTGCAAGCGAATCACTTAACTTTATGTACTAACGGTAGATAGATTTTACTGTCAGTTTTGAAGTATAAATGTATGAGGTGACAATTAGAATTTGACATTAAAATCTACCTAACGATAGTAAAAGTTACGAGATTACCCCGCTGAATATAAAAACTTTAATCATCATTAGGTTTGGCTATCTTTAGATATTATTAATGTACGTATGATATATTATTAACGTTACTTTGAGTACTGTAATGTAGGGTATTCTGTGGTGTTTTATTCATATTCAATTGATTACATGTATCGAGACTTGTGTATCGAAACAATAATATTGTCAAAAGTTCTTTCGCATATATTTCGCGTCAGGTTACTCCCAGCTTGTTAAGATGTGGGCGCAAAATTTATGTTCACGTTTAGGGCTGCTTTCGAATACCCGGAATTTTGTAGCGGAATATCTTCCTTTGGGACGTTGACTGATTTTCCCGTGAGCAAATCGTGATTACCTACTTGATCAGGTTGCTTGTTTGCAAAGAACTGGAGTTATCGTAATAAGGCAAATGAATGTGAATGTTCTTGTGATTTGACTGGATTTGCCTTTATGTTTTCGCTGTGATTTTTAACTTTATTGTTACCTTAATTTTACATACTAAGTTCAAATTACTTATCTAATATTATTACGTAAACGTCAAATAAAATATACAAAACTGTAAAAACATAACTAACCTAATTAAAAACTGAAATTAAACAAAACTAAATAATCGACCCTAAAAAACTGGCCCTAAACTAATTACTTATCTTGAATTTAAACTTTCGTGCGTCATATTTAAAACTGTATTTTACTAAACGGTTAAAACTTAGTAATTGTCACTCAAAGCGACATCTCTCGAACTCTTCGAAATATGCAAAATTACTTATCTATATCTTATATAATTTTTACAAGTCATTTTTTGGAACACTTATACCTAAATCACTTTTTTTCAGTGCAAAGTGAAATTATAGCCTGATTATAATTTTAGTACTAGAAAACCAAAAGACCTAATTAAAACGTTAAAATTTTCAGGTTATTGCAATGTTCGCTTTTTTATCCACTTTCCTTAACAAGGACCTGAAAGTTTCAACTCATAAATTACAGAAAGTTTGAACACATAATAACGTAGCTATGTAAATCCGAGTCTTTGAGATGGAATAATGGGAAATCAGTGGTAAAAGTTTCTATGTCGTTGATATGCAAAATAATGATTCATCATTATGTAATGATTTTATTGTATAACACCATATAATTCCGAGGACGACCACTTTAGCCTAGTTGGTAGTGACCCTGCCTTCGAAGCTGACGACCGCTTTAGCCTAGTTGGTAGTGACCCTGCCTTCGAAGCTGGAGGTCCCGGGTTCGAATCCCGGTCAGGGCATGTATTTGTGTGATGAACACGAATATTTGTTCCTGAGTCTTGGATGTTTTCTATGTATTTAAGTATCTATTTATCTATATAAGTATGTACATCGTCACTTGGTACCCATAGTACAAGCTTTGCTTAGTTTGGGACTAGGTTGATTTGTGTAAGATTGTCCAAAAATATTTATTTATTATTTATTTATAATTAATTAGGTACATTAGAGCTGGCTACTTTACCTAAATATCCGCACTGGGCCAATCAATGAACTTGGAAGCGCTTGTCAAATAAGTGCCTAGTGCGAAATCCTTATTTGAAGTGGATACGTCTTTGTTAGCAGCTTGTATTCTGAGCTACCTTGCACTCAACGTTTTCAATTTTAGTGCCGTTACAAACACTACGTGGCGCTAAAATAAAAGTGATAATGTTGGTTGCAGACATAGATGGCTCTTAAGTTAAAAACTATTTAAGATAGATTTCAATATGACCATAAATAGCGAAAAATAATAAAGTTAAATTGTAATAAAGTTATCATTGTCAAACAAATACTAATAATACTATTATGTTTTGGTTTATTTTACACTGGTGGTTATCCTATTTAGTATTGAAAATAAATAGGCAGGAAGAAGGAAGGAAAAGCTCTTGTGCAGCTGAATAATTTAAGATAGACTTCAATATTAACCTTAAATAACGTAAAAGAATATAGTCAAATTGCAATAAAGTTATCATTTTCAACCAAATACTTATTATGTTTGGATTTATTTTACATTGGTGGTACTATTTAGTATCGAAAATAAATAGGCAGCAAGAAGGACGGACAAGCTCTTATATGCTGCTAACTTAGAAGCTTATTTAAACGGCTGACGTTGACTTGGGCAGTTAATCGTATGTTTGCCTCGAAGTAAAATTAGTTTAAAATGCAAATCAACAAAGTAAAATGTTTACAAAGACAACAAATGATGTCTCTCTCTGTCGCTCTTATTATAATGTGAATACGATTATATCGCTCGGTAGTGGTATTTTTATTTCGTGTTTGCTCTGGTTACTCTGTGATTACTATATAAAACAAGCCATTTTATTATCGTCGATCAAGAACGACAACGTTTCTGAACACGATTAAAATAAAATTAATTTAATGCTAAATACCCACCCACTTAAGAGAATCAATAAGAAATCAAAGTACATAATTTAGGCACTCCGCTTGTCAACCTCAATTATAGAAGATTTTTCGGAGTTGGGACAAAATTGTAAACCTTGAAGGACTGTTGAGGCCGCTAATTGAACTTATTTGACAAGCATTTGGCAGGGCTTTTTGTGTTGTAGCAGATTGCTGATTGACTTACTTAAATAATGAGTCAATTTGGGTCTACCGCATTACGCTCGAGTACGTCGAGACTATGTAACTTTTGAGCGTTGTAAACTTTGTAATGTAGAGTACCGTGAATTATTATACAAGTATCCTCCTTATAAAAGTATATACTATTAGGTAAGCCGTGGAGAGGTGAGGCAGTGCCAGCGATAGGGGCACCCAAACACGCATTTGGAGTTCAAGTCCACCCGAGTACCGATCCCGCCCCGCCAAGTCAGGAAGTCACCTACCGCGTTACCCACTCGGGCTCTGCGGTAGCTGTGCGCTCACCTGATGATACGCGGTCTGCTTTGACCGCTTATCATTAGGTGGGCCTATTAAAAAAACATACCTAGCGCGCACCGGACAGGTACCGCAGAGCCCGAATGCGTAACGCGGTAGGCGACTTCCTGACTTGGCGGGGCGGGATCGGTACTGTTGTATTTTTGACTTGAACTTATGATGTCGCACAGATCTCTCTTGGCGAGATAATGCTAGTGTTACATTTGCGAAGTAGTAATTAATAGTAATATTACGGGCAGAAGTAGAGCAGTACTGCACTCATATCGCCCCGTCTCCACGCATCCCACGCCAGTCAGGAAGCACTAATGTAAAATATGTACATATTATATGCTCGCAGTAAGAGTACTCGACTGATAGTTGAAACTGACAGCTGACAACTGTCTGATGTTGTACCGCCTCCACACCGTTAAGTCAGGAAGCCGTAAGCTTATAATATTTTCAGCCGATCGATTTTTGGAATGGAGTCACATTTGTAATGTTAATCTATGTAATTAATTGAATTAAAAACGTTCGCAGTTTCAATTAATCTCCATAAGACTTGCCTGCAACTTGAATGCTCCGTAGATACTAAATAAGTATCTATAAAATCACGTATTAAATGGAGAATTCCCATTGAAAGTTTTGGCCTCCCATTCTAGCACAGGGGGACACTCACAGAACCCTCTAATAGTTCTTTTCATCGTCCTTTTGTTCAGTATCCATTTAGTAAAATCGCACAATTCCTTGAAGAGACATCGTTGCGCATGAAAACGCTGTATGCTCTAAGTAGATGAGGTTAAAAATGGTTTTTCTAACTTAATCTTTTTTAAAACATTTGTGTCTCTGTCAAGATTTTTGTAGTACCAATTACAGTGTATGCTAAATACTCGTAGTTCTTACATTCAGTGAACTCTCATTTATGCGTCGAGTATAATTTAACGATCAGTTTTGCCCACGTTTCTTCGTTTTCCTAGGATATAAGAGGATAATATTATACTATTTTTAATTATTTCACTATCTTATTACACTTCAAAAAGAGCACGCTACACATTTTTACGTTTCAAAGTAGTCTTCGTTAAAATCACGTAACGGATACCTAATACACGATTTTTGTTTTTTCTGAAATAAAACAATGCATATGTGTGAGGGTGGGGCTGAGCTAAATTTTTACAACTTGTTAACAAAATAGTCAGTGAAAACCAGTTTTTCACGAAACTCATGTTATCGTTCTGTTCGAACATTAAAAATGTAACGTGTGCTTGTATAAATAAGTACTAAATAGTAAAAACGTGTAGGATTGAAGTGTGTTGTGGGCGATGGCCATGGACTAGCAACCTATCACTACAATATTACATTGTACCCATATTTAAACCCATAATTAGCTATTGCGTGAACGGGTACTGTAAATTAAAATTCATATGCTCTGGCAATCCCTTTTGGAAGTACGCGCGTGAGTTCATTGTACTTATGTGTGATACGTGTGGATTTTCACATTAACACATCGTTTGTAATCAAATTAAGATACGCAGAAGCTCAGCATTGTAATCTTAAGGTATTACAGCAAACCCTAATGAAACATTAATCTTATGCAACCACTACGAGATTGCAAGTGAAATTAGTCTCATGCATATTTCACAGGTGAATGTAATAGGGTACAGAGTTGAAACAATAACTAGGTATAATCATGAACGGTTAACAATAATAGAATGTGTATTGTAGTGAATCAACCTTTCGTGTTTTAGTAAGGAAAAAGCGTCAGAACTCTAAAAATTGCCATTCATTATGCCATAGGGGTCTTAAAGTGAGTCGGAAGTTAAGATAGATAAGTATTAGGAAGGAAGTTAAGAAGATAAGGGAAACCGGAATAAGGCTAGGATTTAAGGCTGTAAATTAAAAAAACAACGTAAGTGAAATAAATATACCTTTTTAGTTTTATGAACTGATATAACAAAGTCATATACTTAGATATAAATAATAAATAAATAAATAAATATTTGTGGACAATCTTACACAAACCGACCTAATCCCAAACTAAGCAAAGCTTGTACTATGGGTACTAGGCGACGATATATATACTTATATAGATAAATATATACTTAAATACATAGAAAACATCCAAGATTCAGAAACAAATATTCGTGTTCATCACACAAATAAATGCCCTGACCGGGATTCGAACCCGGGACCTCCAGCTTCGTAGGCAGGGTCACTACCAACTAGGCTAAAGCGGTCGTCGTATTCTCGATAATCGTAACAGTTATTAGAATTAACGACGGAATCAAAATTACCTTCTGCGTTTTTTACTCGCCACCCGTATAACGTATACTCTATATTGGCCCATAAGTTATTGAGCAATAACGCACCGCCTACACATGAAGTAAAGTTATTTAACTACTGAGTTGTAGCTAGTGGTGCAGCCATCATGGGCTCAGTATTTATAGCCTACTGCAACCAGCCCTTATTAAGTTGAGCCATGTTCTTCCAGCAAGTGCAGTAATTTTTACAGCGTACGAGTTTTTTTTTGTAAATAATTTTTATTTCATAATTAGCTTGGTAAATGAGTAATAATATTTCAATCCGGTATTTTGTTTCTATTAGTTAGGAGACAAACATACTGAATGTCCTCACCCCTCGTAGGTGAGCCCTAGGGAGGGGAGACAAAGAAGGTGCCGTTTTCTGGTTTGTAATGGGTTAGGATTAAGGGGGTTGTAATAGGTACGTTGCGTATACCACAGTGCAAGGCAAACTACTAGTTTATAGTTTTTAGACGACCACTTTCGTCTAGTCGGTAGTGACCCTGCCTACAAAGGTGGTGGTCGCGGAGTCGAATCCCGGTCAGGGTATGTATTTATGTGATGAGAACGAACAATTGTTCCTGAGTCTTGGATGTTTTTGTCGTCGCCCATAGTAAAAGCTTTGCTTAGTTTGGGACTGAGTAGGTCGATTTCTGTAAGATTGTTATTTAATTAGTAAAGTAGTAAATTATGTTCTGCCGCCTATGCCGTTAGAAAAATAAGACAGATTACAGATGTAAATACAGCTAAGTTGATATATTATAGCTATTCCCGTTGTCTAATGTCTTATGGAATCCTGCTGTGGGGTAAATCTGCTAATGTAGACAGCATATTCGTTTTGCAGAAAAGGGCAGTGCGAGCAATTTATAACTTAAAGCCTAGTACATTTTTGAGGGATATATTTAGAAAAGCTAATATAATAACTCTGCCATCACTATACATTTATGAAGCTATTAGGTATGCTAGAAAACATTTCCCGGAACTCCCAAAGAATTATGATTTTCACAAATTTAACACCAGAAATGAAGAAAAACTCGCACTGCGACGGTTACGATTAGCAGAAGCCAGAAAGTCATTTATTGGACAGTCAATTCATTTTTACAATAAAATTCCCAGTCACATAACAGATTTGTCAGACTTTAAATTAAAAAAGGTTATTAAAGAAAGACTGATTAAGAAATCTTATTATAAAGTCTCAGATTATTTATCTGAAAAGGATGTTTGGAAAATTGTATGCTTAATTGTTTTTAATAAAATGTAAGCAATAGTGATAAGAAACATTGTATCTATTAACGGACATAAGTGTATATCTGTATACCTATATGGGAAATAAAATAAACAATAAACAATTATTATGCTAACAGACTACTACTGCTAAAATAATTACCTGCCTACCTATTTACAGAATAAAATACATATACGTTGTAATTTACCCTGGTCTCAATCACAATGTAGCCAAACTGAATAACAAATGAGCATTCTCTCGCGTGATAAGGTTTTTTCACCTCACTAGGTCGGAAAGCCCTTTTTATTCCTTAAAAACAGATAGCATAACTGCATTTTATCCACAAGAGTGCAAAGAATATTTGAAATCCGATCACGCTATTTGTAACTTTTTTAAACATAATAACATGTAAAGGCCGGTCCAGACAGTCCAGCAACAATAATTTTATATTGTGCTGTTGTGTTAAAAAACTAGATTTGGCGTAGGTGACGACCTACGCCAAATCTCGGGATTAGGTAGTGGACAACTATATTTAGGATGCAACTGTCAACGTTAGGATGAGGAGGAGGGAAAAAATCCTCGCTCTAGTGAGGTGAAAATATTTGTATTATACACAGCTGCAAAGTTATTTTACGTCTTGTGTGTTGCAACACTCGCTACGCTCAGGATTCTATTTTTGAACCACTCGCTTCGCTCAGGATTGTATTTTCGAACCACTCGCTTCGCTCGCGGTTCAACCATACAATCCATTCGCTAGCTCGTGGTTCAATTCTAGAATCCATTCGCTAGCTCGTGTTTCAATTCCACACTCGCGGTTAAAATACAACTTTGTACCCTTGTATAACAAATAACTATTTTTTTCAGAACAACACATAAAATTACGCCACCTTGGCAAGCGAAAAATACACATGAGAAAGCGAGACAGACGTGCCGTTCAGGGTTACCACATATAAGTGGTTTGCAAAAAATTTTAAGTAACGCAATATGAGTATTTACAAACATGTTAAACAAAGGAAGTAATTGAAAGCTACTTTATATGGGAAAAAATTGTGTAACGTCACACAACGTGATGCTAAATTGGGGTCCAAAAAACATGTCATTTCATATTTAAAAAATACTGTAAGAAAATCTTTCATTCTTATATGCCAAGCTGTTTACCCATTAATTCCAACCTCCACATGTAAAAACAGTAATAAAAAACAATAAGATTACCTATTTCAGGCATAACACAAAATTGACCAATATTTGCGAAAAAACGCTCCGTTACCTTTAATCGTACCACTACACAAAAACTATTATTTTTGGCTATCGACACATTCGCTTGTGTTGATAGTAGACTACTTGTAGCCAGAGATAAAACTGCTGTGGATGGATACATTTTTTTTAAATTGAGGTTTTTTATAAATGTGTCCAATTTATACTATAAAACTTTATGAATACTAGAAAACTGTAAGTTGCAATACGTGAAAACAAAAATGAAAAGTATGCTATTCTAATTCTTATTTTTTTACAGATTTTTTGATTAGGAGGACATTTATTTTTTGGAATGTACAATTTTTTTGCATTTTATCCATATATCCGTCTATGGTATTCTACTACTATGCTCCCTTGTTAGGAAGAACCAAAAACTAATTATTTGTTGACAAGCTCTGGGGTCCAAAATCAGGTCAAATAGTCTTGTGTGTCACTATAGTTAACTGCATGAATTTCATTTCATGTCAATCCTACAATTCCGCCCAAAATTTTCGTGCGGGGTCGATTCCGCATATTTCGTGCGGGATCCTGGTATCCCGGTATTGCATTTCCTAGACACAATACATAAACCCATAATCCGTTACATTAATAATACAATTTTGTGAGAATTATTCGCCGGTCGCCAGGTAAGCCCCCGATAATTTCTTCTACGTGGATTTATTATGCAACACGGCAGCTCGCCTAATCAATTAATCCGTGTCGGTTGTAGTCGGGTTCCTATCCGGCATAACATAAATTACGGCTATTGTGTTACATGTACTCATATATGAACATGCTTACGTTATATTTGCAATGACCAAACGTCAAAATCAATTAAGCCATAGTGGAGCAGTTAGAGTAATGAGCACTTGCACTACGATATCTCAATATCAGACAGGCTTTCATCATTCTAGAGCTAGCACGAAGATATTCACAGATGCTAATAATCATAGAAGTCTACAAGAGTATGAAATTCACGTATACCGCGTAGGTATATAATTTGACAAATATGTATATAAATTATGCGTAAAGGATTTGTCATGTTGACAAAGATCTGAATTATTTATGCGTTGATATTTGGAGTATGATTTTGCTAATATCTCTATTATTGTTACAATTGTCAAAAAAACAAAAATTAGGAAAGTGGCTTTGTATGACATTGTATACATGACTGTTACAGGACCATGATAGACTTTTATAGCGTGAGTAACTCCAAGACCTTTTTAGTACCTGACAGTGTTAATTGTTTCACAATTAATATCTCGTTAAAGATCCGAAAAATATTGAAAACTAGATGAAAACCCGGCTACGCTCGGGTAAAATAAATAATATTCATTTTGAATAAAGTAATTAAAATTCGGTTTAGATGTGTATTTTTTGTTCAATTGAAAAAGATAATTTCTTCAATAGTTTAAGGGTCGGTTACACCAGCATACGATCACAGGCCGGACATCGTCAAATATGGCGCTGACATACATTAACTCGGTTTTTGCGTTACACCATCCATTCTTATGCTTAACGTATGTTAAATTTTGATGATCACGTTCACCAGTGGTCCGACCGTCTGTTAACGTTAAAATCCGCCTGTAATCGTCAGAATCTGACGAACACCGCTTACGAATACAGACGGTTTGGTGCAACCCACCCTAAAAAATAATAAGTCAAATCTGCTTCCCTTTAACGATAAATAATAGTAATAATTTTGTTTAAGTACTAAGGTTTCCTCAAAATATAATAGTTCGCAAATCGGAGGAAGAGTACGCGTGTGCGCTCGACCTTTGAATAATAAGCAAATCGTTTTAAAGTTGACGCTGAAGCCACGTCCGAGCGCGGCGTACGGCATGAGCAGTACCAAGTTATAAGATAAAGCGAGATAGGGATATGATTTTGCAGGACCCGCCGTGCTTCCGGTACCTGTCGACATGAGCCGAAATCACCAACCAATCCCTCGGTATTTTATGTTTTGGAAAAAAAATCATACACCCAGCCGTGACATGCCTTTAACATTCATTCATTGGCATTCATATCGCACGGTATTATTATGACGCGATACACTCATGTAACAGTACCTATCGCTCGTGTCTTCATGAATATTGAAGCAAAAAATTCATACAATTTTCAATACCACGATAATATTGACACCCCAGTATTGTTGTGAGTAATAATCACCGTGTAAATTAACTGATGCTATTCTGTCGGCTGGCCACTCTTTGCGGTATGATACACGGTTATTATTTTCAAATTCTGGTGTGTCAATATTATCCTAATATTGAAATATGTATGCAATTTGCTTCAATATTCATAAAGACACGATAAATACGTATCATGATATGAGTATATCTCGTGATAATAATCACCGTGCATGAAGTAAGAATAAGACTGGAGCCGGCCATACACACATACAAAGAAGTATGAAAGAGATGTAAGCATAGACAATAACACACGTGGGAGCAAGATGAACTGACAAATCTCCTGTCCCTCATCGTGTGTAAGGGCGTAATATTTGTCACCGTCACCGAAACGTCATCGATGAATGGCAATGCTGTCACCACATATAACACGACTAAGAATGGGATGTCACGATCGTGCTAAAGGATGTATCAGTCTTCGGATACATTTTAATTTAGTCCGGTTACCATAAGTCCGTCCCTTTTGGTAATACGCTAATCCTCTTTCAACATCACCGTGTAACTGATGCCTTTGAGATGTTTTTTCGCATTCAGTTTCTGAACGCACTCGTCGTCTATGTCAAACAAATAATATCACTTGTAGTCATAGCTTGTAGTGTGGTCATAAACAAATAAGTTTCTGAACGCATCCTCCAATCAGTCAATTGCAACTAATAAATATGGCAGATCGTTTTTGTCATTATTTTCCCATATTTAAACACGAAATACGCGACAATCCGAATATTGCCGATATATGTTGTCGATTGAAAACTCTTATTTTTTTACGCTTCATAATTTGAGATAGGTTTCGTTCGGGTCTACCGTACCCCTCGACGGAATTATTAATATAGATAAAGTGGTCAGCCATTCTAACGTCAGCAGGCGAATCACGTAACTTTATATACTAACGGCAAATAGATTTTACTGTCAATTTTGAAGTATAAATGAGCTGACAATTAAAATTTGACATTAAAATCTAACTAATGGTGGTACAAAAGTTACGTAATTACCCCGCAGGTTGGCAGGGCCAAGTCCAGCGGGGTAATAACTTGTACTACCGTTAGGCAGATTTTAATGTCAAATTTTATTGTCACCAACATTTATACTCCAAAATTGACAGTAAAATATATCTACCGTTAGTACATAAAGTTACGTGGTTCGCCTGCAGTTCCCCTATTTTTAGAGTAGGTAGTATATATTAGATCCAGGTACTAAATAGTACTAAAAAGGTACTTAATCTTAGAGTTACTCTCGCTATAAAAATCTACCATGGTCCTGTCATCCTGACGCTCACGATTTTTAACTACTCGATACATCTGGGCCCCAAAGGTATTAATCTCAATTAACAGATATCTCTTTTGTTGCATACGTGTTTGGCTTTATGAAACGTCAAGGACGCTTCATTATTTAAAATCGCTATTTAGGCCCGTGGCAGTCACGTAGTTATGAAATGAGACATATCCATGACTGTCACTACACAATGCTTGCAAATACTCATACATGCTGACGCGGAAAGTACGATTGTATGTTCATTTTTATTTTCTGTGACTTGACTCCCATGACAAAAATGGCTAGAAAAGGTATCTCTCTTTTTATTGAGATAAATGAAATTCTCGCTAAAGTGGCACTTGCGCACGGAATGACCGTTTTCAAATACATTAGACTTACGGATACTTAAGGTCGGTGAGACGGTAACAGGAGATTAGGTAAAGTAGTTAACCATGTAGCGAGGGAGTGGCTCAGGCTGGAGCCTGTCTGGAAGCATATGATCCACGATCAACGACCTCTCTCAGTCTAAAACCGGCTATGATGAGATTTTTCTGACTCGTCTGTTAGCCTGCAACGTTTCCGAATAATAGAAAACATCGAACTTGAAGTCACTGTACGTTGTTGTCTGTTAGAGTCGGTTTTAAAGTGTATCAGAAAAGATCTGGATACTGATATCTTTAGTTGAATAACTTTGCTGTCGGATTTCCATCAAACACATAATTATGCTTTGTCGGTAAAATAACCTATACCATATATGTATTTAAGAGGGTAGTAAACGGGTCGCCCCGCTCTAGACTGTTTTGTCCTACAAAATTCAACCTATCTTATACACACTACCTTTTATATACCTACAAAATAATTAAGAGTTTGTCTAAGATGTCTTTGTTTTGCTTTTATCACTTTTTACCTATAAATAAACATACCTAATATCGCATGAAATAGACCGACGTTTTCGGATCGTTTCACAATGCTCACTAGCAATTTAAATCTAGCAACCGATAAACGGTATTAAGTGTTACTGCCAGATTTTAAAGCGGTTAATTTGGAGTATTGGTATTATTATACGCATGATTTATTTACTTCCTATAAAGGGTATCCTCTAAATACCTGTTTATTTTATAAAGTATATTATTTCAGAAATTAGGTATCTATTCAATCTAATAATAAAGCGTTAGGCAATTAAAAAGTAGGTCAGGCAGAATCATCCAATTATTAAATAATTAGATGAATCTGCGTGACCTACAAATTTTGTATGACGATGGAAACTGTACGTTTGCTAAATATAATAATACTGAACCATTGGTACCACTTGCTCTTTTTTGCACTAGTGAACACATGAGGGTTAAAATAACTTTGCAGCCGTGTGTAACACAAATCTTTTCACCGGACTAAAGCGTGGAAACTACTACATGAGAAAAACAACTTCTAATAATAAAAATAAAATAAAACAAAACTGCATTATGTAAAATTAGCCTTTATTTCAACTAGTGCACCAATAACACAAATTGGGAGGAAATCTTATATAAAATCAACAAAACTATTAGCTGAGCGTGTCTGGACTGGCCATTACATGTTATTGTGTTTTTAAAAAAGTTACTAATAACACGTTCGGACTTCAAATATTCTTTGCGCTCTTGTAGATAAAATGCAGTTTTACTATCTGTTTTTAAGGAATAAAAAATACCACCCGTTACATTATGCGGACTTAAAAGTTCGCAAGCTTATATTTACTATATTTTTGACACAACTAATAATAACATTATGTAAGTAATCAATGGATATTATACGAATTGTTGACTTTTGTTTGCTTTTCTAAGTACATTTTTTAAGTTCGGCTACTACTCATTAACTAGCAAAGTCTAATTACTCCTTATAGTTTTCAAGATTTTATTCTACAGTTTTGTCGGCGTAATTGATATGTACTCGTATACTCATGCAAAATTACAGCTTTCGGGTACTAACGGTTACTGAGACAAACTGCGGACGGACGGCCGGACATGGCGAAACTATAAGGGTTCCTTGTTTACTACGAACCCTAAATAGGGCTTTCCGAGCTAGTGAGCTGAAAATTAATCATCGATGTGACATCGATTCTCTCTCAATAACCTCTTCAGAAAAACACACAAGAGACTAAACGGGCAGAGTTATGAACCTAACCGAACCGAAGAGTTGAGGCCCGGTTCTAATATAATTTGGCTTCACCATTGTGAGCCTTTACAATGACGAATAAGACACGGCTAGGCTTTGTAGTCTCGAAGTGAATAAACCTTCGGTACTACACCGAATAACAGATTTTTTTGTATGGCTCCAGTCGAAATTTCGACACATGGATTACGTAAGGTGAAATATTTGTAACTCCAGGTAACTTTATTATAAAAGGAGATATTTGCAACAATGTCGAGAAGTACAGTAGGCACTGACCTAGAGCAGTCTAATGTGAACATATACATAATTTGGGTTGGTCTCAGATAGTCTAAAACGCAGAATAATCAAAATTTCGTAAATGATGATGAAAATAAGTACTTTATAATCAACACTAAAATATTCTAACAAAATATTATCTCAATAGAATAACTACGAATGCAGTTGCAGAATAACATTGAACATACATATAATCATTTTTCACGGTTGTGTGTTATTGAGAGGTTTTGTAATTATTTTGAGATGTTTATACGAGTATTTGATATTTATTATAGCTACCAAACACAGAGGATTCTCTTAATGACTAAATCGAATATATTTACCGCGTAAAAACAAACGTGTCTAACAGTTTAAATGATATTAATCATTATAACTTTTATTATAAGAGCCTTCAGGCTATATCCACATACCTACCTTTGTGAAACTTGTTGTTGTTGTCCCGTGAGTGATGCTAAAATTGCAAGAAAACTGGCAACCGTACTGTGTTCTCGAATGTCTCACGGTTCGAAATACTTGCTACTAAAAATTTAGGCACCGAGCAGGATTTAAACCTGCGACCTCCCAATTATGAGATTTTTCAATATTTCCTTTGTTTCTTTTGTAGTTTGCGTTAGCAGCAGTACTATTTAAAACAAAGTTAATTTAGTATGGGATGGCGCATCGTAACTGATGATTTTCAACATGATGAGACGTTAGTGCCGTTAATGAAGACCTTAAGGCATTTGTATTAATAAAGGAACGGTTGAAGAATTTCGGGCCGGGTGGCAGTTGCATCTATAGCTAGCTCAGTTGGCTAGAGCGACTGGCCTCGAGAGCCGGAAGGTCGCAGATTCAAATCCTGATCGGTGCCTAAATTTTAAAATTTTTCCTTTATTTCTAAATTTGTACTTTCCATACGATAAATTAATAATCAAACTTGTTCTGATTAAGTGAATCTTAACATGTGAATAACACAAAAGTACTATATAACGTGAAAATAACATAAAAATACGTGAAACATGAAATTGTAATTGGGGTGACCCAGAAGTAAAGGGATAATTTTTTAAATATCATATTAACCTATATTTAGGGTGCACCAAACAGCCTGTAATCGTAAGCAGTATTCGTGATTGTATACAAAGTTTGACAAGTATGTGTAGGTTGACGGCTGCCGACGCCATATTTAACGTTGATTGGTCTATGTAATCATCAGTTAGTGTAACTCGCCCTTAGGTGCCACGAAACAGTAAAACAGAAAAGTCAACTTTATAATTAAATATTGGATTTGCGTCAATAATGTTCACGAATCAAATTTTTGTGGGATTGATTTCAGATTGTCTATTAACAGGTTGTTCAAAACTAGCTACCTGAATTTTTGCAAAATCTGGTGTAATGAAGTAAGAAAAATTGGCCAATGGCTGTCGGGCCACGCGCAAGTAATGTTCCGTTGTTATCCACCCGTTACAATACGCGGACTTAAAAGTTTGCAAACTTATATTTACTATGTTTTTGACACCACTAATATCATTATCTATGTGATCAATGGAAATTGTACGAAAGTTTTAGAAACCCCACAATGTTTTTGAACATGCTATCCAACGATACCACACACGATGGGGTTTGGAAGAAAAAAACATTGCACCCCTACATTACGTGTCAGGGAATGTACCCTAAAAGAATGCTCTGCTGCTAATTTCACTATGGGAACTTAAAATTTTACGTGTAATACCCGCCTAAACTGGGTTTGCAGTAATCGGACACAATTACAGAATTTTATATCATAAAATGTAAAATATTTTCAACCAGCTGCGCGTCTAAAAATTGCATGTTTACGTCTCTGGGACACTCATAATTATACAGACAAAGCGATCAGTGATAATATTTATAAACTAATCTTACGCAGAGATATGCCCGGAAGACCCTCAATTAAGTGAATATTCAATAGAGATCTCACTGATTTCAATAGGCTATAATGTATCCTTGACTTTATTGTGGGGCCTCCTCATATTTTCCGATATTTATTAGGGTAGGCATTTTGCGGTTTTCATACAGCTCCACGAATATTCGTATTGAATTTATTTACTAACCACTACTTTCTTTCGTACGATGGCGTTGAGATTGGTTTCCTCGTTTTATTTTATAACGGGTCAAATGTTTTCTCGGTCTTCCTTGCTATTTTTTTATAATGATGACACCACAACAAACGACGAACAAAACGAAAAACGAATGACACGATTCAAGAGCCCTTAACCAATACGACCAAAGAAGTCAATTAGGTCCATAGTTTTGTTGACTTGCTAGTTACGTTTCGATCAGTTATTAGATACATATTTAGCAGTATTTTATTTACATGTAGTTATAGTTGCATTCTTTCCCTTCTTAGGTGAACTTCTCTGTATCGCATACCGGCGGGAGTGGTAAAGTATTTATTTACATACTGTATTAGCAGTCTACTATTGTAAATAATCCTATGAATACTATTTATGGCTGAGTTCATACAATAAATGGTATTCATAAATGGTACATTATTTGTCTCATTGTGACACTCAGTTATCTTATATCTCACACCTTATTTTTTGTCGTACTTAGGTACGTAAGATATTTGCAAAATAAACTAAAAAAAAATTCACGTACGAAGGCCAACTATATATATATACATAAGAATATAAATTTTGGACGTAGATACATATGGCAACGCTCTGAAATTACCTGGGTATCGCAAATTTAGATGAATAGAAATGAGTCATGCTCCATCCATACTCACGCTTATAACAACTCTCATTCTAAGCAATATAGTAAAAATAAATATATAAGTAGAGTTTATTTGCGAGCAGTGTAGCGGCATCGCGGTCGAAGCTTACCAGCTCTCACAAAAGCATTGCCACCGACAAACCTAGTATAAGTCTGATCAAAATAGGTATTCTGACATGAATCTCATGTACAGGTATACATGATACGAATTTCGGCGTCTATTCATACTATGAGCAAGGTCTTAGTCAAGACAAAATGTTTTTGAATTTACTGAACAAACAGAGAAGGCAGCACCCGCGGAATGTCACTGCCGAGCGAGCTTCGATGACGATGGGTGCATCGGAATGCTTCGTTACTGCTGGCCGAAGTGCCTCGGATTTTTGCTTGTCGCACTGCTGAAATGCTAATCCCGGAGTTTATGCTTTATGAATCTCCTTTAAAATGCTAGTTTCAAAAATAGTGATGACAAATAAATAAATAAGTTTGGTGTATTAAAAAAGTCTTTTCTCGGGCGTTACATGTCATAAAATGTATGAGTGTTTCAATAAGTTCCAAACTCATTGCGCGATTAGCTTTCAGATTAATCAAATTAAATCAATTATTTCATTTACTCGCATTGAACACTTGTAAATTTAAGATGGTAAATACACAATATTGTTGTGACGGGTTAGTTATTGAACTGGCGTTAGTGGCTCTAGTTAATATCGCAACTTAGCATTAAACTAGCTTCGAATATTAGCTACGCAGTTATTCGGTTCGAATAGTCTGTTCAAACAGCATTAGAACCCTGTAATACCCGCGAGGAGCAAATTTCAGCGCAGTTCCGGCACTAAAATGATAGTGCCAAGCGACGTCGGTAATTTGACAAAGGTATCTTGGAACGCAACCAAATAGTTAAAGCATAAGCACACAGGGCTCACTACGCTCGGCAGCAAGGTTTTGTGGTGTTTGTTATTGTACAATCGGCACCTTACTCTTAACTTTATTACTTAATTTGATGACTGTTGTAAATGTTTTGTCAGTTGGTTTTACTACCATTACAAACTTTGCAAGCGTTTATTTGTTTTGTTTGATTCGTATAAATATTTCTCGTTTTGTAAATCAACCCTTGTAATCTCTTTAATATGATAATAACTGGCACTAGAACCATTTTTTTTGGGTTTATATATTAATCTAGGGATATGGTATTTTTTTCCTGGCATTAGAAGACCTCAATACAAAAATAGGTATTATTTATAATTTGACGTGTAGGTAATTCTGAAGTCTCAAAGGAATACATAAACCCACGATATTATATCATCTTTAAAATATATATATCATCATCAGAGCTCGGAATAGGTAGTGCCTATTTACCTAAACTTCGCGGGAGGACGTAACTAAGAGTGGTTACAAGCACCGAAAATAATTATTTCTTTTTAATGAATGCGGGATTTCCCGGGATTTACTGTATTATTCTAGAGGCTTAATACATTTCGCTTTACTTGTAAATCTTGTTATATTGCAATTATTTGTTTAATTACCTTGAAATAATAATCAGTCATTAAAAATGTAATATGGATCAAATTGAATCAAAAGGATTCAGCAGCAGTGTATTTTTTATAAATCTATTTCGTCATTTTTCCCAGTACCATTCTACTAGTTAATATCATTAGACAGTTAATTATTCATTGCACATACTTAATGCTGACATAGATACATCACGTTCTCGTATACCTAGAAAGACAACAGTAAATACTAAATCAAACCAGTTTGTATTTGCACTATATAGCAGCGCGGCGAATGCTGCATATCAATGCAGAATGCGACATAGTCTGATTCTAACAAATTGAAGCGGGAAAATGAAAGAATAACGGGATGTTAAAAAGGATTAAAGTTGTGTTTTGTTTTTGTTCAAAGTAAGAGTGGATTTTATTTAGATTGATAGAATAATTGATGGTTAAATAAACTTAAGTACCTGAAGTGAAGTTTGACCATAATTATGCTTAGTGCATCATGTCCTAAAACTTCCACTTGTATGGTTGCCCCTTGCATCATTGCAGGTTTATTTCGAAAAAGCTTTGAACACCTACATGTAAATTATTAAATGTCGAGTATGCCACACTGCAGTATACGAGTAATACAACCTAAATTCGTTATTTAGAAACGTTCGGCCATCTAGCTCCAAAAAGATGCAATTTCTTAAAATCTATTGTCAAACCACGTTTTGTAACACAGTTTTCTTGCTGGAAAGATTCTAAAGCAAGATGGATGCGACAGACAGCACTTCAGCATAATAAAAACGGAATTCCTTCATTAACGCAAAGAGGGTACCTTTAGTGTACGGATGAACTACGGCTATAATAAGAATCTAAGTTGAGTTTATTGTCACGGAGCAGGAACTTGGATGCTACGGGAATTCTAGGCAACTTAACTTTTAGATTTTGTGAGTTATGGTTTTAGGTGATAATCTTTTATAATTTCATTGTTTTCGTTTAGATGACCGTGCCAAAGGCAAAAAAAAACCTTTTAAGTATCTTTGGATTTTATTTATTTTTTACAAAAATGAAACACTAACATTTTTCTCTCAATAAATACATTACAAAACGTATACATATATGTACTTTTGAAATAGAAGCACTGTAATGGATTTTATTCCTAACATAATTATATTGACTACTTAACTTACATTATATGCACCCGTTTTTGACTGTACATATAATGTAAATTTATGACTCGTTCAACGAGGGTTCCCTTTGTGAAGATATTTTTACGTTTCCTCATAGATCAAAACCACAGTAAATACAATTGACAATGAGTGAAATATGATATCTCGTATATTACACCTGTATATCTATAAATGCTTAAACTGGTATTTATAAATTTTAGTTAACAAGAAAACTAGAAGTATAATTATGTTACATATGTATTTCATTTTCCTTCATACACTTGCCAGCCTTGCTTACAACTGTCTATTCCTAATATCAAAATAATAGTACGTACCTAGTTCCTGGGATATTTAAGGATGTGGCTGAAGAACAGAAACGCATCAGGTTCCTATTGTAATAATTGTCATGTATTGTAACAGTCCATAATTTTGGCTGGTGGTGTATTTGTGCAAAGCGGTGAAAGTTTTACAATCAGGCACGACTTACATTCAGAAACTCGAATGCAAGCTGTGAAGTTGTCTCGTACTAACTATTAAGTGAGCTCATTGGAGGTATCGCACAAGTTATAACTAGTCTAGTTATTACGAGTTAAGTGCCACTGCGTGAATTCAAAAAGAACGTGAATAGAATGGCGGCATTTGTAAAGTATTAAGGCAGTTTTTCACTCTTCCGATAATCAGTTTTAGGTCCCTACCTAAGTATGTAACATAACATTACCAAGTTTCTAGACTTTTATATTAGTTATCTAAGGATTACATACGTATACGTACTAATTAAATCGGGTTATTTCGACTTCCAGGATTTAATTATTATTGTTAGGTACATACATATATCCATTATATAGTTATTGAATACATTCCTTTTAAGGAAGTATAGTACAATTCATTTGGAGCACAAAAGTTGTGTGATGTCTGTCCGATAATTATTAGTTTCCGAAATATTGTCAATTTAAGATTTTTCCAAAAATTGCCTAAACTCGTTAAAAAAATCTTATAAAAATAAATTGTAATTATTCCAATACAAGAGCGAGCGGGCGGGATGACTTAGACGCCTTCCTCACCAATTGGCCGGAAGAAGCACAAACACGGGAGTCAGTGGGACACACATATAAGCTAAGTAAAAAAAATTCAATATATTTTATTTACTTTCTGATACCTTAAATGTCAACAATTGTATTTATGACAAATAACTAAACAGTAATTATGTCTGGGGAATTAGTGTGTATTTTTATTATTTTTGTTGTTCTCATGCTGTCTTATGAGTGGTGTTGTAATTGGCATCATCTAGTATTTTTCAAAAGAATTAATGCACAAAAACGATGGTAATACCTACCTTATGTGTGCCATATATGCGTGTCCGTTTTCCATCTCTCATTTTGCCATGCAATGATCAGTGAGCTACAGGTAAGACTAAGGCGTGTCAGCATTTATCATAATATAAAATCCTTGGCAGTCTTTCTTGTGTATACAAGCCTACAACTCAATTATTCTCCGCCAAGTGATTTGTATACCATGATTAATTAATTGTAAAACTCCTCTACTTTTCACCCTCATAATTGGCCCGCTGGTGAGGGCCCCACAAATTACTTTTTCATTAGATACAAAAGATCCATTATCCACTTAAATTAGATTCACGAGGAAGTCATTAATATTAATCAATGTTTGAAAGGTTCTATGTAAAGCAGGTATCAAAAACGAAACGATCGGGTTAGTAAGTAATGTTAAATAGATTTTTACTTCGACTACAACTGCCTCGTTGGCCTACTAAAGGTGTGCCGTCTTTAAGGTAAGGCCATTCCAGTTCAAATGAACCCCTCTAACACGCGTGAGTTCGCAATTAACCATCCCGCCCTCTACGGAAGCTTTGCGCGTAATTTCGTAAATATTTAGTACATTTTAATTGATTTTTGGAACACTGGATCACTTATGAAAAATCTGTCCGGTTATTGTATTAACAAAAAAAAGGTACCCTTTTTGTAAATCGGTAGTATGAAAGTTTATTTTTACGATGATATTTAGGATATTTTGACAGAGTTACCAAGGCATTTTTCAATATTTTTTTCGGTTATTTTGTTTCTTTGTTTCTTTTTCAGTCCGTAGTATTTTATATGTAGTGTAATTCTACATTATTTCTTCACACTGGAAGCTCAAACTTCAGTATTTTTGTCATATCTCTGAATTGGCCTTGCCTTACTTATAGTTTGATCTTTCTGGCGACAATAAATCTTTTTTTTTTTTATTAAGGTCCGTAACTTTACCTACCTGTGTAGGTACTCATAAGGTTCTCGAACGGAACAGGTATTCGTCACACCCAAAATTCTCGTTCAGAATTGGCAAGCGGTAAAACACATATTTTTAAAGTAGCTCTCAAACAACCAATAGATCATTAAGATGAAATTAATGAAGTAAAACAAGTGAATTAGGAAGGAGTGAATAATGGTTAAAGAGAGGTAGGGCACAGCAAATGTCATCTTGCTCGAATTTGGAGCAGCCCAACTGGGGAAGTACCTCCGCCTTGCAGAAGACCACAGCCATAATAACATTATTTACTATACAAGTATGTAGTGTTGTGTTCCTGGAGGTGAGTAAGGTTACCCGAGCTGCCGAGGATGCGCTGTGTTGAGAGCGAGGGACCTAAATGTATGGAGTTGCAGGCGTCTATAGGCTGCGGTGGCCGCTTACCATCAGGTGGACCGTACGCATGTTTGCCACCGGCGTTGTATATAAACAGTAGGATATTTATATAAATCATATTTTAATTACCACATTTCTTGTGGATATTCTGTCATATTGACTGGCGCGATTCCATTGTACCTAGACTTATTCTGCAAAAAACAATATTCTTTGCATATCTTTCGGAAAAGGAAATTATGGTGTCACAAAAGTAATTATATTTCAAATCCGGGACGAATACGCACTATGTTAGACGAGCCGAATTCAGTTCGTGGGTATAACATAATGCGAATGATAAATGTTTCTCAGTGGCGCAGTAAGTGAATGCAATGTCAGAAGCACACACGAGGCAAGCAGCCCGTTAATTAATGAACACACATTTAAATGCTTAGCCCTCTTGAGCATGCGAGTGCACGATGCGGTTACTCTGCGGCTAGTTTTTCTCGCATTTGCATATATAATACCCGCATTTTGTTAAGTAGTGTCTCCAGTAAGTAATAAGTATTTTGTGTAATAAGTATATGTATATTAAGTAGGGATAGTCAAAAGTTGATGAGTAAAATCACTCTGGTAGGTATTTAATAACATTTACAAAAACAAACCCGCGACACAAAACATAACTAAGTGTCAACTCGGACTTTCGTTAATAATTAACCACACTCAAATCGGTTCATCCGTTAGGGAGTTACAATGCCACACAGACAGACACATAAACACATTAAACTTGTAACACCCGTTTTTTGCGTTGCGCGTCGGGGGTTGGTAATAACATTATCAACAGCTTCCTTTATTCGTTCTACTGATAAACACGAGGCTTATCCCGTATGTAAAACTAATTCGTTATTGATATTCGTACACAGTTTGACGACCACGGTCGAGTTGGTAGTGACCCTGGCTGAGAAGCCGGTGGTCCGGAGTTTGAATCCTGATAATTCGTCATATATCGTCTTCCATAGATTTGCTTCGTTTGAGACTAAATCGATTTGCACATAAATCGATTTGTGTAAGCTTGTGACTTCAATTCGTTTATATGTTTTTTTTTAAGTCTGTTACCTCAGAACTTCGCCTTTTATGAACCGATTTGGAATTTTTTTTCTTTGTTTGAAAGCATATGCTTCAAGGTTGGTCCCATTGTTACCAGAATCTAGTTCTGATGATGGATTCCATGAGGAATTGAGGGAACTCCTCAAAAATTCAAAGCAAACATATAGCGTACATTAAAACATATAGCGTAAACATATTTTAGTATTTTCGGTAATAAATCAAGCATTTGCATTCAGAAAGTAGCATTTGGTGAACGGGAACTGAACAAGAAGACTCTGATCCAATCCAAAACTCCTTGTGTTTAATGGATGGCACTAAGATATTTCGCTCAATATACTGAAGACCATTTAAATTGACTGACCTGGTAATTGAAGCCGGAAGGTAGGCAACGGAACTCCGTATTAAAACAGTGTAGCTTAGCATTGTTCAATAATAAGAAGCGTAAAGTTTCATATTAGAAGTAAGAAAATTATTTTTTACTTTTTAGTGTTTTTTTTTTTGGAGACGGTTTTATTTATTTTTTTATTTACATTTTTGGTGTCTGCGATCCTACCTCACCTATCTAAATTGAATAACCAATGTATTATTAAATATTGTAGTTATTAAAATAAGAACGTTACGGTTAGTGTAAATGCAGCTATATCGAGCCAAGTCTTCAATATTGAAAACTTTTTCATACATCTGCTGTGCAGCGGAGTCTTCAAATACATATTCATAGATGTTAGAAAGAAACGGAATCATGTCTGTTTTGTCATTTGATGTCAAAATGTTAGCGTTGTTCCGAACTGCCATAAAAAAGTTTCTATGATACTCTCGGGGGCCAGCAACATTTTCAATTTTGTCGCGATACGACAGAGGGTGAGTTATCAATTTGTTTACCGAGTACCGTAAACTGGGGTGACTTTAGGAAAAAACGAGGCCACTTTGATAGATTTAGAACAATTATATAATCATCAATAATTATTTTCACTTCTCATGCTCGAAAAGTGTGTCATATTAGACTTGTCAAGCGGGGCTAAAGTAGTACATTTAACCCCTAGTGAAAATATGAATACATATTTATGATTTACAAAATATTTGAATTTGACCAATCAAAATACTTCACCTATTAAATCCACCAATCACAGAACACTAATTTAACTCTTAAAAAAATATTTGGTATTGGGTATTAACCAACCAGAATACAGCTTTACTAAAATCGACCAATCAGGAAACATAATAATTTTTTCTAAAGAGTCTAAAGATTAAGTTTGTAGTAGTCCCTATTTCACAATAATTAAAAAAGTGGTTAAATCGTTCGAGCAACACTTTGAAGCGCTCAATAGAAGGTCATTTAGCTTATTTCGCGCGTGATTGTTGCGCGCGAACCGCAGTGTCTATGTTTTGTGTGTCAAAGGAATATAGAAAAAAAAATCATGCTGCAAAAGTATATACCGTGGAATTTATTGTTAATTTTGGGTGGGTTAACCTTTGTTTACTTATTTTCTCGCAATCGAAGTGAAAAGTAGAGTGTATAACTCTGGTCTAAAAGCCATATTACCCCTCGAAATATTTTCCCTCACTTCGTTCGGGAAAATAACTATCTCGTGGTGATATGGTTCATTTTAGACCCTTGTCATACAATCTACTATTCTAGTCTGATGCAGTTTAGTAAATGGTTAGGAAATTTACCAAGATATTTCACTGACCTCATGCTAACCAAATTAATACTAACATACGGTATAAAAACTGGATTTTTAAAGTCACCCCTCAATTTGAAAGTAACCCCGGTTGACTGTACCTAATATCATGAGCATATTCAAACTTACATAATGCTACTGATTGTTAAAATTAATAACTAAAGCTATACAAAATAATTATAATATTAGAAACATTTTTGTAACCAAATGTCTGGTTAGTAATGTATTCCGGCGCTTCATCAATTAATCTAAAAGTCTTTTTAAATATTTTGAGCAATGGATTACTTAACTATGTATTATACATGTGTCTCGATTTGATAACCGAGATTTATACTATGATTTCCAGCGCATTTCTTAGCAATAAGATTAAAGACTTGGTGGTTACAGCATGGGAGGAGGAATGCTAAATATAATTAGACTAATAAAATTAAATGTCCCAGTTAATCTCTCATTTGCTCGCAGTCACGTCTTCAGTGTAATATTAAGACTTTGAAGTCGGTCAGATTAGACACGGATAAACTAGATGGGTAATCTACCTAAAGTACCTACATTGATTAATCACATTATATGTTGCAGCATGCAAAGCGACATCAGTGCATCGTACCAATGTAATTTTTTTAATCGTTGCGCAACAAAATCGATGTCATGTGGATGACGCCAGTCAGACCAACTTACGCTAGGCAGCGAGCTTCATATTGTCGTTGCCTGTGGAAGTTGTAGTTATTACAGTAACTAAAAATAAAGTTCAACCTAGCATGGGCATAAATGCTTTTAACTGTGGCCACTACCGCGTTTGCTCTCAAAGAAGTAATCTCAGAAACATACTTTAATTATCGTCTATCGATGAACGCAAAGACATCATTAGAACACTGTTGCAAGAACCAAGCGTGCTCGTGACTCTCGCACTATGCTGCGAAAATAATGAGGGTTGACAATGTCCTGTTTCCAGCCATATCGGGATAAAAAACCGAAGTGTCAAGCGAAGGCGTTGACGATAGATGGTCAGGGTGATTGATGTGGCCGTCCCGCGAAACCATGTACTGATTCGGTTGGAGATCAATCACAAAGGATGGAATATTCTTATTCTGATTATATTGAAAGGAGTTCAAAATAAATTAAAATATATAATATAAGTCATATTATTTGCAATTATTATTCGTCAAACATTATTTGAGCATTACACACGGCGCACCTTGAACTTCGAACGTATTTTTTTGCCAACTTCTAGCATCCTCTTCTTTTAGTAAGTAATAAGGATTTTATATTTTTTTAACTTTAATAAAACGACGGTGGCAAACAAGCTTGCCTACCTGATGGTAAACAAACACCGTATGGACATTAGCTACTCAACAAGAATCACAAGCGCGTATCCGACTCTTTATTGACTTGATGACTCGTTGTGTTAACAGTCTTTAATCAGTCGGACCTTAATTATTTAGTTGAAATCTATCTTTATTACCCTATTCTCTTACCCGATTTCCATAATGGAAAACATTTTCACGCTAGTTTCTCTATTGTTTTTTCGTAAATAATTGTATGTACCTAAAAGAACCTAGTTCAAAGATAAACTTGACTTATTAACTTGTGTGTCAGTGTGATAATAGTCTATTTAGTTATTTCAGAAGAGACTAATGACATACTTATTGAATTGCATATATTATAAAATAGAAGAGGTTGGTTATTATAGTACTGTTGTTTGACTACTTCATAATCTTAATCTATATATATAAAAGAAGAAGGGGTGATCTACCATCAACGCACAGCCGAAACTACTGGAACTAGAAACTTCAAATTTGGTCCAGAGCTTACTTTTATGACGTATGCAAGGGGTAAGACGGGATTTTTGGAAATTCCACCCCTAAGAGGATCAAATAGGGGTGCAAAGTTTGTATGGGAGAAAAAATTTTTTTTGAGCTGAAGACTTAAAAATTTGTAAAAAGGTTACAAATTTAAATTCAAAGAGTGTTTTCAGCGTTTTTCAAAATTCCTCCCCTAAAGGGGTGAAAAGAGCGTTCCAAGTTTGTAAAGGAGCAAATTTTTTTTGAAGTGAGAGATTTAAAACTTCGTATATAGACTCTATTTAAATACAACAAAATACATTTCAGCGTTTTCAAACTTGCTCCTCTAAAGGGGTGAAAAGGGGTTTAAAAGTTCGTACGGGGAGAAAATATTTTTTGAAGTGCGGGATTTAAAACTTCGTATACGGACTCTCTGTTTAAATACAACAAAACGTATTTCAGCGTTTTTTGAAATTGCTCCTCTAAAGGGATGAAAAGCTGGTTCCAACTATGTGCGGGGAGCAAACCTTTTTTGAAGTTAGAGACTTGAAACTTCTTAAATAGACTCTCTGTTTAAATACAACAAAACTTGTTCCAGCGTTTTTCTAAATTGTTCCCCTAATAGGGTAAAAAGGGGTTCCAAGTTGACAGATGAGGACATTTATTTTTCTTAAAAATGAATATGGGTGTCATCGTCGAGGTTCCTCGGGGTGCCGATGACGAAAATGATATGCATTTTCAAATCCAAGATGGCGGACATCTATTTTTCTTAAAAATCGATATGGGTGTCATCTTTGTGGTTCCTCGGGGTGCCGATTCCGAAAATAACATCCATTTTCAAATCCAAGATGGCGGACATTATTTTTTCTTAAAAATCGACATGGTTGTCATCTTCGAGGTTGCTTGGGGTGATGATTACGAAAATAACCTCCATTTTCAAATCCCAGAGGGGGACATTTATTTTTCTTAAAAATCGATGTGGGCGTCATCGTCGAGGTCCCTCGGGGTGCCGATTACGAAAATGATATGCATTTTCAAATCCAAGATGGCGGACATTTATTTTTCTTTAAAATCGATATGTGGTCATCTTTGTAGTTCCTCGGGGTACCGAATTCCGAAAGTTACATCCATTTTCAAATCCAAGATGGTGGACATTAATTTTTTCTTTCGAGTAATTTTCACAAAAGATTAATAGCATCAGACAAGTGACAGAAACAAATAAACCTCATTTATATCTTTGTTACCATCTAAAATCTACGCGGACGAAGTCGCGGGCGGCCGCTAGTCCTCTATATAAGGTTGGTAATACCTAATTAACACCGGCGAACGCAACGCCCAAAACTCCTTTCAAAGTAAATTGACTTAAGAATGCCTGTGTTGCCATGAAACCGTAAAAACGAAATAGCTTCCCGCCTAAAGCTCCTAAAGCAAGATAGATGGCGCCATCGGACGCTCCATAATACAATTTATTTTTAACTTCCGCGGCTTAACTTCTAAACTCAGAAAAGCTACTGAGTAGATTAAAGGGATTCATTTTTAAATATTTACCCTTATGTATAGAGCTTCATAATTAAATGGATTAGTGGTCGTGTGCCGTTGTTTGAGATTCATTTTGGTCAATATTAAGAGCCAAATAAATGTGCTAAATATACGTTATTAAATTCTACTTAGATAAAAGTACGTAGCTATTTTTATATTATCAGTTCGGGCAATAGGGTAGTCTATATCTAGGTACAATACTCGTTTTGCGAATCAGTAAAATCATAAAATTAATTGGGTGAGTCGTAAATGATGAAATTAAAACGCCGCACATCCGCTAATATCGTAAAAATACTGCAATCTATCGGCAAAGGTAACTCAGAATGAATCGCTTCTTACCCAGCGGACGTTCATTCAGGTTGCTTTCAACGCGCAGATTTCCCAGTTGCATCGTTTGTCGTCTGCTTAACTGCGAAGCACCAGAAGCTTGGACACTAAAACCTCTCGTTTGTAAATCTCGTTGGCTTTTACTGTTCTGCTAATGCTATAAAGGAATCTTGGATTTATTTTTGTAATTGTGTGGCAGCAGTGTCTTACTTTATACGGGACGAATCTTATTAATTATTATTCAAACTTGGTAATTCAATGAACTAATTTACAAGTTCGAGTATAAGATCAACAGCATATAATAAAAACAGAAGTCGAAACGGAACATTCAATAGAATTTTTTAGTATTCGGTACCGAACCGCGTATTTGTAATTTATATTTCTTTAACTGTATTACATTTCATGCAAAAAGCAGAATTAATGATATATGGCATTCTTTACACATACGTTTAAAATTATTGCTTACATTCGATCAATTTCATACTATTTTATGTCTTTTGAGACCTACAAAGCAAGGCAGATATTCTCACAAAAAAATAAAAAAAAATATTTGAGAACGGTCTGTACGAAATTTGTAGGGAAATACAAAAAAATGACGTCACGGTTTTCGATTGTCGAACAGAGTCCGTTTTTTCATCTTCATATTTTGTAAAAATCTTTGAAATAGAAAAAGTAACTTGTAAAGTTTATTTCCGAGTATCTCCACAAGTTTTTTGTTTGGTAATGCAAAAATAATTTATTTTTACCGGAGTCACCTAAAGTATCAGCCTGTATCCACCCTCGAAAGGCCTCCTCATGTTCACGCCAGTTTGCCCTGTTTTGAGCTAGTCTCATCCGCGACTTACCCGCCGAGTGCCAAATGTCATCGCACCAACGTGCTGGTGGTCTTCCCACGAATCCGCGTCCTAACCTTGGCTACCACTCGGTGACCGCTTTTGATCATCTACCGTTGTCTCGTCTGGGCAAGAATCCCGCTCTTATACCATATTGACAGTCGTTTTTTACGATTACGCCATCACCATACTCAGATAAAACGTTTTAGTTGCACTGGCATACTCATTTGTATATGTTGATTTTATCATATATAAATGCCTAGAGTCTGGCTAATAAAAGCTGAGACTGAAATTTATTATCGTATAATATCTACGTTGTATTATTTGATTAAATGAAACACATCGTATGTGCGTCCATTTTTATTCTCCAGACCAGTCTCCCTATTAGTGTTGTGCACCACATCTAGTGATGTCACTGTTACAGATAAGATACTACTACATCTTCCCCTACAACTATTTTTGAACATTAATCACAGACATAATCATTCAAATATCTAGGTGGAACAATATACCTTCGGGGCCTTAATTGTATTCTATTATCACCCTGTTCTTGACCTAAATCATCTACTTCTATGTTTCCCTGTTCTTCTGGCACATTATCTTCCACAGAGGACAAGTTTTCTCCTTCTAATAAATCAAAATTGCGATTTTGCTGAACATTTTTGTGAAAAGATGGTTTAACATGTACCGTATTTCTCCTAATTGTCTGGCCATCCCCAGTCCTTAAGGTTAATGATCTAAGAGATTCATGAAGGTCGACAACCTTCCCTGGAACCCACAAATTATTTTTTGAGTAAACTATGTCCTGGCTGGGGTAAAACCTGTGACTACTAGGTTTAGCGGTCTTATCAAAAATTTTGTTATTTTTATAATTTATCTTGTTCTGAGTTTCATCAAAATTCGTTACTAATTTAGGTTCTAAGAGTTTCTCATGAATCGGAAGTTTAGATCTAGTCAGTCTGCTGTATAAGAGTTGGGCTGGACTATACAGAGAACCAGTACAGGGGTATTTGTATATTCTAGTAATATTAAATAACAACACAACAACACACAACAAACAACAACAACAATGACATGTAATATTGATAATATTATTAATAAATGACTATGACTATGACTATGACTATTTCTTCCATCCCACTCTCCATAGACTTGTTCAGCATATTTTTAGCAAATCCAACATATCTCTCTATAAAACCATTAGACCTAGGATATCTCGGGCTTGATGTTATTATTTTCCAACGTATTGCAAAGTCATGAAATTCATAGGAATTAAACGGCATATTATCAGCCCTTAATATCCTTGGTATACCACCATATGTAGCAAAATTGTTTTTTAAAATGTTTATTACAGTATATGCTGACAATGAATTTACTTGAGTTAAGTCAAACCATTTCGAGTAATAATCGGCTGTAATTAAGTATGTTTTACCACTCCATTGGAAAAAATCACAACCTACTTTCCAGTACGGTAAAGTGAGAACTTCATCAAGTAACATGGGTTTTTTCAATTTTTTCGTACTGTACTTTTCACACACTTCACATTTCGATACAACATTAATAAAATCATCTTCTAAATTAGGCCAGTAAAATAAAGATTTTACTCTAGAAATTGTCTTACTAATCCCAAAATGACTTGAATGGACCTTTCTGAGACTAGCAAAATTTTAAAAATCTTTGAATGCAGTTTTGTTTCTTTTCAAAAATAAAGGAATGTTTCCTTTCAGTAAAATGAGCTAACTAAAGGATTTAAAGCAGTTTCCCTCCAGGGCCCATAACTTTTTTCCAACCTGTATATGAACAGTCCCTCAATGTCGAAGCATGATTTATAAATATATAGTTACCTATCTGTAATTTTAAATCATTTATGGTTGGAATTTCATAATATTTCTTAAGGATACAATTATTAAGATCTCTGGGGTCTAAACATAAGCGGATGGAGCCATCATCTTTTTCCACAATGACAACCCGGTTCACCTATTCGGTAGCCTCTTCAATTTTGGATATCACACCTAATCCACAGTCTATCCAGCTTAGCTTTCAATTTGTCTTTGAGCTTCAAAGGTACTCTATGTGGTGACTTCGATACAGGAACCGAGTTATCTTTTAAAATAATCCAACATTTCCTAGGAAACCGGCCTGAACCGGAAAAGACATCCTCATATGTCTTAAATAAATTTTCTTTTTCAAGATTGCCATCAATTATATTGACAAATTTTCTCTCTGTAAGTTCTAGTAGTGTACATGCATCCTTACCCAGTGTCGGTTGGTAGCCAGAACTCGTAACAATGAAGTCAAGAAAGTAAACTTTGGATTCCAGTTTTCTGTGTCTTTGTTTTTGACCCATTGTATGCTTGCAATGTGATCTTTGATTTACTTAATTGAATACTGTTTTGTTTATTTTTTGGGACATTGTTTTGAATATCATTGACCACAGAGATTGGGATAAGGTTCACATCAGAACCTGTATCAAGTTTGAACATACAATTGACTTTATTTTCCAATAACAATTCCTGGTTTCAAGACTGAATACTATTAACGTTACTACATACCGAGTCACAGTAAAGCTGCTCTTGGGATTCCACTTGGGCAATCTCTTGCGCTGATTTAACTTGATGACTGTGTATTGTATACACTGCGTCTGTGTTGATTCTTGTTCGGCACGCTTTACTAAAGTGGTTAAATTTTCCACACTTTGTAGACTTGGATCCTCTTGCTGGACATTTTCTAATATTTCGCTCATGCCTGCCACCGCAATACTTGCATTGCATCATGGAATTTTGAATTTTATGTACTTCGGCAACTGGTGATGGTGCTTGACCTTGCACTTCCTTCGTCTGAAGCCTGGTGATTTCCGAGAGTCGGAATCTCTTAATTGCTTCCTCCAAATCAACATCTCCCAAACACAATAATTTCTCTTGTTCGGTTTTATCTGTGGTCCCTAAAATAAGTCTATCACGGATCGCTTCATCCTCAAAGTCATCACCAAATTGTCAATTTCCAGCGAGGCTTTGAGAAATGCATCAAACTGTTCTCCCGCTTGCTGGCTGCGTGTATAGAACAGGAATCTCGAGTATAAAATGTTCTTTTTAGGCTCGCAATATTCTTCAAATTTCTTTATTACCTCCTTGAAGGTAACCTTTTCATCAAGTTTGAAATTTTTGTAAATTTGTACTCCTTCTTCACCGATAACATTTAAAAGAATTGCATTTTTCTTTGTATCCTTTACTTCGTCAAGCCCAGAGTCGATAAGGTATACTTTCAACTCTTGTTTGAACCTTCGCCAGTTTTTGGAAAAATCGCCGGTTAGACACAATTTTCCAGGCAAATTGTACGATGATGCTGCCATATTGTTAAACTACAGTAACTACACAGCAATTATCAATGCAAATAGGTCAACTACGACTGCGTCATGTATTATTTGATTAAATGAAACACATCGTATACAATTGAACATGTGCGTCCATTTTTATTCTCCAGACCAGTCGGGATTAGTGTTGTGCACCACTTCTAGTGATGTCACTGTTACAGATAAGAAGACGTATGTTGTATACGTCAAATGTGTCAAACGTCATTTAATTGCCGTGTTAATAGAGACAAACATTGCTTGATCGTTTACGGGTCAAAGCAGGATACATCAAATCATATCATAATACATTATTCCGCCTGAATTGCTACTTCGATAGCGAACTCGGAATATTTAAATATCCTAAATCTTCTTTTTGGTAATGTTATCACATAGTATGTTAAGACTAAACTTTGTAGTGCGAACATTTTATTTTGTTTTGTCACATTATACATCGTGTTGCACTACCGGGATTTTTTAATTTGCCGCTTTTTTCTAGTCTCAGGTTTCATTAGCCAGACTCTATTCTATTTATGTAAATACATTTCTAACAAAATTAGATAACATTGAGAAGTTGTAAATTTGTTAGGCAACAAACTTGTGTATTAGTACAACTTTAAACTCTTTACTTAGAGAGCAGTAGGAATACGTAATGTAATTAATTACAGACTTTGTATTCAAGCAATTTCCTAACAAATTAATGTATTATCATAAGTTTATTTACTGAAGTTGCATAACTCAAGTTACTCAAGATCAAAACAATCAAGATCAAAACTCAATACAGAATTCGAGAAAGAGTTGGTACTAGTGAAGCTATTGGTGAGTCAATTAAAAACACGGTGCTTCAACTCAACTCTGGAAAGAAGGTGGTAGTTATTTTTATGAACTTGTGCAGCGATTGAAATGAAATGAAATGAAAATAATTTATTCCAGAACAAGTCCATAGTATCATAAAATTATAAAAATATAAATAAAAGGCACAACTCTATGGAAAATAATTAAAAGGCACGATTCTAATTTATTGAAAACATTGGAAAGTATCGATATGATTTTTTTTATATTTCTATAATTTTATAACATTGAAATTATCAATGAGTTTCAAATAATACTACAAATTTATCAGTCACACTAACATAGTGTGGCTGATAAATTTCTGCCACTTTGTTTTTTTTTTTAATTACTTTCGCTCGCGCTTACCTATATTATATATAAAATAAAAAAAATATTGAAGTAACAATAATTGCCAATATTTATTTAGTTTAAATTATTAAAATATTAACTCATAATAATTATTAACAGAGTTTAAGATCAATCTAATTTTACGGATGTAGGTTTCCGCCATTGCTCAATTTTTTAAATTACTTTTCAACCCATGGGGCAGCTTGCCTCACTTTCAACTTGCTTCATAGGTCAAATATGACCTACTTTCAGAGTGTGAGGAATGAAATAGTAGATTGTTAACCAAGTGTTGAAAGCGACCCATTACACCCGAGATATTTTGGCGCCAATAGTTCTAGGCTGAAATGGGTGCTTTCACCCGAGTTGAACAGTCTATTTTTCATTTCAACTATGAGAAGAATAAATGAGAAATAGAAGTAATAGTTAATGATATTCTAAAGATTCAGTACCTAATAAAAACAACCGCTGCAGCAACCAGCAGCCGGCGCCGCCGCGCCCCGCAGCCCGTGCGAGCAGCCGGCGCGCCCCCGGCGTATAGAACTTAAAAAAAATGACTTTCCGCCCTAGGGTCGGAAAAGCGACTTTAAACCCGGCTATCTACTCATGAAAACCGAACTTTCCGAACAAGAGAGATGAAAAGTATATTATCTACCTGCCCATACATGCTTGAACGATATACATCAACAAGTTGATAAATGATAATTATTTATTTTACTCAATACAAGATGCAACACTAATTTATACCCTTTTTACACAAATAAACGATTAATTCATTCATTGATTCAATGTATGTTTACTTACTCCATTTAAGTATCCGACTTATAGATAAAAGCAAACTAACATTAATAACATTATTTTCATTGCATACTTTGTCAATGCTCCAATGATTAACAATTATTTGTGGTTACACACGGTTAAGAAATATTAACTATTCATAGGTACCTAGCCTACCTAATCCGTTATGTTACTTCAAGATAACATTTCAGATCCTAATAACGTTTTAAAAATCAAAATAAGTTGAGTACAAGCACAATCGTTGTGTTATACTTTTAGCACTTAGAAAACAAACAACAATGATAATGAATTAAAGGAAACTAGCTTATTTAGTTTGCCTTACGCACTCACATCTCAAACGCCATTTTCACTATACCTAGCCTAGCTAAGAGGAGTCCAGCAAGAAACTCAGCTAGGCCCGACCTGGGTCGGACTGATTCTACCCGATATGCGGCGGCACCGGGGCGAATAGGGACTATTATGTGTCTGTGTTGTCGCGATCGCACGGTGGGCATCCGCACCGGCGATGTCAAACGCCATTCAGAGGGTCAAACATTTTGTATTCCAACTGTAGTTCGCCTGCTCATTCTGACACGTTAGCTCAGCTAGTGTGGAAGAAAACACGTGAAACATATTGAAATCAAAATGAAATGCGAAATGTATGCGTCAGATCGGACCCGGACGCTATTCTCAGTGCTATTCTATGCTGAGTAAAAAGGAACATTTATTATTTCAGTTAAAGTTCCATTTCTATTCTTATCGTTGTTCTGCAGTGCTTGTTGGTTGGAAAACGCGTTATCAAATTGTGCATTGGCTGTGCATTTGTTTGCTCGGGAATGGTAGTAGGCTAGAAGCTACGGTAAATGTTTATTTTATCTAACTTTATAAAATGTCATATGTGTAACGAACGCTGTTTACTGCTGCTGTGACTAACTGTTAAATCTATGTAACATTTTTTTTCACAACGAATTTGTAGACTAAATTCGAAGGCATAATTCTACATGTAGGTACAGATTATATTATATGGTTTAAAATCTCATTATTTATAGTTTAGTTCCGAAAAACAAAACAGAAAGATACAGCATATCTAGGAATTCCCCGTTTCATAAAGAGAATTTAGAAGATGTTTTGGGACCATCGTGCATATATATGCAATTATTATTTTCAGTGAAGCGTTACTATTACTGCAGTGATAATTTTAAGCATCAATTTTTACCGAAAATGTTATTACACTTCAACTGAGCGTATCAACATTGAAGACCTCACTCGAAAATAAAACGCAAAGTGACGAACCAATTTGACCTACCTTATATCTTTACAATGGCTATTAGACATAGGAGCGGCATTGCAACAGCGCTATTAATGACAACACTTTACCGAACCATACCAAAGATGAACGTAAAATGAACCAGCGTAAATTAGACCTCAGATTACGGGATGTTATTATGAATCCCGTCGTCAAAATGTACTAGGGGTGAGCAGTGAGGTAAGATGAAACAAGTTGTGACTAGCATAGTAGGTATTGGAGCGGCTAGCTTTATCGTCCATTAACTATCCATTGGCTTACGCGACAGCAATAGCGACGGCAGAAATGTTAATAAGCCGCGCTATTACCTATGTATTTAGCAAGTTGGTATTAACATAATGATCGGCTAGAAATTTGGGACAGTCGAGTGCGTAAAGGCTTAATGTGAAACTTTGCACTGAGAGTGCACCTGTCATTAATTACTCTATTTCAATTTTAGATAGGACATGATTATGGGACACTTTAAATGATCCTATAGTTACTACATTACTGTAAATTTTACCAAGCACAAGACTCCGTTAAGAAAATGATAAATTTCAAAGAGAAAACTTGAAAAACATTGGCCGTGAGTGGGTTTTCACTGCAGATTTTAACCTTAAGATGTAGGATATGAAAATTCATAACATTCATTGACGTTTGATTCCTGGTGTTCGCAAGTCACATATTATTTTTAAATTGTTATTAATTAAGTTCAGATGTTAAAATTTAAAAGTGTACATATTTTCATCACAATCCATAAATTCAGTAGGTACCTAAGTTAAACTTTTTAGGTAACAAAAGTTGAGTAGTGAAAAAAGAAAAAAAAGGTTGAAACATGAACATGAAACATTTGCACTAGAGCAAAGTCCGGCTTATGTTTTATGTTAAAAAGGTTATTAAAGCAGAAGAAATTTTTATGACGACTAAATTTTATGTACTTAAACTAACTTTTATCATGGAAATGAAAACACTCGCCTGCTCGTGTTGACATGATACTCGTAATAGTACGTGGAAAAATTAATTATCAACTCAACAATTATAAGGAGTTTCCCCTTAGAAGCGATGTTGCATAAACATGAGCAGTTTACAAACAAACGTATCCCAATGAAAACGTCAATGGACGCTATTCAAAACTAAAGCAACTGCGCAATTCCATGTCGGAATCTACGTATGTTTTGTTGAAAGAGTGGGAATGTAATAATTAATACCACGGATATCACAACATTAAGTGCGTTAGTGTACTCGGTACAATGCTGGTTTGGGACTTCTCATATACCTTTTGAATTTCTTCGCAGATGTATGCAGGCTTCCTCACGTTGTTTTCTATCACCGAGAAGGTAACGGTAGATATCAAACGATATTCCGTAGATAAGTTCCAAAAAACTCATTGGTACGAGTCGGGATTTGAATCCACGACCGCCGCTAATACAGCCGCATGCTCGAACCTCTAGGCTACAGTAGCTCTAAAAGCTCAGCTCAGAAGATAATACTAGAAAAAGACAGACAAAAAAGGTAAGGTAAGGTAGGTAGTTATAAGTTATTATACAAACTGGCTATACATATATATCTTATACATTAATACCATATTATAATATAGACAATAACTATTCAATAAATATAATTAATGTCTTAACAAGAGATTGGCGATTCCACAGTCAAACTGTTATTACAATTTTTTGGGGCGATGTTTTATGTATAAATATTTAAGTTGTGATTATTATTAAAATAAAATAAAAATAAATAAAAAGTCGCACCTACGTTCTAAGAACGCTCGAAAATTGACCTATCACTCGCACGTTTGGGCCTGTACTACAAACAGCAATTATAAGCAAGCAAGGACATAAGCAAAATTCCCACAGATTTAATCGCACGACATAAACGACCGACACTTAATCGGCACGGTCAGGCCTGTGATTTGCGATTCGCACTGCGTCGTATTGCAAATAGTCGAACGTTGAGCGTCACTTTGTAATCGAGGGTTCAACATGTTTGCTGGTGTAACGAACGCTATTTACTGTTGCTGTGACTAACTATTAAGTCTACCCGGTCTGTTCGTGATAAATGCCCTGATTAAAATAATACTATAATTGAATGCGACTAGAAAAGAAAATGTGTAGACCAAAGAGTAGTGTCATTACATCGCTTTTCTGTAGTCCCAAATGAGAACTAACATGATGAATGCAATCACAACGTGGATTACCTGAAATAGGTGCTGTGATATAAAATTAACCTTCAAGCACCGAATTTATGCCGTCATCTCCCGGCGAAAAACATAAATAATAGCATTCTTTTGTCCTGGGATCCCAGGGACCGGTACACGACGGGTAATTCAAGGTAGCTTTAATTTAGGACCTAGAGTTCTAAAAGCCTCTCGTTACGATAGTCATACCATGTGACGTGTGAATGACTCTTGTGACTAAACAAATATATCCCACTGTAGAAGGAATATCAACTGTACGCTACAAACGACTTCAAAACTGTCAATCTCCTGCAAAGCGATGACTACTAATATCCGTCAGTGACGAAAATATTATACAAAATGAAATTTCTGCGATATCACTCAGTACCTATCAAAAAGTAGGCTTAACATAACATTTTTGATGTATTCATATTAAATAAAAACCAGCCGAGTGCGAGTCGGACTCGCGCACGAAGGGTTCCGTACTGCCTATAAAATCGGCAAAAAAATCACGTGTTTGTATGACAGCCCCCTAAATATTTATTTTATTCTGTTTTTTAATATGTGTTCCTATAGCGGCAACAGAAATAAATCGTCTAAATTTCAAATGTCTAACTAACTATCACTGACAGACGGACAGCGAAGTCTTAGTAATAGGGTCCCGTTTCAGGGGGTACGGAACCCTAAAAACATCTCTTCATCTCGGTGTGAAATTTTCATACGTATATAAATGTTTAACCGACGGTAAAGATACGATCAACGTGTAGAGTGAACGCTATTTCTGTAATAGAGCGTAACTACGTGGAGTGATCAAGTAGGTCAAATGACTGCGACACGGGATACCAAAATCCTTATTTCGGACGTATTTTTAGAAGGTATCAAATTGTCTTTAGGGTTCGTGCCTTTATTTGCAGTGCAAATAAGGGTTGTCAATTGAGAGTCGAAAGCTTATTGTAGTTTTAGGGTCCATGTTTGCTTTATATTACAACAAGCAACGGCGTTTTACTAAGGGGCTTTAAATGTACCTGTATCACAACATTGTTCTTTATAATGTTGATAAAACAACTACGGAAATAACACCAGAATCAAGTAGGTAAACTATGGGTCCATCAAAATAAATTATGAAACGGGTCGGTTCATTTTAATATAAATCCATTTAAAAAAACTTGCAGAACAGGCTTTTGTAAAAACGTAACGCAATTTTTGTTAAACGCTACTCCAGCTACTAACTATTGTACTTAACTTTCTTTTACCAGTTAGAAGCTTAATCCAATCGAGCCAATTCTCTCGCCGCGCCATGCCTTTAAAAGAACTCTATCTCAGAGACGTAGGAAACTTGTCACCTGTCCGATTGAGTTGCGTAAGGACGCTCTTTAAAAATAGCCTGTCACCTCCATGTGGCGCCGGCCGCAGTGATTGGATAAAATGCGAGCATAAAGTATGTTACCTTTGGTAGATTTTTAACCATAAAAATGTACTGCATAGACCGACTACATAAATAATTAATTACTAATTTAATATCTGTGCAATGCACTACACCTTTTAAAACAGTTTCCCATTTTTGTAAAAACGCTATTAGTATTAAATTTCAAACAGCTAAGTAAGGAATTTGCTGGCATATTATTCTCAGGAACTACACAGCTATCAACACTATTCATAAATTATTTAGGTTACGAAGCTACCGTTAAAATAGAAAATGTATTACGCTCGTTGAATTTCATTGAATTTTTTGGCTATACGACAAAATGGAAGCCAGATAAATTGTACTTCATGTGATTTCATATTCAGTGTTCGCGTGAATTATTGATGATAATGAGAAGATAACTATCATTTGAGAGAGATAAATGTGCATCATTTTTGCTACGAAGTTCCCTGTGCTACTTACTGCGAATTATGAAAATCAGTTTCCTATTAAACGGTTTTACTTTCAAAAAAGTTTTACGGTAAATATACAGTCTAATTATACTTTGAGATCACAAATAATGATATTTATGTTACCCAGAGTTCGTGCAAATCAATACTTTAGGAAAAAACGCTAGGCAAGAAATTATACGTTTTTTTTAGTTATTCTCGTGATATTAATGCAAGCAGAACTGGCGGAAACACAAAGTTTATGTACATAATTTCAACTAAGTGTAGTGTGTGTATTTCTTCCCCCTATTATTTTCCTCTGGATAATATTAAACTTATTTTCACAGAGCTTGTTCCTTTGAAAATATTAAGTGTCATAAAACATCGTTCGAGACATTATTTCGTAAAATTGAGACAGTAAAACATCTCAGCACGGTAGCCGCCTTTCAATAAACCATCCTAGAGTGACACTAATGCCGCGCTGTTTTAATGCTTGCTACGGCGTTTTAAAACCCTTTACAAGAGGAAGGTTCTAATTTATTACTATCACCTTTTTAGAACCAAGGCATTAAAGTTATGACGACATTTTAGCTTAAGCTAATGGTATATTTTAAAATGCGCTTTATGCCTGTTATAATGCGTTATACAGCTTAGGTGTATTACCTATTCAAGAATTCTCACTCATTAAAAAAGTTAGGCTTGGTCAGCTAGTAAACACATTTAATTTTACTATATGCTAATAACCCTTGGACGAATAGTAATTGCTACAATTTTCAGTTAGATAATTAGATAAATATTTTAAAAGTAATATAAGTTTTGTAAATAAGATAACTTACAATTTTATCCTGATATTATAAAATTAATCTGAAAGCTGTATTTCACATTCCAATTTTATTTCAATATATTTTTAACACCACCTGCTCGACAATGACTAATTATATATCATGCAAACCTTACCGAAAGTAAATCATTATAGCCCTCGGCTTGAGCCGGGTTGTAATATTGTACTGACTCTCATTATAATCCGTCGGGTAATAATGTGATTTCATTTTTCATAGTTCTTATTGTTATATCTTTAAAGTCTAATTTCGTGAAGTCCGCCCGGCGATGGGAAAGCGCACGGGACGCGGCAGCAAATTATTACTGAAATCCTTGGAATTTAATTTGGAGCTTCTTTATCATTTTCGAACTTCATTGCATTTTTTGAGAAATGGCCGGGGCCGGAACAGGAATGAACTTCCTTTCTCCCTTTCTTTCTGCACTTAATGTACCTACTATTAAATACGCAAAACAAAAGCCACGAGTACTACAAGACGTTGCATTATACGGAGTAAAACTACAAAATCTACATAAATAGAAGAGACTATTATAATTATATGGCGAGTCAGGAAAGTGATTGGGCTTTTGCGGACTGATTGATTCTGTTTCTTTTAGTTAGCCTTGGTTTTTCTTTATTTTGTCGCAAGAGGTGAGAAAAGTAGAGTATACTCCTCGGGGATAAAACTGTTTTAGTCTTAAGCGCGTTTAAATCCCTCACTATACTCAGAACTCAATTAACTCATTACACCCTCGCTACGCTCGGGAGTAAATTCTGGAGACCTTCGTTACATTCAGGATTCCATATCGCGCCCGTGACAGTGCTTTATCCCCTTTGTGTACAATCTACTATAACGTGCTTGTAATGACACGTTCGCTTGGAGCGTCGGAAACCACGCAAAACACATTGACTAATAACTCCCACATTGTCCCTCTTGGCTAATGCCCGGAAGGTAACAATTTAATTTGAGCAGAGGGAAGGTTACGTAATGTTCGAATTAATCTAAATGGCATTTGCCATATTAAAAATGATAGATAGATCTAGCTAGCGGAAGTTTGACACGTTACGTAATTAACTATTTATAGGTTCGCATCGCTTCGAGAAGTAATTAAGTAGTTGATGACGAAAAATTAAACAAAAAAACCGTATTGCTTGTTTCAGCTGCGTCCGCGGCGACTATCTGAAAGTATACTGGGAGGTGCAAGGACCCGGTCCGCCCGGTGCGGTGAGTGAGCGCTCCGCCTGGGCCCGCGCGTTATGCGGCGGCCGCGCCGACGCCCCGCCGGCGCTCTACTCGCCGGGACCGGCGCTAGTGCTAGAGTTCCATACCGGGCCCAGACAGAATAACGCGACGGGATTCATTGGGACCTTCAGCTTTATTGATAAGCGTGAGTACATAATTAGAATTAGAGTTCGTAAGAAAAACGGAAAGCAGCACTCTTCGGGAATGGCTTTTTAGACAAATGTCGATAAATATCTGGCTGTGTGAAGTTTTATTGAATTTCCACTTGATAGAATACGTCTACAAAAAAGTAGGTTCTCAGTTTGACCCGTATGTTTGTATGCATGTATGTAGATATACATGACATTTCCGTAATCGGCACCCCGAGGAACCACAAAGATGACGCCCATATCGATATTTAAGAAAAATAAATGTCCACTATCTTTGATTTGAAAATGGATGTCATTTTCGTAATTGGCACCCCGAGGAACCATAAAGATGACACCCATATCGATTTTTTAGAAAAATAAATGTCGGCCATCTAGGATTTGAAAATGCATGTCGTTTTCATAATCGGCATCCCGAAGAACCTCGAAGATGACACCCATATTGATTTTTAAGAAAAATAATTATCCGCCATCTTGGATTTGCAAATGATCTTCTTTTTTCGTAATCGGCACCAATCTCTCACTTCAATAAATACGTGTTTTTATACATACTTTGGACCCCCATCTCACCCACTGAGGGGATGAATTTTGGAAAATCCTTTCTCAGCGCACCCTACCTACCTACCACCCTTACCTTATAAGGAACCTACGTGCCCAATTTGGAATGTCTAGAACCAGCGGTTTGGGCTGTGCGTTAATATGTCAGTCAGTTTCTTCTTTTTTATATTTAGATTGCGTTTTTTAATAATGCGTTGTTTTAATAAGAAATGAAAAAGACTCTGCTTTGGTTTTTCTTCTATCGAGAAAATTTTAAGTAACCATGTTTCAGCTATGTTCAAGAAAATAATGATAACATCAAGAATGTAACTACACACATCAAAATAATACGCCTAACAACTACTGCTGCTTGTGTTTGCAAAGTGTTTTTGTAAGCAGCCCATGGAGGGCTGCTTACAAAAACACTTTGCAAACACAATGCAGCAACCACCTGAAATATCCCAATGATTCAGTCAATGCACTTTAGAAATTTTCATATAAATAGTGCTGTATGATTGTCCGATTATCATATAGATAGATAGCGGCTCTTGGGAGCGTTACAATCCTGCTCCATAAAGAAACAAAGCGTAGTCAATCAGATTTGCATATGGAGACTGTTTCGTGACTGGATGCGGTAGGTGTGTGGGTGGAGACTGTTACCTAAACTTGATTGGTTCGAAAGCTACTTATTCAAGCCTGAATTTTTCGCAGCTTGAAATTCAAGTTCTTTAAGGTTTTGTTGAAAAAAAAAATTATAGTACATTGGTGGCAAACGAGCGGATACTGTTGCCTATGGACGCCTTCAACTCTAGAGAACTCGCATGCGCGTTGCCCACCCTTTTAAACTTGTAGACTATCTTAAAGATGCTCATACGATAGCCCCTCGGGAAAACCACGCCGGGGAGTTAATTCCGCAACTCGAGAGTTCGTGGAAGGAAATTCCTCAGGAACAGTATTATGATTATTTAGGATTTTCGTTCAAATAGATTGCGGCAAGTCACTTAAAAAGTAAGTATGTTTGCGTTGTGAATTATTGTCATGAGACAGAAAGTAACAAATATCCAAACAACCACACTAACTTGCATTTACGACTACCTATGTACTCTGAATACGTGTACGATTTGTAATAAAGAGAAAGGTGACGAATAGCTTGCTTTCTATTTACACACGAGTGAGAAAGCTGAAATCAATACTAATGATTTCAGCTTTTTCACTCGAATAAACACTAACAAAGTAAGGACCTGACGCGACTTTCCTACTTACTAACTCGAGCAACCTGTAAATGAGTTAGATGTACTTACTCAATACATTTAATGAGACGTGATTAACCCCGCAGTTTTAAGATACCAACATGTTGTGGGGTACCTATGCCAATTATTCGCTTAATAATTTGACGAATGGCCTCCGAGGCAGAGCCTGTACTCCGACTTCGAAATCCGAACTTCGTATCGTGCCGTGCCTTTCACTCTCGTGTTATTCACTATATGAGTGAGAGAGGGACGGCACGACACGAAGGTCGGATTTCGAAGTTCGGAGTAGCCCTTCTGTTATATAAATTTCGTTAATCCAGCGTTAAATTCAAACACTCCCTTCATTGCAAGTTGGTGCACTAGTGTTGTATGGCGATATTTAAAGTCATATTGGGCTGGTTGAAAGTGAGGCAGGTCGCCTCATGGGTAGAAAAGTAATGAAAAAAATGAGCAATGGAAGAAACCTGTACAGCCACACCCGTAAAAATATATTTATTTCAGACTGTATTAACAATTATTAAGAGTTAATATGTTAAATTATGTTAATAAAAACTAAATAAAAACAGGTAAATATTGTTACTGTTTAAGCAACTGACTTCAAATCCTAAACTCATTATAAAAATCGGCTTTACTTTGTGATTTCTTACTTCAAATATTTGACATTTATGAATTGACGTTTGAAATGATGAGGCTAAGACGTATCGTCTGTCAAATCAACGAATTTATAACGATTATTTAACGAATGGTTGTTGGTGTACATGGGTTGGTTGATTTTACACACTATTTTTGAATTTTTTTATGACGCCTAATATATATATTCCATATCACATGATTGGACAAGTCTCCTCAAACAAAAATTTGATGTATGTCGTTCTATATTCCATACAATAAGATAAGAGAGACAGACACATGATGGTCTCTAACTGGGTTCTGTTCCAAATTACAAGAGACTAAATTGATAGCCAGATTGGCCAATTTACTATCTAATCTATCCGATTTTTAAACTAATTTTTCATTCCTTATACTCTGAAAGTAGGTCATATTTGACCTAAGATGCGAATTGAAAGTGAGGCATGTCGCCCTATGGGTAATAAAAAAGTAATAAAAAAAAACGGCCAAGTGCGAGTCTGACTCGCGCACCCAGGGTTCCGTACACAGTGTACCCGTCCCGACCCAATTAATTTAGGAAAATCTTAACAACATGGTGTAGAAATTGAACGCCATGGGTACAGTGCCATCTATCAGCGAATATGGTTTTTCAATGATAATTCTTTATCGCGTCAACCGATTTCATTTTTTTTCTTTATTTGAAAGAAAGTACTTTCAGCATAATCACATAGGAATTTATAAAACAAAAATACATGCAAAGGTGATTAAATTACGAATGATAATTCTTTATCACGTCAACCGATTTCATTTTTTTTCTTTATTTGAAAGAAAGTACTTTCAGCATAATCACATAGGAATTTATAAAACAAAAATACATTGCATGCAAAGGTGATTAGATTAAGATCAGTGACGTCATTGACCACGAGCGCCATATTAAATGACGATCATTCCGATACAAAGGTGCGTTTTACGGAAAAGGGACAGAGTATGCCCCCTCTTAAAACTCTGAAGACTTATAATTATGTAATTATTTATTCTTTTGAGTTACATTTTTCGCCATGTGATTAAGAATTTGATCCTTTTTCGAATAAATTCGAACTTATTGATTTTCTTATTTGGTGTCAACATACCTATTTCCTTGGTATAACAGTTGATAAACACTTAAACTGGAAACCACACATTGGTTTTGCACTAAAAGACTACGAGATACTGTGTCAGTTGGCGCTGCTTTAACCGCATACCATGGTTCTGTTTCGTCTGTCCTTAACTATGGATACTATAGGGTAACTCAGTGGGTGTGGACAGTGTTTTTAAAATCAAAAAAAAAATGTGTCAGGGCCCTCAATAAAGCACGATGGGATGATAATTGCGTTCCAATGTTCAAAAAATTACAAATCCTGCCCTTGCCTTGTTTGTATATTAGAGAGATACGAGTATGTACTTTTGTTAGATCACATCAATTTTTTTTTTAAACGCGAGGCGAAGTCGTTCGAAGACCGAAAAGAGCAAATATAATGAACCTATTGTGCCACCGTCGAGGTCATAAAATGATTGAAATATACATAGGAAGAATGTTTTTAATATGTGTATTGTCATTTATAACCGACTCCCCGAAAGCTTAAAAGTGCTTGATTTAAATTACGTAATTCCTGGTACCTATTACGTCCCTCAAAATTATTGTAATTTAGTGCTGTTGCTGAATTATTTAATCATTATTGTATCACTGCAAATTAATTATGTATGGTTGATATCTGATCTTTTTTTTTTAATAAGTTATCATTATGAGATTTATATCGTCACTACTTAAAAAAAACTCGTATCTGATTTTTAATTTTACGTTTATTTACGCATTAAAATTATAAAAATACATCTCGTATGCTGCACAAACTTCAACGTCGATAAATCGAAGGTATAGTTAAGTACTCATTAATTCAAAAATATCGTATCTAAACACACATCGTCGCCACTTTGAAAAAAACTCGTATCTGATGTTTTCCATACCTTTTCCATCCAAATTCATTTACCTGCCGATTTTTTAAAAGAATAACTGAGGCATCTTTGACTAAAAAGTACAATGTAAAATATTGTAGACTGGAGTTATTTCAAGAGGCCACACTCTATTACTATGTTACATATCTACTAGACCTAAAAAGAGCAGGTGACCCATGTGTGGTAGTTTTGCTGCGCTCGTAGCTGATAACGGTTTTTCCGCTTTGTAGCGAAAACTGTCTACGAATGGAGATCCCGATTATCGAGTCCTCGGCGCTGAATGTGTTAAAATATACACCTCACACTCTCATTGAGTTTTAACTTCGCTTTGATGACATCTGGATTATTCTACCTCACTATATTTTGGACGGGTCCCTATTAAAAAACGTAAGTACGATAAAAGACTCATTCCTTTACCATAGTTTAATATTAACTTTTAATATAACATATATGACTAGGTGATGAAAATGAATTCGATTCGATAATATTTTTATGAAGATTCGTTGTTATTTAAGTTTATTTAGTCTATTGTTACTCTAAGTCTCTTTAGTTAACTTAATAAAAATAAAATTGTTCATTTGGTTTCATTTTGTACTATAATAATTAATGGAAAATTATCGTAACTCAACAACATTCAGTTAATACTAGAACAAAAATCTTGTATCTTACGAATAACAGTAAATTTAATAAAAAATAGTGTTTGCGTGAGTTACTCAAACATTTGTAAAATTAATGAGTTGTTAACAAAGTAGGTATCTCATGACACTGACTATTGATTAACACAGAGTTTTTTTACGTTGCAAAGCTGTTTCCCTAATTATTTCCATAAACTTATACTTTTTGCCTACAGACCCCTCACATTTACCTACTATCAGCTCAGTATTATAACCCCTATACAAAATGATCAAGAAAACTTAAAAACGAAACAAAGGGTCTTGCCGGGTTTCCATATGAAATCTGCACTGGCGTCTTTTTTGACATTGGTACCTTTAATATGTTGCTAGTAGTTTAAAATAATTTTTGGCCAATCATCAAACCCCTAACTCCATTCGTTTTTGGAAAATGAGGGTTGCAACCCCTAACTTCAAAATTATTTTTCTACGAAACTATGATAGATATTCGCATGAAACCAACGCGACATGAAAGCTCTTAATTAGCTTTACATTACATATTTTTTTTATATTTTTTTAAATAACTATAGGGCTGCAAAAAAAATATTGAAAAAAATAGGGGTGGTTTTTAGTAGCTATTTCTTGAGGTACACCGACCAAAAAAAAACCGTATAATTAGTACGTAACCAACTATAATATGTAATAATTACATAGATGTGAGATAGGTGGAACATATTTAAAAAAATAAAAATTTTATGTAAGTGGACACATATTGAATTCTAGCTAATTCAATAAAAGTCGCTTAAATTAAAATTAAAACAGCATTTTCCATGAAATATTAATCTTTTATTTTCCATACAAAAAAAATTTAAATAATTTAATCTTCGTCACTATTTTCTTCTATAGTTGTAGTGATATTTGTAGCATCAAATATATGTGTTAATATTTCAGCGGGCTTGATGATCTTCGATTTGTAACGGCCATGAGACAAATAATAAATTGTTGATGCTACATGTGAGCAACAACCTATAGTCCTATTTCCATTAGCACAATCACAGGTGTATCTCTTTATGCCCTTATAGTTGTTCATATTTGGTTCGTATTCAATAAAACATTGATATGTCTTGCTATTGATGTGTCGAGAACGAACTTTCATCCTTATTATATAATCATTTTCTTTTAAGTATTCAATATTAATATTGTTGTTACTATCCAACAGCTCAGCGAGGTAACATACCGCTAGTGACATTTGATATGTTCCAGTAAAGAGTATTTTGAGGTCTTTTTCGGTTAATTCTGAAAAATCTATGAGGCAAGTAGAAGACAGTGTTGTAAAAGGTTTTTTGCGACGATTTAAGTTTTTTGCTTCAATTAGATTTTGTGGTGTATTTTGTTGTGTTTCACGTTCTCTCATATAATCAATTATCGTGTCAGCAAGCTCCAAATCCGAGTTTAACCTTTTCTCATGTAGCATCAACAATTTATTATTTGTCACATGGCCGTTACAAATCGAAGATCATCAAGCCCGCTGAAATATTAACACATATATTTGATGTTACAAATATCACTACAACTATAGAAGAAAATAGTGACGAAGATTAAATTATTTCAATATTTTTATATGGAAAATAAAAGATTAATATTTCATGGAAAATGCTGTTTTAATTTTAATTTAAGTGACTTTTATTGAATTAGCTAGAATTCAATATGTGTCCACTTACATAAAATTTTTATTTTTTTAAATATGTTCCACCTATCTCACATCTATGTAATTATTACATATTATAGTTGGATACGTACTAATTATACGGTTTTTTTTTGGTCGGTGTACCTCAAGAAGTAGCTACTAAAAACCACCCCTATTTTTTTCAATATTTTTTTGCAGCCCTATAGTTATTTAAAAAAAAATAAAAAAAATATGTAATGTAAAGCTAATTAAGAGCTTTCATGTCGCGTTGGTTTCATGCGAATATCTATCATAGTTTCGTAGAAAAATAATTTTGAAGTTAGGGGTTGCAACCCTCATTTTCCAAAAACGAATGGAGTTAGGGGTTTGATGATTGGCCAAAAATTATTTTAAACTACTAGCAACATATTAAAGGCACCAATGTCAAAAAAGACGCCAGTGCAGATTTCATATGGAAACCCGGCGAGACCCTTTGTCTATTATTAGTACAATAGAGAATATGCATCATTTTTTTCATGATGCCATTCGAACCAGTTTTAAGGGAGGAACAAATGTGTATATGGTACAAGTACAATTAGAACGACATAAAAGACATAAATGGATTTCAAAGTACAGCATAGAATCCGAGCGTCCAAAACGCCCTCAAAACTGCCATACTAATTGAGTATAGTATGTGACGTCATATACTATGCGGCCGTACTACCATTGTATGGAAAACCTAGTAATTTACTGTTTTAGTCGTGAAATATTGCGTTTAGGTACATTGTTGACACAACTTTTTGTTTATTAAAACATTAGAATCTTGATGTTGCTCTTTAATTTACTTTTAGTCAATAAAAAAAAAATACATAATTTTACGAAATTTCAAGGATCATATCTTTTTAAGATTTTGAGCATATTTATTAATTTAATGTTTGTGTTTTGTCATAATTTGATGGTTTAATATTCACATAGTGACATCTTATTATTATTCATTCCACATGCTTATTCTCTATTGTAGGCGTCCATCACTAACAAATGTAAACATAGATTAAAATATTGGTTTCTCTACTTCGCTTCGATGATAACGAAGTTTGCTGTTGTGTGATTAGTTTATAAATAAAAGAAATCGTATCAAAACGATCCAGTGTGAGGTCAGTTATAGTCGTCCAGTCGTCGCGTCGATTCAGTTGCGCAGATCACTATGAACAAGTTACTGATACTGGTTTTGGCCGTGTGCCTCGTCAGCGTAAGTAATTTCATTTAATTATTTATTTAATAATCGAGGCATTTTGTTTTTGAACTAACAAGAGTTACAAGTCAGGTTTCATTATCACCATCGTAACACCGAACGGAATAATGTCCATGGCCGGACAAAACTTTTCATACATTTTAATACATCATATAGGTATCTTAAATAATGTATGTGTACAACTGCAACTTAACATTAATGTCTGTTGTTCGGATTGTGATAAAAATTCAAATTAAATGTAGCTCGTGTATGTACCAACGAAGCGGATTTACGACTTAAAGCTAATGTACCTACACTTGAATAGGTTCTTTTCTGTATTTTACGATGACACAAAAAAGTTTGGGTCTTTATAGGCAGCATTAGTAGTTCAAAGTTAAATGAATATAGTTCCAATATTATTCTAATTGTTGCTTAAATCTTGTAGGTACACGGATTTGTGAGACGCGAGGCCCCAGCTGCAGCACCCGCCAACAACCCGAGCAACTTGGAGAAGGACTTCAAGCAGTTCGCCGATAATACCGCCAATACGTTGAAGGAATTTTTTGATCCCGAAAAATTAAAACAGACTCTTAACGATGCACTGAACAACGTTAAAGGCACGGTGCGTGTATTAAATCGGAATTAACCTTAAATATTATAACATCACATCAAATTAAACCATTAGCATTTTAGTAATTTTAAAACCCTCTTTAAACAACATACCTGGGCCATTCTACTTTTTCATGTACATAATTTTCAGACACTTTTTTTTTAATGTAGATTTTGGAATACTTGACCCTCACTTCATATTTTTGTATTGTTATTTAGAAAGAGGTTAATTGCAGTATCACTTCCGAAAGTTTTGGTAATTAACAAACCACAGCTAATATCCATAAATTGAGTAACTCAGTGGTCCTTAGATGTCTCACCATTTGTATGAAAAAATGGTTTTTACCACTGTTACCCACCTTTTACAGCAATATGTTAATATTTAAGTATTTTTACCTATAAATTCCTTTTATTAGGTTCAGGTACTTTTTCAAAATCCTATTTTTGTACACTAATTCAATACATATCATATTTTTTTTGTAATAGAAAACTGGTCATGAAAAAGTAGAATGACCCATCTACTACAGTCTGCACTTAATAGTGGTATACAAGATGGATTACAAGTCCCGAAAAAAATATAAGTACCTACATTTAATGATAGCGAATACGTTCGATGTTGATGCATGACGTGATTTTTCTTTGCAATGTTTGAAACGTTTATTTATTAATTTAAATAGATTTAAAATGGTATGTAGGTACGTGTCGTGTAATCTAATGTATAGGTAATATAGGTTTCGTTCGAACTGAAAATAGAGTACGAAAAAGACAAAAATAGGTATCATAGGATATATTAAGGGTTTTGATAAGTACCGTTTATGAACCTTTCATAACTTTTAATATATTTATCATTTTCCAGATCGATGACTTAAAGAAGAAAGCTGAATCTCAAAAAACGGAGTAACAGTGTCAAGAAACGATGTAATACATCCAATAATGTAATAGTGACATAACTATTATATACAGCCTTCGCTAAAAGTATTGTTTACTTGCCTGTTTTTCATATATACGTAGAAGTAAAACTTTGTATCAACCATGTATGCTTCATTGTAGATGATCCTTCAAAATCACTAGCTAGCAAAATACTGCGTCCCATGGCTCTCTGGAAAACCTTGCGGGCAAATCTTTGTCAAACATTATGTAGTCAAAGACTAAGTTAGGGTACGTAAGAATTGGAAGAATCCACAATACACATGTCCATGAAGGTTTCTCTTCATCTACTCCTCCATAGACCAATAACTCGCCCATTAGGCTTTTCGGTGCTTCTAGCAACCTCCTTGTCGGGCTTGGAAGGAAGCTGACTGATATAAAGTACTTCATGGACAAATTTCATTCTCTTGCCTTCAACTTATAATTAACAGATCGCATTAAAAAGACAATAGAGCATTCCAAAATCCAGATAGCTCATACACAGAGCCGTGACTTTCAAAAGGGAATAGACCGAGTACGTGTGCCGCATGTCAACAACCTTTTGGGATATAATCATCTCCAAGTGGGTTCCACGAAACCGATCATGGCGTAGCGGCAAACATCGTCGGAGACGGCGAAGTGAACTTAACGTCTTTGACCGTCAAAACCGGACCACTTACGTTACTGAGACGTACATTTTTTTATTTCAGAGTACGTGAAACATTAGGTTTAATTTGTAACGTGAAATAATTGTCGCACGCTGAACACTAGTTTTTACAAGTCACTTTTACTCAGCACGTTTAAACACATAAGTAATTGGTTTCAGAACGTGTGTGAACATTGAAGATTTAAAACTGAACGACGAAGATGATAAGTAGTTAAACTCAGCACTTGGGAACGGATAAAATGAAAAAAAAAATGCCGTTTCAGTTCATTCCACGTTAACTTTGTATATAATTGAAGATTAAGCTGAATTGATGACTATTGTTTTGTATGCAAACAACACATTTAGCAAAGGATTAATTATGTAAGCAACAAGAAAGAAGGAACTGATCAAATTACTCATATTAATTTTTTAGTGACGCTGGTTTTTATTTATAACGCATTTTACACTTAGTAAGTAATTCATAGAAAGAAAACACTTAGGGTGGGTTGCACCAAACCGTCTGTAATCGCAAGCGGTGTTCGTTAAAATGTGATTGTATGGAAATTTTGACAAGTTTTTATGGGATGACAGCTGCCGGAGCCATATTTGACGATAACCGGTCTGTGATCGTATGTTGGTGCAATCGACCCTTATTATCGGAAACTTAATGTGTTTTTTGAGCTAAAAAACAAAACATGAAAACAGGAAAGTATTCAGGCCACATACACACAATCAAAAACATTACACTTGGGCAGTCGGGTAAAAACGATGCCAGCATGTGAATGAAGCGTAATTGGCAACGCATACCGTAGCGATCGCCCGTCTAGTTAACAAAGGGGATCAATTTGAATTTGGTTTTGAATTTGAATCGACGATATTTTACTCACACAAGTTTTTTTTCAATTGATACCTAGAAAATCGCGCAATAGCGCCATACCTAGAAAAAGACATGGGTAAAATTAAAACTATTTTTTAAAATTAAGCATACTGCTGTTTCTTAAATAAAAATGCAAGTAAAATGACAAATGATTTTTTAACTAAAACGCAATGAAATGGCCGCAAGTGTAGGACATAGTATCTACAAGAAATGTTTGTCAAAAATATCAACAGCCGCAGGTGAATCACATAACTTTATGTACTGACGGTAGATAGATTTTACTGTCAAATTGGAAGTATGTATGAGCTGATAATTAAAATTGGACATTAAAATCTACCCGGTGTAACACTGAATTGCGAATAATAAATCTGCGATGAACGTTAGTGCGACAGAATTTTATCGCGACAAATGTTAGTTCGAAAGCACTTGGTTGCGACAAATTATTAACCGACGAACAGAAATTCGATGCACGTTAATGTTTCATAAAAAAAATATTTGGAAAAAAAGGCCCAGAAAGACCTGTTAAGGCAAAACCGACTCTAACGCGGATAGGTTAGAAGATTAAGACGGGAGCTTCGCTTCGCTTCAGCTCCCGTCTTAATCTTCGAGGTTATTTTTTTTTATAAAAGCCCAGAAAACCTGTTAGGGCAAAACAGACTAACGCGGATAGGTTAGAAGCAGGGATCGGATACCGGTATTTTCTCCATAGAAAAATACCGGTATTATTACGGTCACCGGTTCATTATTTCGTTTTTAATGGGACAATCTAATAATACGACGTTGTTACCTAAATACATGATTCAGCCCTACGTAAAGAGCAAAACATAATCCATCGACTGTCGCACTAACGTGCATCGAATTTCTATTCGTCGGTTAATAATTTGTCGCAACCAAGTGCTTTCGAACTAACATTTGTCGCGATAAAATTCTGTCGCACTAACGTTCATCGCAGATTTATTATTCGCAATTCAGTTGCGGAGCCAAATCTACCTGACGGTAGCACAAAAGTTACTTGATTACCTTGCAGGTGTAAAATAAAACCAATAACATTCTTATTTGAAGCAGACAAGTTATTCTTGTAATTTTTTACAAGTTGCAGTACGTGTATTTTTAATAAAATGAGTGATATCAGCAAAAAAGCACACATACCTAAACTGAAGTTACACATACTCGTGCCTACATTAGTCAAAATGCCCTTATGAACTGGATATATTGTATTTACCTTATATACATACGCATACACTCTTTATGCCTATGAGGTTTAGGAAATGTCACCTTGAATTTTATATTTATAAATATTTAAATGAAATAATTTTCTACTTGTATATGTAACCTATTCGCTGGAAATGGAACACACTTGTACACACACTTACACTTGAGACTAAGTACATACAGTAACATGAAACATAAACTTGTGAAAAATATTAGAATAAAACACGTTGCCTTAGATACACACGTAATACAATGTACTTCATGAATTAGGACCCTGGTTGCACAATTGTCACTCAGTTTTAAGTAAAAATAATTTGAGAATGTGTCAAACCCATTTCAATTCAATATGCTAGGTTAAATACGACCCCTGCTCGTATACCTAACACTGTATGAACCTAACATACATGTGCACGTAATCCCCAAATAACGACTATAAGCAGATTTTGACAATTATTTGCAATACTTCACAATACGTATTTTTAAACCTCAGGTCTTTATAACAGCCGTCGTCTCCCGGCAAAAAAAAATAACAATAGCATTCTTTTGTTTTGATCCCGGGGATCCCAGGGACCGGAAGACGACGGGTTATGTCGTATCATTACAAAATCAAAACGTTTATAAACTTGTTATATTGTTGTTAGGTCCAAGTAGTGTGACGTTTATTCAAAAATAGTAGGTACCTATTTGTTACGCGGCGGTAACGCAGGCAATTCAAAGACTTTATTAGTTAACCCCCTAGGAAATGGTCACGAAATTTTAGCTTGTCAATCATTCAATATCGATATTATAACGTTATGACGTTAGTTTTATAACGATATAATGGATATCGCTTCATAAATGCGCGTCAAATATCGTTTTGAATAAAACCTTTCATTGACAAATAGTGTTATGAACCGCTTAAAGGCGTGTACTACGTACTTATAAGTTATCTATCCCCGTTTCACTGTTTCATCAACCTCTGTTATCATCAAATCACTTGTTATGCCTTACCACTTGTTTGGTCTCTTTTATACGTACAAACAAAAATGGCAATTTCACAGTTAGGCTCGGTTTTATAAAGATCCGTTTAACCTTATATGGGTTTGTTATGTCAAAAAATGTACCGAGTTACTGAAATTTGATCTGACATTTGGTCTAACGGATCTTTATAAAACCCGGCCTTAGAGAGTCGAATTTTAATTATCTAAAATAGGTTTGATGATCGTTTATGATGTAAATGTTTGTATATGCGATAGCCGTACACATTTACTCCGACCTTTGACTTGTAGATATCATTTAAAGGTCATGTAAACAGTACTAGGAATTACTTACAATTAGGTATTCTCATTTATTGTTTGCAAATAAGAACCTAACGACGACGGTACAATTAAAAGAAACATTATGCAATGCCAACATATTTAGAACGTATTTCAAACCACTATACAATTCTAGAAGAGGTCTACATACACCGGAGATTTATTTAATCATCATCAAATTATAGGCATCAAATTATATTTATTTAGTCATCATGAAATTATTTATATATTAAAGTAATTATTTAAGGTAATTAATATACATTTGCCTTAACATTAACACTGGTTTACCTCAATATTAACATTATATAAAACCTTACACAACCCTTTCTTTAATGTTACCTACGTTAAAAAATGGTTGTGTAAGATCTTTAATTTAAGCACCCTAACCAAATTTCTGGATCCACCACTGGTTTCAGACGACTTTTTTGAAAACGTAACCTTAAAACGCTTTTTAATCCTTACATCGTCTACTGTACCTACTCAATGAAGCCCATAAATATCGTTTTGGGAAAGACGTCAAAACAAACAAAAGATAGAACGGTAAGCTTCGCCGCGTTGAGATGTTCGGATGCTTAGAGACGCTCTGAGACGCTCAAATAGGATCAGGTCAGGCTTTGCGACTTATCGGCCAGCTTGCGTCATGCATATTAAAGCTACGTGCAGTCCACAAGGCGACGACTAGAGGGAATATTCTATGAAGCAAGCAAGTTGGACGTCAGATTTATCTGACGTTTCATGTACTTGTACGTATAATTGACCGAGTGAAACGAAAGTCTGCTTCAGCTTCGACAAAAATGCTTTCGTATGGCCGGATTTCCGGCTGTTCTCCTCTACATGTCGCATACTTAACCGATTGACACTAAATTTTGTGAGCAGGTTCGATAAGCATACTTATGAAATTATTTGTACTATTTTTTTCAATGGTTTGTTCTCCTCTAAAGGTCGCATTTCTCAACCGATTCCCGTGAAATTTCCATTTTTGAAAATTTTCAAAAAAACGCGAGATTTACAGCCCACAGCGCCTCTAGTTCTTATTACGTTATATCATGTTTACTGACCACTGGATAGTACATAATAATTATGTATATCAAAAACCAAACAAAACAAAAGACCATTCGAATGCATTGGTAATCATGCATGTATGCGTAATTTAGTGTTTTTGAACCAGTAAACTGTATAAACGCAGTGGTTGTTGTATAGTTTTTTAATCTGGTCCTTCGAGCCGGTTATGAACCAGCGACGTATGAATAAAGAATTTTTTTTTTTTACTTTACTCCTTGTGTACAATGTACAACAATGTTCATATACTTGACATAAAATGTATGTACTTGATTTTTTTACTAAAAATTAACTTTGTTTTTAGTTAGTGCTATTTCTGTGACATTTGTGCATAGCGAATGCTTATAAATGTTATATAATACGAACATACATACTTACCGGAGTTACTATATAGAATGTTACTTACCTTTGTATGTTGTTGAACTTATAAATACTTTACCAGCGTTGCATACATAGCCACAAGGGTATACTTTTACATGTCAAAATATTAATTTACAATTTAAAAATATCTGACTATTAGAATACATTTTTCATGTCAGAATATTAATTTACAGTTCAAAAAGAATAATAATTTCGAGATTACAAATATATCAAAATTAATATCATACCGACAGGTCAATATAAACTTGCATAGTTACCTATTACGAATATTACAACATCAGTAAAGTTAGAGATGTACATGGTCTCTGAGTGTCCAAATACAATTAATAGTTACTATTCTAACGTTAAAATTAAGACTAATTTAATATTGTTAGAGATGTATATGGTCTCTAAGAGACACTGATAATAAAAACGAATCCAGAACAGGATTATGTCTCTCGTCAATCCTCTATAAAAAGACACTAGTATTAACCTAGTCACTATGTCCTTGCAAGCATTGTCTATGATAATATGGATAAAGTTGTTTGCAACTAGGCAACGTCTTCTCGTTCCACCGACCAAAGCTGTAAAATGCGTTTCTTTTTATAATATATTTTTATGTATAAATTTGGGAGTTTTCTTTATCATCGTGCCTACTACAGTCCGTGGCTTCACCAACATATGCAAGGTTTAGGGAATTTTCAATCTATATATCTATTCTAAACATACAAATAAAGTTGTGGAGGTTCGGTCGGTCTGTTCATGCTTGTAAGGACATAGTGAAATCGTTAATACTAGTGTCTTTTTATAGGGATTGACGAGAGACATCATCCTGTTTTGGATTAGTTTTTATTACCACATGCTACTAACAATGTTAAATTAGCCTTAATATTGACGCTCTGAGACCATGTACATCTCTAAGGGCGTTAGAATAGTAACTATTAATTGTATTGGGACGCTCACAGACCATGTACATCTCTGGGATATTATATCAATTTCATTATAATCTTTGTCTAATCAGACTGAGACCTTATGCATCTCTAACTTTACTGATATTGTAATATTTGTAATAGATAACTTTGCAAGTTTATTTTCAATGTATGACATAAATCTTCCTATATTTGTATTTCGAAATTATTATTTTTCTTAAATTGTAAATTAATATTTTGACATGTAAAAGTGCCCTTGTGGCCTTATTCGCAAAATAAACGTTTGATTTTGATTTTTGATTTTGTTCTAAAAGTTTGTAAGATATAAACATAAAATCAATTGAATATTCTATGAGACGCGTACCAGAAATATGAAAGTACTGTTTCGCCCCAAATTAAAAATAGAGGAGCACTGCGTGAGAAATCGAGCTGTAAAATATTTAATAGATTACCACAAGAATTCTAAATCATTCAAAATAAATACAGAACTTTTAAACAGAAACTAAAATTGTTTTTATAGAGAGGGTGCTTCTACAATGTGGATGGAGTGTTCGAACATGTTTAGGTGATAGCTTTGTGGTATACTTACTTTAATTGTTGAATAGTTGGTAGTAATAAGTTTCATGTAATTTTCACATGTGTAGGTATACTCTAATTCCTATTTAGAAATATAAAGTAGATAATATTTAAAATGTATTTTCTAACACAGTTTTGTATTGTTTAAGATATAAATACTATGACTATGACTACGAATAGATAACAGAAGACAATATAAATTTTAAAATATGTAAGTACCTGTATATAACGTGTTTTGTATTAAGTCTAGATCTAGACAATGTTCTGAAACAGTCTCTGCTTAAATCCCTTCAAATGGATAATCTTTTGTTTTCCGGCATGAGGTAGTAAAATGTGGAGCGATCGTATTAAAGGATTTAACTTTGCAACGTCCTCGATGTTATCCATCCTCGGGTATTCAGAATTGTTTTCTGATATCTCGTAACATTACATTACAGATTTTTTCTCATCTCGGTAATATCATGAAATGTATCATAGTTTCAATAATAGGCCTAACTCATCATTTAATGTCTAAATGCACTACAAACAGATTTTGACAGATTCGCACTGTGGTGATATCATACTTATTTGCAAAATTAGCCTCATTTAAGACCACCTTATAAGAATTTGTTTTAATCAGAAAATTTTTAATGGGTACCTGAAAATAAAGGCAATATTACAGGTTTATAACATTACCTAAACTTTACAAATATGTACATAATCATATGTATACACATTTACCTTTAGTAACTATATTTGTTACTAATACATAGAATATTCTTAAATCTGAAATAAAAAATCACAAAACTAGTTCGAAGTATTTTTATTAACGTACATTCCAATTTCTAGTTCTATTTCATTGTGTCCGTACTAACTAACGTCTCTCACGTGACTATTACTCCTTCTTTTGGGCTTCAGATTTCGCCTTGAGATCTTCGAACTGGAAATTTAAAAAATAACAACTTCTAGTAAACTAGAATTGCTACAAGAAAATATATACTATAATTATACAATTAATTATTACCGAATAAAAAAGATATCGTAAGTTTCAATAGAAGAAAAAAAAACCGGACATGTGCGAGTCGGACTCGCCCGCCGAGGGTTCCGTACGAATTTATAGGTAGGTATTGATTACCTTAATATTACATTACATTTAAAATATTCATATATATTTACATTAAATATGACATGCATATAGATAAATTACATTAAATAAGACTTCTTTTTATGATTTAATTACAAATGTACAGTTTTCAGATATTTTCCTATACTTTTATAAAACGCCAAATTTCATAGTTTTAGGTCAAGTACCCTATAAATTTTGATTTCCTTCAGTGTGTCGAAATACATGTATGCTTTTGCTGCCGTATCATTTTTACGTTAACTTAGAAGTTTGATTTTTTTCACAGCTTTAAGGGACTGTAGACCTTAGTATATGGTTTTAATTTCAACTCGATACCTCCACGCTTTCCCGAGATAAAGGGTCTTGACAAACAGACAGACGGAAAACAAAGGGATTTTACAACGGTTCCGTTTTTTCCTGTTGATGTACGGATCCCCGAAGAGAAGCTTTATTGTTCGTAAAAGAATAATAAATACAAAATTTAAACACATTATCTTTAAGGCCAAGCAGGCAATTGCAGGATGAGTATTCGTTTTACACGGATGACCTTGGGAGTCCATTTAATTAATACGAAGCCTGCAACTGCCATTCCAGCCGAGGCAAATATAGTGCTTTCTCAAAAATGGGGGAAATAAGACGAAATTTAATTAGGTTTAAACTAGATTAATCCTATATATTTATAATAATCATGTCAAGATCCCAACCCGCAGTGAGTCGCAATGGGGACTATTGGCTCATTCCCTCTCGTCGACAGGAGGATGCCTGTTCTCAACAATGGGACCTATATAGGCTCATAATAGTCGTCAATATGATAATGACGATGATATTGAAAGTTCACTCGATAGTTACGTACCGCCTTATTAATGTTGTTTAAGGCATCGTTTAAGCCCTTTTTCAGCTCTTCGGGGTTGAAGGTCTCCTTGAGTTTGTCGTTGACCTGCTTGCTCAGGTCGCCAAACTGCTTCTGTATATTCTCGAGGTAATTGGCATTGTCCGTGGCTGATGCCTCGCGCTTCACGAACGCGTGAACCTATAACATTTATTTATAAGATATCGAAATTCATAAAGAGAAGTAAAGTTAATGTGGAGAAGTGGAAGGGCCGCAGAAAATACCATGGCGTATTATTTACTTTTCCCAAATCGAAGAAATTTTAGACAGAGATTAAATCACCGTAAAGAGTTTTGCTTTTACTTTTTTTGACGTTAGTTAGCGAAACAAAAACAATAGTGTACGAGATTTTAATGGTTAACATTACATTACGGAACATCGGTAACGTCTCGAATCGGCTGTCAGAATCAGAGTCAGAAGGTACAATACTTACTAGTAGATCAAATAAGGAAGCGTCGCGTTTCTATTGAAACCTATCATTAAAAATGTTTTATTGGCACATCGAATTATATGGTTTATAATTACACTGCTCTCTACTCTTAAGTAACTTAACGTTTCGAAAAGGAAAGTTACTTTCGATGAACGATTTCATCGCAAGTAACTTTAGTTAAATTTTAATATTTGCATGCATAAGTAAACTTATTTTAATCCTATGTACTCGATTTTGATTAGAATACAATTTCAATTCATTTGTTCATAGTCAATACAAAGTTCTAGAACGACAGAGATATATTTATGTAATTAAATATGCACCTATGAATTTATTTTTCTGGTTATACTAAGCGACATATAAAACAGTGTAAACTAATTTAGACTTACACTAATGAGGCAGACAGCCAACAATATAACCAGAGATTTCTGCATTGCGTTTTCTTATTAGTGCTGTTCACTAAGCGATATCAAGAAAGGGACTGACCGCTATGAACAGTGATAATGAACAATAATGGTATGTGCATAATCGATCAAAGATCACCTTCAATTCCTATCAGTGATACACATGATTGGTAATATGTCCAGAAGACTCACGTTATTTCATATGACTACGTTTCCACTGAAGCAAACCAAAAAATCTTTTTTTTCTGCCTTCAACAACCAACTACAGCTTAGTTATAGTAGAAATCCAGCCTAATTAATAATTATATATATTTGAAAAGCATTATAAGATATGGTTTGCAAAAAGTGCTCATGAAATCCAAACGAAAATAAATAACAGGCATCCATGAACCAAAATAAGTTTTGGAATCTTCTTCTCCGGTCGCACTGGCTCCCCAAATTTGATCACTGTAATACCAATAAGTTTCAGAAGTAATTACATCAGCCAAAATTTTTTTGTTATAACTGATGCTGTCTAAAATGTAATGTAATCTAAAGGCGCTTCATCGATTCTCGTAAACCACGACGCTCCGTACAAGAGACACGTTTACCGCTTCTACGCATGACAGAAAGAGATTCAATGCGACTCTTCAGGAATGGCTTTTCAGACTTGTAATTTGTAAATGGTAATCATATTCCCTTCAACGCATCTTTAGATGAGGTTAAATACCCTTGTTTAATACAATGTGCAATTAATTTAAACCAGTTGCTATGATTCAGACCACGTGCTTACAATTTAGACCACTTCCAATAGAGACGACATGAGAATTACATGTTAAGACCTGCATAGAAATTATACCAACCCGATTTATCTACATTTTCCCGTTTTTATAATGTACATAGATATTGTTTGAGTTGGATGGGGAAAAAATTAAACACCTTATTTTACTCTTTTCCTCCTTCTCACGAAGCTTTAGATTATTCATATATTTTAAACAGTCGTGTTTAGTCTCCGAATCCTCCTAAAATAATTACACTTATTACACATTACAAACTAAACCCGTATTACTCATATAATCTATTCTATATACATATTATAAAGCTGAAGAGGGTCGAAGGTCTGTACATGGAAGATATTCGAAAAAAAGCAGGTTGGGGGATACTTAGAATCGATAACAGAACACGATCCAACAGTTTTTAGTTAGTTGAGTTCGGTAAGGGGTTATCCGAGGGTCTACAAAATTTGACGTAGGTATTGAAGACACGTTGACATAATTCCGTGTACCAAAGCCAACCACGACATGGTAGTTAGCACCATGTATAGTTTCTTTAAGCCGACTGTCACATGTTATTTTTACAACGCTCCCCATCATAGGAATCCATTAGATAAGAAGGCTGTCGACTATTACGTTCTCATTCCTTCCCCTTGGTCGTAACTCGGCGATCACTGATTAGGGACCGTACGCTCTGGCGTCCTAGGTACGTACTCACGGACCCAGACGATGTAATATTGTAATCAAGGCGTGCAACTCGGACACGACGCGTACACATAGGGCTTCCTGCCGGCGCGGACCGCGCGATCGCTACAACACAGTCCCTATTCGTCCCGGTCCCGCCGCATACCGGGTAGAGGCAGTCCGACCCAGGTTCGGTTGAAGCTGCTCAATCAATTTCATTGGATCGCAATATCTTAGAGTATTCCAGTGTTTAAACCACCCGCATGGTCGTGTCAACGGTTCTGGATTTTAATACAAAACTGTTTTTACTCATTGAAAGAGTTTTTAGAAAGTTTATTTATAATATAGTTTAATTAGATATAGTTAGAACAGTGTTAAAATATTTGTTAAATTTTATGTATTTTGCAATTATATGTTTTTAAAAATAGATTTAGATTTAAGTTATATTGCAGTACCCTACAGGGTTTCATAGCTGAACTCAAATAATGTTACATCTTATGACCTATGAAAGCAATAAAATACTGATTACTGATTACTGATGCTCCAGGCTGCTCTCCAACCGCGCACTCTTCGCTTTATTGGCCCCGGCCTATATAAAAAGGCAGGTTCAAAAAAGGTCCTAATTTTCGAACTGTTAAATTTGTAATTGTTTGCCAAAAATGTTGACCCCTAAACCCGTAATAATTGTTTAAATAGGTTGGACATCTTTAGTTATTTTCTGTATTGACAGATTAGCACCTTGATCTCTTTCTACCAATAGTTGTCATGAATTTACGTTTTAAACAGGTTTTGGGCCTTTGGGCTGCAAGAAAGCGCGAGAAGAAATGCGCTCGAATTTCAGCCCTCCGCTGGGCTCAGTCTTTAGCTCTTCGCCAGGACGTATTCTTGAGCCCTCCACCAGAATTTAGTCTTGAGCTAAGTTAATTGCTGTACGTTTTCAAAATTGAAAAAAGCTCTCTGAGTTTCATCTCTGGTTTCGTATATTTTCCGTCTATCCATTGGTAAATAGGTGAATGTTTGGGGGGAGGAAAGTAGTAGTAAGCACTCCGTCTTTGGGTTTATAAAAATTGCTTTTACACACTATACCTAATAAGTACGACAATATAAGGGAAAAAAATGTGCGCCTCGAAAAACTTATATTCTTTTAAGGATGTACCTTACCTACTACACATCTGTTATTCGTCTGTACTTCAACACTTTCCGGCCTACTGCTGATACCAGCAGTAGAAATTGTAACACTAACTACATTCTACCAAGAAAATAGTCTTCCACATTTTCCAGTGAGGGCCAAACCACTTCAGTGGGCCTCCTAGCAAAAAAGTTGACCCCAATCTAAATCGCGTATGTAGCTATGTAGCAGTCAGTGTCAATTATTAAAGCACGACGAAAAAACGTTATGTAGTCGGATTATTTCTTCCAGCGTCAGCACCGATAAAGTGTAGCAAATCATCATTTAATTTTGGATTTTTCACGCATTTTAATTTGAGCATAATTCAAGTGTGTCTGTGAAGTAGTACACATTGATAGAGTTAAATCCCGGGAAGTAGGGAATTGACCAAAATCATCAAGCACTAAAGTATGTGTAAATGCAACGAGATGCAACGCCTAGCAGGTTTACGCGATGTAGCATGATGAGCCGTAAAATATATACAAGTCACAATACTACAGCCGTAAAATATATATAATTAAACATGCTGGAACACATTTTTTATTCCAGAAATCATCTTCCAACGGTACGAAATACAGAGTAGGTATAAGTTGATATGGATGTTCACGCGAACGAAGTCGCGGGCAAAAGCTAGTAAATAAAACTTGTAAAAATATTTAACATTCTGTTTTACTCGTCTATGACCAAGTACGCTGCAGGAAGGCCAAATGAGTTCAAAGGTTCCTGTTATCAGTCAATTACTGCAATGGCTGACCTATTCATATTGTGGGCATGCATACTGGTATGCGTTTTGTTTACTCAGGCAGTTTTGATATTGGCCTTCTTTCGCCAATAATAAGTTAATATTTATTATCAACTTCTACGCTATAAAGATATGCTGAAGCGCCTCGTGCAGAGATATATGATATTGAACCATGACGCTGAGAGTATTTAACTAAACCTCGGTTAGAAATAATACCTACTAATAGATTCTGCTGAGAAGGTTTTGAGAGAGAGAGAGAGAGGTAAAAAAAGAGGCTTAATTAACGCAGATACATCAACGGTCTAAAAAAAAAGATATATTGTGTTTCTCAAGATACCTTCTATTCTTACGGTCGCCTTCTGTATACTTGGTAAAAGTCGTACTCGATCGGCATTTTACTGTTCGTTAAGTATTGCTGTGTTTTACTGTCTCAATGTAATCTCTAATAATTTAACTCATTATTTGAGTACGTCACCTATTCAATATTTAACATGTTAAATTGTACTAGTAACTGAAGCTGACGATGACGATACAATTAAAGCAACAGCCTACTTGTGAAGTGACCCAAACTATATCCGTTATTTCGTGACTTTTTAGACTTATGATAGAAACATCATCAAAATGAACCAGCCGCAGCGTGCAGCAATCCATTGGAATAAATAGTAACAGTTTTTGATGTTTATCTATGGCCCAGATCCAGATATATATTATAGTTATATTCAGTAAACGGTAAAGATACCTTACTTACACTTTTGCAACTTGTTATTTTGTAATACTCATAAGGCGAAATACTTTTGATGTTGACCGTACATTATTATCATTATTAAGAGTGAAGGTACTAAATATCGCCTTATTAAGATAGTGTCAGTTCACTAAGTATAATCAACATCGATAGTGTTTTGCACGTGTTTAGGTCAGCTTCAGTTAGAGGTTATCTGGAGCACCAAGTTACTTTGAACGTGACAGTTTAAAAACTTACGAGTGACTTCATTATTTATGAATTAAGTTGACTGTACATACATTAGTCTCAGAAAACAAAGCAAAATTGATACATAACTTTATTAAACAGTAATTACATAAATAACTCGCATGTAAGTATAAATAATTTCTAAGTAAATAAGTTTTCTGAACACCCTTTTTTGTAGATCACGTTCATGCCGGGGGCTTCGTGGCTGTCAAGTCTTCAAACTGTAACAATATAATATTATGAAGTGAAAAGACAATATGAAATTTCGATACTAAACGTTTTTGGAGTAACTACTATTATTACTTAATTTCAAAACATTTTTATGTGATTATTATTTTGTTTAGTAGGTCACATCATTTTCGCAAAATAATAAAGTTCGTTAAATAGGCACGAACATTACGAACGATACTTTGTTTTTATAAAAAAAAATTTTATATTTCGTTTATTGTATGGGAATTCACGTCACAAAGTTCACGTAATCATAATTTAAGAGATTCGCTCTTGTCCTGTTAGGTTAAATAAAACACTAATGTGTCAACCCACCAAAAATCGGTTTTTAAATAATGCAGGAGAGATAACAAACCATGTAAATAACTTAATGATGAAAATAAATACATCCAAACTGGAAATGTCCTCCTTTTTTCCGAACACGTTTAAAATAGGTATTTGCGGTTCAACTTCGGAAAGTAAATAATCCCCAACGAGTGCCATTGATCAAAAACACGAGCCAGTGTTATTGTCAAAAAACAATTAAGCCCCTAAAAATAATTATATCCGATAGCATAATAATCCGATAAAAAATATCTACCATAATTAGATTCGTGGAATTCTGTGCGCATACCAGATACATTTAGGTACTATTTTACTGACAGGTGAGTAAGTAGTATAAGATATAGGTTAATTAGGCTTACAGATACTTATTTAAATGAAAATTATAATTAAATTATAATTTTCATTTAAATAAGTATCTAAAAGTAAGTTGAGCATATTTATAACTAAATAAATATCTGAGGACATTTTTACTTAAATCAATCCAGTCCCTAACTACAAAAGACTTTTCATAAAGGAATCAGATGAGAATTTATCAAATACGTATATAGAAGTAGTTGCTGGCCGCAACTTCGTAGATAGGGTCACGCTACCTAGTTTACTGAATGGTAGTAGAAAGTATTCATTAACAAGTGCCGTGTTTAAAATAAATTTTACCGCTTTAGAAAATCTGTTCAACTGGTCTCCCAGCACTTGAAACACAGGTTGGACTTGCTTTACATTAACTTCGTCGACTGTTTTAGCCAGGGCCTGGTCTAGACAGCTCTGGAACTGTTGCATGTGCTTCTGGAATGAATCCAGGACGTTTGACGGGGACAGAGTGGAAGTATCTGCTCGCACGAAGGTATCTGACTGCAAAGTGAAGAAATAAATATTGTAAAATTTGGTTTATTCAAATGAATAAGCAGAAACCCTCAGTTGATGGCATAATAATGAAGGCGTAGAAATGTTCTTCGATTCATCAAATTCCAAGATAAAATATAACAATTTATTAGATAGGAGCTGTTTAAAAAGCTTATCCATAGATTAGGTGTAGGCACTAGATTAGTTTTACAAAAGCGATGGCCGTGCTGACAATCCTACTCGGAAGGAAAATTAGACCGAAATAATACAGACACATGAAAAACATATCGCATTTTAAAATTGTGTGTAATTTTTTACCATTTATAATTACTATTCCTAACTTACTTCTTTAGACGAATACGTATATGGAGAAATTGCAGATAAGTACTTACTATTATGTTATTCAGTGACACAATACCTCATCATATAAGTAAATCTACTAATACCACGTATGTATAATTTTGAAAAATAGCAATATTTAAAACTACTCACATCTATAAAGTACGCAACAGCGGCACAAATTACAGCTATTTTATAAAACATGTTCACTATATCCTATTTCTACGCAAGATGTCATAAAAGACTGTTTCAAACATAATCGTTTCACCTCTTTAATACTTCTATCTGCTTACCAACGAAGGTCGAGGTAAGCAAACACCACATTAACGTTACTTAGCAAAGTGTTGTTTGTCCATGTATAACTAAGTAGCAGTGCAGAATGGGATGTTAGCATGTATTTTGCGTCAGGTATAGACATATAAGTAGTGAAGTACAAAGTCTGAGACACCTCTCCGATTCAATGTGTTCGGTTGTAATCAAATTTACATCTGTCCCGCACGCTGGTTTACAGTCCTGAATTAAAAATAATGTTATCAGTAATAACAACTTGGTGACACGTGCGAATAGGTATATAATGTAATACTTTAGTAATAAGTATTTACTACTCCACCATTTTATCTTCTTATTTTCATACTTCAAACAAGGGTGCAATCGCAGAAAGCAATTTGATACAGATGTATTGAGATTAAATCTAGGCTTCACTCTTCATCTGGCGAATTTGTTTAGACCTTAAACCAAATTATTTAAAATATCAAACGATCCCTTTTCCACTCACGACTAATGACAAAAAATGCTAAAAATCAAAATATGGGGAATTGTATATATGTCGTCTCATAAAATGGTTCTTAATTTGCCATCAAAATGAAGATTGTAAGTGTTGTTTGAACTATGACGTACCTACCTAAGTATTGTAGGCTTACACCAAGATACTAAATGTGGTTTTGCGCGTCATAATTTGAAGAGAATGACATAAAACTTCACAAATGTGTGTTTGTCTGACGAACAAACAACGCGATATCTTTGCAAAACACATAAAATAGGTAAGAAATTCCCATTACCTTCATGCATGTACATATGTAGGTAAGTTTTTCTTTTATGATAAGGAGAATTGTATAAAAATATGGTAGTTCGTTTCATTTTGAACAGCGAGAGGGTACAAATAGCCCATTTTGATAGTTCTCTGAGTTTGATTATTGATTCAATCGTAATTTGGAATGCTGGTAATGCTTACAAATGTATTTTTCTAAATAAATAACCATAAAAATTACATGAAAACATAATTTTTACTTGTCAGCATATGCAATTATTCATTTATTTAAATAAGTAATTGCTTGATTTGCATGGCTTCAATATCACGCTTATATTTCAAACGACCGAGTCCAGCACCAGATTGGTGTCTTTTTGTCCCGTTCAATTTGAAATATAAGCGTGATATGCCAATGTCACGTATCTTAAAATTGGCCATTTACAGAAAAACGACTTTTAATTTATATCCAAGATAAATAAAATAAAATAAAAATTAAAAAGAAATCAAATTTGTGGCCTCTGGTTTCACTCCGTGGGACGACGATTACGCTAATCTCCAGTGCTGTGTCTTAATGTGTTGCTTTACACTTGCTCTATACATCTGATATAATACTCTAAAAAAATCTGAAATAATACTCTGAATAAGTATTATAATAGTATCACATAGTCCTTACACAATTACACATAGTATTAAACGATACCTGAATTCGGCGTAACTCCACATTGCGCCCGCGACTCGTTCATACTTACACGGTTGCGCCCAATTATAGCCGAACTCACGTATCGAAAGATACCGCAAATTGGCAAAACTCAAAGGTAACGTGCTTGTAAGGTTATTTGTCGTAACTAAAGATGCAAGAAGGTGCGTAAATAGACGTCTAAAAAACCGAGATAAAGGAGTTTGGAGAGTTGATTATTTTCTTTTACGAAAAAAAATAATATCGCCTTTATCGTATCGTATACATATAAGACACTATTTAAAATTGATTTAACCCGATTAATTCAAACTGCTGTATTTCAATCCACGTAAGTTTGGCTTAACACGGCAACAATGGCAACAACAAAATAAAAAATATAAATAAAAAACTACGGGAGTCCAACGCAGATCGCAGGGCTGGCTCATTCCTCTGCCAAAGGATAGGCATTGCCATCCAGCGGGGGAATGTAGCCAGCCTTGTGGGCAGCCTGCCTCAGGGGATAGATTTGGGGGATCTTTATTAGGTTTATATTTAGTAATAGGTTCGTTTTAATGTTATTGTTACTGTCATAACTTTTATGCAAATATAGTAAATATGTATATACTTAACCATCTATTTAGATCAGTCTACTAAAATTATGACACAAATATTGTTGATTCCAATAAACTATTATTTAGAAAAAATATTTAAAACCATTTTTAAAAGAAGGAGATAATTATTACTATTAGGTACAATTAAAACTTATGACTGATTAGATATTAAGTACAGGCAGTATGCTGCAGCCTTAGCAGCATTGGAAAATCACGCATTCTTTGAAAAACCGTAATTACTGTTTGTTTTATATTTTATCTTATTCGGGTCATCAACAGCAATATAATACAACGAAATACCGTACTTAAAGAACTGGAATTAAATTTGCTCAAAAAAACCATTTCCAAAAGAAGAGTGTTCACGTTTTCTCGTGCGTAGAAGACAATAAACATGTCTGTTGTGGGCGAGGTTTACGCGATCGATGCATCTCCTTAAATTTTGAGACAGCTTGTAAGAAATCCAGTTAATACTCGTACTTATGTTGTTGAGTTGAGACATATGAAATTTAATGAATGATTTTTCGGTAAATTGAATATTCTACAATAAACGCAAGAGTATGAAAATTGGAATTATGATGCAATACTGAAATCTTATGGCTTTAAAATGGGGCTCTAATATTAGACTCCTCGTTTATCATACAGTATTCTAAAACTTAGAGGTATAATATAATAATAATAAAATTCCGTCACCATTGTGACGGATTGTTACTCATTAGTATAATAGGATCTTCCCAGATCTAAGCAACATGAACTGAATAATATACCTATGCAAACGATTAAGAAACTTTTCCTTTTTGAAGACGGTTAAAGATCAAATGATTCATAAGTTCGTGAGGTATAACACCACATTTTTGCAAAACTACAATACTGAAAGGAATCATGTCCTCTATAAATAAATAAAACCCTAAAATGTGAAAAAGCCTTAAATAAAATCATGCCTCAAGGGTATCAGTGAGGACCTGCTTCCAAGAAATGACGTAGTCAATAGAGATTCCGATACTGGCTCTTAATTAACTCGCTAGCAAACGTTTGATTCGAAAACACTCCAATTCCAGTGAAGCTACTTTTCCATGTTGCTTCTAATTGCATTTTCCTTTATCTTATAGCGTACTTACGGTAAATTTAATTCCGTAATTTAAAGCTGTATCATCGTTCCCAGCTGCGCGTTCCTTCTTTACACATTTTTAGTCTTAGATGAATACGTGATACAGAATAGTATAATTGCATATAAATCATACAACATAATACCATTTTCAGATAGTGATTGTAGGTGGATTCTAAAAATGGCGGTAGAAAAAGATTTGTTAAGAAGCAGCTCATTCATGCCAGTGATTTATTTTATGAAGGTCAAATTTAACTGATTATATGTATATTATTCATGATATTTTTAAGAATAAAAAACTTAATACAAACTAGAGACGTAGTGCCGAGAAATGTTGTTTCTATCGAATACATTATACTTTAAGCTCCTAGCGAATCGAGGCAAACAAGTTGAAGTGTCTCTAGGAGTGGAACACAGGTGTGTTTGCGTTTCATTACCTTCGGATCGGGAACCGAGCATCTTCCTTCTTTATTGTTTAATATGAAACGTTTTCATCGATATTAATCTTTCTGCTTTAAAGACAACATAGGGTTACTTGGAAATTAGTCACCTGGTCAGGATTTGTTCATTTTTACACTTAGCAATCAAACATATCCCGTTTAAAATTACAACATTAGTATTGTTTTTCTTTATTTGTCACTTACGATATGAAACAACTATTACGCAGTAAGTCTCCTTATTTAATATTTTTGTCCATGTCTAGGGACCATATTGAAAAAGTAATGAAAAACTCCTGCCGCACCGCTCAAAACTCCGAGCTTTATTGAAAAACTATTTCATTCCGAGCAGAGTTTTGTGGAAACTCTTAGGTAAGTGTCTTAAGGCATTTTCAACAGCAGTGTTTAGGTACGTTTGTTGTTTAAATCGATAGGTGGCCTAGGTATTCATAACCCTGAGAACACATTAACGAAATTAATATAATATTTCACATACCATGTTATTCAAAAAGCATATGTATATTTATACGAATAGACACATTTTTTTTCACTTGGTCAGAAATGTCATATCTAACCAAATCTATTGTGAGATCATCTTTTGTCGAGATATGAAAAGGGCGATATCCTAGTGATATCCCATTCTGTCTTTAAGGCAATTGGAACGATAGCCGAGGTTTTCCTAGATTAGGTACAAGAATAGCCTACTACGAGGGGTGTTCAATAAGTAATGAGAATGATATATACATAAACTCTTTAGTGAGAAAATATAAAAAACATTAATTACACAGTAAATAAGTAAAAAAACTGTGTGACAGTCCTTTGTTTTTTTAAACGAATACATTTATTTTGTTCTGTTGGAGCGAATTGTCAAACCTGGAGAAAATTCACGTTCAAGCGGTAATTAAATTGCTGCGCTTGAAAAATTTTACCACAGAACAGGTTTGTTTAGACTTGCAAGTAACATTAGGGGTTCGTGCACCTTCTTATTCTACGATTGCGCGGTGGTAGGCGAAGTTTAAGAGAAGGAGAACTTGCAATAATGACGACCAAGGCTTGGGGCGCCTAACTTCAGTGACCCTTTGGCTATGAAAAATGTATCAGCGCGCTAGGTGCCCAGAATGCTTACGGATGCGCAGGAATACTATAAACTGCAGATTTCACTCAACTGTTTGGAATTGTTACAATAAGATTCTGACAGATTTTTGCCTCTACTCATAACTAATATGGATAGAATGTGACTTCTCCATTACGATCTAGAAACAAAAAAACAATTCATGACTTGTAAGTGGTCATCATCTGAGAGTCCTGAGAAATGTATTGGAATTCCATGCTCCGGTAAGGTAGGGCTCTCTTTTTTGGGATAACCAAGGGGTGGTAAGGATAAGGTAATGATCTAATACCTTGATCATGGAGCCACTACTACAGGGATTTTATACACAGAACAAGTATAAAAATGCGTGACGTTATACGCGACGAACATCGAGGCAACTGTTCAAAGGTTGTTCAGTTTCACCAAGGTAACGCTTCAGCGGATAAGTCTAAGGTTGCGATGGCTGCCATTAAAGATCCTCGCTCAAATCAATGATAAAGCATCCTCCATGTTCACCAGACCTCCCTGGCTAAAAGGACACCCCAGAAGGTAGAAATTTAACTTTGATGACGCAGTGATCGCCGCAGTAGGTATAAGATTTTTAAAGGTTCAGGGTAAAGTGATTTTTAGAAAGGAAATTTTATATTTAGATAAACGATATTGTATGTATACACTCCTAAGAGATGACTTTAAAAAATAAAATAAAAATTATTAAAAAATACCTGCGTCATTATCATTCTTATTACTTATTGAATACCCCTCGTACCTACATGCCTTTACTTGAGAATTAACTACAAACAGCTTGGCATGTAGATTAACATTCATGATCACTTGGCGTGCCAAAGCTAAGTAGGTACGTTGGGATGAACGGGAAATTAACGTCTCTACGAGTATGTATATTTTCTAGCAGTTCTAACTTTAAAATTTTATAACAATGATGACTGTAAAATACAACCGAAACTATAGTCATTTTTGCAACAAGAGCGGAAAGTGAAACTCATATTTCGTCGGGTGAGAAGCAAAACTCACTATCAAATCTGTCACTACTCTTCGAAACCTCGTATCTCAATACTGAAACGATGCTGATATACGAGCTTTAATTTAATTAGGTATTTGTTACTTAGTGACTTTTGCTTATAACCCGATGATTTATGCACGCCTATCAATACAGCGGTTTACTATGCATTGTGCAAAGTTTATTTGAAATACATTTATAAGAATGAAAATGTATAATTAAGCATTTGATAAAACATTTCTAAAATAATAAAGTCTTTACGTTAAGTTGACGATGAAGCTAAAAAATAAAATAAAAATAAAGGAAGTAAGCACTGGTACTCAAAAATGGTATTTTCCTGCTTGAAGGTCGCTCTTTTCGAGCACATGCATATTAAAGAGAGCACAAAGAACATTCTTAAGTCAGCGTACAAATATTGAATTTTTCTTAAAGAAAACTATGAAACTTTCATCAACTCTCCCAGTACCTATTGGCCACACTCTCGGGTGGAGATCACCTTCAGGGGTTATCGTTGTGCGATACCAGAGATCTCGTTAACAAACATCACGATGAAGTACTTATCTGTCTATATTATAAAGAATAATCAATTGCCGAAAATTTATATTCGCGCATTACTTCCAATTCTCATTCTTATTCTATTCTTGTTCTTATTCTATCTCTTAGGCCGCATTTAGGCACTGATGGAAAGTGGGTGGGATTCATACAGCGGGAGCATTCGTACATTGACCATATCTCCATTATTCAATGTCCGTATTTATATGCCTAACACCCACTCATATGTATGAGCTATTCGCTGACAGGGAAGACAGTGGTGTTGCTGGCTTCTTGGGAAATAAATGAAATGTGTTTTAGGCCCACCAATAGTAGATTGTGTCTCAAGGGAGCAAAATGATATATTTACGGCGAGGGCGGTATATTGAATTCTGAGTGAAGCGAAAGATTCTACAATAGAATCCTGAGCGTAGCGAGGGATTCTAAAGTAGAATCTTGAGCGTAGCGAGGGATTCAAGTGTTTACGCCCGAGACGAAAATAATTTTGCTACCGTGTGACACATACTGCTTTTCACACCGTCTATGAGGCCCGTTGCTAAAAACATGAAATATCTTACAAATGATTTTACTACAGTGTCACATACTGCTTTTCACACCTTCTATGAGAAAAAGAGTCATTGTTGCCCTCAAATGAGGGAAGAAAAGTACAACTTTGATCCCTCATTCGAAGGCAACAATAACTCTTTTCTGAATAGCAGGTGTGAAAAGTAATTTTCTACCCACATATTGACTGCATTTGTTTTTAATAAGTTTTATCAATTTGTACATTTAATTAGTTATAATTAAATTCATAAATATTGGAGAATAACATATACAGTTATGTTTTCAAATAGCCTACTCAGTTTATATTCATTTCATTACATTTGTCGTGTTTTTTGGTTGGGGTACCTTCGTACAGTTATTATCGTATGTAGAATCATACTGCATGAATGCTCCCCACTTCGGATCAGATATTCATCGATGTATTATGAATACAATACTATGATACAAATATACGTAAAAAATTAAGTAAGTACAGGAGAGATGCTATTAATCCTGCAATAAAACGAGTGGCGTTCATACCCGTCCTACGCTTAATTTTACTTAATTATTGTTTGGTAATTTTACTTCATTAAACGCGAATTTATTAGAGCTAGTGCAGCGAAAACGCTGCATTATATTCCAATTAGCTTTTTTAGCAAACATACATTACATAGTAAAACTTTAGCGCCTGCCGTTTTGTCGCAAGCAATTCAATCGCATCAAATTATTCCTTATCCGACGTAAAAGGTAAGGCGTTCGTTCTATATTTTATTCGGGTCTCATATACTATTTGTTCGTACGCTTTTGCTATGTTTTAACGCGGGTATGCCTCTTTTTCTAATTCGATTATCGAACATTCTACGTTTTACAAATTACGTCGTGGTCGTGGGTGAAGATCCTCCTTTGCTGGAATACGTACTGGCTTTCTAGTTGATCGCTTCGTTTTTGAAAATGGATTATCAGGCTTCGTAATTTAAAATTATTCTTTTGACGGATTCGCAAACAAAATTTGATTCATTCTACCATTGAGAGTCTTGGAGTGTGGACATCCAGATTCTTTAACCAAGTTTGCCTAGAATTTTCTGTGTGGGAGAAAAATTTGTGAATTCTAATCATTAAAAGTGACGAAAGTGAATATTGTTATTGTCCGGCGTCAGCAGACTCCATTAAAGGAGTGTTTCAAGAGGATTGTATCCTCCTCTTAACAAAGAGCCAAGCGTTTCTCAACGTTTGGGTAAGTGTTTCGTCCTGTTAGTCTAAATTTGCTTTGTGATCGTGTTTTGCCGTTGCATAGGCCTTACCTAGTGTATTGTTTTAGCTTTTCCGTTGGGGCGGAAGCTTACTGACCGAGTGATCTAAACGCGAGTTGCCCGGTCGCCATTCGCCAGGCCAAGGTTTGCGTGTTGCCCGAAGACCAGCTTTAAATTCTGAGAGACTCCCGCACGTCGAGGTCGGAATCGTGGCAGTTTTTCGGCGGCTACTGTCACTCGACGCTGTACCAGGTCTTCAGTGGAGATAAGTGGTTACGGTGGCATAGATTGGAGTAAACCAGGTTGATTCATTTTTTTCGCTACAAACAAGACGCGGGGTGTATACGTAATGTTAGTAATTTTATATTGGTAAATTCTGTGTCCAACTGATATGTACATTAAACATATTACCCTGGGAAACTTGACGTTAGTAAGCGTTAATTTAATTTATCAGCGTGTCTTCATCTCTAAATTCTAAACGGTATATTTTATCTACCGCCGTCTTTATACATTCGGAAAACCTATTAGGCAAGTTACAAAACCCTATCATACCATTTCCCCATTCCATATTCATCTCATCAGCCTTGGTCCATTCCTGTATATTCCAGCAATTAACACCTCGACAAACAATCGTCTTTACACAACGTTTTTAGTTTTCCCCATGGATAATAACGCTTTAAGGGGTATAAGTTTCTAATATGTGGTATGATTTACAGTAACTTAAGGCGAGTGTTTTAAGATTTTAAAACGGACTTTCTCTGGGGTTATATTCATAAATTTAAGATGTATTGTGTTAATTGTTATTTTATACATAAATTTCGGTTATAATATTAATCATAAATTGTGCGTAACCTTGAAGTGGTTTTTTGTGATTATTTTTTTATTTACACCACACTAGATAAATAGGCTATTCAGCAGCATTGAGATTGTTCTGATAAACTAACGGATTCTTTTTTTACAACGCTTACAGTAAAAAAGTGTACAAATCCTAGCCACTTTCCATCCTAATAATCTTGATTTGCATCTATTGGTCAATAATATATAATATAAATAAATTTAAAGTGACTCGCGAATAGCATAGATGGTTCACATTTTCTGAACAATTGACCGTTATTTATGGAGTAGAAAGGTATTCATACAGATTATATGTCGAATGTGAGCACGAGTGAAAAAAATCCATTAAATCACTTCTCCAGAAAAAAGGTTTCCAATATACTGGATTAGACTTGTCACTAGGGCTGCCACGCCTTAATGAATATTATATTGTCTACCCCATCCCTGTTTTTCGACTTTCGGGAAAATTAATGAGTTACTTTGTTTTACAATCACTTTCATTACAAGGACTAAATCTTCACGAACGAGTTCTAATATTATATAACTACTACTACTACTAGACGACAATATATTTAAATATCATAAAAAGGCCTAAAAAGTCTGTATGCATGATAGATTAGTACCTATTTTAAATATTAAATTCATTGTTTTTGTACGCCGATGGGCAAGCATAGTGAAACTTTTAAACATACCACCAATGTAACTACCTATGTTCACAAATAAACTCTTACTTACTTACTAATATTTAAATACATAAAAACAACGAAGACTCAAAAACAAATATTTTTCCTGACCGGGATTCGAACCCAGAATAGTTAGTTTCATAGACAGAGTTATTAACCACTAGAATAGTGTAACCGTCTAACCGATCGTCAAAATAAATACTTATAAATACTAAAATTCCTTGGTAAGAAATGGAAAGGCAAACCGTCCCTTTTAGATCCATCAATTAGCCTAGAAACAACAAAATGCCCATAATTTTATATACTAAAACAGGTTTTATAGCCCAAGTGGCAGTGAAAGTTACTTACAGTTCAGTGTATAAAGATTACTTAGCGAAGTTAGGCAGGAGATAAATTAATGTTGGTGGTGCACTTTTGTTCGTGTACGTATCTCGGATGGCTGTGAAATTGAAATATACTCTCTTTTGGTCTGATTCAGTGGGTGGGGATACTTGAATTGAATATGAAAACAGTATGATATATTTGTATGTATTTCATAAGTTGGGGATATAAAACGAGCATAAATCGGAGAAGTCTTAAACTCTTCATCTCAGAGCCCATGTTCTATCGAGGTAGCTACAATACAATCCAAATACCTTATTGCACACCTCAATTAAAGGACACAGTACAGTACAAAATCACAACGAAAAGAGGCAAATAACAGGCGGTCATATAAGTAGTTAAGTCCTTTTTAAATAAAATATATTTTCAATCAATAGGCAGAAAAGGGTCATTTTTTGAGTAATGTAGCTACATTTGCGAAAACCCCTAACTTTTAATCGTATATGTATTCCTTTTAGCGTATAATATTTTAATTATTGATAAATAACAGGAACCCATGGTCGTAACTTTCAATACTTCGGAAATTGCCCAAAGTATATATATATAATATATATATATATATCAAAGAATTTAGTAGTAGGATACCAACCTCTAATAAGTCACTGTACTACTGTTCTGTGTTTTCGTACAAACCGGCCGAGCTAACGTATTAAGCTAAATGTAAGCTAGTAAACTTTTGTCTTTTGATTAGTAAAAAACCAAAAGAATAATAAAAGTGTGTCTCTTTCTCTCCAGGTCTATTCGAAACAGACGGTGTGCATCTCCCAGGTACAGAATGCGACTACAACTTCGGGCGATCGGGCAGCCGGCCAACGCACGGCCGCCTCTACAGCCCTCGCTACCCGTCCATATACCCCAACAATGTACGCTGCTCCTACCACTTCAATGGCAGGTCAGCATATGCTTCATTAACAAGTGCAAAACTGTTCTAGCGTTTAGTGCTAACCCTTACTTATAAGATAAAACGATTTTAATACAGTTGCTCAAAAAGTGGTACTTTATGTAGCTGTATATTGTGCGCAAAGTTGCATTTCGCGCACTAGTGCTTTTTACTTTTCTATTTTTTTTAATTTACTGGTGGTATATTTAAAACATTAAGATTGCATATTAGATAAGTTAAATGGTCATAAAATATTACAAAATCTAAAACTGTTTTCAAAAAGTTGTCAGATTGATCATGATATGATTGATCCAATGACCGGAAACGAGTATTATGCGAGACCTCCGATTAATAGAGTGCAAGACCGCCGCGCCGAATGAATGAATGCTTGTTTTTGTCGCCAAATAATAGGTACATTTATCTACAAATAAATCAAATATAAATTAATTTTAAAATAAGTGCAATATTTATTGATTTAAAGGCGGTAATAATAGTTAAATAACAATAACTTAAATAATATTACAACTAATTTAAATGTAAAATTAAAAGAATATGTTTTTTCGTGTTTCAATGTAATTAAACTACTATGTGGCATAAAACCTCTTCCAAATTGTTTTTGATTTACCTGAATGCTGACAACCAAGGTATGCTGAACTAAGTCTAACAATTAAAAGTTAAACCGACTTTTTAATTCACGCATCTTTCATTCATAATTTCACGATTTAATTTTGTAATAACTTCTATTGGTATACTGATATTTTTCTGATATGTGCGATTTATACGTTGTTAAATAAAATGTATCTAACCTACGCCACACAAAGACCAGGTAAGTGCAAAGTCCATAATGGCAAGTAACCGCATTTTGTTTTGTCTCTTTTAATGATTGTTTTATTTTTATTTCTTTGGTGTTCTTTCGCAACTGTATTAAAAAACTTCGTGTGATGTGCGTGCGGAATACGAGTAGTTAGCGATCCTTGGTGGAAAAATAGACTTGCGGATTCTGTTTTAACAAAATAAATGGCGAGAAAATGTTAAAATTATGTTGTATTAGGGTAAAACCTTAATACTAAATTTCGTCTTTGTTCTCCCATTTTTGAGAAATGCTCTATATTAGTCTCGGCTGGAGTCGCAATTGCAGACTTCGTATTAACTAAACAGACTCCTATGGTCGTCCGTTTAAAACTAATACTCAGCCTGTATTTGCCTCCTTCCATGGTAAAATAATAATGTACTTACTATTAACATCTCTTTAATTTCATTACAGGCCAAAAGAACGTGTGAAAGTGGTTTTCGAAGAAGTGTCTCTTCAAAAAGGCGATATCAGGTGCGTGCAACTGAATAACAAAATATTGAAGTTTTTAAATAAAACAAGGTACAGACACTTGTCATAGATTTATTAAAATCGGACTAGTTACTGTACCTTCATAATAATATAGAAAGAATGACTGACACATTTTTATTCCTTCCTCTTATAGATCCTTAAAATATGCTGTTTTTCTGATAGAGTTCTTGTTCAATTTGTAAATTGCCCCAAGGCCCCCTGGTCTTTACCGCAACATCGACCGATTTCCTGGTATTCCGTGATGTAGTTTGTCCTGGTGGTAATAAATAGCAATTACACATTACAGCTGGTAATAAGAATAACCCGGTAATCGGTATTAAATTATTAACTGTCAGTCGCCGAAAACCGCGCAACGACGTACTCGTAAAACTCGTAAAATCGCTCGTAAAAATCGTTCCGGCCACTAACTTACAATGTAACGAGCGGAGCTGCGATTATGCAGCGTTATGCATAAAGCGTAAAATTCAATATTGACAGGAGAAATGAGGGGAATTAACTTTTATGGTATATGATAGGGTGCAGAGTTCTTGAAGTAATATGATTATGGGACCAATTCATGTCAGTTATATTTCTCCAATCAAATCATTTATGTAAGTAGAAATAACGCCACTAAATGCTGTGTCGGTTTGTGATGTTCTGTTCCTGGTCAAAAAGGGTTAGCAGCGCGCTTGTGATTGTTCTGCAGAAACAAGCGCCCATAGGCTGCGGTGTCTATCAAGCAGGCCGTATGCTTGTTTGCCAGCGTTGTAGAAAATAAAAAATACAAACATATTAGTTTATATTATATACATCCGAAAACAAACTTAATAAAAAAAATATCCGACTTCAAAAATACACCTAATACGTACCTGAAAACCATAGGTTAAGAGCGAAAAAAACTGAATTAATTATCTATATATATATTACGCGAGGCCGATTTTTGTATACCCCAACAGATCTACAGTTATGGTCCGATTTTAATAAATGATATGTCATTAGATTCATCTCATGCTGGAGAGTTGCATAAAACTCTTATTTTTTCATATTTTTTTTATAAAAAGGACTAAAACATGGCTTTTAAAAAACTACTGTGCGCTGACCACGTGACTTTGGCCGCGTGACGTCACGCGACGTGGCTCCTGTTTTGAGTTAACATAACACAGTAAAAAAATAAACAATATCTGAACTCAAACCTGTAGTACTTTTTTCAGTATGAGAAAATATACGGTTTGAGTCGACGACATATATCCACAACCCCAAGAAAATTAACAAAACTCAAAATAAACGATCTTTTTACAATGTTTACATGATTGACAGACGTATTATATCGCAGTTTGTATCGTCATTTAATTCAACGTCATAATTTTTTTTTTCTTTTATGCCAGATTTAAATTGTCATAACCTTTTTACTTCAACAAAAATTATAATTATACAAACTCTTCGCATATTCAATATTTTGAGAGAAAATCTTTAATACCATAGACTGCAAGGCGAACAAACCAGTTCATCCAGCTACGTTAAGTTGTCGGCTATACAGCGGAACAGTAAGTCAGAACCGCATCCTCATATATTTTGAACACCTCTCACGACGTTCTTCGGATAGCCAGTAGATAAATATTATGACGGGAAAAGTTGAGGGCCAGAGGTCCCGGGGCAGACTACCCGCTAGACGGAACACCCAAATCACTGGTGTACTGTAACTATAACTATATCTGCACGAGGCCATCCATAAGGTGGGTGATAGAAGCCTATGGAGGAGTCTGGTGAGTAAGAATTGGATATTATGTCCTCAGCATTGAGGGAACGACTGATGATGATGATGTGCCGCATCCACGTTGTCCGGATAACTAACTTAGCTAGCAGTCTACTATTAGGCTTGGTTTTGGTCCGGCATAATGTGACAGTGAAAAGGAACTGTCGATTTTTAAGACTCCTTTTTTACATGTTTTTGGTGTGCCTGAGAGAGGCACACATTAAAGAAATGTATCTGTACCTATAGTTGTTCCTTTTATGAATAACCATGGGAATTACCGTATTTTACTGGCGTCGGGACGCCGCTACGGGACTCTCGTTTTATTATAAGGACCAAAGTGCGCGACTATTTCTATCTAATTAAATCGAAAACTTTAGAATTAGTTCTAATAAACGAGTAGGTATCTAAAAGACACAAGAATTAGTTTTCATTATTTTTGTATTAACTTTGACAAAAATACCATAACAAAACCAATGGGTACATTAATATTTAACCATTGATACAAAGATCAGTATAAAAGTACAGATAGTATAGCTTTAGCATATGGGTGGTCGATTGTTCAGACTCGATAAATAAGGGGTATCGGGCAGGCTGTGGAATCACAAAAGAAATCTGTGTACAGTTTATTTGTAAACACTTTTACATTATTAATTATTATGAATTGGTAACATAATTAAAGTGTAGGTATGTTTTTATTAGGTATATTGTTCCACACTGTAATTATAACTCATTCAGTGGCACAAATTAATAGCCCTCGGCAACATCATCGTAACCATCCGCAAATAAAATTGGCTTTTTTAACTAACAATTCTGATAATTTACAATAACGTAGGTAGGTGAAATGAATTCCGTTTTCGAATTTACAACGCATATTTAGCTGAAGAAATCATCATTTTATATCAAGTTGTGGGTACCTACCATACATAAACAATTTGGGTCATCATTTTGGTCACCCGATCGCATTTTCAATTGAATCGAAATATTTGTCGGAGATAACCTCCACAGGTAATTACGTTTTATTTACGTGGTAATTGCTTGTGCGTGTACTTGCATTATGATCAGAAACCCAAATCAGAATTACAAAAATGAATGCATGTCATAGCTGGTATTGCTGGGAAACGTACCCGGCATGCATGTCATAGGTAGAACTGCATTTTACACAGGTCTTTCAGAAACAAAATGACAGAGACATGAAACAAAAGTGATATGCTAGAGATGCTTTCTTATGTCACTAATTTCCAAATAGAATTGTATTCCTTAACAATAAGAAAATGACCGATGACGATATTTTATTGAAGTGTCATTGAGAGATTTGGAACTACATAGATATACCAACCTATGTGGTACATCACTTTAGGGCTTGTTTAAAAGGGGCTAAGATGATCGCTTATATGTCGGACATATAGCATTCGTCCCTTACTGTCAAATATGTAAGTGCGAGAAGGACGAATGCTATATGTCCGACATATAAGCGATCATCTTAACCCCTGGTCGTTGCGAACGATCATAAAAAATCATACCTAACATTGTCCCGCGTCGTTTTCACCGGACCAAGCAATATACTCTAAAACAAGGCTTGGCGTTAGCGCATATACGGATCGACAGTGCGCGATAAATAGAAAACCGATTCCAATTCACCGCGCTAAGTCAAATAAAGCTCTGGCTGTTTGCCACCTCGATGCTTGGGTGGGTAGCGGTGCCGAAATCAAGACATTATGGTAGGTAGTGAAATTCATGTAATTGCTGATTTTGTTACATATCTACTATAATTTGCGAAATATTCTGTAGGTAAAAGGTATATTATCTCATGCACTTTGCCATATCCAAAATCTTGTGGATAATCTAAATATGGAAATACTGGCCGCTATCAGATTTTTTTACGTTCTTCATTTTTCAACGGACCATTTATGAAGATTCTGTCAAGAATTGCATTAAAAAAGATGTACAGTCGGCAATAAAAACTTGTACCAAAGCTTTAATTGCCGACTGTGCCTTTTTTCCAGAATCATCAACTATTCGTTGAGACCGTTCCGATGAGCTGAAACATGATGGGTTCATCTTGGAGGAATTTAGGAGTTCGGTTCGGTACCCCGATGTGATGTTGGAGATTGAAGGCCATAGCAACATTATATTGCATTATTACCGCACTTACGTAAGTGTACCTCAGCTGAATCGATATATTATGGTCTAAACTTCAGTTGCAAGATTTATCCGAGACATACACACTAAGTTACTAACAGGGCAACTTAAATAAAAGGTTGTAAAACGGAAGCTCCTCAACTATCACACCTCTCAATTCGACTGTAAACTTTTTTGTTGTCACCGCACTATTTGGATCCTTTGCTTGTAAATATACTCATGGACTCAAAAAATCAAATAACTCTACTGACAAAACTGTGATTGTGGTTTCCTATTAATTGGATTCGGTTTATATGCTTGTCGCGCGTTCTCGTTTCCAGAAGAGTGCCTAGTGTATTTACCACTGAATTATGAGGTCATTGTTAATAATAATGTACTGACCACGTTCTGGTAATTAGTTGTACAATAAACTATGCTCGGGTAATTAACTACATGTGAAAACCGAACGAGACAAATTATTACAGTATTACGTCATCTGACCGGTTTTCCATTAGGTACGATCAACCAATTTGATTTCTGAGCCACTTCGTACCTTGTCACAGTGACATTAATATGAGATATCTAGTTGCTTTCATATTGATTTTCACTGTTACAAGGCACGAAGTGACCCGGAAATCAAATTGGTCGACTGTACATACTCCTAATATGATTAAAAATGTGTTAGCACACCTATTATTTAATAAACCAAATGAGACAGTCTTTACAAAGCTTCGTTTACAAACATGCAAGAATCGCATGAAAGTTTTACTACAATAAGGGCCTTAATAGAACGACTGAACTCATTAAACCTCCATAACCCGCAATATAGTTGCGTACTTGCATGTTGTGTATGAAACTTAAAAGATTCTTGATGATTAAAAAAGAACCTAGATAGAAATATGGCTACATTTTTGTCGTGTACTGTTTACACCAATATTGATCATACGTAATAATTTCAAAATGATGGCTAGGTAAACTTTGAACATAAATAGGTTTTTCTTTTAACCTGACTGTGGCTGTGAAATAAAGCGATAGGAGTGTGTGGTAGGACAGTGCCTTGGAGAAAAACCAGGGGAAAGCTCCGACACGACCACGCGGGCGGTTTAAACACGGGAATAAATGGGCGTTCTTGTCAACATTATCCCTTACAAATCGTAAATTGACCACACAAAAAAATGTTCTAGATTCTTCCACTCAAGTCCGTTCATACGAGTACTATTATATACCCCACTTGACCTAGTTACTTTAAATTATTTGTAACCATTTGGTAGAAAATACATATATCTTGTCTAGATGAGGGCCCTTGCGGATGCACTTCGACCCATTGGGATCTTTTGTGCAATAAATACATATATACACCTATATGGGTAACTTTTTAATACACTTAGGCTATTTTTATTTCCAACTATTCGAAATCCTAAATCCACAAAATAAGTAGTTCCTGGGATTCGTAGTTGTGACAGATGCATTTATTACCTATTTGGTACGGAACGGAACCAAAATAGTTATAAGTTTTTATTACAATGAACCCGATATAAAATATTTTTCACTTCTCATGCTCGAAAAGTGTGTCATATTAAGCTTATCAAGCGGGGGTAACGTATTACATTTAGCCCCTAGGGAAAGTACGAATTCATATGTATGACTTACATTACATTCTAATTTGAACAATCAAAATAATTCACATTCAATCAGAAAACACATCGACAGGCAATCGGAACGTTGGGTTCCTTTTTGGTACATATTTTCTTCAGCTAATTTAACTATGAAAAACATCAGGTATTTTTTCGTCTCTATTTCAACTACTATTTATCTGAGTCAAAACAATTAGAAAAAAGTTGCCGCCATATACTCATTGCATTTTATTATTAATTGTGGGTGGATAATCTTTCTTTATTTATTTTCTCGCAATCGAAATGAAAAGTGTAGAAACTCTGGTCTAAAAGCCATATTACCACTCGAACAATTTTCTCTCACTTCGTTCGGCAAAATAACCATCTCGTGGTAATGTGGCTTATTTTAGACCCTTGTCTTACAATCTACTATTTATATAACGCACTAGGTATTTTCGACAATTTATATTAGATAGAATTAATATTGCTTCAAAAAAAGTCTTCAAGAAACAATATGCATTAGAAAATAACACGATATCTGTCTCGCTTCGTTTCCTTTCGAATAAACTTTGTACAAATTATTAACGAGCATATACAAATAATTTAAAACAAACGTGACATGTACGTGAGTCTCTCTTGCTCCGTAAACATTTGTGTATAGTCAAGTCAAATCTCACGCCGTTTTAGCGACAATAACTTACACTGCTCTGAACTTGAATTTATAGTTCAATGCAGAATAGCGGTATAGTTTATTAGTTTTTTCCTTAAAAAAAACGTGCTTTTCTGTGTCTGACATGTTCTTTACATAATTGTCAACTTTGGATCAGGTGGTTTTTATTACGCCTCATTGGAAATTTTGTGCTCCATCATAACCCTAGCAAAACAGTCCTGATAATGTGGTTCAAAAAACAAAGCACTGAACAAAAAAATTGTTCGCTGATGCAGTCTCATAACGATAAGGAAATAAAAATGTTTCGTATTTGTATTTATTTTAGTTAAGATACTTGAAGATCGTGACCCTGTGGTAGGCGGTGTACAGCATACGAGTACATGCCTACCGTTACCAAACCGGGACATCTCAGCAAAGGAATTTGCTCAGGATCGTCCGGAGACGGCTAACTAAATTAACGTCACGGGGAACCGGTTCACTGCGCATTGGAAACGTTATTACTGTTATTATTGTAGACACAGGAAGTGTGTATGGAAAGCTGCAAGTAAAGCCTAAGTAAAATTAGCTTACCTACATAGCATTTTCAAAATATTCGAGGAATTATTTGAAAAACGAACGCAATTTTTACTTTACCTACCCATAAATATGAAAAATTATAACAAGCTACACCTATTTTTTTTGAACCTGACTGTGGCTTTAAAGGCCGGGCCCAATAAAGCGATAGGAGTGCGCGGTTGGAGAGTAGCCTGCGGAAAATCCAGGGGAAAACCTCCGGCAAGACCACGCGTGTCGTTTGGAACACTAGTTGTTTATTATTCTGACACGCATTACTTGTTTATACTTACTGAAACATCCATTTTTATAAATAATTATTTTTATTATTTACATGAAGTTATCTTTATTTTCACAGTTGCCTCCGGCGAGCGGACATCATCAAGATCTTCGATGGAAAAGACGCCAACGCTCCAGCTATTGCAATGCTGTGTAACGAACTCACAGGTAACTGCTAATAGGTCGACCAGTATAAAGTTGACTTTTCTTCACGAGGATGAGTGACGATTCAAGATTAATTGCGAATCGCATGTTCTGCTGTGCATTGTGCAGTTAATTACATTTGAATTCAAAAATTCTTAAAGAATACCTATCTGAAGAAATCTAGTAATTTTTGCCAATTGTTGCTCTTTAAATGGCCTCATGCAGTCAAGTTTAATCATATCAGCCAGCAATTCCTGTCAATAATTGATGACAATCAATGCACACAACCCTTAATACATAATTTATATGCCATGTGGTCTAATGCTCTAATGGTAAAATAAACTGTAGTGGACAGAAATAAGGGTACTTTGTAGGAATGTACGCGAGTTCCGGATGCAACTGTACCTATAGGTGTACAACCAGATAACATCGATTGTACAAAGACTGTCACAGTTTGTCGTGGTCGCGAGCCGCTGCATACATAATGAATGATGATTAGGGATCAATCTGAAACATAACTTTCACATCCCGATTTGATGTCAATGTGTTTTGCGCGCGAAACGAAGAAGCTACGTAGCTCAAGTAAGCGAAGAGCCCAAGAAATATCTAAATAAGCTCCATTGCATAATAATATAGACGTATAGATCCTTTTGATACGTGATCTCTCCGTAAATATGTGTAGCTATTTCTGCTGCTAACTATAATGAATATTTCAGGATATGAAGTGCTGTCGACGGGGCCTTCCCTGCTGCTGCAATTCACAGCCAACTCAGCCACTCCGGGCCAGGGCTTCGCTGCCACCTTCCACTTTCAACCGCCTCCTGACTCCACGGCCGCAGGTATTACCCTTATATTAACATAACTACCTAAGAAACCGCACGGCTGGAATGACGGCCGGATATACATTGAGAATGATGTTATAAGGATACAAGTTTACGTGAAACAATTATTTTCACATTTCACCATGTCTCGAACAATTTACAGTTCACATAAAACTTCTCGTGGTTATGGCACAATATCCCTGCACTAATTTAAAAAAAACTATGTTTTATTAGCAGATTCTTACCCATATTTTTCTTACCTAGAGGAAACATGCTTAATTTTCTAGAATTTTTATTCAATTTCCATTTCAATATACGTTAGAGGCGGCTTGTAATAAATGCGACCGATCCGGTTAAATTTGCAAGCGGAGCCAGCAAGGTATGAATAGGAATTTTGGCTAGGGTCCAGACGGCCCCTTGTGCTTACTTGAGAAGCACTGAAAATAGCACCCTCGTTTTATATACCATTTCTACGAAACATGAACACTCATTAAGCGGTCGTCTCCCAGTGAAAAAATAAACAATAGCATTGTTTTGTAATGAGCCCTGGGATCCCAGGGACGAAAAAAAAACAATACATAACAATAGCATGTTCGACCTCGAATACGCGGGCTCGGTGTGTCTATACACCGAGCCCGCGTATTCGAGGCCGTGCCAAGGGTTGGCGATCTTAAAATAGTTAATGATTCAAACTGGCTAAGAGCGCAAGCTAAATAAAGAGTACCTAATAATAGAGTAAAATTATTAGATAACCCAAGATAGATTAATAACTAACATTGTTATAAATATAAGAACATCATCAGGAATGTTAGAAAATTATTGCGCGAGGCGCCATCTACTGAAAATTGCCAGAACTAATTGAAGCTCTGAAGATGAAAGAGTTAGCTTTTTCTGCTGAAAAGCTGTTTCCCGTTATACAGTTTCCAGTATGTATTGCTAGATGGCGCTGTCTGCACAGAAAGCGCTTAAATTAGTCTTTGTTGCAGATTCAGATCGTTTGCTGAAACTAAGTTTTGGCAAAGTCTTCGAATCCCTAGGACCGGAAGTGAGCGCAACAAGTAAGTGAAGATATCATTAGTTTAAGTATATATTGTTATTTTATTCACATCCGGCAATTCATTAGTGCACAATAGATCTGCGTTCGCCTCTGTTTGTCGTAAAAGGCAACTAAATAGGATCATTTAGTACTCTTCGAGAAAGGGGACACAGAGAAGGCACACACTATCTTTTAGTAAGTTCAATCTGAAATCCTAGATTCTTCCGATCGACAAAACGCACAAATAAGTAGGTTTACCTGGATCGTAAGCTTATCTACACGAAAAGAAAAATGAGTTTTTTATGTAGAGGTCTATCAATTCTAAGAACTTATTTATTTGTTTTAAAAATTTAAACCGAAAAAGGACATTGCAATAAAAACTATCTATAAATAAAATACATCTTCAAGAAAAAATGGTCCTTGGATTTCATTTAAAGTTCATTTTTTGCCTATCCACTTAGGGTGGAGCGAGATTTTTTTTTTGGAAATTCACCTTAGAACCATTATAAAACCTTGCATTAGGCTGCCAGGTGTACAAGAAAAATTATAATATAAAAATTTAATACTATTTTTAGCCCTCTACTGCCATCTTGAATTTTAAGAATAACGTTAAAAAGAGTCCATATTGTATAAAATGCCCTTGTATCAAAATAATGTTGTTTTTTTAATTAAAATCAACTTAATTTGTTCTAAACACATAATATTGGAAATAAAAAATATTTTTATATTAGAAATACTTAGTAGTATTAGGTACTACCACCCCGTGTGGTTGCCGGGTAAGAATTGCGCCACCCCCATCTCTTCCCGTGGGTGTCGTAGGAGGCGAATAAGGGAAAATCGGAGGGTGGGCAGCAGCATCCTTCGATCATTACCACCATCAAACTGCGGTCGCCAACCCGCTTGCCAAGCGTGGCGACTATGGCAAATCCCCCCCAAGGGAAAAATAAAAAACATGCCCGACAAAATCAAACCTAGACCCCTAGTCCCCGGCGGCCCCGCTATTCCTGGCTCCGGTAGCGGCCATGGTAACGGCGGGGCAGGGGGTGCTACGCAAAGGACCGGTCTGAATGGCGAGCCTTGGGGGAGGCCTATGTTCAGCAGTGGACGTCTTTCGGCTGAAATGATGATGATGATTAGGTACTAGAATACTAAGCGGGTAGTTCAACAAAACAATTGAAGTTGAAACTACTTTTTTATAAATCGAGTTGTCTAGTTTCGTTTTGCATTATAAAATACCTATTATTTATCTAAATTATAATTTAAAGCTTGTGTTTATTTGTTCCAATAATTCAAAACCAACTTTACTCGGGGCCAATAGGAAAGTCTTTGGAAAACTTAACAGTCACCCAGTCGAGTCGTCGAGTTTTTTACCTATAGCGTTTAATGTGCCTACATTATTAAAGAACGTTGACAATGATCTCAGGTGATCAAAAGTGTTATTGTGAGATGTGTCAAGCTGTAGGAAGTGGTACTTGTTCCCAAGAATTGTCTCATATAAATCCAAGCATGAGTGAGCCATCACGTTGGTTGATAATTATATGTATTACGAGATTGTTCTTGTGTCCCTAAGTCATTATGTCTAAATCATGACCGTATGCTTCTATTTTTTTTTATTCAACGCCGGTTGCAAACAAGCGTACGGTCCACCTGATGGTAAGCGGCCACCGCAGCCTATAGACGCCCGCAACTCTAAAGGAGTCACGTGCGCGTTGCCGACCCTTTATAAGGTTTGAGGATGCACTGTGTTGACAGCAGAAGGAACACATTCAGGTTCCTCGCTCTCAACACAGTGCATCCTCGGGAGCTCTGGCAACCTTGCTCACCTCCAGGAACACAACACAACATACTTGTATAGTAAATAATGTTATTATGGCTGTGGTCTTCTGCAAGGCGGAGGTACTTCCCCAGTTGGGCTGCCCCAAATTCGAGCAAGATGACATTTTGCTGTTCCCTACCTCTCTTATAGTACATGTACATTATGTCGGAACCATATCTACATCCTAAGTTGTTTTAGCATTCTTTGTGGCATCTGGGATGTTGTATATAGCCGTCTATCGCATCTAAGTCCTACACACTTTCACTACTGGGTCTTGCTCCTTAAGAAATATGTGATATAAACACATAACGACATACGCATAACTAAACTGATAAATCCTGTAACATATTTCGGCCAGTCTTCTAATTTAACTACTGTGTCACCATGTAGACATACATTTTGTATTAAAGTTACTCATACATTTATATAATATAGAATGGTTCGAGAGCAAATTTCTGTGCCGATACAGCGATATTCCAATGCCATCCGGTATGCGCTATTGTTACAGCCAATGCAAACACTATATAGGTATTACACGGAGAATCCAGCCACAATGTTTGTTTAGTGATCGATAGACTAGAATTATGTAGACAGACTTCGAAGTTAGAGATCTGACTCGAGACTACGAGAAGCTATAGAATAAATTGTAGGTTGAATCTCATACGAAAGAAAGAATCACTTTATTATTATTTAAATTAAACATGCAAATACATCACACATATTCGAACTAACGCCTGTATTTGCAAAAGTGGTAGGCACTAACTAGTAGGCAGAGCACATGAAGTAAAATTTTCAATGCCTCTTTTAGAATTGTAGGTATAAAGATAGTTTGCTAGCCCATCGCCCACAACACACTTCAATCCTATTCCCATAGTCGCCTCTTACTACTCCGATGGGATGAAGAGGATAAAAGGACGGAATTAAATATTATCAGATTTAAAAAAAAGTCTATTGCATCACAGCGTTTAAGTAACCACTTGTTACTATTATTACTATTTTAATTATTTTTATAGGTAGCCAAGTCTCTCGAAGTGAGCTTTTCTCACATTTTTGTATGTCATACCACAACAAAATGTTTGCACATTTTAAAACATTTTTTTTTTATCTTTTATACTTAATAACAACTCATTAGTGTTAGCATTCAGTCTGAAATTAATTTGATTTTTAAAGGCTAGTATTTAAAGGCACATCAAAAAAAGACCTAGCAACCTAAAACTGCTGATTTTTTCACTTCTCCTTTTCGAAAAAAAGGCTTTTCAAGCCTGCTTATAAACAAAACTCGTTTTTGCTCACTCTTAATATTTTTTTTATTTCTGCCCTGCTCACAGGAAGCAAAAACGTTTTGGTCGTAGGCTGGCAACGCGCGCGTGCGGGCAGCCGCACGGGCGCCCCCGCGCAGGCGGCTCCCCCCGCCCCTGGTTTAGTTATTCATCTTTAAACATTACAACAATCAATGTAGGTGTATACTATGTATCTTAAGCCGTCGTCTCCCAGCGAAAAAAGTACATTACTACAGAGGCCGGGAAGTAAGGGTATATACAGTATATACTCGGCCGGCGACTCCTAGGATAGTTACGAGGTTGGCAACCTCTTTTCGAACATGCAATGAAATAAATTAAAAAAACTCCAAGAAAAAACTTTCTAAATAAAGTAACAGCAAATAAGACAAAAAATATACCTAATAAATATATTACTATTTATTTCGTTCAATTTCCAACTTGAATTGAATATAAAACACTACTACTACATAAATATATTAAAATGTACGAAGCACGTTTCTGAACGAAACGTTAGGATCGACCTATCCTATTGTTTTCGTATGTTCCTTTCCATAGCGCTTTGGGTAGTGATGATTTTTGACTTTGTTTTAGCTGTGTAAGTGTTTACATGTATTAGCAAATCATAATTTTATGAATTAAGCACACAAATCCTACACTTCAATTTCGGTAATTTGAGCAATAATATACTAATGTAGTAAGTGCACTGCATAAGATGACATCTTTGTCGTGAGCTAAAAATTGGCAATTTTTTCGTTAGAAATCGAAATCAATGAAACAAGTGGGTATTTTTAGTTTCAAACTAAAATTAATATCAAGGTTAGGGAAATACTTGTAGGTTACTATTTTTTAAATTCGAGATAATGTGAGCGGCCATACAAGAAACGGGATTTTTTCGGTACGTAGGTATACATTCAGTTGCAGGGAACCGTTGCCCCCCATGCATAGAAGTCTATATGGAGGGAGGGTCAGGATTCTCTGCACTTATGTAAGATGGTACGGAACTGTTCGTGTGCAAGTGCGACTCGCACTAAGGTGGTTTCTTTTTTTTGGAGGAATATGGTTTTTAAATTAATCAAGGGGGCTGCAAATGTGAAAGACAATTCATTTATTCAACTATGTTTGCTATGATAAAACTGGCAATATCTTTTCCTGTTTATCGCAAATATCACTACTCTTTCAAACTCACAAATGCTTAAATAAATAAATTTAAATGGTACTTCACTTCAAACAGAGTTGTGTTAAATGCATCTTGCCACGGCAGCGGCGGGCAAATAAAACATCCCCGCTTTGTATAAATAAGTAAACTGGCTGCAGTTGCAGTGAAGCGACCAATTTAGATGGTCACTTCACATAGCAATGTGATTTCAATGTAGCTGGGACATGTTCTGACAAGTTAGTGTGGCACGCAACACATTGCGATACGAAGTGACAATGCAAATTAACCTCCACCGCGGTGCCGCACTTGTACCAAGGATTTCTGGAAATGTAAAACTCACACCATAACTGAGTTTATTGCTTAGGTACATAACGCTACTCCTAGGATCACACGCACGGCTTTTTAAATCTAACCGCGAAATTGTTTTTGAATGCAAATTGTATCGAAACTGCCGAGCCAACTGCAGTTCGCTGTTGGCGGTCACTTTGAGTGTTAACGTTTCGTTTTCTTTTTTGCGCGCTAATTTCCACGCATGCCGAGTGCCGAACTAACGCCTTATTGACACGTGCGAGACTCGCATGCGAGTTTCACTACATTGCACGATTTGATAGGTTGTTTGAACTCATTATACCCCAGTAACCTATAACGTAATGAAGCTCTCATGCATGTCTCTTACATGTGTAATTATAATTAAGGCTTTAATGTTCCAATATGTGAGATCGAGCCCCCGAAAGACGTCAGAACAGGAAACGTAACTATTAAGGCTCGGTTTTATAAAGATCCGTTAGACCGTATGTCGGTTGGTTATGTCAAAAAATGTATTGAGTTACTAAAATTTTATCTGACATTTGGTCTAACGGATCTTTATAAAACCCGGCCTAAGTTGATTTCTCATGATCACACGATGAGTTACTTTCTAGTTTCACGATTTTCAAGTAGGCTGAAAAACTGAAAATGTTTAATGAACAATAAAATGATAATGCATAGAAACCGATGTAATTTGGCAGCCTAGCAAGGCCATTCCATTACAAATGACGAATTTTCATTGATTTTTGGAACACTAGATCACTTATGAAAAATCTATCCGGTTATTTTGTTAGAAATATGAAAGTTTATTTTAACGAAGATATTTAACATGTATTTATTGACAGAGTTACCAAGGCATTTTTCAATATTTTGTTCGGTTACTTTGTTTCTTTTGTTTTTCAATCCACCGTAATTTTTGTGTAGTGTAATTCTACATTACTTTTTCACACTGGAAGCTCAAACTTCAGTAATTTCGTCAGATCTCTGAATAGTCCTTGCCATAAATTAGGTTTATTGATTGACCACGAGCTCATTTCATCGTTTCTAGCCCTATCCCAATAGGGCTAGAAACGATGAAATTTATTTAATACACGCGATATATCTCGTCCTCCGTCTGAGTAAGTATATGTTTTTACTCATAGTAACAAGGTTAATTTAATTACCCATACCAATATCGAATACATCCTTAAAATAAAATATAAGCGATGCTAATTCGGGCTTCGCGTCTTAAATGCCTGTGAGAAATGCCAGTCACAAGACAAGAATGCCCCTGTCACAATGTTCCCTGCAAAATGCAAATATCTCGCAATTTACGCGACCCCTGGCTGCTTTAGAGAATTGCATAGTTCTTCTTGCAACTTATAAAATGTTTGTGTTTGGCATAAAAATGCATTCACATTCATAGTGCGTATATACTTGCAGATTTTATAATGGTCAATGTTTTTTTTTAAATAATATTGATTAGCATATTTAAAAATCTGTGATGCTCTAACCATGTACCTATGTGATTGATTACTGGACTCATTTAAGAAGATCCCTTCAAATTACCACTTTGCTCGTACAAACACAATCAGGTACTATATATCAAAAATTCATTCTGAACAATCAAATCAACACAAACCCGGAAACTGCGAGCGAAGTAATAAAATATGGAAAAGGCCGGCGCATGAAAGCTGGCAGCTTTTAACTAGCAAAAACTAGCCTCCAAGCAATCAGAGCCCAGCCGGGCGGCACCCTTCGTTCGGTAGCCATAGTATAAGCACTTGAACTATAATTTTCTCGTAACTTGCCAGTGTGATAATTATAACTCATGTTTGTTTTAGTTGAGTGATGAGTATCGCGGGCGCACGTGGATACGTAAAAACCGGTCGAAATCTGACTCGCGCACGAAGGGTTCCGTACCATTATCTATAAAAACAATAAAAAATCCTTTGGGTACGGAACCCTGAGAAAGAGAAACATTAAAATACGATTGAAATTATCGTCCTCTAACGTTTTCCCAGTTGTATATTCTTTACTCCGCGGTCCGCTTTGGCATCTAATCCCAAGATTTAGCGTAGGCTTGTAATTTTTTTGTCCGCTGTTCAGCCGATGTTATATGTACCTAAAAGCCAAAACATGGAATTAACTCCTACATTTATTTAGTAATTAGTATGTACTAGAAAGATAGGACTTTTTGACACTAGTTATCCGTCTCTGCTCGTCAGGCACGTCGATGTTTCAGTAACTGCATTACCTAAACGCGTATTTTTCTATTTAAAATACCCTTTCTAACATGTTTAACCCCATAAATATCAAATACATATGTAGGTAAATCGACATTGTAAGTATCAATAATAATTGTCCTCTGTATTATTTCTTATTATCCCCTAAAATTGACATTAGCGAGTTAATTTTGTAAATTAATGAGTTTAATTTTTTTTCAAAAATAAAAGAAATATTTCGAAGCAAACCTATATGGGTGCTGTACTGTTAGCTTAGGCACCCAATAACAACTCGCTGGGCCGAGAAATCTGCTATTTCACATACGGTCTGTTTCGCCGTAAAGGGTTCCAACCAAAAACAACCCTTACAGAAGTGACCTGAAGCGTCATAATTGAAAGTTACACGTCTGGCCAAGGTATATTGCGTTAGTGTTGTACCTAGGAAACGATACTTTAATGTTTATTTTAGTTTCCAGAAGTATTTCGAAATCTAGGTATTATATCTGTTTGAGATCTTGAGGTGAGGACCACTTAGGTACGCACCTGGATGAATTGGAGTCACACGTTGTTCAATTCTTTGAATCAATTTCACTCACATTTCCTCTCAATTAAATTCAGGTATTTCTATAACTAGTGGCTCTGTGACCTGTAGACCTCGCGAGTGTATTTTTATTTGTAATTTTCCATATACTGACTACACAACACAACAAAAAATAAACTATATAATTATCGAACCTGCTCACAAAATTTCAAGAGAATCGATTGAGAAATGCGACCTACAGGTTCGGTTTGTTATTCTTTACATAGAAGAACAAACCGAAATCTGCCCACAGAAACATAAAAAATCATTGAAAAAACACTTAACAAAAAAATCGATCTCATCAGTTTCACGAGAATCGGTTGAGAAATGAGACCTATAGATAACAACAACCGGAAATCCGAACATATGAAAGCATGTTTGTCGAAGCTGAAGCGGAGACCTTCGTTTCAGTTGGTCAATTAATCACATGTTATTATTTCCATATATCATGTGTACAAATAATTTCTTGAAATCAACTATGATAACTTGTTAAAGCTTGATAATATACCTGTATAAGTTACACTAGCTACATAAATGTTAATAACTTGCACAATTTATGATGGCACGTCGATTTTGGATGCGTTGCGAGATTAAACTGTCATTTAATCCTGTCATGAAATGGTTATCATTTCACATCGATCAAACACATTAACCGGTTAACCAATCGAGGAAACAGCGACGTTATGACAAGGTTATATCACTGTTCTTCTTCAACATAAGAGAGTCCACTGCTGGACAATACCTCTTGAACCACTTCCATAAATTTCCACATGGATTTCGATGCATGAGGCCATCTATGGGTCAGCCCTGTTGCCTTTTTTAATATCGTCCGACCACCTAGCTAGCGATCTGCCCATGCACGCTACGGTTTTCCCCACGAGATTTCCAACTCCAAGGTAGCTCTTGCTGGCACCATATGTCATCGTCGCTACGACAGCTATATTCCTGTTAATTCTCCCAAAGTGTTCCAAACCCGACACATTTCATAATGCAAGTTATAATATAGATTTGCCTTACTTTATATGGGTGACATCCCTACGCAGAAAACAACTGTAGCTTGTTTGTACACATTATGGGCACTGGTTTGTTCAAAACGCGGCCAAAGCTAAAGAAGCAATGTTTGCTCGCCAAAGCAACTGTGCTTAATTCAGCTGTGCACTTCACAAACTTGTGTTTAGTCGGAGTTCGCATTCATTGGAGCAAACGTTCGCATTAGTTGGGTGACGTGGTGTAAATTGACTGACTTCACCTTCATACATAATGGCGTTTAAAGTTTGTATTCTATTATGAAATGATATTGACATTTCATATTTCTACGCCTACAATTTTATTACTTCCCTGTATTGTGTTTGACAAAATACAACAGCATTATTACAATTTTGAGTTATCATCACAAAAATTGGACAACAAGGAAACTGTAACAGTGCACGGTGGCGTCGGAAATGAAGCGAGATTTATATTTTCTACTTACTCTGTTTCAACACTGTGTATGGTTCTTTTTTCCGTAGTTGTTTTTACCTAGTATTCTTAATATATTTCTGTACATGAGATGGCAGTTAAATGCCGTGCCTTAACATTAAGGTAAATAGATAGTTTAGAGTAAAGTTATATTAAGAAAAACACTGACTTACGACAAATATCACGATTTATTTCCTTGGTGTACTTCTACAGACTCCACTTAATGCTAGCGCTCGTAACAGAATGCCCTCTCTGCCCAGACATCGGCTTTTTGTTCTCGTATCCCCACCCGAAAAGGGTAGGGAGTCAAGATCAAACGTCCGAGCTGGTATTACAATATTATTGCTTACCCTCATATTTAAACAAATTATTTACAAATTACCCTACATTTTACAAAATCATCACATTCGGCCATCCGATAACGTGCTGCCTCTGGCGCACATATTCTAACATGAGGCATTTGGTTTATTCTAATTTCAAATAATGAAATGGCAGTGTCTTACAACAATTTAAACAATACAGAGACAGTTAACACCTCGTACCTAATCAAACGTGAATGAATTAAGTCTAATCAAACGTGAATGAATTAAGTTCAGGCATAATATCCATACCAACAACATTAAATATCATGGCTATTTCACAATGGCAACATTAAATATCATGGCAACATTAAATATCATGGCTATTTCGCAATGGCAGTGTCTTACAACAAGTTAAACAATACAGAGACAGTTAACACGTCGTACCTAATCAAACGTGAATTAATTAAGTTCAGGCATAATATCCATACCAACAACGTTAAATTATCATGACTATTTCACAATCCTTCCTTGAATAGTAGTAACAATATCTGTATTTAGATTTAAAAAAATGATACATTTAAATTGAGAGTATAGAAACAATGCAACACAGACTAAATGGAAGAACTACCAAATATTTAATAAATGGAATACAAATGTTAATGAATATTGTATGAATACAGAAATCATAAAACCTAGAAACAAATTAACAATAATCGCTTGACTCTAACAATATCTAAAAACTAAACATCATACCTAATCAAGTAAGGCGACGTTAATATTCAAATGAGAATAACTAAATGAATTATTAAATCAACATTAGTATACTGGATCGTATGTACATATATTCCAGTAAGTCTCATTTTTTTGTCGCTTTTATCAAAAGTGTGCTACTATTGTTGATACTGGTACAACGCTCGCTCAGTCACCCTGCAAGCCAGTCAAGTTTCCAGCAGTGTCGTCAGCACGCTCACTCCGACAGCTGCACTAGTCATCGGTCATCAACGCACACGTTCCGAAACCTAGTTCTTACTTTCGTCGTTGTAACTGAAAACTCACACATACAATTAATAAAATCATCACATTCGGTATTTTTCAATCAATAAAGTAGTCTAGATCAGTAAAATTTTGATGTATATTATTTGCACGGATTATTTTTAAAAATTCCAATTCATAGATGCAACTATTTTATTGCATGATAATGTTTCACAAGGTGTAGGTATATTGGTAAATTTTCATCAAATTAGATTCAAACAAATAATAAAATGATTATTATAGGAATAAAATATATCTGGTATTACTTATCGAATTACAAAACATTGGAATTACGGTACTTTTGATTGCTTTCGTAATGTACCGGACATGGACATGCACCTTGTATATACTTACTCATTGTATATTCTTTAGCGTAATTAGCTTTTAACCCACAATTGTGACCAAATAAATAAATTTAAAAAAAACTCACTATTGTATTAATTATTATCATACTAGCTAAAACAACTTTTTCCGTTCGTATCAGATTTTTACACGTATCAAATTGGACAATGGAATGAACATATTATAGGATAACAGCAAGTTGTATGTAAAAAATGTATGCTATTAATAACTCACATATTCGAACTTCAAATAGACATCATGAATGCATTATTTAATGGAACTAAAACTTTCGTATAATTATATGCATTGACTTGTGCTGAAGATTGAAACTTTTAGTCATGAACCATGTACAAATTGTACTAAGTTTTATACGCTGACTCTGAGCTTTCTGAGGAGGTTAAGCAAATCTACCTGCACCCCATTTCTGTAAAGTTTAGACTGACAATTGAACTCGAACGTAAACTTTATGCAAACAATACGAAACTAATGATACGATCACATTTCAACATGACGCTCGCGCTCTTTTACATGACGACGTGAGCTACGAACACCTATACATACTATGACACAAAACTCCATACAACTATAAGACCTTGAAGTATATCTAAAGTAGCTATCCCGCAAAAATAAATCAATACTTTAAATTCTCCAGCATAATTTCTTATACTGAATCTCAAATAACCAGAAGCCCAAGGCTTTGTAGAGGTATAAAATCGCAGTCTCAGTTATTATATGAAAGATTGTATTATCTAATTTGGAGACCATAATACACATATAAACCAACATTTCATTCACCCAGCTAATGATGTCCCTGTTCCTAGAAATTAATTGCCTGAAAATTGAGACGGTCTCAACTTCATGGCAAACCAATAATTTAATTGCAGGTGACCTACATCGTAAGATAATGAATAATGAATAATGAATCGTAAGATGCGACTATTATATCTATGCGACTAAAAAATAACATTTTTAAACCACTTCCAAGCCTCATACTTAGTAGCCATAAAATTATGGTGTGTATTAATCTGCCATCTTGGTTCACGAGAGCAGATATTACCTAACGGGAATTCATGGTAGGTATAGAGTAAAGAATCCTGCCCGGTGCCTAAATTTTTCAATTTTTCCTTCATTCTAGAAAATAGAGTAAAGAGTAAAATAAACTTTTTTTTTTTAATGAGAATTGCAATGTATGATACTGTGCTTATGGTGTCTCGGTATACATGGATATTGTAGTGACGATTTGTGCACACTTAATATTAATATGAATTGGTTGTCAATATGCTACAAGTTTTAGACATTAATGGTTGGACATTATCTTTCCTAAAAACATAGAATGTATTAAATCTTAATAATGCCTCAATCAAATCGAATAACGCGATATCTGGTTGAGAAATAAGGAGAGACTCAACCAAAACAGTATTCCATATAATGCCCTTCAGCAAAAAAAAACTCTGGGACACGCCTACAAATGTAATAGGTACCTACAGGCTGTTTTTCTTTCTCAGAAAGCTATAAAGGATCATGTCGAAACCTATCACATCAGACCATCTTGCAGGTTATGCTGGTCGATACATTTTAACAGTTCCTAATTACATTTTCATTGTGCAATTTTAACACATGTACATATATTGTTGTATAAAATGATTCGTGTACATGATATAATATAAATAATTATACATTGGAACCATTCTGTTGCTATATTATCTGACACATGTTCATTGTATAATAGATACTATACCATGTTAAAATACCAATACGCGACATATGATCTAAGTGTTGAAATATCTTCAGGCACAATCTATCTTTGATTGACTGACTCGAACTTTCTCAGAAAATATAGTCATCGGTGCCTATTATGGAGATGTAATTCCGCTACTGACCTACGGAAACAATCTGAGGAAACTCTGTGAATGTAATAATATCTGCAGAAAAGATGCCTTAGAATGATCTGAATCATGTCGTATGAAACAGACAACTTTCCGTGTTTAGACAAAGAAGTTTTGAACATACTTAATTACATTAATAGGCACGAAGTATAACATTTGAGTACAGTGCAAATGTCATATTAGATTGCCAAATGTCAATACCTCCATATATTATGAGCACATAGTTATAACGGCAATCAGAGTTTTAATCAGTTCCCGATTGAAATCAAGGCCCTGGAAAGAGACTCTTAAATTGGTTCATCGAGAAAGCATACCCCTTAGAGATCCCTTATAGGGATAAGTTCGCCTCTATTCTTCAACCTCTTGTGGCATGTCTAGGTACGCGTTTTAATTTGTGTACAATAAAGTGCTTACATACATACATACTTTTGTATTATAATTTGGATACTGGTAACGAAATGCTTTAAATTTTGTATCTAAGGAACATTGCTTTAGTGTATAAACTTGACTCGACCGTTGAAACCACTACTGTACCTAGACATTATGATCTGTGTACACAGTTTGCAATAAACTTATTTTAATTCTTGGGAAAGAATTTGATAAAGCTCCTCAGACTTTTCTTCACTAACCTAGAAGTAGATACTGGAAACTGCATAAAACCATCTTAAGTACAAATGTATCTGAGCATATCAAGGTGTCGTTTAATTAGTCTGATATGTCACCCTACTAACTTGCCAATGCAGCCCTGCTGCTATATTGAAAACGGTATAAAATAATATGTGCTGATTTAAATGTATTCAAGCGTCGTGAATTCTGGTTGTTACCTATATCGACATAAATTGAGATTGGATAACACTGAAACATAAGTATATATATTACTTCGCATTAAAAGGAATAAGTACTTAAAGGTTACCTTAGCCTACAGGACATTAATTAACCAATAACTATCAATAACACTGAGAAACTCGAAGTAATCCACTTTTTTTTTTTACTAGTAAAAGCCAAAAAGTTCTTAGGATATTGTATGAAATTCAACAAGAAAAACTACTACTACTATACTATAATATCTAGACTTGATTCTAGTCATTTATTTGAGAGACTAATTGACTTTATCGTTGCATAACTTTCATGGATATATTATGACGTAACGGAGCCACGCTGTTTTGCCACCTAAATATTGTTTTAGTTTTCAGTATATAATCTTATATTTGTATGTATTAAGGTATTTATCTCCATAGATAAATACCTTGGCCCATGCCCTTGTTGCCTCTCGACACTTCTCAAATGGACTGTTATGCACGTCATGTGTATAATATGTTAAACTTGTATTGCTTTACATTACAAAACGATTAAAACTCACGTATAGTTATCACTCCGGGCATTGTATTGAATTCTATTTGGTAGTAAAAAATATTCTCCATAACAATAAAATCGCCCACAAAACTTCCATTATATTTCTATAACAAAATGGATATACTTAACTTTCAAGGTATGGCATACTTGGCCTAAACAGTACATAGGGCTGAATAACTTGGCACACTCAGCCTACAAAGTACCTAAGGCACACTCAGCCTTCAAAGTAGGTACCTACGGCACACTCAGCCTTCAAAGTACCTAAGGCACACTCAGCCTTCAAAGTAGGTACCTACGGCACACTCAGCCTTCAAAGTACCTAAGGCACACTCAGCCTTCGAAGTACCTAAGGCACACTCAGCCTTCAAGGTACATAAGGCACACTCAGCCTTTAAAGTACCTAAGGCACACTCAGCCTTCAAGGTACATAAGGCACACTTAGCCTCAGGGTTGAATAACTCGGCACACGTAGCCCTCTATCACGTTAAGATGAATACTCGGGCATAACTAGCCCGTATATCTGAAACACACAGCCTGGACAGTACTTGTGGTTGCATATATTTACTATTATTATTTTATAACTTCGTAAATTAGTACACTATCTTTCAATTTAGATTTAAAGAATAATGTTATCTTTGTTAAAGGATAATAAACGAATCGGTCTATCATAGCGTGTCTTAATCAGACTTACCGTCTGTTCAATGCATGTGGTTACACAATAATAAAATTATTAAAACAACTTTGATTCAATTAGGCATAGGTACTGAACTTGTTAACGCCCACTAAGGTGGATCAGACAATTTGTATAAGATACGCTACTAAGTCAATCACATAGTTCAGTACACTACACATGGATAATATGGATATATCAGCCAGCCAAGTGCTGGTACTTCCAAATACTTTTTATAGTCAAAAAGAACTCACTCATGGTTTGAAGTCGGAAAACAAAATGGTAATCGCATCACTCAAGAGATCATCTCTTACTCGTTATTGTACAGGAGATCATTATTAAGGAGTGTTTGACCACATGGTCTCAGTTAAAATCATCAAGAAACAATATCAGGAAGTACCCTGACCAATTGTTACCGTAATACTTTCTGAACGAAATACTAATACTAATATCAGCTATTATTTTACTAAATTATATCTTGCAAGATTTTCAAAAGATCTCGCTCAGTGTTATACTAGAGACCATTATCAGGGAGTGCCCTGACCACATGTTCTCATAGTTTAAGATATCAAGGAACAATGTCAAGGAGTGCCCTGACCGATTGTTACCTTAATACTTTCTGAACGAAATACTATTGAATATCAGCTATTATTTTACTAAATTATGTCCTGCAAGATTTTCAAAAGATCTCGCTCAGTGTTATACTAGAAACCATTATCAGGGAGTGCCCTGACCACATGTTCTCACAGTTTAAGATATCAAGGAACAATGTCAAGGAGTGCCCTGACCGATTGTTACCTTAATACTTTCTGAACGAAATACTATTGAATATCAGCTATTATTTTACTAAATTATGTCCTGCAAGATTTTCAAAAGATCTCGCTCAGTGTTATACTAGAGACCATTATCAGGGAGTGCCCCGACCACATGTTCTCACAGTTTTATATTAAGGAACAATGTCAAGGAGTGCCCTGACCGATTGTTACCTTAATACTTTCTGAACGAAATACTATTGAATATCACATATTACTTTTATTACTAATGCAACACTACTATGCAAACATCACTTGATATCTTAAGAGATTTGTATGGGTACTTACAGTCCGTATTCCCTCTTCTGAAATATTAAGAAAAACACTGACTTACGACAAATATCACGATTTATTTCCTTGGTGTACTTCTACAGACTCCACTTAATGCTAGCGCTCGTAACAGAATGCCCTCTCTGCCCAGACATCGGCTTTTTGTTCTCGTATCCCCACCCGAAAAGGGTAGGGAGTCAAGATCAAACGTCCGAGCTGGTATTACAATATTATTGCTTACCCTCATATTTAAACAAATTATTTACAAATTACCCTACATTTTACAAAATCATCACAGTTATAAGCTTAGTTATTGAATTTGTTTTTATTGATACACAAAAAGGGTCTATATTGGTATCTCTAAAGTTTTTTGTCTTATTTTTGTATTCCCGCGTATAGTTTGTCATTCTGATCATATGTCCTAACGTTTTTAGCCCTATTAATGATTCACCTAATACATTTTGACCCAAGTTCAATTGTCCTACTCGGTTATTCCCTAATATTATTTGTCCTAACGTTTAATGCCCCTAATTACTATTGACCTAAAGTTATTTATCCTAATATTCAATAGCCTTAAATGTGATTATCCTATTATTGTTATGCTTATGACACGTGACTTTAGGATAATCGTTAAAAGGGATTTCGTCCAGCAGTTTTGTCCTATTGGATTTTGTCATAACGCTTAATAGTCATAACATTAATTTAGCGCGTAGTAGCGAGTAAGTTTTGCCTTTTACTGAGCTTTTATAAAAAATTACCTCGAATCTTCTAACCCATCCACGTTAGTCGATTTTGCAACAGGTCTTTCTGGACATTTATAAAAAAAATTACCTCGAAGATATAAATATAAGCTTTCACATTTATAATCATTTAGTGGAATTTGTTATGAATTGCGGCAGATAATTACATAGGTATTCAAACTCGTATTATTACAACGAGATTAAATCCAAATACGAATTCGCTTAATTCAATGACCACATTGTTAATGCTTATAGGCAACGTTATGAAATTATGTATTAGCCGTGTTTAACAAAATAATTTATACAATGTTGCTGATTGAATGCCATACGGTTTGGTAGCGGTAGACAATCGGGTATTTGGGTCACGGGCATGTTAAATAATTGAGATCGCGGGCTTGCTTATCTCGGCAGGAGGCAATAACCATCGATATGAGGTTAGGGGTCGTGATCACCGGTCAGTTCATATTAGAGGATATATGACGACTTTATAAACTTTCGAGTGACCCGTTTCGTGATATTCTCTTACGTAATTTATGTATCCTATGTTTAAAACTCGTGGGAGTTTTCTCTAATAGGTACCTACCTAACGGTTAAATAGGGTTTTTTGGGGTCGATTTTGCAATCGCCACGTATAAATTATACGTCACCTTCTAATGTCATATTAAAGAAAAGGACAGAGCTAATATTTATTTGACAGATACTTTTATGGTGATTGAACAATCGACCCTTAATGTAGGAAAATAAACAATAAAATTGTAAGAATAAAATAAATCTCGTTATAAGAAGTCGAAATTCATGATCATGTAAAATAAATTTTATTCTTACTTTTGAAATTCATGCATATGTTATCTGTGCTTAAAATTAGCTAATCGGTAGCCGCCATTATTATGACGTCATACGGCACTATAATGCTGGATCCACACAATGGGCGAAGATAGCACAACGTACATGAAAATAAGTCTTTCTTCCTTTAACGCATAACTGCGTCCTGTACGATGGGTATAATTACCTTTCTACGTAGCCCATTGTGTCATCCGACATAACGGCTATATATTTGACACTTGTGACAGACAACATTCAGTGATGCGGCCAATCAAAATTGCATAAAGTTTTTTCTATAATCGATATGGTTTACGAAAGAAAGATAATCGATTCGAATCGATCGACAAAAGAAAAACAATAATAACGTAGCAACAATCTAAAATAAATTATTTGCAAAATATTAGAATTTTAATTAACAAAAATAGAACTACTCCCATAGGCAGACGTAATAGTACTCGATAACTGACACGTGACGTTGTCAATCACTATCTATTGCCCTATGAAGTCACACGTTTTCTCGTAAAAATGATAGCTCGCGTTTTCGAGTGGATATTGAAACTGCAATTTAAATCTTATTGTTTTAATATTCATCGATTCCATAAACTAGGAATAAAAATTCCACTTGGTACCTAATTTTTTTTTTGAAAAATTGAAACATAAGGATTAAGGACTACTAAGGGTCGGTTGCACCAACATACGATCACAGGCCGGTCATCGTCAAACATGGCGCCGGCAGCTGTCATCCCATATAAACTTGTCAAACTTTCCATACAATCAGATTTTAACAAACACCGCTTACGATGTTAGACGGTTTGATGCAACCCACACTAAGTTAATCACTATCTTCTACGTTGCGCTGCGTCGCAGTCCCTGGCACGTATTTTCCCGCGTTGTTAGAATAGTATATTTTCCAGTGATAGACATAAAATATAATACTATGATTAAATTAAACTTTATCTTTTTTTTAAATTCTATATTTGTGTTAATACGTCCAAAAGCATTTTATTTTCGCAATATTAAAACATGTTTCTCAAACGTGTGTCACGTGACGTCAACCAAACATATGCAGCGTGTGACTAGGTTATTGGTGATGTGTGATGTGACGTCATCTAGTTGTGTTGCCAAATGTCAATCATTATTGATTCTCGCTATCGCTACCTATTACAAAAACCATCACCGAAAAAGGAGAGTGGGAATTTGCCTACTGTCGATAGCTGAATGGTAGCTATTTTTTTGCATTTACACCTAATCATAATTTCATAGCACCAGAATTCAGGAATGTGAAGGCTGTTTTGTGAGTATAGGTATGTTTGAGATTATGTTAGTTTCAGATCACACTCACACAGGTCACACTCCACGCCTGTGACAAGTTTAACAGTCACGATCAATATTTTCTCAATTATTTATAATAACACGTAGCGCGTGATCCCTGTTTTAAGGTTATGTTTTTGAATACAACTTACTTACGTCAAAATATGGCTGCCACTGTGAATGTTCGTTTTGGCACAATTTTTTAAAATGAAAATAAAATATATATTTTTTTCCTTAAGTACTATAATTTGCGGAAAATATATTTTTATATGTACATGTACGTGTAAACTTTTATTACAAAACATTTTTAAAATTTTGACAATTATCCTATTGGACTTACCTTGTTACTTACAGTCTTAGTAATTGTCAAATACAATATTTTTATAGAAACAGGAAAGTTTCTGTACACGGATCTAAAACAGCCACGTTTGCAAACAGCCTTAGTCCTACTGTGACTATCATCGAGCACTGTTGACGTACTTGCAACGATCAGGAATAGATATGCAATGATCAAAAGCTATCGCAGTCAAAGATCTGATCCGTAGGCATAGCAATCTGGGATTTACGTAACACGAATTGAGAGGACGGATACCTTTACAGGCATTTCCAAAATATTTAGACTACGAACGCATTCAAAAATATTTCGATACTATACTGATATAAGATTAAGTTGATCTTAGGTTACTACTTAAACTCATTTTTTAGGGTTCCGTACCAAATGGTAAAAAAGGAACCCTTATGGTTTCAATCTCTCGAGAACTACTTATGCTATCGATTTGAAATTTGGAATAGTTATAAAGAAGGCTTACATAAATGCATAGAACATGACTTTTAAAAAAAAAAATATTTTCTGTGAAAAATGACAGATAATAGGTGGTTCAAAATTTGAAAGTCCAGTTAATACGTCGAGTGGGGTGTCATATGAAAGGGCTTGGGTTGCACATTCTGAAACAATTGGTTGAGTCATTTTTATTTATAAGGGAAAATGTAAAAAAAAACCGTCCCCCCCCCCTTTATCTCCGAAGTTTACCAAGAAAAACATATAAAATTATTACATAACATTGATATCAATGTATGTTTTACAGGAAAAATACATCTGTAGCTCTATCTAGTTTTTCTTTTTTTTTATCGTCAAAAAACTTTTCTATACTAAGTTTGTAATTTAATCACCTTTGCATGTATTTTTGGTTTATAAAGTCCTACAAGATTATGCTGAAAGTACCTTCTTTCAAATAAAGAAAAAAAAATTGAAATCGACTTACGTGATAAAGAATTATCCTTGAAAAACTACCATACATACAAAGTTATTCAGTTGCTCAAATTTGTAACAAAAGTCGCCGATAGATGGCGCTGTACCCATGGCGTCCAATTTCCACACCATGTTGTTGAGATTTTCCTGATTTAATAGGGTTGGAACCGGTACACATATGTATACGGAACCCTCGGTGCGCGAGTCCGACACGCACTTGTCCGGTTTTTTTAAAACTAACATTGCCTGCTACCAGTTTTGAAATCGCTTTGAAGGCGAGTCATATTTGATGTTTATTAAGAATTTATTCAGAAAATACGTGTCTTAAACTTTATCTGTTATAATTTTATGGCTCTTGCTACTTACGTTTTTGGGGCAATACCTATTTTATTACACGACTGCCCAAAAAAGGAGTGGTATTATGTTTATAGGGATCATGTATGTATGTGAGATTCTTTGTTCCCCATAACATCTCAACGCCTTAACCGATTGAGATGTATGAGGTATCGTTGGAATATTTACGTCATTCCGAGTAACATAGAATATGTGACGTTGCAATGAGAATAATATGGCGGACTATGTACTCCATTGTGTATACTGCAAAAAAAATTATTTTTGATCTTATCAAATGGGTATCAAAATGAAACATTTGAAAAGACGATTTCATAATGTAATGTAAACATGATTATGATCAGAAGATGGATGGCAGGGTCGAAAGGGGGCGACCAAGGCGACGGTATCTTGATCAAATTTCTGCGATACTGAAAAAGGCCAGGTCAGAAATTTCCGCAACCGACGCGCATGTATGAAGAGATGTATGAATGTGATCGAAGCAAAAGAAGTATGTAAGGACCGTAGTATTTGGCGTTCTTTGGTCTCTGCCTACCTCAATGGGATACGGGCGTGAGTATATGTTTGTATGTAAACATGATTTTAAGGGGAATCCATCATTTTACCGAAAATCGTTACATCGATTATCGTTTCCTATAACACTATTCGCAGAATTTTATTATCACTTAGGAATCATTCATCGAACTTCGTTAGATCGCTCAAACATTTGCTCGAATTACCTTTTACACAAGAAACAAGTCATCGTATTTTAATTCAGTATTTTATTCGTTCATCGACGTAGTCGTTCGTCGAATGGCCTTTAGTATAATTTTGGTTTAACGAAGGTTTCAGTTCCAAAAATTCTTATTACCTAGAACATCATTTCACCACTGTTTACTATTCTTGATAATACGACTAAAATTAAAAAATTCCCAGATTCTTGGTGTACTGTGTAAAAGTACTCAAAAACAAAAATACCCAAAACCTAAAATGTACAAAAGACCTGTTAGGGTAAAACCGACTTTAATGCGGATAGGTCGAGGTTATTTTTTTTTGTAAGCCTAGAAAGACCAGTTAGGGCAAAACCGACTGTAATGCGGATAGATTAGAAGATTAAGAATCTTCGAGGTAATTTTTTTTTATATAAGCCCAGAAAGATTATGCGCCTTGAAAAATCATGCTTGCTTGTTTGTTCGATGAAACATTGTTCGTGGAAAGAATACTATATGGAACGTACTATCTGTGAATCAAGTTTCGCTAAATTAATACTATGAATAACGAATATTTCTATGAAAGGTAAATTCGATGTACCGTTACGCTACGACTAGAGACGGATTCGAAACGATTAACTATGAAAAGTGGTTCGATTATATAAAATGCAATGAATTGATGATTATGTGATTAGAAAAAAAAACCTAATGAAATTCGTTGAACAGTTTTCGATGAAATGAAAATCGATGTAAGATATTTCGATAAAATAATAGACACCCGATTTTAAGGCATAAGATACTTTAAATTCAAAATCAAAAATTGCGAAATAAAATAATAATTAAAAATTAGAAACACGTTTGCACTGTATAAAAGTGAACTAAAAAAAAGAAGTCTCAAAATAAAGAACTTAGGCACGGAAATCTATTTTATTTGTATTCGGGGGACCTACTACATATACCATACCAACATATTAGGTGCCCCGACTGCGAACAAAATAGATTTCCGTACCTAGTTTTTGATTTCGAAAACTGTTTTATTTCTTTTTCTTTCACTTATTTTAGTCGCTGTAAATCATAAATTTCCGCTTTTGTTTAGAAATTTCTGTTTGTAAAACAGTGGTTAGGTACACGATGGTGATAGCTATTTTACAAAATTGTAACGGACCCAATAATTTGTTAATTTCAGTATTAATAAATACTCATAACGTAGTTTATAATTTCATCCTTTATTGACCGGGTGAAACGAAGGTCTCTGCTTCAGCTTTAAAAATGCTTTCGTATGTCCGGATGTCCTTTTTTACAGGTCGCATTTCTCAACCGATTCTCGTGAAATTTTGATGATTATGTAGCTTTTTAGTTTAGTCAGTTTTTGGAAATATTCAATTTTTTTTTATCAATTGTTACGTATGTTTCTACGCGCGGTTTTCGGTTTATTCTCCTCTACAGGTCGCATTTCTCAACCGATTCTCGTGAAATTCTGTGAGCAGGTTTGATAATTATATAGTTTATTTTTGTGGAGACAGTTTTTGGATATTTAAAAAATACACTCGCGAGGTCTACAGCTCACAGAGCCACTAGTTCCCTAAAGTAAGTGTTCCTTTTTGAGTTGTGCAATAAACTATATTTATATTGAATTGTATCAACATGTTAGCTACATATACTATTTAATATATTACAGCGTTTTCAGATAATATTACTTTTGAAATACAAATAACATGCCACAGACATCTTCATTGACATTAGTGTGGAATGGAAAAATATACCGTTAGAAATTTTTCAACATTTTCTGTAATGAGAGCGGCTTGTAATCCTTGTCGAGCTTTGTCTTCTGCGGGAACTTTTACGTTGTTTTTTTTTATCAACAACGAGCGTAATATTCATTTGTGTCGGGTCGGGAATGATGGAACAAAGAAGTGTGACTAGAAAACTGAATCACAAAGAGGGGTATATTTTTCGGGTACCAAAATTTTATATCATAAAGATCGAAATTTTTCGCTTTGTCGGTAAGAAATATACCTATCCTCTATATTTTCATAATCGTACCAAACCTATTTTAGTTATTTTATTTTAGTATAGTAGCTGTTGCAAATTTGATTGTGCTTATCTGTTACTTTGACATAAATTTACTATTGTGAGAAAGGGACAAAACTCATTTTAATTTTTAGGTGGTAGATAATAATTGGGTCATTCAACTTTTTCTTGTTGTTATTCTGATCCGTCAGAGAGGAGGTAACAGTAACCAAGTTTCTTAAAAAAATGTTTATAATATAGACTTCAAGAATGCTCAAGAGATGACCCATGTCTAAATTGATGATTACTCATCGCTAAAATTCATGTTTAGTAGATTTAAACCATAGGGTTAGGGTTAGGGTTCCTGAATCATTCTTTAAAACTGTGTTTTTATAGAAAAACACAGTTTTAAAGAATGATTCAGGAATTTAGAATAAAGGAAAAATTGAAAAATTTAGGCACCGAGCAGGGTTCGAACCTGCGACCTCCCGGCACTCGCGACCAGTCGCTCTAGCCAACTACCCCCCTTAACGCCTCCCTTAAGGCGTTTGTATAAAATATAATGATTCAGGAGACGTAACAATAGTAACGAGCAACGAAGAATAGTTGATCCATCCAGTTAAGTAATATATAAATAAGGATAAGATTTTCTAAATTAATCCTTACCTTATGCCAGAAGCGTATTATTAATACCATTTACATACTAAAGCAAAACTTGGTAACGAGACCTAAATGTGTACATATTATATGTTTCCAAACAGTGCCGCACCGTCTAAGAATTCCTGACAATGTGAAAACCGTCTAGAATTCTTAACTCGTGCATACTAATTGCAGTTATAACCAACTCGTGAAGACGAACGTCGGTCGCTTATTGTGCCTAAACTCAAACTGAGAATTACAAACTGCAACTCAGTAACAATGGTTTACAAAATGTGGTTCCGTATTATTTTTAGGGCTCCGTACTTCAAAAGGAAAAAAACGGAACCCTAATAGGATCACTTTGTTGTCCGTCTGTTCCTTGTCTCGGTGCGCGAGTCAGACTCACACTTAAGCGGTTTTTGAACATTACTTCCCAATATTACCTTAATGTTTTGTAATGGTAGTTATTATACCAAGTTGGTTTGTTTTCGAAATTAATAATCATTATTTATGCTGGCTTCCCGTATATTTCATAGCAAAGTTATGACTGGTATGAAACTGATAAAAAAAATCGATGAACGACAACTTTTTTAGTTTTCAACTTTGTTATTTTAACAGTATTGTACCATGAAAAAGGTACTATTGTTGTGAACTAAAACGTGTAACATGAAACAGAATCTACCTACAGTTCACAAAGGCCGCATTCGAAAGACGAAGTGAGGCTGCGTGTTGCGTGCGAAGCGCAAATGTACATTCTTTTTACGTTTTTACCTTTGTAAGTTAGATAGATATACATATCTCTAACACATATTCAGTGTCTATTACAAAATACAAACTACAGCACTTTAAGTTGTTATAGCTCTGACAATTAATTATTCCTTTGCTTGGTTTATTTATACGTTTCCTCGAAATAGTCTGGTCGCCTGTGTTCACGAGAGAAACAATATAGGTATGTTTTTCTCCAAATGTTTTAAATCTGATAAAGAATGAATATGTAAACTCTACTTATAATATCGCATATTGCACTATCCATCTATAAATTAATTGTTGGTAGGTACTTAATTTGTCAAAATTCTACATACATTAATTACTGAAAACGTTTTACGGTTGCCTAAATAAACAATAATTAAAAACTTGGATAGATCATCAGAAAAATTTGATCTGTTGAAGTCATATTAGAAATTTTAGGTACTTTATTTTCACTTCACAGGTTTATAAATTAAATAATGTTTGCTACATTTGCTACAAATATGTACCTACCTACAAAAGTGAAATAAAATTCCTGTGACACAGCTTTATTTGTGGGGTCGTGACATTGTGTTAGATATTTTAAGTTTAGGATATTTTGTGTCACATATTATTGCAAGTGACTGTCCTTACATTGTATGTTGTACTGGCGTCCGCCTTTTTCGAAGCTGCAGCCCAAGGCCAAACCACCAATCACAACTAAGGGCGTAACTAACTAAACTAGCAAGAAACTTCATCTTTATCATTCTACGTGTACAGTAAACAAAATTATGAACCAGTTCCGCGTCATACATAACTCATTTAGTGCCAACTTGTCGAACAATTCAAGTCACGCCTCTTCGTAGTTGGGCTACTTGTAAGTTGTCTTTGGTCGAACCAACTGAGATATAACCAGGAAAATCTAAATTTGAAGTTCGGTTACCTCCGTCTCTATCGCACTTTTATAACTCGAGCAATAACGATGGATATATAGGAACTTCAACGATTGATTTTTGAAGTAGCGGCGCTTGTTTCTCTTTTATGGTCTATTCGGGGAACATCCTTCTCGCATCGTATTCTTTATTGCTGAGGGTCATGACTCCCCGGTTGCGGAAGCTACTTCTCCGAGTTCTTTTTTTATTGGAAATGGGTTTGCTCTTGGCCAGCATACGAGTAGCCCTAGCGTAAAGACGAGGCCGAAGATGGAGTCGGCTCACTCAGAATATGCCTATTCACTCGAGGTTAAAGAACTCGGAATAGCAGATGCCAGCAAAAAATTACGAACCTTTGCAGTTTGCGTTACGGAATAAGAAGAAAAGCGCTTAGTTCGAAAAAGTGGAATTTCAACCAGGTAAGGTGAGGTTCGCCGTCTGTCCTTTGACGATAGACGTTCAATGTTTTTAGCGTGCACTCGTTCTGTTCTGATACCCTATATTGCATGTATAGTATTTTTAACATAAATTGGGTTCGGTGGCAAGTGTCATTAAACAAATAACTAGTATATAGTAAAGTACAATATATATTAACCTTATAACGTCAAACGTGACATAATTTGTAGTGGGATAACAGCTGTCACCATACCCAAACTATGTTAAAAGCACTATAATTTTACTACTTTAGTAATCATTTCATACCAAAAATTGACGTGTGACCTAGTGTGCAGCAAAGTATACCAAGTTTACTCGAATCTTGAACTACCTAAAAACAGCAATATTTTCTAAAATAATTTATTTTGTTATAATATGATGTTAGGCTAATGCCTCTTAATAGAGGAAACATTAGCTGAGCCCTTTTTCAGATTTGTGATCTTTATGCCAATATTTTTGTCACGCTCACGTGGGCGTGACAATCAGTGCGATAAGGACAACACAACAGCAGCTCCGACTAAAAATCCAAAGTAAAAAAACTCAAATATCGAGGTTTCGTTCTCGACTATATTTCCTCCTCCGAAACGTAACCAACCATAACTAATTTTTGTAAACTGAATGGAAAGGAAATATATTTTTCCAACTTTTTACGGGGAGCAAATCTTTACTTTTTAGTAAAAAGCTGCTGCAATATCTTAGGTGTCATCTTCGGGGTTCCTCGGAGTGCCGATTACGAAAATGACATGCATTTGCAAATCCAAGATGGCGGACAATTATTTTTCTTAAAAATCGATATGTGTGTCATCTTCGAGATTCCTCGGGGTGCCGTATAATAAAATTACATCCGTTTTCAAATCCAAAATGACGGACAGTTATTTTTCTTAAAAATCGGTATGGGTGTCATTTTTGTGGTTCCTCGGGGTGCCGATTACGAAAATGACAACCATTTTCAAATCCAAGATGGCGGACATTAATTTTTCTTTTGAGTAATTTTTCACAAAAGATTAATAGCATCAGACAACTGAGAGAAACAAAACAAAGATACAGTAAACCTCTTTTGTATCTTTGTTACCATCTAAAATCTACGCGGACGAAGTCGAGGGCGGCCGCTAGTAATAAATATTTTGAAGAAGAAACAAAGTTGGTAACGTATTTTCTTCCGTCTTGCACTACAGATATTAATTAGTGTTTAAAATAATTAGAAAATATTAGTGATCAGTGATGAAGGCTGTATTTAAACAACAGTGCGTCTAGTTTTTAGTGTAGGTACATACGACATAATGCAATGTGCCCAAGTCTGCTGCGCCTAATCTCGCATCGTGCGCCTGAAAGTTGTGCTGAGGAAATAATAAAACAAGCAGTGCTTTGATAAATGCTGAATCAAGTTTTCTTCCTGATCAATTACCAGTCACGTACGTAAAAGCATATGATATTATTAAACTTTAATATGTTCACACTGCTGAGGTGAAAAGTTGTATGTGTCACACGCGAGCAAAGCTATTTGCATCTCGTGCGTACTCGCTACGCTCGTGATTCAATTTTAGAATCTTTCGCTTGTTCGGGAATCAAAATGAACACTCGCAGCAAAAAACAACTTTGCTCTCTTAATTGTTGCACAAATAACTAGTGTCGGACTGTTTTAATAGCCGCACTTATTTTTGACATGTTTGTATAATAGGCTAGGGTTTACTTGCGAATTATTCAGTTGGGCCGTGGTGCATAAACTGTTTGAAGGAACCTAACATTAATAAATATAATATTTAATAAAAAAACAAAACGTACAAACACAGGTAATGATAGTATTGAGCTAATTTGGAAAAATCATTAATCTACGGTCAAAAACCAGAAACTAAGCACTCGACAACGTTTGCATGGAAGAATGACCACTAGTAGCGCATGCAATATCGGACGGTCTTTCAATTCCGGAATTGTTTCCGATTTGGCCTTTAATTCTGGAATTCCGGAACTGGTTCCGGAATTAGGATTTACTTTTTTCAACTAAATGGATGATGATTATCGTTTTATAGGCAATCTTCCTTTTTCACTTTACCACATTACATCAAAAGCATACAAACACAAGCGAGGTGGTGATGTTCTTCAAGAATTGTGACAACACCCTACTGAACAACTACCTAACCATCACGCTTTTGAGCCATGTTTACAAGCTGTTTTCCAGCCTTTCCAGCACGCAGGCTGTATTCCAGCCTCCTGAAAAAGCCGGTTTCTGAAGAGACTTTATCCAAAACCCGTATAGGAGGAGTATACGTAGTGGTAAACCAATAACATTTTGAAATCTATGCTCAAAATGTTTATAAGTCTGGTGATAGGCGAAAAATTTCTCAGTTTTACATTAGGAACTTTAAAAATAAACATACAAAACCTAAAAATTCATCAACTCCAATTCCGGAATTTCCGATATTCCGAGTGTACCAATTCCGAAATTGTAATATCGGAAAAATTCTCCGAGATTCCGGAGTTTCGAAATTCCAGAATTTCGGAATGCAAGCCCTAACCACTAGTGTTTCCTCTCTAGCGGTAGTCTCCAGTAACTCTTAATTTTATGCCAGATATAACCCGATTGCCGAAGCATGAACTCGTAAATTGATGGAATCCCAACCACAATTAACTCAATTTGCAACTTTGTTTGATCTCTCAAATAAAATACTTACTCTGAATCTCTCGTCTTGGAAGAAATATTTTTTAAAGGAACACAAAGATTCTCAACTTGGTATTTTTTTTATTATTTCCATCTTTATTTCTCTTTAGATCCTAGAGAAAAAAACCTAGCCTAAGTACCTAAGTCAAATCCTAAATTAGATTTTTATTTTTAATGTTAAATTCTTTTTAATATGTAAGCTTCCAGATTAGCTTCAGAAAATATAAAATAAAATCAAAAAATTCAACAACTAAAAAAAAACAAATAAATGTGAAAAGATTATACACAACTAATAGAATATTATTTTGTTCAGACATGTTTGGCTGTATGTGCCTTATATGTAGCCTTTTCTGTACTCAAATGTACGTCTTTAAATTTAAATAGTATTGACACTCAATTTTAGACTTGAAATGATAATGCTTTGAACTCTCGATGCGCTCCCCTCGGTAGACGTCAGTTCCGGCAGGTTCCCAAAATGAAATGTGTGAAAATGCTCTCCGAATTGCAATATTACGTATTATGAGATCTCAGTAACATTTATTAATTTTACGAATGGAACTTTCTGCTCCTGTTTATGGTTGTAGCTGTGTTTTCATTCATTATATTTAACAACTTGTTACTGGTATAGAAATACAGCTTAGGACGCGGTGGTTGAGCAGCCTTTGACTTATGTAATGCAGTCACCTGCAATCATATATGTATAAGAGAAATCGTAAGAAAAATAACTGTAACAACTTTTTCCAACAGCTGTTAATGTATACCTGCATCAGATATTTTTGGGCATTTGCAGGTGATGTGGATGTGACTTCTAAATGTGTGTTATTGAACAATACGGTAATAATAAATAAAGAAGAAGCGGCCTTCATTCTTTCAAAAAACAATACACTGCATTCACTGTAATTAAATAATAATAAACAAGCTTTGAAATACATATATAAGTGCCACATTTTAGATCGTACCGTAATATTGTTTCTGTTTGCTAACCTTCGCAGATTTATAGCTATTTACCTTCATGAATCAAGCTAACTAAGAATAATGTTGCTTTCACAATAATTTTAAGTTAATCAAAGGACCTGTTTCTTCCAAAAGCGCATTTCAATTATGGTTATACTGTACCTATATCTTCCTACTAAAGCGGCAACAACTAAAAATATACGAAATAAAACAAAATATAAAATTTAAGATGGTTTCTTTCTTAGAAAAAGCACATAGTATTGAATGTAATACTATAGTAAGTACCCTTCTTGGTGCATGACAGACACACTTGTCCGGTGTTCAAAAAAAAGTTTTTGTTACTACGGTATGGTACTATTATTTATATTTGGCTTTTCAGTTTAACCCAGCTTTGTTAATAAAGCACAAGATAGGTAAAACTTTTTATTTGTTTTATAAATTTTATAATCCAATAGGCATATGGTTCTGCTGTTGTTATTTTACGCACAAAGGCATCCGTTGCCTATTTTCTCCAACAGAGGCAATATTTTCAAATATTCAATTTCATTTTAAAGTTTTTCCATCTGGCTGAATAAACGTACGGTAGCAGCAGACAAAATTCCAGTATCAACGTTGTTAAAAAATTTCGAGACATAAATTCAGCGCTAAGTCTGTACTTACTGCGCAGTCGGTCCATTTCTCCCGGTTTACTAAGGTGGGTTGCTAGCGGCCGCTCCAGTCGACCCTCATGTGTTGAGCCGAGAGCACTCGAGCCCTGGGCCGAAATTGGCACTGTACACTCAAAGTAATCTTACTTCCCGTTTCAAATTCTGAACGTTATAAATGAGTGACCTATTGAGTGGAAATCTTCGAAATGCTGTTCGGCTAGCTTTTTGGCGCTAAAAATTGAAGGAAAGGAAAGTGAGCGATGATCTACAAAACTTACCATGGATTGTTTTTAAGTTTTATCTCGATCGCTGTCTGCTGTCAGGTGAACGAGACCTTGGCAAAGAGTGCAAGCCGCTTCATAGGTAAGTTTTGTTAAATCTTAGGTTCATTAAGCCTCAATAGAATAGATATTCAAAAGACTGTTGTTGGAAAAAGATAACTCTTTTATTTACAATGTTTGTTTAAAAATGGGGATTGACGAGAGACATCATCCTGTTGTGGATTCGATTTTATTATCAGTGACTTAGAGACCATATACATCTCTAACAATATTAAATTAATTTTAATTTTGACGCTCAGACACCATGTACATCTCTGGGATATTATATTAATTTCATTATACTCCGTGTTTGATCTTGAGACCTTATATATCTCTAACTTTACTGATGTTGTAATATTTGTAATAGATAACTTTGCAAGTTTATCTTCACTGTATAACATTAATTTTGTTATAATTGTAAACTCGAAATTATTATTCCTTCTTGAACTGTAAATTAATATTTTGACATGAAAAATGTATTACTTATTATAGTCAGATTTTCTTAAATTGTAAATTAATATTTTGACATGTAAAAGTGCCCTTGTGGCCTATTTGCAGAATAAATGTTTGATTTTTTTTTTAATGGTATAGAAGAACGTACTGAAAATTAGTTTCATCGTAGTTATTGTATGCTTTTAATGCGATATCATCGGTACAGGTATTGGTTTATTAACGCTTTCAAACTTAATCGGTATTCATATTGACGTTTACATGATTAATCAGGACATAGTCGCCAATGAGAGACGATATTACCGTATTTCCTCTAGTCAAGTTTATTTTATTTTAATTAAACTGATTGAAGGTATACAAACGAGCTAAGTAAATATATATAAGTGACTATTACTTGTGTTGATGCTTATCAAGCAATATTTAGTTAGCTACCTTGTGTTTCTTATATAGATTTTAAGACATTTCTCACAGACATTAACTAAATGACAGTGTCAACTGACACAAACTTTGGATTAAATAAAAAAAATGGTATAAATGACGGGCTATAATTTTATAATGTCGTGCAGAACAATAATCGAATGTTGAAATTAAAAGATTATTACTCTGCCAAGCTTTTCGTAGCCTTTGGCAATTTCCTTTACAGACGGGGAAACGCACGGTTACGAGTCTACGAGCAGTTTTTAGACTAATGAAAGGCAAAATGCCATGAAACTCATGAACTTAACCTTTAAAGAAAACTACCACTTCAATTAACATCGACGCAAACGTCATTGTCTTCGATTCATGTTTTTGATAGACTGTTTTTCTATTTTAGGGTTTGCTTAGTGTCTTCGTAATCTTCGTATTCGTAAATAAGACATGATCCTGCGCCCGAGCTCAATGCTCTACGTGTTTAACTTGAATGAAAAAAATAGGTACCCATTTCAGATTTAATCTATTGACGCTCTCTCTTCGTTCGGGCACCAAATATTATCTCAGTAAGTATGACTTCACCATGGACACATTTTTTCTGTCTCTGCATTCACAACATGAGCCAACTAGAAATCACCTAAAAACAAATAATAATAATAATTTCGACATGCTCTAATATTTGTGACCCTTACATTTATATTTTACATCTATTAATTAATGAAAGTGACATGTATTTAATTTTGTATAAAAATAACAATGTTTAATAGTTATTTTTATACAAGGGTGCAAAGTTGTATTTTAACTGCGAGTTTGGAATTTAAACACGAGCTAGCGAATGGATTCTATGGTTGGAAAATAAAATCCTGAGCGAAGCGGGTGGTTCAAAAACAGAATCCTGAGCGTGGCGAGTGTTGCAACACACGAGACATAAAATAACTTTAACACAACACAACACTTTTCGCCTCACTAGACCTAGGATTTTTTTTTTGCTCCTCCTCGTCCTAGTGTTATTCCAGTACAGTTGCATCCTAAATATATTTGGATGCCCGGGGTCCACTATCTAATCCTGAGATTTGGCGTAGGTACTAGTTTTCTTAACACAACAGCACAATACAAAATTATTGTTGCTGGACTGTCTGGACTGACCTTTACATGTTATTTATGTTTAAAAAGTTATAAATAGCACTTTCGGATTTCAAATATTCTTTGCACTCTTGTGGATAAAATGCAGTTTTGCTCTCTGTTTTTAAATAATAAAAAAGGGCTTTCCGAGCTAGTGAGGTGAAAAAATATTGTAATTGCTAGTATTATGTAATTTATATATGTGTAATATAAAATAAATTTAAATTGATTATTAATTTTAAAATATTAAGTGTTAGCACTGCACATAATATTAATCCTAATAATATTATAAACGTAAAAGTTTGTGCGGATGGATGTACGTTCCGCTTAATCTCAAAAACTACTGAACGGATCTCTATGAAACTTTCCAGTATTGTAGCTTAGACATCAGAATCGGACATAGGCTACCTTTTATCCGCGGGTAGCACCGCAGGGCGCTGCTAGTATTAAATATTTTTCTATACCCTATCAGGGTCCACGAGATACCTGAAATAATACGTAACATCTACACAGTACCATGGTTGTAATAAATTAATTATGAACACGCGGACATCACAAGTAATCACAATGGTACAGTCAGCCAAGCAAGTAGTCTATTACTTTCCGATTTTTTTATTTGTGTGTTAAGGTCCAATAGTGGTGGACCAATGTATTGGTTGACTAAAACTTAGTGTGATCTGATCATGTACTTTTGAATATTTGATTTTCTCACTTATTTCAGCAATCACGGGTTTCTGCAAACAAAGCAGATGGAAATATTGATATATCAGTGAAATATTTGAAATAACAGCCGTCAGCGGAATTAACTCATGTTTTTGTTTGTCCAGTTTGTAACAATCAGAGACTAGTTGACCCGGAAGCCGGAAGACTAGTTAAACCGCAACACGAACAGAACCGACCATCCGTATAGTCGTTTCTATAAATATTATGTACACTTTTCAGACTTTACAACTAGGGAATAGGATTCAAAATTGTATACATGATATATCATATATTTAAAGCTGACCGAGCAACATCAACGGCCTACATTTCGCGATGAAGCTTTCGTTTTAATTGACTCACTATTTATGAATAGAAACAACGTGCTATTAATTGAGTTTTATAAATCGCGCCTCCGGAATTGACAAAATAGCATAACAATATTTTCCTCTGTCACAAATCAAATGGCGTAGATACTATTTATTTTTTTGTTAAAAAATGCGAAACATTTAGGATCCCAATGTGTAACATTTTTCAAATATAGGTAATGTTTTTTAACGTTGGGAAAATACATTTACGTATCCTACCCGGTGAAAGACCTGGATGGATATGACGTACTATCCGGTTAGCCTTCAGTGGAACGCCGCAAGATCGCCGCATTTCATGCGGGGCACTCACCTGGGTGCCTCCAGCTTCTGTTTTGCCCATGAGAGGCGAAGTAGATCCCCCCACACGGGTCCTCTAATTTGGAGGAAGCAGAGTGCAGGTACTTTCCGAAGCATCCGTGCCCGGTAATCACCTGGACCAGCCTGAACGTGATGAGAGCCCTGTGACGCCGCTCCACCCAGCGATTTAGACGAGGTCGAATGGCCTGCACTGTCGTCAGACCGAATGTTACGGTCCCCAGTTCTGGCTCCCATCTTAGAAACATGTTGTTTTGGCCAAATTCCGAACTCGTTGCACCTCATTTCGCCTGACCGTCCACTCTTTACCTTGCCTTGACGGCGAGTACCTCTGCGAGAACTGCAGCTTGAAGCTCCCACGGGGGATCCGCCGCCAGCACCGTTGCTCACGAGACTGTACGGTAGGCTCACACTACTCGCGCAGAAATAGCCCTTTGTGGTCTTCTGAGAAGGGCTTTGTTCTTGGCTGTGAGAGCATCTTCCCACACGGCGACTCCGTACAGAGCCATGCTGCGCAGAACATCAGAATACAGCTCTGTCGGCACTGCTTATCGGGTCCTCCAAGATTGGGCAGTAGTCGACGCACCCCGGCATCCACCACCGCCGATAGTTTACTTATGAAATTATGACAACAATTAATATAAAGCGCTCGTTTGTTTAATAACATACGTGGAAGAAATATTGTTTTGATTATCTTTTTGGGTGGCTAAAATGATTATTACGTATTACTTATTTTATCAGACTTACTGCACAAACACTTTTCACTAAAACTGCTCTCCGATGATGTTCGGTTTAGCAGAGAACTTCTATTTCAAGGCGCTTTAGGATTCTCCAGCTTTGTTGCTTTGCGTTTTTAAATATACTTTAGTGGCTCTGTGAGCTGTAGACCTCGTGAGTGAGTTTTTTTATCATTTCCAAAATCTGACATTATAATAAAGATCAATTATGAATATCGAACCTGCTAACAAAATTTCACGAGAAGCGGTTGAAAAATGCGACCTGTAGAGGACAACAAACCGAAATTCGAACGCAGAAACTTACAAATAAAAATTGTTTTTGAAAATTTCCAAACACTGACTCGACAAAAAATTCTATATAACTATCACGAAATTTCATGAGAATCGGTTGAGAATTGCGACCTGTAGACGAGAACAAACGGAAATCTGGAAATCCGGAATCTGGACACGAAAGAATTTTTGTCGAAGCTGAAGCAGAGACCTTCGTTTCACTCGGTCAACTAAAGATCCAAAAAATATATATGCTTTGTATGGAAATTCAATACAAAGTTTTTACCCATTATATTTTCTCTTGAGCGTAATAATTGACTTCTATGTAGATAGAAAACACAAAAGCGAATTAAAGCAAATAAAATAATAAGTTTATTAGGCAAAGTTGTATCGTGCGTGTGGCTGATGGGCTTAGGCATCTTAGTCTTGGAAAAAACAGCATAAAAGTTGCATATTGCATAGCCTATATCCAGTGTAAAGGTGAACTTTACGAGCGTTAGAAGTGAAAATATTATATCACCAATATTTTTATTCAATCACCTCTATTTCCGACATCAACTCGGTGTATTGACACCCGTTGTTCGGGTCACGGTCGACGATTGACGTGCCGGTGAGATATCTATAAAGATGAGGGTAAAAACTACCTGTCAAAACGACATCATATGACTATTATACATGTTTAGACGGTAAATATTTGAATTAGTTGCTTATTTTGCTTAGTATCTCGGAGACTGAGTTTGGTTGAAATTGGAAGTGTTTTTTTTTTCTGGAAATGAGACCTGGTTACATCGATTTGTTTCCATGCTGGCGGTAATATCCAACCACCGTCACGATTAAAGTTACGGCGCCTAATTTCAATCGTCTCTCGAATAATGCGTGGTACCTACATAACATTGTTCCCGTACCAAAATCTTCGCCTTGTCGAGTCGAATGAAATGGGGCGCGCCTGTATCGGAACCGTGCTCTGCTACCGCCGGTTTCCTAGCTCTTCACGTTACGTATGTGCTCCGACTTTCCGTCCGGTTTCTCCTATGTTACCACAATCACAGGGTATCTCATATAGTCCCGGGTTACCGAGCGGCTCTGAGCCCTTAGGAGGATGACTCACGAAAGTTTAAATTCCTAGAGCAAGTTACTCGTATTATAGCAAAATAAGCTAAATCCTAATTCATTCGTGCATTCGTTTAAGAGTTACATCTATAGTAGCGTTTCCTCGGTTGTGTACTGAGCCCGGAGTCCGCTTTTATACCAGCAGGCGAATCACGTAACTTTATGTACTAACGGTAGATAGATTTTACTGTCAATTTTGAAGTATAAATATATGAGCAGCGGGGTAATCACGTAACTTTTGTACTACCGTTAGGTAGATTTTAATGTCAAATTTTAACTGTCAGCTCATACATTTATACTTCAAAATTGACAGTAACATCTATCTACCGTTAGTACATAAAGTTACGTGATTCGCCTGCTGACAGTTGAAATTTGACATTAAAATCTATCTAACGGTAGTACAAAAGTTACGTGATTACCCCGCAGATCCCAAGATTTGGTATAAGAACTAGTTTTACGAAACTGCCATCTGACGTACCAACCTAGAGGGAAACCTAATCTTGTTGAGGTTAGGTTTCCTCCTGATGTTTCTGCTTCACCAAAAAGCCGCTGTTAAAAATCAATACCAATAGTTCGAAGCTGAAATGGGTGGTTTCACCCGAGTTAAACACTGCTTTTCATTTCAAATTGGTACGGGGAAACTCAAAATATGCTCAAACATTTTCTCAATCATTGAAAAAACCTTTTTGGAGGGAACTGATGAGTGACGTTAACAGTGTTTGTGTTGTACTATAAATTAAGAATTAATAGTACTTATATCTGTATGCCTTCCCAATCTACGATTCACCATACTTTTTTCTATTCCACCCACACCAGTACCAATGTCAGCACCCCACCTAGATGAACACATGAACAGTGACCCACTTTCAGGGTATGAAAAATAAACCCATTAGTAGTTACGAGCCGTGGTTCGAATCTGCGACCTCCAGACTCCAGATCGAAAGTCGCGTGCCTTAACCGCTTAGCTACGGTGGCTATAGTAATTACATATCTATACATATAAAAGAAGAAGTCCTAACTGACTTACTGACTGACTGACTGAGTCATCAACGCACAGCCGAAACTGCTAATGCTAGAGAGTTGATTTTTGCACAGTCGATTACATTTATAACATAGGCTAGGGAAAAGAAAGGATTTTTCGAAATTTATCCCCTACATATATGAAAACACGTATTTATTGAAGTGAGTTCAAATCTCTCACTTCAATAACTTTGTATATAGACTCTCTGTTTAAATATATTAATGGGGTATTTCAGCGTTTTTCTAAATTGTTTCCCTAAAGGGGTGAAAAGGGGGTTCCAAGTTTGTACGGGAAGCATATCCTTTTTGAAGTGAGAGATTTAAAACTTCGTAAATATACTCTCTGTTTAAATAGAACAAAAAGTATTGTAGGGATTTTCGAATTTGCTTCCCTAAAGGGATCGAAAGGGGGCTCCAAGTTTGTACGGAGATGAAATCTTTTTTGAAGTGAGCTATTAAAAAGTATTGTAGGGATTTTCGAATTTGCTTCCCTAAAGGGATCGAAAGGGGGCTCCAAGTTTGTACGGAGATGAAATCTTTTTTGAAGTGAGCCATTAAAAACTTCGTATATAGACTCTCTATTTAAATAGCGTTTTTTGAAATTTCTCCCTTAAAGGGGTGAAAAAAGGGTTCTAAGTTTGTGCGGGGAGAAAATTCTTACATTTCTTAAAAATCGATATGGGTGTCATCTTCGAGGTTCCTCGGGGTGCCGATTACGAAAATGACATGCATTTTCAAATCAAAAATAGCGGACATTGACATGGTGAACATTCGATGTAATGAACCTTTCGCGTTGCTTTCGAAAATTATTCATATATATTAGTGTTGATAAGCGGGATAACTCTAGAAATAAATTCACACCAATCACTTAATTGGGTTTCATTAGTTTCATTGCAACAATCCATCCAGACCTGCAGAGTGCGTAACATTAGGTAAAGTTTCTAACGTAACCGTTGGTGAGTAATCACCTTCTACCGGACCATCCTAACGTACCTAACTAGTCTGTTTGATTGAAAATATCTTCCGAAATACAAAATAATATCGAACTTTATAGTCATCTGATGAACTGGCTGGAAATCACTTGCGTATAGATACGAGATTTTTTTTATCACGTACTGGAAGCAAGGTGATTACGTAACGTACCTTTGATTGATCTAAAAGACATTTTTGGAATGACCACCATTCAAACAGACAACGTCAGGAAGGTCTGAATTTTAAACTTTAGCAACCTTTACGAATCGAAAATGTTGTCGGCAATAGCACTTTTATAGATAAGCCCCCAGAGATTAATCTGCACTATACCTAATACTGAATCGGCTTTAAAATCGCCAATATCGGGGGTGATTACACAACGTTTTCGAGTGAGCAAAAGGTGTTCCATGCTAAATATGACAGTTGGATCTAACTTAAGTTTGAAACGTTACTTAATCAACTAGCTGATTTCGAGATTTTAATACGTTAGTTTAGTATCGGAGTTCCTTGAATGAAGCTTATAAAGTTATCCGAAATACTTAACTTAATTGCGCTCAAGGGTTAAGTAAAAATTTGCGCATGATACGATGCTAATAACCTGGGAAAACGAAAAGTTTTATTGCTATCCGCGTAGGAACTTTTACTGAGTTTACGTTTATAAATTATACTTAATTACGAACTTTCAACTATGTCTACATCTGGATATTTTAAGAGTTCAAGTATACACCCCACAGTTTAACTCAGTCACTTCGCGGCGCGCGGCGTAAGAGGGCCACGAGCAGGCGGCTGTAAATTATATCGTAATTTAATGAATTTTATGATCAATTATTTTGATACAAGCGTCGTCGATATTAAAGTCGAAGTTAAAGGTGGGATAAAAGGAAGTAATATATTATCCAATTGAATTTAAATAGGCCATCAATCATCATCATCTATAAAAATACCGCATTTTGTGAAAATCGAGTATGTTTTAGGAAAATACATAAACAACTGAACAAAGTTTCGTAACTTATCAGCGCCGCCGGGCCGGCGTCAATCTCTTATGATTATGAAGGGTCCGAGGCTTTAAGTTTCTACATAGGTAAATAATACGGGTCCCTCCAATATCATATCCCATATTGTTCCGCATAATCTAGTCCTTTTTTTACCAGAGGCGCTGCTCGCGTTGCCATATAAATTAAGACTAAACAAACGCGTTCCTTTGTGTTTGGTTTCGAAAAAACTTATACTATAGTTACTGGTATGTTTTACGGTTACATATATATTAGTTTATTATAAATGGACATTTGTTCCTTTCGACGACGATGTTAATCAAGGGATTGATGCGACCCCATTTAGGAGAGAAGTTTTGGCGCTCGAACAATGTCTAAGTGCGCCAATAGTCCGAGGGGGAAATGGGAACTTTCACCCTAGTTAAACATTCCACTTTTCATTCTGACGAAGATAAAAGTAACAAAATACATTAGTTATGATTATATAAATTAAAAAATAATGGTTCATGTGGATTTTTTAGCTCAGAACTATTAGATAAACCTTGTAAAGAGCATTCATATGTGAACTATAAAATTTTTAAACACTGATGTTTGAGCACAACATTTAGTGTAAAGTCAAACCTAAATTCGCCCTATCCTCTGTAAGTCCACAAAACTAAAGCGAAGTATTTGCATCCACAATTAGCGATTTCATTAGCAGATCCTTTTGCTAATTAGCGGATACTAGCATAACTAGTCGCTTTGCTAATTTCACGGATAAGAGAAGATCATCAAGCGGATGTTGAAACATTAACTTTTTTGTCAGTTTCTTCAATGAAAAGATTCATGGACAGGCTGAATTATATTTATGAGTCTTTTAAAATATTTCTATTGTATTCTGAACTGACTTGCAAATTCTCTACAAAACGTTACGTCCCCATCATTATCATTATTACTTTACCTGGGTAGTTACCTACCTTGGTTACTAGATTAAAAAAAAACCGGTCAAGACTCGCCCACCGAGGGTTCCGTACAAATTTGTTGGTATTGATTACGTAGTTTAAATAAAAACTAACTTTTTTTTTTATTAAAAATGGGATCGCTCTTGGCCAGCATCTAGCCAGGGGGCAAAGATGAGGCCGACGATGAAACCAGCTCACCCAGAAGGTACCTATTCACTCGTGCCTTAAAAGGTCTAGGTTATATGAGTTCGGAAACACAAACGCCGGCAGAGAATTCCAAACCTTAGAAGTGCGCATTATAAAAGATGATACAAAGCGCTTGGTTCGAATAAGAGGAATGAGAGGAATGAGAGGATGATGATGTTGATGATGAACTTTTTATGATTTAATTAGAAATGTATATTTTTCAGATTTTTACCAGAACTTTATTTATTTCAGGTTACATATCTGCAACTTACAGCTAATCGCCAAAGCGTTACAGATCTTAAACTTGTAGTATAAGGCGATATTACTTTCTGAATTTCATAGTTCTGTTCTAGGTAAACGGAAAGTAGCTTAAAATTTATGAAAGTAGCTTAAGAGGGTGATATACGTGTTTGCGAAGTATATTTTTTAATACAGATGCTCAAAAAGTGGTACTTTATAGTGGTGCTGTATATCGTGCGCAAAGTTGGATTTCGCGCACTAGTGCTTTTTACTTTTCCAATTTTTTTTTAATTTACTGTTGGTCCAATCCACACATCCTACAGACGAGTTTTAGGTTCAATCAGTTTATTCATTTATTTCATAAAGCATTTGGCATTAAAACTATACTTCTATTATATTTAAAACATTAAAATTGCGTATTAAACAGTTTAAAGGGTTATCATATACTAAAAATCTAAAACTGTTTTCAAAAAGTTATCTGATTGAGTAGACCAATGACCGGAAATGCGTAATATGCGAGACCTAAGATTAATAGAGTATTGCAGGACTGCCGCACCGGATGAATGAACGCTTGTTTTTTTCGCCAAAAAATAAGTTTATTTACCAAAAAATCAAATATAATTTGTTTTGGCTGAATGCTGACAACCATGGCTTGTTGAAAAAGTCTTATCAATTAAAAGTTAAACCGACTTTTTAATTCCCGCCTCTTTCATTCATAATTTCATTCATACATTTTGTTTTTATCTCTCTTTTAATTACTGTTTTATTTAGTTTTGTTTCTTTGTTATTTTTTCGCAACTGTATTAAAAAACTCGTCCTGACGGCTCGGGCCAAGACAACTCGGGACTCGTGTGAAATGACAAACCTTCCGCACTTGCATCAAAATGTACTAATATCTTATTTACGTTAACTTAGCAAATTGGTCTTTTCACAGCTTCAAAGGACTGTACACCTGAATATATGCTTTTAATTACAACTCGATACTTTCACGCGTTCCTGAGGTAAATGGTCTTGACAGACGGACAGACAGTAAAGTGATCCTGTAAGGGTTCCGTACCTAAAGGGTCAAACGGGACCCTCTTACTAAGACACCGCTGTTTGTCAGTCCGTCCGTCTGTCCGTAGGCTGTATCTCATGTGATAGTTAGACTGTTGAAATTTTCACAGATGACGATTTCTGTTGCCGCTATAACTACAAATACTAAAAAACAGAATTAAATTAATATTTAAGGGGGCTCCCATACAACAAACGTCATGTTTTTATAGATATATAATGGTACGGAACACTTCGTGCGCCAGTCCGAATCGCACTTGACCGGTTTTTTCGTTTTGAGGAATGCATTTGTTACTCGGATCATTTTGTGTTTTGATTTTTCGTATGTACTCGTATTATGAGCGCTTTTTACCAAGGTCAATAGTGGATGGAGATTTCAGTTCATATTCATGTCCCGCAATATTACTTATCATTTTTTCTGATTTTGATAATTCTTTTGTTTCCGAAAGTATTTTATGATACAGACATGTATAGTATTTGGTGAAATTCGCGATGGGATCCAGAAAGGATCGAGGGAACTTTTCAAATGGGATATAAAAGAAGTGTTTATTTATATAAAAAGGAAACAAAATATGATAGCAGTGTATTGAGAGAGCGAGATAAAACACACGCGACAGCGGTTAGCAACCTTTTGTAAAAAAATATTGTTCACGAGATCTTTTTAAAAAATATAAAAGAAGTGATTATCAGACTAGCAATTTGATACCGATTATTGCCTTAAACGCTTCATATACAATTTTTGTATCATCCTGTATACCGTTTAATTTTTTAATTCCGATAAAACGATCAAAATATTTCGATAAATATATACACCCTTCGTTACGTATCTAGATTACACCTGAGTGTCTATTTAACTTACGAGGTCGTATCATATCTCATTGTGAGTTCCCTTCGTAAATAGCTGAAGGTATCTGAATGCCATCCGCTTTGTGCTTTGTCCCGTCACTTTATCTTTTTGTTGACTTCCCATACCTATATCTCAGATAGTAGGTAAGTATATCAATTACCAGGCTTTCTGTTTTCCTTTCAATTTAGGTCAGTGTAATGATTAATCATAATGAATAGGATAAAAAATATTTCAATAATGTAACACCGTAATTTACACACACCCTTCAAAATATGTGTAACAACAAGAAATATTATTTACAAGCTTACACATATTTAGACCGACTAATAAATTAGGTGACCATCTAAAATTTGTGGAACTTTTCTCAAACTGTCTGCAGTTAGTGCCAAACCCCAGCCCAACCTACTCACCCGATACTAAAATAATTGTGACAAATTGAGCAGTAAAATTGACTAAATTCTGGAGACATTTCGCCAAAGAAACATTTCCAGGCTGCCTTAAATAATGATGACAGAGACGTAGACTGTTATTTATTATTTTAGAGCTGACCCTGTTATGGCATATTTCATTAGACTTTAATTACCGTCGCATCGTGCTACTCCGAGGGCCCCTCACTAAAATAATTACGTTAGTTCACTTGTGTATCCGAAGATGCTTCGTTAGATTAACGAAGACTGGGACTGCGGCACTGTTACGGATGCTGATTCGGAGCGCTCGTGGCCCAGCGGCGCCCGAGTGCCGCGTGCGGTATGCGAGGTTAAGCAACGTCAGACTAGGTCAGTTCTTTAATGGGTGATCGCTTTGAGTGGTTATTATCTGAGCGCTCCCATACTGATCCCGGCTGCTGTCTATGATACAAGTCGTTAAGCCGAGTTAGAGGCCTCCGGGCGGCTTGAGAACTTCTAACATTCAAGTTGCCCCACTCACTTAACATGGGGGGTCGAACTTGCACCACGTCTATACGGTACCCACCGGTGACCCACCGCTCCACCGTTACCCTATACGTGACACTTGGCAACCGTACTGTACGAAACACGGTTCGATATAATTGCCTATACTATAAATAAATAATAACGGATGCTGATTGATGTGTGACTCCTACTACATTGTCACCTATAATAATACCTGGATTAAAAAACATTAGAACACATTTGTGTCTTTGACAATACTAGTTGCATAATACATATTGTATCTAAATGTTTTCGACTATACAACATCGGTCTCTACACAGTACTAGTCTAAAACGAACTGCCTAATGTAAATAAATTCCCAATTCGCTTAGAATGCCACATTCGAACTGCGGACAAGTGCTAAATAATTCATAGGTTGTCAAAGGTTCACTTGTATGTACTATGTAGTGCCTAATGGGACTAAGTACTAGATAGTGTTCAGAGTATCGGTGGAAAATTTCCCACAGTGGGTAATGGAGTCGTTTTTATGATTATTTTTTTAAGATTTGAATAATTAAATTATTCATTTACCTGAAGTACTTAGTATGACAATAATTAGGTAGGAACTCGTAAATTTCATACCTGAAATTACCCTTAAAACTATTTATTTTCATAAAACGATTACATGAACACCCAAATGTTATGTCCTAAATGTTTTGGGTTGTTAATTCTTTTAACAAATGTCACCATTAATCGATATATTTTTTTACCATAATATATGACGTATCCAGAAGTCTCGTTTACATCTTAAAAATGGATGGAAATCATTCATCACCAGAGTCATTGAAATATATTACCTCAAAGAGTGTTGCTAAAATATTAAATCGCAACATAGAAATTTATCTAGATGAAAAGGATGAGTTTGACTTTGTTGAAAAAGTAAGTTTTTATTCATATGACTTTATTATACCTACCGTCTTTGATAAGACTCTTTTTCTACTTATTTTCTCTTTATTCTTTTTGGAAGATGAATTTTCGCGGATGGGTATATGATTTGAATTTGCCAAATACCTTATTCAAGGAATTACATTTAATGGCATTACCGTCAGAAGATATACCTAGACGAAGAAAGGTTGTTTTACCGAAATTTGCTGCAGATGTGGACATAGGGAGTATGATGTTTGTGATACCGAATTGTATAATTGGCGGCAGATACAAACATTATACTGTGCCGACTGTTTAGGTGACATGTTTGTACGTATGTAATAAGTAAAAATAAATAAATTTATTAAACAATGTTTACCTACATACTTGTGTTATTAGTAGTCCTGTGTTATCGTGGTATAAGGAGGTAATGCTCGCAACATAATTCATAAGGAGTATTATGCAAAATTCATCATTTAATCGTTATTCGTTTAATCAAAAAAATTGTTAGGCGACTCCATTTACCTCTGTGAAATTTGCCACCGAAACTCTGAACAACTAGTACTAGGCTAAGCGCTAAATGCGCTCAATAATTGACATTTTCGGTTAAATGCAAAAAAGCTATGTTATTCAAGAGGATGACTGTTACAATTACATAGCATTATAAAGTTTCTTCTGAAAATGTGTTTTCTTACGTACAATAAAGGGTACATACATGGACGACCGGTTTAGCCTAGTGGGTAGTGCACCTGCCTGTGAAGCTGACGGTCCTGGGTTCGAATCACGGTCAGGGCAAATATTTGTGTGATGAGCATGAATATTTGTTTCTGAGTCTTGGATGTTTTCTATGTATTTAAGTATTTATATCTATTAAATATATCGTCGTCTAGTACCCATAACATAAGCCTTCTTGAGCTTACTGTGGGACTAGTTCGATTTGTGTAAGATTGTCCTCTAATATTTATTTATTTATTTATACATACATATATACGTAATTGTAAATTGTTACTCTGCCGTCTTTAGAGTCATTACCAAAAACTCAACTTCTATACAGAAAAGAACAAAGCGAACAAAGCAATTTTACACAGGTACGGGAAAAGTACAAAAAAACCTCATTCGCAACCGCGTTCACTTCGATACAAACAAAACAGATCAGGGAATTAAATCCAGTAGCACTCCAGTTAATGAGTTAAGTCGGAGCGTAATTTACAGTGTTTTAAACATTATAACTTTCTCGGAAAAAAACAAGAAAACATGGCTGATGTGCAAATAAATATTCGTATAAAGTGTATCTGTTAGGTGACAATCTATTTAGAAGTCAGAGTAATGGGCCACTGTAAGAGCCACAAATCCCACGCTTGTTTATAGTTCGAGGGTGCGAGTCGAAAGCAATAGACCGCTAGAAGCGACAGAGAAGCGACCGGCATGCCCAATTAGACTAGACGCTCGAGGAACTTTACTTGAGAGTTTCCTTCACCAAACCACCTCTCCCATCTGCGTACATTAAATGTTGATGGCAAGTTAGTGTTCCCGATTGCGCTTACTCGACGTGTACCTATAGCATATAAGTAGTTTATTTTTCCATGAATTGTAACATTTTTACGGTGGACTGTAGATCCATAGGTCACTGGTTGAGATCCGGTTCGAAGGACCATTAATGTGCGAGTACTTGTTAACTCTCACATTTACTTGATAGGATTCTTGATAGTAGATTGGAACACGAAAGACGATTTATTGATATTATCTTGATTTATTTAACTTGATAGGTGTGCACACTTATGAGTAGCGAACGTAAAGTGAGGTGAATTGACTTATTAGCTAATTACGAAATATTATACAAAGCAAATGCTGATGGTGCAAATGAGTGCTATGACGCACGCGCAATGTACTTGTACAGTACGGACCTTAAAAGGAAAAAACGAGACCCATATAGCCTTATTAATTTTATTGTCTGTCTGTCTGTCTGTCTGTCTATAGTCCCTTGAAACTGTGAAAAAAATTATAGGATACTTTCCGTTCACCTAGATCTATGAAATTTATAGCAAGTTTTTAATATCGTCGTATACTCGTACTACAAGCACAGGGAAAAATCTGATAGCAATACAAATCATAAAAAATATGCTCTTTATTTAAAGTACGTAATCAATCAGTCATCGAAGTTACGCAACGGTATGCATGGTCACAACTGTGTGGCTGACCAAATCTTTTTGTAGATTTATGTACCTACAAATTTGTACGAACCCTCGGTGGGCGAGTCTGACTCGCTCTGTACGGTTTTTTTTGTTATAAAGTAAAAAACTGATTTTAATACACAATACAATCTTACTCCGTTGTGTTTTAAAGCAATTACGCCACACCATGACTTACAATAAAGAACACCTGTGGAAAGAAGAAGTTTCGATGTACAGACGTATACAGAGTTCGTTATAAAAGAATTTGATAAATGTCTCATAATATGCTAACACCTTTAGGTAAGTTCCGTTTATCAGCAGACAAGGTCTTTTACGAGGCAATATATTTTTTCTAAAATGTATCATAATTCTAAAAAATTATAAATATAAATATAAAATATTTTTTCAACAATCTTACACAAATCAATCTAGTCCCAAACTAAGCAAAGCTTGTACTATGGGTACCAAGTGACAATATACATACTTATATAGATAAATAGACACTTAAATACATAGAAAACATCCAAGACTCAGGAACAAATATTCGTGTTCATCACACAAATACATGTCCTGACCGGGATTCGAACCCGGGACCTCCAGCTTCGAAGGCAGGGTCACTACCAACTAGGCTAAAGCGGTCGTCAAATGCCACAATTCCCACGCGTCATTATGTTAATTAAACCATTTGTGTGCCATTTCTAGTTTAAATTTATTCGAATTATATCATCTACTGTAAGTCCATAGTTCACATAGTCCCTATTTTGGGGTCACAGCCTTTTGTTTAGTTATGCATGAAATGGAGTCCCAACCCCTAGTTAATTATGATGTTGCGTCTGCTTGAAAATTGGATATTTTATTGATAACGAATACCTTTGCCGAAATGTAATATTTTGTTGCAATAATACCTGCTTACTTTCGACAGGTGCCAACAACGTTAAAGGAAACATTCTGTCAAATAGTTTGATATTTATTGTTTGCTTGACTTGTGAAATGTTTTAGTTTGTAGGGGTAGAGGTTTTTCACCGGCACGAAGTAGCCTTTGTCTGTTTGTATGAATACACTATTTACCTCACCTCGCCTCGCCTTGCTGGTGAACACCCACCTTTCTAGAGTAAAGTCGTAAATGTATTACGCCATTTACGTTTTTGGAAATGTAGAGACTGAAGGTAAAAGGCACTGTAGTTCACAAAGTTTGCTTATTATGCTTTATATTTTCTGCGCTAATGGAAGGAATCTTGTTTACCTTTTATTTAAAGTAATTAAGTATCTTTTCTAGTCTTTGTTTCATAAGCTCTCTATATAATATATTTCAAAAATCTTAATTCCGAAAGCTTATTTCGATAAAATTTAATTTCGAGAGGCCTGTTTACGTATAAAGTGATTCGAAATTATCACAGCAGGACCAGATAAAATAAATAATCGGTCAAGTGCGAGTCGGACTCGCGCACCGAGGGTTCCGTATACAGATCTATACCGGTTCCAATCCTATTAAATCAGGAAAATCGCAACAACATGGTGTGGAAATTGGACGCCATGGGTACAGCGCCATCTATCGGCGACTTTTGTTACAAATTTGAGCGACTGAATAACTTTGTATGTATGGTAGTTTTTCAAGGATAATTCTTTATCACGTAAACCGATTAAAAAAATGTTTCTTTATTTGAAAGAAGGTACTTTCAGCATAATCTCGTAGGAATTTATAAAACAAAAATACATGCAGAAGTGATTAAATTACAAACTTAGTATAGAAATGTTCTTTGATGATAAAAAAAATAAAAACTAGATAGAGCTACAGTTATATTTTTCCTGTAAAACATACATTGATAACAATATTATGTTATAATTTTATATTTTTTCCTTGGTAAACTTCGGAGATAAGGGGGGAACGATATTTTTTTTATTTTTTTCCTCAAAAAAAAATAACTCAACATAAAAAAAGTTCAGAATGTGCAACAACACCCCACTCGACATATTATTAACTAGACTTTCAAATTTTGAACCACCTAATATCTGTAATTTTTCACAGAAAATAAAAAAAAAATTTAAAAAGTCATGTTCTATGTATGTAGGTAAGCCTTTTTTATAACTATTCCAAATTTCAAATCGATAGCAAAAGTAGTTCTTGAGATATTTAGCGATGTGACAGACAGACAGACAAAGTGAAACCATAAGGGTTCCTTTTTACCATTTTGGTACGGAACCCTAATAACTAGCTTACGCTCGCTTTAGCTTAGACGTTTAAATTTTCTACCTTAAGTAATTAAAGTTAACCTATAGGTATAGGTTAACTTTAATCAACAATGCTATTAGTTCCCTTTACGTAAATTACCTTACTCCAGTATAACTTTAATACTCAGCAAGGAAGAGTGTCAATATAAGTTTTATTTCGTTGAATCTCGCTGCTGTTCTAACACCTGGAGACCCTCGAGTTATAAAAGGAAAATAGAACGAAATATAAGAACGTTTGCCGAAGAAACTTCTGTTCACAGCTTCCAAGTAGAAAAGTAATTAAATGGAACGTTTCGTATTTATAATATTTTCCGCTCATAATGTAAATTAAATAAGAAACTAGTAACAGCAGTATCACGTATTAGATATTATGTCTACAATTGAAATGAAGTTGTGAGTAGTATGATAATGGAGGTTTTCTAAATAACATCGAGGTTTATGTTAGTTTTATACTTTGTTAAATAGTAGGTACCTAATATAATTGTTGCACAGACCGGGAAAATAGGGATTACCGGCCAAGTAGGATAGGGATACGAGGCAGACGATTCCTTTGCATGCTATGGTAAAACTAAGCTAGGTTAACGTCTGCATGTTTAAAAAATAAAAATTGATATTCTCTTACCATTTCCGATACGTTTAAGTTCGTTAGATTAGCCTTGTTTAATAAAAATTCTATATTCCTGAAATTCCTATCCAATCGGAAACTACACCTGTCTCCTGTCACGCGTCTCCGTAACTGCACTAACTGGGTACTTATAAGTTACTTTTGTATATCCAAGAAGTAGTTTGGCTGAGATGGCGGATGCTCAGTGCTCACATATTTTATAAGCCACAGTGAGCATTCAGTTTATATTTTCTAAGGTTAGTAAAGTCATAGCATCTTATTTTAAAGCCCGCGGCTCACTTACAAAATTACATAGTCATATCTTGTGTGAAAGAGAAATTTCTCTACGGATTCACCCCAAAAACCGCAATTAGGTAAGTTTGTTCGCGGAATCGTCATAGTCTCTGCTGCACGGAACTTGAGCCAAACTTCAGTTTCCAACCTCGTTTGTGCCAATTGTAGAATTGAAGCAGAACATTCTGGAAATTAGATTTTGTTGAATTATGAGCCAGACGTGAGGCCCATTAGAGCGGCAAATTTTATTTTGTCTCGACCGTAGAGATTATTTTCTGCACTTGGCCTATAAATTTATTGAAGTTAATCTAGTAGATACCTACATTTATTGGTCAACAAAATTAATCATTACTGTACATTAGTAGCTGATGGATACTTAATTACTTAGTCGCATTCACCCGTTGGAAGTTTATTATAACAGTTTAAACATGATGACGTTAAAGCGAATCTTGTGTTACGTTAAGTATGCCTATGCTATTTTCTATAATATTTAACATGAGACTATCATTGTATAAAAGTATCTATCCTATCAAATATTGGTTTTAGAAACCCCACAATGTTTTTAAACAAGATAATATCCAAAGATACCTACCACACACGATTGGGTTTGCAAGAACAAAACACACCCCCGCTTTAAAATAAATAAGCTCAAGGATTCCCGTTACCTACATATTGCCTGAGACTAAAGATGTATTGAGAGCGCAAAAACACACTTGTTGAATTAATCTGTTGCCAAGAAGTACTTATGACAGAGACTTTTTCCGTGTTTTCACCAATTGTCTTCACCGAAAAAATATAGTAAATATCATTTCAGGGAAGTGCGCTTTAAGCTTAAAACATTTATCTCGTAACCAAATTTTTATTGCAACCACAAACGGAAAGATTGATGTTCAGACAGCTGAGAACTGGCAAGCTGCTGTGATAGTGATCGCGGTCTTGAGTCTTTGGTGGCAGAGAGGAAGTTAATAATGATTTGGCCTCTCTCCAAATAGCGTTGGAGTATATATTGCATGCCAATTTAGTAGGTGATTTAGAGTAGTAACCAGAGACTAGTAATTTATATAGACTGCCAGTGGCGTACCTTTAAAGTTTAAAATAATGATCCTGCTCTAACTAGTTTCATTATGCATACGTCCTTGTACCATTCAATTCGTATACAACTTACTACACTTAAACCTCTACATAACACAATAGCACCAGGTCTACTGACAAAAAAATAATTTAATTTTTATTATTTGTTGTTATAGCGACAATAAAAACATACAGGACAGTGGAGGCTTAGTAAAAGGCGCCCCTTAGCAGCCTTTGGATACGGACGGAGCCCTAAAATTGTTAAAAAAAACCGGCCAAGTGCCTGTCGGACCACGCACAATGAAGGGTTCCGTACCAACAACTACTAGTCCATATTTAAAATCACTATCCAATACATTGAATCTAAAAAAGTCGTATCTTCATAGGGAATTCACTGCACTTACGACTTTTTGTTTGAGTAAGACAGTTTTTAAGAGAACACTCAAAAACCGTAAAACCTATATTGTTCAAACCAAAAATCGTTGAAAGTATTTACTAATGCACACCACCCCAATATTTTTCAGAATTTTAACTCTATAGTTTGGAAATTTGTCTATGACTTTGACAGCTAATATCTCACCGACAGTTGATTTAAATGGACAAGTTTTTTAGAAACCTCCATATCATTTTTAAAGCCCTATACATCGATACCCCACACGACTATGTGCGTTGAAATTTTTGTTTCATCCACCGGTTACGTTACATGTATATGGGAGTGCCCCCCTAATTTAATATTTTTTTGTAATTTCACATCACTTTTATGTAGCGGTTCACAGAATACACCTTCCTACCAAATTTCATAATTGTTGTGCTTATAGTCTCCGAATAAATCGGCTGTGACATACGGACGGACAGACATGACGAATCTATAAGGGTTCGGTTTTTGCCATTTTGGCTACGGAACCCTAAAAAAGAAATCAATATCAGGTCCCCACTATATCCGGCCTCACTGTGTGGCGGGGTCGATATTTGTAATTTTTCTTCTTTTTTTGACGTGAGTTTACTGATGTTGCAGAGATTTCCTCACGTAACGGGAAACTGTCAGTAATGGGTACATTTCCGAAGTAGTTTCATATGTAGAAGCGGAGCAGTACTGCCTTCGCACCGGCAAATCCGGAAGTCGCGGACACCTACTTACCACTAGTCATGGACGTCATGGTAGCTATTTATATGTATTAATTTTGAAGTTCATCATTCGTCATGCATATTTGTTTTGAATATATTTGTTAAACTTATAATTGTGATCTAAGGTAGCGAAACCCATAATTTCTCTTTTGAATAAGAGATAAGCTTGAAAACTTCCAAAGGCTCAGCAATTAAGTAAAACTTCTGAAGTTTGGAGTCAATTTCCAGTTGCTAGCGGCCGTTTAATTGGTAGATTAATAAAATCAATGATCTGGGACTAAAGTTCTCTAGCAATTTTTTGTAATCATCTATCTATCTATATATATATATATATATATATATATTACGCGAGGCCGATTTTTGTACACCCCATCAGGTCTACAGTTATGGTGCGAATTTAATAAATCGTATGTCATAAGATTCGTCTCATGCCGAAAAGTTCCATAAAACTCTTATTTTTTCCTATTTTTTAAGAAAAAGGACTAAAAAATTGATTTTATAAAACTACTTTGCGCTGACCACGTGACTTTGGCCATGTGACGTCATGCGACGCGGCTCCTGTTTTGAATTACACACACACACAGTAAAAAAATAAACAATAACTGAACTCAAACATAGTTGTTCCTTTTCTGAATAACTATCGGAATTTCCGTATTTTAGCGGAGTCGGGACGCCGCTACGGGACTCGTAGTACCTAATGTTCCGGTTACATTTAAATGCTCTTCCGGTTTTGTAAATATGTATGTAAGCATTTTATTGTACACATTAATTGGTTAAAACAATATACAAAAGGTTTGTGGCTGTATAAGTAAGTTGTTTAATACATCAGAGAGATGATTACACATTCGAGTGTGCGTTAGGTACCTCAGAAAAGATCTAATTGTCATTTTCAGTACTATAAATATATTTGTCACACCACCTTCTCGACAATGGCTAATTATATCATGCAAACCTTACCGAAAGCAAATCATTATAGCCCTTGGCTTGAGCAGGGTTGTAATATTGTACTGAATTTCATTATAATCCGCCGGGTAATAATGTGATTTCACTTTTTATAGTTCTTATTGTTATTTATATAAAGTCTAATTTCGTGAATTTCGCACGGCGGCGGGAACGCGCCAGCTTCGCGAACCGCGTCGCATTTGAAACAAAACACGACGACGAGCCGGCAGCCGGCGCACCGGCCGCGGGCTGCTGCCGCGCTTGTTTGTGTATCTAATTATTACTGAAACCCTTGGAATTTCATTTGGAGCTTTCTTATAATTTTCAACATTCATTGCATTTTTTGAGAAATGGCCTCGGTCGGAACAGGGATGACCTTCCTTCCTTCGCAGCCTTTGCAGTAATGTACCTACTATTAAATACCTGAAACAAAAGCCGCAAGTGCTACAAGACGCTGCATTATAGGGAGTAAAACTACCGATTCTACAAAAATAGAAGATACAATTCTAATAACATGGCGAGTCACGAAAGTGATTGGTCTTTGGCGGACTGTTTGATTTTGTTTCTAATGTTTCGCAAGAGGTGAGAAAAGCAACTCTGCTTTACTATACAGTATACTCATACTCCTCGGTGATAAAACTGTTTTTGTCTTGGGCGAGCTTAAATCCCTCACTACAGTCAGGACTAAGTCTAAGTCTCGCTTCGCTCGGGAGTAAAATCTGGAGTCCTTCGTTACGTTCAGGATTCAATATCGTGCTCGTGACATAAATCAGTGCTTTATCTCCTTGGTGTACAGTCTACTATTATATCTACCTAGCGTAAGTTTGACACGCTACGTAATCAATCAGCAGGCAACAGGTTAAAACTGTATTACATTTATTTCCTACAAGACATTCGATATAGGAAGAATAATATAGAATAAATAAATAAAAATAAATTTTACATTTCAGCTATCTGGCCTACCCGCCGTCCTGAAGTAATGTTTTCAATCTTGTTAGACTCCATTAGGCCGTGAAAATATACGACACATTAACGCTTATAATATTAATATAGATTTAATGCGTATTTGACTAAGTATATGAGTGAGGAAAGCATATGCGAATGTATACCCACTCCACTCCCCCGTGTCTCCAAGCGTGAGCTAAACAGAATATTTAATTGCGAAGTTGAGTATGCCACAGCCCCTATGTAGGAAGCAGCTTTTAATTTTCTAAGGCTCAATGAACAATTTTTTACATACAAGAAAAAGTTTTGTGACCTTTATGCGTTGGCTATAAAGGCTGCAATCGATTGATTGGGATACGAAGATTCTGCCTATGTAGGCAGGCAACTAGCGTAGCTATGCGAGCGACGGGGCGGGTAATCCAATTTGAAAGTTGCGCTCGGTGAGGCACGCTCCCGTCATAATTAACTGTTGGTTGGGGACACCGGTCGTGAATAAGTAAGCCCGCTATGACGACCCTACTGTAACAACTGCGAAAACGCTCCGTGCGCTGCAGATATTACAGATTTACCTACCTACAAACGACATTGCAGCATAATGTAAAAGATTTGCTTACCAAGAAGAGAGGTTTAGAGAAAAAATGTAATTTTAATCATGATTTCATCACATGACTGAATTCACGCCAAGTCTCAATGACAAAAGAACAAGTATAAACTTAAGTAGTAAACTTTACCAAAAAGAAAGATAAATTGTTTTTACGCCGTGCTGCGCGACAAAACGCGACACCTTTTGTTTGTCGTCCTTGTTGTATTTACTTATCTATACATATAAATAAAGAAGTCCTCACTGACTGACTAACTGACTCATCAACGAACAGCCGCAATTGCTAACGCTAGAAAGTTGATTTTTGCACAGTTGGTTACATTTATAACGTAGGCTAAGAAAGGATTTTTCGAAATTCATCCCCTAAGGAGGTAAATAAGGGATGAAAGTGTGTACGAAAACACGTATTTATTTTAAAGAGAGATTTGAAACATTGTATATAGACTCTCTGTTTAAATATATTAATGGCGTATTTCAGCGTTTTTCAAAATAGCTCCCCTAAAGGGGTGATAAAGGGGTTCCAAGTTTGAGCGGGGAGCAATATCTTTACTTTTCTTAAAAATAAATATTGGTGAGGTGAGGTGGAGGTTCCTCGGAGTATCGATTACGAAAATTACATGCATTTTGAAATCAAAGATGGCGGACATTCATTTTTGTTAATTATCTATATGGGAGTTACCTACATCGTCGAGGTTCCTCGAGGTGTCGATTCCGAAAACGACATGCGTTTTCAAATCCAAGATGGTGGACATTTATTTTTCTTCGAAATCGATACGGGTGTCATCTTTGTGGTTCCTCGGGGTATCGATTACGAAAATGACGCATTTTCAATATTTTTCTTAAAAATCGATACGGGTGTCATCGTCCAGGTTCTTCGGCGTGCCGATTACCAATATAACATGCATTTTCAAATCCAAGATGACGGACATTTGTTTTTCTTAAAAATCGATTTGGATGTCATCTTTGTGGTTCCTCGAGGTGTCGATTACGAAAATGACATCCATTTTCAAATCTAAGATCGCGGACATTTATTTTTTCTTTTAAGTAATTTTTCACAGGCGATTAACAGCATCAGACAACTGACAGAAAAAAATAGACCTCATTAGGGTTCCGTTCCTCAAAAGGAAAAAACGGAACCCTTATAGGATCACTTTGTTGTCCGATTGTCTGTCTGTCTGTCACCACCTTTTATCTCGGGAAGGCGTGGAGGTATCGAGTTGAAATTAAAACCTTATACTAAGGTCTACAGTCCCTTGAAGCTGTGAAAAAATTATAATTCTAAATTTCATAGTTCTAGGTCAACCGGAAGTACCCTATAATTTTTGATTCCCTTGAGAGTGTCGAAATAAACGCCCGTATCTTTCTTTTGTCCTCTCAAGGGAATCAAAAATTATAGGGTACTTCCCGTTGACCTAGAACTATGAAATTTGGCAAGTAATATCGTTATATTTGCACAAAAGATCCTATTGGGTCGAAGTGCATCCGCAAGGGCCCTCATCTAGATAAGAAGTAAAGAATATCGTTATATACTACAAGTACAGGGAGAAATCTAAAAACTATATATTTGTAATGAAATCATATAAAATATCCTACTTAATATTATACATACGAAAGTTAGGATGTTTGAATATTTGGATGTTCATGTTTTTGCTCAATCACGCAAAAACGGCTTAACGAATTATGATGAAACTTTGTGTATATAGAGTTTTTAGCCTGGATTTTAATATTGCATTGTATGTAGATACCCTAACATAATCTCCGAATCGTTTGCCGTATTTGGAATGGACTTTAGGAACTGGTAAGGCAAATACACGTTTTTTAAGTATTTTGTTATAGCATGCTAAGGATTTGAGAGATTTATGAGTATGTAAACAAATTTTGAATAAGAACAATTGACGAGCGGATAGAACATGTGCTGGGGCATAAAGAGCTGAGGTTGGATGGCGGAAAGGTTTTTTTCTTGTTACTTTCAGTACAGATCGTTGAGCTCTTTCTATCTCAATCATATGAGTCTTCGCCGCGCTGCCCCACACCGTGATACAGTAGCTGATTACTGATTGACAAAGCGCAGTGTAGACCATAATTAACAGTGATTTGTCTGCAGATTGACGGAGTTTTTTAAAAATAGATATTGCTTTCCTGATTCTTGCTGAAAGTTTATGTATATGGACTTTGATGTTAAGTTTTTCGTCAACAAACACTCCAAGGTACTTAATGAATTCAGTGCGTTGGATCGAATCGCAGTTACAGGGGGTGTTTGGTGAATATTTACATGTGTGGATTTTAATTACAATTGAACATAATTTTACACTCTGAGTCTTATCGTGGCTAAGATAAAGCAGGTTTTCGCATTATTTAGTTTTTATTTTTACGATCGTAGTTACAAATAGAGTATTACTTGATTATGATGAGCTATTATTTTGACAGATTTAGTTCGTATATATGGGACTCTAATATTACAAGAGCTAAATGATCTCCAAACCAAAACAGCTTATGTCAATTAAAATCAACGCATTTCAGCCCCTAAAGTTCTAGCAATTACGTGCATAATCGCATGAAAAACAATAGATTAGAGTTACTTAACACACTGACCCATAGCGCTCTAAAGCGCTTGGGATATAAGTATAAGCCAAAACATGCTGACCCATCGAGCTATAATAATTTTAATGTTTAATATAGGAGATTAAATAGATTGCGCTTTGATATCTGCCTACCGTAGTTGTTAAGAACCTATGGGTTAACTAAATTTTATGGAGTTGTTAATGCTTGGTTTAAAGTCACAACAATGACTTGTGACACTGTACCCACGGCGTTTAATTTGAATATTGTACATCGCACTATTAAGATATTTCCTGAATTAAATGGGGTCGGGAGGGGTACACGACCTGTGTTCGGAACCCTCGGTGCGCGAGTCATACTTGAACTTGACCAGTTTTTTTATATCTTTGTTACCATTTAAAATCTACGCGGGCGAAGTCACGGGCGGCCGCTAGTTTGTCATATAGAAAAAGTTGTTTTTAGACTTTAATTAAATACAAATTAAACATACTACGTATAGGAACTAGGTCCAATATGGAAACCGGATATGGTATATAAGTTACACGTGCCTACTACAGTAAGTAAAGTAAGTAAGTACAGTACAAAAGTAGTGTAAGTATAGTGATGTTGAATATTCGTAGGATTGTGAAAGTATTTCCATTTAAGTTTAGTGTTTTTAATCTCTTGTTATTCTTTTTTTATCTTGCATGATCTAAAATCATTGCCTGCACTCTACTCAAAAACAGCCTTGCATAACAAATAACCGTTTTAGCGGCGGAACCTTTAGTGAACATTATTGCATTTCTATTTAATGTTCTAAAGAGCTTTGAAAATAGGTTATCGCATTTTCCTAACGGCTGAAGCAGAAAACAATAATAATAAAACTCTTAAAAGTTTTGCCTTTATAGCCGGTGGTTTATCTTTCGTGTCTCGTCAACAGAGGTTTGCGTCGTCCTGAAACTACGGAACAAAATAGGATACGTAGTTGTGACGCTTTGTACCAAAGAAAGCCTTCGTACGTGCGTCGCGCAAGGGGAATACCGCCATTAACCCGCCACGGAAGAAACGCGTCCGGTTAAATTTCGGTTTATAGATATTTATTACTCATAAGAACACAATAGTTCACTTAAATGAGATACAAAATTAGCTTAAGGTAACATGTTCCAACACATCTTAATAAATATTATTATATATATATGATTTTAACTTAGTTTTAAATCCTGATTTACATTCCTTTACTTCTTTCGGCAACTTGTTGTACATTTGTGCACCCTCAGATAAAATATTTTTCTTTCCATATCCTGTTCTATGTCTAAATAATTTTATTTTATTTGTGTTTCTTAAATTATGCCTAAATGTTCTTTGTGTGAATGTTAATTGTGAGTGTATTTTATGTGTCAGTACCTTTTTGATGAGCATGCATGTTGAGTAGGTGTAAAGTTGTTTAAGGTTAAATAGTTTAGTTTTTGTGTAAAGTAATTTCGTTCTAGTTAGGTAATGGTATTTAAATAAACTTTTAATTAATTTATTTTGTGATGTCTGCAACTTTTGAAGATTTGTTTTAGCAGCACAGCCCCATACTTCAATTAAATATTCTAAATGGGATTTAGCTAACGAGTTATAAAGCATTAGTCGAGCTTTGTGAGGTATACAGTTAGCACAATTTCTTACAGCTCCGGTCAGGGAAGAGAGTTTAGTCCTGACTTTATTAATGTGACTTTTCCAGTTCAATTTGTCATCTAGTAGTAAGCCAAGATATTTTTCAGTACTGGATCGGTGTATTAGGTCGTCATTAATTGTTAAAATAGGAAGTTGAGAGATGTTTTTGTTCTTTGCCACAAAGAGCATATATGATGTTTTTTGAGTATTTATGGTCAACAGATTACTTTGACACCACATGTTGTACTTATGTAAATCTATTTGCGCCTCGATAACTAGATCTGCAAGTTTTCCACCAAAGTAAAATAAACAAGTGTCGTCAGCATACAAAGTAACCTGTGCCGACAGTCCTATAGTAGTAACGTTATTTACGTATATAGAGAACAACAGTGGTCCCAGTATGGATCCTTGCGGTATTCCGCATTTAATGGATATTGAGTCACTACTATAGTCACCAATTTTTACAATCTGGGTCCTGTTTGACAGATAAGATTTAAAAATATTATACGCTGTACCAGTTATGCCCAGATTTTCGAGTTTCTGCAATAGTAAATTGTGGCTTACTGTATCAAAAGCTTTTTTGAGGTCGATAAAGATGCCAAGAACGTAGTTTTTCTGATCAATGTTGGTTTTGATTTTTGTGACCAGATCGACTGTTGCTGATAAAGTATTTGAATGTTTTCTAAAGCCGTACTGCTGTTGAGATAGAAAATTTATTTTAGTCAGATGGTCGTCAAGTCTATTGTAAAGAATCCTTTCAAAAACCTTTGATACAACAGGCAAGACAGATATCGGGCGATAGTTTCCAGGGTCGGATTTAGGCCCTGATTTGTGGATCGGTGTTACCCGGGCAACTTTCAAGCTATCAGGGAAAATGCCGGAGATTAAACAGTGGTTTATGCAATCTGTGAGATTTTCAACTATAAGGTCAGTGATACATTTGATTGATTTGGTGCTTATATTATCAATACCCGTACTGGTGTTAGTATTTAAGTTATTAATTATTTTTAGTACCTCATCGATAGTACAGGGTTTGAAATCATTTATGATTGTAATTGGAGCAGTGTCTGCATAAGCTAAGATATAGTTCTTATTTTCAACTCCCTTGGGAATTAGATTTGATAGTTCAACTCCTACATCTGCGAAAAACTTGTTAAAAATCTGGCAAACTGCAAATGGATCATCTACTGTAACAGAATTGAAGACAAGTTTAGGTGGAGTTGCAATATTCTTATAGCTATTTGTAGCCAGTGAATTGATCAAATTCCACATTTTTTTAGGATTGTTGTTACACGTTTTAAATTCATTAAGATAATATTTCTCTTTTGTGTTTTTGATCAATGCACCTACTCTATTTCGTTCATTTATAAATTCAGTTTTCCTTTGTTCGTCGTCCTTGTTTTCTTTTAGTATTTGCCATAAAGTGTTTCTCTTTGATATTTCTTGTATTACTTCTCTATTTATCCAATCTTCTTTAGGTTTATTAAGTATTTTTGTTTTAGTGATCGTATTTTTCTCTATGTGTAGCTTGATGAATATTTCCAAATTACTATATAAACAGTTTTCATCTTCAAAATTAGCTTCATTTACACTTTTGTAAAGTCCTGGATAGTCAAGAGCAGAATAATGTTGTTTTTCTTTAGTAGTGTGTTTCTTATTTATTAATTCTACGAATATCTGCTTGTGATCTGACATAGGTGCGTCAATTATAGTGAGTTTATACGTATTATCCGTGAGGTTAGAGCAGACGTGGTCTAAAATTGTTTTGCTTGTAGCAGTTTCCCGAGTACAGAACTCTGGTTCAATCTTGTTCATAACCTGGTACCCGGCTTCTTGTAAGGTTGTCATGTATTCAATGGAGTCGTTGTCTGATGTTAACAAGTCGATGTTGAAATCTCCGAAAACAATACCTCTTTTCCATTTTTCCAGTTGTAGTGAGTATGTATTTAAAAACGTGCTTGTATTTTTCTTGTCCGGTTTATATATAGCTCCAACGTAAAGAGAGAATTTGCTGAAACAAATCCACAGATAATGCATGCCGTTCTCGTATAGTTCTTCCACGATTTCATATTTTAGGCTGTTGTGTATATATATTGAAATTCCTCCTCCTTTTTTGTCCGTCCTATAGTTATAAATATGGGTATAGTTTTGTAGATAGTAGTATTTCGCCTCCGATTCGTTTTTGATCCAAGTCTCTGTAAGAACGATTACATGGACTGTTGATTCTATTGACTTGAGGGTACATTGTAGCTCTTCAAATCTTCCAGGTTTTCGTATGCTTCGGACATTAGCATATAAGAATTTTAAAGAACAGTGAGACGTATATAAATCCTTGTGATTGTACTTAATTAAGTGGCAATTTACCCTTCCGGACCCGGGTAAATACACCAATCGAATAGAATCTTTTCTAATCTAGTCAACCTAAATCTCTATTTAATTCTACTTACTGAGGGGTCAAATCACCCCTCAGTAAGTTGAGTTGAATCGTTACGCATTCACGTAACGTTTTCGATCGTGTTTAAAGGTTAATCTAAATGTGATTTTTCTACTAAAAATGACAGGTCTGCCTAAAGTATGTTTGACAATTTACGTAATCAAGTAGCTGGATTTATATCAAAATGAACGTTGCTTACACTGTGGACTGGCTTGACGCGCACGACAATGTGATGCTGAAATCAAAACGATTGTTATAGTCTGATTAGACCCCTAACATTCTATCCATAATTTCACTCTATATTAAAGGTTAGCAAATTCAGAGAGTGGGGAACGACATGTGCTCCTAAACTAAGCCTTGTAAAGTTCATTTCTTTAATTTCTATTAGTTAACGCAGAACCTTTGTTAGACGAGCTATTAAAATAGTTCACTTTTAATATCATACCGAAGTTGCTGGGTTCACATATATTAATTATCATACTGTATACGTCTGTGGCACATGTTAATGAATAGAGGAAATTAATTAAATTATCCACTTTAGCCCCGTTGTCGCCGTCGGGATTTGCGACTTGTTAATGCTTCGTAAATACATGCTATCTGCATAATTTCCGCGCTATGTTTTTATTAACCGAAAAGCTACGGTGAAAGGCAATAATTGCTTATATAACGATTTCGCAATTTTCGTAGTTTCATAATTTCGGTAATCGTATTGTCGTAAGAGTACCATACTTTTAACCGTTGACAGTTACATGTGCTTATACTTTAATATAACGCCAGCATAGTTTTACTATGAACAGGCTTTTTTCTGACGTCTATTCACAGATTGCCTTGACCTTGCAAACTACGCTAGTAGTGTGGACTGTCGCTGACAACACACGAACTAATCAATAAAGGCAGAGTAGAGAGTTATGTGGGTACAATAGAGTGCAAAAGTCTAATAATACTTATATAAGACCACACCTGACGTATGTTCTAAACAATAAAAAAGAATTATCAAAATTGGTCCACAATTGCCGAAGTTATGAAATAACATAGATCTATACACCAGAAGAACATAATAGATCATAGATAGATCTCCTCCTTTTAGGAAGTCGGTAAAAAATAGTTACATCAAAATATATGAATATTTATAACATTATATAGGAACGCTTATTATAAAGACATGTTTTTTATGTTAATTAACATTCCATTTTTTCTCTGAAACTTGAAGGTAACAGCCGGCAAAACGCCCGCTTGCCTTGACTGCGCTGGTGCCCCCACAATGGAGCACCGATGCATCCTATATGCGCTCCAACAAACGAGGAATTGAAGGGGGTTCTCCAAGATAAATGGCAAGAAATGAATTTATGCTTGAATCCTATAAATCTGATAGATTTACCGTCAGTGGTTTGTGCAATGTTGGGTCTATTTTAATTTTGGCACTTCATGTGGCAACACTACTACATTATACGATTAGACTATTAGGTTAGGTTATATACATAAAGTTTACTGAATACAAAATACGTAAATACGAACCACAAATCGACCTCAGATATCAACTTATTATTCACGATGAATTCGATTCTAAGGAATGCCCTCGTCATTGAATTGATAAAACTCTAATACGAAAAAAACCCTCTTTTTGGGCTTCGCCGCCATCGAGTACAATATATACTTACTGTATGACGTGACCGCCTACTAGTATGTGGACCTGATAAAACGTACTAAACGCAAGGGGTAATAAAGTATGGAGGTAGTTAATATAATGATACCTACACGTAAAATGAAACTCTCACAAATCGTCTTCTATTCTAGTAACAACCGAGTAACAACTTGGAAGATCGTACCTAGTTGTGTGAATCATTGAAGGCACTCAGGTTTCTCTTGTTACTCGCTTAGAAAGTGCTCGCTTGACCTTCCATATACGAACACCAATGTAATGTGCTAACGCCACACGTAGCTTCACACGTAGCTAACGCCACTTCCATCTTCCCCCGCACAGTGGCACTGTAGTTTAAAAAATTGGTTTATTGCATACATAAGACGTGGCACGGAATCTCTTATAAATATTAGATTGAGTCGAACCAGGATATTTGCCTTTGGCCACGTAAACAGCGGCTACGTTGCTTCGAAGTAATAACGTTGAAATTTTAAAGCAAGACCTAATAGAATTTTCACTTCGATACTACCTAACTCTAGTATATAAGAAACGGCGGGAAGGAGTGAGCTTAGAAATCAGAGCAAGATCTTTAGGGAACCAATGCATCAACTCGACATTGTTTGATATTGGTTGACCTATTTTTGCAGTTACACGCTCATAATCGAGCGAGTGAGCTATTCTTTTGTCATTAAAAGTCATTGTGTGGATATAGTTTGTTACACCCTGAATTCACGCTGAAAATAAACATTAAAAACCATCATTTCGTAGATTTTAATTCACGTATATATTACGTAACTACTTATTCGTTTTAACGAAGACGTAACGCTTGTAGCAGAAAGGCAGCCTAAACAAAATAATTTTATTAGTACTTGTATTAGAACCATGGGATCACCTATCCTTAAATGACAGGGTATAACCATGTTAAGCAAACACTCAAAACATCTCACCCTCTCTGAGCTCTGTTGATAATACTTGATTTTACGATGCCAGAATAGGCCCTAACTGACGCTTGGAGAAAATAGCCGGTGTTTAAAGTTTAAAAAAAACCTAGCTATGTTCTGTCTACGTATGTTCTGTTGATACCTAATTCATTGTAATGGGTAGGTGGGCCATTCTACTTTTTCATGTACATAATTTTCAGACACTTTGTTTTAAATGCAGATTTTGGAATATTTGGCCCTCACCTCATATTTTTGTATTGTTATTTAGAAAGACGTTTAATTGCAGTATCACTTACGATAGTTTTGGTAATTAACGAACCACAGCTAATATCCATAAATCGAGTAACTCAGAGCAGAGGTCCTTGTATGTCTTACCATTTGTATGAAGAAATGGTTTTTAACACTGTGTACCCACCTTTTACAGCAATATGTTAATATTAAATTTTTACCCTTAATTTCCTTTTATTAGGTTCAGGTACTATTTCGAAATCCTATTTTTGTACACTAATTCAATACACATCATAGTCTTTTTTGTAATAGAAATCTGGTCATGAAAAAGCAGAAACACCCAGGTAACCTAATCTGCGTAGTAGGTACTAAACTCAGCATTCGTATAAATTTGAAATAATTGTTATAACCTGTTCTTCAGAAGACAGATCGGTTTGACTGACTAAATTAACGCTGCAAAGTAAAATCTTAAATTATTGCAATTTTGATAAAATTTTTGCATCTGATTCACATAAAACCACCTTTTCAGATTACCTTTATTATTTATCCTTTAATAGTTTACTTAATTTTATGAAAGCGTTAATCGTGTTTTAAATAATTTCAAATTGTGGTAAGTTTAACATGCCGTCGCATAAGCTATTGTAAATTTGGTTAGCAACCTTCACGCGGAGAACACGGAATAAATTATTTACAAAGTAAACTTCAAACACGCGTTATATTTTGTGTTCCTTTGTTTTTAATGTATTGTTTTTAAAGGTGAACGTTTTTTGTTAGGGCAAACGGCTTATTCAAACAATTTGTAGTGATATGTTAAGATCCAAAGTGTCACGTGTTGTTTATTAAGAATTTACGCAGGTTAAGTCAACTGCAATCATTTATTTTCATATTCAAAATTCATGTAGGTAGTACCTACTAGGTACCTAAAGGCCTGAAGGGCTCCCGCAGATTTAACCGTACCCAAATCTGAACTCCAATTTGAGGTGGTGATAACACTTCGCTTTCATTTTTTACACAAATTATAATCCACAAATACAGACATTTAGCCATGAGTTATAATTATAATCTCCAGCTCCATTACATACAAAGAGCATTAAGATATTGTTACAATTAATTCTGGCCGTTTTCAATTAGATAACTTTATCAAATTATTACCTAGGTACTTGAAAATGGATAAGAGTGTTTAGGTACTTATTTACGAGTAACGAGTCCCTTATCCTATTCCACCCTATTGACGACCTCATTGATATGCTCATAAATATTTGATAAAAATATTGCATAGATATAATTATTGTTAAATTAGATAAACAGACTGTTTTTGATTTATGAACGAAACTATTCTCATGGTTTATCGAATTAACGTTATGTTCTTAAACTTGTTCAAATTGGGCTTAAAAAGGAGCAAAATGAATCTAGTCATAGCTGACTAGATTTTGCTTAGGCTTTTTGTTTAGGTAAAAAGATAAACAAAACTCTGATTTCATCGGCTATGGCTGCTGAAATTAATCGACTAAACTGACCGTTATTGACGTATGTTTATACCTTGCTTTGATTTGGGTACTGCCGCCGAATGCCTTCCGATAGTTACAATTTAATTGCTATCCCAACGCTGTAGAGTTCAAATTCCCGTGGTAACTACATCAGTAATTTACCCGAAATATGCAAACGCTCTTGTAGGCTTAGTTCATTTGCGAGAGGAAAGCGGGCCTCGCAAAGCTAAATAATTAATTTGTTTGCACATACAAGTAGGTACGTGTAGGTACTTGCGGCTCGTAGCGGAGCTGTTCAAAATTTAAAACGGAACGCGCGATCCGCGGCCTGAAGGCGTTCTCAGCGGTTATGGGCCGCGTTCGTGCCAGGTCTAAGAGGTGCGCTTTTACACCGACGCCTCTATTACTTATTCTTGCAAGTGGAATATTTTAAAAAAGGGGTAATGTTTATCAAACCTTAATTCCTATTTCATCTTATTTCCGCCATTTATGAGGTAAACACTAAATTAGCCTTGGCTAGAATGGCAATTGCAGGCTTCGTATTAATTAAAAGGATTGGGAGTCCATTTAAAACTCATACCCAGCCTCCTGTACCCTCCCATTGTCTCCTCCCGTGCCTCGAGAAAGAATGTACCTAATATTATGTATTCCCACTAGCACAAAAATACCTTAATGAAATAGATATATAGGTGTATGTTATATTCGTCCCATGGAGTGGCCCGCACAAAACTCCGTTAGCCCCGATCTGAATCCTAGTAATGGAATTATACACTACTCTAACAAATTACTGCGCATTGCAAGTTGAAAATTGCATTCATAGACGGTTGGGAGAATATTCCTCGAAACCTCTTTGAAACACGTAAGTGTCGTAGGTACACTCGAATGCGATAAGTACTTTGAACAAAATAAGTACTAAGAGATAATGTAAAAAATACTATTTAACCTTTAATCTTGAAACCGTATGAAAGGAATAGATAATTATTTACAATGCAAGTTAAATATATACGAACCCATTTTTTGTTCATCAGTTAAATACTTAAAGAGAAATAAAATAACGATTCTATTGTATGCAATTCATTTATATAGTGTAGGGTTTGGGGGAGGCCTATGTTCAGCAGTGGACGTCTTTTGGCTGAAATGATGATGATGATGAGTGTAGGATAAAATAAATTTAAAAAAAAACTATTAAGTATCTGTATGATTTTTGAAATATAGTCGTGAAGTTTTAATAAATGGATCGGATTCTCGAGTATATTATAATAAAGTAATAATTCAAATTAGCAGAATTACTACTCATATTTTTTATTAAGAGTAAGTAAACTAATGGATGTCGGCATAAATATTTCGTAATATAGACATTATTTCACAAAAATACAGGGTACCATAATATTGACCGTTCAAATTTTCACAGTGGATTCCTTGGCGAAAAATAAAATACGTGTTTTTTCTTTCAGTACTAAAATATTGATAGCAGCTGAAAGATATCCTAAAAAACTATGCGTTCGTGGATACCGCGGTGTGTGGGAGGAGGCAATAACGCTCGCCCCGCCCCCACGTTCAGTCGCCGAGACAAAAATACGCGTCGAGAAACCGATTCTCAACGAAAGCTAGTGACGAATATCTTACTTTTTCTGACGAATACGCGCACCATTTTATAGTACTGCCGGTTCGTAAACATTACTGTGTCACGTTCGAAATCGCGCGTCTTTACGAGAGATGCGATATGGAAGTGTACGACCGTTCATGCGGAGATACGCGTGCAAATAATTGCAAATTGCATTGGTCGAGATAAGATAGGTGAGCGCGCCCCTCCGCACCACTAACCCCGAGCGACACTCACTAATTATTTATTCGGACAGCACATTTATATTGTGTGAAAGTTTTACATTTGTTTTCAGATCTTGGATTTTTTATACCTGATGCCTGGAAATTTTTTTAACGGTCAATAATATTTCACCCTGTATACATAAAGACGTAACAGGTGATATACCTTTCTACTTACTCTAATTAAAATATGATTATATACCTACGTTATACAGCCATATTCATACTTGCCATTCTAAAAACAAATAAAGCATTTTTACCCAAGCGTATGTTTCTTTATGAAACTAAAGGATTTTTTCCTTTGAGTAGATTTTTTATATTTAGGGTACACGAAAGTACCTAACTTTCCTTCTTGGTGGCGTTACTTTTCCATCTTGTAAATATATTACGTTGCGGAGCCAATATACATGATAGGTAGATACAATACGGTGTGATAGACGTCCAAACAAGCTCCACAGATATGCAATGGAAATTCAATAAGCTCATAAGAATGTATACCCTGTTTGTTCTAATGGATTTGATGGAAGGTGTAATATTAACAATTTCGTATTGCTAAGCTTATCTGTCCTTTTATATGCAATTCCTAATTTTTTATGATGTGAGACAAACGATCAAAAGTTTCCGCCCCACAATGGCGGTCAGTAATAAGGTAACAGAATCATTAAAAACGACATTGTACTTACTTACAGATGTAGTGCAAAATGATTTTCCTTCGTACTTTATCGGAAAAGTTCGTATTTATCGTGCTCTCTCAATTAGCTTCAGTACCCATCTTACAGCCGTAGAGGTAAGTCGCATCAGCAGACCAATATATATATATATATACATAGAGTGGCTAACATGCAATTCAAATATTTGTTCTATATAAATTAATAGGCAGGTATTGAGTTTTATTCGTGTAAATATTTATTTTGTTGTACTTTATGTTTTAAAGTGAAGATAATGTTTCGTTTACTAATGATAATAAAACTGAGTATTTTTAAAGTTATTGAAGGTGGTTGTAACATTTCTATAATATACATTTTTCACTTTGACATTTGACACTAAACAATAAAGTTCCATAATAATGGATATGAAAACGTCACTCATTGAATACAATCATTGATTGACAGTTCGGGTGCCATCGTATTCCAAAAGAGATTCGAGTTTTCCCGAAGGAAAATAATTTTGCAATACATTCATTTAGTAGGTACCTAAGTTTAATTTTGTAAAAAAAATCCAATGTCTAATAATTTTAAATTACTCCCCAGCCTGTAAAGTTTTGCCTCGAAAACCACAACAATGTTGTTCAAGCAGTTTATCTGAGCTGTTAAAATTGTTGAGATGTATCTACGATGACTACAATATCGATGCTCTCTAAATAATAAACGAGGGCGGTCCAGAGAAAAACGATAAATCACATCATCGGTCATAATAACTACGAAATGGACTGCCAAGAGTGCCGAGTTGGTTAAGAGTTTGGACCGGAATCAACGTGGTCCCTGGAGTTTTTATAGATACAGTTTTGTGTATGTGTGGGTTCCCGAAGTACGTGCCTGCAATGCAGGATAGCACAAGTAGGCAAAGTTCTAATGTTGCTGCCAAATAGAACGCATTGCGCCTACGGATGCCTAGCATTTTTTAAGCTGGGAGGAGATTTGTTATCCGAAGTACAAACATGAGATGGACTAAGGTGAATTACTTGATCGTCGATTTCACGAGGTATCTAGGAGCAACCCGAAAATTGCTTGTGCCTGTCGTATATTTAACAGCAAACATAGTCACACACGCGACTAAGCGCTGGTAATTTATTATGCCTTACTTGTGAGTGTGTCACTCAGGTTTTCGCATGTCTCACCATCATTTGTCTCACTCACGCTCTAAGCGTTAAACAAATATATATAGTGGTTATAATGTTAAGTGTAATGTATGCAGTATGCACAGTGTGCCTATTAAGGCATAATCATTAGATTTGGACTATGGAGCTTTAAATGCAAGAATCGATTGACAGACGACGTGAATTGCTTTATTGTACGAAGTACATTCAAAACACAATTTAGCATTTGTATCTGTTTGTATGAAGAAAGGTGATATCAATAAACATCGTTAATATAAACATTTTTTAGACCAAGAATAGTTCATTTTGAGGAGCAGCATTTAAAGCCGCATGATAAGAGGCACTATGAAAAGAGATACCTACATATTATAAATAAAGTTATATTATAAATACTGAGAATAAAGGGTAGGGACCCTGACTAAGATCGCCATTTATTTTATAAGGCATGGTTTTTTTCGCGAAATTGCCTTGACCAGCGGCAGGAGCGGTTTATGAAATATCAATGTTTATTCAATGAAAAACCAACACGGCGCTTGGAGAAAATGTAAATAGGAACGGGCAATCTACTAGGCAGCGCTACGTTCAAGTTGAAATGAAATCAAATTTTAGCAGAGCAATAAACACTGTTTATTATTAAATAACTTTTTAAAAAGGTTAAGATTATTTCATTATCTTTCAAACTTCAAACCCGTCTCGTCCGTGTCGTTTCGGATTAATACCGTTAAGGTTCAACAACGACGGCAAATTTCGTCGTATCACATAACTCAATATCATTGATACATTTCACTAACCAATCCTTTGTCACGTGCCGAGCATTGGATGCTAGTTTTTTCCTCAGTTTTTGCATTTTTCTAAATTCTATAGTACCTTCGTTGTGAACGACGAAATCAACGTCCATTGCACGCATTGATTTTACAACAGTACCTCCATATGCGATCCAATGCCTTTCAAAATGTATTCTCTTCTTTTCGGATATACTGATAAAATCTGGGTAAAATCCTAATCTCTTTGATTTAAATACATCCGGCAAGGGATTTTCAGGTTGCAATTGATAATTTATTGTTTTCATGCCTCTCTCACTTGTGTGGCTAGTATCACTAATCGTGTCTGATGAGTTTGAATTGTTTGAATCTTCCTTTTTCTTTAGTTTATCTTTCTTCAAAAATGTATCTATGGTAGTGACTTTAGATTTAGGACTTTCTTTTAGTTTTTTCTGTGGTGGTTCGTATGATTCGTTCGCAGTAGCGGCCAATTTGTTTAAAAGTGACACATCCGTCTTTTCTTTGGATGTTTTATATAGATTCTTGAGCTCATCTAAGTTAGTTGCAGTTTTCCAATCCTTGTCATTCCTTATTTTTGTGACTCTTGGAAATCGCACCGATATTCCGTCAGCCGTGTGTATATTTGCTTTTGTGAACTCCGTCCCTGTAAAAGCGAGAGCAAAAAATTATGATTCTTTAAAATATAATAAACTACCTACTTGATCTATGTAAGTCAGACACATAACATTTACACATCATGTTATTTACGTTGATTGATGTTATATGTGTATTCAGTGAGTATTAACATTAAAAAACAACAAAGTCAACGTATTCATTCAGTGGCAAGTAAACTCTAAGAAATTGTTTTTGCAGCTTTCACATTACTTTATGTATTCACGACAAATAAGCGTCTTAGTCTTCTGTGCCTCGTAAACTATATGACCCTAATAACTCGTGTTAATATTCTAAGTAATTTTAGTTTACATTGTTACATCCTACATCTTCGAGTAGCCGCTTCCCCTGAGATATCATCACGCCTCTACCTAAACACATTACTTGTATACCTCCCATAATATTCCCATTCACCACAATGACAAACATTCTGCAAAAAACAAACATTCGGCTATATTTAATAAGTAGCCGGGAGAACTAGCGTGGTATCGTTTTAAGTTTGGAGTAGGTATAAACGAGGGGCCAATGGCACAAAAGATCCCACTCATCTAACCAAGATAAGATAAGATAAAATCGTTTTAATCGTTATGACGACGACTTTAACGATTTAAAATACCGGACAGAGAGGTGGACTTGTAGACTTAGGCTGGGTTATATAAGATCCGTTAGACCAAATGTAAGATCAAATTTTGGTAACTGAGTACATTTTGATGTAGTAGTAGATCTCTAAAACCGAACCCTAGTAATCTCTTTGGTACAGCTTTCAGTTACGAAACACGAAGCAAAAAACCAAATTAAAAAAACTACAAACCAGTAATTTCCCACACAGGCTGCTCCTTTGGGTCTTTCGCCACAAAATCAGGTACCAAACCCTTGTTGCAATCTAACCAAGATGGTACTCTGGTACTGTCCTGAGAAATTTTCAACATGAGGGGGCCAAGCTCCTTCTGAAGCCTCTCTAGGGTGCTGTCGTCATGCCCCGTGTGGACTTTCGTGACTGTCACCCACTTGTTGCGGCGGGTGTCCAAACAACCCATTAGGAAAACGGACATCATGCCGCCTTTTTTGCCAGTACCTGGAAAATATTTATTTATTATAATATCTTGGGTTGTGTAAGGGTGTGACTGAAAATTAAAGAAATAAAAACTGTAACAAATTATCCGTGTTCAAATAGTGAAGACTGACAGTGAGATGTATTCCCAACCGAATCATTCTGAAGCTGCAACATAGGGATTGTACAGTCCGAAGACCTGGAAACCTATTCTCACATGCCCCAGTAAAATGTTGAAATTAAATAGAAAATGTCCTCGCTAATGCACACGAGCCCTATAGATGAAAAATTAAATAAAGCCACTCTTATATGTAGTAGTGAACTGTTTGTTTTGTTAGTGTTACAAAATTTAAATATGTAGTCTAGCCAAACACGCCACAAGTGCCACAACTACATATTAGGGGCCTTACTTAAGTTTTTTACATATACACAGTGATAAACAGATGAAATGTGAATAAAATGCGAATTTAATTATTTGTCCCTGCATTCCCTGATATACTCCTAGTACCTATAATATCGTACGTGATATATAAATCATTCTTTATGTAGCACCTGAACACAATTATCATGCAGATAAGAATTTATTTTATTCTAATTATTTAATGACAAGACATACCAAACCAAGCTCCTAGAACAACCAGATCAGCTGTGTCAGCCATGGCTCCTTCAAACAAGTAGTCCTTCTTAACCTTAAGCCAGTGCCTTTTGCCTGGCTCATAAGTAGATTCCAGGTCTTTGAGTACTAGTCCCTCCAGACCAAGTTGCAGCACCTGAAATCATTTTTTTAACCCATGAAATGGTATGATGTTAGTTATGCAATGCAAGTGCAAATACTATGTGTGTGTAGTTGTGGAATAAAAAGATTCGCCAATTTCCGACTTTATTTTAATGACGTTAAGGTCCAAAAACTGACGAACATATCATTTCGCGGCTGTCAACGTCCAGTGCCCTTTAAAAAATAATATGGATAATTAGACCATAGGACACTTCAAGGTTAAATTAGTTTTTATATTAATAACATAGATAGCATATTTATTTCTGCTTTCTATAGTTAACTTGCAACAATGATTAAGAAATATATTGAAGTAGGTACTGAAATAACGATACTTCTTATTCACATCTATTAATTAAATATTGTAATATATCATTGTCACATAAGTTTAAACATACCATACTTACATACTTATGACAATATAGTAGTAGGATAAACTAATTTTTAATCATATAAACCTGCCTATAGTTTAAGTAGCATAACTCAGTAACAGAACTCCCTTGGAGAGTTTGGGCCACAGAAAGTGTTAAAATTATTCACATGTACACATAACTTCATTCACCTGTGAAACAACTCCCGAGTTCATACTATACTAGTTATAGATGACGGCAATGCTTTTGGACCTTACAATTGCGATGCTCAGGGTTGTCACTAGTCGTCATGTAAACTAAATTGATTACCCATTACACCACATAATATTACACACAACAGATCTTTAATTTTATATGTATCGATGGATATTATATTATGTGCAGCCTTGTTTATCCGTCGAGTGCGTATTTGGACTCCCCTATCAAGTCCTATGTAGCTATTTGTCTTTACACTGGCACTCAGCAATATTCTTGGATTTTGACCTGGCAATGAAAGTGTTACCATGTACTCAATTCTAAAATAAAAAATATGCACTTAGATAATAACAGTCAAATTGTATTAACTCAAACAAATACTAACCTCAGCAATCATTTTGGCTAAATCAGCCGGCTTTTGAATAAACTGCTGCTCTGAGAACATAACATGATTGGTGACTTCCACCATGTTCTCATGTAATATCTGTCTTCTTTTCCTTATAGGCAGATCAATTAGAACTTTCCCATTGTAGTAGAGACAGTCAAATACAAACAAACACACCTGAGCATCTTTGAATTCTGATTGCTTGTGTATACCCAATGTACCAAAAGGTAGTGGTTTGCCAGTACTTACATCTACCATTAAAACTTCTGCATCTAAAATTAAATCAACCCCTTTGGGAAATGCTTGTGGTAGGTAATCTTTAAAATGACTAACTTTATGTGGCATCACAGGCTTTAAGGCTCTAGAAAAATACTTGAATTCATTGTCCTTTTTATGTACTTGTACTCTTTCACCATCATATTTGATTTCAGAGAACATGCCATTAGGACATTTTTTCATTGCCATCTCTATTGATTTGCATGCTTCAGCAAGCATTGGTAAAACTGGAGTCATCAGAGTTAGTTTGGCACTGACACCTTTCTGTATCCCGTCCTTATGCTTTACTCCACTACTTTCTGATAAAATTCTGTCTATAACCATCCCCAGATCTCTAGATGTTTGAAACACATTATATGCATCGGGATGAACACCTTCCAAAATATGTTTAGGACCAGCATTTATACGCAAATCCCCCTTTATTAAGCGAATAATCATTTTAAGATCTTCAGAAGTGCATTTTTTCACAATAGTTTTAAAGTGATATATCTGTTCATCTTCTTTTGTTAACTTTGAAAGTGCTTCTAGAAATTCTTCCACATCTTGAATTGACAAAGTACTTTCGGAAGTAGGTTCAAATTTCTTGGATTTATAAAAAAAAGTAGTAATAGTATCAGCCACATCACCATTTTCCAGATGAGTCAACATATCATCCTGATCAGTAACAAATATTCTCGAGAATAATTTAACTAGCTGCTTGCTCTTAAGGTTATAAACCCGCTTACTGACTTGAGGCAGTAACAGTTTACACCATAATGCTAGATTGCCATTGAATATAGTACCGCCAGACCCTATTCTGAAAAAATTATTTACTACTGCTGTTTTTTCTGTATATGCATCAACTCTAGCAATTTTTTTACACAATTGAGAAAACATAGAAAAATTATTATCTTCTGTTTTGATGTCAGTCTGTTTTCCCAAGTTTTTAGGGCTTGTACTTGCTGTTTCTGGTTTAGATGTAGACTCATTTTTTATCACTTTAGCAGTATATTTGCCGCTATTTTTCTCAGCATACACTTTTTCCATTTCATTAATTTTTTTCAGGATAAACTCTTGATCCTCTTTGCTCATGGCAGCCCAGTTGCCTATGTCATCAATAGAGTCTATCCTTTTAGTAGCAGGCCGCTGTTTAATCAACATGTTCATTAAACAGTCGACATGGTGCCATGATTTCATTTGTTGATTCTCACCATAGGGACTGGCGACGATTTTAGCCATGCGAATTTCTCCACTAGGACAGTTTCCTTTGCAACCTTTACATGAAGCGCGGCCGCCTTTAGCACGATCTACGTAAAACGGAGTAAAGTCCGCCATCATGGGTGTTTTATTTATATTTAAGTACTGTTATAAAAAAAAACATGAGATCTATTTCAATAAACACAAGATCTGGTCTTAACGTGTACATATGACGAAAGCTTAAACGTAAACATTATAAAAAATCAGCTATAACACCTCCACTCAACTGAACTCTGACACTGACAAAAGTGACAACTAACCTAAATGTCAATTCAATGTCGGGTGTCGGTCCAAACTCTACGTGCGTATCACAACTACTGCGCATCAGACGCATGCGTATTAGCGTAGTGTAGCTGCCTCAGTTCGTCTATAACTTTTATTTTTTTTTTTCAATACCGAAATAATTGTATAATACGTAGCACGATTCAACGAACGGTTTACAATTAATATGTATTAAGTAAAAGAAGAGTTATTTTCTGAATTTGCTTTCAAAAAGCTATTTCACAGTTATCAGAGTAAAGCAGATGAGCGCCATTAAGTTGAACGTTTTCTATACTTCCGATTTATTCTCACCTAACGTACTTCTCAATAAGTAAGAAGGAGATAAGTAGTTACCGTGCTATCTGTCACTGTCCCCGCTTTTGATCACTTCGTGGCGAGAGTTAGTAAAATAATTAGTTAGTTAAATAAAATAAATAAATAAATAGTGCAGCGGAAGATAATTCTCTACAAAATATCGACATCGGTATTTGATTAACATGTATAAGAAATTCATAAGTTAATTCTATTTTAGTACTAGGCATGTTGAAGTTTTCACTTAGTTAAAAACATAAGCTGTTATGTTTATATGATAAGACAATAATAAACTGCACTCAAGATTATAATATTCCGTACATATATAAGTTATACATATAAATACTGTAGTAGATAATCGCAATTTACGTGAAAACGATTAATAACTTTAGTCATCCCTCAACCACTCCTAAGAAATAAGTGTATCACAAACCATACTTATTAGGGTTCTGTATCTGAAAATAGTTATTACTCTTAAAACATCATATCTGATTATTATAATTTCTCATGACTAGAAAAGTGGTTACCATCGGCAATGGTTAATAAATGATATATCAAATAGTGTATACAAGTAAAACAGAGTAAATAATATACCGAACATTCGTCTATGTTCATGTTTTATACCTGTCTACAGGAGAGACAGGCACAGGAAGTACAAGCATAAATAAAACTGGCTCATGAATAAAACAGTGTTTGTTGTGTTTGGTTGTGTATTTAAATGGACACGAAGCTTTCTCCTTTTGACATTTGCTTGTTCAGTGATGCCAATTATTGCTCCCTGTACTACGTCAAAACAATCTATTATTAATGTAAATTGTTTTCCGGAAATCTGAAATTGACATTTTACTATGTAAATAGTAATGTAATAATATATTATATAAATGACTATACATAAACAATTTACATCGATAAAATATTAATATGTTTTTTTCATTAACACAATTACAACACTAGCCTAACCAAAGTTTATCTGAGACTATTATATTGCATAATGTACTTGAAATTTATGAAATAATAGCACTAATTTCTAACCGATGAAAAGCCGATTTAAAAGTGCTCCAGCAGTAAGTATGGCAATACGCACGACATTCTGCCTACATAGAAGTATTAATAACACTTGCACAAAAATTATATTTTTTTGAAATATTAATATTAAGTATATACAAAAAACCGCCTTTCTCATTTTGACGTGCCATAAGGATTACACGAGACATCTATATGGAAAATCGTTTGACTTAATATTGCCGGTCTGCTTTACTCTGATGTCTATAGGCTATTTTTTTAGGTGCCGAATACAGATAAAAAATATGTATTGTTGCCAGGGACCGGATGGAAATCCATTCGTATTGAAGATTAATTACTTGACATGTTTAGAATTTTTTGACACGTATGGATTGCATTAAATTGGAAATTGAAAGTTTGAACTGTCTCCTCAAGGGCAATAAAATCCTTCTCCATTTAAGAAAATAATAATAAAAGATTACTTATTAGTCCGACCACGCTAACTCTGCATTGAAATAATTTGGTAACACTACCACAAACGTCACATTTTCATACAAATATGACGTATAATGCGCAGTGTTGCCAAATTATTCCTTGCAGAGTTAGTGTGGTCGGACTCTATCTAATTTTTCAAATCAATGAAACAAATGATTTTGTATCAACGGCAATTTATACAATAAAAATATAAAAGAGTACTTCTGTAATTTATTTATCGAACCTCACAAAAATTTCGAGAATTATATTGGCTTTTGCAAAAAATTCTAAGCCAAAATAAGTTATATTGACAAGGTAGCTATTAACAAGTACCTATTCAAAACATTACACCCGAGTGCATAGTACCTACCTATTAGTCTTAAAACTGTTGTATGTATGTATGACAAGTGTGTCATTGTCATTGCAATGGTTGGTAACTTAGTAGCATGATCGCATAGCTACTACCTGAGAATAGTAGATTGTGTCTCAAGCGAGCAAAATGATATATTTACGGCGAGGGCGGTATATTGAATTCTGAGTGAAGCGAAAGATTCTACAATAGAATCCTGAGCGTAGCGAGGGATTCTAAAGTAGAATCTTGAGCGTAGCGAGGGATTCAAGTGTTTACGCCCAAGACGAAAATAATTTTGCTACCGTGTGACACATACTGCTTTTCACACCGTCTATGAGGCCCGTTGCTAAAAACATGAAATATCTTACAAATGATTTTACTACAGTGTCACATACTGCTTTTCACACCTTCTATGAGAAAAAGAGTCATTGTTGCCCTCAAATGAGGGAAGAAAAGTACAACTTTGATCCCTCATTCGAAGGCAACAATAACTCTTTTCTGAATAGCAGGTGTGAAAAAAGCGTTTTCACACCTGCTATTAAGTTTAAGAGCACCTGCAGAAAAGAGTCATAGTTGCCCTCGAATGAGTGATCAAAGTCGTACTTTTCTTCAATAGTTTGAGGGCAACAATAGTAGATTGTGTCTCAAGGGAGCAAAATGATATATTTATGGCGAGGGCGGTATATTGAATCCTGAGTGAAGCGAAAGATTCTACAATAGAATCCTGAGCGTAACGAGGGATTCTAAAGTAGAATCTTAAGCGTAGCGAGGGATTCTCGTGTTTACGCCCAAGACGGAAATAATTTTGGTAGGTATGAAAAGCAGTAACAAAATTATTTGTAAAACATTTAATGTTTTTAGAAGCGGTCCTCATAGGCGATGAGAAAAGCAGTATGTGTCACGGTAGCAAAATCATTTCCGTTTTGGGCATAAACACTTGAATCCTAGGGATTCAACGCTCAAGATTCTACTTTAGAATCCCTCGCTACGCTCAGGATTCTATTGTAGAATCGTCTGCATCACTCAGGATTCAATATACCGCCCTCGTCGTAAATATACATATCATTTTACTCCCTTGAAACACAGTCTGCTATTGTCCCGCTGGGCACTTACATGCCAGTGAAGGAAAAATGCTTTACATAAACGCGAACATGCTACCAGGCTGATACCATTTATAAACCAGTGTGATGAAAAATATTTTAACGGCCATCTTTATGTTGTTTCAGCTTCATCATGCCACCAGGAGTTCAACAGCGACGGGACGAAGCATGGCACCTTCACGTCTCCCCACTACCCGTCTCCGTATCCTCCAAATACTCATTGCCATTATGAATTCTTTGGACGTGGCAAGGAGCGAGTTAGATTAATATTTCAAGATTTCTATTTACATAAGTCTGCCGATGGAGCTTTAGAGTGAGTATACCTACATTCTATCTTTTGATGTTATAGCTTTAAGTACGGCACTAAGGGAATGTGTGTCCTTGTGACTCTTTTGTACCATGAACGAATCAAAATTAAACGGCAGTTACGTTTTGAAAATATGTATAATCTGAAATACAAAATTGATAAGTTTTTATAACCGTTACAGTTAATTAATACCTTTTTGGAATAACATGTTGAATACATCCTTATGTAATGTTGCTGACGAAATCTTTATTTTGAATTCCAGGTGTTCTAATGTGGATTCCTTGCAAGCGTTTGTCAGTGTTGACGGACGATTAGAGAAGGTGGACACCTTCTGTGGCACTGATCTGCCGACGCCGATCATGTCCAATGGACCAAAACTTATGCTGGAGTTCAGGGGGACTCACTCATCCAGATACTCAAGAGGATTCAAAATCTCGTATTCATTTGTAGAAAGTGAGTCATAGAAACGTTCCTAACTTTAGCTCATTAAACTACTTAAAAAATTTAACGGGGTTCTAAGACTTCTAAGTAAAGCCACCTACTAACACTGACTAAGAGGAACATTACCCACATTTTATAGTTGAAGTATGTTTGTTAAAACTGTATGGGTATGAACGAAGTGATCTGACACACTGCTTTAGTTAAATCACCTACCTACGAAAAATACGTCATTCTATCACGAAGGACTGTAAACCGCTTTCTTAGGTACGAAAATAAAACTAAGTATGTAAATGAAGTATATGTGATAATCCATATTGAAAGGAACATTATGGTGGCCGGCACTTACGCCTTTATTGCCGCTATTCCAATACAATAGTGAATAGGTGTAACGTAAGCGCCTGCCGCCATAAGGTCCCTTTCGATGTGGATTATCAATATTAAAACCTTTCAGACTTTGGTATAAGTACAGGACGACAGCTGAAGGAGTTTCCTTGCGCCTTCGTATACAACAGTAGCGAGTCGCGCAATGGCACGTTTGCTTCGCCGAACTCGCCAGGACCGTATCCTCGGGACACTGAATGCACATACTTCTTCCACGGTGGAGACACAGAGAAGGTGCATCTGCATTTTACGAACTTTGACGTTGAGGGAGTATTACCGTAAGTATTTGCGAAATACGCGCATGGTATTGACAACAGCAAAATTAAGTTGGTTTTAATAGGATACGTAAGGAAATTTCAAATAAAAAATGTAAATTATCAATATTTTAGGATTTTTTGATAAAATATGCGTAATAATAAACGTTATCACCAAATTTTATGATCATAGGTCAATAGAAAAATAATTCTTCGGGACAAGTAACATTTATAAAAAAAGCTGACTTTGGTGGCTTTCCATTCCTTTGTTTATCAATATTAATTAAATCAAAAAATATTTTATTTATCTATTCAACGTGCACTAAACAGCTCGATGGGGTAGGTAATAGGTAGTACGTGACATGACACGAGTAAAAATGGCACTTCCTCACGTACCTATATCAAACGACGTTTTAATACAGTTGCGAAAAAACGTCAAAGAATCAATAATAAAACAGTAATTAAAAGAGACAAAATAAAATGCGTTTACTTACCATTGTGGGCTTTGCATTTACCTGGTCTATATCTGGCGTAGTTTCAATACATTTTACTATTATACTAATACAAGTCATTACAAAATGAAATAGTAAAATTATGAGTAAAAAGGCGGGAATTAAAAAGTCGGTGTAACTTTTATTGTCAGACTTTTTCAGCATGCCTTGGTTGTCAGCATTCAGCCAAATCAAAAACTATTTTGAAAGAGGTTTAATGTCACATGGTAGTTTAATTACAATGACACATGAAAAAACATATTCTTTTAATTTTATAATTAATTTATATTTAATCTACCTCTACCTACTTGTAAATAAATGTATTATTTGGCGACAAAAAACAAGCGTTCATTCATTCGCCGCGGTGGTCTTGCATAGTCGGAGGTCTCGCATAATATTTGTTTCCGTTCATTGGTCTACTCAATCTTTCAAATTTTTGCCAACAGTTTTAGATTTTTTAATATTTGATAACCCTTTAGCTTGTCTAATACGCAATTTTAATGTTTTAATATATTTTCATGCCTGATGCTTTATTCTATAAATAAATAAACTGATTGAACCTAAAACGCTTCGGTTGGATGTATAGCTTGGACCAACAGTAAGTTTTAAAAAATTGGAGAAGTAAAAAGTCTAATACGCGAAATCCAACTTTGCGCATGATAAACAGTACAAAGTACCAATTTTTGAGCAACTTTTTTTTCACGCCCCCCTTTAGCTGTATGGGAGCCCCACTTAAAAACATTTAAAAATAAGTTTTGACAATCTGTATGGCTTTGTGTCAACAAGATGCTCTTACCTACTGTGAAAACTTGAATACTGCTGTAGCTCCAACCATTTGGCTGTAAAATCTGTGTGACAGACGTCGGACAGACGGACAAACGGGCGCGTGAGTGACAGCAATAGGGTTCCGTTTCGTCACTTCAGGTACGGAAGCCTAAAAAGAATACTGATATCTAAGAGATACCTATTTATTCGGTGTAAGTACACCAAAAGTACACATTTCATGCGACGTCACTGGTAATTACCTAAGTAAAATAAGTGCCTGTTACATGTTGGTTTTCTAAACGTCAAACCTTGACCAGAATCTAAATACTGATCTATAATTACCTGGAAAACTCTTTCAAGAATGGCCTGTCCTCGTACCGTGTAAGAAGAGCATCACGGGCTGCCTGATTGTGCGTACTATACGTGCAGCCTATAGACACATGACTCCAGAACAATCGCATTTGAGGATTCGTCTTGTTGACTTAAAGAAAATTATAAATGTTTCTACTAAAACCCTTACTGAAACATCGTCTCCGGCCAGACATCTGGAATTTTTATTTAACTTCAGTCCAGCTCCTGTCCTCCGAACTTCGAAATTCGAACTTCGTATCGCGCTGTCTTTTTCACTCTCGTGTTATTCACTATATGAGTAAGAGTGACGGCACGATACGAAGTTCGGTTTTCGAAGGTCTACCGCGAACGGTAAACGAAGTTCTCTCTCTATATCGCACTTGCAAATCTGTACGTAAGTGCGACAGAGAGGGAAAACTTCGGTTACGACATCTGAGGGTGTCGGTGGGGTTGAGTTGAGTCATTGGATTGCAGATGTGTAGAAAGGGTAATCTTTCTTGTATGACTATCAGATCCTTCAAAAAATCTCCAAGAATCTTTTTCCGGATCACTTTCCATGTATGAGCAATTAATTTATATGTTAATTATTTACCTAATCGTTTATAAATCTTCTTGCAGATGTGAAGCTGTATCAGCGAGCGATTACGTTGAATTTTCTAACCAAATGACTGAAGACAATAGATATGGTAGATATTGTGGGCAGATGAAGGAATTCCACGTGGAGTCAGAGAAGAATTTTTTTAAAGTAACGTTCCGTTCGAATGACAGATTAGACGGAGCTGGATTCAAAGCTATCTACCAGTTTTTAGAGATCACCGATGAATATCGAGCCCCAATACAAGACACCGCATCGAATTCTGCGCGTAAGTACCTCGTAAATCGTACATCTTAAGAGGATGCCTCGATTCGGTCAGCCACGGCCCCCGTGAAAGAGACCGCTTATGTCTTTCGCGCACGACAAAACGATGCAACACTCTTCGGGAATGGCTTTTTTACAAATCTCAATAAATATCCAAATGTGTGCAGTATTATTAAATTTCCTCTTGGCAAAGTTTAGATGAGATAAAATACCATCATTTTAATTTAATTATATCGTTTAATACTGCGTTGTTTTAGTAGATTGAGTAAAAAAGAGAAAAATAAAGACTGAACTTTTTATCGAAAAATTTTAAGCAATCATATTGCGGCTATTGTTAAACACAGTCATATAGTCAAGAATCATAATATATCTGAAAATCAATCCTTATTGTTTCCTTGTTTGAGCAGAGCAGCGTTTTAAAGAACGCGATATTTCTCGTTGCACGGCCTTAAAACCTTGTATATCTTCCTATGGGTAGAGCAAAAATGTGGTATTTATAATATATATACATATATATATAGACGGTAGTAACATATGTTAATATGTATATATAAATATATATGTAACTAGCGTCTGATCATTATCTAATCGCGAGTACAGGTAAAATACCTAATACAATAGGGGTGTGTCTTTAGGAACTTAGGCGTGTTAGTCTGACCAGCCAGTCGTATCAAACTCAACTCAAACTCAAACATTTATTCTGCAAATAGACCACAAGGGCACTTTTATATGTCAAAATATAATTTACAATTTAAGACTAAGAATACATTTTTCATGTCAGAATATTAATTTACAGTTCAAGAAAGCATAATAATTTCGACATTACAAATATAACAAAATTAATGTCATACCGACAGTGAAAATAAACTTGCAAAGTTACGTGTCACGAGAAAAATAAGGCAAATTTGAAAAATCTCATACTGGTAACACGAATTACATAGCAACTTGATAGGTGCCGTTATAACTAACACCTTGTAGGTCAGGTAAAATTGTTGCCATACAAAGAATTTGAAAAATACTTATTCAGACACGTTTCGCTGGTCAGACTACGACGTATATTTACAATTCTAAGCAAAAACTAAGATTTTTATGAATTTGCGGTTTTGCTAATACACCAAAACTTTTACCAATTACTCTTAAGAAACACAGCGGGATAAAGTGCATTTGGGCGAAATTTTTCAAACCGTCTTTTATCTCATAACATGCTGCACACCTGACTGGGGTAGTAATTTTAGGCCCTCTTGCTGTTTACAATCATCATTCAGCCGGAAGACATCCACTGCTGGATATAGGCCTCCCCCAAGGAGCGCCACAGCACACGGTCGCGAGCCACCCGCATCCAGCGACTCCCCGCTGCCTTGACCAAGTCATCAGTCCACCTAGTGGTAGTTTACAATATACTTTTTTAATTAATTGAATATCATGTATTGTTACAGGTGTTTTGGGACATTTTCTGTTGCTGGTAGCCGCTGCAATAACACACCTTTGCCACGATATATATCATTAAACAAAGTGATATTAGGATAATTCTTCTTAGTCTTTAATCCTGTATATTTTGTATTATAATATGTGCCATACACCTGTAAAGAACCGTAGAAGTGCAATATTTTCTATTAACGTTAAGTTGATCCTATCCTAACAAAGCAATAGGAATACCTACACAATAAATTATTCACAAAGGCACGTCGTAACACAATTAAAAACATTATAAAATTGATATTTGTTTCAATTTGGTAAAAATTTTACTCCGATATATTCCCGAAAAAACCGTTAGCATGCGTATAATTATATTATACGAATCATTTGAATTGCATTCCACAGAATGTTTCATTTCGCAGATAAGTAGCAAATCTATCATAACTCCAGGGTTTCAATTTACAGGGTGAAGTTTTCAAAATCACGATTTTATTTCTTCCTGAGAATATTCCGAAAACTCTGGAAAAAGAAATTGTAGAAAAATCTACTGGCAGAGATAAATGAAAACTATAAACTTTCACTTCATATTAAACATATTTAATAGTCACACATTTACAAGAAGATTATAACAGAACCACCGAAAAACCCTCATGTCATTCACGTGTACCAGCCAGTGCGATCGGCGGCTAACAACCAAAGAGTTTTCATACCGCTGTCGCCACATCAGCCTTCCCCGAGAACCTTAACTAATGAAGGTATCGTTCAGGAAACCAGACCCGACGACCAGAACGGGTCGTTCTAGGCTCAACACGGACAGGAACAGGTGGAACTACTTCCGGAGTTGCTAAAACATCCGGGGTGGATGGCGTACTAACAACATTTAGTTGCTCCGATAGGATATAAGCCAGTTTAAGCCTATCGATGGAAACAGAAACTGAATTCCCGGATATGTCAATTTTAAAATATTCGTCGTTCTGCTGTAATACTCTGTACGGACCTGCATAAGGTGGCTGAATAGACTTGCGAACAAGATGTTGCCTCACAAAAACATGTGAAGATATGGTCAAGTCTTTGAAGACAAAGGTTTTGTACGTGCCGTGACGTAGTACTGTAGCAGGTTGCAATTTTTTAATACGCAAACGTAAACGATCTAAAAAAATCAGTATAGTCAGTAGGTCCGTCACAGGTTGGATGATTAAAGAAATCCCCGGGAAGCCTAAGGGGTTCCCCGTAAACAAGCTCAGCAGAAGAAGCAAAGACATCGTCCTTCCAAGCACTGCGTATGCCTAGTAGTACTTAGTGGAAGAGACTCAGTCCAAGTGTCGTTTGCATGACACATTATAGCTGCTTTCAGCTGACGATGAAAACGCTCCACCAAACCATTGCCAGCTGGGTGGTAAGCAGTCGTTTTTAAATGACTAAAACCAGTTAAAGATGAAATCTGACGAAACAAGTGTGAGTCGAATTATCTACCTCTATCAGTGGTAACCTTATCGGGACATGCAAATCGAGCTATCCACGTAGATATAAAAGCCTTCGCGACGCTTTCCACTGTTATATCTGTAATAGGGACTGCCTCGGGCCATCGACTAAATCTATCGACGGCAGTCAAATAGTACTTAAAACCATCTGAACTAGGAATCGGGCCTATCAAATCCAAACGGACGTGTGAAAATCGCGCTGTAGGAGGCTTAAAATCGTGAATCGGCGAGTGAACGTGTCGAGATATTGTGGACTTTTGACATGGGATGCAAGTTCTGGCCCAATGAGGGCTATCGTTTTTGTGCTCACCAGTTGGCGCCACTGTCGAGTAAGGTCCAGCTGTCAAAAATTATTATTGGTTATTATGGGCATGAAAACGAAGTTTGCATTTAAATCATGTTTAAAACCTTAAAACCGTACCGTAAAAATATCGAACATCCCGCATTGTAGCGCAGTCCCGTTTTATTCGGAAAAAAAGAAGGAAATAAGTTTCCGAAAGACAAAACTGTCTCAAAGTACTGACAGTCACTGACCCGTAACTCATATTTGCCATAATGAAGCTCAGGTATTGAAAAACAGGCACCATATTTTTCAATTAGATATTAATCCGCGTACCGCAACCACAAAGAGTGACATTTGACATTTCGGGGACCCGACGCTACACTAACGCCTCTAGCGGCGAATTCATACGCGATAGCCCCCATTACGACAGTCTTTCCTAACTCCTGACCAAACGTAACGTTCAGTAATGGCTTCAATTCTTGAGAGTGCATCAGCTACGATATTAAACTCGTCAGCGACGTACCTTATGTCTTTCACGTGCACCAGCCAGTGCGATTAATGGCTAACAACTAATGAGTCTTCATACCGCTGTCGCCACAAAACATTTGAGGGAGCGTCTGTTGATGAAATAGATATTAAATCCAGATGCCATATAAATATTATACTGTAATTAAATTCCGAAGTATATATATCTTGATGGCCGAATTAGTAAGGATAGTAGTAGGTTACATAGTAGTTGTTGTAAGTATATTTGAAGGGTCCACGGTAATAACATGTCTAGGCACTTTTTTGCATATAAGATTAATGTAACTTAATTTGATAGTTGATTACGAGCTCTATATTATTGAGAATAAAATCACATAAAAAAAAGACATATTCTTTCCGAGGACCCTTTAGTTACATTTAACACGTACCCTGTACCCATACAAAACACTCTGACAATGTCACAAGTCCAAATTGCGCATCCCGTATGGGAACGTGACTCCGTAGTACGAGCATGGACCCCTGAAAAAAATGTGCATAACCCAACATGGGGGGTACTCGGACAGGGAGCTAAGTTCCGTACACAAACTCCAAAGCTGCTAACGGAGCCACACTAAAGAATTATCGCATAATATTGTTTTTAATAAAGTAGTTTATGCAATGGTTATATAATGTATATATGCGTTTTTAGTGGAGAACCGCGTTTAGACCACGAGGCTTGCCGATTGGTCTAAGTAAGGTTCGAGACTTAAAAAGCTAATTATGTAACTATTGCATACAATATTTGTTCTACGAGTCAACGGAATTTAATGAAACAAACCGAAATAATTAAACAAACTAGTTCTGCGGAAATGAAGATTATTAGGCACATGGGTTGATGGCTCCTTGATGTCATTTGTTCTACGTCCGCGGCGTCACGTGATTGGTCTATTTCATAAGAGTTAGTTAACAATCTTAATTCAAACATTGCAGACGACGTGTAGAAAATAGTACTTTTTGATGCAAGTGGCGAAGGTATGTCATTTTGCACAAGTCCCGAGTTGTCTTGCCCGAGCCCTAAGGCGGATGGACAAGACGCGGGACGAGTGAGAAACAAATCTAAATAAAACAGTAATTAAAAGAGACAAAACAAAATCTGTTTACTTGCCATTGTGAGCTTTGACGTACCTGGTTTACATCTGGCGTAGTGTATATAAACAATACGTCATTACAAAATTAATCAGTGAAATTATGAATGAAAGAGGAGGGAATTAAAAAGTCAGTTTAACTTTTAAAAAATCTAAAATTGTTCAAAAAGTTGCCTGATTGAGTAGACCAACGACCGGAAACGAGTATTATGCGTGACCTCTGATTAAAACAGATTATTATGCAAGACCGCCGCGCCGGATGAATGAACGCTAGTTTATTTTTTACAAAATATACATTTATTTAGAAATAAATCAAATACAACTTAATTATCAAAATAAAAATAAGTGTTTTTTCATGTTTAAATGTAATTAAACTACCATGTGACATACAACCTCTCCCAAAATAGTTTTTTATTTGGTTGAATGCTGACAACCATGGCATGTTGAAAAAAAATCTATCAAGCCGTCGTCTCCCGGTGAAAAAAATAAATAATAGCATTATTTTGTTATGATCCCGGGGATCCCAGGGATCGGTAGACTGGTTCGAATGGCACCATAAAAAATTAAGTCAAATAGCCAGAATGTCATGTAGCTAGAAGAATACAGAAAAAAAACAATTAAGTAAGTAATGGAGCCAGCGCTTTGCCATTTTTGTTAAGACAAACGCATAATCACATCGACATTTTCTTCCTGCCTGCACGCGGTTAAACTTTACCGCGTTGCACAATCTTAGAAATGAATGTTGTTGCTCGCTTTATTGCTCGACGGTGCTGCTTGAGTTGCACGCCCTCGCGTCGACAGGTGTGGTGTCGCTACTATCGCATCTCCGTTCGCTCGCCCCTCTACTCCGTCCTACGTCAGTTTGAGTTTGTCCGCCGTTCTGTGTTGTGTCGTCGTATGTTTTATCTGTGAACGCGCGAAACTTTTTTATCGAAATAATTTGGAACGTTGTTGTAAATGAACAATTGGGTTTTCCAGTGCGTTTGAAGTGCTGGAACGGGCGTTGCAGACTATTTTGTGATTGTTGTGTTGTACCGTGAGTGTGGTTGTGGTCACAGGTGTCACATTCCAAGGGGGACGCCGCAGCCTCCGCTCGAACCCGGTACCGCAGGTGGACCGCTACGTGAGGAAACCAATTTACTTAAACAGTTTAGGTAAAGTTTACATTTACTTTTATTGACAAAGCTGATGCCTGTGTGAGGCGCGACTTATTAGAATCCTATACTTAACATCTGCTCTATAAAGTAAATACAGTAGGTAAGAAGTAAAATGTTTCATTTTACAATCCCTGGGACGCACGGAATGTAGGTATCTAATGAATGAGTGGCTGTAAGACAAGATGTTTATTACGGGATTAAAAGTAGTAAACCTTTAATTATTGCGTAAACTTTATTAGTGCACTAACCAAGTTTACACGATAATTAAATTTATAACGTATTACAGTACAGATACGTACTCTTTATCGCACACCTCAATTAAAGGACAGTAGGTACAGTACGAAATCACAATGAGTAGAGGCAAAGAACAAGCGGTCTTCCTGGTACTTGGAAGAGACTCGGCGAAGTTATCTAAGCGCTATCTTCATATACTTCGTAAGTATGTCAATTCCTTCTTGCAACTTAACCTTAACGTACTTAGACGAGGAGACAAGCCAACAGGTTATGCGGTGATAAAACATTGATAACAGATAGAATTAGGAGTACCTAGAGTAAAACCAATCAAAATCATACATTTATTCTGTAAATAGGTCATAACGGCACTTTACATGTCAAAAAATTCATTTACTATTTAAGAAAGTCTGACTATAAGAATATGTTTTTCATGTCAAAATATTAGTTTATCTACACCCATACAGTAAATCCTCTTTTATGTGCTCAAAAAGTGTAGGTAAGGACCAACTTTACAATATCGCGCCGGTCCGGGGCGGAGATGGCCATAACAACATCAAAAACGGTATCGTTATGGCCATCTCCGCTCATTACGATACAGGCACGTGCTCAAAAAGACTTCAACGAGCTCACGAACTCGAACTCCTGCACTTTCAACGCAATGGTGCCTCAACACATGAAAGAGGATTTAATGTATGGATGTAGATAAAGTAGTGTATACAACTGTACATAATTAGGCCTTAAAACACTCGTGTGTTTCGTAAAACCACACTCGTGTTTTAAGACCTCTCATTATGTATCAGTTGCATAAACTACTATTGCAGTTCAAGAAAGAATAATAATTTCGAGTTTACAAATATAACAAAATTAATGTCATAGGTAAGATAAACTTGCAAACTTAATACCTATATATTACAAATATTACAACATCAGTTAATGAAATTATTATAATGTCCCAGAGATGTACCTACATGGTCTCTGACGGTCAAAATTAAAACTAATTTAATATTGTTAGAGATGTAGGTATATGGTCTCAGTCACTGATAATAAAAAACGAATCCACAACAGGATGATGTCTCTCGTCAATCCCCTATAAAAAGACACTAGTATTAACGTAGTCACTATGTCCTTGCAAGCATGAACAGACCGGACTCCACAAACAGCACCCGATCACGAATATTAAGCTAAATGCCCCTCCAGCCACACATTTATGCAATACCTATCTACTAGTGTTTATGTTAAAAATGCTTTTTATTCTACCTAAATTAAATTAATCGTGTAGGGTGTAGATTATGAAGGTATCTTTTAACGTAACTTACGTAGGTGTGTGGTAAATAAGTAGGACACCGTTTTATTATTTTTTCTTTTTTTTCTGTTTACAAAGCCAGTGGTAATCGAGCCTGGTTAATGTTACGAAAGCACACTAAATTGTTGTCTTACCCCATTAAATATATTTAACTTCTGGTGAGTAACTATTTAGTATAGTTGCTATGTACGTTGCTTGGTAAGCATGTCCTAGTTGTAAACAAAGTTGGTGGAATAAAATACACCCTACTCTACAACCAATCGCGAATTTTGCTCATCCATACCAGCCTACCTATAGCTACTCGTACAGTTCGTATAGTTCGTTGAATAAGTAGGTACCTGAGTTGTTAAGTTGCAATAAATAAAAAGTTGGTTATTCATCGCGAGAATCGTGGTTCGTTTACCCACTTACCTGATTATCTAAATACTGTACACGACTAGGTAGGTAGGTACCTATCTATTAACTTTACATGCTACTCAAACGAATGACAGAGTTAGGATTATTAAAAAACCGGCCAAGTGCGAGTCGGACTCACGCACTAAGGGTTCCGTACCATTATGTATAAAAAACCGTCCAAATGCGGGTCGCACCCGGGACGCAGGGTTCAGTACCATTATCGATAGAAACGGCAAAAAATCACGTTTGTTATAAGGAAGCCCCCTTAAACATTTATTTTATTCTGTTTTTTTATCTATATAAATATGTATATCGTCACTTGGTACCCATAGTACCTACAAGCTTTGCTTAGTTTGGGACTAGGTTGATTTGTGTAAGATTGTCCAAAAATATTTATTTATTTATTTATTTGTTGTTATAGCGGCAACAGAAATACATTATCTGTGAAAATTTCAACTGTCTAGTCTAACTATCCCGGTTTATGAGATACAGCCTGGTGACAGACAAACAGACAGACAGACGGACGGACGGACAGCGGAGTCTTAGTAATAGGGTCCCGTTTTACCCTTTGTCTTACTAAAAGTAATTATTACCGTAAAGGGGGGTTATTTAAGACCTAAAGGATCTATATGATATATTAATTAAGAACTTAGTGTATAGTTCTTAAAATTTGAGTTTTAAATAATAGGTTTACATAGTATGTAATAGCTATAGGTAGTAGGTAAGTACGTAGGAAAAAAAATATAACGTTACAAAAAAGTGTTTCCATTGAATTACTTTCATTGCTTTTGAGTTTTGTATGAAATAGCCTCAAGGAATAAATAGGTAGGTATTTAGTTTCTAGTTTTTGTATAAAAAGTGGTGAAGGCATTCTAAGCTGCTCCTAATAGGGCGAGATGTCATTTCGTTGTGCCTGGGTTTTTAGGTATGCCTCCTATTCCGACTAAAATAGTGCTTCGAGAAAACCGACTATAGACAATGTAATGTAGTTATTCTTGGAAGTTGGAACGTGTAAAGGAACTTAGTCAAGCAGCTTAATACAGCTGTCATCACTTCGTGAGAATCAGGTGTTGTGTCATAATAAGGTGTTGAGTAGACATTTGAAATAATAAGTAAGCGGGGAGGTAATTGATTCTTGGAAAAAAACATTACAAAATTATTTTTGTTAGGTACCTACTACCTACTTTACGAGACATCCATACCAATATTGTAAATGTGAAAGTGTCTCTGTCTGTGTGGCTGTTTGTTACCACTTTACGCTTAAATCGCTGAATTGATTTAGATGAAAGTTAGTATCGAGATAGTTTGAGTCCCGGGGAAGGACTTAGGATACTTATTATCCCTTCCCTTAAGGGGGTGGAAGTCTGTATGGAAGAGTGATGAATGGGTAAGCGCCTGATATAAAAAAATAGCAATTATATTATACCGCGATGAACGAGTTCTACGCAGACGAAATTAGTATTTACATATATGTGAATGATGCGTAGAATAACTTTGGAATTTTTACATATATACAATAATTGTTAGGTAATAGGTTAATTGATCATCATAATTTGATTAAGAAACGAGAATCGTAAAATAACCTAAGATGTAATTGTAATATTATAGATAAAGTTTACGTAAAAAAACGCGGCATTCCATTCCTTATTATTGGTAGTCTTAATTCTTAACCAAAAACCATGCTTCCATACTTTTATTGTATTTCGATGTATAAAACACATATGATCAAGTACTTGTGTAGCTCTACGGCAGTGTAGATATATATCTGGCTGCTATCTGCAACAACATTTTATAACAAAAGTTATACAAAACACCTGTAAATATCAATACATATTAATTTATTTTCAAATTTGACCTTTTTCACTGACTGTCAGACACCTGCTTCGCTGAATACTCTGAATAGCGTGTAATTGCATATTTAAAGCCGCTAACAAGGTATGTATTTAACTATACTTAACTAGTAGGTAGGTATTTTTTCTGGGCAAACGTGTACAAACTTTACTCCGGAACCTGTTTTTGTGGTCTTGAGGTGTTAGTTTTCGTTTGATGGTGAAGTTTTGTCTTATTTCCGTTGAATACTAAAATACCCATCACAAATCAAATCAGTTCTGCCAAAAATTAGAATTTATAGGTACAGTCAACATCGATAATATAACATAACTTTATTGACAAGGGCGTAAGAGCGTACACTTAAGTTTGTTACTTTGGGACAAACATATACTTATGCCTCTGACTGTACCTACGTAGTTATACTGGTAAAACCAGCCTATAATATTTACTTTCAAACAATAGATGTGTGTATTTAATACATTTTCTACATCGTCCTTTACTTTCGGAAACAGTACAGCTAGCAGCATATACAATACGGCGCTAGCGCGAGAAACTGTCAATGTGTGAAAACATCGAAAATAATAAAAAACTTTGTGGCGCATTTTCTTACTGCGATCGCACAATTGCTCTTTTGAATACTGAATATTGTGTGGTCTCAAGTTGAAAAGACGCCCTTGCACTATTTCTTTAACCTTTCCAGTTAATACGTTTCGTGCTAAATAACAATGTGGGTGATTAGATACGTTTCTAACACGGCTACATTAGTCACGCATCGTTTGATAAGTGACGGGAAAGATGGATCATGGTTTTTGTGAAAAATCTGAAGGTTATTAGCGGTATTAGAAAGAAAAAAAAATACATTTAATGCGTGATAAACACAAGACCATTACATTCCAAGATTTTGTTTTACGTCTATAAGAATTTTCTTGTTTATTGGAGGTTATTTTAAAACTAATGATTGATTGATGATGTTTAATATCTTGATTATTAGTGAAGATATTTTGTAATGTTGAAGTTTCTTATGAGATCGCAAGCGCTTGCATACCTGAGTTGGGTGACCAGGCGTATTCGAAAATCAACAGTACCATGAGAAAAGCATGATACTGTTAACCGAATCAGCCTGAGAAACCGACGAACCTATATAATATTATAAAAAACACGGATAAGCGTGTGATAACTTTACAGTCGGCTATAGGTATGTTGTCGCCCGCATATGCGGTACGCCTATAGAGTTATAGGGTTACCAGATGTCCTGCATTTTTTGGGGCGGATGTCCCGATTTTCAGTGCGCGTTGATATTTAGTCATGTCCCGTAATACGGTGAACCAAATTCGGGACAGAATGTTGTCCCGAATTTCGAGCAATTCCAATAAAAATGCCTTTTCCGCACTCTGTGTAATGAAATACAAAAAAAAATAAACTAACATTCTTTGACGTAGCCACAGATTTTGATTTCAAGAAAATATAACATTAATTTATGACTTGTCCCTAATTATAATCTTATGTCTCGTAACGCCTTTGTCCCGAAACTTGAAATCGGATCTGGTAACCCCACATACAGTTCACATTATACAGTATAAAAAGTAAGTTCTACGCAGAAGTCTAGCATAATATTTCATACGATTAATATCTGAGGGCAACCGAGCCCACAAATCTCCATTTACGTCGGTAACCGGGCTCCAGATAACATCGAAATGCAGAGTCCAAGCAAAAAGAACTAGCCCTTTTGGTATAAATATATGGGTAGATGGTTCTATAAAAATATATGAGGGTTATCTAAATTGTTCAAGTAAATATAAGGTACAAATTCCCGTGGCATATGGATCTTGTTCATTCCACAATCTTTCTTCATGACTCCCAAACGCGCGATAGTTAAGATATCGTTTATTGTCTTCCACTTCCACTAACCCAGTATTCTTATTGGTGAAACGGTATTTTTGTGGTAGTATTCAAATGGAATTTACAATGTAAGTTTGAAAGCAAAAACACATAACAGGTCTATTTAAACTTGTTGAAGTACCAGGAAGGAATTTTTATTTCAATAATAGGGAACTTGAAACGTTATTTCATTGACCTAGTCTATCTTAATGAGGATTACTTAGAGATACCAAACACGACAACGTTCAAAATATACAAAAATCATTTATTTAATTCAAATCAATATGAATATTATTTACATGACAGAAATAATATATTTTCAGTTTCATTGAATATAATAAATTATTATCCATTGAAATATATTTTTCCATGTTTTCTATTGAAGTGACTGATGGAGTAACGTCACTGCGCGTTTCAATTTACGTAATTTTCAATTAAAATATTTAGCAAAAAAAGAATAATTTCAGAATCAATTTTCCAGTAATAAACTTGTAATGGCTATCATTATTAGATTACTAATATAATTTCTCGATGTAATCTTAACGCAAGTTCTTCATTACACGTCTTGACGTTAGGGTCCGTAGGTGGGTAGCTTTATTTGTACTAGTAAATTATCTATAGGTTTACAAACAACTAAATAACGTAACTTCTCCTCGGGCATGAATTTCCCAAGTGAACTACTTGTCTTGCGACAAATACTATTAAATTGAGGTAAATACAGCAAATACTCCGCCCAATTCAGCTTAAATTATACTTAAATTGTAAGCAACATGTTATTTACGCGATAAGTCAATATACTGAATAGTAAAGGGATTGACTTTAAAAGGCCAACTTCTAAGGATTGAAGGAATTTGAATTATCCATTCTGAATTAGTGCGATCATGTGTTGTCGCAATCGCTTTGTTAGATCTGAGGCCGAAACTGTTAAACTGCTCGAACCTGTTACGGAATGCAGCTAAGGCCGAATGTACAGCCTTTGTAAGTGGGACGAGGGGCTTAATTTATCCAATGTGACAGCTATGCGAATTTAGCATGGCCTTGGTACAAATATCTTCTAAATGTATCCGGACCTTGCGCCCTTTTCAAATTTTTCAATTAAAGTATTGACGTTATATGAAAAAGCACAAAGAAAGGCATTCGGGATAAAGGACGCGTGTACCTATGATATAATTTGATTGCTATTTGTTAGGTGTTTGCCGTAGTTAGATAATACGAGTAGAAACCTACTGGTCGCTTTTACATTTAGGTATGCCCAGTCGGATAAACAACACTGAATTACTTCCCTAAAATAATCTTTACGAAATTGGTTAGTCAGAAGTCATTATTCTCTTACTTAAGTTTCGATAGATACTTCTAGTGGATTCCCGTTTCGTTTCGTTCGATTGGCAGTTGTATGTTATAATAATTATTTTTTCAAGTTTACTCAATAGAACTGGAATTGGGTACGGTTGCATCTGAGGTGCTAAGATTACTGTCAATGTCCGACATATAAGCCATCATCTTACAGTACAGTACAGTACTTTTATTTCACGAACGCGGGTTAACCATAGTTGTAGTTGTGACACATACGAAAACATAGACAATGTGAACTCGTAGCTCCTACGCTGACGCACACATGGACAATATGCATACTGGACCTATATCTCAACACAACCATGGCTCACCCGCGTTCGTGAGATAAAAGTACTGTACCTACCTGCAGATCACAAGAGAGGGAAGTAATATTATGCAAAATTTAGTACAAGCTAACACAATTAACATCAAGCTTTAAAATTAGGAATAATTCTACTGCCTCTTTTTCAGTGTTGGATTTATATTATATTTGCGGTTTTATGTTACATTAATGAAAAATCCTCTTACAAAAACGTTTGTTAGTTCTGATTAGCCGTTTCGTTAGGTAAAGTGTTTACTAAATAAAAGAAGCTGTTCTATTATTTTAAGCTGATATATAATATTTTTATAGCGCTCGTGGCCCAGCGGCGCCCGCGTACCGCGTGCGGTATGCGAGGTTAAGCAACGTCGCCCCAGGTCAGTTATTGGATGGGTGACCGCTTTGAGTGGTTATTAACTGAGCACTCCCGTGCTTTGGAAGGCACGTTAAGCCGTTTTTATGCTTTCGTTTGTAATTAATGCTCTTTCTCTCTCGTTTTACATTTATGCATATCATTTCTCGTCATGACAGCGAACTCGCTTAGTTGCCATTTAGGTTTAAATCTTAGTTGTAAGACTTTGGGTAGAGACTGAATATCAGCGGTCTCGCTGAGTCTAAATCCCTTCCAATACGCAGACATACGGTGGTCTGAACTCTGTAACTCGTTTGTGCGGTTGAATAAACATTTTATTTATTTGTAACAAAATAGACAGTTCAACGTAATGTGTACTATTTGTCATGTTCTGTACCTTAGAGACATTAAGCTTAACAAAGCATAAATTACCATAGTGTACTATGAACATAGGTTCATAACTTCATAAACTAGAATAATGTAATGTCTTTGAATTGAACAGCACGACCTAACTTCTGGGTTCGATTGTGCTCGATAAATCTTGCGTTTAGTGAACATGGCATGGAACTGTTCGTAGGAGAGGCTTGCCTTGTTGACGAGGTCGACAATGCTCTTAACAAATGTCAGTTCAGTAGTGATATCATTTCAATTTGTGACGCAACTATAAAACATTTTATGGAATGTTTGCAAAACTAGGTTCGTTATTAATGTTCCAGCCTCAAAGCACGGTCAGAGTTGCACAAAGCGCTGTTGGTATTAGTGGCGCCAACTATAAGTAGTGAACTTACAGTGGCAATGTGTCGTTATTCCGGTGAATATCCTGCGTTTTCTTACGAACTGTTATCAGATGGAGTTCAGTCACTAATGAATACAGTTAAAATACCCGACTAATCCAGAAATTCCACCCAATAATATTTTAGTAAGATCATATCGGTGAGAGTTCATACGCACAAAAATCAGCGTGCAAGTTCATTAAACTGTTTACTTTAGGCACTGCAAAAATACGGTTTTCCAACAAAGTGGCTGTGTATAGGTATTCAAAGAGTCTCATTGCAACGTGGAAATGTAACGGTGTCACAGATATTTGCTACTTCGCGTGACTTAAAAGACCATGTAATGCGACTGACGTAATCACGTTTAATACGATACTAACAATGACCAGACTAGTACTGGCTAAATTATTTTCGACTTATAGGGTCATAATATAAATATCTGACGTAGGTGGCACGACCAACTTTACTAAACTTATGAAATACCTGACTACGTAAGTCGTATCATTTAGGCACTGAAACTCTGTGTATAATAGACATTAGAAAAGTAAATTAAGGACCCGGTTTCTTGGTAACAACCACATGCGTCGAGTTAGGAGGGTTTGAAGCAAAAATAACAATGAATACACTTACAAAACGATCTATTAAGTATATCTAGCTATTTCATCTTCAAATACAGTGATTTCCAGCACAGTAAATTGCCATGGAAGCTAATTTAATTTCATAGAATCAGAGGCAAAATTAGTTTTCTGCAGATGAGAAGAGCTAGTCGTGTCGTGCCCAGAAAATTAAATTGGTATGTCATTGTATGTATATTATTATACAGCTATTTCATTATCTCCATAATATTACTAGCACTGTACCAACCCTGTATTTCTAAACCGTGAACTTTGATAACATTGCAGCCTATTAATTATAAGGTTTTTCTTATAGCGTCGCAGTGGAGGTATCTATATGTTTATTCTTTTGATTATTGCATAGACTCCCTTGTTAAACTTTACAAGCATATAGCTATAAAAGTAATTTGCGAATACGGGTACTTCTATGTTATTTTCTTACGTCATTGCTTAGTTATTCGATTCATTCAATCAATTGCGCGTATGTCAAGTTACCGTTAAAATATAAGTAAGGTCATTATACTATCCACATAACATTGTCAATTCGAAGATCAGTTGAAATATAATAAACGGGTCATTCACGTCTTTAAGGTGGAATGTCGGTCGACATGTCTCGGACCAATACGTGGCCCTTAATTCGACCTTAAAGACGATTATTATATTTCAATTTCTCTGAAACTAACGGGAGTTTTATATTTAAATCAAAAATCAGTTACAAGATAATTTTTTTGACGTTAAATCGTCGTTTGAGCTAAGGTTTAATTACAACTTAATTTCATTTTTCCCAATACTCAAATTATCCTAGATCTCATCTAGGAGTATTGCAGTATTGGGTAAAATTAAATTAAATTGTAATGGAACACAACCCAATTTGTCCTTATTTCACAGTGGTCAAATCGGGCATTGGTGCAAAAAGTTTGTACGGCCTTGTACAAAAATAGTTCCCAGTCTTGTTTAAGCTCTGTTAACAAGCTTCAATAATTCTTTACTCCACTTTGAATGAACCACCATTGTTTGCAAACTCGCGGAATATTAAATCTACGTCAATTTAGTTCGAACTCAACAGCCGCGGGTGTTTCTCAAAGTGAGAATCGATCGTTTTTCAATAGTGGCAAGACGCGGACGCTTGCTATGCTCAGACAAAAGCGAGATAGGTGTTGATAGATAGTTGTCGACCTTTGCGCAGAGCGAGGACAAAAAGCGGAGTGAGGACGCACTTTTACTCAATAAGACTTACAATATCTACCCACCTGCTCTGTTGTACACCCTTAATTTTTTTTAGTTTATGTGACCATCACTGTCGTTTTTCACATCGCCTTTCTTTCTATTGAGAGGAAAGGGAACGGATATCTGACATCACAGGTAACTCAGTTGCGAGTCGTTGGTTTGCGCTGGATTGGCAAATCTTAATGAGCATCCAATAAACTGTTAATTGACCATAATTATCCTTCTAGACGCTTCTTTCTTTGAACCGAAGAATTTCTACAATTCATCGTTGTTTGGAATGCCATTGTTTATAAGTAGAAATCGATTCACTGCTATGTTTTTATTTGTGCACAGTTAAATTGGTATGTATAATGGTAAAAGAATTCGGCAACCACTCTGTTCTAGCAGTGATTGTATGTCCTTGTTGTCAATCATTGTCATTGTTAGATGTTGATGTGTTATTGAATGACGTGACGAGTGTTGGAATTAATAATAATATAATAATAATAATAATTCTTTATTTCAGATTTTGACATCCATATGTTGTTAGTACATTGCAATAATATATATAAACAAAAAAACTTATCCGCTAAGGTTAGTAAAAAATAAAATAATCTAAAACTAATTGCCAGCTAGAGGCTCCATCTGCTATCATCTGTTCCGGCGCAATGCAAACTGTTCCAGTGCCTAAGCAATGGAGCATCCAACTTGGCAACCAACGTCTTCAGGATGCCATTCCCACTATCACTCAGCCGCCGCATTAGTGACACCGTCCTGTTTCGCATTATTGCGTAAAAGTCGTTAATATGATCGATAATTTGGAATATCGAGTGGAGCTCAATTAATTATCGGCAAACATTTGTAATAAAAACTTCATAACGGTATGTGACTAACTTAAATTCAGACATTGACTGGATAAAAGTATTAGAATCACATACACCATAGGTTGAATATTATTTGTAGATTCACGTAGCTACCTACAGAAGGCAAAGACAACTAATCATTTATCTTGCTAAAATATGTTAATCAACACGTCCGATATGCTTCTAAAATTAAATGCATCTCTAGCGTTTTTATAAAATAAGATGAGCCACGTCAAACATGGAAATCACGTAACGAAATAAGCAACCGTCTGACCGTGAGAATTATTCACCTTACTTATATAATCGATGCTCAGGATTAAGAAAGGAAGGAAATCATTATTTATTTGAAATCTCTGAATAAATTAGCCCATTCGCGAACCGCCCATTTGTACCTCGCCCACGTCTCTTGATTTGTTATTATATTTTATGTTAAACATTATTAACCAAATTTGAAAAATGCTTTCGTAACTAGGTGTAGCCAAACTAGTTGGTATCTTCTACATATATACCTACTTAAACCTCAATTTTTAACCCCAAGCCAAAAGAGTGTGTGAGGATGGATACAGATGAACCGATGTGAGTGCGTTTTTTTTAAATAGAAAGTCTGGACAAGACTTTCGCTTAAAAAAACATGTCTTTAGCTACTACTACTGGGTAGTCAGCGGCTGTTGGGTGTCAGGTACCGGGTGGTCACAATATCCATGGACCTCGCCTGACGTTTTACGGAGCCAATGTACCTTTCTATACGGGCGTAGCATTCATTCTTGTCGGGGGTTTGTAAATGATAATTTTTGTTATTGTAGTGGGTATTTGACACATATAGGTAATTGACACAATATTTATGGGAAAGGATGCTACGATCATGTAAATATTCACTTAGCATTTCATTGCAGTACTAAAGATATGAAGGCATTGCAAAGTGTCACGTCAATATCGAGCTCTCCATAAAATAATAGTTAAAGACCTCGTGCTTGTACTTATCAAACTTGTTCCTTTTTTTTGAACCTGACTGTGGCTTTATAGGCCGGGCCCACTAAAGCGATAGGAGTGCGCGGTTGGAGAGTAGCCTGGGGAAAATCTCTGGCACGACCACGCGTGTGGTTTGGGACACTGGAATACTCTAAGAGTTTGCGCTCCAGTGAGATTGGTTGAGCGGTTTCAACCGCATCTGAGGTGTGAGTGAAATCGAGCTACTGGGAGTTTTGTCGCTGGTTCACTAAACCTAGCCTAGCTGAGAAAAGTCCAGCAAGAAACTCAGCTAGGCCCGACCTGGGTCGGACTGACTCTACCCGGTGTGCGGCGGTACCGGGACGAATAGGGACTAAACTTGTTCCGTATGGTGTTTTATTGAATAAGTAGTTGACCATTGAATTGTTTGCATTACATTAATACTCATCATCACTATCACTATACGGGCTTGGGGTCAAAGTTTACTTTTCGTTTTAGACCCTATTCATAGTTTCGTACTCTGATCATAATTATTACCATTCCTTGCCCAATTAAATTAAAATATAATCCGAATTCACAACCAAATACAGAATGAAGCAAGTAAATTGTCATCTATGATGGCAGTTTCTTTGTATTGTATTAGTCTAAAATGGCTATTCAAGTTGCTGCTGACACACAACTTCTTAGGTTACCTAATGGTCTCAGAAGAACAAAGTAATGCTAAGGTGATGTAAGAATACTTATGTTCCTGGAAATACGTGGGTGTTAGTGTTTTTTTTTAACAATTGGATTTGCTGATCGGTTTTGGAAGATATATTTATAGGCCATTCCTAGTTTTCATAGATCCCAGCATTTTACTATTTCCTATAAATAAATGCAATAAATGAACTTTATTCTGCAAGTAGGCCGCGATGGCACTTTTACAAGGCAAAAACTACTAAAGTTTCTCAGAAAACCACTGCCGAGAATAAATACGACAGTTAGTCATTTTCTCCTATTACAATGATAATACTTAACCTAGTTAAGTAAACTCGAGTAGTAAACAACAAAAAAGAAAGAAAAAATACGAGGAAAGAGAACAACAGGTACACAAGAAAACATGTCGAAACTGTATACGTATTACCAAATAAGAGATAGAGAAAATAATAATAATGGAAAATACTTCCAAGAACTGTGGCTTCTTGCAAGAACTGTGTCAACTTGATACAATAAAACTTACATAAATCTGTACACTATTTAGGTATCTGGTTTGGGCCATACATAAAATAGATAGATACATATATACAAAATGTACCTGGCTGCCTTATCCATAGTTTTTCTAGTTTTATAAAAAGCTAAGCTGCTTGTCACTTATATAATCTTTATGAAACGAATGGCTTCATTGAACGCGATTAAACGTCGTCCATCTCGATTCTACCTTAATAGGATCGTATCGAGCTATCCTTCTTCGATTCCATCTTAATGTGGCCGTATCTCGATTAGTACATCAATTTGTTTTATGTTTTTCTGGCTTGTTTTATTGAGCACCATAAATTGCTTCGTACTGACTTATGACTTGACGTCGATCGTTTTTTTTTAAACGTAGGATGTGATTTTCACCTAGTTTACGACGTAAACACTTAACCTGAAGAATTCTATGGACTAATTTTGAATAAACTCTGTTCTTGATTGGTCGAACATACGCTATCAAAAGCATCATAGATTGAAAGTAGGTCGCAAAATATCGACGCTTGACTGGCCCTATGACGCTGAGTCCTATCATGTCAAAGCCTCTATTCAATATATACTTTTTCAAACTTAAAAAATATTTCGTGTAGAAGTGTTTTGTATTTTTTTTGAACCTGCCTGTGGCTTTATAGGCCGGGCCCAATAAAGCGAAAGTGTTTTGTAGTGAAGTTGCCAACATGGTGCCATATTTGTTTGGGGGCGCCGCGACCGCGACAGTTGTATGTCAGTTAAATAATCTGTCAAGTTACTCACACACATAAATACAGTTTTAGTATAACTTATGTTTTATATTTCTTTTGCTCTATAGTATATTACTACTTAAAAAATAATAGTTATATACCACACAACATGTGTAACGCTACGAAACATACGAGATTTTTAGTTCATTACTGGATAGTATTCGAGTTCCTACACTATTGTATGGTGGGAACGGTTTAGGAGAAGCCTGCTTAGTAGCTTAATTAATGTGTGGCCATCAGTAACAGGGAAAGGCTTTCCTGTTCCCATCCCCAGTCGGATTATTGTTCGTGTTGGTGTCTGCCACTTAGTACCATACACTGACCTCTAAAAATATTGCGGAATATATAAAAATGCATAGACTACCAGTATATTTTTATATATTCCGCTCAAATTTTAAGTTTATTTTACTTTAATTAACGTACAAGTATGTTTTATACTTGTACGTTAATTCCCTCAGCTGTGGCAAATGAATATGGTCGCTTCCCCCCAGTGCTTCACACTGTCCATACAATTATTATAAAAGCGATAGTGTGTCTGTCTGTCTTCTTCTGTTTGTCGGTCTGAGAGGTATCTTCTCGCTTAAACCGCTGAACCGATTTAGATGAAATATGGTATGGAGATAGTTTGTATCCCGGAAACAGTCCCTAAACAACTTCTACGCGGACGAAGTCGCGGGCAAAAGCTAGTGCCATATTCTAAATTCGCCACGTAACTAACTTAACATTAAGAATATTTCTGAACTAACAATACTTACTTGGTACCTAAGTATTGTTAATTTAGAAATATTCTTAGTACTGGCCATATTTACTAATATAAAAAGATACCAAAGGGAACAAACTGGTTAACAATGTCCATAGCACGCTGTTATTACCCGTACGTGTAATTATGCTTTATAAAGCTTTGTATTTATTCAGTGATTCGATTCCGACTGGTTGAGCCAATGTTTTTTGGAGAAAAAGACACAATCTGTATTGAGCTATTACTTGGTTTTTAAAAACCTTATACGCCGAGGTGCTCCCATATTTTTGTCTTGCTCGCTCGCTAGTGGTAGCTCGATATGCCGTGCTCTTCGCTCGCGCACGGACATTACGAAATTTATATTTAAACAATCATTTTGTCAAAACGAATGATTATTTCGTGATATAAATCGTTCATATTTTAGATAAAAATACCAGTATTTTTTAAAGAAACAAATATATCACTTATGACGTCATATAGTAGCAAAATTCATGTTGCAAACGACCTTGTTTCTAGTTTTTTTGACATAGTGTAATGGTTTACGATAAATTCAAAGGTTTAGCTCATCGAGCTACCACAACGAGCAAGACAAAAATGAGATCACCACGGTTGTTAAGGACCGTAGTAATTGGGGTTCATTGGCCTCTGCTTACCCCAATGGGATTTGGGAAAAGGACGTGAGTGTATTATATGGCACTTTGAATTTATTTGACTTTGTGCCATAACCGAAACCATTCGAAACTTTCATAGATTAGACATCAACGCGAGCACTTTGGGATTTCTTTACATCAATGCAACAAGCATTCGAAAATAATGTTTAAATAAATAAATAAAAAATACAAAATGTCGTCATTATTCGATACGCTGAATGATTCACTTTTATAGCTTCAAGGAGCAAAATTGCCAACTCCCCGTATTACGGACTGGCATTTTGAAATGTGTTGAATAGGGTTCCTTGTCATCGCGTTTTGCATATTAACTGCCTTCATGGTAGGAAAAAACACTGAGCAGTCCATAGAAAAGCAAAAAATATCTATATATTTGAAACCTTGTGATTCAGACGTTCTTTTATTATGGCGTCATGTGTAGTGCACAATGAAATCATCAATGACGGGTCAGTTTTAAAAGGCGTTAATTAGCGAACATTTTTGAAATGCCTGGATGGTTTTAATTTTGGGAGTTAGGAATTTTTATAATCCATGGATAGAGGCTGAGGATGATGGTGATGTCGAGAATTGTGATAAGAATGTTGATGAACCTATAAGCCTCTAGATTATTGTTTTTGTTTACCTTGCCAGTGTCCACTAATACGAATCCCAAATAAGGAAAATATCTTCAATAAGAAAAAAAGCAAGTCTTCAACGAAATCAAACTTCCTTTGCGCGTCCTTTGACAAAAGATCTATCTTGCGGCTTCTTTGAACGCGTCCGCGCTCCGTGTCGTACCCCCTCCAGTTTCCTCCGAACTAGCCAATCGCCTTGTTTGTTATACTAACCAACATACAAATATGAACTCTAATCTAAACTGCCTGCAATTCAAAATTCGTTACCATTTCTTTATAGGGACGGGCCGTATGCTACTCTCAATTCACTTTTATTTCTACCAGAATTAAGTTTATAATTCATTGAGCCCCTGAAGCAGCTTTTTATAAGCAGTAAAGGTAATGTCCCCGTGTAGTGTAGATGTTATCACCGATAATACAAATAAATATAATGCGTTATACACCGTGAGTTGAGATAATTTATATTGATTCAGTTGTTTAGAGAATTTGTTATTCATTGTGCTTGATATATTTTTGGGTTGAAATTACACAGTGAAATAAACAAAAGCAAATGGGGTGGCAAATGTAATAATGACTACAAAAGACAAGCTTCCATTATCATACAATAAATTTGATACCTGTTCAACGCTATTCGTCACACCCAAAACAGACACGGACACATCAGTATAATTACTAAAAGCCAATATAAATTCGATTTGAAATTATGAAGACACCGTTAGCCTAATAATAGTCTTTCTTGGCACCGGTTTTGGATCACGAATCACGATCTTATGACTAGACATAGTAACTTATTTCCATTTTATAGTAAGTTTTATTACCAAGTTTTAACATTACACCATGAATACATATGTACATACGCTGTATTCATTATTATTTGTACATAACACTAGGTTTTTTACAAGCATTGTATTATTTTCTTATAAAAAACGCAATCCAACAATACTGTAGGCATGTGACGTAAACATTTGTGTGTGAATTAGATATTCATCACACGCGCCGGCGCATGTGATCGATCTTTTATCGTCTCCGTTTGCATGGTGCACTCACAGACTGTCAATATGTTGTCTTTGTTGCAACGAACATCTAATTACAATATTTATTGTTTATCGTTCTGAGGATGGATAGATATCTCTTCTAGTCCATAGAAGACTGTTAAGAACTTGTTGTTGTTCCTTGACTTGTTTTTGGGAAAATGTCTTCTAGCCGCACAAATGCATATTAAACGGTATCCTCCACTTCAATGCATTTTATATCTTCCAAAATATGAACTAAAACAAATAAAACTCTATTTCCTATTACAGTGGATTAAAATGTTATTGTCATTTTTCCTTGTGCGAACTTCCGAAGCATCTTTTCGAAAACCGATTAGCCTTAATTCGTTTACTTTTGAATACCAATAAATACCAACGGCGAATTATGCATCAGGTCGTACGGATCACTCTACATGCGTTCGAATAAAAGTCTGCTTCGATTCTTCCTCGGCATGCCTGCAGGACGCAAAAGTTCAGACTATACATATATTTACTTAAAAGAAGTTTCATTCGAATGCATATTTATACTCGTACATTGGGCTCATGAATGTTTTTGTACCATGGATAAAAATAAGCATTCAGATATGTGAATGTCTGATGCAAACGGTTTTCTTAGATGCGATAAGACATAAAAACATTAATTTCACAATTTAAGAATTACAAGAAAATCGGAGATTAGCAGCATTCAATTACAGAGATTTAGCAGCCCATGAAAATTTCGAAACTAAACTATTAGCTAGCTACTAATTGTTAGAAGCGTCGGAGCGAGTCATTGCTTTCAAATTAAAGAGTTTTGCAGTTTAACGCTCTTTGGATCTCCTGCAGTTCCCCCGTTAGCTGGAACAATGGCTTACAGCAAGTTACCAGAACTTTCATGCTGATGAACTCTGAAACCGGGGGCTAGTCACTTATTTTGGTATAAATTACGACATCGCGAAATAAAGATTTGGGTATACATCTGTCAAAGTCCACTAAAATTAAACATTGAATAATAATGTACGGAAGGATTTGCTCAAAAGCAAATAAAGTTTTTAAAGAAAGATGCGAGTATTACTAATAGTTGTTAATTTTGATGGCATTTGGTCGATCCCGACGTCTTTAGGTATGTGTTGAAACCCAGAAATCTCACTGGAAATCAGCTGCTAAATTTGCTGTTCTGTCAACAAACATAATAATCAGGCCGAAGGTAGGGTTGCATCCTGACTACATCTCCGTTACGCGTAGTAAGTGTTACGAAGCTGTAAACGTTAAGGTGCTGTAAATGTGTGATGCAACCTAGTTGCTGTTATCCATAAAATACTCAAATAAGGATACATTGGTTTATTGACATAGGTGTAACATAATTTATAAATTAATCAACGAGTTCCTCATTAGCTAATATTGCGCAGGTGTTATACTCGTATAGGTACTTAGATTACCATTGAGTCCATAGGATTATGTAAACTTCATTTTATACGCAGAAAACTTTAAAATCGTATATTTGCGAAGGTAAATGTTTAATATCCTATGCCATAATAATAATAATAATGGCGCAGACTTAAAGTATGGAGCACCGAGGACCGCAAGGCGTAATGGAAGAGTAAGGAGCTACACGGGCGGTACTACAGGGCCCTCACAGGACCCCGACCCCGACGTAGACCTGCCCGCTTCGGTGAAATGGCTACGTTTCGGGGATCTCTTCGGGGAAACCGAAGGTTTTGTCTGTGCAATTGCGGACGAAGTTATCATGACGAACAACTACCGGAAATATATCCTGAAGCACGGTACGGTCGACATTTGTCGGGCATGCCGCCGTCCTGGAGAGTCACTCAGGCATATCATTTCCGGTTGTGGTCATCTTGCTAATGGCGAGTACTTGCACAGACATAACTTAGTAGCCAGAATCATTCACCAGCAACCTGCTCTTCTATACGGTCTTGTGAACTTCGAAGTGCCGTACTATAAGTATACACCTGCGCCAGTTCTCGAAAATGCTCGTGCCACGCTCTATTGGGATCGATCTGTCATCACGGAGAGGACTATTGTAGCCAATAAACCTGATATCGTGTTGATAGATCAATCGAAGCGCCAGGCAGTGCTCGTTGACATCACCATCCCCCATGACGAGAACCTCGTGAAGGCCGAAAAGGACAAAGTCAGCAAGTACCTAGACTTGGCACACGAGGTGACCGCCATGTGGGATGTTGATTCAACGATCATTGTCCCGATATTCGTCTCTGCGAACGGTCTAATAGCGAAGAGTCTCGACCAACACCTCAAGAGACTCGCTAGATGGCTGGGTCAAGGGTCCGATACAGAAGACGGTACTCCTGGACAAGGCGCGGATAGTCAGGTTCCTCTCTCTGTCGCCCTAACCACCGGCAGCTTAGGCCCCGCCTCGCTGCCGGCGGCACCCTAGGTTAGGATTTTATAATATTTTTATGTTTTGTAAGTGTATTTTTATATTTTACTTTTTATAAAGATATTGTAAAGTCCTAGCCTAAAACGAAAAATAAATAAAGATAATAATCTCATTCATTCAGACAACACATAAAATACATTTTCACGTAAGTACATATTAATAACCACAAAACAGTAAGAAAACAAATAATTAAAAAATCACAAAAAGTTTACAACAATAAAAATAAAATTAAAAATTTACCTACAATTAGAATAATCATTAAATAAACAATGTAAAGAATTTAATAAAAATATAAAAGGGCCAACATTCGTATATTTTGATTGGTTCGTAAATGGATAAGATTTACACTGCAGCGGTTTAGGAGGGCGAAAAATCGATCTAGCTCCCATTTCCGAGAAACTAAGTTTTGTCTGGGTTTTCAGGCACGACGCCTGAGATAGTTAGATCGTTCTCAAAGGTACTTTTTGGCATACGAAAATAATATGAAAAGCTCTTTAATAAATTCCACAAATCTCATTTCCCTTTTTAATAGCTATATATGGTGTCGAAGTGTTAACCAAGTTTCTTAAATAGATATGACAGTTATATCATCACAAGTTTCCGACATCATTTTTGACTTATAAAACAGTATAACTTGAAGAGCATCTCTAATTAAATTGATTGGGTTTGCGTTCACGATTCTTTAATTTGACTTGGATGTTTTCCATTTAATTTGAGGTCAACGATCATGATAAATTCGAGGCTTAACTTGGGCTGCCCAAAATGCTGCTTTTAAAATAAAATTTCTTCCTCATAAAAGGCATAGTAAAAGTGATTTAAATGATTCTGTATCCGATACGAGTAGACTACAGTATAATTTACCATTCTACTGATATAAAAAAATTGAAAGTTTTTCAATTTAATTTTTCATTAGTTCATTGTTTCATTTTTCTTGATGATGAATGATGATGTACAAAGCACAGACAACGGCTTGCCATATTTCATTCGTCTCTATGCTTGACTAAAAATGAAAGTAAAAAAAAACGATGTTGCATAGTATTGACTATGTTCTTCATATATCTTAACCAGCTCAACGTGTCATGCAAAACACCTGTTATTGACCGGGTTTCTCTAATGAAAGAAGATGACATCATTTGGAATGCCTCGGCTTTCTCAACGAACCACGCCCGTTTTGTGGGCGCATTATTTAATACCAAAGTAATTGCTTAGATCCCTATCATTATTGCGCGGACGCGGTGGGATGGCTCCCGGCGATGAACCTCATCTGCGTGGATTTTTTTGTTTAAAAACCGGTTATAGCATAGGCGCACCCAAGAGTTCCGTATCCGTCACGATTTTTAAAAATACACCTTGATTTGAAAAATGTTCGAGATTTAGTTCGTGTGGATTTGTGACGAACGCCGCACGATATTTCATTTCTTATTACAGGGCCGATGCTTTGGACGGTTTTTTGCTGGACTAGGGCGTGGGAAACGTGGATGAGATTCTGTTTCGGGGCACCTTGTTATCTAACATCTTCATTGGGTTAGTTGGGTTGTATCGCCTTGATCCTTGAGGACAAAGATGTACGAAATGTTATAGGTTATCTTTATTGTATTTCATGGAATAGTCTGAAGGTCAAATCACCTAACTAAATGAAGGTACTAATCGGATGATTTGTTTAAAGCATAGGTAGCCTGAAGTAATATTTAGTTTAATGGATCCTCATTACCTTCAGTGTCCTGTTTCGACCAGGATACCCGATACACGAGTCACAAGTGACTGCGGATGCGGATTTTATCTCCGTAACGCCATACGCCTCTAACCAGTTCCACGACTACGCTTTTTGTCTCATTTTTATCTCGTTCCGTTTTGTTTGCGATCTGGCAGTTATGGCCATTAGTGGCTCCTGGGTTGTCGTTTTGATTCTAGATTTCATCTTTTTTGTCTTCTTGTTTCGAAGAATTCCTACTTCGCTGGAAACGGTCTTAGGTTTAATTATGGTCCTTTTTCGTTTCTTATTTTATTAGAAAATCGCCATTTTCTTATTCTCAAATTATATTTGAAGGAACTTAATGCATATGGTAAGGAAATATTTATCTTAGAATAGCTGCATTATGAGCTTGTACCGTACCTTATGAACACATGAACAACTTAATGACCAACAAATCAAACTAACACTATGCTCTTTGCCTAAAGTCAGCCTTCATAATCTTGTTTCTCATGTTCCATAAACTATTTCTCCCACGGCTTCTTCCATTGTCAGCACGCGATGTGCAGTCAGCAAAATAACTTGCCTTAGTTATTTTCACTCTTATTCTTAACGTGTTAAAACACTCTTTCTGGGTTCGTATCTTGTGTTGTCCTTTGTACTCGTGTCATCAATCTAACACTGGAACAATAAGTTTCGTGCTACGTACACTAGGTACAATATTGTACCATTCCGATTTTACAACCCATATAAGTATAGAAGTAAAAAGCAGTTTAAAATCTCGATTAGACTTTCGATTTTTTTGTCGGTTAAGTACAGCATGTGTTAATATGTTGGCCAACCGCTTTCTTATAGGCTACGAGTTTTAGTTAATCTATAATGAAGCAATGGTTACATCGCCCAGTGTCCATTGTGATTTTTCACTAAGAAATATCGTTTCGAACATATGTAGATATATACATATCACTCTGAATCCACAATTTTCATGCTGAAAACTAGTTTTCCGCTTATATTCTACCATACACAATAAAAAGAAGAAATTGCTCCGTTACTATCTTAACTAATTATAAAAGCATCGGATTTTTGAATCGGTTTATTGGAATCATCAATACATTTTTAATTTGATTCAAAAACATTAATAATCCTCTGAATAAAAAACCAAAAAACTTAATTTGTGTCATTTGTAAAAGGCTTTCAATCCAATACTATGCTAATAAACGGTCTCATTCATATGAGTATGTTTGAATAGAAGCAATGCCTTTGTTTAGATCTCCCACGCGTGTAACGGAAAGCAGCAGGTAAATGCTATTTAAGAGCGTGCCTTGGAAAAATACGCGTTGTTGAAACGCTGTACTGACCAAATTTTTGACTATTTTGTTTCGAAACAATAAGGATTGATTTATGATTTTTGATTATAGGTATATGTTTGTTTCTCTAATTATATCTCGGAACTAAAACAACTTTTTTAGCGAGTTTATAAACTTCAACATAATATTATAGTACAAAGGTCTTATACCTAACACTCTCCTAATTTTATGTTTATTAACAAAATAAAAATATAAAGTTACATATTATTAAACAACTACAAAATTCTTAACTTTACACTTGTGTCTAAGGTCTTATACCTAACAGGAACATTATTGTTTGAAATAATATCGATAGAAAAAACGTCCAAAATTGCGACTTAAATTTGCCATTTAACCCAGTGGGAATCGACATGAAGTCTATGTTCTGGTTTTTTAGTATATTGTATGGATCAGTTAGTAAATCCAAACATCATCGATGCAACAACGAAATTTCGGGACTTCTTTCACTTAATGTTCTAGAAGCCATAAACTATGCGTCTTTGCTAGCAAAATTCAGAACGTTTATAAAATTTAATTATTTTGCAATAATTTAAGCCGATCTGCAGCTCTATAAGCCCTCTAGAGATCAAGATATGGAAGATTGTTCATTTTATGTTCCTTTCGGAAAAATTATCTCCCTTAAAATACAAACCTTACATTAATTTCTAAAGACCTAACGATTTATTTATGTGCCACTTAATTTACGTATTTTTTACATGTAAGTTGTGCTTCCGTTATTTAATTTTTCTAGTAATTTGACTACGAGTACGTAAACACACCTAGATGATGAAACTAGAACTACATCATACTCTTTCATAGTGTAGTGATTAACAACGAACGAGGCATCTCCTTAAATCGTTGTCGCTACGAATGTAGCAGCGCAGCATCAGATGTGCGAAAACTAGTCTGTGCTAGGTATTTAGTATTATTGAGTTGTAATTATTATGTTCAATTTTTTTGCAATAGATATCTACCTTTCTTAATTTATAATTTATAGAAATTGTGTTGGAGCAAGATGTAAAAAAAAATGAATAGTAAACTTATAGTGTAACTTCACTCTTACTTTTATTGTTTATCAAACTCCGCATTCAAAACACGACTAAATACAATAGGGCCAGAAAAATGGGCGTGACAGAATAAATCACCGGTTCGATTGTATCAGACCTTTTAACAATTAATGGCTTGATGATGAACGATAAAAATTGAATCATCAAAAATAATGGTGAAAGTCCTTTCTTTTGTGTTGAGTAAGAGAAACTTGAAACTGTCGCTGAGGCCATAAATAATATGGATTGACGAATTCTGTCCAATAAAGTTAATGATGGAGTGTCACATAGCCGACGTAAATATGGGTTGTGCAATGAAGTAGGCAGCTCGAAAGTTACAGCAACCTTTAAAGAGTTTCGTAACAGTAACTTTTGGGTATATAGGTATTTAAATTAACAAGCATAAATAAGACCAGTTTGTTTTTGCACTTTGCGTGATTGTATTTATACATTCACGCGAACGGTCACAGCAGTAATGTACTATTATTTTATTTCCCCCTACAAATCGATTCTCATCCGTAAATATATAATATGCTTACCCGTCAAAAAACCTTTATAATGTAAATTTTCAGTCTCAATCTTGATACACATTAACTTTATGTTTAGGCATTTTCTGTTCACGCAGTGTGTAATTTTTTTTAGTTTAGTTTCAGAATGTGCAAACCAACCAACAACCTTTCATATGACACCCCACTCGACATATTAACTAGACTTTCAAATTTTGAACCACCTATTATATGTCTTTTTTCACAGACAATAAAAAATATATATTTAAAACAGTCATGTTCTATGTATGTAGGTAAGCCTTCTTTATAACTATTCCAAATTTCAAATTGATAGCATAAGTAGTTCTTGAAATATTTAGCGATGTGACAAACGGACAGACAGATAGACAAAATGAAACCATAAGGTTTCCTTTTCTAATTTTGGTAAGGAACCCTAATTACGCTTCTCCGTCCATTAAGAATAGAGAATCCGTAACTTTACAAATTCCCATGATGTTCTTACTCACCTACTGTAATTAGCCTCTTCTATTTTGGTTCTTGAAAATCTGCCAGCATTCCTATATTTGGATACTTCGGATCAGAAATTGCAGTGTTTTGAATAAGATTCCTATAAACCCATGTATTTTCTTTGGTCATCACCGTGAGCTTTGGGATTTGGATTTGCTTTTATAATACATTAACAAAATTAAGTTTTCAATGCATATGCTCAGAAAGTTTACTTCAGATTTTTTATAATTATGTATATATTTTAATCTTACTCAAAAAGTAATCATGATTTTATTTTATTTTGTACTGGGAACGAACCTCGGGCGACATTAGGTTGTGTTGAGGGTGGACAATTTTGCTTATAATAAGTAATTATTCAATTAAGATTTCATAATTTACATGTATATCACTGTTATTTATTTGTACATATATTTGTTTGATAAAATATTTTTTTTTTGTTTTCTTACGTCTTAAATAACTCAATTTTCTGACACATGGAGTCCACCAGTCCAATTCGAACCGAGTAAACATAAACAATCACAGAGTATAGACGAAACTATGATTTTCGATTAGTTGTTTTTTCTGCCGTCATTCTACTATCATGTTCTGTCTGTGTACTCGTATTTACTTCTAGTTTGTTGCAGTATTTTAAATACAATACCGGAATAAGGTGGAAGGTTTAAGTGTTTTGACGCCGCCGGACATTCGAATTGCACAAATTGCTAATGATAAGCTATGTATATTCTGTTCTTTTTCCTCGCATAAGGCATTGTAAAATGTGGTATCATATTCGTGTTGGAACATAGGCTTTTTCCCAACGAATATCGGTGGCCTTAAAACAAGAACGAAGTATGTGACTGAGAGGGTGAACTCACTTCGTTCGTGTTTTAAGATCACCGACATTCTTGGGAAAAAGCCTACTTTCCACACTGTTATCATAAATAAGTATTTCCTCACATTGTGACACGATTCTGTGTTGAATTATTTTGTGTGCATGAGCAGCTATCCGAGTTTTTGTGCAGGTACAATTTTATATGATTTGGTAATGTTCAGGTCATTACAATTTAATGCAACATTGCCTCTGTGAACGTTCCTCCTTACTTACTTACTTACGTAAAGTACTTATAGTAGGTACTTTAGAGCACGGAGATGGCGATGTTGCGAGAACTTGCGAAGACATTTAAATACTAAATCATTAAACTGAAATGTTTACTACACCAGATTTTTGAGATAACTATAGTATTATATTAAAAATAATAACTTTTTTATACCTTATTTAACGCGTTATACAGATATTAAGGTTCAAATTTTGGCTGTGGGCTAAATATTACTTTGGAATCCTAAGGCTCATTATCTGTTTAAACGTCTTCGTCTCTCTTGGTCTCTTTACATAGATCCTATGTGTAAAATAGAATATGCAAATGTTAGCGTTCAATTTGATAGAATAATTTATAAATAAGTGCTTACGTTTTTACTAAAACGGATGTAAATGTTTCTGCAATTCTATTAAGAATCTTATTTTTGATGTGATATTTTTGAATTTATGTTTCAGTTTTGCTAGGTTGTGTAAAAGGTTATAGGTTTAATCTTAACGCAAATTATTTACCACAGTTAAAAATATGCTTATAAAGGTAGTAAATTAGCGTAGCACCTCGATTATTCACCGCTGCCACTTGCTCCCCATTCTCTGCCAATATATCGTAGTGACGCCAATAATCTGATCGCCTCACGGCTGGTAAGTTTATCACTTCCGCCTGGCTGCTGTTGCTGATACAGCGAGGTTATTGGACTGTATTGCTGTTTTTGCGCCTTTAGAATATCCATCTAATTCTGTTCTGCGTAATTCTCATTAGAAACTGGATATTTCCAACTTTACCATGTCCAATTAATCTTTCTCAAATTTTTTTGGTGACTATCTGTTTGCTAATATAAACAAAGTTTAAATTGCGATTTGAATTAGCTGCGTATTAGAATTCACATTTTCGCTTGATTCAGCATTGTTAATCAATAATCACGTGTTACATTTTCACTAAGTATTCCAATGTTTAATTTACTTTAATCTAGTTTAGTAGTGAGTGTCGGTATCATCGATACTTCTACTGCTTTTCAGCAACACACTCTGCCAGATAAGCCCTGCCTCTAGCCGTACGCGTCGGCGCAAAATGCTGGTAATAGCCTGGCTTTATCTCGAACAAAAGAGCCGACGTAGTCGTGGTGTGATGCATGTACCTTCCGCTGCGGCGTAAATACGGACTGCATTTTACGCGTCAGATAAATATAACTGTACCCAGCGTTTAGGAGGAGTTTGATACAAATTAGGTGCTATGATTGGCTTAGAGCGTGATTTGAAGTTAAAATGTTTTCAAGGAGGTAGTAATGTATTTTTTTCTTTATTCTTACAGGTGCGACATGTAATCCGGGTTTGTTGCTATAAACCATAGAATTGGGTAAGAAAATCATCATTTATTAGGTTAGTTACAATAGATTTTCTAGTTATAATAGTGGGTTGCCTTTGATTTCGTAGCTATTAACCTGATTCTGGATCATATTTAAGCAGCTCGCGTCAGCTGGTCTAACATAAGCCTGCGGTATTCTTGACGAGCCGACCTAGACATTGCGCTAAACAGCTTCGTTGCATATTCGTCTAATGCCGCATAATCTTGTCAATCGCGCATGCGTCGCACGTGCCCAGGCGCGTTGACATGCATGCCACGCTTGCTTTACTCTGATAATATCGTGGGCATTTCGCTCGATATATCCATTATGGGAATGGCAGTATTGGTGTTTTATTCCAGATTCCTTGTTCTTCTTTGATTTATGATTTTTACCTACATCTACGCAATATTGACGCTTATTTGTCCATGCTAAGTTTTTGATTAAGTAATGCTTGCTTTTGCATTAAGTGAATTAATTTAATTGAATGTTTCTGTAATAATGCAACAAATTCCGAGTAACAATGACATTTCACCGTAAATTGTTTAAGTAAGCGATATTTGATTCTTACAGCAAGGACCAGTTCTAAGTTAACAGAAATTCGACACTTGACATACTGATGTGAAACAAAGTAGAGTATAAAGTGGTCGTGATATTCTGTAGATATCCATATTTAGACAAACAATATTACAGTCTCAACGAACCGGCGTAGTAATAAAATGCGTGGAATGCTTTAATTGAATTTAGTCAAACAATGTAACAATGAGATGTCCGCTAAGATAGAATGTGGACAGGGACACTCCCTGTTAGATTTGATTATCGTTTTGATAATCAACTAGCATTCTTCTGGGCAGCCTTGAAGGGCTAACCGCGCTATCGTCACCAGAGTGGATGGGAGTAATTGGGCCGCGTCACGGTGGCTGCCTTGTCGGGTCAACGCCCGTGAACTCATGTGCATTTCCTCTTGGCTTACTGGTGTAGTATGACATTGCTTATTTGGGCCGTAAATTCTTCAGTAGAACTGTTATTAGTAAATATTAATATGTATGTACTCATAAAAGAACAATCACAGTTTGTATGTATGACAGTACGTGATTACATAGTCTGAATGACCAGTTTGTGTGTCAACATAAACATGTAAAACACGTATTCGAAGGTTTTATCGGTTGGTAAGTTACTAGGTATTTAGTGAAGTACTTATACTAATTCATACAATATCATAATTTTCGACTATAGGTATTCCAGCATGAATTATCTACACCAAAGACCGATATATATATAATATCCGTATGTCGATACGTATTTCGGACTGTGTACTTTAAAATGTTGGTGTTGATAGGGACCTAAATAATTAATTAATTTGAGTACGAGTATTAAAATAGAAAATTCCATATGGTATGTGGGCTATGCGGTATGCGGATATGACTGTACTTGTGCACCAACTGAGAGCATCGTGTGCGGAATCACCCAGTGTTTATTTGTGGAGAAACCTGCGCGTGACCTCTGGCACCAAATCCAAGATGGCGGCGCTGTCAAACTAAATACTCTTACTTTCCTTATCCATTAACGAATCGCATTTACCGTTGCCGTGGATGAACCTTTGTGGGCGTTTGATTCACAGATATTGTTGGGAAACCTTTTAAAAGAGAGAATTAGCTCTGTTTGTTATGAAATAAACGACTACTGATTTCGGCAACTTTGAGGTTTAATCGCAGCTGTCACTACGAAGAGAAGGTGTTGGGTAACTTGGGCTCGGAGGCTAGTTATAGTGAAAGGCAGGGAATTTAAAAAAATCCAAGATTATTATTAAATGTGTTCTTTTGTAAATCATTTAGAGGTACTGAACGCAAATATTTTGACGTATGTATCATCATCTGTCTGTTGCATAATGACTATGCTGAGATTTATCTCAAGGTGGTTACGTAATCACGTAAAGTAATCATAAATATAATATTAATATAATCATATTATAGTATCGAGGGAGGCGATGGCTGAGATACGCGTCATACTCGTGATCGGGTGCTGTTTGTGGAGTCCGGTCTGTTCATGCTTGCTAGGACATAGTGACTTCGTTAATACTAGTGTCTTTTTATAGGGGATTGACGAGAGACATCATACTGTTGTGGATTCGTTTTTATTATCAGTGACTTAGACACCATATACATCTCTAACAATATTAAATTAATTTTAATTTTGACGCTCAGAGACCATGTACATCTCTGGGATATTATATTAATTTCATTATACTTCTTGTTTAATCTTGAGACCTTATACATCTCTAATTTTACTGATGTTGGAATATTTGTAATAGATAACTTTGCAAGTTTATCTTCACTGTATGACATTAATTTTGTTATAATTGTAAACTCGAAATTATTATTCCTTCTTGAACTGTAAATTAATATTTTGACACGAAAAATGTATTACTTATTATAGTCAGACTTTCTTAAATTGTAAATTAATATTTTGACATTTTTAAAAGTACTTTTACCTAACTAGCGCGGGTGAGCCATGATTCTGTGTTGTAAAATACATGCACATTATCTATGTGTACGTCAGCGTAGGGTAGCTATGAGTTCACGTTGTCTATGTGTTCTTATGTATCACTACTACAACCATGGCTAACCCGCGCTCGTGAGATAAAAGTACTATACCTAGTATCTTATTAGTTTATTTACCGCGCCATCTATGTATGGTTTTATCTGTTTCTTGTCGATCGTTTTTCCAGAGTATTGTTGTTGTGTGTGTGTTCATACTGAGAGAGCACTATTTATGGATATCGTAATAGTAGTCCACACATTATGTCATATGTTAATGTTATGGCCGTATGTTGTAATAATCGATTGATCCACTATACTTTAGGTATCTATAGGTACTGCGTAAGGTAAATTTAGGTCCACCCTTATATCAACTTGAAGTCGGACGTACATTACCCACAGAAACCCATTCAGTAAACTCTCCTCGCTAACGCAATGAGGAAACAATGCACGGAAGATAAATGCTAATCTGTTTCAACGAGCGTGCGTACTCCATTTTGATATCGACTGGAACTAGGCTCTCCGTGTCCCTAAACAGCTATTACAAGGGCTAGTTTACATTTACTAGGGAAAAGTAGTTGTAAAATTACAGGCCACGCGAGTATGGGTAAGGAGATGAAACAGTATTAAAGCTTGGCTTTAGAATATTTGATACCTACGCTAATGAGAGAAATTTTACTATTTGTGATGCCAATTACTATTATTAAATTAGTCATTTGCCGTTGTAGTCGAGACTCTTGAACTGAAGAATCGTGGTCATCATGGAATCAATGCAGAAATGTTAGATTTTGCGCTGAGGAGACATGCTATTTATAAGGCCTAATTATAATATCTTTCCCTGTTCGTGATAACATTGGATTCGGGTACGACATAATCGAATTGGTTGCGGTTTTCACACGTCTAATATTCTCGAGGTCTCGTAGTTGTAGGAAATTCGTAACATATACCTGGTTAGTTGCTGCCCCCTATCGACGGAGAGTGTCAATAATATAAATATACAAAATGGTGCAGCCTAGCGCTATCTGCGCATATTAGGCGCTCGATCAGATATACTTTCATGTAGCTTTTGAACGCTCAAGAAGTAGGCCTCACTTTCTACGCGTTAACGACGGATACTATAGAGCACGATGTTTAGGTGAAATATGGCCATTTTCGGTGAAATATGGCGGTACAATTTCGTTATATCAGTATTGGTGAAAGGATGGAAATTAGCATGTCTTGGGCACAAATGACTGTCGTTAAGTTTTATTTGGACAACGTGGAACTATTGTTAAAATTGCAAAGCTTCTGACTTGTTGTATAGGACTGAGTATTCGATTTATTTTATGAAACTGAATGGTGACGCGCAAATATCCGTCACCAGTTGGTCTATACTAGATATCTGATAAATAATTACATATCTACAATAGTACATTACTAGACGAACGCTGTACCCTAGTTGGTAGTGACTCTGCCTTCGTACCTATTTGAGCCGATAATATTCGATGGGAGACTTTCTTTATTATCACCCGTGGTAAGCACAGCATTTTGTGTCTCCCCCTCTCCAGGAAATGGCATTTCCCGCCCGCGAAGTGTGACATAAAGTGGATTATGGTGTTGTTTAGTCATATGTAGATCAGCTTGTGTCGACGTCTGTAAAGCCTATATTACCAGACGTATACATGCTGATCCTGCCCCGTACACGAAAGCTAGGGGATATGGCTGAACTGATATTCAAATATCTAGGCGTAAAGCAAGCCCAAAGTTACGGGTTATTTATGGTCTGTTGACGCTTTTTACTACCTTTTCCAGGGTAAAGATGTTGTTGTAGGAACGTCGAATGTACCAAATGTAAATATTATTATTACGATTATGAATAAATATACAATATTGGTTATTCATCATAGTGACGTGTAAAATAAACATGTTATGAATAAGTAATGGAAGAAATAATCATATTAAGGAGAACTACAACGGAACTGTTATACGTTCATTACATTTCCCCGTGTAATTTTGATTCTAGTTTAATTAAATTGGCTAGGTTGTGTTATCTAGCATAATACTGTCATTAATTTTCATTTAAGATGCATGCACATTATTAATTCAAATTAAGATGAATTCATTATTAGAGGTGACATAATGCCAGCGTCTCAATATGCATAGTTTTATTAACTATGCATATTGTGACGCAGATTTAGGCTTGAGCATTCATTTAAACCGATTGACCTAATCATAATAATCTAATATGCAAATTCCACTTTCCTTATGCCAAAACAAATTATCTCTATCACTATTTACACAGTTAATATGATAATACAATGTGAGAAGATTGATTTGGTCGACTGGTTTAGTTGTCTTAACAGTTAATAATTCTGATAAGTCTTTGGCATTTGTTGCTTGTTACGTTCGGTGGACGTAATGCGTTAAGAGTATAATCTAGAACACATACAAGTTTTAGTTTATCTGGAAGGCTTATAGCACTACTTTGATAGTACTCCAGTATGCAAATTGTAAATATTTACTAATCGAACATAAACAATGAGAACATATTAAACACAACCCAACACAAGAATGTGTAATGTGTACATTAGCTGCACTCAAATAAATTAACTCAATTCAAACTGCCTTTTGATCTGATTCATTGTAAATCTCTAAATTATTGAAAAATCGGATAGACAAATAAAAGCAACAAGCTAATTTTTATATTATGATATATTCTAAAAATATATCATAATATAAAAATTAGCTTGCTAATCCTCATTTTTTTAGGGTGTACTTACTCAGATAAACATGGTTACAAAGTCGTTGTTCGATGCGTAACAAGTAACTGGCTCACGGCGAATGCTGGAAACAACTATGTTCAAATTGCTCTAGGGTTGGCAATAGCATCACTATACAATATTGATCTGAAACGTGGCTGAACTTTGGCACAGGATCCTTACACTTTTTTGTTGTAACTTCACTTACAGTAATTCCGGTTCCCCTGCACCCCTGGGCACAGTTAGTTGTATTTTACACGCTCCACTGCCGGTTGGAGAGTTAACATACATCTTTGTATTTCTTGCCAGATGTATGCAAGTTTCTGCACAACTTTTGAAAGTAGCGTGCTTGAACCGACTATTATAGCTTGGTAACTGATCACTAGTTACTTCCAAATTGTTTAATTTTATTAGCAGAACCCGTACCGAGTTGCCGACAGTTCTTTAATTACTATCGTAATTCGTAATAAGGTGAACAGTCCGAAATAAAGTAAATTGCCATTGTATCTACAACCCTATAGCCGATACATGAACCGTGTGATTTACTAAAAGACACGCCGCCTCCGGCGACACAGTTTCTGAGACGATCGCGAGATTACGCGGCTCCACAGTACGTTTAGTTAACCTTATTGTATTTATTTACCTAATACAGCATGAGAACGAAGTAAATACGATTTTGATAATGTAATTGGCGATTGTTCAACTGTAATTGAATCGGATATCACGATTATTTCGCTACGCACTACATTAAAGTGCAATTTAGTAATTCGTATTTGAGAATGGTTTAGAACTTTAGTGTAATTTAGATGTGAATTAGTATAATCATGTCTGTGGCAACGCCTATAGTTCTTCTAGTTATACTGTTTACATAAGCATCTGATACGTGTCCAGCGGTTCACTAAGGGGAACGTTATTGTTTTTATATACCTACCTTATTAACCTATCTCAAGACTTGTGTGTTAAATATTTGATGATCTGGTGTCTACTGACCATTATACATAGTTCAGCCGTTTACGTCCTGATGTCCAACATACACCACCGCGACCGGTGATGCTTATCTTGACTGTTTTATTTGATGGCCTTGCATTGGTAAATGCGTACACCTATTGATATCCATCAATACCTATTACCATCCATCCATCTCACTATCCTTTAATACCTATTGATATCTATCAACTCCAGACAAGCAAGTATATGATAATAACAGCTTGAGCTTCCGTAAATGAGTTTTGTGAAAGCACAGCTTTTAACCCTTCTTGGAATCAAAAAAGCGAAGCTTGCTAAAATTTTAATTTTCGAAACACTAGATTAAGAAAAGGTGTGTCAAGAAAAAAAGTATTATATTTATTATATTTTTGATAAATATATTATGAGAACAAGTAGGTACACATAAACATCATGTTCTAAAATGAAATTATACAAGAAATGTTAATACATTTTTCACCTCAGCAGCTCCAAGCCTATTTTGCTGCTAGAAATCAATGAGCAAAATGAGTTCTTGCTCACTCTGTGTGACAAAGTAAATTTTATTTTTGTACTGCACGAACTGCCATTTAACACTTCGGGGTCTATTACAAATTCGAAATATTTGTAATTCATTCGCTCTGTCCCTTTCAGTTCGTTACGAAAAAAGAGTGCCACAAATAGGTCGACATTCAACTTTTATAGTACACCCCAAAACGCGTTAAATATGAAGTCGTTCGAAAACTCATAATTTATCCTAAAAGTTAAAATTATCGTAAAGTGTTGGCAAGGGTTCTTCAAAATAAAATAGTATTTTAATAATAAATATTTTGAAATAAAACAATTGTTGTAGAAAAAACAGAAAATCTATCACGTCAATTAATTATTAGACTTTTAAAAATCTTTATTTTAATATAATTACATCACGAGTGCAGTTTCAGAACGCCCCTTTATGTATGCGGGATTAATTTGTTTTCAATTGTTGTTTTCTTCCGTCTTGCACTAGAGATATTAATTACTGTTGAAAATAACTAGAAAATATTAATGATCAGTGATGAAGGCTGTATTTAAACAACAGTGCATTTAGTTTTTAGTGTACACGCGAACTGGCGCGCGCGTGACATATTGAAATGTGCCCAAGTCTGTCGGGCCTAAATTCTCGTCGTGCGCCTGAACGTTGTGCTGAGGAGTTAATTAAACAATCAGTGCCTTGATGAACGCTGAATTAAGTTTTCTTCATGATTAATTACCAGTCACGTACGTAAAAGCCTATGATATTATAAAACTTTAATATGTTCTCACTGCTGAGGTGAAAAGTTGTATGTGTCATACGCGAGCAAAGTTATTTGCATCTCGTGCTATTGATTCCCTTCCTACGCTCAAGATTCTAACTTTGAATCACTCGCTACGCTCGTGATTTAATTTTAGGATCTCTCGCTTGTTCGGAAATAAAAATCAGCACCCGCAGCATAAAACAACTTTGCTCTTTTGTTGCACAAATAACTATTGCAATGTACATGGCAAAATCTCATACAACTTTTTGCTTGTCGACAGCTGCTAAACACCATTTTGTGCCCATCTCGAGACCTCTCCCATAAATTATCCCCTTGCTTCCACACAGTGTTGGCTCTGTTTGCCCCGACCAGTGTGGTACAAGGAAATCCGTTATTAAATGGTATTAAAAATGTTTAAGGACGCTTATTCCCGCTGTTTAAAATATAAGGGTGCATTAGGCCAATTATTTCATCTTGGTGCATGATCAAAATCCAATAAGCGAACCAACTCATGTTGTTTTGTTTTTCAATCTGTGTCGGAGGCAAGGCGTGGCCGCACATTTAACTGGCAGGGCAGTGTTTGATCAAACATGAATAAAGACTCATAATTATGTATACTAATTTTAGAATAAACTATATATTTTGTTTGGATAAATTGACACTACTACCAAACCAGATGAAAATTTTGAAAATTGTAGGTACATGGATATAAGTAATTTCTAAGCTAGCCCACCCTGGCGGCTGTTCCAAGGCTTTCCTGCTACGCTGACGGCGGTCGCGCGCAGCACGACTATACGAGAAATATTTCTGAAGGAGACTGCATACTTACATATTTATACTGTAGGACGACTGTAATAAGTCAGCGGTTGTCATTCCTCATGTTTGTCGATAACGTCTCATTGGATCAATTGTCCACGCGCAGAACTTCTGACTTAAATCGCAGCCATACATACATACAACCTCTTCACGCCCATTCCCTGTCATGCGCTACGCAAGTGTGCGAATCTCTGAACTGGTTACAGTGAGGAAGACTTGCGCATTAAGAAAAACTTCAACGAAGCTGTAATCAACAAGGAGGAAGTATCTAGTTGACGGTAAAGATTTTATTACATTTAATTTTGTATTCAATCAAAATCGGTAAATTAAATGAATGATTTGGTTTCTGATAAAACGCGTGCAAAAGAGATAGGTAAATAAAAACGTGATAAGCATTGTGATAGCCTGACGTACAACCACAGGTGAAATTTAAACATATTTGATACGATTTCTTGGGCAAGTTTCTATGCTGAGGTATATTAATTGAAGCTATTCGGTGAATTGAGTTTTATAATCGTATTCCTACAGGACGTACATGCCTTCATGCTAGGTTTCTTTTTGGATTCTAGAACCAGGTGTTCGAAATCAGGACATAGTTCTGCTAATTTTGTGGTAGTTATTGATGGTGAAATTGATGGTTGCTCAACCATACATCGTAAATACTTGTGTTACTTCACAAGGCACATCGAGACGCAAACTTCTGAATGTATTCAATACTCAGATACTCAGAAATATCGTTCGCATATTGTGATGTGATTTACTAATATCGGTTGCGTTTGGGAATTACCAGTTGGTAACACGCAGGGAGGAATTTTGACGAGTTAAAAATTAACGACAATAAGTCAAGAAACTCCTCTAGCCCAGAAGATGTAAGTGAATTTGTAACGTAAAGGTGGAAAGGAAATTATCAAACAACAACGAAATCACCAAAGACGTATGTGAGACGAAGATGTCTGGCAAGGTGTTTTTCTGTTAGCATTCGCTATATTCTCTTTCTAATTTCTATCTAAGCTAATCGTAACTCATTATGACAAGTCATTCTTTATGTGGTGTAATTTCACGCACCTATTAATTAAAAAATGTGTAACTGTTCGTTGAAAGTGTAAAGATTTACCTAAAAATTTGGAAGATGTGTCTTGCTTTTGTCCGCTCTAATACCTACGTTATGTACCTTGAATACGTTATTTCTTGCCTACCTATACGATTTGGGGCTCAGGCCGGCCCTGATGATATATGATTTCTCGGTTCGTATTTCATAGAATTATAGCACAATTTATGTTACGAGAAATGTGAACGTTGCAGATGCACATCATGTTCGAAATGAACACAGTACACTGTGACCTTTCGGTTGCGAACAGAATGCGCCTATACAACCAAGGAGGAAGACCTGTGGAATTTTAGTGACATTTAAACGAACTTTGGGGTTATCTATGCTTTAAGCGCCACCAACGCCTTGAAGGTATCGTGAATGATTTCTGTTGAACATAAAAATAATTTGTAGTGTCAATTTATATTAATATTACTTAGTTTAAATTCGTTATTTTAAAGTTGGAAATCATTGATATTGATTACATACTAATAATGTGTATATAAATATATTTGGGCAATCTTACCCAAATCGATCTAGTCCCAAAACAAAGCTTGTCTAGGTGCTATGGATACTAGGCGACTATATACATACTATAGTATCTATGGATAATATGTACTTTTTTACCAGAAACAACCAGCTTCGTGGGCAGGGTCACTACCAACTAGGCTAAGTTTTATATAGCGAACATAAGGTTTTTTCTAGGTGTTTATATGGTGTTTATACCTAAAATAGTTGTAAGTATTACTATTTGTGATAATGACAAGACTCGGAATCTGAACGATCTCTACAGTCACGGTGACGTATATGGCATAACAATATATTACTGCCGCAACGCTCACTTTCGACACCATGAGTTTTCCTTTCAGATCTGCACACATACCCACAGTACAATGTTGTGTACATACTTACCCAGATATCTTAATCTTTTGTTAACACTTGCATACCCAACTTGCGTGAAATTGCACATACTTTACATTTATAGTAGTCATCATATAACGCGATAGAAAAAGTAAGAGCTATGTTATGGCTTGATTACATTGCCGTAAATGTAATGGTAATTTATGTGCTAAAACGGTGCGGTGGGTGATCCGATATTTAATCAATATTTAAATAGTTTCTCTGAAATAATCTAAACCGTTTAAACCCTATTTCATTTATTTATTTATATACATATCTACAATATCCACTTAAATTCGGATTTTATTAACTCTAAATTGCTCCAAATACCACTATTTTATGATTCTGTTTTCTTATCACAAAATTAAGACCATGTGTCTTAAGTGTAGCCGTAGATTTAGCAATACCTATAAAATAAAACAATTTATATTCTAGCTGGAAATCCGATGAAACTTTTTGTTCTACACGATATGAGAACGCAATAAACAAACAATTTATAGTGATGCTTTAATCTGTTTGACACACAGCGGCGTGCTGTCTCAGCCACGCAAACGAAATTACGAATAAATAACTGCATCGACTTTAGCGAGTGTCCCGCCTATCTAAATTGAGTTCTAAACTAATAGTAGTAAAGTCGATGTTTGTAATGTCTCGCAATTAAAGATGTGTCGTCGATAGGTGCATACGCGGTTCCGTTAGCCGCTCACCTGCGCCCGCGCTTCTCTAGTTATGCAAATGGTTAAGCGCGGCTAGCGTTTATTAAAGTTCACTGATATAAAGTCATTGGCTAATTTTGTTTCTTGCTTCTCCTAAATAAGACCTAACAAGAATTTATTTATAAGTTTCGATATAAAATTTAATCTCCTTTGTGATTGCCGATTATGTTGTTTTCTACCCCGTAGCTCCCTATCGACAGTTTTAATTAAGTTGAAGTCAATGAAAACTTTGTCTCAGATAGGTAAATATTTATTCTTGTCTTATACCGTCAGTCACCGTTCATATTCAAGCTGTGGTTAATATTCGCTCCGCTGGTCATGCTGCGAGCGCGAATGTGGGTGGACTCGAAACCTTAACGGAAATCGATTAGAACCCTTCCGTATAGAATCCTCGACACCGGGGTTAAGTGCTGTTAGTCGTTCTCTCAACTAAGATGTTTAAAACCATGAACGGAATCGAAAATGCATTTGCTTTTACGGTTATCGTCCGCTTGTAAGACTTGCAAGAAGGTGACATATGTATTATGTAAATGTGTTGCCTCTGTAACATCTGTTTAGATTCATACTCAATAGAGTTATTCGTTTTATTACATACAGGTTTCTTTTAGCTCTAGTATAGAATTTTTCTTAAATATAATTAACCCTAGCTTTATAAAAACTACTTTTTGTTCTATGATGCTTAACTCCAACAATTCGATAACATATATCGGTTTCCACATGGATCCGTGAATTGTGATTAGCTTTCAGGAAGTTACACCTTCAATTTGGTTGGTCGTTGCCAAATTGGACGTGATAATGATCAGCTCCAAGCACTCAAAGAAATTCATTAAATTACACAAAGCGCGCTATTGTGAAGTCCAGCTACCGATTCAAACGTGAGACATCTTAATGGATCGCTACAAATTATTGTCGTTCATCAAGATCTAACAAAGATCTCACATCGACGCATGAAATCGATCACGGCCACACAATGACGCTATTCCGTGACGTAACATTACATTTCGCGGTTTTGTTAATACATATTGTAAGTTTGATTGATTGTAACGTAGCAGATAGTGTGTTACATCGTGATTCACACTTACATATGTAGGCCTCTTAATAATAGTATGACCTAGTTTGTTTTTGGTATCATGATTTAAATTGAAATTCTATGATCAGGTTTTTTTTGCTTAAGTTAATTCTTTTTACGTTGCGTGCAAGTCGTAATAATTTTGAGATTATTCATAATTTAATTCATAAGTTACACACAGTGTTCTAGGTTACTGTATACCTGTACAACAAAAGATATAGTGTAAAAGCTCCTACGCATCAAAAGTATAGTTTAGTTAGAGACTTCAATTGGTTTGACATTCTGTTCAAGTTAGTTTCACTTTTATTCAAGCTTTCGTCCGTAATTCGATTAGCTGTTATTGTATTGCCCGAGTCACCCGATAATCCGACCACAAACCCCGCTATACGATTGTTCAACGAATTTCCTAGATCGTGCTTAGCTTTAAATAGTTTTGTATTGTGCTCTAAATAGCCGTGTATCAAGTTCTTGTTAGTATTTTCTTTGATTTATTTTTGCCAATGACTCCGTTATGAATAGAAAAAGTGGTACGTTTTATTAACCTGTAAAAACTACTAAATAATAATAATAAATCATTTATTACAGGCAACACGGGCCAAATTGTTAATAGTTAGGTAATTCAAGTGCAATAATATGAAGTAAATTCATGTGCAATAACAAACTAACATAGGTACCTAACCTAAACAGCTTACATTCCTATATTCAGAACTAATTACTTACTTGTTTTCTTTAATGTCGACTAGTTATAAATCTACACACAGAATTCGAGTAATTAAACGTGGCAGAAAAAGTCGTTTATGTTAGTTCTTTCCTTTAACTTCCAACCAAGAACCGAAAGAGGACACCGAAGCTATAAACTGAGTATTTTGCTGTCTCGTTCTTTCTAAACGAATGAGAAAAATTTTTTAGGAAGTTGACGTCACAGTTGACGTAAGAAATGCACTGTAATTTATTTAAATGAAATTACGTTTTGAAGATTATAATTGTATTACTAATTTATCCCGGTTGCAATCAATGAATAGTTACGCGGATGGACTAAAGTAAACCATACAATTTTTCTAAACTACTCGAAAATAGTAGGTATATTGCGTTGAGTTCCAGGGCTGAGTAAAGACTTCCTTCTTTTCCGTCACTCGCCGCGATAATGCTCCCATCAGTCATTCAAAATACGTCCATACGAGGCCAATTCGGCAGCCCACTCCTAAGGTCCATCTTGGTCTGGTTGGCCCATTGCTGAGGATGTATCCAACTTATTCAATTAGCGTCATTGAGCAAACATAAACTACACCATATCCTCTCAGTAACGGTATTATTTAGTTACCTATCTGTACTCTTCAGGTCACGTCTTGTCCCCATACGCTTTTTCTCTACGCTGAGCACGTCATTTATTTGCACAGTGACATTTATACTCGCTGACAAAGAATACGGGTCGGTAAAATACCTTCATATTTCCTAAAATAGTGCAAACTTGTACAGTTTTTTAATCCTGTCATGATCTTTATTTAATTTTGCATGTAACCTGTAAAAATAATAGTTAAAAAATTAATTCTTCCAGGTTTAAATCGGACATCTAAAAACCCATGAAAAAAACAATGTTAACGGAGCGAGACATCGCAAAAATCGTCAGTTTTGGAGATTGATATTTTTATGATAGGATCCCGGGAATTGCTAATACTGTTGGGTATTACGAAAAATAATATATCATGTAAATAAAACTAGTGTAAAATATTTAGAAAAACCTACTGCGGTCATTTAATTTAGGGTGACCCGAAATTTTAAACCTCGAGTGTAATTTAATAATTACCGCTTTCCCGTTAAAACGTACGTCATTGGCAGAACAATTATCATTAGTGGATCCAACATCCCCTTGACGGAAATTCACGCCAAACAGGCAGTCTGCAATATCCGGCAGGTAGTCGTCAATCTCCGTGACTTGCTCGGATGACGTCGTGAGCCCACCCAACCAGCGGCGTCAGCGCATAACAGTATCACTGTGTTCAGTTGGTACAAGTAATTTACACTTGCATACCGTGCTATCTTCGTTCCCCACATTAATATCTTTTACAATTTCTTACTTGACTTAATAAACATCTTTATTTTTGTGACGCAGACGCTTGTGAACTCATCAAGGCACCTTCGATTTTGAATGAGCGATCATATTACGAAAAACAATAAAACGTCAATAGGTGTATTTAAAAAGGATTTCGTAGAAGTGAAATATAACTCTTCTATGATAGGGCACGAAAATTTGGATAAATTCCAAAAACCGACTCGACAAGAATTCTATATAATTATCGAACCTGCTCACAAAATTTCACAAGAATCGGTTGAGAAAAGCGACCTGTAGAGGAGAACAAACCGAAATTCGCCCGAAGAAACTTGCAAAATCAATGAATTTTTTTTCAAATTTCCAAAACTTAACGCGACAATAAAAACTTATGCTTAATTATCAAACCCCGTCACAAAAATTATCAAACCCCGTCACAAAATTTCACGAGAATCGGTTGAGAAATGCCACCTGTAGAGGAGAACAAACGGAAGTACATACGAAAGCATTTTTGTCGAACCTGAAGCAGAGACCTTCGTTTCACTCGGTAAATAATCCAAAGAGGGCAGTGAGTGAAAATATCATACTATACGAGATACGGAAATATATTTATGGAAAGCACTAGACTTTTTCAAGAAAAAAAAAGCTTGCTTATCCTGTCTATAGCTATGTTTTAAAGTTACTTTTAAGACGTAGACAGTTTCATACTTACACCAGCCAGTTACAGTTGCGCGAAGCCCTAAGGACCGGTATAACCTGGCCCGGTTTCATTTCACAGAAAGCGTGAGCGGGAACAAAACACTGTGACGGATTTGTTGGGAATAAATTCAATATTTATTACCGTCAACCTCACTTTATAGCTTTATTGCTTATTTAAGGTTAATTTGATTAATGTTATTGCAAGTTTCAATCAGTCCTGCTGATATTTGATTTGTAATTTGTAAATGATATGTCCGTGTTACTATTGCATAAAATCATATTCATAATGTATCTATTATTGTATTTGTGTTATCCTCGTTGGTTCCGTACATTCTCTATGATGATGTAGAGGTACCTAAATTGTAAATATCAAAAACGTGTTACGTGAATTTTGGAAAAGGTTGTTGTACCTACTTAGCTATATATTAAGTGTTTCTGCTTGGTGGTGCTTCTTGAAATCAACATTTACTAGAAAAAATATTCAATCGATCCGTATGAAATAGGTATGGCTGATGTAGAGCTGTCTGCCTAATCTTCCCACTGTTTAGAATTACGCGTACGATTCAAATGCAGTGTGTTGTGTAAGCTATTAATTTATCAGACAGAAAACACACTCGTACATTGGCGCACTATAAATAAAGAACGGAGAAGGGCATTTTCGCGGAACCCTAAAAAAGAAGAGGCGCGCTTTGTCCCAATAAGCGGGGACACGTCTCGCGGCTTGTCTTGTGCCATTGACCCACTGCAGGTTTTTGTGCGGATAACGGAACGGCACACTTGATGTTTTATTGATACTGGACCTAATGATTTTCAACTATTGATTTACAAGAGCTCATCCCATGCCATCACGTTATGAATAATTTCCGTATGATTTTGATACACATGTGTATACATTTAAGTAATTAATGAAATCCCATCGAGTGAAGGAACTCCATTTGTATTAGGTTACCTACTTAAAATCTTATTATAGTCGTAGTATTAGTTTGATTTACAATTGGAATTAATCCAACTCAATTATAGGATCTATACCGTCTTTTTATTGAAATTGCAGATGACTTCACACCACACAATGCATATTATCGTCATCAGCTCATCACTGTGTGTCCTGCGGTCACTCACTCGACTATTTCCATATCAGTGCTGGAAGATTGGCCATTTCCTCCTCCAATCGGTCGACTGTCGTTTTCGGATTTAATTATGTGTTTGACCGATGAAACCAATAATTTGTTGTAATTTGTAGGCAATATAGGAGTTTTGTGGTACAGTTATGGTTATTGTTATTACCACTGGTTCTGAAATTGGTGGAGATGATTGAGTGATTCCTATCTCTAGATTACGACTAACTACATGTTTTAAAGCAATTGAACCTACATTTCGTTATATTACTTACTTTATTATTGTAAGTACTAATTATGAAGTAAAGTGGGTTTTTATTCAGCGTTCAGAGTATTTTTATTGGTATCCGCAATGTGATACTTATTCCAATATTATTTTCTAACGACATTTAATACCAACCTTACCGTTGTCGCACCATTCCATGATTTTACTAATTATGTGAAATGTAAGATCTATTGCGCGGAGGTAACCTGACCACGCCAGGCAATAGCGCCGATATCTAAACAAAGCATCTTATTTACTATATTAGAATCATGCTATAATTAACTTTATAGCCCTTTGTTACAGTTTAAATTTAATTTAGCAGCATCCTTGCCTTAAATCATTCGAAAAGGATAGTTGAGTATGCGGAATACGGTTTACTTTTCATTCGTGTCTAACAACAAGTAGCGTTAAAGAGCCCTGTGAGAACGAGACGCTCTGAAAACTGCGGTTTGTTGTCCACAATCGTATAGAGCAATATAATAAAAAGTTCAGCAATGCGGGCCTGCTTAGTCGGGGTCATTGTATGAAAATTAAAACCTTTGAGAAACTATATTGTTACGATCGATTAGATTAGTTAGACGTACTTAAGAGTATTTATGGAATTAGTTATCCAGGTATCATTTGTTACAGTTTTGTTGCTTTTTGCCTGGAACGGTCTTTGTACTTCGCTTTCATGTTTTTATGTATGTATGTATGTAAATACTTTATTGTACACAAGACAAGTAAAATAAATTATACAGAAAAAAAACAGATCAATCATGTACAAAGGCGAACTTAACACACAACAACACAACAACACACAAACAACATATGTTGGGTTTTTATAACATTTACATTGTATTCTTGTAATTCTTGCATAACAAGAATGAAAAGTTGCTTTATGATTATTGTTCGCTAGCTTTAGGATTATCATTGAACTGTTTTCAATCAAATTTACAATCACTACTCACTACATAGTATAAAACAAAATCGCTTTCTCTGTCCCTATGTATGCTTAAATTTTTAAAATTACGCAACGGATTTTGATGCGGTTTTTTTTAATGACGACCGGTTTAGCCTAGTGGGTAGTGCACCTGCCTGTGAAGCTGACGGTCCTGGGTTCGAATCCCGGTCAGGGCAGATATTTGTGTGATGAGCATGAATATTTGTTTCTGAGTCTTGGATGTTTTCTATGTATTTAAGTATTTATATCTATTAAATATATCGTCGTCTAGTACCCATAACACAAGCCTTCTTGAGCTTACTGTGGGGCTAGTTCGATTTGTGTAAGATTGTCCTCTAATATTTATTTATTTTTTATTTATTTATTTTTTAATAGATAGATTGATTGAAGAGGATGGTTTATATGTATAATAACATCCATTAAATAGTGCACCCGTGCGAAGCCGGGGCGGGTCGCTATGTATAAATATACTGTACGTTATAACTGCCATAAACATTACACATTACATGTGTAACTTGTTCCGTTGACCTTTTCGACCTTTGTTCCTAATGCAAGTGCGAAGTGAAATATGATGAGCGGTTGTCGAAATGTTTGGCCGGCGACTGTGATAAACATCCACGTTTAAGTCTCTTAACATATCGCCTTATTTTTTTCGGGTCAGCTGTGATTATTTTGTTATTTACCCCCTGTTTCGGATAAACTTTTTTATCGTTTAGAATCTTTATCCTACACTTGTGTTTTTTGCACTACTGTAAGTACCTGCGGGTTTACGACCTCGTTGCCATTAGTCCGTCGTAAGTCAGAATAATTGCTAATACCAGTTCCCACGAATGCCTAATTGTATATTTTACGCAAAGCACGGAATTGTCATGACTTAGCTATTATTATCATAGCAGCGTTTACTTAGGACTATAAAGGAAGCACGAAGCTTGCTCACGTCATTTATATATATAATGAAAGCTTGCTCATTTTTAGGGTTCCGTACCCGAAGTGTCCAAACGGAACCCTATTGTTGTCACTCACGCGTCCGCCCGTCGTCTGTCACACAGGTTTTTGAATACGGACTGACTTCCTCTAAGTAAGTAAGTAAGTAAATAAGTAAATCTTCACTTAAGCTTCCACATCAGTCTATGTAATTTAGCTTTAAGTGCCACTCATAGCCATTTGCTACCGATTATTTAACTTTTCTGTTTCCCACTTGCAAAGTAGGTGAATCATTATGACTGCATAAGGATATGAAACTGGACGAAGTGATTTATGATCGCATGTTTTTACTAATACCTTTTAGTCGATCGACTGTAACTTCTTGTCGGGGGAAATGTCAGTTGATAATATCCTAACGCTCGTTCTAAAAGTTATGCAATTACCCCGTTGATCGCTTAATTTCTTCTATAGTGTCCCTGCTTCCACATTTTTAATTTCTTCTATACGACATGGAATGTGCAGAATGTGCACCCAAAGTATATAATCTATATATATTTCCAAGATTTTTCACATTATTGTTTACTTAACCAACTTGACTAAGTATCAATGGATATTCTAACGTTGATAACTGATTTCTTTACAGATGGCGGTACGATTATGAGACTCGGTGGCACACTTAGGTGAGTTCAAGTTGAAATGTACTTTGTAACGGGATATCTATTTGTTATAAGATTGGGTCCATGCAGGTATTTAATCCCCTATCTAAATAGATGAATGGACAGTTTCTTAAGCGACGGGCGCGGCACTGAATCGAAAGCATAAGGAATTGGACTACCTACGCTTCGCTGGTGACAAAATAAAATCATTAAATTATTTTGTCGCGGCTTGACAGTGCAATGACGATGATTTAAAATAAGCCCCGCTATACCACATAAGGGTTTGCATAAGTTATTCAACGAGTTCCAGGTTGCTTTATGGTCTAGCGCAGACGGTTGTTGACGTACACCGATCGTAAGTTTACATCGATAGATTGGAATGCCAAATACTGCTTACCTACGTCGCGAATCCATGTTATTTCTGCTCATCTGATCTTACCTATATAAATATAGGTATATCATAAAATTTACCTGAGATGCAAAATGTAAAAATGAACAATAATTAAACCATTTTTGTGAGTGTTTCGATAATTATATAGATTTTTTGTCGATCAGTTTTCGGAAATTTTAAAACATTTTTTTTTCAAACACAATACAAAAAACCGACACTAGAGATGTCTACTGCTTGCACAGAGCCATTAAGTAGTTGGTCATGTATTGTATTAACACCGACCAACTTTACATTTACAACATCCTGATTATGCAAGAACATAGTAAGTATAAAATTCAATTGAAAATGTATACAAACAAGTAGCTAATTCGAGTTATAAAGTCGTCGTTTCTCCCTAGTTACAGAAGGTGTTACAAATTGTACCTCTAGGCTTTGTTAACGATACGTTTTGTTTCAAAGTCTACAAAGTGGACTGGATATAGTAGATCAATTGGTTACGGCAGCATATAGTTACGTCGGCGGAATTTCTAATACAAAGTGGCGTCAATGTGCAGTTACGGAATTTACAAATACCGCTGATCTGAATGTAACTGTAAACTACCAGTCATTGCTTCTGTTAGTTTGTTTACGTATAAGGAGATACAAATGTATGCAGACACGGCAGTAACAACTGTGGGGTTTTGCTTAAATGCTAATGTTTTCTTACTTACTTGATTTCACGTCTGTTTTATCGGTTCACTTTTACATATTAATGTAACCACGTGTTCATGTTCACGTGTTAAAAATAGGTACCAGAATACGAGTCTGATGCCATTTATTTTATTTCGTGCCTAATCATTAAACATCGATGCCCCAATTAGAGACATTAAAAAAACTTTAAAACTGGGTCGTGCATTACATGCCCGTCCACGTTTATTTTTAAACTATTTGCTTAATACAAGCGGTAACTTTACTTTGCGCAACAAACTTGATTGACTGAGTGCCGCGCAAGTTAATGTGGTAATTTATAAGCGTGTACATGTAAGAAAAAACAAAAAAGTGTTAAACGCTGAAAATTTTACGCGTCCATTAATGTGTTACTTATAAAGGGAGACCTAGTTAGACTAATTTGAAATTTTCATTATTATGTTGGTACTGGGACATTAACAATCATCGTTAAGGAAGGATAGTAGGTATTTACACCTCGAACTGAAGATAGGTATGTAAGGTGTGAAAAGTAAATGTCCTAATTTGCGTTAAGCATGTATGCATATAGTACCTAATACTAATTCCCCCAAACGTAAATGATTATGGGAAAGCGAGATTACTTGCAATTAACCTTAATATTGAATGATTAGAATGCGGAGCGGAGTAAGAAAATGTGCTCCTTAAACCCTCCACTACCTAAAAGGGGCTAAAAGGACGAAACAGCAGCCCTAATTCCTGATCAGGGAGGAGCGATTTATTCTGCGTCACTCTAAAGGTGCTTCTAACATTTTGTTTTTCCCTTGATTTAGTAGTAGTAGTAGTAGTAGTAGTAGTAAAACTCTTTATTGTACACAACACCAAAAGGGAAAGACGAAAAAAATTAAAACAAAGGCAAATTTATCCGTTTAAGGGATCTCTTATCCAGTTAAGGGTAGACTAATTTAGGCACCTAGAGCTGCCGCTATAGTTTGCGTCATTCACGACGAATCGGATTGGGCTGTGGAGGGGGGCCTTCGTGTATGACACGCACTATACAACCTTAGTCAGGCCCTGGGCTGGAGCCCAATTCTGTCATACAACGGTAAGCGTACGGGTATGCTATTGATGCGAATCGTCAGTTTATTTTAGTGGCAAATTTGGCAAATCAATCTTGAGCAGTTACAAAAAGTGCCATCCTTAAAACGACAAATACAAAAAATATCCGTATAATTTCCATTATTGATCCAATTTAGTGCGCATTGACAATATGGTATGTTTGCCTCTGTAGGCGCAAGATCCTCCCAAGGAATAACGGTTACCTGCCCTCGTTGCGGAGTGATAATGCTTCTACATCAGATAACTGATAACTGATTCTCCCCATTGGAATAAATAATTAAACTGGAATATCATCTTACATTATTTTTGTATTGTATTGCTCAGAATTCTGGAACATAATTTAAACCGAGCAGAAATATGTCTAATTATGATAAGTAGCTGATGATTATTAATATATATATTAGTACGCAAGTCCTATTTCCAAAATGTAATACATTAACAAAATGATAACTTTATTTCAAAGCTATTCTAGAGAAGCAGATATCGGATGCTTCCTTAGTTTATAGTATGCACGTTGCAGCCAAACTAGTTTCAACTACTTTATAATGCTTCCTTGCACAACTTGCATTCTATAACACGTCACAAACGATAACGGTTATTTCTTGTACCCGCATCCACATTCAGATGTAACAGGCACTAGACATGCTGCATATATTTGTTAGTACTACCGTCCTTTTGTCTCTGTCAGCAGCGGCGTCATCAATCCGATGCCGGTCGCTCTATATCCTGCCTCCGTACCAACTAACGGTTCACATATTCACATTTATCTGCTTTTGGTCCTGATTTAAAAGTATCATGTGTTCGTGTTTTAAATGCCTGATCCGAAGTTTCCTTGTTTGTCGTTGTAACGTTCCGGTTATTAAAGTAATTGGCGTGTTTGAAATTCTTTGTTGTTAGTTTTGAGTAGAATCTGTGCCGCTTTAATCGATTTCCGGTATCGTTCGACCTTATGATTCCGTCCTCGTAAAAAATTAAACTTAACTTTTATGTATCATAGAAGTATAGGTACGTTTTTTTATCACTCGTCATGATAACCATTATACAATAATATACTGCACCAGGTTTGGCAATCCGGTACATCGGTTAGTAGTTTGGGTGACACGACCTACGGCATCAACCTTTCTATGTTATGCGGATATAAGTGTGAGTGTGTCGTCGACAGTGACGTCACAGTGTCACGAATCCGGATTGTCAGACCTTGTTTTCTTAGATCACGATGATAAATAATTAGCTTTCAGTATCACTATGAATATAAACAATACTTTACTACTTTTACTATAGTTTGAAAATTGTAATGAAACAATTTCACTGAAAAAATGTACCTATCATGGTGTTTAAACAAAAGCACCAAAAGCGGCGACGACGTGCGCCTCAGGCACTGAAATCTCAAATTAAAATCATCGCCTAATTCTACAATGATTTATCGATATACATCAATAATTGCACGGCTCGTGTAATTGACGTGAAAATCCAATGTAATAGCCCTCAATGGAGCTGCGTTACACAACTTTCTTCGCGGATATCAATCTAAATTGTATTAAGAATAATGCAACGGGGTACTGTGCATACTCTTTAATTTGCCAGTCAAAATTAGAGTTTGACGTAACAGTTAACACATATCTTTAATTAAAGTTACTTTGTTTGACAGGTTTGTTTTGAGGTAAATAGAATTTGGCGTTTTTGCAGCCTACTTCGGTTTCGTAAGCTTAAAATTTGTATTCGTTTCTTCTTCAGTCTTGCTTAGCTTTTGTTTGGAATGTAACCAAATAAAAGAATAATAATGTCTAATATTATTAAAAACTTTGTCATTAGTCTTAGACTTTGTGTCTAGAGTTTATGATACCAGTGAGTAGTTATTTACTCATTGGTGTTATAAATAATTTTATTAGGTATCCAAAATTTAGTTCGAATATCGCTCGATATGTTTGAACCGGTACGCGGTTCTTAATCACGAGAGCACGCGTTTAGTGCACATTTCATTATATTTTAATAAATAGCGCGTCGTTATCGAAAATTAGCGTATTAATTACGTAATTTATCTAATTATGATTAGCTGGGTTGATTTTCTCTCCTGGTCTATAATTTATTTACCACTTCTGTACATCTTTACTTGTCGCAATACCAGTTTACTAAAGTTGTCCACGGCTTAAACTAGTTTAGTCTGATATCATACTACTTAATAAAATGATTAATGTGTTTGTCTATATTCAGGTAGGCTTAATCTCAGGGAGAAAACCAGTTTGCTATAGTAATTGATACATCGCAAAATAGCCTGACAACTTTTTGCTTCAGCACCTTGGTGGCCCCAAATTTGGCATTACATTATTCTCAACCATAACTGCTTCCGCAGGTATCCCCTTTCTTGTACCACGTCCAATGCTTTTAGTTTGTTTGCCTTCATGGTATTTAACTTTTTTCTTTACATTTAATTTTAGCTGTAACTGTGTCCAGTGTGGTGTTATTGAACCGTGATCAAATTTGGGTGCAATTTAATTCCATACCGTTTTTCTGAGAAGCACAAGCCAGTTTATGTTTTTATATAAGACCGATGTCGCTTGTTTAATAAATGCTGATGTGGTGTATACCTATTTAAATATACTTTTTTGGATTGCTACAGTAGCGGTAGCATACCTGAATCAATATAATATATCCCGCTTCACGCACTCCTGTAAAAAATGGAACTTTGACACGTAGAAAATAGTGAATAAGTTAATTATTGGATATGTCTGTCATTGGCTTAGTGTATTTAAAGGGTTTCCTATATTTGTAATAGACGAAAAAACATGTTAGGTACATGCAAAGCAAATAGCTCTATCAGGCCCTTTGATGCGCTGCATAGATTGCGGCTGAGTCGCTGAAGATACGACCTTAAATTCCAACTGCGGCGATTCCTGATAAGCGATACATAAACGATCTTGATATTCGAGTACCGTTCACGTTAAATTATCGCTCACGTTTCGCTACCGAGCTGGCGCCCTAGTATTACGGACATTACGGTATTGCTCAAAATTACGACGTTTTGAGCAAGAGCCATCGTCACACTATTGGGAACGTGACTAGCGTTAAGTGAGAGCTTACGTGGTAGCATGTAGTCTCTCTCTAAAACGTGAAAAGGATTAACCTGGCCTCCTCTCTATTTTCTCAATCTCACACGCCTCCACTTGCTGTAAATGTAACATGTTTGCATGATTGTCGTCATTCCGATTCCAACAAATTCTTTAAAATTCATTTTATTCTTGTTTCCTTTAAGTGACATGTGTGTAGATTGATTGATGAATTATGTTGTTCAGTAACCTCTGCGTTGATGTGGGTGCTTTTGCTCAAATTGGCCCCGTGTAATTTCGACCGGTAAACATTTTCATATTTTCCATATTATATGGCTTATCATAGAATGTGTAGATGGTAATTTGGATTCATACTACGTATTCATAGTATTTATACATGACTTGTGCTGAAGAAGCAAAGTCAATAACTATAGTGCAGTATATATATGCTTATGTACTTCTGTTATTTCAATAAGGCATTTTTTTATTTAAGGATAAGAAGAGGTAAAGAGGAGATATACGTTTTTAAATTAATATTATGATCAACTGCTCGTACGTCTCATATTATATTTTTGCTGTGTACGTGATATCAGCTTCAAACGTACAACGAAAAGCGTGTCTGTCTAAAAGTAACTGACTGCTGACAAAAAAAACTTGATTATACCTGTCAAAAACGTTTCACTGATTATCTAACACGGTTTGCAACATTCTTAGATTGTATTTCCATTACAACAGCAAAATAACAATTTTTAGATTTTAGACCACGAAAACTTCGATGGCACTATCGTTGCAAACCGGTGGCTGTTATAAAATAATTTATTGTTTAGTTCCAATTAGCTGTCACGCTTCACTGGATTGTAAACTTTTTTATGAATCACCTAACCTACTTTTCTGATATTTTTTACTATGTATATTGTATTGTATTATCGTAAATTAATCGCGGTATTGTCTGCATCGGAGAGTCAGGAACCTTCGCTTTTGGAACCCCTTACTGTTAGTACGCTCTTTAGTCCGGGAGCGTGCCTCTGACCAACACACGCTATGTGAGCGTGTAAATGTAAAATAGTCGACTTATCCGCTCAAAGATACCGTGTCCTGTTTTGCATATCTTGGGGCTATATCTATAGGTTAATCAAATATCTAATGAATCAATTCAATCGGAGTGTGCCCTTTTGTGAACTAATCCAAAATTACTATACTATGTGAGAACTTTCTCATTCAGATTTAACCTCTTTAAATATGTTTAATATACATATTGTTTCATTATATATGAGCAAAAGCCTGGATATCTTCATGAGTCTATTTATTTATTGAGCTCGTTGAGTAGGACAATAAGCGTCATAAACATCTGAGCTGCATCAGTGGCACTGGACTTATTGAATCGAAATTATTGAGGATGCCACGACACGAAGTCATAAATGCTCGATGTCAATCCGTCGGTCTTTTCTACGATGATCTGGAATTAATCTTGTACGTGTGAACTGATATACAAATGTACTTATCAGTCAAGCGCCACTTTGAGGAAACACAATAAACAGGAAATGTATAAAATTAAGCATAATCCATGGTATACCATTTTATGAGAATATTACTAGGCGCCTATTCGAATCGGAACAAAGGTAAATACACTTCAATAGACGCCATAACTAGGGGACCCTTGAAAACCCGACCCGTATTTATTGAACATTGCTTCAATTCATTTTCTACCTATTTCAAACTAACTTCAAACATTTATGATTTATTATTTGTTTATTTTTTAACATTAGTCTTATTTTGTTTATTTTATTACATTACCTAGTTTAATTAAACATCGATGACTCATCGTGAACATATCATAAGAAATGCCATGTTCTTCACATAAATAGCAACTTGCCAGACATCTTAGATGGCTGTCGATTGTAGACGTAGCCGTAGAAATCTATAATCTTAGCTTTAAATACACAATCAACAACCACATTTCAAACTAGTTCTCATTTAAAATTTTCTCGCAATCCTCCACAGAGCTGACAGTGGACAGTTGCGTTGGTAGAGTCGAGTTGCAGATAAAGATTCTGTCACCAATAAAACTATAATATTTTCTTTAAATAAATGTTGTACTAAAGCGTTTCGGCACTGCATTATTTAATTCAAAGTTATATCATTATGCAGTTAATGTTATGGATATTGTTGTAGGGTTTCTAGAGTGTACTGGGTAAAGTTGCTAAATGTGGCACTGGAATTAAATTTCATGTGCTCGGCCTACCCTTTTGAGAATACAGGCGTGAGTTTATGTATGTGTAAAATTGTTCTTAAAAAAAGTTATTCCCCCGACCGCCAGTTAATAACATAAATTAATGTTTTAATAAATAAAACAAAACTGAGAGATTGAAAAAAATATTCGTTATATGTCATTGGTTCCAAGTAATAGAAAGGTTGAGTTTAACATAGTTTAAAGAACAATGCGGGGAAAAGAATCGAATTTGCAGAATTCTGTTGCCAAGAAAAATATGTTATTAAATTAAATATAATCATATGCAACATTTTGTCCAAGGTTGACTTCGCTCATAATAAGGTACCGCTGTGCCTTCACATTATATCCAGAGGAGATAACATTGCGATGTCTGGACGACTGCAGTACGCCTACGTAGTACCGCTCTATAAATTGTACTTCGTTATGCAAAGACTCAACAGAGTCGGCAGGTGGCCCTTCAACTTTGAGACGCTTTCCTGTTATGAAGCCCGTTTTGTGTTCGACAGCTGGTGTTTTGGCCACGCTTTTATGTGTTTGTTTGACATAACATAAGTAAGGTTTATCCTTCATCAAATTTAACGCAAGTAGAATTTTGTGATGTTTCGTATGGTAGTATAACAGTAAATAGATAAGTCTTGTTACATTAACAGTAGATAAAGATAAGTCAGAAAAATCTATTTTAGAAGTTCGATCGCTAATACAAAAATAATGAATTTCGTATACAAATATAGTTTTAGGAAAGAATAATGGTTACTTATAAAAACTCAACAAAGAAACGGGCATGTATAGTTGCTAATGGATTTTAATTATTATTGAAAATAACCTTTGTTTTGGCGAGCAAGTTCTCCTTCAATACTTATGCCTGATAGACGAGGGTTATTTTTGAGTCGATGTTAAAATTCAAGTATTCTGATTCAATTCTAATTCATGCTTTTTCAGATGTTGGTTGACCGTCACCTATCGCTGGCAATGTATCAACCAACGAACACTGCATTATCTTTCGCTTTTCATTTATCGCTCGGTCTTTCTGTTAAATACCCTTTGAAAGGTGACCCTGCTTGAATATCATTTCTGCAATATGAGAAACGTGCGCAATGTAAACAACGCTGTTCTAGTTAGATACTTGATATTTTAAGGGTTGCGTCACTTGGTAACCTTATCTAGCTTACTCCTGTCAGTCGTTTGTAAAATTTACCTCTTTGTAATCTCTGTATTGCATGTGGTAATAACTTTAGAACGACAGTTTTTGTTGTCCCAGCCTTACAAGGGATCCGAGGATTTATTATTTTGATTTTCTATCGTTTAATTATTTGGTTTCATATTTTTTTATTATTCTGGCAGTTACTCGATTTAGGGCTACTAATACTTCTTGTTTGTAATATATGATGCTGGGGAACATTCTAGGCTATGAAATTAAATTTTGATAAATAATTATCAACAGGAGAGAAAGAAATATATAACTACGTACACCTGTTTTTATTGCTTCTACATAACATTATATTTGCTGCAGAAGTACGCCGCCGCACACCGGGTAGAGTCAATCCGACCCAGGTTGGGCCTAGCTGAGTTTCTTGCTGGACTCTTCTCAGCTAGGCTAGGTTTAGTAAACCAGTGACAAAACTCCCAATAGCTCGATTCCACTCACACCTCAGATTCGGTTGAAACCGCTCAACCAATCTCACTGGAGCGCAAACTCTTATTTGAGTATTCCAGTGTTACAAACCACACGCGTGGTCGTGTCGGAGGTTTTCTCCTTGATTGTCCCCAGTTTACTCTCTAACCGCGCACTCCTATCGCTTTATTGGGCCCGGACTATAAAGCCACAGTCAGGTTAAAAAAAAAGCTGCAGAATTACAGTTGCATGAATCGTTCATCTTCTGTTATACAATCCGATTACGTAACAATTATTGAGCAGTTGTCAACTTACCTCTGTTTCTCCTAGTCAATATTTATTAATGTTTCTAAGGCAATCAGAGGAATTTACGACGCCGTTTGTCTTGACCAATGAGAGCGGGTCTACGCCGTGCAACTGTACCATAGTCATCAATAGTTCCGAGCTAAATAATGCAGCTTATTTATTGCGTATTTATTCTTATGTTTGTGATAGGCCGTGGGCGCAACCAGTAAGACTCAAGGCGATTGTGATGTGTAATATTGCATCCGGATTCTGTATTCATAGATAATTAATTACATAATGACTGCTTCGTCCACATCACTATCCGCGCAAAGGGTAGTTCGGTCAGCGATAAATTTAAATAAATTCAAATTCAAAATTATTTTATTTGCCATAAGTATATAGATATACATGCAAATACAAAGTAAAATAATAAACACAATGCATTTTAATTTTATATCTTAGGGTACCTACCTTTTTAATATTATCATATCATTTAAAAGCGTGAAGCGTTTGCTAGTATAAAAAATAAAAGACTTTTGAATTTGTTTTGTTAAAGCATTTTAAGGTTAATTTTGCATTTGTACCAGTAAGCAGTAAGTAACGAAAATTATAAATTACAAATTAAAGGGAGAAATTGCTCCTGCTTGGAGCAATGCATTTTTAAAGTTATAACGTTGTTTCCTAAAAATTCAAAATTATCGTAGTCTGAGCCTGTACCCCGAACTACGAAATCCGAACTTAGTTTTTTTTATGTTATAGGGGGCAAACGAGCAGACGGATCGCCTGATGGTAAGCAATTACCGTCGCCCATAAACACCTGCAACACCAGAGGAGTCGCAAGTGTGTTGCCGGCCTTTCAGAAGGGAATATGCTCTTTTCTTTTTCTTCGTATCGTGCCGTCCCTTTCACCCTCGTATTATTCACTATATGAGTGAAAGGGGCGGCACGATACGAAGTTCGTATTTCGAAGTTCGGAGTAGCCCCTCTGGTCTAGGATCGTTTTTGGCAAGCTTTGGGGCTATTCCATTCCTCACAATTTTTCATCTACCATTAAGATTCTCAGTTGCGACTTCTCAATTTGAACTTTTCTCATAATTTCAAAGGTGCCTAGTTTCATTAGGTATGCATTTATGCACGTCGCTTCCAACCAGTATTATGATTTACGTTGTGTCCATGTTACCTTGTTTGGCTTTCGTTATCGATTTCAAATAGTCTTTGATTTAGTGCTATTGTAGAACTGTTTCTTCATTATCATATACTCTTCTTAAACAATGGATACGAGTAAGTAGTTTAGACACACCATAAGTATTTAGCAAGACTGCTGAATTGGCTATTTGACTAAAGAAAAATTATGGTATCATTCGAACCAGTTTTTAGAGACGATCAAATGTTTTGTATGGGACCAACTATAATTAGAGAAACACAAAAAACGTAAGCGAGTGGTAAAGCACAGCATAGCTGACGAGCACTGAAAACGCTCCATACTGATAGCCAGTGAAATGTGACGTCACAGTACAATGGCCTCGTAACCCCGTTGTATGGAAAAACGAGTAATTTGCCATTTTGGTCGTGAAATATTGCGTTTAAGGACATAGTTACTATACAATTTCTTTTGTATGAGTTGCCGTACAATTTCTTTTGTATTGAAACATGATAATTATATTGATAACCATAAATTTACGTTGGGACTATTAAAAAAAACAACATTTTCGCGAATCTTTAAAGTCCCATGACTTTTTATGATTTTGATAAATTTGTCTAATTTACTATTTATTGAGATAATTTCATGGTTTTCTATCGATATAACCACTCTACGGAATACATTTTAACATGTGTCAAATACCCAATTCATCGACATTTAATTGTGTACTGGGCTCTAGTGTTTACTTATTTTGCAATATTGTCTTCGGTATTAGAGATTGTTACTCATAAAATAAATCGTATATTATGTATAATTAGTAATTAAGCACCTCTACTGTAGTGAGTTGTATCGTATATCAAGTACCTCTACAGTGAGTTGTCTTTTTACAGCTTGACCACAACAGCTGGAGAAGGCTCGCACGTCGTAGGGATGTGTTTTTTAATTTCTACATAAAATGTAGACTAAACCAAAATAAGCATTTAATAAAAAGACCTTTAAGTCTTTTTATTAAATGCTTATTTTGGTTTGAATATTGTTTTCTAATTTATCATGTAGTTGACATTAGTTGGACTCTATTTTGATTATTATAATATCTGCAGATAAAACATAACATACCAAATACAGCTTGTATTTATACAATACCAGGTACAAAATCCGTTGCGTTGCTGTGGTACCCGTATAGTTCTTGTGCAGCAACAGCTTTGATAAGAGTTTCTTGCCCTTTTCAGCCAACACTATCGCTAGATTGTATTACATTACGGTACGCACATTTCAATACCCACTTTGCATTGCATTGCATGCTAACATGAAATATCTGCTAGAACGCATGCAGGTTAATCATGATTGATAAACGTTAGAGAACGGAGAACGGGACCAAGTCGAATTTGAACACTTTCATTTCGTGCAACATTGGGCCAACAAGACATAGATTCCAATAAAAACCTATTTTTTGTTAACTACATTGCTTAAGGATTCGAATAGAAACACTGATTGCTTTGCGATTAGGTTATTAGAACTTAGAGTTGTTGCTTCGGCTATTTGTAACAGCAATTTATTATTCTTATCTGGATTAGCATCGTAAATTAATTTTGTTCTTTCTAAAAAGGTGTAACATTTAAACAAAATTTAGTAATTAGCATTGAACACATAATGTCAATAAAAATGACCACTTCTTAGGTAAGTGATTCTGCGCTGACTATATCACTTCCCTTGGAAACAAATTATTTCCATTTGTCGTCGTTAATGCAGATAATGGCAATTCCCTGACATCACTGTGGGCAAATAAATAAAGTTGGCAAAGTAGTTACTACTATCATTGAGCTCTTTCTAAAACAAGCCTCCCTTAAACAATCGTAGACCGATAAAAAAATACCAATATTAATGCTGCTTCCCTTCGAGATCGCAATCAAAACAGTAAAGTATCCAATTAACTTTGGTCTGTATTTGATAAGTAGTAGGAAGCAGGCGTTGGTGGGTAATGGAGCGAAGTCGCAAGTAACGCAGCGGGCGGCGAAAGGGAATAGCCACTAAAAACATCAGGGATTACAAGTTACTAAATATAATGATATTGGATCAGCGGCCAGCGCAACAGAAACCGAAACTTTTGTCTGATTTCTTTAGTGTACACAGGTGTAGTATTTATTTTTAGGCGTTGATCCTGGTACTGAAAACTTATGTTTCGAATTTTGAAAACAAACTCTTATCAGTTCCACACATTATGTATGGGGTTGACAGATACAATACATCGTCAAATATAAACAGTCACTTTTAAAGTTATGTTCTTTGATGTTACGACTTCGTTTAGTATAGGTATGTCAAAAACCGATATGGCTGTAAAAAGTAGAACATGAATATAGTGGCTGATCGTTTCGATGATGTCTGAAACAAGATTTAAAGTCCTGGCCTAACTATCTAAAATATCAGAAATATCTATGACAAACGTATGGAATAGAAGTTCTGCTACAGGAATCAAGCTTTGTATGGCAATATCTGAGCACTCTTTATTTTGGGGAACATCAAATCCTCAGTTTCCAATCCGCTTGTCAAAAAGCTAGATTTTGATTTTGTTTATCATCAATTATAAATCCAGCGAGACGATTCTATTCTAACAAGCCTCAACAGGAAATCTGCATTGGATGTATTTATTCCTATAACCGTTGACTATCCTCAGCATTAATGATCAATACTGCTTTGTGCCATTAAAATTGCATTGTCACCCGACTTCCTAAGTCTGCATAATTTCAACTTCATTTAAAATCTGGTTGATAAATCCAAAATAGATACATCACCTCTAGTAACAACAAATATGTTATGTCGGTATTGACCATGAAAGCGTGAACTCGAAAGCGGACGCTCTCATCGATCGAGTAATTATAGTAACATCCAATTATTAGTCGTCAATGATTTGTGTGAGGCTTTCCAAAGGAAAAGCCCCCCATATTCACTTGGTCTATATTTCCATCAAACATCTTAAACAAGAGATGTAATACATGATTTGTGGGTAACATAATAGCGGAATGTCAGATGTGAAATATGCTTTATTTTATTATTACTTACTCTAATTTGCCCTCTGACATGAAGGATCAAGGCCGTCCGACCTTTCACTTTTTCAATAATCGGTATTACCAAAGCGTTAAGTTGTACGCACTCCGACCTTAAACCGACAACACGAACACGATAGCGAAATTGTAACAAAAAACAAAAGTAAAAACTCGCTGATTCTCTCCGCTGTTTCGTCATGTTGTGGATTGTGGCGGGCCAAATTTACGGGCAAATTTTCGACGTTTTTGCACTCAAATGTGATTTAGAACAAGGCGCGTGACTTTCGCAATCTGTGACATTATCGTTTCGTGTCTAGTTGAAATGAAAACTGTTTGACCCGACTCTGAAGGCTTTGCTCTTTTGAATGGAATTTGAATCCACCGTATCATTCGTATCATGTGCCTATTTAAATAAGTAAGATGTCACTGCTTGAAATTAATGTATGTAGGTTCTTTGTGTTCATATTTTGTCGAGTAGGTAAAATATCGCCTAGGTAATTATTAGGCTATCAATAAAATCAGTTACAAGACAGCTGACAAAAGTCTAATCGTCAAGCCCGAAATGGTTACAACCAATCTCACCACCACTTTGATTTCATTCGGAAAAGATTTTAATCTGAAGCCATTATCGTCTGTATTCGTTCATAGAAGGCTATCAGATTTAAACAGTCTTTATTTGGTTAGTAAAATCGAAACCGACGCAGCGCTAAGGCTTCCATGCGTTTGCAAGTATTTTATTTCAGGACATATTAACTTATTGATTTTTTTGCTGTTTGGTAACTTGGTTTAGAATTATATGTACATTGATTTCGATATTGCTTACATCGAGTATGATATCTGAAAATTAACTGAATTTATAGTCACACTAAATTATTTTCACCCTCGAAAGCCCTTCCGCGGCAGCCTATTTGACCTTATCAAATTAAATCCAAATTGGCTTCAAAAAGTTGCTCTAAATCATTTGCCGATCTAGCTACCCTAGTCACGAGAATCATGAGACAGTTACGGACTCTTTGCCTCGGTTGAGGATAATAAGTAAAGTGCGGTTCGTGAGTTGCTGGCGTTCATTTCCATTTGTGCACGAGCCATTGTACCCTTGACAGCCTAGATAACGCAATTGCCCGATGAAAACTTTATTGCGAGACTAGCGAGCTTCGTAGCTTTTCTTCATCTGCTTCTAATTGTATTCATCATCTTAACGCAATGAGAAAAATCGTACATATCAAGGTTTGATTTATGGTGAAAAAATAGGTAGGTATGCAGAATCTTTAAATAAATTATCATGACTGTTTTGAAATCTGTTATTATCATACAAAATGAAATGATTATTATCATCTTTAAATAAAAAAAAAATCAACCGGTGCTCCTAACATTCATTTTCATGTTGGAAATTTATGTACACAATAAAATTAATGTGCTTGTAAGAAGAAAACAGTTAACACAATATTGGCTACGCATACGTTGTAATTGAAAGCCTGCCATTAATATACTTAAGTTTTACTGCTTAATGAGTCGTTATAATATCATCTTCAAATGGCATACTATTAGTTCTGTTAAGAGCGCAAAACCTGGTCAAAGTTCAACATTATATTTCAATAAATACCTGTTTGGTGCAATTGAAATGACTGTAGTATATCGACAAAATATAGGCTGCCATTTAGATAAGAAAGGAGGGTGAAGCATACCTTAATGAGACTTCGAGACAAATGACCAATGAGACTTATTGATGGCAATACGCCTTAAAGGCATTAATCTATCACTAAATGTAATAAAAGCAGCACAGATAAAAATCTGATGCTTCGTCTAACAATCTGACGTGTTCCAAATGGATGGTTTTGTGGCATTTTTAGGAAATAATTTGGAAGCGTTCATCCTAATTCAATTATGAACGAGAATGATAAACTTTCTATACCTAGTTATATATCAGATTTATACAATGTAACCAGCTTGATACGTCCGATTAATGTTAGACACGGCCCATAAAATGAAACGACTGTTAATTTAAATGCACAGCATTTAATGGACGAGGTTATTCAAGCGACACAGTAGAGCTTCAATCGAACCTAACTTATATATGAACAACTTGACGTTACAATGGAAACCCACCGAACCGTGCCACAAAAGGCAACTGCAGACAGAACGCCCGTCTCGTGACGTCGTTGCTCCGATAACGGAATCATCGAGACCTTGACTAGTGGTTTGAACTTTCGGTGGGTGAATCATGCGGGTTGCGCGAAACGATCAGCTAGCGTTTATTATTACATTGATTAGGAAGCCCTTATTAGCCCTTAAATGGATGATTTTTACTTTTTCCATAAAAAATCGATTTTTGGTAATTTAGGGTGTACTGAAAACGGGACAAATCTATCTATACATATAATAAAGCTGTAGAGGTTCGAAAATCTGTAAATTGAAGATATTAACAAAAAAATTTATTGGGGGGTCTTAGAATCGATAACAGACCACATTTCAACAGTTTTTAGAATTTGTGTCTGTTTGTCTGCCTGTTTATTTGTCTCGGCATCACGCGAAAACTACCAAATAGATTTCAGTACAACCTTCACTAATAAGTTTAATGGATCTCCGGCCAGGTTATAGGCTATAAAAATCATACAAATTAGGGATAGAAAGGGGTGGAAAGAGGGATTGGACTTTGTATGACAAGTCCTTCAATTAGTGACTTAAAGGCTTGAAAATTGGTAAGCATATAATTGGAAGCAAAATAAAAAGATCCCATTCAAAAATTGTACAATAAACAGACAATATGTGAAAAAATGGAGGGTAAAAAAGTGCTTAGGGACTAACAACAAATAACCAAAAATCCCTCAACCCATAGTAGTTACTATTATTATTATACATGTTAATTATTATTATATGTTATATTTCAAACAGTTGTTTGAAATGAGAGATGTAATTATGTTAGTCATTCGCTGCCAACGTTGACAAACCAGTGCCTTGAACTCCGTCTACCTCTAATTGATAAGTCTTCGTTGTTAGAGTGGTCGAGTGTGATAACGGTATCATCTGAGGGCCTACAAAATACCACTATTTCCCACTATTCCCATTCCCACTAATATTATAAATGTGAAAGTTCGGATGTTTAGATGTTTGGATATTGGTACTCGATCACGCAAAAACGGCAGACCGGATTATGATGAGAGATAAATTATGAAAGATTTAGTTCGGATATTTGTGACTATTAGAGCTTAATTATCTCAAAACCAAAGCGACTCGTGTGAATGTGAATGTTTACCGCATTATCTTATATCTAAAGTTCTATTAATTACTTGCATAATCGTAAGCAAAACTATAGCGTTATTTAGGTACTGACTTACAGCCTTTAAAGCGCTTTACTGTTTATAAAATTGGAGATTGAATAGATTGGAGGTAGACGGTTGTTGTCAGCATTGACTGACCAGCGCATTGATATATGCCTACATATAAATTATCGAATTTCCACTCCACTCCATGAATTAACAAATGATTTCCTATGTTATATTTGTCTATAAAATGAAAGAAAATCAACGTGTTTGAAATGCACTCCCAAATGTTTGCAGTAAAAACGAACGGTTGAGAAATATAAAATAGGTTTTTTTTTCTTGAACCTGACTGGCTTTATAGACCGGGCCCAATAAAGCGATAGGAGTGCGTGTGTGGTTGGAGAGTGGCCTGGGGAAAATCCAGAAGAAACCTCCGACATGACCACGCGGGAGGTTTAAACACTGGGATACTTTAAGAGTGTGCGCTCCAGTGAGATTGGTTGAGAGGCTTCAATCAAATCTGAGGTGTGGGTGGAATCGAGCTACTGGGAGTATTGTCGCGCTGGTTCACTAAACCTAGCCTAGCTGAGACGAGTCCAGCAAGGAACTCAGCTAGGCCCGACCTGGGTCGGACTGACTCTACCCGGTATGCAGCGGTATCGGGACGAATAGGGACTATATGTGTCCGCGATATCGCGATCGTGCGGTGGACGTCCCCGTCGGCAGGGTAATTTTGTGTCTGTCCTAAGGACCCATAGAAACTGTTACAAATCTTTTTGGTTACTATAGGTCAGTTTATCCCAAATACTGATTCAATGTAGGTAACATGAAAACAGCGATTACCTAACTGATTAGTTATAAGTAATCAAATCACTGGGAGGTATTGGCTATGAAGAGGTTTTGTCCTATAGTCGTCCAGCGTCGATCTAAATTCGGTCTTCAGCTGTCCGCCGCTTTTATCATGCTTTATTTCGAATTTTTTGGAATTAGGAGGTACATGGGAGATATGGAGGGATTTCAAATATTAAGAAAAGAAAATAAAAGTCAATCGCCCTAGCTTGAAATTGTAGAAAGTGGCTACTTAAAAGGAGTACCTCTCAGTCTTCGGGCTTACAAACATTCTTTTATTTATAATTGTAAAACGACAGTTTTTGATACTTCAGCACACATGTCTACTTTCATGAACAAGGGGGCCCATTTCACTTGCTAAGATATTTATATAAATAAGAAACTTTGTAAGGTTGTAACTTTGAGACGTAAAAATGTTTCAGTAAATTTTGAGTGAGTCACTCAAAGTTAAGTAGTTTATAACCGAACGTGCAGAATTTATCTACCAAGGGGAAGGAATAGTCAGTAGAAGTTCACGCGAACGAAGTCGCGGGCAAAAGCTAGTAGTATATAATTCTGCTGTAAGTTTTTGATACAAAATGTCTAAATATAAAAAAAATAAATTTTTCGTACATCATCAAAATGTACAAATATTGCTTCAACTCGGACAATATTTAAGATGTATCGAAATACATTCTAGGTAGTAAATAATTACTTTCTATACATTAAGGCGCCAAAACACCAATAAAAAAACCTCAATTTTCGAGTTCATAAAAAATTTGGGGGCGGATTTTTGAAATTACCGGCTTTCGTTTAGAAACCAATGTAATACTTATTTTTTATAACCGTTAATATTTTAAAGATGAATATGAACATATATTAAATTTGCTTGTGAAATGAGTCTCAATATTAATAAAAATATTCCTACTAAATGAATCTTGAGTTATTTGTTATGTAAGCTGCATTTTGCATGAATATATTGTTTAGTTAAACGATGACGGACACAGACCCATATTAGGCATATTTGGCCAGGATTTGCGGATCGCCAATTATTTTAATTAGATCCTAATTAATCCCGCAAACTGTGTTTAATAGCTGAGATGTTTTGCCCATACACACGTCAGCAGAAGCGCGTCCATTATTGTGTCTACTGCAGTTCGCGCAAAATGGCGAGAATGCCAAGACAATTGTCTCGGGCTTTCAAATGTCACACCGGCAGGTCGAGGCGACGTGGGAGATTCGCATTTTACCTCCAATCACGTTTATTGCAAAGTTAATGCCTCAGTGAAACTAAATTATTTGTAGTTTCCCTTGTCTTGCTCTTTTACCCTTTAGTGTGTTTTTCAAATACATCTATGAAGTTTAGTGACAATAAAATCTCACAATGCATTTTTAATTGGATATTTACTGTAGCACGTGGCATACTATAATAGATATCCGTATGATTTTACAATTATAAATGGAATCCACGGTCATTTTATTAGTTTCAAAAAGGCGTCCGTATCAGAGGTGAATGGATCACGTGGTATCAGCAAAAACGCGAGTCAAAACGGATCGATCGGGTTTCTGGCCCCAATATTTATTTAAGTAAGTATATATTTTTTGTCTTTCAGAACTTTTAACTTTGCGCAATTCAAACTGGACACCGCTGTTACGTCTTTTAACATGTATTTCGACATCCACGCATTGGATATGAAAATTTTCTTTAAAAACATTATATAGGTATGATTTAGAAGAAGTAAACTGAAGTACCATGGGCTCTCTCAGATTAGCATGCAGCTGGGGTGACGCTAAGAGAAGTAAATATTGTATTCCGACATTGATTAATAAAATTATTAAAAATATTATGATATGGGCAAATTGATATTGGTTACTATAGGGTTAAATGTAATTATGATAGAGTGCAGTAGATCTTTACTCGTACGTGTTGTAATTTCGGACCAACGCTAGGGGCTACGTCTGTAAAATTTTCACAAAAAATTATATTAGAATGCCAGGCGTCTTAAACTGAAAATGTTGCCTTGAATTTCTTCACCACATTGCGTATTTTATAATCTAAAGTGCCTTGGTCCTAATGTAAAGCAGTGCCCGCCTCAAAACTAGAAAATATCTTGTAGGCAGGAATGATCCCATCTTTATTAAAATATACGATTTCACCTGATGCTATTTACACGTAAAGCACTTGGACACAGCTTCTATAATAAAATCAGTTTGAGGCTAGACACGCAATGCCTGGTGAACTACATAAACCATGGGCTAGCTGGTAAAGACTTAACTATTGATAATGGTAATAAATTGTTAAGAAATAGAAATGGATAAATGAACCGTCAGTTACACTATTTTATTGATATTGTATCAGGATTTCTTAAATACCACAACAGGTGTTGTTGGATCAAGAATTTTCTTATGTATTCGGAATGACATCTTTCGATACAATAACCATAAAATATCAAGAAGAAACAAGACATAAATACAATTTCTTACACCCAACTTACTTCATATTTATTGAGCTCTACATATAGTTGTTAATTACTTACTTAAACGTAGTTAATGACAAGTTGCGTGTAAGCTGAATATAAGTCATGCTTAATGCCAACCATGTACAGTTCATAACAGAGTTTATCTTGATACATGCAATAATGGGGAACTTGCGTTAAAAGTTGATCGAGAAATTATATTAGTAATCCAATAATGATAACTATTACAAGTGTATTACTGGAAGATTTATTCTGAAATTATTATTTTATTGCGAGATATTTTAATTAAAAGTTACTTAAATTGAAACACAATTTAAAATGCGCAGTCACGTCACTCCATCGGTAGCTTCAATAACTTCAGTTGAAAACTTTGAAAAAGATCTATAAACTGGAAAGTGATTCATTACAAATGATTTATTATACGAAATGAAACTGAAAATATGTTATTTCTGTGATGCAAATGATATTCATGCGCCATGAAAAATTTGAAAGCTTTAAGCAGTGACATCACGTCAGTCCAGTAAGCGTTTACGCTCTAAATTTGAAGTGTCGGTTTTTGGTTTGAATTAAATACATTATTTGTGCATATTTTAACTTTTTCGTGTCTAGTTTACTACTACTAGCTTATTAACAACTGCGATCAAATTAACGATTGCATTCTACGTTTTAAATTGCAATAAATGCTACCCTTATCTAGATGATACAGTAACATTGCGTTTTAACCCACTTTTGCTTTTTTGTTCTTCAATTTGCTTCTTACCTTTCACAAATCCATGCGTACTTGTATGCATAAGTACAGTATACCTAGGTTCGTTGTTTCATGCGCTAAGTAGGTCATTTAGCAACGACGAGACAGCAATTTCACAAACAATGCCATTGATAAAGAACTAGGTTCATGTCACATTATCGCCTGCTCCTTGTTGTGTTGTCAATGTTGTCATGTCAGCCTTTGTCTATTTTGTTAGTATCTTAAACGATTTAGCGTTTTGCTGATGTGTTATGGGTTATTTTCTGATTTAACACAGAAAGTTCGTACCTCTGCTGCTACTCAATTATAAAGTACTTTTAGTTACCTACCTACTACACTACTTGAAGGATACCCCCCGTAAAAATAAATTTGCACAGCATCTTATGGTTTCAAGTTCTGCTTTTTAATTAGCCCTTTAGGTTCACGACTCTGCGTCATCGTTGGTCAGTTTTTTTATGGCCTGGTGAATGTAAAACGATAAAGCACAGATACATGAAATAAAAATAATACTTAATAAGAGAACAGCTCACTTGGAGTGAGTTTCAACCGTTTTTCTCTTATTAAGTGTAAATTATGTCTCACGATAGTGTAAATTTATGAAATAGAAATAATTTGCATGAACCAACAATCGAATTGTATGCATAATAGGTATCTGGCAATCCGGGGCGATTACTGATTCATTTCAACCTGTTCCGTGTTTGTATGTCTGATTTGGGCCTGGGTCACTCCCATCTGCCCACGCATCCGCGGCGAAAGTAGAATTACGAAGTGGATTTTTATGTTCATGTTGTCCATGTACTATTTGTCCACTTCTATACTACAGGTACTTTATATACTTTATTACAAGACACGTCCTGTCTCGGTCGTTCGGTTTAAGGAATAGTATTATTTGTTTTTGTAAACCACAGCCCTTCAAGTTCTACAAAATAAAAAGCTAGAACCTCAATGCTCATGAATGTTCGATGCTCAATGCTCGTGTCACGAAGCGCCCAAAATACGAGTACAAACAGGATATTCAAACATAACGTTATTTTTCGCAGTTATAATCAATAGGCAAACCTGCTTCAAATATCTTCTGGGGTTATCTTTTATCCATAATATATCTTACCTGTCGACTAATATCCGTAATGACCTACGTCATCATGTGTTTGTTCTTGGCCGGTGTGAATATAATAAAAATATGGAGCATATACGTAATGGAACAGTTGGGCTACCAAAATTGTGGCACCAATGAAGTGAGTCACGTAAGCGACCGGTTCCCACACCTAGCTGCGCCCACGCGCTTTTAGATCGCTCTGGTCACCGCTTATATCTGTGAAGATTGCTTGTTAATCTTTACGTTATCTGCAAAAGGCTTTCTATGACATTTCCTTATTTATCTTATCTCATGCCCTATGTATGTGTCAACCTTAGGATTGAATTAGACGGGTCGCTTTCTTCCATGTAATCATGCGATTAGTATCTCACTAAGAGTCACAAACATTATCTGCAGAATTTTTAAAATATATTTCTTGGGGCCAGGTCCCTTCTAAGGTTTAACATTCCACCGAGCGATCGCGACAACAAAAACACATACCTATATTCCCTATTCGTCCCGGTGCCGCTGCATACCGACTATAGTCAGTCCGACCCAGGTCGGGCCTAGCTAAGTTTCTTGCTGGACTCCTATCAGCTAGGCTAGGTTTAGTGAACCAGCGGCAACAACAAACAAACAAACAAAACAAACAAACTCCCAGTAGCTCGATTCCACTCACAGCTCAGATTCGGTTGCAGCCTCTCTCACCGCCCGCGTGGTCGTCTCGGAGGTTTTCCCTCGATGTTCCCTAGGCTACTCTCCAACCGCGCACTCCTATTGCTTTATTGGGCCCGGCATATAAAGCCACAGTCAGGTTCAAAAATAAATAAGACATTTTCAAGAAAGCATGACGTATATGTCAGTATTTACAAGAAATAGCAGAGAAGAGAAACTTCTGGCGTTTATTCCACCCCGCCAAGAGTGCTTAAATTTAAAAAAACCGGTCAATTGCGAGTCTGACTCGCGCACCGAGGGTTCCGTACAAACTTTCAAATTATCGCATGCCACCCAATACATGATGTCTGTTCGGTGTTCTAAGGTTAAACAGTCATAAAGATAAGCTGTTATCACGAAATAACAATGTTGTTTCCTGGTTGCCCTGAAAATCAGCGACATGATTTCCATGACACTATGCTGAGCGGCACTCATTTTGGTACTAAATAGGTACCTATTTACTATATCCTACAATGTGTAAACAACTTGTACCAAATAAATATTTCTTTCTTTCTTTCTTTCTTTCTAAATGTTCTTGATCCGGCTGAATCGGTTTGACTTGCCTTCGCAAGTCAGGTACAAGTAACTCGTATATAGTACTCGGCAGACAGTAAGTAGTTAGTCTTACTAGCAAGAATTGCATGTTTATCCACACAATCATCTTCAATGTAATTATTTCCAATTACGTACGAAAAACTAGCGGCATCCATTTTAAATTTCCTCCTCGAGTATGAATTCCTAAAACCCCAATGAAAACAGGAGAGAAAAGATCGGAATTTAATATCGCAGTAGGTATCAATGAGTAAAACTATTATTAGACTTGAGAAACCTTTTTTTTCTCTAAATTACCCACATCCACAATACAACTTTTCTTTAACAACTAAGTAAAAACAACGCTCAAAACGAATATACACCACGACTATTCGATCAATTTTTTTCCCTTTTTCTTTCAAGTAATACCACGACAATTAGATTAGACACAAAAAGTATTTTTCCCTTTCTCCCACACAACAGACCAAACTCGACTTTAGAACAAAATTTAACCAAGACCACGAAACCACGACGGATAAAGTACGCGTCTCGACCTCATTAATTCAGGAAATATCTTAACAGCGCGAAGTAGCGATGGGTACAGCGCCATCTATCGGCGCCTTGTGTTACTATTTGAGCGACTGAATAACGTAGTATGTATGTCGGTTTTTCAAGTATAATTATTTATCACGTGATACGATTTCAATATTTTTTTTTTATTTGAAAGAAGGTACTTTCAGCATAATTTCATAGCGGTTTACAAAACAAAAATGCGTGCAATGGTGATTAAATTACAAATTTATTATAGAAATGATGTAGGACGATTAAAAAAAAAGGTAGATAGAGATTTAGTTATATTTTTTCTGTAATATTTATAATGATATCAAACATATATAATAATTTCAATTTTTTTCCTTTGTAAACTTCAGAGATAAGGGGGGAATGGTTTTTTTTTACATTTTCCTTCATAAATCAAAAATGACTCAACGTAAAAAAAATGATTCAGAATGTGAAACTCCAGCCCTTTCAAATGACACCCCACTTGACACATTCACTAGACTTTCAAATTTTGAACCTTTTTTAAAATTCTGTCATTTTTCACAGAAAATACAAAAAAATATTTAAAAAAAACATGTTCTATGCATGTAGGTTAATTTCAAATCGATAGCATAAGTGGTTCTTGAGATATTTAGCGATGTGACAGACAGACAGACAGCCAGATAAAGTGAAACCATAGGGGTTCTTTTTTACCATTTTGGTACGGAACCCTTATACCAATTGTTGTGGTGTCTAAACAAATTATTGTCATTTGGATGATTGTAAAACATGTTTGTATTAGTTCCGCCTGCAAGCTAGTATCAATAAAAACATGGCCGTATGTAACAAACAAACAATGTATTTATCGATCGCACACAAATATTTAATTGGTGTTGCTAATTGCTGAGTGCGGTCCATTGTTTTGTTTTGTTAGATTCTTTCACACAATTGCCATTGTGGTTGGACAATGTTGGGAGTTGACCTCACTGGTCCGTGATGAAACTCCTTTTTGCTCTTTTAGGAAATGATCTGATCTTTTAAGATTTAATAAGAAACCATTTCTCAATCGCTACTGAAAGATGAAATTTGTTTGAAATGTTATCATAATTGTAATATTGTGCTATTCTATATTTGTTTCAGATGGAGTTGGAGTAAATAATTTAAGGAATGCCATTACACCGGAGTAGAATTTGCTGGGTAAGTGCCTTTCATAATTGACACAAACGATGTTCGCCACAATTTTGTAGGTTTTCCTACAATTGCATAAAGTTGTGTAGTGTTAATGCATAAGACGAACTCGTTAAGTAGTTTGTATTTAATATTTTCTTGATTCGCTTTGGCATTTAGCAAAGGCTAATAATGTAAGTCAGTATCTGTAATGTCAGACATTATAGTTGCCAAAAGCAAAAAAGCATTCAAGACACTTAATTTATTGCCTCGTAGCTTTGCTGTTGACTTAACGGAATATTTATCTCGTGTCTAATATATTAACTTAAACGTTATTAAACGAACGTACGCACGACTCAATTAGATGCTGTCACGCTTGTTTAAAAGAGTGTGTGTCTCATGGCTATTTAATTTTATAGGGTCCCTCAATACAACTATAGGGATCGTTTTACATTGCCTTTAAATTTATTGCTTTAATTTTTGTTGGCCCCAGTGAAACTTCACTTGACGATTTCTGGGAAAGTGTCTGATTTAATTTAGTACGAATCTCTCCCAAACAATTTCTTCGTCTTATACTGGTCAAGATTGTTGATAGTCAGTAATTCTGTTTTTGTAATGAATGTACCTGCATTAATAATAATAATAATCCTGGTGTATCCCTTGCATTTCATTAAAGTGTCAAAAGGGCCTCTACGTGTTGGCTATGTGGTACTCGATTGGTACTTCGGTGCCTCGGTACTTCGACTCCATGCACGTCTCCCAAAGGTCCGGGATACCATTGTCCCGTGAACGGGAAAGACGCACAAATAATAATAATAATAATAATAAGTCGGGCATACCGCCGTCCCGGAGAGTCACTCAGGCATATCATTTCCGGTTGTGGTCATCTTGCTAACGGCGAGTACTTGCACAGACATAACTTAGTAGCCAGAATCATTCACCAGCAACTTGCTATTCTATACGGTCTTGTGAACTTCGAAGTGCCGTACTATAAGTATACACCTGCGCCGGTTCTCGAAAATAGTCGTGCCACGCTCTATTGGGATCGATCTGTCAACACGGACAGGACTATTGTAGCCATTAAACCTGATATCGTGCTGACAGATCGATCGAAGCGCCAGGCAGTGCTCGTTGACATCACCATCCCCCATGACGAGAACCTCGTGAAGGCCGAGAAGGACAAAGTCAATAAGTAGGTACCTGTTGACTTTGTCCTTCTCGACGAGGTGACCGCCATGTGGGATATTGATTCAACGATCATTATCCCGATAGTCGTCTCTGCGAACGGTCTAATAGGGAAGAGTCTCGACCAACACCTCAAGAGATTCTCGCTAGATGGCTGGATTAAGGGTCAGATACAGAAGGCGGTACTCCTGGACACGGCGCGGATAGTCAGGAGGTTCCTCTTTCTGTCGCCCTAACCACCGGTAACTTAGGCCCCGCCTCGCTGCCGGCGGCACACTAGGTTAGGTTTTTATAATGATTTTATGTTTTGTAAAAATTGTTGTATATTTTACTTTTTATGTAATTATTATAAAATCTAGTCCTAAAGTAAATAAAGAGAATAATAATATTCTTTATTGCACCACTAATACAGGAGTACATTTATAGATTCGGTAACATTAATAATGGTAACAACAGGCGGTCTAATCGCTTTAAAGCGATCTCTTCCAGACAACCTTTGGGTAACAGGAAATATTTTTGCAAGAATTATAACAGGCAGTACAGGAATACAGCTAGAAGAGCGAAAATAACACATACATCTAAATTATAGATAATTACAGTATACAATAAAAACACGCACTGCATTGTAATATCAGTTTTGTTTTAAATTTCAGTTTCAAACGATGATGCAAGAATTAGATTATTTAACATTGAACAGTCATTGTCTAAAATTTGTATTGTTATCATTATCTGTTCACTTGTGCACATTACAACAGGTGGTTTCTGTTATCATGTACCTTATTAACCTCCCACAGCCTCTCACTTGAAAGATTAAAATAATGTAGCAATATTCATTCAATACCCTTAATGGAATTAAATTGAAGCTGTTTAATCTCTAACCATAAAACTGCCATTGTGTTAATAGCCCGCTGCCCTGGCCGAGAGAAATCATTATCATTGCCCCTTATATTATGCTGCTTTTACATGTTTGGCCAACCTGGGCAAGCGGGACGCAGTTATACGGTAGAATGAAATGGATACAGATCGTGCTCCGTTTAACGTATACCTACAATATACCTGTTTCCAAAGTCGAGCTGATAATAAAATGAAATATGTCAAGCAAGTCCTGTTTGAAAAGAATAAAAATAGTCTTAATCTGACGTGACATTTCGAAGGAGTAAGTCTTTATTGGGATTTTAGTTGAACAAGTTTATAGGCGAGGCAATGAGGCAGATAAAACCATAAAAATCTTTTTATTCCTGTTTTCAATAGCAATATTTTTAACACCGCCATTAAACAGTTGTATTATAAAAATTTTATTACTTAATTTGCGTGTACTCACATATATAACGTAGTTGTTTCTCGACACACTACTAGTAACCAAGTCGAAATAGCAAAACCTCGAAATGTTGGTAACTTTAAAAAAAATTGATACGAATGTTCATAAAGGGCTAGTTTTCACCGCCCAAAGAAAATGTACTCCATCCGTAAGATATTCGCATTTTGTGGGAAATCTATGTACTCTATCAAAATATAGTCAAGGGCAATATTGCATCCCAATATTCTACACTAACCTGTGGTACATACTTATGACGAGAAAATATGTCTTCGTGGGGCAAAGTTGCATCCACATGTGAGATTTTCCCTTCATGTTCTTCCAGGGGAGGTTCTCTGAACATGAAGCTTGGAAGAATTTCAAATCACTTAGATTTACAAGATAGGATATGAGCTATGTTAATATTAATCTTTTACCTAACTACAGCTAAACAGAAAAGAAGGGGTTTAAATAGATCGTTAAGTACTGATAGTTAGCTGCCACCTCCATGTCAAGATGCTTGATGGATTCCACCATTTGAAGTGGTGTTAGATTTCTCCTAATTCTGACTACGTGTTGGCGCGTATTGAGTTAAAGGTTATTTCAGTAAATGATGAAGGATTTCAATAAACTTTACAACAGTAGATAGCCCAGTAATACGTCAGTGCTATCTATATACATATAAAAGAAGAAGTCCTCACTGCCTGACTGAGTGACTGACTCATCAACGCACAGCCGAAACTGCTAATACTAGAGAGTTGATTTTTGCACAGTCGATTACACGCATTGTCTAATCCGAGATGGCGGGCATTTATTTTTCGTAAAAATCGACATGGGTGTTATTTTTGAGGTTCCTCGGGGCGCCGATTACGAAAATAACATGCATTTTCAAATCCAAGATTACGGACATTTATTTTTCTTAATAATCGATATGGGTGTCATCTTTGTGGTTCCTCGGGGTGCCGATTACGAAAATGACCCATTCTCAAATTCAAGACGGCGGACATTTATTTTTCTTAAAAATCGATACGGGTGTCATCTTTGTGGTTCCTCGGGGTGCCGATTACAAAAATGACATCCATACATACCTACATACGTAGGTACAACGACCAATATTTGTGAAAAAACGCTCTGTCACCTTTTATCGTACCACTACACAAAAACTAATAGAGCTATCGAAACATTCGCTTGTGTTGGTAGTAGACTACTTGAAGCCAGAGATAAAACTGCTGTGGATACATTAATTATCTACGTTAAAACGCAAAATATAGCGTTACACTGCTGACGTAATACAAAGGAACGAAATGTTTCCCCGGACTTTGAAAAAAGATTTTGATATAGTATATTCGTTCTAGAAATCTGACGAACTATTTTGTAGATATTTCGCGACGTACTTAATAGGACCATAAATAAATTTCTTGGCCCGGGCTGTTTTAATCAAAATTATGATTTTTTGAATACCCTCTGTTACACAAAAGATATATGAAATTTGTATGGGAGCAGAAATACACTTCTTTTTCGAAAATGAAATTTTTAATGAATGTATCAATTTTATACTATAAAACTTTCTGAATACTAGAAAACTATAAGTTGGACAACGTGAAAACAAAAATGAAACATATGCTATTTTAATAGTTATTTTTTTACAGATTTTTAAATAGGAGGACATTTTATTTTTTGGAATGTACAATTTTTTTTGCAATTCATCCTTAGTACAATCATTGTGATTGACAGTTCGGGTGCCATCATATTCCGATTGAGATCCGAGTTTTTTTCGAAGGAAAATCATTTTGCAATACATCTGTATTAACATAGTTCGTATTCCATTGTGTAATCTAAATGTTCTTTTATTTTTCCAAGCTTCAAGTTCGAAGAACCTCCCCTGGAAGGACATAAAGAGAAAATCTCACATATGGATGCATTTGTCTTTACGGAGACATGTTTTCTCGTCATAGTTATATACTACAAGTTAGTGCAGAATTTATTAAGCTTCAATGTTGCACTTGAGCATGTTTTAATACGGTGCGTAGATTTCACACAAAATTCGAATATGTTATGGATTGAGTACATTTTCCAAGATAGCGAGCGGTGGCTCTAGAAGGGCCTGGTCTGGGGACTTTTGGGAGACGAAAACTAGGCCTTCAATGAACATTCGTACCAAATTTCATTTAAGTTACTAACATCTAGGTTTTGCCTGGGTTATAAACAGTGAACATGTTTCTACACGCGGCTTTTATTATGAAACTGACAGGTGCTTTTGCAGATCGCAAACGCCACATGTATGGGTGTTATACATTACGAAGCCATAATGATATAAGTAAATAGCGATTGAAAACTGAATCAAATGTGGTTGAGTAGGTAATGAAATCGATTGAACTCTGACGCCCACCAACACTGTATCAGAATTACAAATTGTATCGCAATATTGCAATTAAGATAACTATTCGAACACAATATCGATTTGTTTAACAAACTTTTGTTAAATGTTCATTATGTCGTGAAAAGTTAAATCTGGAGCAAAGTCGGTATGGTTAAAGCCTACTCCTTATTAATTACTTATCGTTTTAGTACAGATAATATCTAAAGTAAATATTTCATCATTATTTTAATAATTATAAATTATACACGGTAGTTAACTAGATTTTAATCTGTCCTCAATCTAGTATGGTTACCGTATTTCGTTATGAACGAAATTTACTCATATGTTTTTTATTTCTAAGCAGAAAAAAACATGATATTATAAGATTGATAAGGCGCGATATTGCAATCTTTTAGACATTATCATAAATTAGGACATTGAGTGCAAAAATAAAAATACATTCACATTATAAGCATCTGACCTTGTTATTTAACCGTATAATAAGAATACTTACTAGCTGAACTATGTCACTGTCACTGTGAATGTCAGCATTTTTTTTGGTGTGAAGGGCATCTTTCAAAAATGTACTGGAAATAAATATATCTGACTTTTTTAAAGGGTCTTATCGGCCTATTTCATTCAAAACGGATTAGTAACGCACAAATTATTACGTTAATAATCTCATCAATATACAGATAAGATGCTTATCTAAATAAGTAGTAATGATTGTACTTCTACTGCACTGCAGGACTAGGCCTTACGGCCTTACGTTTCGTCACGCAAAGTGGGGCCACATTCCAAAGTTTGTATTCCGATGTCGGCGTCAACTTGTCTTACTTCACTGTTATTATATTACGTTGTTTATCGTTGCGGTTCTGTACCTAATCGCTTAATCGGACGACATAAGGAGAACATTCTTGTGGCATTGGCATTGCTAGTGAAGAAAGCTTTAGCTTTTACAGTGGTGTAAAACGGAATTGTAATATTATTATTGAAGTAATTGCTGTTTATCCATTTGATTGTAGCGTTGTTTACCTTTGATTCTAAGTTTTGATTATGATCCGTTCATGCTTGGCAAAGGATCAAGAATTCGTGTCAACAATGCACGTCTTGGTTGGTTCTAAATTGAAAGGTTTAAGAAATAGCAAAGCGTAGACCGACGTGTGTAACTATATAAAATTAAAAATAATAATAACCTTAACAGATATAGCTACCTAGGTTTATACTACGTAGTAGGCATGTATCTACTTGAAAGGCAAAAAAAAATCATAATACTCGAGAGCAAAAAAAATGCTGCTCTCTACTAAGTTTCACTTGAGTGTATTTTATTTGAATTTTAACGTCAGCCCCATTTTTACCAGACTTCAAAAAACCCGGACAAGTGAGTCGAATTCATACTTTAAATTGATTTGATTACGTACTTTAAATAAATACTATATTTTTATGATCAGGTACTGTATTTGTAGTATAAAACGATATTACTTGCCAAATTTCATGGTTGTAGGTCAACGGAAAGTACCCTATTTTTGATTCCCTTGAGAGTGTCGAAATATATATGTTTCTTGCGGTATAACCGGCCGTATTTTTACGATAACTTAGAAGTTTTATTTTTTCACAGCTTCAAGGCACAGTAGAACTGAGTATATGGTTTTAATTTTAATTCGACACCTCCACGCGTTCTCGAGATAAAGTGTCTAGACAGACAGACAAACAGACAGCCAGACGGACAACAAAGTGATCCTATAAGAGTTCCGTTTTTTTCCGTTTGAGGTACGGAACCCTAAAAAAAGGAGGAGATTCTCAAGAACAAAACATAAGAAGTTCATAATAACACCGTCATTTATATTTGGCCATTCGAAAATGGTGATAAATCTGATGAGGTGATACTGATGAAGAATTAGGCCCCCAGTTGCCACTGTGCAGTTCCTCAGTATAAAGTTATTCACGGATCGCAATACATTGCTAAGAAAATATTCAAGATGGAATTGACGCAACTTCTTAAATATTATGGACCCACTTATAGCAATTTGGATTTTTTCTGTATTACAATGCATTAGCTCTCGGAGTGGCTTAGCAAAGTCGGTACTAAATTGAAGTCGGTGTTTTTTTTCACGTTAAAGAGATTATTGTCTGTAGGATCCCTAATTTGATGGCGATTTTCTACAGCGTCGAAGTGAATTTCCGCTAATTACAACAGTTTCACGGTCACGTATTTGAGAAGTCACACTCGCACTCGCTCTATTTAGAACCCGTATCTGTTTAGACTTTAGACGAAAGCGATTTGGGCACGCGGTTAACCACGTAACGATGATGACCTTAAAACTGCGCTAGAAATTATTGTAAATGCTTTTAGCCGTTTTCTCTAAAAATATATCCAGTCGTTTGAGTTTATTTTAAAGAGCTCATTGTGAAATGATCATGCTTTTACAATTATTCAAAAGATGTTCTGACCAAAACAAGTTTGCCACTACTATTGTCGTGTAAATGTCATGTAGTTAGGTAAATCGTATTTGGTTGTTGTAGGTAAATGTTGAAGTATAGGTTAATTTTATTTAATAAAGCTTGGAACTTAACGGTACACCAAAGGATTTTTTTGATAAGTAACTCGAGATGCTTCGGGAGGAGTATTTGCTGCTGATTAACTACAGGCTATCCTCTATTCGTTTTAAACGTAAAATATACATTCGAGATGTTATACAAAACTATAAGAAATAATGAGCAGATGTCTATATATAAACTACAAGGGTTCTATGTTGGGAAGAGATACCCCGTCGTTGAAGCCAAAGAAATGTTGCTGTTCTGAATCCGTGCCGTGTGCCGCGGATACACGCACTTGTGGCTCAGATTATGGAAATTATGATTTTAGATCCTCACAAGCATGGGCTTGTGATAATACAGCGCTGTAATGGTACAGCGCTTAGGGGTCTGTCTCAACGGTCAGCGATAGCTTCACCTAGATGTTTGGCGCACATTTGTGGAGCGAAGACTTCATCGACAGCTGTGACGAGGGGAGTGAAAAATGCGTGAACCTTCTCACAGGTGTTCGAGTATTATATTTTCCTTTGAGCGGATTTTAGGACGGATGCGGCCGGGCGTGAGATGTACGAGGAAGAGTCGGTGTCTAACACACGGATGTCAAATAACGCCTCCAAAAGTCGCTGATTGGATTCACATGATTCATGAATTAGTTTAAGTTTAAAAAATAGTGTCCCAACTTATCTCAACTGCATGTAATTTTACTTACTTAACAAATTCAGTACTAGTAATGTTTGTCTTTTATCTTTCATGCCATAAATGAAAGTTTTGTGCAGGCATTTTGATTTTTAACATTCTTTTCTCTACCCGGCAATAATATCTCATAAATAAGCTCATTCAAACAAGTAGCTGGAGTGGGTGCAAATAAAAAAGCTCGCTCGTTAGTCGCTTGCGTGCCGCGAGGTCGCGCAATCTTACTGTTCTCACGGACCTATATGCTCAGTTAAAGTTTAGTAAATCTTTATTTGTGCTTCTCAATATAAACTTCACGAACCTATCACATATTTCTTAATGTAATAGGGTCTTTTTGATATTAACGTAACTTGTAAAATTATTGATAATTGAAAGAAAAAGGAGGAGGTCCTCGCCCAGCAGTGGGAAACTTAAGGTATATATAGCTAAACCTGTAATTGGAAATATAATAATAATAATGTTTTTTATTTAAAGTTATCGAGTTAACCTTCTTACATAATTATCAGGTTAATTTTTTTTTTACCTTAAGACTATTAGCTTAAGCCTAGTCAAAAAATCCTCCTCGAATTGTCCCTGGCGCAAAGGTACCCATCGTACTGGCCGCGTTACCGCGTTGAATGGCGACGGACAACCTTTGCACCAGGTACAAACCCGCGCGGGCGTCAGACCCCCTCTCCCTAATTCGACGTACCACTTCCCTAATGAAAGCCATAGCCTCCGACCCCCAGCACCCAGTAGTCTCAAAGGCCAGGGGCTCAAAATAATAGTTACCGCCCAGGACCTCATATTTATCCCGCTTTTTGACTGCGGCAAACTGCAGCGGCACCAGTCGTACACACTGTTCGGCTGAGATGCGAGGCGGCGAACGTACTTACGCACGTGGCGTCCCACAGCAGAAACTTCCCCTTCTACCAAGGCACTAAAGCTAAGCCGTCTGGCCTTTCGCCATCGGCGCGGCAAAGGCCCGGAGGCTCCAAAAGGCACAGGGGATGTTGGCTAATATTAAAGCCCTCCTTACGATGTCGTTGAGAGCGTGGTGACGCGGAATCTTCACCAGAACGACAACAACTTATCGCGTAATGGCCATTCGCTTCCGCCATGGAAACGCACATGCATTTATGAGGCACACAAACATCGCAACCCAGGCGGAGAGCTACTGCCAGACGCAATGAGTCGCTATCTAGGAGTGTTCCTAAAACAGGAGCAGGCAAAGCCTGCAACCACGCTCCCGCTTCGATTCTTGACACCGACTTTAGCCTGGCCAAGTTAACTCCGGTGGCTATACCTAGACGCCGTGCGAGTTCTTTATTTAGGTATTCATCCATCGAATTACAAGTTTTGAAAACTGAACAGTTACAATTTAAATACTAAAAAATTTAAATCATCATCATCTTCATCATCGTCAGCTTGCAGTCGTCCACTGCTGGACATAGGCCTTCCCTAATTCACGCCATTGAAGATACGACTTTTTTAGATTCAACGTATTGGATAGAGATTTTAAATGTGGACTAGTTAGTAGCAGTGTGATGTTGGTACGGAACCCTTCATTGTGCGTGGTCCGACACGCACGTGGCCGGTTTTTTAACGCTGGAAAATACTTTATGCATACCGGCCTTCCTGGGGATAGGCATGGTGATGTGGGACTCTTGAACATCGTCAGTTTACCCACTAAAAACAAGCGGCTTCCCCTAATCGCCTGTGTGAGACGCCGCAGGATTCGCTTGCGCATGCCATCGCTGATGTCTCGGCTTATGCCCGCACCGAAGCGAGCTCAGGACCTACAGGGTTGCTGCCTTGCCTCGACAACCTCGGACAATTGAGCCAGTTAGATATTCAGTGGTAGGGGCCCCCCAGACCCTACCAGTGGCTCACTGGGGTGGAGGGCGAAGATGAGCGTATAGTCGCCTTCTCCCTCCAACAAGTCGTCTTCAAAGCGGATTCACGGGGGGATCGTCCTCACGCGCTTGCTCCGCTGCCTCCTTCTGCGTGATAACGTCGTCGCAGAAGGTTGCCATTGCCTCCCAGACCCTCGAGCTGTGGAGCATCGTATTAACGATGCTTGACAGCGAAAGTTCTCCCCCCACTACGCATGTTGAGTGTGCCGCTGAGGGCCCCAGGCCTAACCCTCCATCAATGTGTAGAGTGCCGTATCCTGTGGCGCACCACACTCATGGCAGACGGATGACTCCTCTCGACCTGCCACTCGGTGCAGGTATTCGCCGAAACACCCGTGTCCGTTGAGCACCTGCGTCATTCTGTAGGACAGAGTCCCGTGTTGCCGGGTAACCCAGATAAAGACGGACCGCCTCTACCGACCGCGTCTTCCACCCACTTAAGAAGCAAGGCAGCATATGCTTTTACTCTGACCCGATTTATATGATCGGGCTCGGGTTTTTCTCCCCTTCCCCGCATGATAAAGGCCGAGGCCTGAAAACGTCCCATACTAATGCAGCGTGTGTTAAGTGACGTCACATACCTACTGCGTCCCACTATCATTGTATTGAAAAACGAGTAATTTGATGTTTCGGTCGTGAAATGTTGCTTTTAGGTACATAAACAATTTTAATTTGTTAAATCATAAGAATCCTGATGGTAGTTTTTAAAATACGATTATATTTTCAGTTTGGAATGTTTCTTTTAGTTGAAGCTTACGCACGTTTTAAATATCAAGTACCGTAATTGTGAAACACTTTTCTTCACATGATTCTACTTCTTTTTGCAAAATACTTCTGTGTCAATTTGCTGTTCAAACATTATGATAAAAGCATTGTCCGACTTCCAAAAATACCGATAACGGAACGGGGTCGAATGTGTTAGCACATATTACTGTTACGTACAATACATACTCATCGCTTCCTGTAGAAAGCTTAGATAAACATCGCACATGTAAATAACAAACGCTAATGATCTTGTGTGCAATTAATTATATTAACTCTGATAACGTTCCATGTTTTTGCAGCGGCAAGCTAAGGGACAGTGATGTAATGACTCAATAGTAAAACTGTTTGCTCTTTGGGTAATTTAATACTACATCCATTCATAAATAAAGTAATTAGGACAGTTCAAAAAAAGTACAAAATTATTTATCAAATCACATTTTTATTCACTGACAACTTAAATTTTTATGCACTGCCATTATAGTTGAAAATACAAACGTTAACCGACTCCAAACGAATAATGCATATCAACAAAACAGCTAACCATGTCCAGTTCAAATAACCGATAAACATCTCTCAATCAGCTGTCCGAATAGTTTTTAATAATTTAGTAAGCGTAGGCGCTTTCGATCCAATTGATCGACATGCGTCTACTCTTGCGCAACTGTCCATGACCAGAAAACGATCTGAAGTGGTCCAAAGCTGCAATTTCAGTAATTGGTCGTAACACTGTAAAACTGATTATATGATTTAAAATTATTGTCCGATTATACTGTAGTATTGATCGAGGTCATTCTCATTCAAATTGTGTGTAACCTTCCAATTCATTAACATGCACGTATATTTAACTGGCCGTTCTAATATACCATTAGGCAAAAGTTGCGCTTTTCTGTTGATGAGATTGTCTTTATTACAATTGTAGAACGGACGTTAAAATTGTCATAGCAAGAGCAAGTAGCTACTAATTTGTTTTTTCTTCAAGCAAATGAATGTGTGTGTAATTAGTTAACGTCATCATTATCTCTATATCGATTGCAATACGATCAATTTTGATTTAATAGCTTGCATCGTTACCGGTCACAATAAAGTCGTTGTTCTGCAAATGATCTAATCGAATGAGGCGGTGGTAAAATTACAAACCATAATCGATTTATTGTTTCTTCATAATTTCAACGAGAAATATCCTAAATTAGGACTATTGAAATAGTCTTTCTCCTTCTTCTCTTCTTTCTTAGGTACATTGTTGATACAAATTGCTTTGCTGAAATTGTTCAGTTTAGCCTCTGGTTTAACAATGTTATTATTTGCTTATCGTAAGTCTAACGTAATAACGTAGTGTTGTTAATATAATCGGCATAGAGAATTCAACCGAAATGGTTACGGCTCGGGCCAAGACAACTCGGGACTCGTGCAAAATGACATACCTTCCGCACTTACATCAAAAAAACTATTTTTTCATACATTGATTGATCCACCCTATTATTTAATTCATTTAATGTTATATAATCTATTACATACAAAATATAATAGGTTATACAATGAAAACTTTTTGACATCTGGATATTGCAAACAATATGAAACTGTGTTTTAACAGACCGCCACGAATTAGACATTGCAGATTACAATGGCCGTGCATAATTTCTCCTATGTCTCATGCGATAGGATGGTTATCTGATCACGTGGTCAAGTAATTTAATAGCAAAGTAATGGCAAAGTAAATATACCGCAATGTACTTTTAACATTAACAATATTAGTCTTGTAGTAATTTACCTACCTACTACGACCTTGTCTTTATGCCTGAAGACCATCAGAAATTCGTTTTGTATTTTACTTTTCCTCAGTTTGACTATTGTGTATAGCATAGCTATATAAACTTACCTCTTTGTGTTCTCCCGTGCCGTCTCTATGTTCATAAAATTTTACAATCCGATTCCATTAATGTAGTTTTTCAGCAAGTTTGTAAATAATACGCAAAATTCAAATAGGTAAGTAATCTACCTACTGAATTTCAAAAAGCTTAATTCTGTATTTGAAACGTACTTCACTATGTAACTTCTCATGTTTTCGTTCTTATTTTTCTTTAGAATGACTTTTTCTTATGGACTATATTGATTCAAATCAAATTCGAAACCATTCTTGACTTAATCGAATTTGAAACATTCGGCATGAACGATATCAAATTTTAATTTAATTTAATTCGCATTCAATATTGAATTTAAGATACCATCTTCCTGCAATCGTATCTGCATTAACCGTAGTATATTAAACCGAAACGAACATAATCCATTCGTATGATAGTCTGGTATCGCGATCTAGAACTGGTTTTAGCAAATTATGCGTCGCAGGCGCAGGGTCTTCTTCTCAATAATTTATAACGTAATGCTTTCTAAACCCTGGGGTTAGTACTGGCTAGTGTAAGCGCGTTTCCACTATCCTATCCATACTTATATTTTTCATGTTATTGTTCAAAACGTTGCTTACTTTACCCACCATATTGAAATGTATATGATGACTAGCTTTTGCCCGCAACTTCGTCTGCGTGGAATTCATTGATCGCATTAGAATGTAATTGCTATATTTTTTATATCATGGGCTTACCTCCAGGATAATAAGTAGCTAGGTCTTTTCCCGGGACTCAAACTATCTCCATACTAAATTTCATCTAAATCAAGCGGTTTAAGCGTGAAGAAGTAACAGACAGACAGACACACTTTCGCATTTATAATAGATACGTTTTGTGTGTTTCGAGTATTGTTATAAACAAATGTAAACAATGATTATGCGTAGTGTTAACCTTCGACAAAAAATCAAGTTAACACTGGTACAAAATTTAAAAAAAAAATTACCAGTTTACACAGAAGCATCCTCAATTTCATTTAAAACCCACCTTCCTCGTTCCTTTAGCCTGACATTATCGAAAGTAAATGGAGCCACATTCTAAGTGCTGCACAAAATTGCACGACGCTCAAGTGGCAGGCAATAACGGCGTATCTGCACGGAGCTACCAGTGCCAGGGGAATAATGAGTACTAACTGGGGCTTTGTGCTTAGGAATGCATTTACACGGTGTTGCGAGAGGACACTGATCTCGCGGTGTTCGGTAACCGTCTGCAAGATAATTTTTAAAGTGGTTATGTACGGCCGCTACTGACATGTCTTTAGTTGTTGTGTTTATTCGCACGCTATCTTAGTTGATATGTTCTTACTGACTTTGTTAGTTATTATTGAGTATTGTATTGTCAGTTAGTGTTTTTAATGCACTGAAATGTTGAATGTTTGTTAATAACGTTATTCTTATTAGGAACAATAGGAATCCAATTTGTTAGCATTGTGTCACCTTAGGTATGTATATATGTATACTCTTAGTAATACTGAAGATAAACAGTTCCATGCTTCCCTCGAGTAGAATCAGACAGTAAGTTTTATTATAAAAGATTGTGCATCTACGAAAATTCCACCAATTACTGTACACCACGAAATCGTCAACTTCCTTCGCTCTCTCTACAACAGTAACTAGGAAACGCTGAATACTCAATAAAATTAAATCCAGTGCGCTGGTTCGGAATGTTGGTTGTTTAATCGCATCTGAATTGCCTTACATTTAGTTCGCTTGTGCGTTGAACAAGTAAAATGTTAATGGATTATTTCCATAAATGGCACCTTGCTTTCTTACACCACGGGAAATCACCATATTCGTGTGCATGGCGAAGAAGGTATTTTTAAACGCTCGGGAAATGTATGCGTTCTACTGAGTATGTTTCTCCCGAAAGCTTAACTAATGTTGAATTCGATAACTATGTATAATTAATTAAACAGAACATAGCTGCATAGCTTGAAATTTGGGTCATATAAATTCATGGCATGTGTAAAGTCAGTGACTTCATGTATTACATTATTATGATTTTATTCCGTCTAGTCTATACCTTAATTAGTATTATAAAATTATTCTATAAAATGGCTGTTATTACTCAATCATTACGTCACAATAGTTTGTATACGATAAATTCTAGATTATCCTGTTTATTTGTGAGGGCCATATTATTATATTACCTATTTACGATGGTAGTTCATTATTTAAATGCCTCTCTGACATTTGCCATCGCTTAACACGCTTGCGATGCTGGGTAATCTGTCCAACAGTTTCGCTATTTTGAGGTCTATTTCGAAGATATTAAAGTCCTCTGTTAGTATCCATATTATAAAGTTTTAGTAATAGTATCGATTGGATAACCTAGCTTCTATGAAGTAAACGTGTGTGAGAGATGATTATCTCGTGTCCATAAGAAGCGTACATAAACACCCTGGAAATTCACTGAAGTGTTATTTGCAGTAGTGTTTTAAGTCGTACATTTTACACCAAACCTTAGTAGGTACCACCAAAGTATAGGCAAATACATATCCCACAGTATTATTCAAATTGCATTGCATTGAATTTTTCACCATATATTAATGAAATCACATTAAATCACATCGTTTATAGGTACTGCGTCTGTCACCTTGTGTAGGTCTACTTATACAGAGTGTAATTTAATTCATTTCACACCCCAGTTCTACATTAAATTCAAATACATGTTAAATAGTAGAATAAAAGCAAAGATAACGTTTATCAGAAAGGGTTTCGGTGGCGATGTCGCAAGATAGAATCTAGATCGGATCTGCCTCGCGTGCCGATCGCATCGTAGAAGACTTGTAATGAGGCATTCTTACCTCACAATATTTCCAGTGTGGGAGTGTATTCTTCCCACGTTTGTTAATATTTCCGTACTTTTTGTTTTCATTGGTGCAATCTAAATAAAACTGCAATTTTTGTATAATTACTGTTCCGAGGAAATTCGTGACAAATTTTGTTACATTAAAAAAATCATTTTTTAAAACATTATTTAATTACCTAAATTATATAGCACATTAGGGATTACTGTTATGTTAAATGGCGAATTAACAAATTTCCGTGAAGCTTAAACATATGTAAATTTACATCATTATATCGCGTTAAATCAAATAGAATGGTCATATAGTATTTCAGTCTTTAATTAATATTGTGACACTAATGCTGTACATTTTAATTTATTAAAACAACATTAAGACGAGTGTCTATTAGTTTGATTTAGACGTGAAAGCGCAGACTCCGCCGGCGGACCCTGGCCGGCGCATCCTCCATTTGCATAAGTTTGCGTAACAACTTCATCTTTAAAGTTCAATAGGTCGTCTGCACTTGCTTGTGAGCTAATGTACGGGAATGGCTTATAAAAACTGTTATTTTATGGGTACTTAAATAGTTAAATTACCAATTCGAATATTTACGGTTCAAATTCGCTTATGTATTGATTACAACAAGGAATTGAGAAGTTTGCGATGCAATAGAAACGTTGATAGACCCAATTATGGGTCGAAAGATTATGTCACAGCCCCATATAAAATAACAAAAAAAATCACTAAATATGAACAACAAGGTCCAATCGGCATCTATCTAGAAACAGTCATCGCGTAATGAAGACACTATCACCGTTCAATACAGAGTGCTTACTCTAAAAGGACTGAAACATGCGCATGTCAAGTATCTATCCAGGTTGTCGCAGTGACGATAGCATCGCAGTCAAGCCATGAGATCGTTGGTGACATAACTTGCATAGAACAGCAACCACACTGCAAGCAAGATCGGCCGGCAATATCATATTAGGGTACCAACTTTAGCATGAACTTTCTCACAGATTGGTTATTATAGGTCTGATTAATTCTGTACACATTTAGGTATTTTAATTAGATCGCAGAAAAACCGAGGACGACAAAACAAAATGTCAACCAATACATTGTTCCCTATATCCCTTAATCAAAAATTCGCAGTTGTATCCCCTTTTACAAGCTTTTATTTAACTTTCAAATCTTGTAACTGAATTTAAGATCAGTTTATCTTCAACCGATTGAACTGAAATTTGGCACACTTTTGACGTCAATGCAATATTATGGTACCACCGAGCTGATCTGATGATGGAATTAGAAGGTGGCAACTCCTAAATTACACAAGATAAACCCCTATGTTTGGGCTCATTGTAACCGTCTCAACGAATATTTGATAACTGTGAAAAATAAAGGTACAGTAGGGAATGAAAGTTTGTACAAAAAAATATATAAAATTGCGGGGACATATTTTTATATTAACGTAATATTTTTGTTTTTAAGTGAGTAATGGATTTATGCTCATGTTGTTTGGATTTTACGGACGACCCGATAACTTTAACTGTAGTCTAGTAAAATAGCTGGACTTTTGGATCTGTAATATCAGTAAAGTCAACTCGGAAGATCGTCGGATAGAACGTTACAAGCATAGATAACCCGCGTCTAGGCTCCAGATATTTATTGGTATCCCTCTCTTATTGGGTGGCCCGGTATCAAGTACTTTTATCAGGAATGTGAAGGCTTAGTATTGCTTTCCTACAAAGATGCATGAGAGAAATGCAAATTCTATTTTGCTTTATATATTCATGTGCAAAGTATTAAACTTTACCATACATTGTAATGGTACTGTCTGTGATAGTAAACATACATACTTTTAAAATATAAGTGTTGATTGAAATGTCAGAGATAGTCCGAATATTTTTAATTACTTTTATTAATTATTCTAAACAATCAGAATCAATTGTAATAAGATTTGACAATGAAGGAAATGCCTATACGTCACATTATAAAGATAGTGTTCTTAATAAAATCATCATCATCATCATCAACATATCAGCCGAAAGACGTCCACTGCTGGACATAGGCCTCGCTCAAAGAGCCCTTCTCCTGTCTCTTAATAAAATGTATTGCTACGAATACGTCGAGTAAAAAGGGCCGATAAAAAGTTCTTATCTTTAAATCAATAAATGCCTTATGAAACTATAATACGAGCTGATTAAACGTAGAGCAATACCAAATTGCGCCGCAATATACTCCGCATAGCATAGCAACTTTAAAATTCCATTAAAGCTTATAAAAATGTACTTGCCTTAAAGTAAACTAATAACATATGTAGTTGCAGATATATAAAACGCACTGTTGTCGTAATTTGCTAAAGTATGTGTCGAAATTATAGACAGTTAACTAATCAAAGGGACTTAAATCATGTCCTCGCATTCTTATTCATATGAAAGTGTGCTTTGTTCTCCAAATTAAAGGGTCTAATTTTCCCTGCTGCGATCTGCGGTGCTTTACACTTGTCTCTCTCAAAGGATCAAGAAACTTTAATCTGGCTCAAGACTTCACACTTATTGAGAAAAGAGCCTATGTTACATCAGTGTTTGGTCTACATACTGTGTTATTCCGTTATATTAATTAGATCGTTAAGATAAAACTAAATGCCGCGCTTGAGACCCGTATTTCCACATCCAATAAGATTACTGGATTGCTTGTTTTTTTTTTAAATATATAGAACGTGTTCTCTCTGAATTACTGTCAATCTGCTTTTCATTACGGTTTCTAATGTTGTTAAGTGCCATAGCGTCATAAATATGACTTATTCCGTATTACAGAAAACCGAGGCCATAAAATGACCCACTGCTTGCTATTATGTGGTGTTATGTTCCTGGTGAGGATTTGCCATAACGCCTTAGGACGCGCTGTGTTGATTGAAACTTGAGAAAAATTTTCATATGCAAAATAACTTTGGCATTTGTTGAATTGTAGTAAATCGCAGTAATAATTAAATAAAGTACTTAAACTTACCAGGCGTTATGTATGTCAAATGATACTGGTAGGTTCGTAGTTTTTGTTTCCTTTTATTACTTGTAAAGCGGTCCCGTTGTCTTGGACACGTCTCGTTCCGAATCACATATTGTATTCCAATGTGCTTCAGCATAAAACAAGCGCGAAAACTATATTTAGCTTCGGGGCAGATAATCTATTAATTCAGACTCACGTACATTACTGTATCCAATATATGCGTGTGGGCTATTGTAATAAAACATCGATCATATTGGTGCGCGTGCGCCTCATCGCCGTTAGCTAAGCAAATCGAGGGGTGGATACGGAAATGTGATAACATAGATCTAACGGACTGGATCTAATAAAGCTCTATTAAAATTTGTAAACAGAGTCGTACGTTGGTGTATGATTAAGCTTATGACTATATCACTCCACACTAGAGCCAGATTTATAAACGAGGAATGAGATCGAAGAAGTATGGCGTGACTGAGAATATGGAATAGTATATTATATTGTAGAGATTATTTGCGGTTAAGAAATAACATATTCTTAAATTTTTGTTTGAATTATTCTTATTCGTTTGATTCATAGTTATCAACGTCGTACCGAAATGTAAACATATATCAAAAAAAGCTCCGCTTTTATGTCTGGGATTAAATCGGAGCTACGTACTCGTATACCTTTTGTCTTAATTATTCCTCTTTATGTTACTAATATTAAATATCTTGCTAAGCAATTTCATTAGGTGACCACATTTGTTAACTCCTCAGCATTGTGTTGGAATGAATCGTGCAGAAGTGCACAATCGAGGATCCACTAGACAATGGGTAATAGCGAACCAATGTAATACAATACAAATTCCTAACGAAAACCTATAGTTTTCCACACCTTTATGTGTATAATGGTCCTTTTTCATTGCGCTATGCAAATTACAGACCGCATTTGTTCAGGATATTGGACTGTATGTTAATTTGTTAAACGTATTGTTGAGGTTAAACTTGAGTGTAAGGTTTAGTGTTGCTGTAAAAGGCAATCTCCTGAATAGCTGTGTTAATTGTCCTCATAAACTGTTATGACTTTTACGATATTTTACATTTATTCTATCCATAGTTGCATTCTTGAACATATATCATAGCCGTTGCCGCTAATAAAATTATTTAAATTTCCGATTTCACTATGTGATTAAAAAATCGACCAAGTGCGTGTCGGACTCCGCACATTTAGGGTTTCGAACCAACCGCAAAATTAAGTGGGCTTAAATAAGAAAAATAAGGAAATATTTGTGAAAAAAAACTGATTTACAATGTATTAGTATTTGTTTGTAAAATATTCGTAATAACAAACATTATCACTAAATTTCAACTTTATAGGTCAATGGAAAGTCAAAAAATTCTTTGTAACAATTTTTGTTAAAAACAAAATATATTATTTATCTACTCAATGAGCTGTAAACAACGATACCCCACTCGATGGGATAGGACAAACATTGTATTTTGCGCCCCCCTACTGTATATTATATACGCTTACATTATTTAAGTACCTAAAATCGTTTTTAGAATCTACATTAACTTATTATTAATAAGAAAATACAGGAATAATATTCCTATACTGTAAATTTCAAGTTGCCTTGCTGTTACACCTGCACCTTCAGCCTAAGTTGTGGGCTCATTATAATCGACTGATTGGTCTTGCACATTTTGGGAACGTTAAGTAGCAACTGGCAGTGGTTTAGCAGATTAGGGATTTTTTTGATAGGTAGTATAATAATTTAGGTTAATTTGTTATTTTTTTAGTTTGTAAAATTATGTATATCTCATTCATTGTTGAATAAAATGTCTTCCACATGTTACGAAAAAAAAACTATTTATAAAAGGCGCAGCACAGCAATAAATGCAAATTTAAATAGGCAATCTATTTAAATTTGCATTTATTGCTGCGCCTTTTTATGTAAGTACATACATACATATATGGAATTGCAGATTGCATAATATTATGACCTAATTTTAAGTAATAAAGTACCTAATATGTATATTAGTCTTTAAGCAATATGGGCCGCAAATGCCTGAAATAAGTGATTAATATATATATAATGGTCATTAATATTTTTACAGAAAACACTAGAGCAATTAGTCGGCAAGGTATAAGGGTTTTAAAATACGATTTCATATTGGCACCATGTAATGATAACATGTAAAGTCATAATTGCTGTAGCCGTCTTTAACTTGTTCGGATAGATTACTTCTTTAAGCCTGGTCCTGGGGGTATCTCATAAAGAACTAAATGCTTCCAATGTCAGGTTCAGTGCAGCACCGCTCGTTAAATATGTAAAAACGCGGCCCGGCCCTGGCAATAAACTATTAAACGATGAAAATATCGTCCCGTGTTCACCACTAAGCACTCTCTTAAATACGCTATAAATATATATGCTATAATGATTTACTTATACTACTAGGTACAAATATTATGTAATTTCGTACTAAAAAAATATTTTTGTGTAGATGCTATAATAGTACCAAAAGAGAGTTGTATCCTGCGCCAATCGAGTTTACCTCGGCGGAGTTTAGGAGAATGTATATTTATTTAATTTGTTATTGTTAATATTTCCGTTTATTCTGATTTTATTTTCAAGTAACTGTATTTCAATAGTAAATAAGAAATAAAATTAATAGTAAAATAAAAATATTTGGTTATACAGCAAATAGGTATAAGATTATAACAATAGACACAATCCGAATGGTTCATAGCATAAAAAAATATCTGTAGCAAAAAAATATGTTTTTCAATTTATCTGCTCCATGTTATGCACAAGCAAGTCATAAACCATTTATATATCCTCTTGGCGATCTCAAACAACCTCGTTTGTTATTTTATATTTCTGTACCGCGAAGCTAATAACCGCAGGTGACTTGTAAGGAAATACACGTGTTTGCGAACTTCATCCCGTATTTCGATGCTTCTATGTGGTTGATTTAGACACACCTGTTTTCCTTTAAACTTTACGCGATTTTTTTGTTTATTCACTACGTTGTCTCTATATGGCGAACCGTTACCCTGACATGTATTTGTTATTTTATTGCGTGAATTTTTGACATATAGGGCCTCTTAAGCACGCTCAATTGTTACTCACGCATAACCAGTTTTGCATGTTGTTAGCATTTCTTCATACGTCTCTTTAAAGATACGAGTACTTGTCATTGTTGAAGGAGCTGCTTACTGACTTAGCTAATTAATGTCGTAATAATTATGTCGGTTTTATTTAACATGTTACTTGTAAATATCCGGAGGGAACGGAGTGGCGTGACGTAGAAACATATCTTATCTAGACGGTCTTAGATAGTTGTGGGTATCAGGAAGGCATCATTTGACACTTGACAGAAGTAATCTAAGACTAACGGTTCGCTTTATTGGGCGCGGTCTATAAAGCCACAGGTTAAAAAAAAGACTAACGGGACTTAGGTATATATTCCTATACATATCTATTAAGCGTGCTTTCAGTGTCATAAAGTTCTACACATTAAATGAAAGTGCAATAGTGGATATTGACATCAAGTAAGAAACGAATTTACTCGAAAAACGATCAAATTTTTAAACAAATGTCGAAAAAAGTTACTCAAAATCTGTAACGCTTTCTCTCTCTAACCGTGTGTGTGAACTTAGCAGAACAGATGTTAGCATCTCAAAAAGTAGTAACAGTTCTAAGAGCATCCCCAATAGTTCTACAGTTCTAGATAGTTATTTTAAATAGTTCTGCTAATTTAAGACAAAAAAATGAAAATTTAAAAATGTGATGCCAAGTTCACAATTTGACTTTCAGCATCCCAAAAGTCTTGGCTCCTAGACCAAAAATATGAATTGAAATGCAAAGTTCTGTCTATTCTAGACGAGTAGCCAACAGTTCTAGCCAAAAAGTAAAAAAAAAATTTTTTTTTACCTATAACCTAACTTTAAACTAAATTATCACCTAGTAGTATAGCACGTACGCTATGTTTTGAGGGTTTTAGACACAGTGTATCCTCCGTTATGGGAAATCGGCTACCTCATGCATCAGCAAACGTCCAGTTCTATCTTCTAGAACGAAATTTGGAAAAGTTCTAGAAGATTAACTTTGACTATCGACTGAGACGCGATGAAACGGAATGTATGGACGAGTATCCCGTCCAATATACATCCGATACTCAGCATCTCAGCAGTTCTAGATAGATAAAAGCCTTGAGAAGCAAAAAAAGATTAGTTCCATCTTCTAAAACGAAATTCGAATGAGTATTGAGACATAGGAGTTCGAATATTGTATAAAATTTGACAAAATGCACATTTGAGACCTAACATCCCCGAAGATACGGCTCTGAGATCCAGCATCTCAGGCGTTTTAGTTGACCAGGTACCTTGTATACTGTAAAACGTACAGTTCTATCTTCTAGGACGAAATTTGGAAAAGTTCTAGAGGATTTACTTTGACTATCGATCGAAACGCGGTGGAGCGCTATGTATGAACCAGCATCCCAGCCATCATAGATCCAATACTTATCATCTCCGCAGTTCTAGGTAGATAAAAGCCTCGAGAAGCAAAAACGGATTAGTTCCATCTTCTAGAACGAAACTAAAAACAGTTTTGAGACATAGGGGTTCGAATATTGCAGAAAACTTGACCTAATGTAATATTTGAGATCTAACATCCCAGAATATACAGCTCTGAGATCCAGCAACTCAGGTGTTTTAGTTAGCAAGGTATCTAATACGCTAAAATCGGACAGTTCTACCTTCTAGAACGACTTTTGGATAAGTTCTAGAAGGTTAACTTTGACTAACGACTGTGACACGAATAAACGGAATGTATGGACGAGTATCCCATTCAATATAGATCCGATACTCAGCATCTCAGGAGTTCTAGGTAGATAAAAGCCTAGAGAAGCAAAAAAGGATTAGTTCCATCTTCTAAAATGAAATTCGAATGAGTATTGAGACATAGGAGTTCGAATATTGTATAAAATTTGACAAAATGCAATTTTGAGACCTAACATCCCAGAAGATACGGCTCTGAGATCCAGCATCTCAGGCGTTTTAGTTGACCAGGTATCTTATATACTGTAAAACGTACAGTTCTATCTTCTAGGACGAAATTTGGAAAAGTTCTAGAGGATTTACTTTGACTATCGATCGAAACGCTGTGGAGTGCTATGTATGAACCAGCATCCCAGCCATCATAGATCCAATACTTATCATCTCTGCAGTTCTAGGGAGGTGAAAGCCTCGGGCTTCATAATAAAGACAGTTTCATCTTCTAGAACGAAATTAAAAACAGTTTTGAGACATAGGGGTTCGAATATTGCAGAAAACTTGACCTAATGAAATTTTTGAGATCTAACATCCCAGAATATACAGCTCTGAGATCCAGCATCTCAGGTGTTTTAGTTAGCAAGGTATCTAATATGCTAAAATCGGACAGTTCTACCTTCTAGAACGACTTTTGGAAAAGTTCTAGAAGGTTAACTTTGACTAACGACTGTGACACGAATAAACGGAATGTATGGACGAGTATCCCATCCAATATAGATCCGATACTCAGCATCTCAGCAGTTCTAGGTAAATAAAAGCCTCGAGAAGCAAAAACGGATTAATTCCATCTTCTAAAACGAAATTCGAATGAGTATTGAGACATAGGAGTTCGAATATTGTATACAATTTGACAAAATGCACTTTTGAGACCTAACATCCCAGAAGATACGGCTCTGAGATCCAGCATCTCAGGCGTTTTAGTTGACCAGGTACCTATGCTGAAAAACGTACAGTTCTATATTCTAGAACGAACTTTGGGTAGGTTCTAGAAGATTAACTTTGACCATCGACTGAGACGCGATGAAACGGAATGTATGGACGAGTATCCCATCCAATATAGATCCGATACTCAGCATCTCACAAGTTCTAGGTAGATAAAAGCCTCGAGAAGCAAAAACGGATTAGTTCCATCTTCTAAAACGAAATTCGAATGAGTATTGAGACATAGGAGTTAGAATATTGTATAAAATTAGACAAAATGCTCTTTTGAGACCTAACATCCCAGAAGATACGGCTCTGAGATCCAGCATCTCAGGCGTTTTAGTTGACCAGGTACCTAGCGTGCTGTGAAACGTACAGTTCTATGTTCTAGAACGAAATTTGGGTAAGTTCTAGAAGATAAACTTTGACTATCGACTGAGACGCGATGAAACGGAATGTATGGACGCGTATCCCATCCAATGTAGATCCAAAACTCCGCATCTCAGCAGTTCTAGGTAGTTAACAGCCTCGAGAAGCAAAAAAGAATTAGTTCCATCTTCTAAAACGAAATTCGAATGAGTATTGAGACATAGGAGTTTGGATATTGTAGAAAATTTGACAAAATGCAATTTTGAGACCTAACATCCAAGAAGATACGGCTCTGAGATGTTAGGTCTCAAAAATGCATTTTGTCAAATTTTATACAATATTCGAACTCCTATGTCTCAATACTGAATCGAATTTTGTTTTAGAAGATGGAACTAATTAATTTTTATTTCTCGACGCTTTGAACTACCTAGAACTGCTGAGATGCTAGGTGTCGGGTCTATATTGGATGGGATCGTCGTCCATACATTCTGTTTATTCCTTCACAGTCGTTATTCAAGTTAACCTTCTAGAACATTTCCAAAAGTCGTTCTAGAAGATAGAACTTATTGTTTTTAGCGTACTAGATATCTTGCTAACTAAAACACCTGAGATGCTGGATCTCAGAGCTGTATATTCTGGGATGTTAGATCTCAAACATTGCATTTGGTCAAGTTTTCTACAATATTCGAACCCCTACGTCTCAAAACTGTTTTCAGTTTCGTTACGTTTACAGCATACTAGGTACCTGGTCGACTAAAACGCCTGCGATGCTGGATCCCAGAGCCGTATCTTCTGGGATGTTAAGTCTCAAAGGTGCATTTTGACAAATTTTATACAATATTCGAACTCGTATGTCTCAATACTCATTCAAATTTCGTTTTAAAAGATGGAACTAATTCTTTTTTGCTGCTCGAGGCTTTCACCTACCTAGAACTGCGGAGATAATAAGTATTGGATCTATGATGGCTGGGATGCTGGTTCATACATAGCGCTCCACCGCGTCTCAGTCGATAGTCAAAGTTAATCTTCTAGAACTTTTCCAAATTTCGTTCTAGAAGATAGATCTGTACGTTTTACAGTATATTAAGGACCTGGTAAACCTAAACGCCTGAGATGCTGGAACTCAGAGCCGTATCTTCTGGGATGTTAGGTCTCAAAAGTGCATACTGTCAAATTTTCTACAATATCCAAACTCCTATGTCTCAATACTCATTCGAATTTCGGTTTAGAACATGGAACTAATTTTTTTTTGCTTCTCGAGGCTTTTAAGTACCTAGAACTGCTGAGATGCTGAAAATCGGATCTATATTGGATGGGATACTCGTCCATACATTCCGTTTCATCGCGTCTGAGACGATATTCAGTTAATCGTCTAGAACTTTTCCAAATTTCGTTTTAGAATATAGAACTGTACGTTTTATAGCATACTAGGTACCTGGTGAACTAAAACGCCTGAGATGCTGGATCTCAGAGCCGTATCTTCTGGGATGTTAGGTCTCAAAAATGCATTTTGTCAAATTTTATACAATATTCGAACTCCTATGTCTCAATACTGAATCGAATTTTGTTTTAGAAGATGGAACTAATTAATTTTTATTTCTCGGCGCTTTTAACTACCTAGAACTGCTGAGATGCTGGATATCGGGTCTATATTGGATGGGATCGTCGTCCATACATTCTGTTTGTTCCTTCACAGTCGTTATTCAAGTTAACCTTCTAGAACTTTTCCTAAAGTCGTTCTAGAAGATAGAACTTACTGTTTTTAGCGTATTAGATACCTTGCTAACTAAAACACCTGAGATGCTGGATCTCAGAGCTGTATATTCTGGGATGTTAGATCTCAAACATTGCATTTGGTCAAGTTTTCTACAATATTCGAACCCCTACGTCTCAATACTGTTTTCAGTTTCGTTCTAGAAGATGAAACTGTCTTTATTATGAAGCCCAAGGCTTTCACCTACGTAGAACTGCGGAGATGATAAGTATTGGATCTATGATGGCTGGGATGCTGGTTCATACATAGCGCTCCACCGCGTTTTAATCGATAGTCAAAGTAAATCTTCCAGAACATTTCCAAATTTCGTTCTAGATGATAGAACTGTACTATTTACAGTATATTAAGGACCTGGTAAACTTAAACGCCTGAGATGCTGGATCTCAGAGCCGTATCTTCTGGGATGTTAGACCTCAAAAGTGCATTTTGTCAAATTTTAAACAATATTCGAACTCCTATGTCTCAATACTCATTCGAATTTCGTTTTAGGAGATGGAACTAATTAATTTTTACTTCTCAACACTTTTAATTACCTAGAACTGCTGAGATGCTGATTATCGGGTCTATATTGGATGGGATACTCGTCCATACATTCCGTTTCTTCGTGTCACAGTCGTTAGTCAAAGTTAACATTCTAGAACTTTTCCAAAAGTCGTTCTAGAATATAGAACTGTACGCTTTTAGCGTCTTAAATACCTTGCTAACTAAAACACCTGAGATGCTGAATCTCAGAGCTGTATATTCTGGGATGTTAGATCTCAAACATTGCATTTGGTCAAGTTTTCTACAATATTCGAACACCTATGTCTGAAAACTTTTTTCAGTTTCGTTCTAGAAGATAAAACTGTCTTTATTATGAAGCCCGAGGCTTTCACCTCCCTAGAACTGCGGAGATGATAAGTATTAGATCTATGATGGCTGGGATGCTGGTTCATACGTAGCGCTCCACCGCGTTTCGATCGATAGTCAAAGTAAATCCTCTAGAACTTTTCCAAATTTCGTCCTAGAAAACAGAACTGTACGTTTTACAGTATATGAGGTACCTGGTCAACTAAAACGCCTGAGATGCTGGATCTCAGAGCCGTATCTTCTGGGATATAAGGTCTCTAAAGTGCATTTTGTCAAATTTTATACAATATCCAAACTCCTTCGTCACAATCACAATACTCTTTCGAATTTTGTTTTGGATGATGGAACTAATTCTTTTTTGCTTCACAAAGCTCTTATCTACCTAGAACTGCTGAGATGCCGAGTATCGGATCTATATTGGATGGGATACTCGTCCATACATTCCGTTTCATCGCGTCTCAGTCGGATAGTCAAAGTTAATCTTCTAGAACTTACCCAAATTTAGTTCTAGAATACAGAACTGTACGTTGTTAGCATACTAAATACATTTTTAACTAAAACACCTGAGATGCTGGATCTCAGAGCTGTATATTCTGGGATGTTAGATCTCAAACATTGCATTTAGTCAAGTTTTCTACAATATTCGAACTCCTATGTCTCAATACTCTTTCATGTTTCGTTCTAGAAGATGAAACTGTCAGTATTATGAAGCTCGAGCCTTTCACCTACCTAGAACTGCGGAGATGATAAGTATTGGATCTATGATGGCTAGGATGCTGGTTCATACATAGCGCTCCACCGCGTTTCGATCGATAGTCAAAGTAAATCTTCTAGAACTTTTCCAAATTTCGTCCTAGACGATAGAACTGTACGTTTTACAGTATATAAGGTACCTGGTCAACTAAAACGCCTGAGATGCTGGATCTCAGAGCCGTATCTTCTGGGATGTTAGGTCTCAAAGGTGCATTTTGTCAAATTTTATACAATATTCGAACTTCTATGTCTCAATACTCATTCAAATTTCGTTTTAGAAGATGGAACTATTCCATTTTGATTTTCGAGGCTTTTATCTACCTAGAACTGCTGGGATGCTTAGTATTGAATCTATGATGGCTGGGATGCTGGTTCATAAATTGCCCTTCACCGCGTTTCAATCGATAGTCAAAGTAAAACTTCTAGAACTTTTCCAAATGTCGTTCTTGAAGATAGAACTGTACGTTTTACAGCATACTATGTACCTGGTCAGCTAAAACGCCTGAGATGCTGGATCTCAGAGCCGTATCTTCTTGGATGTTAGGTCTCAAAAGTTCATTTTGTCAAATTTTCTACAATATCCAAACTCCTATGTCTCAATATTCATTCTAATTTCGTTTTAGAAGATGGAACTAATTCTTTCTTACTTCTCGAGGCGTTTATCTACCTAGAACTTCTGAGATGCTGAGTATCGGGTCTATATTGGATAGGATACTTGTCCATACATTCCGTTTATTCGTGTCACAGTCGTTAGTTAACCTTCTAGAACTTTTCCAAAAGTCGTTCTAGAAGACAGAACTGTACTTTTTTAGCATACTAAGTACCTTGCTAACTAAAGCACCTGAGATGCTGGATCTCAGAGCTGTATATTCTGGGATGTTTCATCTCAAAGATTGCATTTGGTCAAGTTTTCTACAATTTTCGAACTCCTATGTCTCAATACTCTTTCATAGTACTCACACTTTAGTCTTGTAACCAAGTTTAGATCAGAGTAGATTAGTAACTTAGTATTTAGTTTATATAGTAGGTATAACAGAAAATGTTGTTAAAGTGAGCGCACTATTCGCCAACAAACTGACCTCAGTTTGGCGAAACTATTTGTATACCTACCACATAAGTTTATTTTGAATAAAATAAAATAAAAAAAATAATAATGTTTCGTTCTAGAAGATAAAACTGTCAGTATTATGAAGCTCGAGGCTTTCACCTACCTATAACTGCGGAGATGTATTGGATCTATGATAGCTGCGATGATGGATCATGCATAGCGCTTCACCGCGTTTCGATCTACAGTCAAAGTAAATCTTCTAGAACTTACTCAAATTTCGTTCTAGAAGGTAGAACTGTACGTTTTACAGTATATTAGGTACCTGGTCAACTAACAGGCTTGAGATGCTGGATCTAATTGCCATATTTTCGGGGATGTTTGGACTCAAAAGTGCATTTTGTCAAATTTTATACAATATTCGAACTCCTATGTCTCAATACTCATTCAAATTTCGTTTTAGAAGATGGAACTATTCCATTTTGATTCTCGAGGCTTTTATCTACCTAGAACTGCTGAGATGCTTAGTATTGGATCTATGATGGCTGGGATGCTGGTTCCTAAATTGCCCTTTACCGCGTTTCGATCGATAGTCAAAGTAAAACTTCCAGAACTTTTCCAAATTTCGTTCTTGAAGATAGAACTGTACGTTTTACAGTATAATAGGTACCTGGTCAACTAAAACGCCTGAGATGCTGGATCTCAGAGCCGTATCGTCTTGGATGTTAGGTCTCAAAAGTGCATTTTGTCAAATTTTCTACAATATCCAAACTCCTATGTCTCAATACGCATTCTAATTTCGATTTAGAAGATGGAACTAATTCTTTCTTGCTTCTCGAGGCTTTTAACTACCTGGAACTGCTGAGATGCTGAGTATCGGATCTATATTGGATGGGATACTCGTCCATACATTCCGTTTCATCGCGTCTCAGTCGGGTAGTCAAAGTTAATCTTCTAGAACTTACCCAAATTTAGTTCTAGAATACAGAACTGTACGTTTTTAGCATACTAAGTACCTTGCCAACTAAAGCACCTGAGATGCTGGATCTCGGAGCTGTATATTCTGGGATGTTAGATCTCAAACATTGCATTTTGTCAAGTTTTCTTCAATATTCGAACTCCTATGTCTCAAAACTTTTTTTTGGTGCGTTTTAGAACATGAAACTGTCTTTATTATGAAGCCCGAGGCTTTTACCTACCTAGAACTACGGGGATGATAAGTATTGGATCTATGATGCCTGGGATGCTGGTGCATACATACCGCTACACCGCGTCTCAGTCGATAGTCAAAGTTAATCTTCTAGAACTTACCCAAATTTAGTTCTAGAAGACAGAACTGTACGTTTTTAGCATACTAAGTACCTTCCTAACTAAAGCACCTGAGATGCTGGATCTCAGAGCTGTATATTCTGGGATGTTTCATCTCAAAGATTGCATTTGGTCAAGTTTTCTACAATATTCGAACTCCTATGTCTCAATACTCTTTCATGTTTCGTTCTAGAAGATGAAACTGTCAGTATTATGAAGCTCGAGGCTTTCACCTACCTAGAACTGCGGAGATGATAAGTATTGGATCTATGATAGCTGCGATGATGGATCATGCATAGCGCTTCACCGCGTTTCGATCTATAGTCAAAGTTAATCTTTTAAAACTTATTCGAATTTCGTTCTAGAAGATAGAACTGTACGTTTTACAGTATGTTAGGTACCTGGTCAACTAAAATGCTTGAGATGCTGGATCTAATAGCCATATTTTCTGGGATGTTAGGTCTAAAAAGTGCATTTTGACAAATTTTATACAATATTCAAACTTCTATGTCTCAATACTCATTCAAATTTCGTTTTAGAAGATGGAACTAATCCTTTTTGATTCTCGAGGCTTTTATTTACCTAGAACTGTTGAGATGCTTAGTATTGGATCTATGATGGCTGGGATGCTGGTTCATAAATTGCCCTTTACCGCGTTTCGATCTACAGTCAAAGTAAATCTTCTAGAACTTACTCAAATTTCGTTCTAGAAGGTAGAACTGTACGTTTTACAGTATATTAGGTACCTGGTCAACTAACAGGCTTGAGATGCTGGATCTAATTGCCATATTTTCGGGGATGTTTGGTCTCAAAAGTGCATTTTGTCAAATTTTATACAATATTCGAACTCCTATGTCTCAATACTCATTCAAATTTCGTTTTAGAAGATGGAACTATTCCATTTTGATTCTCGAGGCTTTTATCTACCTAGAACTGCTGAGATGCTGAGTATCGGATCTATATTGGATGGGATATTCGTCCATACATTCCGTTTCATCGCGTCTCAGTCGGATAGTCAAAGTTAATCTTCCAGAACTTACCCAAATTTAGTTCTAGAAGACAGAACTGTACGTTTTTGCATACTAAATACCTTGCTAACTAAAACACCTGAGATGCTGGATCTCAGAGCTGTATATTCTGGGATGTTTCATCTCAAAGATTGCATTTGGTCAAGTTTTCTACAATATTCGAACTCCTATGTCTCAATACTCTTTCATGTTTCGTTCTAGAAGATGAAACTGTCAGTATTATGAAGCTCGAGGCTTTCACCTACCTAGAACTGCGGAGATGATAAGTATTGGATCTATGATAGCTGCGATGATGGATCATGCATAGCGCTTCACCGCGTTTCGATCTATAGTCAAAGTTAATCTTTTAAAACTTACTCGAATTTCGTTCTAGAAGATAGAACTGTACGTTTTACAGTATGTTAGGTACCTGGTCAACTAAAATGCTTGAGATGCTGGATCTAATAGCCATATTTTCTGGGATGTTAGGTCTCAAAAGTGCATTTTGACAAATTTTATACAATATTCGAACTTCTATGTCTCAATACTTATTCAAATTTCGCTTTAGAAGATGGAACTGCTCCTTTTTGATTCTCGAGGCTTTTATCTACCTAGAACTGCTGAGATGCTTAGTATTGGATCTATGATGGCTGGGATGCTGGTTCATAAATTGCCCTTTACCGCGTTTCGATCTACAGTCAAAGTAAATCTTCTAGAACTTACTCGAATTTCGTTCTAGAAGGTAGAACTGTACGTTTTACAGTATATTAGGTACCTGGTCAACTAACAGGCTTGAGATGCTGGATCTAATTGCCATATTTTCGGGGATGTTTGGACTCAAAAGTGCATTTTGTCAAATTTTATACAATATTCGAACTCCTATGTCTCAATACTCATTCAAATTTCGTTTTAGAAGATGGAACTATTCCATTTTGATTCTCGAGGCCTTTATCTACCTAGAACTGCTGAGATGCTTAGTATTGGATCTATGATGGCTGGGATGCTGGTTCCTAAATTGCCCTTTACCGCGTTTCGATCGATAGTCAAAGTAAAACTTCTAGAACTTTTCCAAATTTCGTTCTTGAAGATAGAACTGTACGTTTTACAGTATAATAGGTACCTGGTCAACTAAAACGCCTGAGATGCTGGATCTCAGAGCCGTATCTTCTTGGATGTTAGGTCTCAAAAGTGCATTTTGTCAAACTTTCTACAATATCCAAACTCCTAAGTCTCAATACTCATTCTAATTTCGTTTTAGAAGATGGAATTAATTCTTTCTTGCTTCTCGAGGCTTTTAACTACCTGGAACTGCTGAGATGCTGAGTATCGGATCTATATTGGATGGGATACTCGTCCATACATTCCGTTTCATCGCGTCTCAGTCGGGTTGTCAAAGTTAATCTTCTAGAACTTACTCGAATTTCGTTCTAGAAGATAGAACTGTACGTTTTACAGTATAATAGGTACCTGGTCAACTAAAACGCCTGAGATGCTGGATCTCAGAGCCGTATCTTCTTGGATGTTAGGTCTCAAAAGTTCATTTTGTCAAATTTTCTACAATATCCAGACTCCTATGTCTCAATACTCATTCTAATTTTTTTTTAGAAGATGGAACTAATTCTTTCTTGCTTCTCGAGGCTTTTAACTGCCTAGAACTGCTGAGATGCTGAATATCGGGTCTATATTGGATAGGATACTCGTCCATACATTCCGTTTATTCGTGTCACAGTCGTTAGTCAAAGGTAACCTTCTAGAACTTTTCCAAAAGTCGTTCTAGAAGACAGAACTGTACGTTTTTAGCATACTAAATACCTTGCTAACTAAAACACCTGAGATGCTGGATCTCAGAGCTGTATATTCTGGGATGTTTCATCTCAAACATTGCATTTGGTCAAGTTTTCTACAATATTCGAACTCCTTTGTCTCAATACTCTTTCATGTTTCGTTCTAGAAGAAGAAACTCAGTATTATGAAGCTCGAGGCTTTCACCTACCTAGAACTGCGGAGATGATAAGTATTGGATCTATGATGGCTGGGATGCTGGTTCATACATAGCGCTCCACCGCGTTTCGATCGATAGTCAAAGTAAATCTTCTAGAACTTTTCCAAATTTCGTCCTAGACGATAGAACTGTACGTTTTACAGTATATAAGGTACCTGGTCAACTAAAACGTCTGAGATGCTGGATCTCAGAGCCGTATCTTCTGGGATGTTAGGTCTCAAAAGTGCATTTTGTCAAATTTTATACAATATTCGAACTCCTATGTCTCAATACTCATTCGAATTTCATTTTAGAAGATGGAACTAATCCTTTTTTGCTTCTCGGGGCTCTAATCTACCTAGAACTCCTGAGATGCTGAGTATCGGATCTATATTGAATGGGATACTCGTCCATACATTCCGTTTCATCGCGTCTCAGTCGATAGTCAAAGTTAATCTTCTAGAACTTACCCAAATTTCGTTCTAGAATATAGAACTGTACGTTTCACAGCACGCTAGGCACCTGGTCAACTAAAACGCCTGAGATGCTGGATCTCAGAGCCGTATCTTCTGGGATGTTAGGTCTCAAAAGGGCATTTTGTAAAATTTTATACAATATTCTAACTCCTATGTCTCAATACTCATTCGAATTTCGTTTTAGAAGATGGAACTAATCCGTTTTTGCTTCTCGAGGCTTTTATCTACCTAGAACTGCGGAGATGATAAGTATCGGATCTATGATGGCTGGGATGCTGGTTCATACATAGCGCTCCACCGCGTTTCGATCGATAGTCAAAGTAAATCCTCTAGAACTTTTCCAAATTTCGTCCTAGAAGATAGAACTGTACGTTTTACAGTATACAAGGTACCTGGTCAACTAAAACGCCTGAGATGCTGGATCTCAGAGCCGTATCTTCTGGGATGTTAGGTCTCAAAAGTGCATTTTGTCAAATTTTATACAATATTCGAACTCCTATGTCTCAATACTCATTCGAATTTCATTTTAGAAGATGGAACTAATCCTTTTTTGCTTCTCGGGGCTTTTATCTACCTAGAACTCCTGAGATGCTGAGTATCGGATCTATATTGAATAGGATACTCGTCCATACATTCCGTTTCATCGCGTCTCAGTCGATAGTCAAAGTTAATCTTCTAGAACTTACCCAAATTTCGTTCTAGAATATAGAACTGTACGTTTGCCAGCACGCTAGGCACCTGGTCAACTAAAACGCCTGAGATGCTGGATCTCAGAGCCGTATCTTCTGGGATGTTAGGTCTCAAAAGTGCATTTTGTAAAATTTTATACAATATTCTAACTCCTATGTCTCAATACTCATTCGAATTTCGTTTTAGAAGATGGAACTAATCCGTTTTTGCTTCTCGAGGCTTTTATCTACCTAGAACTGCGGAGATGATAAGTATTGGATCTATGATGGCTGGGATGCTGGTTCATACATAGCGCTCCACCGCGTTTCGATCGATAGTCAAAGTAAATCCTCTAGAACTTTTCCAAATTTCGTCCTAGAAGATAGAACTGTACGTTTTACAGTATACAAGGTACCTGGTCAACTAAAACGCCTGAGATGCTGGATCTCAGAGCCGTATCTTCGGGGATGTTAGGTCTCAAATGTGCATTTTGTCAAATTTTATACAATATTCGAACTCCTATGTCTCAATACTCATTCGAATTTCGTTTTAGAAGATGGAACTAATCTTTTTTTGCTTCTCAAGGCTTTTATCTATCTAGAACTGCTGAGATGCTGAGTATCGGATGTATATTGGACGGGATACTCGTCCATACATTCCGTTTCATCGCGTCTCAGTCGATAGTCAAAGTTAATCTTCTAGAACTTTTCCAAATTTCGTTCTAGAAGATAGAACTGGACGTTTGCTGATGCATGAGGTAGCCGATTTCCCATAACGGAGGATACACTGTGTCTAAAACCCTCAAAACATAGCGTACGTGCTATACTACTAGGTGATAATTTTTCAAAGTTAGGGCATAGGTAAAAAAAAATTTTTTTTTTACTTTTTGGCTAGAACTTTTGGCTACTCGTCTAGAATAGACAGAACTTTGCATTTCAATTCATATTTTTGGTCTAGGAACCAAGACTTTTGGGATGCTGAAAGTCAAATTGTGAACTTGGCATCACATTTTTAAATTTTCATTTTTTTGTCTTAAATTAGCAGAACTATTTAAAATAACTATCTAGAACTGTAGAACTATTGGGGATGCTACTAGAACTGTTACTAATTTTTGAGATGCTAACATTTGTTCTGCTAAGTTCACACACACTCTCTAACCATCAACATTAAGACGCCGGTTGTAGCTTCGTTATTTTTTTAAATATTTGAATATGATTTTTACCTTTTCACATATTCATTTGCCTTGTTTCTCTTGGAGTAGTCAAATTTTGAGTCTACAACCCTATTTAAAAAATTATGTATTGGCCGCTAAGGGCTTATCCAGAAACCACGTGAGGTTTTTTGGTCCACTTTTAGACCCCGCCTCCCCCTTGGTGATCTTTGGTGAGGTAATAGGAAACACACGTGAAAAAAAAAATACACGTGAGGTCTACGTTTTTTTTTATAAACAATTACCTACTATGTTAAACTGCATCTTTCCTAGGAATCTTACAAATTAATAGAATTACCAACATTCAATGTTTACTTCGGTTGACTGTGGAGATGTCCTATTTCGCAAATCTAATATTGATACCGGAAAATTTTCATAATCAAGGTCTGGCAGGTAACTGACATTGATTTCTCTTTTAGACTTGCATAAGTAATTCGTTTTATTTGGCTAGACTTTGTGAAATATTAGCATAAAAACAAGCGCTTGTGCTTGATTTCTACAATCTGTTTCAAATAATTGGACAACTTGCATAAATTGATCAAAAGTAATTAATTCCCCTTCAATGTTTTACTGAATATGAAATAGTGTACTAGAATACCGTTCCATAATTAATCAGAATGCCTTTTACGGCCTAAACATCCCTTGGGTGTGTATAGGCTTACCTTTATTCATAAAACGCGTTAACTTTTATGTCGTACTATCGCTAGGGGGTCCGCAAACTTGTTGGATTAGCAATATGGTGCAAGTGTTTGTGGGATCGATGGTTGGGCCAAAAGCGGCGGCGATTATGCGGCACCTACACCACTAGGTGCTCATTTCCTAATGCGGTATGTTGAGATTATACTCAACCTTTTTTAGTTAAGATTTCGTTATTTTTGTTAAAAAACGTAAACATTCTTGAATAAAATCTGATATCTGCGTGACAAAGTACTGTTGTTTTTTTTTTTCTGAGAAAATAAAACTCAGGTTATATCTTCAGGTTCTTCAGATTCTAATGTTACTCCTAAATCTTATATTTCCCCAAATATCCATCTCATTAGTCTATTTGATGCACATAAAGCTCCAATCATAGCATAAAAACGTATTATAAAAATAGAAGGGTAACTATTACGGCAATTAAATTAACACACTCCATCTAGCCTAATGGCTAACCAGCATTTAATATGATGGTTTTCAGCGTTTCTGATTATGATGAGAATAAATGCTCAATCAGGAAAAGATTGGTGGAATAGTTTGCTGTTTTAATAACTACAACCATTCCGGGGGTAAGAAGATATAATGAGGAGCTACTCAATTTGCTTGCTGGAGCATATATTATTGTCTTGTAACTTATATTACGACAAGCATATGTCTCCTTCCAGTAAAAAGCGTTGGAAATGAAAAGTAGTTTATAGTACAAGTTACAAGTCATTGTGCAATGGGCCCCTGGTCTCTGTCATTCCGAAAACCAGTAATCGTTTGTTTGATTATCGTCGCTGACGCCCAACACTTGCGTTTAACATACATACACTAAATAAACCCTTTCGAATGCTAATGCGAAGCGTGACATATTAATGCTACATGGTGCCCCGCCATTACTCAGCATAATTCTAAAGCCTAATCTCATGTTCGAGGGGTAGGTATAAACAAACCATCATTATGGTATAAGGCGACTTGACCCTATAATAATGGTCTAAAATAGAAAAGTTTTATTGTTCGTAGTAACATGAAATAAACTAAGTACTTACCTCTTTCTACAATCTAAATACCTACCTATGTGTTATTAGCAAAGTATTGTTGCTTACAGAGCTCACCAAAAAGTTGTAAAACCAGTGAAGGAGTTTTCCCGTGATTAAGCAACAAACCTACAGGCACTATTTCACGTAACTATTAGCATGGATTTATTGGCGATCCCTCCCACTCGGTGTTGACTTTGTATATACCTATATCTGCAGGCTAAATAGTTGCTGAGACACGATCCTTCATGATTTACTAAGACTTAGTACAAGAGATAGATCATCCAAAAATTGCTAGCCATTGTAACTCACATATTTATATTTAAGACCGTATTGTACATAGCAAACAATAAATGATTTCTTTCTTTCGTTATAAAAAGAACCCTTCCAACAGGAAGGCGACCTGAGAGGCCTTATCAAATCATTCATAATTTATGAATTTCAGAAATAAAATCTTTTCGTAAAAACAATTCCGTGGCAGATATTTAATTTCTGCAATACCTTCTCCAGCTATAACTATGTAACAATGTTGAAGTTACTTTCAGTGCTCGTAGTTTATTTATACCTAGCTTCTAGTTATTATCGCTAAGTAATTCAACTAGGACAACTTTTTGCTAAGAACCACTTGGGCGACTTTTAACCGGTCAGTTTGGTTAGACTTCACTCGATTCCAAATACTTGCGACAACCCAGATACAAAATGGTGAAAAAATTAGAACTAAAGTTTATTGCGACGTTTTACTACGCTAAGTATTCTGCAATTTGCATTAATGTTAGTCTTCGTGACCTAGTGATCCTTTTGGTCGAGAGCTGTAAATCTCAGAAGCCTGAAATGGCAACTGTTATTAAATTAAAAATTATTAATTAAAAACGCACTATGGTACATATAGTTCTGTTTATCTTTTATGCTGTTACTAGGTTTACCCAGTATCTAAATTAAGATATTCTTAGACTTAAAGGCAGGCTTCCGTTTTATTTGTTGATGGCACGCACTAAGTGCCTATATATAGTGCGTGCCATCAACAAATAAAATGGATTTGATGACAATCGGATTGCATCAAGGTTATTTCGACTGTAATACGAATTAGTGGAAATGAATGTTGTCCTGCGTTTTCTGTAATCTATTTGTAATCTTGTTATGAGAAATCCGTACCTACTGCATTAGTACGGATTGACATAACGGCGTGGTTCGTACTAGTAGAATCCTTATGATTTGAGGTATTTGTATATTATTATAAACTCGTACTAGGGCAAGATTTTATACTTTTTCTTGTTTTTCCAATGTCATCAACTCATCTTATACATGTAATATAAAGTATTATTTATCGTTGTTTCAGTGAGATGGCGCGGTGGATCGCGCTGCTCCGGCATGGGCAATCACCGATTTGGCTTCTCATCTTCTGTTTATTTCATTTGGCCGGCGCGACACCTGGTAAGCTTAACTCGTTTTAAGAACGGGCAACGAAGAAGGGATGATGCATTATGTTATGTGCATCAGGATTTCAAATAACATATTTATTTAACGCTAGCCATATCTTTACAAAGTCGAGGGCGGCCTCGCGACTTGTTAAAGATATAAATGAGGTCAACTATTTTCTGTCAGTTGTCTGATGCTGTTAATCTTTGTGAAAAATTACTCAGAAGATATGCAGCGACCGCAGATTTGTGGTTAGAGAATGGGTATTATAATATAATATAATATAATATAATATAATATAATATAATATAATATAATATAATATAATATAATATAATATAACATAATATAATATAATATAATATAATATAGTAAGTATAAACAGGGTAGGGTATTCGCGTTTGAAACCTCAGATCTCTCACTTTGTAAAAGATTGCTACCCGAAAATATCTGTGAATTCAGTTTAAATTATTTTTTAAATTCAAATAATGTCTTCTTTCAGTAAAATGTTCCATCTACAATATTCAAGGTACTTTCCCTCCATGTGGCATAGCCGTGGGACACCCTGTATATATTTTAATTATAAACTGGTTGCGATGTATATTTACAAGCCCAGAAAAACCGTCGGGGGCTGCCATTGCCATGTCAATTCACAATTGCATTAAAATAGTAATAATAATAAAATTTAAGGTAACTTTAACGACGGCATAAAATAAACTGCATACCCTCTTACTTCATTTCAGGGCAGGCAATGGCAGCCCCCGACGGATTTTTCTGGGCTTGTAAATATACCTGTACCAGTTTACCGTTTTTAATTTTGTTTTTATCTTTATGTAATTTTTTTCTATAGAGTCGGGGTATTTATAATGCATTATTTAATTAATTTTCAATTGAGTACATCCGTCGGGGGTATATTCAAAATTTTTAATTTTGCCTTTTATATATATATATATAATTATATATATAGATAAAGCGGGCGTCAGTGTGGCCGATCCTTAATTTGTGGTATCAATATTGTAAAATGTAGTTTTTTGAGCTACTGTACTATTTTGTTGCTCTAGGAAAGTAACATGGTAACAAGCTATAGGTACATAGATGGTGATTGTCGGTTATACTGTGAGTTTCTCTGGAATATTATTGTCTTTTAATATTTTCATTGTATAGTTGGCATGCATCCAGTATTGCATTGAATAGGTCGTAAACATACCGCCACCTGTGGACCCATTAGTATTAGATGCAATATAACGATACAAATATCAATTAAGAAATGCCAACTAACGATGAAAACTTCACTAGCTATTTATAAAATTCCATGTAGTTACCAAAAGTAGAAAACAGCAATGCTTTCTAATTGGAACAAATACTTATAAGGGTGACCTGTAAGCCACATGCCACCATTGAAGGAGTTCGATAGACTAAAATCCACGCTTATGTATAAAACATATGTATAGGTACTAATTAACACTGTCTTTTATGGTATGAACTCTTTATTTTTGACGTATAGAACGCCTGCTCAGCTAACAAACAACCTCATAATTAAAAGCTTCCTAGACGTGCCTGTATAACGGAATGCGTGTTGTTGACCAACATTATCAATCTTTATGAATGAAATATATATAGATACGCCAGCCATCTAATGAAATTAACCAAACCTCACGAAAAATCAGACGTCATTATTTTTATTATTAATTCTTGGTCTCACCATTTCGGGATTGATAATTTTGTTTAATATTTATTACTAATGGCTCGTTTCGTGCTCCTGTGATCATATTCATACTGATTGTACTAAGAAACCATGAAGTTTTGCCATGTGTATATGTAGGTAGTTTCGTATAATATGTCTCTATCTATGTGTGTATTCGTATTTTTGACAACATCTATGGAATACCTACTGTTTCACCAATAACATTAACTACGAGAAAGTGCTCGGTATCTATTCATGAAGTTACTATGCGACTTGTCGTATGGTTCCATAAATAATCTTCAAAGTTTAGCAAATTCCTCCGTTACAATTTACAATTACCTTTCTCTCATATCATTTAGATTTTATTTTATTTTAAGAATCTAAATTATTTAAATATTTTATATTTAACTTCTTCAGTAATGCTATATAACTTCTTCGTGGATTTTTAAAAGAATTAACGTACCTACACATTTTTTTCATGAACACGAAGAAAATAGTTTGATTTAAGTGATATAATCATTTATCAGCTTGAATGTTTTCGTTTTCAATTAGGAATTTGGTGGGAAATCAAAAACATGACACTTTGTTTATGGTTTGTTTTTTTTTTAATTTGCTAGACTTGGCATCCGACCTAAACTGAATTCAAATCCGGATCGAATATTAACTGTTTCGTTTTCATAAATATATCGATCCGAAAATAGATAAAACTTGTTGAACAACACAAAAAAAAAATGATAAACGTATGTATTTATATTAGTAAATAATGTATTATACATTATTTAATACATAAATATTATAGCAAAGTTGCGTCAGGTTGGTAGCACTGATTTTAACCATAAAAGTTTCTTGGCACCCAACTCTGCTTTAATTTTTCATTACAGTAGGGTAAGAAGTGTGTTTTTGGGCAATAGACTAGATAGACTTTTTACAGAATAAATAAAGTATGTATTTATAAATAAATAAAATAAATAAATATTAGAGGACAATCTTACACAAATCGAACTAGCCCCACAGTAAGCTCAAGATATTAGATTAGATTGGTTAGATTTATATTAGAGTTCATGATTGCGTAAGGCGCGAAAAAAAGTACAGGAGTAGAAAACATCATATTAGGCCCTATACGTTACTGAAAATTCAGGGTTCTAGCTTTAGCCAGCACTAATTATAGAATGTTGAAAATGGCCTGAATCGCTTCGAGAAAAGGATGGTACAGGCGTGCCTCTTTGTTTTGCTCGACTTGTTGACAGATTTAATGATTTTCGCGCCTCCAAAAATTCCGAGTAAGTCGAATACAGTCTGCCTAACCTAACCGATAAAATAAATAATGTTAAAAATTGTAACAGGTATCGTGTTACTTACATATTTATTTTAATAAAGCACATTAATCATAACTTTACCGTCTTTAAACCCAATTACAGATTATGTGTCTGTGTGTGGGAGTGGACATTAAGCCTTTATTTGATTGTAAATTATGCGCCTTATCATTTACGTAGTCGCAAACGTTTTTATCCGGAAATAAAAGACAAGTTGTCCACACAAGCAGCGTCGCCGGATAAAGCTAGTTTCTGTTAAAGGGCAATCCAGTCCAGAGGCAGTAAAGCCTTAATTAGAGTTGTGCTCTAATGAACGTTACTACGAAATTCACACTGTAGGCTTATTCTGTTTCAATCTAGTAACATTAGTAGCTGGGTACGATATACTCACCCACTGCCCATTGCATTATATTTGCTTAGTAGTTTATTCATTTAAAGCGATTGGCTTAACATACTCGCAAATACTGCTAAATTGATTAATATTTGTATGTTAAAACTTATCTTTGTTTCAACGAACATTAGTGATTTGTTACGTTATGATTAATTCTATTTAATGATTTGAAACATAGTCTTTCGTGCTTCGAAATCGCTCGGCATCTAGAATATTCCTACAACTTGCCTGTCGATACCTTTATTTATGATCGTTTGTTATTTTAATGAAACCTACCTAACCATGCGTTTCTAGTTGTCTCATTCTTCCGTACCTACTGCTTTTGTATTGTAAAGTAATTAGTGCTCTTTGAATTATGTTCCATTAGGCACTTCTGATGATTGCTAGAGGGTATTGCTTGTAACTTAGAACGTAACGTAACCCAAGGAGCATCGGATCGAGCTCGATATATTGAGTAAGGATTACAGTGAAATTATGTTCGAAATGTATCTCAACCTGATATTGGAAGTTGTGATTGTCAAAACCTTATTTAATGAGTATGAGGGCCGGATGTCATAATATAATAAAACACAACAAGTGTCTCTGTGGGTGGTCAACTAACGACGACAACGAGCACTTTCATTTGATTTGGAGCACGAAAAAGTGCGCAAAACTTTACATTTCTACTTGAGTGGCGCCCATGTTTAAAATTCATTTATTTTAAGTTACACGTCCGTCTCCCCCGTCACCTCCGGGACACCTATTTACACATGTGTATTGTGTACGAAATTTCAACTCCATCGTTCCATTAGTCGCAACTTGCCCGTCTGTCTGCCTGTCAGTGACAGACAGGCGGAGTCACGAGTGACTCCGCTTTTTGCTCTTGAGACACGGAACTCTAAAAATAACTATGACCAGTGTAGTTTACTTCACCTGCTTATATGCCGCTAATATACAGTTCATATTACACCTTGTTTAATTAATGTTGTTTTTCTACAGGACCATGTGACGTGGAAACCGGCCAAGCCAGCATCATCGTCGATATAGAGGAGAGCAGGGGAAATCGTAAGTGTTGAATTATTTATACCTGTCTAAGGTCTACAATAAATGCTCCACTTTCTAGTGCTTTCAAAACATTTACTTAGAGTGAATAATTGTTCAATATGAAACTTTCATTCTTAAGAAAGCATTGACGTACTTTGTGTCGTGACAGTACTAGGTAAATCCTAGATCACATTACTTTGCTTGCTAAGGGCCGATTTCTCAAACCCCAGATAAAAGTATATATTAGATAAATGTTAGCTCTCTCCTTTTCTTTCATATGTCATTAGAAAGTGACAGCAATAATTTTTAACTGACTAATATTTTTATCTGGTGTTTGAAAAATCGACCCTTAGGAAGATATTTAATTCCCTCATTTTGATACAAAAATGCCTCAAACAAAACGCATCGTGAAATTTTGTAAAATGTCAATTTTTATTATATGGATGCCACTGAGAATTCACAGACTTTGCGTACTGCACATTTGGAGCAGCCCAAATGTAGAAATATCTCACAGAAGATCGCAGTTAAATACGAATAACACTAGTTATCCAATCTGCATGTAGTATTTATAATCAAAACACAACATTAAGAGTCATCAGGTATGGTAGAGATGGTCAGGGCTCCTGAGGTCTATTCTTATTCGTTCCTGCTTCCCAGTCGCCAGGGAACTCAGTGGCATAATAATTCACTGGCGACGACTGTGTCCTACTTCAATGTGTAAGGTGCTGGCTGCTTGATGATGAATAAGGATCGTTTGGATGTAGTTTGAATTGTTTTGGAATGGCGAATGAGTTGAAGTATATGATTCAGTTTGTAAGACGATCTCGACGAGTCGAAACGTATTTATTATTAACGTTGTAAATAAAAAGAGGCTTTTATAACGAAGAGTTTATCATTTCAACGTAGACCCTGTCCAGGGTCTACATATATATTTATTATTTAAAAGACAGAACATGTGAAACTTTTGCATTTGCCAGCGTAGCTAGTCATCTACATGCCATCATGCCGTATGTTTATTTGTCAGTATTGTGTTATTAAATCTACGTTCTATAATTTACAGAAGTGAACCAAAGCACGGTACCGGCTGAGTTGCCGATCGTAGGCGAGCCGGGCGTTGACGTGTTGTTGTCGACGGTATTCCCCAAGGGACCCACGTTGTTCCAGCTGGATGGCAAGCGACTGCAGCTGCTGCAGCCGCTTGATAGGGATGCGGATAATCTTTCTCATATGGTCTTCCAGGTACAATCATACTTTGTTTCTTTCTTGGTGTTTTTAAGACCATGAAATGAGAGTAATTAATTTATTTGTCATTATTACGGATTGTTCTGAAGTACATTAGTACACGGTCAATATTTGTGTGACTAGTTTCATAACGTCATTATAACACTATCCTGTTATCTAGTTATCACATGACAGTGAGATGCACAAATGTTTTATATTGTCCGATGTAAACTCTGGGAAAAAGGGCTGTGTGACAAACAGACAGAGGTTTGGGAGACCAGAGACTAGTAAATAATATAAACTGCCCTATACATTGTGACGTAGTAATTACCTTTAAAATAATGAGCCGGCTGTGGCTATTTTCACTATGGTCTGTGTGATCATTAATTTCGTATGACACTTAGACCTCTACTTAACACATTGGCGCTATTTTTCGCCTCATTATTTTAAAAGTACCTACGCCACCACAATGTGAAGAAATTGGCAGTCTGTATATATTACTAGCCTCTGGTCATAACTCTCTAAAGCTTTGTGTCATCAACCACAATCCGTTACATCCAACTCTGCTACATTATTTATACATTTTTATTATAGCACTATCAGTGTCTATTTTAAACACGTGTGAATATAAACTTAATTAACTTGAACAGATAGCCATCTTAAATCTGGTCCGTACAACCATAAATATATGGTTTCATCACCTACACAATAGCTTAATTGGGTTAAAAATATTCTTTCCGATGGAGAAACGTAGAGGTGAATCTGCATATTGATGTCAATATAACCCGTTAAGATGTAAATTAATGATCCGCGCCCACAGCTTCTACGTATAGCTTAGCGAAGTTGTAGAAAGATCACACGGTATTAGTAAACTACGTTATATTCCCTGTTGTGTCCGCGTTATGGCTTTGGTATTATTTTAGAAATGCGAAATTCACCCACTACCTATCGGCAGCTAGTTTGTTTGTTAAATGTTGAGTTCTGAAACATAAAATATCATTTACCCCGAAAATTATTCGTAATCGGGAGAAACGGAGGGCACAATTAATTATACTATGCGGGCGAACTCGCAGCCAAATTGCTTGAATTTAATAATATGATGGAGGGAAAGAACTTTTTTAATTGTCTATCCGAGTAAGACGGTGTCGACTTAATATGTTGAATTAAACGGTAGATTATTCCAGCGCTAATGATTAAAACGCGGCGTTTTTTTACCGAGCGACGGCTCTTACCCGTCTAATCTTTGCAGCTGGTTTGCCAAGTGAAAGCCACGAACCGGCGGCGCACAACCACGGTGATAGTCCGAGTGTCCGACATCAACGACAACGCGCCGGCCTTCCAGGGAGTGCCGTACGAGACCAACGTGTCAGAGGTGAGGACTACCGACAACAATAAATTACATTCACACCACTTATTACTGGAAAGTCACACATTACTATCTCTTTCTTATACTAGCACTATTACCTACTTCAAAGAAAACAATGTACATATGTATGAATTTTGCTTTTCTGATACAACTTGTTGTGTATCTATGCGTATTTAGAAGAGCTTTTTAGATTGGCCTTCTTCTGGGTTTAAGTTTCAATTACCGCACACGTAAGCTGTACAGCGCGTGTTTATCAATAATTCACAGTCTCCATAGATGTACAATAGAGTAAACTTATTGCGTTAATAAAATTTTATGACACTCTTTGGTATATAGAATTTCTGTTTGTGTGCCGTGCCTTACCTTACCTGATAAACATTAATGGGCATTATTGTGATATAATATACTAAGGACAGGTAAATACTATATACTAAGGACAGGTAAAGTGTGTGTATTAAGGCGAGGGCCCAGGCCGATTAGTGGAAACACGGTAAAAACTCGTTTAGAAATAAAGTAATGAAGTAAATGAACTTTATTCTGCAAGTAGGCCGCAATGGCGCTTACAAGTCAAACACTAACTACTAGCGTTTCTCAAACGACCATACCGAGAAGAAACGCCGAAAGAAACTCTACAGTCAGTAATTTTCCCCTGAAATATGCTTATTACAATGATAATACTTAACCTATTTAAATAAATCTGAGTAGTAAACAACAAAAAAGAAAGAAAAACAAAACTAGGAAAACAAACCAATTGGTATTCAGGTACAACGTGTAGTGCCACAAGAAAACATGTTGAAACTGTATACGTATTACCAAATACGAGATAAGGAAAGTAATAATAATGGAAGATACTTCCCCTGGACAGTAAATTGCAAAAAAAGTATACAGGTCTCCAATTAGCTTACGGAAAACCTGAAGACCTCTTTAGTTTAATATTGTGTCACATATAGTAGCTATACACTGCTCGTTGCGATTTATGACACCGTTAACGAGCAAGCATTATGAAAAAGCTGTTTCTTGCTAAAAGGTCTGTAATGTTTTATGTATGTTTCCAGCTTGTGCTTGTGGGCACCACGGTGTTCGATAAAATACGTACCGTGGACTTAGACGCAGGCGTCAACGGTCTGGCAGAGTACTTTGTAGTACCAGGGGACAATGAAACGTTGGAGGCAGCCGGCGCGGTTGATGGCTACGGCTACTTCTCTATACCGGTGCCGCATCAGGGCGTGGTCACCGTCAACCGAAGTTTGGATTATGAGCGCACGCAGCAGTATCTAGTCACTATTGTAGCTTCTGTGAGTATGATGTTTTTAAGGTTTTGAATTAAAAAGAAACGATATTAATCACCGCTGCCTGTCTGTGTTGGTCAAATAGTCACTGATTCTCGACTAAAAGTGCCAATTGGCTATTTGACAAAAAAAATGGTGCCATTTGGAACCAGTTTTTAGAGACAATCAAATGTTTTTATGGGACCAACTACAATTAGAGCAAAACACAAAAGACGAAAACTAGAGGTAAAGTACACTATAGCTGACGAGCACTGAAAACGCTCCATACTGATAGGCAGTGAAATATGACGTCACAGTTCTATTGCCTCGTAATACCGTTGTATGGAAACACGAGTAATTTGCGATTTTGGTCGTGAAATATTGCGTTTATTATACAATTTCTTTTTTATTGAAACATGAGCATTCAATCGGTAACTTTCAATTTACATTTGAACTATTAAAAAAAAAATTGCCAATTTTTATACGGCCATGTTTTTTTATGATCTTGATTAATTTGTCTAATTTACTATTAATTGTGATAATTTGATGGTTTTCTATCTATGCGATCACACAATGTTATAAATGTTAACATGTGTCAAATATCCAATTGGATTGTATTACTAGGCTGTTGCCGGATATTTCTATCTGGATCATGTTAAAGTTTTATCTCATCAATCAAAAATAGAGTACCTATACTAAGACTAGTCAACCAACTTTTGATAATAATTCGCCATTTCTGGCTCCTGTCTCCAGGATCGTGCGCGCGACAACAAGAAACGGATGTCCAGCACTGCCACTCTGACTGTAAACGTGTTGGACGACGACGACCAGGATCCGTCTTTTATCTACAAAGGCTGCTCGCTGCACGCCGGCGCCTGTATCAACCCGGAGTATTCCAGCTACGTACGTAACTCAATCTATAGCAAATCCGAAATACATTCGTTCACTGTAGCTTAAGCCATAAGTCTCCCCATACCATGATTGCCTACCCAAATACCACGGACTCTGGCATTTTTCAACAATCGGCGCTGTTAACAGGCTGCGGGCTACCTGCAATCTTTTCAACAGGATATAAGCATACCTTGTGCGGCCTATGTCTTACCTATTACGATGCAATATCTTGACTCTGTTTCTGAGGCACCGACATCTTAAAATTACATTAGAAAAAACTTCTTAATCGTTCCACACATTATTTTTATTTCTTCATATAGCTCTAACGATTTCTGCAGGTAAATAGCGGCGTTTTAGCCGGTATATTATCCATCGAGCCGGAGAAAATCCAGGCGGTCGACATGGACACATTAGACGCCCGGATCCGGTACAGCATCACCTCGGGCGAGCCAGACTCCTGGTCGGAGTACTTCACCATAGACCAGAATACTGGCGCTGTGCGGCAGCTTAAACCAGTCGATACCGGCGTCGCTAAGAAGTTTCAACTTATCATAAAGGTGATTATATGACTATAAGTAAAGGTACTTATGTAATTCCGTGTTTAGGTAGACATGTAGTGCTTATTTAAATATTATTAATAGGTTATTTGCCACTGTCGCCATTTTATCTGGGACAAACATAGGTATTATAATTTGCTAAGTATTCTAGTACAGTACTTTTCTACTCACGAGCGCGGGTTAGCCATAGTTGCATTTGTGACTCATACGAACACAGACAATGTGCACTGATAGCTTATACCCTGACGCACACATAGATAATGTGCATGTATAGTTCAAGACTCAACCAAGGCTCGCCCGCGCTCGTGAGATAAAAGTACTGCAATTGTAGAATCATTACTCGTAGGTATGTATAGATTTTGTTCCACGCGTATTGTTTACTTGCTTTGTGCAAAAGTCCTTAACTGTAAAGGATACTTGCCTTTAGTAGATGTAACCGATACATTTTACAATCATAAGGTTATTCTTTGCTGTCCTTTGAATTTCAGCGTATGGTATGCAGTAGTTGTTGAGCGTTGTAGTAATTATGAAACCCATGTTCCAGGCCGAAGAAGTGTCAGAAGCGAGCCGCTACACTACAGCCAAGCTGACCATCACAGTCCGGCCTGTAGACGCAAATCCGCCTGTCGTACACGCGTCTTCCGACGAAGGGCGCGTCGAGGAGAACTCGCCACGCGGGACCAAAGTGCTGGACGCGCGCGGCGAGCCCATACGGCTGAGTGTCACTGATCTCGACCTGGTAATTGCTCTTTTTGTACTACAAGCTGATCATTACCGTCTTCTTGAAGCCAGCCGTCCATAGTGCGTATAGTATGCGCACTTCCACGGACGAGAATCGTATCCGGGAGAACTTGCCGCGCGGCGAGCCCATACGACTGCGTGACTGATCCCTACACCTCTAGTATAAGTTTTTTCGAAACAAAACACAAACGAACGCGTTTGCGCCTCAATTTGTATGGCAAAAAAAAGTTGTCACCAAAAGCCACCAGAGGCGCTGCTCGCGTTGACATACAATTTGAGACTAAACGCAAACGTGTCTTGTTTCTAAAAAAACTTAAGTATACTAAAGCTACTGGTGCGAGGTGATCTCGTAATGTTTGCGATCTAAATGATATTTTCCATATTAAAAATGTCATACCTGGCAAACAAGCGTACGGCCCGCCTAATGGTAGCTGGTCTGGTCTGGCCCTATTGTGGTATGATAGGATTCAATCTATTAATTTATCTGGTGTAAAACTAGATCCGTCTTAACCATCCACGTTTGAGCTTAACAAACTTGCCACTATTGACACTTCAAATACATTGCCATTTACCCATTCTTTTGTGTGTTGCACTTCTTTCAATCGACTATACCATCTGTTCTAGGGTCCTGGGGATCCGGTACCGAAATACACGTTCGAGCTCACGACCAACTTCTTCGATATTGCCAAGGATGGCTACCTCGTAGTTAATGACGACAGATTAGACAGAGATCCACCTAATCCTGGCAAATTTAGGTTCCAAGTAAGTATTGTAACTAGGAATATGACAAAATACTTGGATTATTTTTGGGAAACTAAAATTCATTCCTGTTTTTATTTCAGGTTGTGGCACGAGAAGCGAATGGCGGTGCAGCTTCGGCTCCACTTTCGTTAGCGGTACAATTGCTAGACCAAAACGACAACGCCCCAGTTATACCTAAAACGCAGCCCATTATTATCCCAGCTAGCTTGGAACCTACAGCCGTCTATAAGGTAATATATATCTTCTATATTTTTTTAATAATATATATATGTACACATAGATATCTTTCTTGCCATTGTTTGTCTGACATTAAATTTAATGTCATTGTTTTCAGGTTGAAGCGACGGATATTGATGAAGGCGAAAACGCGCGTATTTCCTACAGTATCTACCATATTTCAAACAACGGTGGCAACAAATTTACTATCGATCCCGAAACCGGAGTCATCTGTAAGTTAACTGCTGGCGTCCATATTTTCGATTTCACATGTGAATGAGTCATCTTCTGGATGAGTTAGCTTCACCGACGGCCACATTTTTCCCCCTGGCTAGATGCGGGCCAAGAGAAATTCCATTTTTGATAAAAAAAAGCTTCATTTTTCCAGCGAGCACCGGGCACCTTCAGGCCGGCGAGCAGTACAGCGTGACTGTGCGCGTGACGGACGCGCGCGGCCTGAGCTCGCAGGGCATCGTGGAGCTGTCCGTGGCGCCGGGGCCCAACACGCGCCCGCCCGTCTTCTCCGCCAGGGACTACCAGGCGCCCGTCTCGGAGGGCGCCGCTATCAACTCCACTGTGCTCACTGTCACTGTAAGTTGCCCATTGTTCGCACAGGCCTATACTACAAGTGTCAGCTGCGTAATGTTCGGAGCTAAACATCGAAGTGCGAAATAGGGACAACAACAGTAGAACATAATAATTATATATGTTAAACTTTTGTTTTGGTTGTGCGCTCACCAGCTCTCAGCACTGAATAAAAAATAGAAAATAAATAATAAAAATCGACTCCAAAAAAGAAACTACAACTTGAAAAATAATTGCATAAATTCCAATAGGTTAATATAAGAGTGAGACTTTACGCTTCTTATTAAACATTACAATATGTACATTACATATTGTAAAGTCGGTGCCATCCCAAGGAATAAGAAAATCTCATATATCAATAATCATATATCATATAATCTTATATATATATATGATAGGTAACTATTAAAATTTAGGTAATTAATTTTTACGTTGTAATGGAGTCGGTTTTAGTTTAATTTATTTCGCATTTTTAGTGAATCATTACCAGAGTGCATCTCATGACAATTCCAATAGGCTCTAACACGCAAAATACTAAAATAGCTATATGTTTAACTTGAATTTTTGAGTAATTCCCTCTATTCCTCATGTTCCCATCATCAGAAGTGAACTTTGATAACAGCGGGATCAATCTGGAAGCAAACAAAGAAATAATTTTCCAAATCTGTTCATAAATAGCGGAGTAATCACTTATCAAACATACAAAAAAAAACAGTCGAATTGAGATGAGAACCTCCTCCATTTTTGACGTCGGTTGATAAGAGTATTGGTCAACGGATTTTTATTATCAGTATAGTGTTAAGAAATGAACATATATTTTCAGGCCAAGGATCCGGAAAACGAGCCGGTGACGTACTCCATAGTGTCCGGAAATGACTTGCGGCAATTTGCTATCGGCTCAACTACTGGTATCATCACCGTCATCAGGAGGCTGGACAGAGAAGTTCTTACGAGATATCAACTGGTTCGTGAATTTCAAATTCGAAACAATTACTTGTCCTATTCTAAACAGTGGAGTAAGCTAATTCGATAATTGCCATGCAGGAGACTCGTTTAGTTTAGTTAATATTTAACTTGCACACGAAGACAATAATCGTCTATGTATTCTCATGACTTAAATCATATTATACAGCTACGTTGATTTCTGTAGGATTCTCCACAAATATCTTAGATCGATACAAACCCGACAGGGTTTAACGACACTTATCTGTCAAACCTAATATAAGATTTTTCTTTTTAATGTAAATAAAAAAATAAAAGAACACGGGAGTGACAGGGACAGCACGATACGAAGTTCGGATTTCGAAGTAGGCCCTCTTATTTCAAGTGAAGATCTCTCCACGTAACTCCAACCAGAGTAAAAAAAACATTAATTTCACTATGTCCTTAATTCCAGATGATCAAAGCGGAAGACCCCGGGAAGTTGTCCAGCACAGCCACAGTAAACATCAAGGTGACCGACATCAACGACAATAACCCGGAGTTTGATGAGGACTCCTACAATTTCCAGGTCAAAGAGGGTGAGTCGACATTCCAAGGACTATAGACCGTATGAAACTATCTGAACTCTAGAACAGCGTAGACTGCTGACCCTCCCTTAGTCATTCATTACGTTAGGTAGACTTTCAAGCATGTCTGGAAAGCGAAGCTTATTATAATTTAATAATTTGACTACAGTGTCAATTGACCGAGTGAAATGGAGGTCTCCGCTTCAGCTTCGACAAAAATGCATTCATATATCTGGATATCAGGTTGTTCCCCTCTAAAGGTCGCATCCGATTCTCGTGAAAATTTGTCAGCGGTTCGATAATTATATAGATTTTTTTTGTCAAGTCGGTTATTGGAAATTTAAAAAAAAAATTGTTTTCGAATACAACACCCGCGAGATCTACAGCTCACAGAGCCACTAGATATTATTTTCCTTTGTCAGGTCTGGCAGGCGAGTTCGTAGGCTACGTGCACGCGACGGACAGCGACGAAGGCGTGAACGCCATGGTCAGCTACAGTCTGCCGCCGCACTTGCCGTTCAATATTGACAACGGCACGGGCATGATCAGCACCAAAACCGAGCTCGACTATGAACAGATTAAGGTTGGTTATACGCTAACCCGTCGTCTACCGGTCCTGGGGATCGCCGGGATCATTACAAAATAATTCTATTATTTATTTTTTCGCCAGGAATTCACGGCTTAAGAGGCCTTATGAGAGTTATGAGTTTTAAAATGTTTTGATTTCAAATGGGTTACACCAAACCGTCTGTAATCAGCTTACGAGTTGTGTTTGTTAAAATTTGGTTCTATGAGTAATTTGTCAAGTTTCACACAAAGATTGGTTTGAAATCGTAATTAAACGCAACCCGCCTTTAGAAGTTGCATACAATTATCGTACCGTATTTCATCGGCATTTTTACAACTAATTATAGGCAGATTGTGATATTAAAATGTGGGCCAAATCCTGGAACCGCCTACAGCATTCGGGTTCAATCTAGTTGGCGAGCTTAAGCATTCAAAAGAATGTAGAGCGCCAATGGCTTGGTTCGCGGCTCGGTTCTGTTCATTCACATTTGCGAATTTGCTCGTGGGTTGTCGCTGAGAATGAAACCGAAGCACTTCGACTCACATTTGAATGGTTTATGGTGTGCATAAGGTTTATATTATCTTGTGATGTTTCAGGAGTACTCATTCGTGGTGACCGCGACGGACGGCGCGCTGGACCGGCGGCTGGGCACGGCGTCGGTGACGGTGGCGGTGCAGGACGTGCCCGACGAGGCGCCCGTGTTCCCGCGCGCGCTCTACTCCGCACACGTGCCAGAGAACGCGCACAACTACGCCGTCGTCAAGGTTCAGGTGAGCCACGCGCTGCTTTAACTAAAGCAAATAGTGGACAGATGAAAGAGGGTAGATGATTGTCGTCGCACGTTGCGTCGCGGCTTCCCCGTTGTTCAAACCTGCTAGTTGATACGTAACATGTCAAACTTACGCTAGGTACAGTCAGCGTCATATAGTTTGTAGCAGCCATAGACGCTGACTACTGAAATTTAAATATGGAAAATTACATTTTTGATCAACCTAACGCACGCTCGTAAACGTCACATAATCACCCCTCTGGAATCCAAAGTTCATATTGTGTACGGTCGCCGTATATCGTACAGACATATCAGAGCAAACAAAGTGTTCAAAAATATCTGAAAACGTATATTGTCGGCGTGATATTATAGTGCATGTTCAGATATTTTGTGCACCCTGAAGAGTACAAGTATATTTGATGGCTACTGACGCCCAAGAGTACAAGTATACCCAGTCACAATATCTATGTGTTTCCCCGGTCCGACGCCGCACAAGTTCTGTAATGACGTAACGCGGTAGGTGCACAGATTTTGTGACCTGACAGTATTAAGGTATAATAATTGTTTCCAGGCGGAGGACCCAGACACGACTCCCGACATCACATACACGATCGTCCGCGGAGACACGGAGCTGTTCTCAATCGAGCGGAAGACGGGCGTAATACGCACATTACGGCCGCTGGATCGCGAGTTGGCGGCGCGGCACGAGCTACTAGTCGGCACTGAAGAAAACCCCGGCAACGGCTCGCCCGCTACCGCCACCGTCGAGGTCATGGTCGATGTTAGTACACTCCAGGCACCCACTACTCCGTAATATATCGTTGCCGCTGCCGCCCCATACCTCTAGTATAAGTTTTTTCGAAACAAAACACAAACGAACGCGTTTGCGTTTAGTCTCAATTTGTATGGCAAAAAATAGTTACCACCGAAGGCTACCGGAGGCGCTGCTCAAGTTGCCAATATTCAAATTGAGACTAAACGCAAACACGTTCGATTGTGTTTTGTTTCGAAAAAACTTATACTATAGGTTACCGGTCGAGGTCGCGGCCGACCTGACAGTGATTTTATAAGCTTGGCCCAACAAAGCGATAAGAGTGCGCGGTTGGAGAGTAGCCTTGGGATAATCCAGCGGAAACCTCCGACACGACCGGTCTAAACTCTAAAACTGCGCTCCGGTGAGATTGGTATGAGTGGAATCGAGCTACTGGGAGTTTTGGGGCACCCACCCATACACCCAGCTCTGGGCCGTAACATTTCTCCATTAGACGAACGGTAATCAGCAGAATCCGAACCACATCATTGATTTATCCCTCTTGTGTAGGTGTGTGTTGTCTATTTTCTTGATGCTTTAGCTGCGTCCAGTCGGTAGTTACAACAATTAGCCTGATCTGTAAATGCTTAACAAAATCTTACTGCCGTGTGTTCAAATTTGTAAGAGCGGCCAAACGTACGAGACCGAGTAATTTTATCTATAAAGCAGATGTATCACAGCTACCTACCTACTTTAATTTCAATATTTCTTGTAGGATAAAAACGACAATCCACCAATCTTCACGTCAGTGGTCCGTCCAGTCACAATAGAGGATTCTTCTGCAATTGGTACTTTGGTAGAAACAGTCACGGCTTCAGACGAAGATGCGACGGCTCCGAATAATAGGTATGTTAGAACTTGGCGTGTTGTTCCATCCCATCATTGCCTGCCATGTTGTTATACTTAATTTATTATTATGAACTTCCGTGAGACGTGACGCTCATTACCTTGACAAAAAATAAGAACTTTCACTTCGCTAAAAATGCCTAATATTCCCAGTTCTACTAAAATTGTATTGAGGACATGAGTTCATTTTTTCATGGATTCGACCCAAACTTTTCTAACAAAAGACGGCGTTGGAATCGAACGCACATTATACACCGTGATTGTTAATAATCCGAAAGATTTAAGCTAACGATACTAGAGCCTAATTACAGTATATATACTTATGTAACATATAGTCCAAAAACTCGTAATTAACGAGATATTCATTATTTACAACAAATCAAAATTTAAATAATCTCCAGTGTAACACACCCTAAGGGCGTGAGCATGACGTAGCCACCTACTTCTTTTAAACGTAGATGCACTTTACCTGTATGGTTGTTAGCCAGTTTCATAAAGAAGTTTGGTATCTATCTACAAAAAGGTTTTACTACCGAAAATATTTTCATCGCGTGATAAAAGGATAGCATGCAACTAAAATGCAGTGTGGTGTACCGAATAATTATAATATCTTATCTTACACACTTCGATCTCAAGTAGCTTTTCTGTTATCATTGAGAATAGAGATAATTAGGTTTGTTATGTTCTAGTCGCGAGAGTGGTTCTTCTTATAACTGGCTAGTTTGAAATCGATTGTCACTAAAATGACACATTACAAATTATTACTATTTGTCACGCGAATATTTTGTCATAAAATAACATCGAAAATTTTATTGACTGTAATAAATAATATTAGGTATGCCGCATTATCCTTCGGCTCATTTAGCGGATATCCATTTTGTATACGGATTGTGTGATGGGAACTCGCTCCAGGCAGTCGCCGAATACCGAAGACGATACCCAGACCGTCGTATACCTCACCATTCGACTTTTGCGGATGTCCATCGACAGTTTCGCGAAAAAGGGCTTGGAAAAGCTCACAGAGAAAGGGCTATAAATGTAGATGAACAAACAGAGAACAGAATAATGAACTTAATAACAGAAGACCCAACCTTGTCATCAAGAGCTGTAGCAAGAATGGTCAATGTTAACTATCAGCTTGTATTAAGGGTTTGGAAAAGGTACGGCCTGCATCCTTTCCACTACAGGAAAGTACACGGATTAATTAACAATGACGGGCTAGCTAGAGTTGCCTATTGCCAAAGGATGAATCAGAAATTAGTGGAAGATCCTGGATTTCTAAATAAGATACTATGGACAGATGAATCGTTGTTCACGAGAGAGGGAGTTTTTAATTCCCATAATCGGCATCTGTGGTTAGAAGAAAATCCCCATGCGAAAAGGGAAAATTCATACCAGCACAAATTTTCCGTAAACTTGTGGGCTGGCATTATTGGGAATAAAATAATAGGTCCCGTCATATTTCCAAATAGACTGAATTCTGAGAACTATTTATTTTTTCTAAATAATGAATTAAACGACTTGCTGGAAGATGTCGATTTGGAAACCCGACGAACTATGTGGTTCCAGCACGACGGTTGCCCGGCCCACTACGGCTTAGATGTTCGTGATTGGCTGAACCAACAATACCCAGAGAGATGGATCGGCCGTGGAAGCGAAGTTGTAGCATGGCCTGCCCGTTCACCGGATTTAACTCCGCTAGATTTCTTTCTATGGGGAACTCTGAAAGATAAGGTTTACTCAACACCTGTAAACACTAGAGAAGAGTTGTTAATAAGAATTCAAGCGGTTTCAGAAGAAATCAAGAACACTCATGTTAACTTGAATCATGAAATCCGTTCACGATTGAATATTTGTGCTGAAAACGGCGGTACACATTTTGAAAATTTAATTCATTAAATTACTTACTCGTAATAAAAATGCATAACTGTTTCATGTTGTTGTTTATTTTACTGTAGGTACAGGTTAGCGTGATCGCTGTCAAAACAAAGTCCCTTTCCTGTAAGAGGTATGATGTAAAAAAATAAGTGGTATGATTTCCTTTCGAGAGAGATGGCGCTACTGTGCCCGTGTTTACATCGGCTCTATTATTATTACGCATTTAAAAATTAAATATGAGTGGAATCAATTAAATAAGTGCATATCGTTATAAAATACGTCGGACTGAATAACAAATATTGTGGACAGTGTTGTACATAAACAGTAATAAACAAAAAAAGTGGAAATCTAATATCAACGGACTCAACATTCAAAGTGACAACTTACCTATGAGTGAACATAAAATATACCGTAAAACCACCAAAACTTTGCAAGTGACTATATTCAAACAAATACCGGTTTAATTTGGATATTCAGTGATAAATAAACAATAACACTAACTTAAAAGTGCCAAATCATCTTCACAGTCACTCGATCGATCTCGCTTACAACGCCATCTAGCGTGATTTAGCTGAACTATATAGGCAACGGACGAGAGTATATCGGTAACGAGAGCGCTCGAGCACGTGAACACGAGTGCGCCTGACATCATTGTCACGTAACGCCACGGTAGAAACAGAGAGGGCGCTACTAGTCTATTATTAAACCAAACTATTGAACTTAATGATGCATTGCCTAGCGTGTGATAAACAAATAGACAGACTAGAATGCCTTATGTGTTCGAAATGCAGAGGATCCTACCATTATCTCTGTCTGAACATGACTTCAGCCTTTTTCAGAGAACAAAAAACGGAATTAAATAAATTTTGGACTTGCCCGTCGTGCGAATTAATTACACGCCGTGGCCGCTACGACAACACGCCAGTGTCACCAGCAGGCATGAAGTTCGTAGAACAAAAACTTGAAGATGTGAGCATGACAAGTGACTCGGACATCTCGAACGTGTTAGGCGATACAAACAAATCAATTATAACATCTCCGTCTCATCTACAAAATCGAAACCTGCACAATGCGGATTCGCAGAGAAACGAGTGTAATGATACTATTACTTTCGACAGATTTAGTTACCTAATGAGGAATGAGTTCCAATCAATGAAAGACAGCCTTGAAGAGTCCATAACTAGAAACATTAAAGAGGCATTAATAGTCGAATTTAACGCCAAAATAAACACACTAAAAGAAGATATGTCCCGCAGTTCGTCCACCTTAACACAGAAACAAGATTATTTACAGCATACCATAAACATTACAAGCGAAAAGATCAAATCTTTAGAGTGCGAAAACACAAAGTTACGCAATGACTTAGATGGATTAACTAAACAACTCGAAAGCAGAATTCAAAACACTCCATCTGAGCTCTATCATAATAAAACTATCGTTCTCTACGGGCTAAATGAATACCCGAATGAAAATGAGCACATACTTATCGATCGCGTCTCTACTTTCTTCTATGAAACACTGGGCACGGATGTCAATGGATTCATTGAGGAAATAAAAAGAATAGGAAAACGTGGTTATCGTCGACCAGTACAAATAGAGTTCATTAACAAAAGAATGAGAAATTATATTTTGGAAAACAAGTATACGTTCAGAAACACAGGCATTTCAGCCTCTGAATATTTGGACCAGGGAAGACTAGAGAAGAGGAGATTACTTCGAGATACGATAAAAGACGCGCGTCTCCGTGGTTTTCGCCCCATAATAAAAGATGATAAGGTTTTCGTAAAGGGTAATGAATACTCATGCCAGTCGAGTACATCTCGAAAACAACCTAACTCATCTTTTCGAGGAGTCGAGCATTGTGACCTCAATAAAACACAAACAAGCGGACAAACTCATCAACCTACATACTCTATCACGCAGAGCAACCTTACGTCGGTAGAAATAGCCACCCAAACGGAAGAAACATTGGAGGACGCAAGCTCGAAGACTAGCAGCCAATCAACTCAATCAACTCCTAAACTCAAGTCAACTTCAAATTGTTTTCGTCCCTAATAATAGTGATAAAGATAATACATTCCAGATTTTTCATCAAAATGTTCAGGGTATAAAGTCAAAAATTGATTATATAGAGTTAATAACACACAAGGAGCGTTACAACGTATTATGTTTTTCCGAGACCTTCATGAAAGGTAACGAACCTCATATGTTGAAATTGGATGGTTACAAATTGGCTTCTAATTTTTGTAGAAAGAAAAAATGTAGAGGTGGTGTATGTATATATGTTGAAAATGGTTTATCTTTTCATGAAATTAATTGGATTTCGAATATGTCCCTTGAATCTCATTTTGAAGTCTGTGGCATCTCAATTACTGGGCTACAGTTAACCATAATCAGCATGTACAGAACACCCGATAGCGATTTAGATATATTCATAAAAAACCTTGAGCTACTATTGTATAAGTTAACACTACGCGCCCGAAATACGGCTAAGAAAATTGTGATTACAGGAGACTTCAATATTGATGTATCAAAAAATGATAAATCATCAAATTTATTCAAGACAACGCTAAAAAAATATAATTTAAATCTTACAATACAAGAACCGACTAGAATATACAAGCAGTCTCGTACATGCATAGATAATATAATCACGAACTTCAATTTTTATACTTCCGAGGTACTAAACCTGGGAATCTCAGATCACACCGGACAACTAATAAAATTAAAAACAAACTTAAGTTTCAAGGAAAAATATTGGTTCATATCGATAAGAAGATTGAGTTCAAATATAAGCATTTTCTTAAAATATATTCAACAAATTAACTTCTCGGATGTGCTACATAGTTGTGACGCAAATTTGGCATATAATTTATTTATAGAAAAATTCCAATTAATCTTTAATCTATGTATTCCTGAGGAGCGGAAAAAAGTTACCTACAAGCGTACACAAAATTGGAAGTCAAAAGGTATAAAAAACTCGTGTCGAAATAAGCGCCACATGCACATCAAATGTTTTCAAAATAAAAATAGTAATAAACTGAGTCGAATCCAGTATCAAAATTATTCAAAAATATTAAAAAAAGTAATTCGTAATTCAAAAATAATAGCCAACAATAAATTTATCGCAAACAGTTCCAATAAAACTAAAGCAACTTGGGCTCTTATAAAACATTATACTTCTAATACAAATTCTATGAAACCTATGATTGATAGCATAAATAGAGATGGAGAAATTGTTCAAAACCCATCAGAAATTGCAGCGACGTTCAACAATTTTTTTATTGACCGAAATATTAGCGATACGACAGGGCTAAAATGGAAACCAAAAAGCGCTTCTCTTTCTCACAGCATATTTCTTTCTCCGATTAGCACATCTGAGCTAAAAAAGATTATAAATTCTTTTAAAAACAAAAAAAGCACAGGCCACGACAGCATACCTATATCAATAATAAAATCTTCCTTTGAATACATAGCTGAACCTCTTGTTCATATAATTAATTTAACACTAGAGTCCGGAATTTTCCCCGATGACTTAAAAAAATCCCTCATCAAACCACTGTACAAAAAAGGAAATAAGAATTCGATCCATAACTACAGGCCCATTGCACTGTTGCCCACATTTTCCAAAATTATTGAAAAAGTTATTTATGTTAGAGTTGTAAAGTTCGTCACTGCAAAAAACCTATTAAACGAAAACCAATTTGGATTTCAGCAAGGCAAATCCACATCCTTAGCAATATTCAAAACATTTAAGCACATTTGGGACTCGGTTAATAACAGAAACCCTTGCGTTAGCCTCTTCCTTGACATGTCCAGAGCATTCGACTGTGTAGTACCATCTATATTGCTAAGGCAGCTTGAACACGTAGGTATTAGAGGCAATGCTTTGAAATTATTTGAAAATTATTTCATGAACAGAGAACAGGCGACAATAATTGATACTTACAATAATAATACTAAAACCATTGAACAAGTACGATCTAGTTTTAAAAGTATAAAACTTGGTGTACCACAAGGCAGTATTCTGGGGCCTTTTTTATTTTTAATCTATGTTAACGAATTACCTAACATTATGGACGAATTATGTGTGATGTTTGCCGACGACGCAACAATTTTGTTTTCTGGTGAAACGTTAGACCAAGATTTCCAAAGTAATATAAATGCCACCATAAAAACTGTTGTCAGTTGGTTAAAATCAATAAATTTGCAAGTAAATTCAACAAAAACCAAACTTATTCAATTTCGAAGCCACAAACAAAGCTCAGCTAAATTGAATGTGGTGGAATCTGGCATCCAAATTGAAGAAGTAGAAAATATAAGTTTCCTAGGCATAATGATAGATCCTCATCTAACTTGGAAACATCATATACAAAAAATTAATAACAAAATTTCCAGTCAATGTTACGCACTATCTATACTAGCTGATACATGTTCTCAAGAAACCGTTATTACAGCGTACTATGCCAACATATACTCCTTGCTAACTTATGGTGTCATATACTGGGGCAACTCGACAGATGTACAGTCAACTTTTGTTCTGCAGAAAAAGTGCTTGAGAATTATCTTTCGTATGAATAACCGTCAAACACTCCGTCATATTTTCAAAGAGCAACGCTTCCTGACATTAACTAGCATTTACATTTATGAACTCTGTAACTTTGTAAAACGTAACAATAACTACTTCATTACACTAGCCTCTAAACGTGATAATTTACGCACTCAGTATAGGTACAACTTAGCACTGCCCTTAGCAAAAAACAAAACCTATGAAAAAAGCGCCTTTATGAGTGCTATACGAGTTTTCAATCAGCTACCCAATGAATTAAAAATGCTAAATGATATGAAATTTAAACGTCACTTAAAAATATGGTTGATCAAGAACGCTTTCTATTCCCTAAAAGAATTTTTTGAATTTACTCCTTAGGAGAAAATACTAATTTAATAAACTTGTATATAGAATGTTAAACATAGCATAAGATTTGTTTTTCTTAGTTTTAAGCAAATATTGTACACCCGAAATGGGTAGCCGTTGAAACCTAACACTTGTAACACCATATCTGTAACACGGTTAAACAATAAAGTTTTTCTAATTCTAATTCTAATTCTAATTCGAATATTATCATGCCTAACAATTTATGGTTGTAATTGTCAGTCAAAAAAAGATACCTAAAGTTTCAATGTGGTGCCAATAAATAAAAAATGAAATTATTCAATACAAACATCGTGCTAGACATAACTTGACAATTCTTGTCATTCATGGAATACAAGTGACGGCAATCGCCGTTCCTCGTATGATTTCGGAGCGATTCGTGAAGTGTCATGCTCGCTCTCTGTTCTTCAACTTGAGTTTCTCACCTAAAGGCTTGTTCACAAAGAAGTGGGCAATTAATAAGATTTAATTTGTACTGAAATAGTAATTTCATTAAGACGCATAATTAGACCCATGTTGATATAACATTATTTACTCGTAATGTCGTCAAAAATACGTGGTTTAAATCTTTCGGGTTATTAACAATCACGGTGTATATAGGCACGACTTTAGAACCTGCTTCTTGAAGGCAGGTGCTGTGTAAGTTTGCGTTGTTTATCCGTTAATCCTATCTTTTGAAGGTTCTACGTTTCAAATCACGATATTGTTTGGCAGGGTGCGGTACAAGCTCGTCGGCAGAGGCAAAGCTACGAAATACTTCCATGTAGAACCAGATTCTGGCGCTGTCCGTGTCCGCGACGATTTGAGGAAGGAAACCGACAGCGAATACACAGTGGGTCTCTTTTATTTATTCGAACTTGTTACGCCATACATGTCCAAGTACAAAAGGCGGGCGTTTCCTTTACTTGATTAACAAGTATGTAATTTGATCAGATTTGTCATTCGACTGATTTCATTACAATCCAATTGGTTGATGGACTATGGCTAGCCAGGCAGTTGTTTTTTGGTCATTGCAATTTAGGGGTTCTGAGGAAATTATATTAAAAATGTTGATTCTGTACTGTTTGTGTTGTTTGGTGTTTAAATATTTCTTGAGTCTCAAAAGTGTTTCATTATATCAATTCATCAGTTGTTTACCTTCATATTAACTTCTGATTGTGACGATTTGTAGATTTGTTGAAGTACAGCCCTTAAACAAACGTTCCTGCGTATATAAAGTTTAATTAATATTTTAGGTGGATGTTCAAGCGTATGATCAAGGCGAGCCAGTGCTGTCTACCCTCACTAGCCTCACAGTTTACGTGAGCCACTCCGCCACCGTGCCTCCAGACGTAAGTTTTACCTTCTATCCTATAGCTACCTATTATATAGTTTAAAGAAAATCATCCTCTTGCGCATCAGATATTGGGACCAGGTGCCAGGAATCTATTTCTAATACCTACTTTTATGCCGATATAAGAGTATGAAAAAGAAATCCCTTGGCAATATTTCAAACGGTCGTACAACTTATGTTTTTATTCGCAGGTTGGGCTTGGGTTCGCTGACACGCTATATACGGAGCACGTGGCTGAGAACTCTCCCAACGGCACACTAGTCAGAATCTTGCCGCTCCTGAACAAGAGAGAACATTCCCCTGATACTCCGCTCAAGTGTAAACTGACAGACACATCGCAAAAAGGTATTCCTGTTATATTATCTTCTAAAATAAATAGTGAATAATCGATTGGTGTTTTTGCCTCCAAAATTAAACATATAAAAAAATCTTAAGTTAGTGGGTTACTTTAATGTTATGCTTACATTTGCTTTTCGGGTTGAAGAATGTTTATTTCTCAAAAGAAGATATTACAACTTGACTTAGATGAGAAATTAATCATTTACAAATAAATGCATGCATTTTTATGTTATTTTACAATAAATAAGAAATTTTAAATTAATATGCAAATATAACTTATGCAAGGGATTAAGCTAGGTACATGTTTTACATCGCTTAGAGTGCTTCTAGCTCATAAGACTATGTTATGATTTCTAAAGCGGGTACAAACAGGGCTGTACAAACAGAGTACAGGCAGCGGGATCTACCCGCACCGTACTACCGTACTGTGTTTTTGCGCTTTTGAAATAACTTATTTTATAAAAAAATATTAAGGTGTTAAAAATTACTCTTTGCGGCAGGTGTATTTTACGTAAAACTGACGGAAGACCGAGACTGCGCGATCTACCTCAACACCAGTTCACTGGACTATGAGACCCTCTCCGAATATTCCCTCGAAGTCCAGTTAGAATCCATCCAGGGTCTCATCAACCCCGAGAGCAGCAAAGCCAACGTGAAGGTTCACGTGACCGATGTGAACGACAACTCGCCTGCGTTCGTCGGCACCGACCACTCGACGATACCGGCCGCTAAAGGGAAATACTACGCTATCGTCACTAGGGACATGCTTTTGGGCACCAGTGTTGTGCAAGTTAAGGTAAGTTCCCACCAGGGTTAGGTAATATTTTTAGGTAGGCCCAGCACCGTGTATCCTAGAATGTTATCCGTCTTCTTTCGAAGTCCTAAAAATCTCAATTTATTGTCAAACCAATGTCAGTTACTCAGGTACTTCCTTTAGATCGTCGTCTCGGTATCATAGTTTGTTAGTTTTTTTCAAAACTTTTAATATAAATCCTTTCTAAAATATGACATTAGCTCTGCAAGTACGTGTTACTCTACCTTGTCAATAGTAGTATTAACCTCTTCACCGCCACAGTAGGTTCCGTGTGTCTCGCACACCAATATTTATAACAAAAAACTGAAAATGAACCTTAGTTGATAGCACGTAGTAGGTTCCCTTTACAATCGTCGACTTGATATGAACTTATGAAGTCATGGCGTGTGGGGAACTAAATGTACTGACTTTAACATGTCAACGGCGGCGAAGAGATCAATATTATTGTTATTCTGTTCAGGCCAAAGATCCTGACAGTGGAGCTTTCGGGAAGCTAGAATACCAAAAAAATTCATGGACAAAGGCTGCCGAAGAATACTTCAGCCTCGACTCGGACACGGGGGTAATTAGTAACATCAAGACCTTCGAGCATGTACCAGAAGACGTACTGCCGTTCAAGTTCAGTGTGACAGCGAGAGACAACCCTAACTCTCCGCAGGATTATAATATTGCCAGAGCTTCTATTGTGGTTAGTAAAATAAGTAAAAATACTTATTGGTAATGTGTCTTTAAGTTTACTCTATTTTTCTATTTGATTTGCTCTGTCTTTGTACACAAACACAAACACAATTCAAGACAACTAAACAAAAGTATTAGACAGAAAAAAAATGTGAGTGTAAATACTTATAACTTGCAACATTTTTACAGATAAACACAAGAAGTCAACTATTTTTGATTACAGTTATCGTTATATGACATCAGTTTTGTGGCATCTATGGGGGAATTATACAATGAAATATTATAATACGATAACATTTTTCAGATAAATCTCCTCCAAAAGGATAACCAACTAGTGGTAGAAGTAGCTTCGATGGACTCCGAAGCGCTGCGTCGCCGTGCGCGCGCAGTACTAGCCGCTGTAGAAGAACGGAGTGGACTAGTCGCGGGGCTAGAGAAGCTGACAGCACGGCATTATTTAGGCGACAACGGCACACTCGAGAGCGATGCGCACGGCACCGACATCTGGCTGTATCTGCTCGATCCCAGTACCGGGAAGATACTCTCGAGGGACTCCAAGAGCATTGTCAAGTAAGTTTTTGAAAGCCATCTAATGTTGGAAATATATTGGTTTTGGAGAAGCGGAGCAGATTGGTCCCTAGACTTTTTTTTTATACACTAAAATCCAATATGTAACGAGTAACGTGCATTTTTTCGGCCTTTTTTTGAGATAAAGAAAATTATCACATTTCCGATTTACAATGTATTTTTCCGAAGTAGACGACTATAAAATTAATTCGATTCTTCAACGATTTCTTAAAAAATACAGTCAAACGAGATTATTTCGTGGACAAACGCGTTGTTCACCGTAAAAATAAGAACAATACATATACATAACAATAGCATGTGGTCGGTAATTACCGGGCTCGGTAGATGACGGATTAAATGGAAATTCCGAAGTGGTCGTTCACGAACGGTAGGTACGAGTAGGTCAGTCGTACAAGAGCCTCGCCTCTCCCGCAGAGCGATAGACGGCGGGCTGAGCACGGCGGTGTCGGCGCGCCTGTCGGCGTCCACGAGCCAGCCGCACGCGCCGCTGGCGCCGGCCGCGCCGCCGCGCCGGCCGCAGCTCGCCGCCGCGCCGCTCGCCACCGCGCTGCCCGCCGCGCTGCTCGCGCTCGCCGCGCTCGTGCTCGTCGCGGCCACCGCCGCCACCGTCTACATCTGTGCGTCTTGGAACAGGTGAGACCTTATCCTGCGTCCTACTAATATTAATAACTGCCGGTACTTTTGGCCCCGCCCCAGCCTCGCTGCCGGTGCCGGCGGCACCCTACGTTAGTTTTTATGCTTTGTAAGTGTATTTTTAGAGAATTAGTATAAATAAAGAGATAATAATGATGTTTATTCAACGGTTAGCCGTAAGACTTACATTACTTCAGGACGCAAATGAAAACCGGAAGCTGTTTCAATAATTAATAAAAAAGTCGCAATTGTAACAAAAAAATTAAAACGGGTTTGATAATGTGTTTTGGCTGTATACGATTTATGCCATGTTTTTATCACCTTTATACTTTTTAAAAAGCTTGGTCCTGGGACAAATGCTGTAATTTTTTTATGTAATATTACAGGCGCGTAAAGCGTAATAAAAATAAATACTTTATAGTTATATTCGAGCAATTCGTCATTTCAACGAAATAAAAAACGACAATAAGCAGCAAATACAAAACAATAATATAAGATTTTCTTCAGGTATAAGAAGCACAAGGAGCAAACGATGCAGCAGTACGGCACGCTGAGCTTGTCGATGCCGCCGCCGCGCCCGGCTTCAGGCTATGCGTCCAGCGAAGATGACCCCGCGCCCAGATATGAGACGCAGGTATGTTCCTAGTCCTAGACGTACAGTCTAGATTTAGATATATCATTCGCATAGGTGCTGCAGGTAGGACCACCGGACATGACGATTCATCATCCTCCTAGCATTAAGTATCTCAGTACAGTTGCATCCTGATGCTCGGGGTCCTCTACCTAAAGCCAAGGCGTAAGCAGTAGTTTTTACGGAAGCGACTGCCATCTAACCTTCCAACCCAAGGGGAAAATAGACCTTTATGAGATTAGGCTTGCCAAGTGAGTGGACAACTTGACTAAGTTAAGGCCACCCAAAGGCCTCTAAATTGGCATAACGACTGCTATCGTAGACAGCAGTCGGGATCTACGGCTTAACGTGCCTTCCAAAGCACGGGAGTACTCAGTTAATATACCATTATTACTATTATATTCCAGGTTTTGAACATGGCAGTGGACGACGCGGATCTACAGCTCGACTTTAGTCCTAACAATCATGCATTTAACATTCACAACGTTCAGTACATGTCAAAAGACAATGGTAAGAAAAAATCGACTACACATTGCATTTCTTAAACATCTGTGTTACGTAAAACTGCTTATGTTATCGTTATAATATAAGCATGTTTGTCAGAGTGTGGGAATCCATAGCATTTAATAAGCGCCTGTTTGTCAGCACGGCGTTAGGTGTAGGTATATAAATCCCCGAAATGATAAGCTTATATTTCCGAATTCACGTGATAATGATTAGTAAATGCGATATACGTTAGCGCATTGCATATAACATAATTTATGCATGACGAGGTGGCAATGCAGCGTCACCTATAATTTCATTCATAACGGTAATTTCATAGCTAATTATGCTATGAAATGTTTGTAAACAATAATTACACTAACAAGCCTAATTACGATTTATACTATTATAGGTGAACGCAGTCCAACGTTATCCGAAACAGCTACAACGGCGCGAGCGTCCAGCGTTAACGAAAACGGTACACTCAACAACCACCACCAGTTCGACACAATGGCAAACAACACTTTCTCACGGCCGCAGCACAACACACAGACCCTCAACAGACGGGCGCCGAACAACCACGCGCTCAACAACGCGCTAGGAACACTACCTAGAGCGAATAATAACAATGTGGGAGGAGGACTTCTCGCTACCACACTAGGACGGAAGATAAACGGCGGCAATAACCATAAGAAGAAAAACTCGCCTATTATGGCGTACGACGATATACCCGGCTTGCAGAGGTGAGTTTGTGGCTTTTTCCTGTACATTGTTATAGGTGTACCGTCTCAGTCGGTTTCTGCACGTAGGAGGGAACGTTTAAGCGTAGCGGACGGCGGAGAGGGGCATGTCTCTGCTACCCATTTCCCGTCCGCTACCCTTTGCCGTGCATGCACCGTCCAAGTTAAGCGGTAAACCTATATAAGTAGTATAAATTCAGGTTCAAGGCCTCTAGTATCTCTTTCACATCTCAATTGCATTTGAATAAACATGATATTTGGTAGCTAGATGTAAAGACTTTCAGGGATGATAGTGGAAGTCATTTAAGCCCACGTGTTTTAGAACTTCCTTAGTTCCTATCGCTACTCTAAAATTACGATAACCCAGAAAAGAAAACTTGAAAAAGTCTTGTTTTAGGGTCGGCACCCTAAAACAAGACTTTTTCAAGTTTTCTTAGTTTTGGTACGGATACCAAAATGGTAAAAAAGGAACCTTTATGGTTTTACTTTGTCAGTCTGTCTGTCTGTCACATCGCTAAATATTTCAAGAACTACTTATGCTATCGTTTTGAAATTTGGAAAAGTTATAAAAATGGTTACCCTAACCATGATGCATAAAACATTTTTATTTTCTGTGAAAAATGACAGATACTAGGTGGTTCAAAATTTGAAAGTCTAGTGAATATGTAAAGTATAGGTATCATAAGAAAGGGCTTGAGTTGCAAATTCTGAATCATTTTTTTACGTAGTCATTTAAGATATATGAAGGAAAATGTTAAAAAAATACCGTTCCCCCTTATCTTCGAAGTTTACCAAGGAAGAAATATGAAATTATTACATAACATTGATATTAATGTATATTTTACAGGAAAAATATAAATATAGCTCTATCTAGTTTTTCTATTTTTTATCATCAAAAAACATTTCTATTCTAAGTTTGTCATTTAATCACCATTGCATGTTTTTTTATATAAATTTTTACGCAATTATGATGAAAAAACATTGAAATCGGTTCACGTAATAAAGAATTATCTTTGAAAAACCACCATACTAAGTTATTCAGTCGCTTAAATTTGTAACAAAATTCGTCAATAGATGGCGCTGTACCCATGGCGATCAACTGCTTCACCACGTTGGTGAGATTTTCCTGAATTAATAGGGTTGGAACCGGTACACATCTGTGTACGGAACCCTCGTTGCGCGCGTCGGACTCGCACTTGTTTTTCAGTGTATGTCTAATTTTCATAATAAAATGGCGCATATCTTGAAATAAGAAGGCAGTAAGTGTGGTCTAAAATGACCTCCATCATTCCTGAAAATGTGAAAGTGTTTACGTCTAGCTACTAAACACCCTGTGTTTCACGTGTTTGTTTTGACGCGTTAGCTCCGCGCGCGAGGCAATGCAACAGATCAAAATGTGATTAGGATTTACAGCGACGAACAAAAATAAACCAAAAACCTGCGATTTTGCTCCTAACATGGGTGTTTACCTTTAAACAGTGTACTTAACTTTTGCGTTTGAAATATGAACTATAAAAGGTAAATGTTACTTTGTTCTGTATTTACTTGGGTCGGTGTCTGCTTTAAACTTTATTAGTTCGGCCAACCCTTTCACGTTAAAAGTTAAGTTTGACTAGAGCTTTCATAAAAACATATTACAACAAAGTTTAGATTACAATATTGCTGGTTAAAATGTGTGTGGTTATTGTTTACAGAGCTTCTGATAACGAAAACGTAACGTTTGGAAAGAGGAACATCACTGGCTACTCATACGATTCGCCAGTGGAGACCACTACCGAGCTATAGGACATACAACTGTTTGTCCTGCAAACAGCCCAATACAGAAGACCGGTCGACTTTTAAAGTGACTTATAGTGAATCTCAAACTGTGTAAGAGACAAAGTGAATGTCCGTCCATAATAACTAGAACAAGAAATTATATGTTACATTATATTAGATATGTGTTCAACGAATATTAATTATTAATGTGTGAGATGAGATGAGATACCGAATACGACTGAATATGCTTCAAGCTAGAAATTAATGTGAATAACGAATTTTTAGATATCTTTATACGTAATAAGTGTACTTAGCAAAGGCTAGTCTTTTGTATTCGTGAATAAACTGTGCATAATAAGTATTTTATAATTGTAAATAGAGGCATTATTTTGATAATGTGTATATTAATTAGGGTACCTGAAATAAGGGCAGGTGCAGATGTTTAAATTGTGTTCGTTTTGCGTGCCTCAATATTGGCTTGTGCCATCTGGTGATATTGTAACATCTCCGTCCATCTTGTAACTGGGAAATATCCACTATTGTCATATTTTTCAGGACGGATAAATATAATTATAATTATATTCTTTGTAAAACCTCCAGAACACCTGATTTTTACTTTGTATGAATATTGTGCCAGTTATTTTTAAACAATATAGATTTTAGTTCAAAGAGAATAAAATTTTAGTGTAATGAACAAAACAATGCTCAGTTTTAACTCGTGTCGCATTAAGGTGAGATTTTAAAATGAAATTGAATCTTTCACATAAAACGCTTAATTTGCAAGTGTTGTTGTGGATGTTTTTTTTAAAAACGATAGCAGAATGCTGTCGTTAGTGACAAGCATCTTGGATTGTCAGTGAATAATTTGCAAGAAGAGCCATATAAGATAAACGCCGCGTGCTCTACACTGACCCAATACATGTCACTGTCTTATGTCATATTATATGAACGTGAAAAACAGGTGTCAATTATTAGGTATTAAGGTTTCAATCATTGGGGCGTTTACCTTACTGTATTTAGAGCAAAACGACTAAAGTTCTCTACGAAGTTCATTTTAAAAACTCACAGCATGCACCTACATATGAACAATGGCTCTTAATAGTGCTCTGTGCCAAAAAATCTTATGACAATTAACAATTTTTACACCTATTTATTATATTGGCTAGGATTGTAAAATGTTACCTATGAATTCCTTTGTATAGATTTGTAAATGTATTAATGTACGGTGGAATAAATTGTTAATATAATTCTTTCAATAAATTATTTGTATTTTCAATGCTTTATTTAATTGTAGTTTATCTACACAGGATTAACCCATTCGAGGCTAAGCAAAGCTACGTGTGCTATGCTGTACATTTTTCCGCCTAAATCACAGGTAGAATAATCATGAGGGCCATTATGTGGGCCATTGACCGTGAATGTGAAGGCGAAGCCCTTATTTACTACTGGTTGTAAGTTTTTTTTGTATTCAGGTTTTCTTCGTTGCGTTGTTCCTTACGAGCAATCATTTGTCTGCCGATTCACATAATGTAGGTGCAATTTTCTGTATCAATCAGATTCCAAGTAAGTTAGGTCAAATAATATTCCTGTAAAGTAAAATGTCGATGTCGCTATTTTTATCCTCCTTGCTAATATCCTCAAGAGTCCGACCACGCTAACTCTGCATTGAAATAATTTGGCAACACTACCTCAAACGTCACATTTTCATACAAATATGACGTATAATGCACAGTGTTGCTAAATTATTACTTGCAGAGTTAGCGTGGTCGGACTTTAATATAAAAGTATATGGAGGCAGGTATCGATCACCAAAAAGGATAGTAGATTTGCCGAATAAAAAACTGAATGCTAATGAAGACTGTTTAATCCGAACATGATTTAATTTTGAAAATAAATGAGTACGTACTCGTACAGGTACATACTTATGAACTAGTTCCGTATTTTTTTTTTGTCGTAATAGGTATCCTGGTACCATCGCGAACAGGGATTATAATTCAAATCGGGGCTCACACGACATCGGGTAACATCTGTCATTTATTACACGGCTAAATTACGGACAATGACAAGTGGCTCAACAATCCCGGTTCGCGACTGTAAGGTACTTTACTTGCTGATGCTTCTTCAGGTGCTTATTCCTCGCATGGCGGGCTGCCACCTGCTAACAATCGTTAAATACGGTATAGGTAAGTACCACTAGAGTTGAAGTCACGCACACAACAACATGTCATGAATTGCAAGATATACCAAAAAGTTTCACTTAACTGTTTTGTTAATTATTGTGATAATCCATATTGAAAGGAACCTTATGGCGGCCGGCACTTACGCCTTTATTGCCGCTGTTCCAATACAATAGTGAATAGCTGCAACGTAAGCGCCTGCCGCCATAAGGTCCCTTTCGATGTGGATTATCACATTATTTAGGTACACTAAATACAACAATACAATACAATACAAATACTCTTTATTGCACACCTCAATCAAAGGATACAGTACAGTACAAAAAACAATGAGAAGAGGCAAACAACAGGCGACAACGAATAAAAACAAAACAGAAAATAAAATATTTAGATCTATTATGTATTTGGATATTTGTAGACAAAAAATTTTATTTAAATAAATTAGTTATGTGATAAATAAAGCCAGACATGTTAATTTTTTACCAACTAAAAATGTTTTTAAGTGTTTCTATTTACATTCACTCCTTCAATTCATTCATTCACTTTTTGTGCAATCAGTACTTCATGTAGCCGTGTGTGTTCACCTCACTCTCGTGAAACTATATATATTTCACTGATAGCTAAATCAGCAACTTATTATTAAACGTCAAAAACGCTGTGTTAGTGTGAAGTTTGTGTCTTAGTGACGTCATCAATTACTATGATCAAACAGCGTCTTTTCTTATCTTCATGCGTATAAAATCTTTAAAATAGCTAAAATAAATTAAAGATTGATGTTTTGCGAGTAATTTCGTGCGAGTTTTTATTAGTAATGTTAAAAACAATTCATCTCTACCTCTCTCTAAACAAAACACAAAATAGGTATAGGTAGTATGCACTATGCAATGAGAAGGAATTTAGTTAGGGTATTAAGTTACGGTCCCCTTCGAGGACCAACTTTTAAAGGCTAGCTAAGGATAAAAAAAATGAGAAGGAATGATTTGCTTCTTATCAAATCCATGATTCCAGGACAACAGCGGGGTAATCACGTAACTTTTTTACTACCGTTAGGTAGATTTTAATGTCAAATTTGAATTGTCATCTCATACATTTATACTTCAAATTTGACAGTAAAATCTATCTACCGTTAGTACATAAAGTTACGTGATTCGCCTGCTGGAGTTATCTTATAGTTTTGATTCTATTGCCAGTGTCAAGAGTTGCGGCATAATCTATATTTTGATTTCATTGACTTAGAAATGTGTTTTCCTGTTTCCGAATGAGCTGAATATTCGATTTTAATTTTAACTTGATATCTTCCAAACCTTCCCGAGAAAACTGGTTTTTGACACTCTTGACAGGCGGACAGATAGACAACTAAGTGATCCTATAGAGTTATTACACATACTTATCTATGGTCCTAATGGGACACGTTTTTCCTGTAGATGTACATACGGAAACTTTAAAAGCATCAACCGTTTCATTTTATCAAAACAGACTTACTGCATTCACGAGCGCTAACGCAAGCGTTTTGTTCATTCCTGAAGTAGCCAGGCTTGCAACGACACGAAGGATGGCAACAGTCTATCGGCGTGCAGGGCTCTTTAGACCAGAGGTTCTTGCACTCCTCGGTCCTTGGGCAAGTCGGCGGGCAATTGACGAACACTTCATTCCGTCCGCATATGCGGGGAGCTAAAAACATATAAGCAGATAGTGAAGTACACTTACTATTGTTTATTGCATTAATCTAGTTCCATGCATTTGGATGAGGTTTGTTGCACACGGTGGGTCTCTACCAGTCATACATCCTTATCTAGGGTGGGTCTTGATGTAAGTCAATTGCGCCTCGGAGGAGTGCGGTCTGCCTGAGCATAAACGCGTACGCGGCATAAACGTTAGGTACGCACGTTCGCTCTATGCGCTCCAAGTCTGAGTTTGATTAATATTTCTTTCACATCCTAATCACATTGTAACATTTCGGTCTATGTTTTGATACCCACCTGGAAGCGAACGTGATTGGCATCGCCTTGGCTTTATACACAACCATTGTAAATTTAATCAAAGCAGCAATACATTTAGTCAGAGATACCCCTTCGAAGTGAATTAGACGAGGTCCGGTACTTACGGCAATTTTCCGCCTTGACACACGAACCGTCCGGCGCTCTAAATGTATTATTTGCACAGTAGCAGCCAGGAATACACATCGCTATGCACGCAAGGCACGTATTTCCTATGTCTTCGCACAATTCTGAGCACGACGAGTTGCAGTCACTATACACCTCGCCCTCGCCGCATTCAGGCGGGGCTTGGGAAGAAGTAACTAGTTAGGATCATTCACAATACAAACAGTTCAGATTTTTAACTCTGTGCCTCACTTGCAACTCTCGGGTAAAAACCAGGTTTGGAGGGGGAGATAAATTTTTGTAGCGTACATTACTTAAATGTTAACCGACTACAGTCTTCGGAGTGTCCCAAAGTACTGTTTTATCTTGGGGCTACTTCTGTTTTAATCTACGTAAGCAGTGGTGGCTGCGGGATCTTCGGAGGTGGAGGCTTGATTAAGGAATTGGGTCGCCGGCTTAGGGATAGGAGATGTGATCCGCGTTTCGGATCGTATCTGGTTCAGCAGATTTCGTTGGCTATGCTGCGCGGTAATGCTGCAAGCGTAATGGGAACTTTTGAGCCAGTTGCGGTTCGGGGCGGTCCTATTTAGTTGATGTATTACGGTTAATTGACGAAGCCTGCTTCGGATTGTTTTATTGTTGTGTGGATATCAACATGTGACCACGCCTGTTATACTGATTCAAGTCGTATCCACCTGACGAAGTCTGCATAGCGGATTAGAATTTCTCAATAATGTTAAGATGATGATAATAGTAATGTTTTCCTTTTAAGTAAAAAAAAATGACGAATGAAATGAAATGAATTTCTTTTTAAGTACCTCTAATGAAAATGTAAATGATCCCACAAAACATAAAAACCAACATGCAAAGGTATAAAACTTACAGCATTGATATGCTGGTACACATGTTCCATTGTCATGTCTTATGTAGTCGTCTTTGCAGATACAACCGGTTCGATTACATACGAGGGGACACACTTTGGGATTGCGATCGAATCTGTTCTTGCAAGTCTTTTGGCAGTCATTGTAACAATCCGTAGAGACCTCGTTCGGGCCACATTGATTTGGCTTGGCTGAAGCAGAAAATGACGATGATGTAAGCACGAAAAATCTTTATAGGTGTCACCGGTAAAATCTTTGCCACTGGCAAATATGGCTCATCGCACACATCAGGTCGTTACCTCACGCTTTTGTCGCTTCCAAGTGCTGTATTCGAACCGTCACTACACTATTAAGGGTAGGTACCCCACGTGTGCGTTGAGCCTTAGAATATACGTACTGCATTGTTTAGCGCTAACACAGACATTTTTGTCATTTCTGTAATATCCAGGCTTGCATCGACACTTAGGTTCGCAACAGTCTATAGGTGTACATGGTTTTTTAGACCACAAGTTTTCACATTTTTCGGTCCGAGGACATGTCGATGGACATTTATCGAATACTTCGTTAGGGCCGGAGCACTTGCGCGGAGCTAAAAAAAATCAAAAATCATTTATTTTTAACGTATACACAAAATGGTGTTAAATCCTCCTTTTAAATATAACACTTGTGTTAGGAGGCATTCGCTCTTTCCTACAAAAATAAATGTTAACTAATATAAGTTACAAAAACTATAAGCAAACTGAGAACTAAACAATCTCATATGGTGTGGGAGAAGAATATCTATGGAATTATACCTATATTAAGGGAAACATACGCAGTAGCGTGTCAAACCGAGTTTCCCACAATTCGCCATTTTACATACGTACCTACTCATAGTATAAACATGTGGGTGTATTTACTACTACTGTAGTAGATGTGTGATTTTACTGTTGCTGTAGGTATAGGGGACATATGTGTTAGTGTGCGTAAGTATAATTTAATAATTTGTTGGTGAAAATTTACAACCTGCATCATTGGTGGTTAAGACAAGAATTCGGTTTCCTTTTAACCATATCGTAATGAGTTTCTTACATTAAGTTAAGTAAGTTTTGTTGTACATTTTTGTGGATCTGTTTACCTTCTTGTGTCAGAAGACAGAAGCTGCCCTAAATTGTCTCTTAGCAAAAATTGTTTTAGAAATGTTAGGTTGAGTGATAACCGACTGGGGATTACGTTTTATATTTTCATTCGGTTTAATTTTTGAACCCTAAGAATGCAATTTAAAATATATAACTATCTTATCGTCAGAACATTTGCGTCTCTGTAGACATTTGAGGTGATGTAACGTTTCTTTTTACTCAGGAGGACTTTTAGAATTAACCGCTATGCCCGTTCAATAACCAAAAGTTTAGTTTTATAGGTATCTCCCCAAATAAGTAGACAGTAAAGAACTATGGATTGCACCAGGGATTTGTAAATATAAACTAAAAGTTCCTTATCAGATATATGTCTTAAATATTTGAAAAGCCATGTTAATTTCCTTATTCTATTAGCAGTAACATCTATGTGTTGATTCCAAGAGAGTAACTGATCTATACTTAAGTACCTAAGTATTTAGTGGTCGGAACATGGTAAAGGGAGGGGCAGGGACAATTGTTTACGTTGTTAGCAAGACAATTATGAGCAGTAAGAGTTAAATTAGATTTATCAGGTTGAGACGACTTTAAAATTGAGAACGTTATATAATTAGTTTTCCTGATGTTCAAAGTAAGTAAGTTTGTTTGCAACCATGTTATGACCTTCGACAAACCTGCCTCAGCATAAGAATGAACCTCCTCCCAAATGCCTCTGTGGAACAGAAGTGCAGTGTCGTCTGCGTAGGAGATTGTTTGATTTGATTATTGCGTATTTATATATATTTTATTTACCGTTGTCGAGTTTCAACACGTTGCGTTCTATCGAACGTTGCGTTTAGGACTTGCGTCTTCCGTGCTTTTCCCTTCACGAAATTCGAATTGTCTAGGTGACAAGAGGTCAAACTTACTTACGAATTTTATTAGTCTACTGTTTATTACTTTTTCCAGTATTTTAGAAATTGAAGGTAGAACCGAGATTGGTCTATAATTGTTGACGTCGGATCTGGTCCCATCTTTATCTATTGGGTAATGATAGCCCGTTTTAGCGCTTCAATAAAAATAATCAATTAAGCAGCCAGCTAGGTACACTCAAGGGCTTTAATTGTTGAGCCGTTTAAAGCTGACATTATACTGGACAATCCATAGCTTATATATGGGCATCAGTATAAAGTGAGCTCTAAATGGCTCAACCATTAATCCGTGAGTGTACATAAAAATCCGTCCAGTTGGTTATAGATATTACACATGTTTTAAAAACAACAATGCATCAAATATGAAAGGTATAGTAAGCATGTACCTAACTTAATAGGTACCTAATGATTCACGGGTTTGCATCATGTTTCTCAAACGCACGCATTCGCCTTCCTTTTATACAAAGTCATCACTGTTATAACTTACGGCAATTTTCCGGTTTGACGCATGAGCCGTCCGGCGCTCTGACGGTGCCGTCTGCGCAGAAGCAGCCGCGCACGCACTGTAGCGTACACACCAGGCACGTGTTGTCCCTGTTGGCACACGTCGGCGGGCATGCAGAGCCGCAGTCGTTCCATATTTCACCCTTGGGGCACCGCGGTGGCGCTGCGGCAACGACAACCGGTTTATGTGTAAACATTAATTTATTTGTAGACTATATCAATAGTCAGGTCTACAAGCAAAGGATGATGGCGATACCATCTCCATGCGCACAGTATGACACATCCGAACTAACTGGACATGGCCCTCAACATTAATTTTTTGTAGACTAAATAAAATTAATCCGGTCCGGTCAGCCATTCGTGGGTTTGAAGGTCCCATTTTACGGATTTTCGTAAAAAACTTGTAAACGGTGGCCCATAGCAAAAAATGTTGTGAGTCATAACTAATTTACATAAAATTCTCTAGAAATAAGATCCTATGCACTTTTTCGCTAGGATGAATATTTAATGACATTTTAAAGGGGGAAAGGTAATTCAGAAAAATTATAAGTGGCTTCTCATTACTTTTTTTTTCAATATTTTTAAAAACAATAGTGTTTATATATACTCAGTTCTAAACATCGATACCCCATTCGATGGGGCCGGTATTTTTTTTAGCGCCCCACATAAAATATTTTTTCCCTTTAAATCTCATTAAATATTCATCATACCTTTTTTGTAGAGAATTTTATATAAATTACTTATGTCAAAGAACGTTTTTTGTCATAGGCAACCGTTTACGAGTTATTTAAGGTAAACCGAAAAATGGGACCTTCAACTCATATTATCTTACGAAACTGCTATTTTTGTAATACTATTATTTCTTCGAGTCTCATATTAGTAGTTAAAGTACGTAGGTACAGTAACTAAGTATCACCATTTGATTTTTTAATTCCACTATGTGACGTTTGCCATACATTTTGAATGGACTTCCAAATAGTGGAGACACTGGAAACGCAAAAAGAATTGTGGAAAATTGGGGGCCCAATTTTCTATAGTTATAATAAATCGTACTAATAATAACTAATGCTCAGGAAAAACCTAAATTTTAAAAATTATTCGAATAAAATAAAGTTAATACGAAATGTTTTTAACTTACGACAATCTTCTCTTTTAATGCAGGTTCCCTCCTCATTCCTAACGTATCCTTTATTGCAGTAGCAGTCACTAGTAGGTGCACACGCGCCCATTACAGCCTCATATCGCATGTTGTCACATGTGATTTGACAACTGTTGCTGTTGGATTCAAAGTGCTCGTTTATACCGCATCGTCGCGGTGGCGGAGGTGCTGCAAATTACGATCGGGAAATCAATTGGAGGGGTTACGAAATAGCTGGGCCATTATTTCGGCATTTATTAAATGTTATGTTTGTCGAAACGGTTAAAGATTTTAATGACGTTTTCAGTAGAAGTACGGGAACGCTACTAACTAACTCAGAGATGCCACCAAAATCTACAGCCAATTTGGTCAAAAATGTGTCGATGAAAGTGAGGCGGTTGAAACGCCAGCTCAGCGCGATTGGAACAGCCTGCACGAAGCACATTGATATCAGAATGGATCCCGAAATGTAACTCACAGATTGAACCCAAGGTACAATACTTCGCATGGCAATGTGATTTAATTTGCTTGTGCCTTTGTTTGACTTCGTTCTCATTTTTCGTTAGGTGGGCGGTTGGGAAGCATGGGAATGAAACCCAATTGTGATGCGAAGTGACGAGCTAAATTGACCTCCTGATTAATATGGATAGGGCTCATCCTTAGACACATTATTCTTCTTTCATACGTGAGTTGTTCACCTGTACAGGGCGAGTTAAGGACTTCTTCTTTGAATTTATTTGCAAATGAAAGCAGGTTTCCTCAAAATATTTCCGAACGGCTAAACGGCTTTACCTAGTAATATATTTTTTCCCTATTACGAATATTTTTTCCTTATAAACTCAGTTGTATAAATATTGTATTATGTTACATGATCTTATGATTATGAGATATGCATACGTTGGTTCAGCTGAAATCGTTGTTATTGTTCACTTGTTTTTTACAGAGTAGGTATACGAACAATACAACAATAATAGGTATAATAGGTTATTTGTAATGTGGGGCTTCAAAGTTGTTGTTTGGCGCGAGTGCTTGTATGAGCGAAGCGTGTAGTTCAAAAATACAATGCTGAGCGAAACGAGGATTTCAAAGGGACTAGACACCGAACAATTTTGCTGCCGACTGAAACACAACCTTTCACCTCATCACCGCACCGCGAGGAAAAAAGTTCAATGCAAGTCTTATGTAATTTGTACTCATTTTCATTGAAGGGATCATATCAAAAATCATTTTATGAACCTTTACCATTAAATTCATCAAATAGCATCTAATCAGGAACGAATCATATTATGGTTGAATACTTTTTCCTAATAGAAAAAAGTTGGAACTCATGATCATGAAAGTGCGTCACGTTAATAACAGCATTATGTCAGTGTCAAACTCAAAGTAATCGTACTGTATATGATACTTCTTTATCATCGAGTACAAATTGTACGGAAAAGATTCTTAGCAATTCAGGTTCCATACGTACAGGCTCGGCCTGTTTGGGTAGGGGAGACCTAGGAGAGTTGTGACAGAGACGAATTCTGTCTACCTATAATAGTTACTGAGCAGGAAACAACGCTGGTTTGTCGCTTTAGAGACGTTCTATTTGACTCTATTCCCGCCGGCGGCGCACAAGACGGAGTTTGCGTGCAAAAAAACGCGAAAAGTAAGTTCTTCTTCAAAATTTTGGTTAAATTTATATTAAACTTTATTACACCGTGCATTGCACGTGGATTTTTTCTTAAGTTGTAGGGTTATTTAAGTCGCAAAGCGTTGCATTGATCTTTTGTCTTTGCATCATGTTTAGAAAATATAAATTATTATTCGGACCAAGTCGTAATTTAGAGGACCTAGGAGAGTTACAAGCTGTCACAATTCTTCTATTTGCCTTAATTTTTCTGCTTAGTTAATCTACACTTATTTTTATTAATTTGTGATGTCTGTATTTGTGTTTGTATAATAGTATATTAAGGTCAAATCTTGCAAGTACAGTCCTCAATAAAAGTTTGCCTTAAAACGATATCTTTTGATAAAAAAATACCCGGTCAATGGAGATCTCCAGTGCAATACAATACAAATACTCTTTATTGCACACCTCAAAAAGAATACAGTACAGTACATTAGGCTTAAAGTAGGGGTAAACAAGAGGCGGTCTTATCGTATAAAGAGCGATCTCTTCCAGACTACCTTTGAGTAATGGAGACAATGCAACATTATATATCTAATTGAGTAGTTGGCAAACCAAAGTATCGATTTTAAGTAAATAACATGTGAGTACTTAACCAAAAACCAGTGCTAGAGGAAAAACAAAATAAAAATACTTACGGCCCGCTGAGTCAACAATCGAGTCTTCCAGCTGCGCGTGAGTGGCCACCACAGCTCCCAACAACAATACAAAAGTACTCTTCCAGTGCATGACCCTGACGTCTTCTCTACTCCAATAGTTGCTCTCAAGTGTAGCATGGTATTAGTCTTACTACGCTTTTATATGTACGTCATTTGTTTATTGTGCATGGTGTCATTGTTGTAAGTAGAATAAATTACTCTACTATTTCAATAAGAAGGTAAATAAAATGGCGTTATAAAAAAACACTCATTATATACTGTTTGTTTCATAAGTGGCACAGTATATTTTGCAACGAAGTATTTTCTTTTTATTAATGCGCAGCAATCACTTGGTATGTTTCATGGAAAAGATTGTTACACGGCGGCACGGGCGGAGATGTCCATTAACCGCATCATAAATTGAACGGTTATGAGGGTGGATCAACTATTCTTTGTTGCTTGTTACCATGGTTACGTCTCCTGAGTCACTCTTTAAAACTGTGATTTTATAGGGATTAAATCCACCAAACATGAGTTTTAGCGATAAGTATAAATCCATTTGGACATTGGTCATCTCCTGAGCATGCTTGAATTCCATATTATAAACATTTGTCTAAGAAACACGGTTACTGTTGTCTCCTCGCTGACGGGACATAGTAACAACAAGAAAAAGTTGATTGACCCATGAGATTTATATCACGCGGGGTTTACCTTTAAGTAACTGTTACACACCTCGTAGAAATAAGTATGCATGTAAATAATCTTAAGCATTGGTGTAAACATTTGTTGGTAAGCCTTGATTAAATAAATAAAATAAAATAATAAATGCACAGCCCGTGAACTGAGCAGTACAGCTGTGCGCTAACGCAGCCGGGGCTGCGGGCTGGACTATATCGTCAAAAATGTGCACGCCGGCTCAAAGCGCCCACATGAAACACATGAAAGAGGATTTAGTCATAGCTGGGCACCGTTAATCAAATAGTTAACTTCGTTAATCGATAATCCGTTAAAAAAAGTTAACTACGTTAAACGTTAAAGCGTTACATTTCGGCAATTTATCGGAAGTTAGCCTTAATCGTTAACTCCTGATGCGCCTCACTTGTATCGTCTGTCTCACTCAGCGCCTATAGCTCGCGGTTCCTTTGATTCGCGGCGCGGTATTCCTTTGATAAAATAGGTACTTAATTAACGGATTAACGGAACTTTGGACAGTTAGCGGAAGTTAATGAGTCCGTTAACAATTTTGCAAGTTAACTTAAAAGTTGAACCGATACACGAATGGTTAACTTCGTTAATTAACGATTAACGGATTGACGAGTTAATGCCCAGCTCTGGATTTAATATTTGGATGTATATAAAGTGGTGTATGCAACTGTACATAATTAGGCATTAAGACTGATAATGTAGCAGTTGCATAAACTTCTATTCCTAAGACGTTTCCAGTTTGGACCTATTTTCGTATTTAATTCTTTATTGTTCTGGGTTTAGAGATAACAATTGTTTAACCAGAAGGAAACAAATATGTAACTATTTTTTCCGTGTGAACTAATGGTATGTTTTGCTGCCGTTTAAATTGTTATAGTCACGAAACTGAGAAACCGCAATATAACGTGAAACATTAGTTACCTACTTAGTCCGTGAAATAGTATTTCCTCGATTTACATATACAAGTAGGTACATTAAATTTAATACTGCTAAACAACACCTACTATAATGGAGCCTGTAAGTCACCTGTTCTCTGCCGTGGACTTTATAATACTAGAACTCCTCGCTCCACGAATCAGCTTAGCGATTCAGCGAGGAAGTGCTGCCAGCATCTTAGGGACTATGCCCAGAGGACTCAATTTATTCTTATATTATACTCTCAGACAAAAATTATAACAGAGACAGTGAAACGAAGGTCCCTGTTACAGCTTCGACAAAAATGCCTTCGTATGTCTAGGTTTAGTGACCCAGCGACAAAACTCCCAGTAGCTCGATTCCACTTACACCTCAGATTCGGTTGCAACTGCTCAACCAATCTCACTGAAGCGCAAACTCTTAGAGTAGTCCAGTGTTCCAAACCACACGCGTGGTCGTGTCGGAGGTTTTCCCCAGGCTAATCTCCAACCGCGCACTCCTATCGCTTTATTGGGCCCGGCCTATAAAGCCACAGTCAGGTTAAAAAAAAGCTTTCGAATGTCCGAATTCTGGATTTCCGGATATAAAGATTTCCGGATTTTATCCTCTATTTCTCAACCGATTCTCGTGAAATTATGTGAGCAGGTTAGGTAAAATAATTATATATAATTTTCAGTCTAGTCAGTTTTTGGAAAAAAAAGTACTCTCGAGGTCTGCAGCTTACAGAGCCACTAGTAATTAGTATGGATATGGATAGTATTAAAACTGTCTGGCTAGAGTGAATAAACGATTATTGTATTATGAAATAGCTCCTCGGAAGTGCTCACTTTTTCAGTCATTCAAAACATTGCCACAGATACCCATATTGAAATCATTCTGAATTCTAATAACATAATATTAGTGGGTTTTCATACTTACATCCTGGAAAGAGTAGTTGCGATTTGTCACATTTGTGCACATAGGTAATGGGAAGATTTCATAGCATTTTTGGAGAAAAGTATATTTTCTCAAATATAGTACCTATGAAATGTTCTCATAGTATATGTGAAGAATGTATCCGAAAGTGAGTAAAGTGACTCACCCTGGACATTTACCAGAAGTGTCCAGGAAGCCGCACATACTATCCAGGAAGTAAGTGTTGATCAATTGTGAAAAGTTTTTCAAGTGAAAAGTGGAACATTAAACTACAAGTTGGTCAAAATGTACTACTTTTGTTCATATGTGATAATCCACATCTAAAGGGACCTTATGGCGGCAGGCGCTTATGTTGCACCTATTCACTATTGTATTGGAACAGCGGCAATAAAGGCGTAAGTGCCGGCCGCCATAAGGTCCCTTTTAATATGGATTATCACATATAATTTGTTTTATTTTTGAGAATAGCACTAGACATGCTTCGACTATAAGTGCCATCCTTCGGCTCGGCCAGCTAAGTTATACTCAACAGGATGGCTTACTTACTGGTCTCTGCAGTAATGTACTATTACATCATACACCATGGTTTTGCCACGATTTACCTACTGAGTAAAAATAAACACAATAAATGCCCTTGTATTAGGTAGAGAGGTATTTGGGACTGACTGTACGTTGGTATAGTCTTAAGTTGGTAAAGTACAATAATATGCGGATTCAATAAAGTATATTTTCACATTTATTTTATTATTTACGTAGTATATTGTTTGTATCTGTAGTTATTTAAAATGTAGACATACAATTTGGATAAGATAAAAAGATAGAAATAACTGCATCCGTGTCGAATGATTATTGCAACGTTTTTAGTCTTGCTGGATTGTGACGGCTGATAAGAATATATAATTACTACCATTACAATACTCAATTACTCAGTTGCTTGAAGGAACTATACTTTCTGAAAAGAAAAATAAATTAATAAATTAACACCATTGTTTCGAACCGTTTAAATAGGCGCACTGTACCTTAAAGTAGGTACCTATAATACCTATATATTATATTTTTGGTTTTTTGATGACGTAATAAAAAAAAATTAATCACAAAAAGTAAATCCTTTAACATTTCAATTTTTAGAAAGTTAATTACGGATCATTTAGATTAGGTTAGCTTTGTTGTATAACAAATCCAAAAACAAACTAGGTATAATTCTTATGAATTCTCTTGATGAGTTGTTGTCTATACGAAACTTAATTCTGTAATAACGTTAAAACCATGATCACTGACAGCAATTTTCATACTCCACACAGGTTCCCTGGTCGTTCCTTAGTTGACCTTTTTTGCACTCACAAGAAGGCAAGTTACACCCTGGAGCTATTGCGGGGCAGGGAGGGGGAGTCTTCAGGTCTTTACAAGTCTTGTAGCATTCTTCAAGTGAACACTTGTAATAAACTTCGCCAGTTGGACAGTTTTCTGAAAGTAAAATATATGAATTTGAACCAAAATAAGTACACTGTTGTAGAGGCTAGGAAGTAAGCAACAAATGAAGGAGTTCGTTCGAGGGCCGACGCGTAGCGGAGGCAAAACCCGTAGGGCATTCTCTACCAGTCAACCTTGAGGCTAAGCAGAAAATTATGTATATATTATGACAGCGTCTTTTAAAATCTGGTATCTAAAAAAATGTATTTTAATTAGTTTCGATTATGTTCAGGCCAAATTCTTTTTAATGTGACGTCACTACCGGTCAGACCACCACACCTGGCACCTGAGGAGGTGGGGCTAGATTTAGGTGGGGCCTGAATCTATAAAAGACTTGATGCCTCATTGGAGAGGGAATTGTCATCTGATCACCTGAGTGCTAAGACCTACTCAACTTCCTGTTTGATCTACCGAGTTCTCAGGGTTAACTACTATCATTATTAGTCTATAACCTTATGCCTTCTGTAATATCTAAGACTATTTGATTTATCCAATAAACTAAAAACGTGCTATAGAAAATAATTAATAAACTATTTATTGGAAAGCGGCCAACGATGAAGTTTCTTTTATTAAATGAACCCCTGCACCACCGAGAACTGCAAGACTACGGGCGTTGCTATGAAATGCGCTGAAAGTAAGTCCAGCGCTAACGTATAGGTATATACAATACTACCGGCCGCCCGCGACTTCGTCCGCGTAGATTATATATGGTAACAAAGATATAAATGAGGTTTATTTGTTTCTGACAGTTGTCTGATGCTAATAATCTTTTGTGAAAAATTACTCTAAAGAAAAAATGAATGTCCACCATTTTGGATTTAAAAATGGACGTCAATTTCGTAATCGGCACCCCGAGGAACCTCGAAGATGATACCCATATCGATTTAAAAAAAAAATGTCCGCCATCTTGGATTTGAAAATGCATATCATTTTCGTAATCGAATCGTTTTTTTTGTATTTAAACAGAGAGTTCGTATTCGAAGTTTTAAATCCCGCACTTCAAAAAATATTTGCTCTACGTACGAACTTTTAAACCCCTTTTCACCCCTTTAGAGGAGCAATTTTGAAAAACGCTGAAACAAATTTTGTTGTATTTAAACCGAGAGTCTATGAACGAAGTTTTAAATCTCTCACTTCAAAAAAGATTTGCTCCTTTACAAACTTGAAACGCTCTTTTCACCCCTTTAGGGGAGCAATTTTGAAAAATGCTGAAATGAGTTGTGTTGTATTTAAACATAAAATCTATTTACGAAGTTTCAAATTTCTAACTTCAAAAAAGAATTGCTCCCCATACAAACTTGGAACCCCCTTCTCACCCCTTTAGAGGAGCAATTTCAAAAAACGCTGAAATATGTTTTGTTGTATTTAAACAGAGAGTCTATATACGAAGTTTTACATTTCTCACTTCAAAAAAGATTTGATCCTTTACAAACTTGGAACCCTCTTTTCACCCCTTTAAGGGAGCAATTTTGAAAAACGCTGAAATATTTTTTGTTGTACTTAAAATTAGAGTCTATTTACGAAGTTTCAAATCTCTCACTTCAAAAAAGATTTGCTCACTGTACTAACTTGGAACCCCCTTTTCACCCCTTTAGCGGAGCAATTTCAAAAAACGCTGAAATATGTTTTGGTGTATTTAAACAGAGAGTCTATATACGACGTTGTAAGTCTCTCACTACAAAACAGATTTGCTCCCCATATAAACTTTGCACCCCTATTTTACCCTCTTAGGGTTAGAATTTTGCAAAACGCTGAAAACACTTTCTTTGGACTTAAATTAGTAACCTTTTTACGAATCTTTAAGTCTTCAGCTCAAAAAAAAATTCTCCCATACAAACTTTTGCACCTATTTGATCCCCTTAGGCGTGGAATTTCCAAAAATCCCGTCTTGTCCCTTGCACACGTCATAAAAGTAAGCTCTTGGCCTAATTTGAAGTTTCTAGTCCCAGTAGTTTCGGCTGTGCGTTGATGGTAGATCACCCCTTCTTCTTTTATATAATTATATAGATATAGATTAAGATTATTATTTCCACGTGGTCTCTCCGGTCCTACAACCAACAATGCAGCTAGTCGAGGATTGAGGCAAATGTACTGAGTGAAAAGCCTGTGCTTAGGGTACCTAGATAAGAGTGTGTATGTTAGGGTAGCGGAAATGAAATACATATGAAACCTACTAATAATTACAACAGTAATACTTAATTAAGAACAATATACATAAACATATACACATATATAGTCAGCCACATAGTCTACAAGAGCTAAGTTAAAAATAAGCAATTTTTTTATATTTATTTACTTCGAGAATCTCAGAAAACGACTCTAACTATATTGATGAAATTGTCTACACGGGGCTTTCGCCGGCGAATAATTCAACTAGCTAGGTCTCAGGCACTGGTAAACGCCGAGCAAGACTCGGCTTTCCAGGTAGGCAAGTATTTCAATTTTTTTTTAGTATTTTGACGGCTGTAATAGAAACCGTTATGAAAATCCTTTACAGTAGGTTGAATTTCTTACAAGATATTCGTTTCATGTAAAAATTCGTGTCGTTTCTGTAGACATGCCAAATCTAGGGATTTACAGCTTAAATGTTATTTGTACACATAATTCACAAACACTACGTCGTTTTTTCATGTATATTTTAGTTATTGTATTTAATAACAGTGTTGATTGTGGTGAGTTTCCTGATCTAATGAAACACAGTAAAATAACTCCTTTATTCAAATCTGGTAGCACTATTGACCCCACTAATTTTAGACCAATATCTGTGCTACCTACATTTAGCAAAATTTGTGAAAAACTAGTCTTGTCCCAATTAATAAAACTTTTAATGCTAACAATTTAATGCATCATAAGCAGTTTGGTTTTACGCGGGGTCGCTCGACAACCGACGCTGCCGTCGAGCTAACAAAACATATATTCGATGCCTGGGAGGAGTCACACGATGCCTTAGGTATCTTCTGTGATTTGTCCAAGGCCTTCGACTGCGTATGTCATGAAACTTTGATCAGGAAACTACACTACTATGGAGTTGGAGGATCGGCACTGAATTTGCTAAAGTCTTACTTACATGATAGAATACAAAGAGTCGACGTGAATGGACAGCGATCACCGGGTTCATTGGTCTCTATGAGTGTACCGCAGGGATCAATATTGGGACCTTTCTTTTTCCTTATCTACATAAATGACTTGCCATACCTCGTAAAGACCCACCATGATATAGTATTGTTTGCTGACGATACCTCACTTATATTCAACGTCACACGGCAACAACAAGCTTGCAATTATGTAAACAATGCCATTTCTAAAATAGTTAATTGGTTTAATGTCAATAATTTATTGTTAAATGAGAAAAAGACTAAATGTATTAAGTTCGTCACGAGTAATGTAAATCACATGCAAACTAGTGTCAATGTGAAAGATGAGGAATTGGAACTAGTTGATAGTGCTGTTTTTCTTGGTTTGACATTAGATTCAAAACTCCAATGGGGTCCCCATATTGCTAATCTTTCGAATAGACTGAGTTCTGCAGCATTTGCAGTGAGCAAGATCCGTCAATTAACAGACGTGAAGACAGCTCGATTAGTATATTTTAGTTACTTTCATAGTATTATGTCGTATGGTATTTTACTCTGGGGCAGTGCTGCAGAGATAAATACTGTCTTTATTCTGCAGAAGAGGGCTATTCGAGCAATATATAAGATGAAACATAGAAACTCACTTAGAGATAAGTTCAAGGACATTAATATAATGACAATGCATTGTCAATACATCTATGACAATATTGTGTATGTACACAAAAATATTGTAAATTTTAGACAGAACTGTGACATACATAATATTAATACTAGAAACAAATATAAGCTTGCGGTACCCTCCACTCGGCTCCAAAAAATAAGAAAATCATTCATGTGTAATTGTGTAAAGCTTTATAATAAACTACCTACAAACGTGACTAATTTATCTATTAATAAATTCAAGACTTATGTAAAGCGTAAACTCATATCGAAAGCATATTATAGCACAAAAGACTACATGAATGATAAAACACCGTGGGTATAATTGTGGTTGAAATACTAATTATATTTTAATAGTTATGACATTACATCTTAATGACTATTTTCATAATTATGACATTAGTTGTTGACGTTAAATTTTCCTCTTGACATTCAGATTTTATTATAGAAACTGTCTAGATTATACAATTTTTTATGTTTTTATTTTACATATTGACGATCTTTTTGTGAATTTATTATACTCTCTTTTGACATACATTACAGCAATTCATTCAATTTTTTAAAATTTCATATGCATCAATAAATTGCTCTGAATAATGAATAAGATTCAATTTATGTAATATATAACTGACGATTCAAAAGTGCTTGTTGCTAGGCCTATTTGAATAAAGAATATTTTGATTTTGAGTTTATTAATACAAAATCCATGTATATAAGCTGTTGGCCTTAGCAAAAATTGGTCTTTTTTTTCTGCATGATCCATTTATCTAATTCACACTTATAGTTCCAAAAATTTTTTTTCACAATATGAATTAGAAAAAAAAACACCTGATCCATGCATCGCGGAGGTTAGAGTGAACAACGTAAATAATAAACAGACACACTTCTTAGACATCATGGTGATTGCACAACTGTGTGGTAAATCTGTATGGCGCTGTCCCTGCGGAGCTTATAATTGTGTATTATTATTCTGATTACCTTGCGATGGAGGTATATTTGACTCAACTTATTGATGTGATAGTGGTATGACATTTATTTCTCGCTCTCGTTATGATACTATATGCAGCATCAGCAGAGTGTTCAAGGTGCGGCTCCCGTGCTCCGCTAGCAACATACTCAAACCTTGGGAACTGGTCGGGCGGACCTCTTCTAAGGCGCTCTTTCTTGGGCCTTAAGAGCGCTGTATGTGGCGTGTTGTGACAAACGTTGCTTCCGCCGGTTCATCGCGCCCACACGAAACACATGAAAGAGGATTTAATATATGGATGTAGCTAAAGTAGTGTATGCAACTGTACATACTTAGTCATTATAAACACTCGTGTGATCTTATTATGAAACTCACCTTCGGATCGTTCCATAAAACCACACTTCGTGTTTGAATGCTCTCATTATGCAGCGGTTGCATAAACTACACCTACTACTACTGGTAACTACTGCTACTATAGGTACCTACTTGGAGTGCATGGAAGCATTGATGCAACCCCAAGTCACAAATGTCACACCAAGCACATATCAAACAAGTCTAGTCTAATACACCTTCTGGTCCGCATCTAACATATACCTACTGACAAACAAGTTTTCTTTGCTTGATTACTAACATTGTAGCTCCAACTCACTCTTTATGAGCGAGGCGTTAGCAATAACAAATGAAATCAACGGGCTGCAAGTGACGAAGTCAGGTATTGGCTTTTTACCTTTCTTGCGTGTCCTACCTAGTACACAGCCGATTCCAGCGAGAGCCAAGAGACTCCATCAACTTAATTTTCACAAAAATGGCCGGAAAGGTGAGGTTACTAGCTACTTATTGGAAAGTAAAGTGTATAACTATATACACTTTACTAAGCTCAGATAAAAACAATGCTGTGCGGGCTCCATATATGTTACATATAAATTTCTTTAATAATTTTCCAATCTGTTCATAAATGGCGGAGTAATCGCATAACAAACATGCAGAAAAAAACATACAGTCGAATTGAGAACCTCCTCCTTTTTTTAAGTCGCTGTAAAAGAGGACACCGTCGCTGTCTACGACTCAAGGATCAAAATAGTATTTTTTCTGTTGGAATTAACCACGACTTTTTTGGTAGTGTCTGAAATAACTTGCGGTTTCCGGTAAAAAAATAAACTAGCCAGTTTAAAAAATAAATGGCGATAAATTATTAAGATTTTGGCGTTTTAAGGTTATGTTTATCAATCTTTAATCCAATTTCGTCTTATATCCCCATATTTTTGACTTCCTCGCTCTCTAGTGTAAGGTCGAATTATCATGATCTTCGCCCGCGCAGCGCGCACGGATAGACTTGCGAAAGTGTAATAAAAAATCATTTTGTCGTAATGAATTATTATTTTGGAATATCAAACGGTTAGATTTAAGATAAATGAATGCCATTTTTTTAGAACTATAAACATAAGTTCAAGTTCAAGTTCATTTATTTGGCCAAGTAACAAAGTACGTTACATTTACATGCAATATCTATTGAATACCATTATATCATAACATTAATAACATAAAACTACCTTAGCATAGTAAGAACGTAAATAGGTCCTATAGTATACAATTATTTGATTAATGAGAGGAAATCATTTTGTTTCGTTTTTTCTGTAAATTCATCAATTGAGTAAAATGGGTTACATTGGAAGAATCTTTTTAGTTTGCTTTTAAATTCTAAATATGTTAAATTTCTGATGTGGGACGGTAGTAGGTTGTACAATGTTATTTTTAAGGAGATGCCCTGCTTAAATGTTTTGACAAGATTTCTTTCAGGGATGCATAGTTTATCCTTATTGCGTGTATTGTAATTATGAATGTCTTTTATTGCTTTAAAATTATTTTTACTAGTATGGATTTCTAATAAACTGTTAAATATGAATAACGATACAACCGTCATAATCTGACCTTTAATAAAGTATTCTCTTGCTGAAGTGCCTTTACGTCGACTGTATATGGTTCTAATAACATCTTTTTGCGATCTAAGTACTCTTTTTATGCCAACAGCATTGCCCCAAGTAGTCAGTGCATAATTTAGATGAGCATGAACAAATGCGTAATAAGCCATAATAAGAGTTTTCCTATCAATTAAGGGTCTCAGTTTTAAAAGTGCGTAGTTTCCAGAAGCAATTTTGTTGCAAATTTTGTCAGTGTGCAATGAATGGGTTATTTTATTGTCAATGTGATATCCTAGAAATACTGTGTCAGTTGCTTTAATTAATCCTATGTCACAATTGTTCATAATGTCAATTTTATTTTTATAATAGTATGTCAATAGTGTACTTTTGTTGGTATTCAATACAATTCCGTCAGGCTTAAACCATTTTTCTAGCATCAACATGACACTACTTATTTTTTTTTCCAGAAAAGTTGGATTTGTATCTTTCAAGCCTACATGTGTATCGTCTGCAAATAGTGTAATCATAGCGTATTTTGGTATGCACTGGGGTAGATCATTAACATAAATTAGGAACAAAATCGGGCCCAAGATAGACCCTTGGGGTACGCCAACATTAACGTTAATTTCCTGCGAAGCCTTACCATTTACATGTACTATTTGGCTTCTGTTATTGAGGTAGCTCTTAATTATATTGAGTTCTTGACCTTTAAATCCATAATATTGCAATTTAGATATCAGTACATCATGACGGATACAGTCAAACGCCTTTGACAGATCACAAAAAATACTTGAGCATTTCTGTGATCTGTCTAATGCTGTAATCACAAAATCGATAACTTTACGTAATACCATTCCTGTCGACTTACCCTTCTGAAAACCAAATTGGTTTGCATTAAATAAGTTATTTTGCTCAAAATAGTTAGTTATTTTATTTTTAAGTATAGACTCTACTATTTTCGACACAGCTGGAAGTATGCATACAGGTCTATAGTTGTTAGGATCCTCCACTGGTCCCTTTTTGTGAAGTGGGATGACTTTCCCTGTCTTAAGACATCGTGGGAAAGTTCCCTGGATTAGGCAACTATTAACAATATTTAGTAATATCTCTAATAAGTAACTATTTTCCAAGAATATGTTTTTGACAAAACGGGAATCTAGATTGTAAATGTCTTTGGACTTTTTGTCTTTCAAATTTTTTATGGCCTTGTTTAATTCACCTTTATCGATTGGAACAAATTTTATTTGGGTATTCGGACGTTTCACTTTAGCCAAGAATTCCTTACATATCAGTTCATCGTAATTTAGGTGTCCAGCAGTTTTCTTAGCTACTAAGGAAAAAAAGTGTTAAATGTGTTTGCAATTTCCTCGTCATCTGTTATAAGTTTACCATTACCATCAATTACTTCATCAATACGATTATTTCCTTTTGTTTCATTTTGTTTTGTTTGTTCATTAATAATTTGCCAGGATTCTTTCACCATGTTTTTAGCTGTAAATAACCTTTCTGATATGCTAATGTTTTTAGCTCTAGTCAAAACTTTACGCAATATTTTTTTGTATTTTTGTTAGAATATATTAAAATAGGCTGGTTTTATTGTCTATGGATATATTTAACTGTATTTGAATTCTGAATATAGTTGTCACTCATGCGAATGTCGTTGTTTAAATTTTAATAGGTTATGGGATGTCTTCCAAAATTTTGATAAAATAGTGATTTTATCGGGTTGAAAACGACTGGATATCGTGGAAAAATGACGAACTATATTGCCAATGTGCCAAAATTAAAAGGCAGAGAAAATTACGAAGAATGGTGTTTCGCGGCGGAAAATCTTTTGGTGTTGGAAGGGATGTCGGATTACATCAAGCCAACGGCTGAAACTACAGTAAAACCAATAGATGACGCAAAAACCAAGGCAAAGCTAATTATGACAATAGACTCCGCATTGTACGTGCATATCAAGGATGCCAAGAGCTCGGAAGCATTATGGACTAAGCTTAAGAACATGTTCGATGACTCTGGATTCTCAAGAAAAATAACCTTGCTTCATCATTTAATCTCTATAAGATTGGAAAACTGTGAGTCGATGACCTCATACGTTACGCAAATGGTTGAAGCGGCACAAAGGTTGAAAGGCACGGGATTTACAATAACGGACGAATGGGTCGGATCATTGTTATTAGCCGGATTGTCTGAACGATATTTTCCAATGATCATGGCAATAGAACACTCGGGTATTACAATAACGGCCGATGCCATCAAGTCGAAATTACTTGATATGGAAGGATCGAACGAGGCCGAAAACAGTGGCACTGCCTTCGCGGCGAGAAAATTTTCTTCTGGTAACACTAAACTTCAGAAAAAACAAGTCGTGCCGTCAACGTCAAATTTAAAACCGGCGACTTTGACAGCGACGAAAACAAAAGTCTGTTACAAATGTAAAGAAGAAGGACATTTTCGTAAAAATTGCCCATTGTTGAAGAAAAATACCAACAATTGTGTTTTTAATGTTGTATTCTTGAACGGAAAGTTCAACAAACACGAGTATTACGTCGATTCGGGAGCTAGTAAACATATGAGCGCGAATAAAGACTGGTTGAAGAACATAAACCCAACCCCGTGTTTACCAGAGATTATAGTTGCAAACGAGTCAAAAGTTTCTGTGTTATGCTCCGGAGATGTGGAGATTGTATCAGATACAGGGCGCTGTATAACCGTGAAAGATGTGCTTTGTGTGCCAAGCCTAACAACAAACTTATTATCGGTAAGTGAGCTCGTCAAAAACGGAAATCATGTTACTTTTGACGATAAACATTGCTACATTCATGACAAAAACAATGTTTTGGCTGCAACAGCTGACTTGACCGACGGCGTATATAAGTTGAGACTGCAAACAAATAGTTTGATGGCTGCACCAGCAGTGGTCAGTGGTGAGTTGTGGCACAGACGTTTGGCGCACATCAATAGCCAGGATCTGAACAAAATGCGAGACATAGTGAATGGATTGGATTACCCTAAAGCTTTGGACATGACAAAAGCTGATTGCAAGACATGCTGTGAAGGTAAACAAACCAGATTACCTTTCTCTAATGTGGGCGAGCGTAGTACTGAACCGCTACAGATAGTACACGCCGATGTGGTCGGTCCAATGGAGGTAAATTCACTTGGAGGTGCTCGATATTTTCTCTTGATAGTCGATGACTGTACCAGGATGACATTTATAAGTTTCTTGAAATACAAGAGTGAAGTCTTCAGCAAATTTAAAGATTTCAAGGCGATTGTTGAGAACCAACAGAAGAAATGTATCAAGGTACTTCGCTCAGACAATGGAACAGAATTTTGTAGCAACGAATTTGAGAAGTTTCTTAGAGAAGCTGGGATACTGCATCAGAAAACGAACCCATATACCCCAGAACAAAACGGTCTTTGTGAAAGAAACAATAGAACAGTTGTAGAAAAAGCTAAGTGCATGCTATATGATGCTAAATTGGATAAAAAATTTTGGGCAGAAGCGTGTCACACAGCAGTCTATCTGAAAAATAGATCAATTGCATCTGGACTTAGCAAGACACCTTACGGACTGTGGTATGGCGTGAAACCTGATTTGAGCCATATTCGATTGTTTGGAAGTACAGTGATGGTACATGTGCCTAAAGAAAAGCGCTTAAAATGGGATAAAAAAGCAAAGAAGCACATTCTAGTTGGATCCGCAGATAACGTCAAAGGCTATAGACTTTACAACCCCGGCAATAACACAATTACCACCAGCAGGGATGTCATTGTGATGGAAGAAGAGCAAATCATAGAAAAGACAGTTAAAGAAGATACATCAGTTTGGTTACTGAATGATGACAAGTCTGAGAACAAAGAGAGCATTGATGCAGTGGGGGAATCATCCCAGAATATTCCCAGCACTACGATCGACTCTGACGACTCTTCAAGCTCTTCAATATACATTGATGGTGACGAATTGTCAACTGACAGCTATTCTCATGAAGTTCCAGTAGAGAGCGCAGTGGAAGAATCTCCAGCTCCTGAACAACCTACTGTTGAGAGCAAGAGAGTGCGGAAGCCACCTCAACGATATGGTTGGAGCAACATTTGTGTTTCAGGTACTGTTCCTGAACCTGAAGATATTACCTTTTCTGACGCTGTTGAAGGACCTGAAAAGGAACAGTGGAAACAGGCGATAAAGGAGGAGCTTCAATCATTTGAGGACAATGGCGCATGGGAACTGACTGACAACCCAGGTGACGTCAACATTGTGAAGTGCAGGTGGGTTTTTAGAAAAAAGATAGAAGTAGACAATAGCGTGCGTTACCGTGCTAGGCTTGTGGCTAAGGGCTTTACACAGAAGCCTGGAATTGACTTTACCGATACATTTAGTCCTGTAATAAGGCATTCTACCTTAAGACTATTATTTGCTCTTAGTGTAAAGTTGAAAATGGACATTACTCATTTAGATGTAACAACGGCTTTTCTAAATGGATATCTAAATGAAGACATATATATGACTATTCCTGAAGGTTTTGTAAACAAAAGTGGGGGAAAAGTATTGAAATTAAAACGCGCAATTTACGGGTTGAAACAATCATCGTTGGCATGGTACGAAAGAGTTCGAGATTGCTTATGTAAATTTGGTTTTAAGAACTGTCAATATGAGCCTTGTTTGTTTACAAAAATGGATGGTAACTCGAAAATAATCATAGGATTATATGTTGATGATTTCTTAATCTTTTCAGACAGTGATTGTGAAACAAAGAAACTTAAAGATGCACTAGGTTCAGTATTTAAGTTAAAGGACTTAGGACCAGTGAGACAGTACCTAGGAATGAGAATTAATGTTAACAAAAACAAAACTGTCATCACTGTGGATCAGCAGCAGTACATAGAAAAATTATTACAGAAATTTGAGATGTCAGACTGTAAACCTAAAGGTACTCCGATTGAGCCAAAGTTGAATATTCCGAAGTCTGAGAAATGTGTTGCTGGTATTCCTTATCAAAAACTTATTGGTAGCCTTATGTACTTAGCAGTACTGACGAGACCCGACATCGCTTACGCAGTAAGTTATCTTAGTCAATTTAATAATTGCTACAGCGAATTACATTTGAGTTATGCTAAGCGAGTGTTAAGATATTTACAGTGTACTAAACATTATTGTTTACAATATAAGAACGATAATTCTGAGCTGACAGGTTTTGTCGATAGTGACTGGGCTAGTGATGCACTAGATCGTAAGTCATATACTGGCTTTTGCTTTATTATGTCAGGATCTGCTATTTCCTGGCAAAGCCGGAAGCAAAAAACAGTGAGCTTGTCCAGTATGGAGAGTGAGTACACAGCCCTCTCAGAAGCTTCCAGAGAAGCTGTACACTTAAGAAATTTATTGATGGAGATCAATGGAAAGTTAGATTGCATAACTTTACATTGTGACAGTCAAAGTGCAATCAAGTTGGCGTCAAGTCACCAGTGCCATAACAGGTCAAAACACATTGACGTTCGCTATCATTATATACGAGACGTTGTGAGAAACAAGATAGTTAAAGTAGTATATGTTCCGACCGAGGCTATGCCTGCAGACTTGATGACCAAAGGGTTAAATTCCGTCAAGCACTATAAGTTTATGAATCTTTTAGGTATTATTTCTAAATAAAATGTATTGTTTATTTTAATAAGTGGGGGTGTTAGAATATATTAAAATAGGCTGGTTTTATTGTCTATGGATATATTTAACTGTATTTGAATTCTGAATATAGTTGTCACTCATGCGAATGTCGTTGTTTAAATTTTAATAATTTTTTTAAATACATTTCTCTTCGGGCACAAGGTACAATCTCCTGTAATAATTCAAGTTTTTCTAAGTTACGTTTCGATATTGATATACCCTCTGTTTCCCATTTTACTTTTTTAACAATATTCTTAGACAATTTATGCTCCGGAAAAGCAATATTAAAGTAATATTTTATTGCTTCCATTAGTAAATTCATTTTACAATTTGTATCAGAATTTACCACAATCTGCTCTAATAGGCCTTTGTCCCCAATAATCAAATAGTGAAAATATTTATAATTTGATTTAGACATATTCCTCACGAGTGCACGACACTTATAGCTTAGTACCTAGCGTATTATCTTGTATCTGAATTATCCTGTAAAACCATAAATATGTAAATCAAAAACGGCATCGTTTCCAGATTTTGATATACATAGTATTTATGGTTTTACAAAATAATTCAGACTTTCAGGTTATTAATAAAATATTAAATGATAGGTTTTTCCCATTTTTATTCTATTTGCGGGCTTATTGAAGCCGACGTCTTCCAGTGAAAAAATAAACAATAGCATTCTCTTGAAAATGACCGTGGGATCCCAGGGACTGGTATACGACGCCTTTTAGCAAAGTAGGTAGTTCAAATTACTGTCCAAGAACGGCAATCGGATAGTGATCAAGCAACTGCTAACGAGTACCAGTCCCATAGTGACCTTCGGCTATGTTTACTCGTATTTTATGACTTTCTGCAGTGCGTCATCAGAAATAGGGGAAATATGTACAAAATAAGTCAAGTTCTATAAAAACTAAATTTCCAGTAATCTTAAGATATGCTGTTTATTACCAGATGGCGGTTTTAAACAAGAGTATCTTCACATTTTTATATTTATTTGCGTGCTCATACTTTTTAGGTATGTTATACAACAAACAATTAGGTAGGAACACATTAGTGGATACGGTTTATATTTGCTCTAGTAATTTTCCAGTGAATGAGAGAGAAATGGCTATGAACTTCATTGTGGTTAGGAGCAGTCAGCAGAAGACTTTATTTTTCCCAGAAGGTTAATTTAGTCCAGAAATCGCAACACTTTACGAGTGCTGCGATTTTCTGGAATGTGGTTGAGACATTGTTACCACCAGTCCATAATCCATATCGGATAATTATTAATTTACCTTTATAGCGGGTGTCCCCGGTACGTACGAGTAGGTGGTACGGTAAGTCTAGGCACTAGTAGATAGAGAGATTAGATAGGTACATAGGTGGTGAGTGATGAGTGTCACCAGCTCTCGGGGATGCACTGGGTTGAATGTGAGAAATTTGGAGACGTTGGCAGATTCCTCCACTTGTGTGATCTTATTATGAAACTCGCCTTCGGTTCATTTCATTTGCATTTTTTAATGCTTCGCAGTATGCAGCAGTTGCATAAACTACTATTATAGCGGCTACTGCAGTAACCTAACCTTGATAAGAATCGCTCAGATAATACCGTATCGACCCCTGCCTAGAGTGGCACAGGCGACTCAGGTATATTGGTGCAATCGATAGGACACGACGGACCATACTCATCCCGGACTTCGCCCTTTGGACAGGGTGGTGTTGTGATCAAATGTCACACTTCCTCATTATAAGGTTTCAAAGACGAGAGCATGCCAATTATCCCGATCTTAAAACACGTCCAGCCAAATTGTAGGCTCGAAGCTGGCACAGATTGTACTTTCAATAAATTTAACTATTACCCGGTGATACCAGGGTTGCCAGGCCCGTCATTTTATAACCAACTTCAAAAAAGGAGGAGGTTTCCAATTCGGTTGTATTTTCTTTTTTTTTCTTTAATGTTTACCTCAGAACTCCGTTGTTTATGAACTGATTCGGAATTTTTTTCTTTGTTTGAAAGCATATGCTTCAAGGTTCGTCCCGTTGTTACCAGAATCTAGTCCTAGTTATGGGATCCATAAGAAATTCAGGGAACTGTTCAAAAATTCCAGGGAAACATATAGCGATTGTAGTATTTTCGGTAATAAATCGAGTATTTGTATTCAGAAAGTAGCATTTGGTGAACGAGAATTGATGAAGAAGACCACGGATGGTCACCCAAAACTCCTAGTATTTCATGGGTGGCATTAAGATATTTCGTTCAAGATACTGAAGTGACTATGATGAAGTCGATTTAAATTGTCCTGATGTACGTAATATTACCATCAACCTGATCTTATATTGAAGCCGAAAGGTAGACAACGGGACTCCGTCATAAAAGAGTGTAACTTAGCCGTGTTTGCGCTTATAGTAATCGTTAGGATATGCACTTGGGTAATAATTAACTAAAAAGTGTGAAGTAAATCAAAATAGTAATAAACAAATAACCGAAACTTCTAATAGCTCAATATGAGACTTTACGCTTCTTATTGATCAATTTAGACATACCTATTGTAATTTTTGAAGCCGGTGGGCAAATATTTTTTTACTTTTTAGTAGTTTTTTGGTCTCTTTTATTATTTAATTTTAATTTTGATTTTTAAACGATTTATATTACTTTTGTAGCATCTCGCTGTGCATGTGCGTAAGTTAAGAATAAGTCTTACGTGATTTATATGAACCACAACCAGCGCTACACGAGGCCACTACAATGAATATCAAACAAAAATAAATTCAGCTACCTTCCTAATTCAACTTGCATTTGTGAGCTTCCCAACCGTCTAGTTTCCTTAAGTAGGTACCTGCACGTGGTCTTAATTATTAGGATGAACGTTGGAGATATTATTCATGGGCTACAACAATGTAATTAGTCACGTTTCAGCTTCAAACGTGTGCATTTTAATTTATATTTCTTTCAAACTAGTAGTTTTTGCGTCGTGTTCAATAAAATGATTATAGCGTTTTTGCGTCGTGTTCTAAATTCGAGATAAAAGATAAGAGTCACTTTATAATGGACACGCTTGTTGTTCTTACAAAACAAGGGCGGATCCACTGTTATGGGCACTATGGGCATGCCCACAACCTTAATAAACTTGTAACGTCACATTTTCACGGTACCTAAATTGAGTCATATTGACGATAATGCTGACACGTTATGTCACATTTTTGACATATTATGTGATTATTTGTGGAACATGAATACTTGTATTGGAAAAAAGAGATGGCTATTGGCCGGATGGGCGTACACGCGCAGATACATTACTAATTGAAAAGTAAGCGTGTGTTGTGTTGTGCATGCACATGAATATTGCTGCCAAAACTTCCGAGCTACCTTCCTTTTTGGTGGCGTGGCGCTATTGGCGCTGACGTTAGTAGGGTAAATCGCCAATAACTGGCCAGTGGCCACTTAAGAAAATGCCACTCCGTTATTAGCCACCAAATTTGTGCAGTGAAGACTGCCTTTAACAAAATACATGAAGTAGCTCTGAACCCAGATATTTAAATTTTATTAATTTAACTGCAATAATATCAACAATTGGTTTGCTCTTTGCATATTCTTGTGGCCATTTATTGCGGGGTGGCCAGCAACAGACAATTTACCCTAGGTTGTATTATCAAACATAGGTAACCAGACCTAACCTAAAAAAAGTTTACCTTATATAGTTTTTTCTAAATGCCAGTCAAGATAAATTGCTCCGATTGTTTTTTACATCTATATATTGTAGTAGGTACCATGGTAAGTTACCATGATACAACATAGTTACTTTGAAGTTGTAAAAAAATATCAAAATCGGTTCAGTAGTTGTACCTAATTGACCGAGCGAAACGAAGGTCTCTGCTTCAGCTTCGACATAAAATGCTATCGCATATCCAGATGTCCGGTTGTTCTCCTCCACAGGTCGTTACGACTCCTGAGACAGCGTCAAGATACCTGTTTCCCCAGTCTAATGTCCCTATATTTGCTTAGTGGCTACCATAAAAAAAGGAAAAAATAACAATTTATTTATTGAAATTGGTTTGGAATTTGATTGAAACTGTTTGACTATTTAATTGGACGAAATCGGGTTGAGGGCTGGATCCATGCCTGCATCCTGCATCCTTACTTAATATTAGAAATGTGAATGTGTGTCTGTCTCGGCGGTTTCAATGTGGTCGTAATTGATCGGATCTACTAGTAAAATGATTTTGGACTTAGCTTTTACATCCTTTTTGGCATCGGTTGCGGTTTTCTCCGGATCCTCGTGTTCGACGTACGTCTTAACCGCAAACCTCCAAGTGGCGTAATTCTCCCTACCGGCAAATTTTTCTATTTGAAAACTTTGCGCCGTCATTTTTCCCGTGTACTTTTGTTCTTCGGAATTACTTCACCGTAATAATTCAATTGCTAGCAAGCATGGGACGGCCCATAGCCTCTAGTAAATAACACGCGAACTAGCAGAAAAGAATATATTATAGAAGATAATTAAGAAATCGCTAAATACACAACCGTATAGGAAAAAGCGGATGACAACGAACGTAATATTTTAAACGTTGACACATTGAGTCACCCAGCTTATTGACAAACACATAGTAATCAGCAAGGAGTATGTTTATACTATTCCAACAGTTATGTCAATACAAAACAGGAGCCACGTCGCGTGATGTCACGAGGCCAGTAACGTGGTCAGCACACAGTAGTTTTTTAAAATCCATGTTTTAGTCCTGTGCAACTCTCCAGCATGAGACGAATCTAATGACATATATCATTTATTAAAATCGGACCATAACTGTGGATCTGCTGGGGTGTACAAAAATCGGGCTCGCGTAATATATATATATATAGATAGATTGTCAAGGCAAAATTGGAGCTTAATAAATTCGGCACTAACCTTTAGTGCTTAACTATTACGAGAAAATATGTCGTCGTGAAGAAAAATGCATCCATATGTGAAATTTTCCCGGAATGATTTAAATGATTTTTTCCCTTGTTGGTTTGCTGGGTCGGCTGGGTTGATTAAACTTAGCTTATCTTTTTTTAAGTAGAGGTAACCCTGTTAAACAATAGACGGTTTATTGCTAAAGTTAGAGCGATCTAAGATTTGTGATGTACAGTGTTTGATGATGTAAATTTCACGTTAGTGTCCAACCGAAATTTCGGTGGTTTCGATTTCCGTCACTAAGGGTCGAATGAACCTTCTGTCTTGCCAAAACTTAATACTCTACTCCCCGCTGTAATCATAATATAGTCATTCACATTAATAACGAAATAGAAATACGTTAAAATAGCAGTTTCAAACGCTGGGTTTCTTGCTAAATCGCATATTTCATAATATATTTGTATGGGAGGAAAATGTCACAGAACAATAATTGCATATATTTATTAAAACTTATTTTTTGATATAAATAAATAACAAGATCTTTTATGCAGGGGCCAAATTCATTACCAAATTACATGATTACTGTGATTAAGTATTAAATTTAGAATAAGTTAGTTCAGTTTTCAGGATATTCTCAAGATTATTGGTGAGTTTTTTTTTGTTAAAAAGTAGGTATTTATGTAATGAATGAATTCTACAATAAACTATAAATGTTGACGTTAGGAACCAAAAACATAAGTTACTGGTAAAGTGAAAAACTTTTCTAAAGGACAGTGGAAATCGGTCTTATGTCAATGTCAAAAAGACTATCAGGGAAAACATTTTCTGTGTACAAAGTTGTAGGAATATTTTCTTAGCTCAGGCATTGGTTAACAGGAACGCAAACGTTTTTTCTGTAGTATCCAGGTCTGCAACGGCATTTAGGTTTGCAGCACTTGATCGCGTTGGTGCAGTTGAACTTGGACCAGAGGTTGGAACAGCCGTCCGTGGGAGGACAGGTCGGGGGGCATTCGTCGAACAATTCGTTTGGATCGTTGCAGGTGCGTTTGGCTGAAATGAAATGGGATGGTTCAAGTTAACATTTTAATTGCATACCATTTAAAATGTACATGTTAAACGATACAGATAGTGTATGATAATTAGAGAGCACATTTAATGTGTCTATGCATATCTGCAGCACTGTAGACAGAAGGAATCGATATTTAAGATACTGTTTATCCATTTTATTCTACCCCTGTCACTTCTGTTCGAAAGTTAGAATAGAATAGAGTAGAATACATTTTATTCATTTTTTTTAGATGAAGTTATCCTGTAGCTAACGCATTGAAATATTTTAGTTACTTACGACAATGTTTAGGATTAACACAGGTTCCATCTTCAGCACGCACCAATCCCTTGTTGCAGAAGCAACCCTCGACGCACTGGTCAGTGCAGCTGGTGCAGTTGTCTCCCCTGTTCTGACAAGTCGGGGGACACGCCGTACCGCAAGACGAATAGGTCTCGTTTTCATCGCATAGAGGCGGATCTGTTAAAGTGAAATTAACTAAGTCTTATCCAAAAGTAATGGAATCGCATTTAGATAACCATAGCCGCTGAATTGAAAACATAAGAAATAAATAAATATCCCGTTAGACCCGTAATTAAAAATCTTTAAGTACCTATGTGAACAAAGTGCGAGAGTTTAATGTGTTATATAGCAAAAGAAATTCAACGTTATTCTCTAAATGTTCTCAAATTTCACTGGTAACTCTTGTCATATGGTCGATCTAACGTGTGTGTATGGGAAGTGTACGACATAGCCTGTATCAGTATCACTTGAACTCTTACCCGAGAATGTCGGCAATGTATGGTTAATTTGTTAATGAAATAACTTATATTCTTAATGTATATATACCTGAATATATACATTTCTTTAATTTGTGCCTCTCTTAGGAACACCAAAAATATTTAAAAAAGGGGTCTTATAAATCGACATTTCCTTTTCAATGTCACATTAAGCCGGACCAAAACCAAAGCTAAAGTAGAATGCTAGTTAAGTTATCCGGACAACGTGGATGCGACACATCATCATCATTAGCAATTCCCTCAATGCTGAGGACATAATGTCCAATTCTTGGCCTCGTGCAGATATAGTTGCAGGGCACCAGTGATTTGGGTGCTCCATCTAGCGGGTAGTCTGCCCCGGAACCGGCCCTCAACTTTTCCCGTCATAATTATATTTCTGCTGGCTATCCTAAGAACATCGTGAGAACTCCCCTTTCTTCATAGTACCAACTCCACGATGCGCTTCAGGTAATGGACTACATGATATTGGAGTGACATTGGAGCCCGCATTTTCTAAATGCTTCCTGATCCGGGAAGCGAGGATTCTTTCCAACATATTCCCAGCCTCGTCCAGCGATACAATGGGCCTCCACTCGGAAGGGGAGTTCGCTGGGCGATTTGCCATCCCGAAGATAGAGAAGTCTTCTAAAGGCTAAATCGCCAATAGGAATTGGACTCCTATCGGCGCGCAAGGCACTGTTAAGGTCAACAAAGATGCCAAGAGACTGTAATAGAGATGGACATCCACGACAATGAATGTCTTAAACCTAAAGAGGTTTTCTCTCAAAATTTTGAATATGCGAAGAGTTAGTATAATTATAATTTTTATTGAAGTAAAAAGGTCATGACAATTTAATACTGGCATAGAAGAAAAAATAAGTAAATGTTGACCTTGAATTAAATGACGATACAATACGTCTGTCATTCATGTTAACATTTTAAAAAGATCGTTTTTTTTTGTATTTTGTTAATTTTCTTGGGGTTGTGGATATATGTCGCCGACTTAAACCGTATATTTTCTCATACTGAAGAACTTACTACAGGTTTGAGTTCAGTTATTGTTTATTTTGTTACTGTGTTATGTCAATTCAAAACAGGAGCCACGACGCGTGACGTCACGCGACCAAAGTCACGTGGTCAGCGCACAGTAGTTTTTTAAAATCTATTTTTTAGTCGTTTTTCTTGAAAAATATAAAAAATAAGATTTTAAGATAAGGTTTTATGCAACTCTCCAGCATAAGACGAATCTTATGACATATCATTTATTAAATCGGACCATAACTGTAGATCTGATGGGGTGTACAAAAATCGGCCTCGCTTAATATATATATATATATATATAGATTACCGGATTATTCATAAAATGCATATATTTTTATTCGCTTTCAGATGCCCTCACAAGCTTACAGAAGAGCACATAAATCCAAATAAAATCAAACAGATGAGAGTAAAGTTGGCTGCACAAGTATTTAGCCATAGCGTGGCAGTCACTACAGATCACTTCATCGCATGATTCTTCATGCGATGAAGTGATCTGAAGTGATCTGTAGTGATTACCACAGGTGTGCCAGCAACAAAGTTATTTGATAGCTTAAACGCTGGCACTTTTCATGTACCAAATGGAAAAAGAAGCAGAGCAGTCGTGAGAAAACACTGTTCATCATAATGTTTCGATGATGATGATTGTTTATATTAATATATACTTATGTACTTCTGAAATGTACTTCATGTTTGTTAATTTATAAATAAATAAATGATAATATATTTACTACTTCATTTTATAAGTCTCCTTACTGATGTAATAATTTATATGTATGATGACCAAATTTTTATACTATAGTTGAGCATTCAATTTGTCTACAATTTAATTGATTCAGTTGTGACACGAAAATTTTTCATATGGGTAAATTTCGTGTCAGTACTGAATCAATTGGATTATAGCCGAATTAAAAGCCTTGACTATGGTACAAAAATTTGGTCCTCACCCATATTATGTGTGGGTGCGGTATATACAGGGCGTCCCAAAGCTAATACATGGAGGGAAAGTACCTTGAATATTGTAGATTGAACATTTTACTGAAAGAAGACATTATTTGAATTTAAAAAATAATTTAAACAGAATTCACAGATATTTAAATAATTTTGTGGTTGGACCAGGAATAAAACCCTTTACACGTGATAAATTGATTAATTTTGTATTAAAAATGTTAAAATTCATGGTCTTCCTTTTATTTCTGATACTATGTTATTTAGCAAAAAATAATCCATATGATGAAGCCTTTCGATTGCTATGATAAAGCTACAGGGTAATTATTTTTCTTGTTCGATTCCCGGTTCACGGTTTAATTATTATTTAAATATCTGTGAATGCAGTTTAAATTGTTTTTAAAATTAAAATAATGTCTTCTTTCAGTAAAATGTTCCACCTGCAATATTCAAGGTACTTTCCCTCCATATGGCATAGCCGTGGGACAGCCTGTATATTAGGAACCTACACGCAAACACACGCAAACATACACACACACACATACACACACACGCACGCACGCACGCACGCACGGACGCACCCACCCACACACGCACGCACGCACGCACGCACGCGCACACACACACACACACACGCGCGCGCACACACACACACACACACACACACACACAAACACACACATTTTATATGTTTTTTATTGTTTTTGTATATGTTTAAATAAAAGTTTCTGGGTCTTACTGGCGGGGCACTGGCTGCTAGGTATACAAGGATCGTTTTCGGTCCCGTTCCTCAAGTACTCGGAGATGCAGTCGCAGCCGGGCTCACACCGTGTGTTGGCGTCGCGGCAATCGTAGCTCGTGTAGATCGACGCGCACGTTTGCGGGGGACATATTAAACGACATGTGCGGTATACCTCATTGTCTTTGCAATTTATAGGTTTGGCTATAGAAAGATAAATAGTGTTAATATCTTGGATTTTTCAAACTAATTAATCAATCACACAAAACTGTTGTCCTATCATAATTATCTCAATAAGCGATCGGAAAGTTTACGCTGCGCTCAGTAACCAAAATTGCTGACGTTGCAGCCAAGAACGCCAAGCTAAATGTTAATGGGCTGACCACGTCTGCTGTACCCAGAGGTGGGCTTAATTAGCCACAGAGTAGATGCCGAACGGTGGCCGATGAGATGACAGGCCGAGAGAGGAGATTGTGGGACGACCTGAACGCAGTTGGCAACGATTGGCAAGAACCGTGACGAGTGGAAATTAAGAGGCCCTGACCAGCAGTGGCACACTCTATAGCTTAAGTTAAACGAATTTCAAATTGACAAAAATGAGACATTAATTTTTAAGAATTATTTGATAATGTCGCTAAGCGAAGGATATGCAATGGTTAATGTGACAGCGATAACCAACATAGTTGCCATTTACAAGTCTATTATTTTTAAGGAGCACCAGGACCACGAGTATAGGTTATTGCATGTTTACATTGCGAAATTTGTAAAATACGTGTAAATATGTGAAAAGGAAACGGCTTTATATGGTATTATATTACGGTCCAAGAGTCACACAAAATTAATAATTTATGTGTACATACATATATTGACTGACATGTCAGTCAGGTATATTAAGGCCGGGTTTTATAAAGATCCGTTAGACCAAATGTCAGATCAAATTTCAGTAACTCAGTACATTTTTTGACATAACAAACCGACATAAGGTCTAACGGATCTTTATAAAACCGAGCCTAAGAAAAACTCAAAGAAACTTACGACATTGCGATGCTGGGACGCATTCGCGATTGCTATTACGATAATAGCCCTTCTTGCAAATACATTTGGGTTGACAGTTCAATAAGAGGGTATTACAAATGACTGGTGGATGGTTTACATCTGAGCAATCTTCTTGAAGGCATTCTGAAGGGCAGCGCGACCATACTTCATTTTTATTACATTTTTGTGGAGCTAAAAAACAATTTAAATGGAGTAGGGTGGATGGAATGGTTATTTAGGGTAGGTTGCACCAAATCGTCTGTAATCGTGAGCGGTGTTCGAATACCGCTTACGATTACAGGCGGTTTGATGCACGGTCAAGCCGTATTCGCCGCTACAGAGACCGTGTGTATACCAACAGAATCGTCTTTTCCAGAGTGACCAAAGGAAGGTATACCGGAAGTGGGACGGAACCGATCATCGTGTGTCTGACGGCCAGCAATCAGATGCTACTGCCATGGTTAACTTTTGGCGTAGTATCTGGTCAGTACCTGTCGAACACACCGAGGGCGACTAGATCGGTGTTGTCGAACGTGAGTGTGAGTCCATCGAACCCATGGGGTTTGTTACCATCAGCCCCGAAGACGTAAGTTCTGCCATCCGTACGGCCCCGAACTGGAAAAGTCCGGGACCGGATGGATTGCACAACTTCTGGCTGAAGTGGTTTCGATGCTCACACGAACGTCTAGCAACGCAGTTCCAGCAAGCCCTCGAGCTCGGTTCCCTGCCACCTCCCTTAACAACTGGTGTTACGTCCCTGCTCTATAAGTCCGGTAGTACCACGGAAGCGAAGAACTACAGATCCATCACGTGTTTACCTACGCTGTACAAGCTCTTTACATCCATTTTGAGAGCAAAAATTTACACGCACATTGTTGCGAACAGTATTTTGGCCCCAGCTCAAAATGGATGTAGGGTTGGGTCGCGTGGTACTAAAGAGCTCTTCCTCATAGACATGACCATTTGCCAAAGAGTCCGGCGAAACAGTGGGACCCTCTCGGCCGCCTGGATTGACTATAAGAAGGCCTATGAGTCGGTGCCTCATTCATGGCTGAGGAGGATTTTAGAGCTGTATAAAATTGATGCAGCTTTGAGATCCTTCTTAAGTGCTTGCATGGGGCAGTGGATCACAGTCCTTCGTCAACCGGGAGGGGGAGATGGCCCTTCTGCTTCGCAGGACTCTATCAGGATTGAGCGAGGTATCTTCCAGGGTGACAGTCTGAGTTCCTTATGGTTCTGCCTAGCTTTTAATACGCTCAGCACTTTGCTGAAGGATTCAGGGCTAGGTTGTTAGCTCCGGAGAGGAGGTGAGGTCATTTCTCATCTTCTCTACATGGATGACCTTAAGTTGTTTGCACCAAATAGACAGGACCTGTTGGAGCTACTGGAAACGACAGAAGCTTTCAGTAGCGCAATCAGAATGGAATTTGGTGTAGATAAGTGTGCGGTCATGCATGTACAGCGGGGGAAAGTTGTAAATTCATCAAATTTACAACTTTCTGAGGCAATGTCCCTCAGATCTCTCTCCGAAGTAGAAACCTATAAATATCTTGGTATGTCGCAGTTTTTGGGTATTGAGGGTGAGGACGTAAAGCGGGCGTTGAAGGAACGCTTCTTCTGTCGCCTGACAAGAGTGCTTAAAAGTCTTTTGTCGGGCGGCAACAAGGTGCGCGCCTTCAACGCCTGGGTGATGCCCTTGCTCACATACTCCTTTGGCATACTAAGATGGACACAGACTGAGCTGGATGCCCTGGACCGAAGGGTGCGTGTACTGCTCACTGCGCACCTCATGCTACACCCACGCTCGTCTGTTATGAGATTGTACATCCCACGGAAGTGTGGAGGTCGCGGCTTTCTAAATGCCAAAGGCTTCCACAACCGTGAGGTGTGCAGTTTCAGGGATTATTTCCTTAACAGCGAGTGTGGGGTGCATCGGGACGTAGTAGCAGTAGACGCATCTTTCACCCCGCTTTCCATGGCAAAGGAGAACTGGCGCAGACTTAAAGTATGGAGCACCGAGGAACGCAAGGCGGTATGGAAGAGTAAGGAGCTACACGGGCGGTTCTACAAGGCCCTCACAGGGTCCGACGTAGACCTGCTCGCGTCGGTGAACTGGGTACGTTTCGGGGATCTCTTCAGGGAAACCGAACGTTTTGTCTGTGCAATTGCGGACGAAGTTATCATGACGAACAACTACCGGAAGTATATCCTGAAGGACGGTACGGTCGACATTTGTCGGGCATGCCGCCGTCCTGGAGAATCACTCAGGCATATCATTTCCGGTTGTGGTCATCTTGCTAACGGCGAGTACTTGCACAGACATAACTTAGTAGCCAGGATCATTCACCAGCAACTTGCTCTTTTATACGGTCTTGTGGACTTCGAAGTGCCGTACTATAAGTATACACCTGCATCAGTTCTCGAAAATGGTCGTGCCACGCTCTATTGGGATCGATCTGTCATCACGGACAGGATTATTGTAGCCAATAAACCTGATATCGTGCTGACAGATCGATCGAAGCGCCAGGCTGTGCTCGTTGACATCACCATCCCCCATGACGAGAACCTCGTGAAGGCCGAAAAGGACAAAGTCAGCAAGTACCTAGACTTGGCACACGAGGTGACCGCCATGTGGGATGTTGATTCAACGATCATTGTCCCGATAGTCGTCTCTGAGACCTCAAGAGACTCGCGCTAGATGGCTGGGTCAAGGGTCAGATATAGAAGGCGGTACTCCTGGACAAGGCGCGGATAGTCAGGAGGTTCCTCTCTCTGTCGCCCTAACCACCGGTAGCTTAGACCCCGCCTCGCTGCTGGCGGCACACTAGGTTAGGTTTTTATAATGATTTTATGTTTTGTAAATATTGTTTTATACTTTACTTTTTATATAATTATTATAAAATCTAACTTAAGTCTTAAAGTAAATAAAGAGAATAATAGTAATAAATATCTTTGGACAATCTTACACAAATCGACCTAGTCCCAAACTAAGCAAAGCTTGTATTATGGGTACCAAGTGATGATATACATACTTATATAGATAAATAGATACTTAAGTACGTAGAAAACATTCAAGACTTAAGAACAAATATTCGTGTTCATCACACAAATACATGCCCTAACCGGGATTCGAACCTGGGGCCTCCAGCAACTAGGCTAAAGCGGTCCTCAAAATTATTTTTGAATTCTCAATTTCTTGTTAATACGTCCATAAATATCTTATTTTCGCAATATTAAAACACTTTTTTGAATCTGTGTGTCACGTCACTTTAAACAAAAATATATGGCGTGTGACGATGTTATCTGTGATATGACATCATCTAGTTGTATTGCCAATTATCAATCATTGATTGTCGCTATCGCTACCAAAGTTTATAATTAATTAAGTTATCAAACAGTATTTATGACGGTTATATTTTTTAATACAACTTACTGACGTCATAATATGGAGGCCATGGTGAATGTTGGTTTTGGCGCATATAGAGCATTATTGTACATTACTTAATAAATATAAGACCATAAATTCTTTATCTATGCTGACGTTAGATAAACCAAACAGACTCCTCTGCTTTTGGCATTAACAAAGTAAATACTGTGCCTGAAATGTAATCTGGATATAGGTATAAAGTAAATTTCACATGGATAACGAGTCCATATGCAAAATTTGGTAATTTGCTTTTCGCTTTTAGACGAATATGTTTGTGCAAGAACTAATTACGTCTCTATTGCATTTGCTCAAAAACCGACAGAAGTAATGTTTTAATGCTTTTTTTAACCAACTTCAAAAAAGGAGGAGGTTTTTAAATTCGGTTGTATGTTTTTTTAAAGTATGTTACATCAGAACTCCGTCTATTATGGACCGATTTGGATTTTATTTCTTTGTTTGAAAGCATATGCTTCAAGGTTGGTCCCATTGTTACCAGAATCTAGTTCTGATGATGGGATACATGAGGAATTGAGGAAACAGCTCAAACATTCAAGGGAAACATAGCGATTTTAGTATTTTAAGCATTTGCGTTCAGAAAGTAGCATTTGGTGAACGGGAACTGATGAAGAAGACCACGGACGGTCATCTAAAACTCCTAGTGTTTCATGGGTGGCATTAAGATATTTCGATCAAGATACTGACGCAACTATGACGAAGTCAATTTAAATGGTCCTGCCTGATGTAATGTCAGGGTCAATCAACTTTTTCTTGTTGTTATTCTGTCCCGTTAGCGAGAAGAAATCAGTAACCAAGTTTCTATACAAAAAAATATAACATCGACTTCAAGTATGCTCAAGAGATGAGCCATGTCCAAATGGATTTCTGGTCTTCGCTAAAACTCATGTTTGGTAGATTTAAACCCTATAAAATCACAGTTTTAAAGAGTCAGGAGACGTAGCCATTCTGATCTGGTAATTGAAGCTGGCAACGGAACTCCGTAATAAAACAGTGTAGCTTAGCCGTATTTGAGCTTCTTGAAGTCGTTATGAGATGCTCTCTGGTGATGATTCACTAAAAAGTGTGAAATAAACAAAAAAACACTAAAAAGTAAAAAAATAATTGCCTTACTTGTAATATGAGACTTTAAGCTTCTAATTGAACAATTTAGTCGTATTTTAATTTTTGTAGTCAATGGCACCATTTCGTTAACGTTAGATAATTTCTTTGGATGGCACCGACTTCAAGAATTAGAATAGGCACGTGGTCGGGTGTTAAATAATAAGCGTAAAGTATATAGAAAGTATAGAAGTAAAGAAATTATTTTTCACTTTTTTAGTGTTCTTTTGGTCTCGCTTTATTTTTTTATGGTATGAACATTTTGTTAAGAACATTTAAAAAAAAATTTGGGTACCTTTCATTAATGCTCGGGTTTATGTATATAGATTCGTCAACGATCGTATGTCGTGTAAAGTAATGTAAAAGATTACTTTTCGACATACGGTCGTTGACGAATCTTACTGACGACAATAGCATCGAGTTTCGCGTACTAATTGTTGGATCTGACATTAAATTCTTACTGCTCCTTAGTACACAAAAAACGAACCTAATGCGACCAATTAATACCAAGGCCACTTATGGTACTTGGAAATCACTTATAAGTGTTAGTCACATGAGGTACAGTCAAAGGAATAAATATATGTAACGTACATAAGTACGTCCAAAGTGACAAAAATATCTGTACGCTTATACGACCTTGTCACTAAAGTCACGTTCACATATTTTGTCACACTCTGTGTATAGATATTTTCTATGTTGACTGTATAAACATTACTTACGGCATTCGGAAGCGTAGATGCAACGTCTGTCATCCACACTTTTTCGCCTGTAGTTAAACTTGCACACACATCCAGGGTAGCAAGGATCGGGTGTCTCACAGATTACTGTATTTGGACTGTTACCGACAGGGCAATTGTCACTCGGACAGGGTACTTTACAGGAGACAAAAGTTTCGTTTCTGCCACAAGGATGTCCACCTAGAATGAAATATATATATATTTGAAAATATGTATGCGGTTAACAAGAATAGTGTGAAAATGACTTAAAATTAATCAAAAATATTTGAAAGGCAACTGAATGTCAAACAATGCCAGCGGAATCAACGTACTGGTATGTTTGATCATTTTGACGCACGTTCATTATTTACTGGATTATCGTCATGTGGTCATTATAATTTGCTATTACGTCTGTTCTATATATAGTTAAAAGTGTTTTATTAATTAATGCATACCTACTTAGCGTTTAACGAATAGGTACGAATTACTTAATATTCAAAGGAAATGAAATACGTACAGGTGATTTAAAATATTTTATTGCTCATACTTTGAAAGTTGTTGATCTAAGTGGCGTGCTGAAAGCTGTCCATTTCTGCTCTAGAGTAGAACAGTATTAAAAACATATAGCATGGTGAATCGGAGTAATATTGGGCAACGGCAGTAATCTATATAGGCATAATACACAGAGTAAAGATTATATGATACTATAGAGATCCTAAATGTACGCGTGCCACCATGCAGATATATATTTTTTATTGGGCCAGTACATAATTTCTCTTGCTCGCAGCTTACACTTCACTGCGCCCAAATGTCCTATATGTATTTTTTTTAACATCGCTTGGCGCATACTTTTAGGTATGATTATCCGCTTACTTTTCCAAACCATATTGTAAGCCACAGTTAATTCGTCTCTGCAATCCCATATGGTCTCAATATATTTTCCAGCTGACTTCGATGTGTAGACCAGCCCTTCTTTATTACCTTTTTCAATGCTTCAATTTCGCTATCTAGTTTTGAACATTTCTGTAGTTCCATAAAATGTGAATCTGTTAGAGAGTTACTGATAGCCACAGCACATAAGTGATCACGGGGCTCTTGGGACGCTGTGCCCGTCTCGCTTGGAGCCACAGCCCGCGACAGCGCGTCTGCTACGTACGTGTATGGTTGCAACCTGAGTAACATCCGCTGGAGACGTGGCAGGGCACTAGCGATTGGTTTTTTTATTATACTCACAAGTGGCTTGTGATCTGTTTCCACAGTTACATCTGAACGTCCGTAAATGTAACATACTGTATACACATGCCAGCAACTCCTTCTCTATCTGCGCATACGCTTGCTCGGCTTTAGTGAGAGAACGTGAAGCATAACCAACTGGTAATCCATTCTGCATCAAACATTCACCAAGCCCGTTTTTGGCGGCATCTACGGAAATCATAACCGATTTTCCTAAACTAAAGTATTGTAGGACGGCAGGCTAATCACGTAACTTTATGTACTAACGGTAGATAGATTTTACTGTCAACTTTGAAGTATAAATGTATGAGATGACAATTAAAATTTGACGTTAAAATCTATCTAACGGTAGTACAAAAGTTACATGATTACCCCGCGGCTGTACTAGGCACTGTTTTAAATCATTGAAGTATTTTTTATGTCTGTCATTCCAATGCCATGCAATATCCTTTTTCAGAAGCTCTCTCAGTATATGAGTCCTGTCTGACAAATGCGGTATGAAGCTGCCAACATATTATGTAACGAGGCCCAAAAACCTTTCCAAATCTTTAGTGTTCTCAGGTCTTGGTATTTTCCTAATAGCTGACGTGTGCGAATCATCCGGTTGTATTCCCCCGCGCGATATCTTATGCCCTAAATACTTCAGCTCCGTAAGTCCTATTTTACACTTATCTTTGTTGAGCTTAATATTAATTTGCCTGCAGCGGTCCAGCACCTGTCGAAGGCGCTTATCATGTACATCTTTCGTTTCTCCATACACTAACAAATCATCGATAAACAGTATTACGCCTTCTATATCATCAATTTTTATGGAAGATTTCTGACGCTGACGAGATTCCAAATGGCATGCGCAGAAATTTATATCTTCCAAATACCGAATTAAAGGTGCAGAAATCTAAAATACCTGCCAGAACGAATGCTTGGTATCGAGAGTTTGCTGTGATCTCGTCAAGAGTAGGTAATTTAAAATGCTCTCGGCGAATTGCTTTATTCAGATCCCGGGGGTCCAAACAAATACGAAGGTCTCCATTAGATTTTTTTACTATAGTCATGCTGATGACCCAGTCGGTGGGGCCCTCGACCTTCGCAATAATCTGTTGCTGCAACATGTCGTCCAGTCTATCCTTGACGGCATCCCGCAGCGCCAGCGGCAGCTTGCGCGGCGCGTGCACTACCGGTCTCACATCTGGTTGCAGCTGAATCCTGTACTCCCCGGGCAGACATCCCATCCCTTGAAATACATCCCCATAGTCATCTAATATCCCTAAACTACTGTTAGAATTATGGGCATTTACGGTCATAACGCGCTTTACTAAGTTTAATTCTTCACAGGCCGTTTTACCTAGCAAGGGAGATGACGTCATATCGGCTACAATGAAACATACAATGTAGAATGCATCTTTGTGATTTACTTTCAGTTGACATTTAACTACGACCTGAATTTGATTTCCTGCATATCCAGTCAACCTTACTCGAGTCTGTACTAAATCATCTATACTATGACCAATATCTGATAAATAACGCAAAGGCAAGACATTTACATCGGCTCCAGTGTCTAATTTAAAGGTTACGCTAGCTTAATTACAAGATCAACATTTCAATGCTCATCCGAAGTAATCGTGTTAATGAGACACACCTGATCCGTGGAATTCTCCTGTACAGCGTATACTCGGCATACCTTTGCAAAATGATTAGGCCTATGACATTTGGCACGGCGTTGTCCATAAGCGGGGCACTTAAATTTTTCATGTGTATTTCCACAATAATCACACTGCCTACGGTTGTTTACGCGGGATTGCGCATTCTTGCGCGATGACGTCATCGCTGCACCCGGTCTCGGCGGCAGCGCTCGGCCCGGTAGCGGTCCGCGGCCCGACGGCGGCGGCGCGCGCGCATTGTAGCGGCACTCCCGGTTAGGCTCCCCTCGATCTGTGACACTAGATAGATTGTTCTCGAAACAAAATGGAGGAGGAGGCCTCAGAACTGAATCCATTTTTCCGTAGCTACAATGCACTTTTATAAGCAAATAAAATCACTTTTAATTCCTCATGCACACATTTCCTTTGTATTATAATCAATTCACTTATATTTTAAACCGACTGCGCCATGTTAAATACTTGGTATGAGCGAGGAGATGATTAACACCACGAGTGCATTGCTAAGACTGTTTATTCATTTTTCCAACTACCTTCATCTCGATACATTACCAAACTACCCACAGTAGGTACAGTAACTAAGTATCACCATTTGATTTTTTTATTCCACTATGTGACGTTTGCCATACATTTTGGATGGACTTCCAAATAGTGGAGACACTGGAAACGCAAAAACAATTGTGAAAGATTGATTGGGGGCCCAATTTTCTATAGTTATAATAAATCGTACTAATAATAACTAATGCTGAGGAAAAACCAAAATGTTAAAAATTATTAGAATAAAATAAAGTTAATACGAAATGTTTTTAACTAACGACAATCTTCTCTTTTAATGCAGGTTCCCTCCTCATTCCTAACGTATCCTTTATTGCAGTAGCAGTCACTAGCAGGTGCACACGCGCTTATTACAGCCTCATATCGCATGTTGTCACATGTGATTTGACAACTGTTGCTGTTGGATTCAAAGTGCTCGTTTATACCGCATCGTCGGAGGTGCTGCAAATTACGATTGGGAAATCAATTGGGGGGGTTACGAAATAGCTGGGTCATTATTTGGGCATTTATTAAATGTTATGTTTGTCTAAGATTTTAATGACGTTTTCAGTAGAAGTACGGGAACGCTACTAACTAACTCAGAGATGCCACCAAAATCTACAGCCAATTTGGTCAAAAATGTGTCGATGAAAGTGATGCGGTTGAAACGCCAGCTCAGCGCGATTGGAACAGCCTGCACGAAGCTCATTGATATCAGAATGGATCCCGAAATGTAACTCACAGATTGAACTCAAGGTACAATACTTCGCATGGCAATGTGATTTAATTTGCTTGTGCCTTTGTTCGACTTCGTTCTCATTTTTCGTTAGGTGGGCGGTTGGGATGCATGGGAATGAAACCCAATTGTGATGCGAAGTGACGAGCTAAATTGACCTCCTGATTAATATGGATAGGGCTCATCCTTAGACACATTATTCTTCTTTCATACGTGAGTTGTTCACCTGTACAGGGCGAGTTAAGGACTTCTCCTTTGAATTTATTCGCAAATGAAAACAGGTTTCCTCAAAATATTTCCGAACGGCTATACCTAGTAAATATTTTTTCCTTATTACGAATATTTTTCCTTATAAACTCAGTTGTATAAATATTCTATTCTGTTACATGAGATTATGAGACATGCATATGTTGGTTCAGCTGAAATCGTTGTTATTGTTCACTTGTTTTTTTACCGAGTAGGTATACGAACAATACAACAACAATAGGTATAATAGGTTATTTGTAATGTGGGGCTTCAAAATTGTTGTTTGGCGCGAGTGCTTGTATGAGCGAAGCGTGTAGTTCAAAAATACAATCCTGAGCGAAACGAGGATTTCAAAGGGACGAGACACCAAACAACTTTGCTACCGACTGAAACACAACCTTTCACCTCATCACCGCGAGGAAAAAAGTTCAATGCAAGTCTTATGTAATTTGTACTCATTTTCAATAAAGGGATCATATCAAAAATCATTATATGAACCTTTACCATTAAATTCATCAAATAGCATCTAATCAGGAACGAATCATATTATGGTTGAATACTCTTTCCTAATAGAAAAAAGTTGGAACTCATGATCATGAAAGTGCGTCACGTTCATAACAGCATTATGTCAGTGTCAAACTCAAAGTAATCGTACTGTATATAATACTTCTTCATCATCGAGTACAAATTGTACGGAGAAGATTATTATCAATTCAGGTTCCATACGTACAGGCTCGGCCTGTTTTGGTAGGGGAGACCTAGGAGAGTTGTGACAGAGACGAATTGCGCGACTGCCTACCTATAATAGTTACTGAGCAGAAAACAACGCTGGTTTGTCGCTTTAGAGACGTTCTATTTGACTATGTTCCCGCCGGCGGCGCACAAGACGGAGTTTGCGTGCAAAAAAACGCGAAAAGTAAGTTCTTCTTCAAAATTTTGGTTGAATTTATATTATACTTTATTACACGTGCATTGCACGTGGATTTTTTCTTAAGTTGTAGGGTTATTTAATTCGCAAAGCGTTGCATTGATCTTTTGCCTTTGCATCATGTTTAGAAAATATAAATTATTATTCGGACCAAGTCGTAATTTAAAACACCTAGGAAGGTACAAGCTGTCACAATTCTCCTATTTGCCTTAATTTTTCTGCTTAGTTAATCTACACTTTTTTTTATTAATTTGTGATGTCTATATTTGTGTTTGTATATTAAGGTCAAATCTTGCAAGTACAATCCTCAATAAAAGTTTGCCTTAAAAAGATATCTTTTGATAAAAAAGTACTTGGTTTTGTGGTGTGTTGTTGCATACTGGATAACTACTTTTTTGTTACATAATGCCTAATAACTATACACGAGACTGATAAAGGCAGTGATAGTGTCGAAATGTACGAACTGTCTAAATACAAAAGTTGCAAATTATTACCTCGGTACCTGTCACAACTTACCTCGGTGATAGGGGAGTTGTTACAGAGGTAGTAGTCTTACTTATTATTGATTTTCTCGGCTTTCCGCTCACGACACGATTCGCTTTCGAATTTGATAATTTTGATAATTTTTAATTAATTTTGATAATTGTTTTGGAAAGGGAAGGAATGGAGATACATCTGATTATATAGGTCATAAAGCTGTGGAATGTTTTTTTAAGCCAGATATGTCCCTTAAATTAAAATTTGTTACAACTCTCCTAGGTCTCCCCTATGTAGTGTTTTGGCCACCCTTATAAAACTTTCAAACTTTCATTATTTTAGGAGTTTTTTTAAATACCTACGACACAAGTTGTTTACAACTACGAAATTAAACCTGCATAAGAATATTCATATACGTAATTATACCTAGGTATAAGTTTACACCATTCATTAGTCTTTTTAAGTTGTAGTTTCTTAAAATGTATATAGTAGTTAATAGTTATATGCATTTAATGTAATATTTAATAATAATAATAATAATAATAATAATAATAATAAATCTTTATTGCCATGTAAAACAGAAAAGTACAATACAAAAGCGGATACATAAAAAAAGTGAAAGAAAAAAGAAACATTACAATAAAAAAAAAAAACAGCACTTAAAAAGAAATACAATGGCAATGGGTACCAGGCTCAGCATATGCTGGAGCTTGCAAACTCAGCGCTGATTTTCAGTCTGGCCCCTAGCCCCTCCCCTAGGTCGTGACCCATTTGTTGTACCAACAGTAGTACAAGTGTTGCGTGATGCCAGAAAATAAATAAATATATAAAACAAAAATAAATAAATAAAAAATAATGAAGTTTAGATATCTAATGTAGGTACGTATGATGATGATGTGTACTTATATGATTTTTAATGAGTGTAATATGTGTATGAAAATAATAACTGTTACATGTGTACAAGAGATGGGTTAGATGTTTGGTGGGGGTTTTATTATTGCTTCTGTTGTTCCAGCAAGTGCTTCTTGAGCAGCTTCTTGAAAGTTGATAATTGCATTGGCTCACGCATTGGTGGTGGCAAATCGTTCCAAACTTTAGACGCTGCAAATTTAAAACCCCCTCTAAACAAAGCAGTTTTGTGTTGTGGGATTGATAGTTCCCTTTCTCTCTTGCTTCTCAAAGGTCTATTCCGGTTATTCTTGGTCCATCTTAGCTTATCAAATAAGTAACGTGGCTTTTCGAATTCGATAATTTTTCGGACCGTGTAGGCAAGATGTAAACTTCTCCGATTAGCCATATTAAGTATTCCTTTGTTATTGAGAAAAGGCGTTATGTGTGCTCGTTTGGGGACATCGTAGCAGAAACGAGTGCACGCATTCTGTACACGTTGAATTGCCTTCTTCGTTTTCCCGAGAAGTCTTGGCCCATACACAATATCGCCGTAGTTAAAGTAAGACAAAATGAGCGATTCCACCAGCGTCTCACGGACTTTTTCAGAAAGATGTTTTCGGATCTTATATAGGACTTTGAGTCGGTAAAAAGCGTTTCGGATTTTTGAGTTAACGTGCTCCTCATACCTCATTTCTCCATCCATAATAACAAGACTAGGTTATTTTTTTGCGACCAATCTGCAATAAGTTGAAGGTCCCCATTTATCTTGGTTACAGCTAGATTACTATTTTCAGGAGGAAACGAGTAGTAAAGTTGTGTGTCATCTGCATACAAGTGAACCTTACACTGTTTTACCTGTCTAACCAGGTCAGCTGTGTACAGGATAAACAGTAAAGGACTCAAAATGGATCCTTGGGGCGTGCCTCGACTGTTTTTTTGTGTTTCCGATCTGACTAACTTTCCCTGTCCTGTCACTAACTCGACGTATTGCTGTCGTCCCGTCAGAAACGATTGGAACCACTGACATGCTTCGACCGATACACCATAGTAAGCCATTTTTGCCAGAAGTAAGTCCGGATTGAGACAATCAAAAGCTCGTGAATAGTCTAACAAGACGAGGATGGACCCCATCCCTTTATCTGAGGAGTCGATGACGTCATCTGTAATATTCGCCAGTGCGGTCGCTGTCCCGTGTTTCGCGCGAAATCCTGATTGCATTGGTGGTAAGAGTTGATGTTCTTCTAAATATTTGGTAAGTTGATCACAGACAATCCGTTCCAATATTTTAGACAGCACTGGTAGAATACTAATTGGACGCAGATCTTTGTAGTCCTCTAATTTATTTGACTTAGGGATTTACTATGTAAGTACTTTGTTACTTTTTAATATTTTTTTGGAGTCTGGTTTATTAATTATATTTATATATGATTAAGAGTGAATTATATGTATATCCCACATTTCTTTTGTGTGAGAAACTTTATTGCTACATAATACGGATTGGGCTCTGTTTGCCATAGCGATAACGTTCGTACGTTAGCTTTTACAGCGTTAGTCGAAACAGAAAGAAATAATTTAATTCCTTTTAATAGCAAATACTTGTATCAGTTTTGACTCCTGAAATAAAGCCCTGGGACCAAAATGGCACCAGCGTGGCATAGCCATGTCGCTTTCTGAAGCTCATGTTTGCGGTGATGTGAATTCGAGAGTTAGGGTGGGTTGCACCAAACCATCTGTAATCGTAAGCGGTGTTCGTTAAAATCTGATTGTATGGAAAGTTTGACAAGTTTCTATGGGATGACAGCTGCCGACGCCATATTTGACGATCACCGGTCTGTGATCATATGTTGGTGCAACCGACCCTTAGTTTAGAACTATAACTCCTACTTATTGTCCTCTTGGGCTGTTTTATGTCAGACCAGGACGTAGGACGTAAATACTCTTTATTGCACACTTCAAAAAGAATACAGTACAGTACATTAGGCTTGAAGTAGGGGTAAACAAGAGGCGGTCTTATCGCTAAAGAGCGATATCTTCCAGACTACCTTTGAGTAATGGAGACAATGCAACATATGTGATAATCCATATTGAAAGGAACCTTATGGCGGCCGGCACTTACGCCTTTATTGCCGTTGTTCTAATAAAATAGTGAATAGCTGCAACGTAAGCGCCTGCCGCCATAAGGTCCCTTTCGATGTGGATTATCACATATATCTAATTGAGTAGGTGGCAAACCAAAATATCGATTTTAAGTAAATAACATGTGAGTACTTAACCAAAAACCAGTGCTAGTGGAAAAACAAAATAAAAATACTTACAGTCCGCCGAGTCAACAGTTGAGTCTTCCAGCTGCGCGTGAGTGGCCACCACAGCTCCCAACAACAATACAAAAGTACTCTTCCAGTGCATGACCCTGACGTCTTCTCTACTCCAATAGTTGCTCTCAAGTGTAGCATGGTATTAGTCTTACTACGCTTTTATATGTACTTCATTTGTTTACTGTGCATGGTGTCATTGTTGTAAGTAGAATAAATTACTCTACTATTTCAATAAGAAAGTAGGAAAACACTCATTATATACTGTTTGTTTCAAAAGTGGCACAGTATATTTTGCAACGACGATTTTTTTTATTAATGCGCAGCAATCACTTGGTATGATTCATGGAGAAGATTGTTACACTATAAATAATTTATTCGAAGTAATTTAGGTCTAAGTAGTTGTATTGTAGTGTAGAGTTTTCGTATTCGTATACTCTGAATCATGAGTAGGTACTTTAGATTCAGATGAAGAGAAAAAGTGTTTCCCATTATTTTTTATCTACACCCATATAGTAGATTCTCTTTAACGTGTTTAAAAACCGTTGGTAAGGACCTACTTTTCAATATATTCCGGTCATCGTCAAATATGGCGCCGGCAGCTATCACCCCATAGAAACTTGTCAAACTTTCCATACAATGAAATTTTGACGAACACCGCTGACGATTACAGACGGTTTGGTGCAACCCACCCTTAACTGCACAGCCCGTGAACTTCGCAGTACAGCTGTGCTAACGCAGCCGGGGCTGTGGGCTGGACTATCTCGTCAAACATAGCGCTCACATGAAAAACGTGAAAGAGGATTTAATATATGGAAGTACTAGCGGCCGCCCGCGACTTCGTCGGCGTAGATTTTAGATGGTAACAAAAATATAAATGAGGTTTATTTGTTTCTGTCAGTTGTCTGATGCTATTAATCTTTTGTGAAATTTACTCGAAAGCAAAAATTAATGTCCGCCATCTTGGATTTGAAAATGGATGTAACATTCGGAATCGGTACCCCAAGGAACTACAAATGACCTCATATCGATTTTAAAGAAAAATGAATTTCCGCCATCTTGGATTTGAAAATGCATATCATTTTCGTAATCGGCACCCCGAGGAACCGCGGCGATGACACCCATATCGATTTTTAAGAAAAATATATGTCCGCCATCTTGGATTTGAAAATGCATATCATTTTCGTAATCGGCACCCCGAGGAATCGCGACGATGACACCCATATCGATTTTTAAGAAAAATAAATATCCGCCATCTTGGATTTTAAAATGCTTATCATTTTCGTAATCGGCACCCCGAGGAACCTCGACGATGACACCCATATCGATTTTTAAGAAAAATAAATGTCCCCATCTGTCAACTTGGAACCCCTTTTTACCCCATTAGGGGAACAATTTAGAAAAACGCTGGAACACGTTGTGTTGTATTTAAACAGAGTCTATATACGAAGTTTTAAATCCCGCACTTCAAAAAAGATTTGCTCCGCGTACGAACTTTTAAACCCCTTTACACCCCTTTAGAGGATCAATTTTTAAAAACGCTGAAATAAGTTTTGTTGTATTTAGACATAGAGTCTATTTGAGATTTTTCAAATCTAACTTCAAAAAAGAATTGCTCCCCGTACAAACTCGGAACCCCCTTTTCATCCCTTTAGAGGAGCAATTTCAAAAAACGCTGAAATACGTTTTTTTGTATTTAAACAGAGAGTCCCTGTACGAAGTGTTAAATCCCGCACTTCAAAAAATATTTGCTCCCCACACGAACTTGTAAACCCATTTTCACCCCTTTAGAGGAGCAATTTCAAAAAACGCTGAAATATGTTTTGTTGTATTTAAACAGACAGTCTATATACGAAGTTTTACATTTCTCACTTCAAATAAGATTTGCTCCTTTACAAACTTGGAACCATCTTTTCACCCCTTTAGGGGAGCAATTTTGAAAAACGCTGAAATAAGTTTTGTTTTATTTAAACATAGAGTCTATATACGTAGTTTTAAATATCTACCTTCAAAAAAGATTTGCTCCTTTACAAATTTGGAACCCTCTTTTCACCCCTTTAAGGGAGCAATCTTGAAAAACTCTGAAATACTTTTTGTTGTATTTAAAAATAGAGTCTATTGACGAAGTTTCAAATCTCTCACTTCAAAAAAGATTTGCTCACCGTACAAACTTGAAACCCCCTTTTCACCCCTTTAGAAGAGCAATTTCAAAAGACACTGAAATATGTTTTGTTGTATTTAAACAGAGAGTCTATATACGAAGTTTTAAGTCTCTCTCTTCAAAACAGATTTGCTCCTCATATAAACTTTGCACCCCTATTTTACCCCCTTAGGGTTAGAATTTTGCAAAACGCTGAAAACACATTCTTTGAATTTAAGTTCGTAACCTTTTTACGAAATTTTAAGTCTTCAGCTCAAAAATTTTTTTTCTCCCATACAAACTTTGCACCCCTATTTGATCCCCTTAGGGATGGAATTTCCAAAAATCCCGTCTTGTCCCTTGCATACGTCATAAAAGTAAGCTCTGGAGCAAATTTGAAGTTTCTAGTTCCAGTAGTTTCGGCTGTGCGCTGATGGTAGATCACCCCTTCTTCTTTTATATATATAGATAGATAGATTATTTATAGAAGATAGAAGATAGATTAGAAGATAAAGATAATACAAATACTATTTATTGCTCACCACAATTAAAGAACACAGTACAGTACAAAACCGTTAGTTTATCGAGCGATTTCTACCTCTCTGTCTTCTTCCTGTCGCTTAGGGTCATAGAGAATATTATTATATACTGAGATATCAGTCAAGCTTTATGACTGCCTCGCCATCTATACGGCGATTCCTAAAAAAGGCCAGCAAGCGAGTGGACTATACCATTGACACACACACACCTAAACATACACGGATGCATGCACACATGCACATACGTTTTGATTTCTGGGTTTACTTTGAAACCTACAGTGAGACTGAGTAGCAAATCAGGATGAAAAGTCTTTTCTTTAATATAAATGAAATAACATTTTCGTTGCACTTTGTTCCCTATACGTACTTTCTAGTCACTCTCATATCATATTGCAGGTTTCTTAATAAACACCAAATTAGTAACAGATCTGAGAAGTAAAATACGCAACTTTGGTAAAAATATTTATTTCACAAAGACTAAACAAGCAATTCACAAACACAGACTATTCACAATGAAACTCAAATTACGATTTATTTTAAAATTTTAAACAGAATATTCTGGCTTCAGACATGATATGACTGCTTGAAGTGATTGACATATTGTTTTTTTTTTGCTTGATGAAGCAAAAAGGATATTTGAGTAATCATTAAAAACGCAAAACAAGGACATAATAATTAGGCCTAGCGCCTCTCCCAGGGCGGTTCCATAACTTTTCGGTATTTTAGCTAATCAGAATGAGGCACAGAGTAAGTTATAATTGGGGGCACGACCGGGATGAGCGGAGGACAAAAACTACAACCCTAGACTACAAGGCGGAGACGAGAAATAATGACGTAAAGACAGAGAGGAAGACGTGAAGACGACGAGGAAGACGTAAAGACGACGAGGAAGACTTGAAGGCGACGAGGAAGGTGTGAAGACGACGAGGAAGACTTGAAGGCGACGAGGAAGACGTGAAGACGACGAGGAAGACTACGAAGAAGACGTGAAGACAACGATAAAGAAGAGGAAAAAAAAGGTGCTCGTTATGATTCCTATCAACGCGACATAGCTACAAATGTTGACTTTGCCCATTTTTACGGCAAATGACAGCGGCTTCGATGTGAAGACTTTCATTCAAGACGTTGACTACAAATCTGCATTATATGGCTGGACAGCGCGACAGAACCTTGTGTTGACGAAAAGGCGATTAAGCGGCACTACAGCCCTATGGTTACGATCGGAAGACCCTTTTGAGACGTACGACGGTTTAAAACGGGCATTGCTACAAGAATTTTCGGACGGCGACTACAACTACGATGAGCCTGAAATTCATGAAATTAGTGAAGATAACGTCGATGACATACCTGCATTTGTAGCACATGTATCAAATTCGAGTAAGCCGGCTGAAAGTTGACGCTAGACGGTGACGTTGCGCGTCAGATCGAGAAAAATTGTCGAAATTGTGAAAAAGTTGAAGATATTCGAAGCAAAAATTACGGATATGATAACCACACGTGCAATGACGACGTCAACGATGAAGAAGACACCAACCACCAATGCAATCATAACGACGGGGAAGATGCTGTCGTTCGTGATAAGGGAGAACAAGTCCTCCAGTTGGAAGTGAAAAAGAGTGCTCGACGTGCTAACTACATCACAACTAAGAAAGATCGGGGGCACAAGGAGTTCTTCCATGGCGCGAGATGCAACAACTTCGCTTGGACGGGCAGCACGCGGGGCTTCAATGAGAAAACGCTGTTTGCGTTCGGAGTTTGCTATGATGTATTTTTATGTGTTTTTAAGTTTTGGTTTTATTTGTATGGTGTTTTATTAAGTAGTTGTGTTTATGATGTATTTTTACGACGGTGTATATAGGGTGTGCTTCGACGACGGAAGTAAGGTGACTGCTGGTGATGGGTAAGTGCGGTGTATGAAGGTGCATGACTGAGGGACCAGTTCATGAATCCCGGATTGGCCGAGTGTGGGATTGGTACTTTTTGATGGCTGTGCAAGGTGCTGGCTGCTAGATAATGAATAAGGAACGTTCGAATGTGGTTTGAAATAGTTTGGAATGGCGAATGAGTTGACGTATGATTCATTTTATAAGACGACTTGAACGAGGCAACCTATTCGGGGCCAGCACAACTGCCGCTGCGACGCGACGCGAGTAGAGAAAAATCTACGCTCCTCTTTCTATTCCGCACAGTTTGAGCGAGACAGGAATCGCCGAGTCGCGCGAGATACGACTTGGCAACAAGTTGTGCTAGCCTACTTGTATTAAAGTTGTAAATAAAACAAATATTTAATTATATAGAAGATTATTATTTCCACGTGGTCTCTCCGGTCCTACAACCAACAATACAGCTAGTCGAGGATCGAGGCAAATGTACTGAGTGAAAAGCCCGTGCTTAGGGTACCTAGATAAGAGTGTGTATGTTAGGGTAGCGGAAATGAAATACATATGAAACCTACTAATAATTAATGTATATACATAAACATATACACATATATAGTCAGCCACATAGCCTACAGCAGCTTAGTTAAAAATGAGCAATTTTTTATATTTATTTACTTCGAGAATCTCAGAAACGGCTCTAACTATATTGATGAAATTGTCTATACGGGGTTTTCGCCGGCGAATAATTGAACTCTAGCTAGGTCTCACGCACTGGAAAACGCCGAGCAACACTCGGTTTTCCAGGTAGGCAAGTATTTCAATTTTTTTTTAGTATTTTGACGGCTGTAATAGAAATCGTTATAAAAATCCTTTACAATAGGTTTAATTTCTTACAAGATATTCATTTCATGTAAAAAATCGTGTCGTTTCTGTAGACATGCCAAATCTAGGGATTTACAGCTTAAATGTATAATTATTAAATAATTCACAAACACTACGTCGTTTTTTCATGTATATTTTAGTTACTAATACAAATTCCATGTATATAAGCTGTTAGCCTTAGCAAAAACTGGTCTTTTTTTCTGCATGAGTCATTTATCTAATTCACACTTATAGTTCCATAAAATGTTTTTTCACTATATGAATTAGAAAAAAAAAACTCACCTGATCCATGCATCGCGGAAGTTAGAGTGAACAATGCAAATAATAAACAGACACACTTCTTAGACATCATGGTGATTGCACGACTGTGTGGTAAATCTGTAGGTATGTCGCTGTCCCTGCGGAGCTTATAATTGTGTATTATTATTCTGATGACCTTGCGATGGAGGTATATTTGACTCAACTTATTGATGTGATAGTGGTATGACATTTATTTCTCGCACTCGTTATGATACTATAAGCAGCATCAGCAGTGTTCAAGGTGCGGCTCCCGTGCTCCGCTGGCAACATAATCAAACCTTGGGAACTGGTCGGGCGGACCTCTTGTAAGGCTTTTTTTTTATTTCTTTCTTTCTTGGGCCTTAAGAGCGCTGTATGTGGTGTGTTGCGACAAACGTTGCTTCCGCCGGTTCATCGCGCCCACACGAAACACATGAAAGAGGATTTAATATATGGATGTAGCTAAAGTAGTGTATGCAACTGTACATACTTAGGCATTATAAACACTCGTGTGATCTTATTATGAAACTCACCTTCGGATCGTTCCATAAAACCGTTGAATGCTCTCATTATGCAGCGGTTACACAAACTACACCTACTACTACTGGTAACTACTGCTACTATAGGTACCTACGTGGAGTGCATGGAAGCATTGATGCAACCCCAAGTCACAAATGTCACACCAAGCATATATCAAATAAGTCTAGTCTAATACACCTTCTGGTCCGCATCTAACATATACCTACTGACAAACAAGTTTTTTTTTGCTTGATTACTAACATTGTAGCTCCAACTCACTCTTTATGAGCGAGACGTTAGCAATAACAAATGAAATGAACGGGCTGCAAGTGACGAATTCAGATATTGGCTTTTTACCTTTCTTGAGTGTCCTACCTAGTACACAGCCGATTCCGAGAGCCAAAAGACTCCAGCAACTTAATTTTCACAGAAATGGCCGGAAAGATGAACGTTACTAGCTACTTATTGGAAAGTAAAGTGTATAGCATACACTTTACTAAGCTCAGATAAAAACAATGCTTTGCGGGCTCGCTATATGTTACATATAAATTTCTTTAATAATTTTCCAATCTGTTCATAAATGGCGGAGTAACGCGTAACAAACATGCAGAAAAAACGTACAGTCGAATTGAGAACCTCCTCCTTTTTTGAAGTCGTTGTAAAAGAGGACACCGTCGCAGTTTACGACTTCAAAGATCAAAATAGTGTTTTTCTGTTGGAATTAACCACGACTTTTTTGTTAGTGTCTGAAATAACTTGCGGTTTTCGGTAGAAAAATACACTAGCCAGTTTAAAAAATAAATGGCGATAAATTATTAATATTTTGGCGTTTTAAGGTTATGTTTATCAAACTTTAATCCAATTTCGTCTTATATCCCCTATTTTTGACTTGCTCGCTCGCTAGTGTAAGGTCGAAATATCGTGATCTTCGCCCGCGCAGCGCGCACGGATAGACCTGCGAAAGTGAAATAAAAAATCATTTTGTCGTAATGAATTATTATTTTGGAATATCAAACGGTTAGATTTAAGATAAATTAATGTCATTTTTTAGAACTATAAATATGTCACTTATAGCTTAGTACCCAGCGTATTATCTTGTATCTGAATTATCCTGTAAAACCTATGTAAATCAAAAACGGCATCGTTTCCAGATTTTGATATACATAGTTATTTATGGTTTTACAAAATAATTCAGACTTTCAGGTTATTAATAAAACATTAAATGATAGGTTTGCCCCTTTTTTTCTATTTGCGGGCTTATTGTAGCCGACAGGGACTGGTAGACGACGCCTTTTAGCGTAGTAGGTAGTTCACATTACTGTCCAAGAACGGCAATCGGATAGTGATCAAGCAACTGCTTGTAACAGATCGACATCCGTCATTCGTGTGAAAAGTTCATGAAAGCTTCTAAACTTCGGAAAAGCTTTAGATTTGCTTCTAAGCTTCAGTATAGCTTCTTAACTTCAGAGGAAGGCTTCTGGGAAGCTTCTCAGCTTCGGGAAAGCTTCTAAGCTTTCAGGAACGCTTCTTGGCTTCGTAAAAGCTGATTTATATATTCTAAATGTTCATCATCAATGAAGCCTCTCATTGTAAACAGTTGGTGTTTAAATTAAGTCTAAAGAAGTTCGATTATTTATAATGAATATCACCAATCTTTTGAATTTCAAGTTATTTTCATTTTCCTAAGAGTAGTGCTACTTTTGTAATTTGAATAAGCTTGGACAACGGTTTCCTGCTTTATATTATTAGCATTTCTCAAGTTGCAAAGCTCAAGTATGGACATCTGGTGTCGAGTATTTAAACTATTAGTAAATAATCCGACCGCGTAGAAAGGTTGTCATTATGTCCATATAGTAGCGAAATACGTAGCCATCTGAAATTACACGGTCAGTGTGAAACAGGGCTGTCATTCACAACGTTGAAACTAACGTGAACACCAATCCACCTTAGACGAACCAGTGTAGGGCGGATCTCTAGTTGAGCATTTCTAATACGGGTCTCGACGTCAAGATATACTAGACGTGAGCGTTGAGTTTAGTTGACGTAAGTGGCTAATTGCAAAGCAGTAGCTGCATCGCTGCCTTTGGCGGGTATTTGAAAAAAACGTTATGCGCGTGGCTACCCTACTAAAATGAGAAATATTGAAGGACGAAACAATCTTGTTTGTGTAGGTGTCTATTTATTTTAGTCAGGTTTTAAGGGGATAGACATGTGAGAGACATCTGGTGTTGAATAGCAGATCGGAAAGTTATTCAAGACCAATGAGAAGCCAGATTTAGCTAGTTGACCAAACGATGGTTTTCCCTCGAGAATTATGGAACATCAGTTTATCGCGTGATGTTAGGGGTTCTCATGATAACGAGGTGAGGTAATATAAGGAGATGTACGACGGTATCGAGACTTTTCTCCCCTTCGACGGCTCCTGCGGGTAGACCTCACGAGAGCGACGTGCACCTTCAGGAACGCTTATGTGAGTTTTTAAAGTTTATCTGTCGTGATAGATAGGAATTACGTAGGGATTCATTATGTTAGGATAAAATAGGGTGTTGTGTGTTTAATCCTTTCTGTTCACAGGATTTATGAAGACGGAGTGTTTAAATTCCATATAGCAAACGATAGTGATTTCTTTTTCATAATGTATTATGCGCGTGCGTTACGCTGCTTATATAGGTACAATTACCTTGTCGTTACCTATAGTGTTCAGTATAAAGTTCAAGTTAGATTGACAATACCTTTGCTTAATTTGAATAACCTGCTTAAGGTAAAATCTACGGTAACAATATCGATGTGGGGTGGCGTATCTCCTTTTAAATAATTATGGCTTTAAAATGCATTTAAGTACGTTAATCGTTTAATTCATTGTTACGGATATAGTTTTACCATTAGTGCAACAGATATTTAATTGATAATGTTTGCTAAATGGAATATATTCTAGGCACATCTGCGTTGTTGGAGTGTTACTACCTGATTTAATAAATACATTGTGTTTTATTATACCCATACTTATTGTGCATGTTAGTTATTAAGATTTATGTTGGTGTTTTGTGCATGCTATGTGAATTCGTGTCTATTTTTGATACTATTCAGTATTATTGAGATTTTCATGAATAATGGAGGTAGGCGCTGTTCATACAAGCTGGATTTAATATTTGAGTATTACTATATTTGACTATTGATTTCAATTAGTTTTAAATGACTATTTGACTTTAAGGAGATTATTTATTAGTAGACAAATCGTTAATGGATTGTAATTTTACTATTAAACAGTAATTGAATTAATGTTTTGCTAATGTAGGTAGTCATTATATTCTTACACTCATTATTTAACGCATTAATTATTTAATTTTCATTAGGTTTGTTATGTTTCGTTGGTATTTTAAGTATGTTCTTATTGATTTAGTACAGTGTTGTAGGTGATAATCGTTACTTTAGGTTATTAAATGAGTACGTTTTATTTATGAATATATCTAAAGATTACAATGCCATAGTTTGGGTATTTGGAGGGCTTTGCGAAATCAAACCTTTATAAGAGAAGGATACATGACATCGAATGACGTATCATCGCACTGGTGTCAAGAAGATGACCTTGTCAACGTCTCCACGCAATCACACTGTCAACGACGATATGCCTTCCACCTATCGTTTGGACCCAGGACATTTATACGGGACGTGTACCTGCCAGCACTTTCGTACATGTGGGCAATCGACGACCAGAGCCAGGCCATTCTCAATCCACCGTTGTGCCATGACAATGAGAAATCCATTAACGGCGAAGATGATCACAGTTGCGGCGTTTGGACTACGAGGCTGTTCCTGCATGATGACTTCATAGTCTACCACTGTACACACGCAGATGAAGAGATCCTTAAATGGTTTTCTAAGTTTCGCAAAACTTTCTGACTGCGTTAGCTATGGTACTTGTTCACGTTCCCGTTCTATGTAAATGTCATACATAATGTTACCTTTTAATAGGCCGAAATGCTATCGTTGTGTTGTGTAATCTGACATGGTTATTGCACTCTTTATTTGAAGTGATCTTGGCTTATTTACCCTTTTATGGAACCTTGGTTCTTATTACGATACTTAATAGTCTGATGACTACGTAATTAATATTATGTCAATACCTTAATCATCAATATATTCGCCTGTGCGATAATTATATTTATTTTATTGGACAAGTAGATACTGTTCCAATATTTCACATGTAAGTACCAATATACATACATTTACTAATCTATTGTAGTTGTTGGGACTGGTCGCAGTGGATTTTTATTATTCGTGACTGTTCCAGCAATGAGGTAATGTCCCGGGTTGGACTGCCAAACGTTTTATTACGATTTTGTATGGTATGTTCCAGCCTATGACGAAAGGTTTTGGTAGTACAATGTAGTACCCAAATATACCAAATATGCCTAATAACTATTACTGTTGCTATGCAATGGTTTTACTCCAGATCGATGAAATACGTTCATAAATGGGGTTTAGGGCCAGTCTCACAGATTCTCAACGACAGGCTTCGTCTTTAGTCTCGATCCCAAGACGAGCTTTGAAAAGGGCTGCGGTCTTGTTTAGGCACGCGGTGCGCCTTTAGCTGCTTGTCGGAATCTTTGATTCATACAAGACACTATAGACCCGGAGAGACGAGAAATCTGTTTTGCCGTTTGCTGAAATTGAACATTAAAGACCCCAAACTATATATGGGCGAGATGGAATGTGAACGTTCAATGGCGATATAGATTGATTGACGACTCGAGCAAAACTCCTTGCTGTCGTGAGAACGCTGGTCAATGCTGAGGTTTTGCGGTTGCATGGCTCAGTAGTGATATTCGCTAATGGGATGACCATATGACTCTATTTGGACATTAAATCTGAATAGCAACAACTTGTTTTGTTTGCATAATGTTTGGGTACGAGGTAACTAACTCGTATTTAAGTCTACTTCAAAGTGGATACATCACACGTGTATTATAATATACATATATATATATAACAAGATCCTATTCCAACTGGCTTTTAAATAAGTTCAGTATTATTTACTTTTGCTTTACGCAATAAAATGGCTGGTCTCATAATATTATGGGCTTCGCTCTTATTATTACCATGTATATGTTCATTCGTCAGGCGCTATTGTCACATATCACTTATAGTCTCGGCCTGTGCCACCTGCGAGGATACCCTGTTTGCTCGTGTTAGGTGTTAGGTAGGGATATACCCAATGGGTTAGCATCAGGTATTCCTTCGCGAGATTGCTGCTTCGACATAGTCGCCTCATCATGTCCAGAAATGGCTTGGTGGTTTATATGACTTATGCATGGTACTTTTATGAGGTACTGTGGCTTTATGGTTACTTGCAATCAGCTATTTTATTCTCACATCTTTTAGATTGAGAATTATATTATATATTGTAATAAGCCAGACCTGTCCTATCCTACCTTGTAGGAAATATAATACGACATATCGATACCTCGACATACCCAACACTAGTTTTAAGGTTTTATAAACATATATTTAATTCACGATTTGTCCATGACTATACGCCTCATTAACCGATAACTATAACCATTCTTCCGAATCAAATTATGGGGTAATTATCTACTCCGTATCATATTACGTCATTATACGCTTACTCCTTTTAAACTATAAACAACTTCTTTATGCTATGACTTATCACACAGCCAACGACGGTATTTTACAAGTAGGTTAGGCTCTAAACTCTTAGTTACTTTAGTATTGTGTTCATGATTAGTTTTCTATTAAACTTGTGTTTTAAGTTTTCTATATTTCTAGTAAATTAGGATCTAGGTGTCTTAGTATTGTGTTCACGATTAGTTACCCTTTATAAATAAGATGCTGTAGGAAATTGCTATGTTTATTTCTTTAGGTAGATTTATTTAAGTAGTAATTTATTTAGTTTAAGTTGTATTTGTCTAAACATTGTCCGATTCTCAATAGTTCATATGTTTCTCACACCTCAGTGAACTTAAGTTTCTACATTTCATAACTAGGTCTTTAAATTGCCACTATTCGATCACGCCATTAATATTTTAATTATTTAGTCTTGGTTTACGTTTAATATTCTTCGATTGTGTAATTAACCTTTTCATTTGAATTAATTTCATTTCATAATAAATTGTAATAGGTTAAGTTGGCAGCAAGGGTTTTTGTTGAGTCCGCTTTGTTTTCCCTTGCTTAGGTCTTGGCCTAGGAATCAACGCGGATGTCTAATAAAGTTCTCACCGGACTTTATTAGATAAAATGGTCAAAGTTTCGAGTAAAATCACTTTTATGAAATAAATGTATTGTTCCGTTTATTTTCTTTCTCAAAATCTTTTGTTTGATTTATTTTCTTTCCCTGTAGTTATTCCCATATCATCTAGATCTGCTGAACTTGATAGCTTTAGTAATATTGCTTTAGGAAAACTTTAGAAACTTTACGAAGGTCCTGGTTTTCAGACTTTCGGATGGTGTAAGTATTTGTAGGTAAAGCTTAGATAGGCTTTAGGTTTCCCATTTTCCGCTTTTCATTTGGCATAGGAAGGATGTTACATGCTAACGAGTACCAGTCCCATAGTGACCTTCGGCTATGTTTACTCGTATGTTACGACTTTCTGCAGTGCGTCACCAGAAATAGGAAAATATGTACTAAATAAGTCAAGTTCTATATTTCATATTTATTTATTCATAAAATATACAAAAATATTTTACATGTCAGAAGATTGTTACAATAATTTAATTATGTCGATTAAATAAAAAATAAAAACTAAATTTCCAGTAATTTAAAATATGCTGTTTGTTACCTGTTTGCGGTTTTAAACAAGAGTATCTTCACATTTTTATATTTATTTGCGGGCTCATACTTTTTAGGTAGGTTATACAACAAAACAATTAGATAGGAATACATTAGTGGATACGGTTAATATTTGCTCTAGTAATTTTCCAGTGAATTAGAGAGAAATGGCTATGAACTTTATTGTGGCAGAAGGAGCAGTCAGCAAAAGACTTTATTTTTCCCAGGAGGTTCTGGAATGTGGTTGAGGAATTGTTACAACTAGTCCATAGACCATGTCGGATAATTATTAATTTACCTTTATAGCGGGTGTCCCCGGTACGTACGAGTAGGTGGTACGGTAAGTCTAGGCACTACTAGTAGTAGTAAAACTCTTTATTGTGCACAATAATAAAAATTACAAATACAAAAAGAAATGGTATGTACAAAGGCGAACTTATCCCTTTAAGGGATCTCTTCCAGTTAACCTTTGAGCAAATGAGAGAAGCAATGAACGGAGGCAGACAAATTCAGCATCCTGTACAACAAGGTATAAAAAAGACAAGAGATATAAAACATACATACACATAATTTATTAAGGACAAGTATAAATACACAAATAAACGATATTGAGAAAGAAATTATGGCCTGAGCAAAATAAAAGGTAAATATTTTATGAAATTAGCCAGAATCACAAAGCCACAGTTTCTTCAACTTCCCCTTGAGCGACGCAACAGACTGCGACTGCCTAAAGGAGGGAGGCAATTCATTCCACAATTTCACAGAGCGCATTAGTAGGTAGAGAGATTAGATAGGTACATAGGTGGTGAGTGATGACTGTCACCAGCTCTCGGGGATGCACTGGGTTGAAAGTGAGAAATTTTGAGACGTTGGCAGATTCCTCCACTTGTGTGATTTTATTATGATACTCGCCTTCGGTTCATTTCACAAAACCACACTCGTATTTTAATGCCTCTCAGTATGTAGCAGTCGCATAAACTATTATTATAGCGGCAGTAACCTGACCTTGATAAGAATCGCTCAGATAATACCGTATCGAGCCCGGGACCTGCCTAGAGTGGCACAGGCGACTCAGGTATATTGGTGCAATCGATACACGACGGACCATACTCATCCCGGACTTCGCCCTTTGGACATGGTGGTGTTGTGATTAAATGGCACACTTCCTCATTATAAGGTTTCAGAGACGAGAGCATGTCAATTATCCCGATCCTAAAACACGTCCAGCCAAATTGTAGGCTTGAAGCTGGCGCAGATTGTACTGTCAATAAATTTAACTACTACCCGGTGATACCAGGGCTGCCAGCTGCCATTTTATAACCAACTTCCATAATAAATTCAGGGAACTGTTCAAAAATTCAAGGGAAACATATAGCGATTGTAGTATTTTCGGTAATAAATCGAGCATTTGTATTCAGAAAGTAGCATTTGGTGAACGGGAACTGATGAAGAAGATCACGGATGGTCACCCAAAACTCCTAGTATTTCATGGGTGGCATTAAGATATTTCGTTCAAGATACTGAAGCGACTATGATGAAGTCGATTTAAATTGTTCTGATGTACCTATGTAATATTACCATCAACCTGATCTTGTAATTGAAGCCGAAAGGTAGGCAACGGAACTCCGTCATAAAAGAGTGTAACCTAGACGTGATTGTGCTTATAGTAATCGTTAGGATATGCACTTGGGTAATAATTCATTAAAAAGTGTGAATAAAATCAAAATAGTAATAAACAAATAACCGAAACTTCTAATAGCTCAATATGAGACTTTACGCTTCTTATTGATCAATTTAGACGTACCTATTGTAATTTTTGAAGCCGGTGCCATCCAAATCCTATCCCTAACCCTATCATATTCTATTAGAAGTTAGGCATTTTTTTTTTACTTTTTAGTAGTTTTTTGGTCTCTTTTATTATTTAATTTTAATTTTGCTTTTTAAACGATTTATACTACATATGTTGCATCTCGCTGCGCATGTGCGTAAGTTAAGAATAAGTCTTACGTGATTTATGTTAACCGCAACCAGCGCTACACGACGCCACTACAATGAATATCAAACAAAAAATATTCAGTTACCTTCCTAATTCAACTTGCATTTGTGAGCTTCCCAACCGTCTAGTTTCCTTAAGTAGGTACCTGCACGTGGTCTTAATTATTAGGATGAACGTTGGAGATATTATTCATGGGCTACAACAATGTAATTAGTCACGTTTCAGCTTCAAACGTGTGCATTTTAATTTATATTTCTTTCAAACTAGTAGTTTTTGCGTCGTGTTCAATAAAATGATTATAGCGTTTTTGCGTCGTGTTCTAAATTCGAGATAAAAGATAAGAGTCACTTTATAATGGACACGCTTGTTGTTCTTACAAAACAAGGGCGGATCCACTGTTATGGGCACTATGGGCATGCCCACAACCTTAATAAACTTGTAACGTCACATTTTCACGGTCTATTGAGTCATATAGACGATAATACTGACACGTTATGTCACATTTTTGACATATTATATGATTATTTGTGGCACATGAATACTTGTATTGGAAAAAAGAGATAGCTATTATTGGCCGGATGGGCGTACACGCGCAGATACATTACTAATTGAAAAGTAAGCGTGTGTTGTGTTGTGCATGCACAATCATGTATATTGCCGCCAAAACTTCCGAGCCACCTTCCTTTTTGGTGGCGTGGCGCTATTGGCGCTGAAGTTAGTAGGGTAAATCGCCAATAACTGGCCACTTAAGAAAATGTCAGTTTTTAGCCACCAAATTTGTGCAGTGAAGACCGCCTTTAACAAAATACATGAAGTAGCTCTGAACCCAGATATTCAAATTTTATTAATTTAACTGCAATCATATCAACAATTGGTTTGCTCTTTGCATATTCTTGGGGCCATTTATTGCGGGGTGGCCAGCAACAGGCAATTTACTCTAGGTTGTATTATCAAACATAGGTAACCAGACCTAACCTAAAAAAAGTTTACCTTATATAGTTTTTTCTTAATGCCAGTCAGGATAAATTGCTCCGATTGTTTTTTACATCTGTATATTGTAGTAGGTACCATGGTAAGTTACCATGATACAACATAGTTACTTCGAAGTTTTAAAAAAATATCAAAATCGGTTCAGTAGTTGTACCTAATTGACCGAGCGAAACGAAGGTCTCTGCTTCAGCTTTGACAAAAATGCTATCGCATGTACAGGTCGTTACGACTCCTGAGACAGCGTCAAGATACCTATTTCCCCATTCTAGTGTCCCTATATTTGCTTAATGGCTAACATAAAAAAAGGAAAAAATAACAATTTATTGATTGAAATTGGTTTGGAATTTGATTGAAACTGTTTGACTATTTAATTGGACGAAATCGGGTTGAGGGCTGGATCCACGCCTGCATCCTGCATCCATACTTTAATATTATAAATGTGAATGTGTGTCTGTCTGTTTTACCTTTTTAATACCGTAACCGCTAAACCGATTTAGATGAAATTTGGTATGGAGGTAGGTTGAGCCCTGGGGAAGGACATAGGATACTCTTTATCCTGGAGACCATCCCTTAAGGGGGTGGAAGTTTTTATGGAACAGCGATGACTAAGTAAGCGCCTGATATAAAAATAACAATTAAATTCTATGGCGATGTACGAGTCCAGGGGGACGAAGTTGCGGGCAAAAGCTAGTTTAAATATATGTCTCTGATACATGTCTCGCATATCAGAAAAGTGAACACAATACGAATCATAAAGCTTATAACCCAGTCGAGGATGCAAAGCCTCAAAATGTTGGTAACTTTGATGAAATGTGGTATGAATGTTCATTGATGGCCTTGTTTTCGGCTTGCAAGTCTCCAGGCCAGGATCTGGTAGAACAGCCGCTATCCTGGAAAATGGACTCCATCCGGAAGATATTCGTATTTTGTACGAAATCTACGCACCCTATTATAAAATACTAGTCCCGAAGCGGCGTTGAAACGCCGCAATAATACGTAAATTTATTTAGTTGTTCCTTTTCTGAATAATTATCGGACACATTTTTGTAATGTGCCTCTTTAGGAACACTAAAACCATGTAAAAAAGGTGTCTTAAAAATCGACAGTTCCTTTTCACTGTCACACTACGCCGGACCAAAACCAAGCCTAGTAGACTGCTAGCTAAGTTATCCCGACAAAGTGGATGCGGTACAGCATCATCAACATCATCAGTCTATCCCTCAATGCTGAGGACTATGTCATCCGAAGAACGTCGTGAGAGGTGTTCGAAATATGTGAGGATGCGGTCCTGACATGCTGTCGATAGTTGACGACTTATGCGTTAGCTCTTCCAAGATGGACTTTTTATTCGCCTTGCAGTCCATGGTATCCTCAGAAGTCGACGCCAGCACCATATCTCAAATGCGTTGATACGGCTTTTCATTTTAGCCCGAATAGTCCATGTCTCGCCGTGTGGTTGCCGGGTAAGAATTGCGCCACCCCATCTCTTCCCGTGGGTCGCCGTGTGGTTGAAAGAAAGAAAGAAAGAAAAAGAAAGAAAAACATTTATTGCCGGGTAAGAATTGCGCCACCCCATCTCTTCCCGTGGGTTTCGTAGGAGGCGAATAAGGGAAAATCGAAGGGTGGGCAGCAGCATCCTTCGATCATTACCTATCAATATATTATCAAACTGCGGTCGCCAACCCGCTTGCCAAGCGTGGCGACTATGGCAAATCCCCCCCTTTTTTGGGGGAGGCCTATGTTCAGCAGTGGACGTCTGTCGGCTGGGATGATGATGATGATGATGAGTCCATATCTCCGAGTCAGAAAAACAGATCGAAAACACCAGGATGCGCACAAGTCTGATCTTTGTTTGCCTCTGTACTGTACAGCGCGAACCCTCCAAATATTAGTTTTAATGCGTCACATACCGGTCCAATATTTAAATATGCAACACATCGCAAAAAAAACATTATTAGACTGCCTTTTTCATTACCCCTTTAAACATGTGATGCTCCCTGCCTGGCAGAACCACCTAAGTTTATTATTAAATGTATAAAATCTATGACTGTGAGAAAAAAAATGTAAATAGTACCGCTGTAAATCTTATCGCAATGTGATTCTCATGGCAAGTATTTTATCAGCAGAACTACCATGACATTTTTATAATGGCGCTGTACCGCACATTTAAACATAAAATATTTTTGTAGTCTGAAAATGCATTACGCATACCTTGGGGGTTACTTGGGGTTCTCTCCTCCCGCAACTGCCTCTGCTAGTCAAAGAGAGGGAAGGAGCATATCCAAATACACTGGTGTCACCCGCTCTGCTCTTAAGGGGTCGGTTCCGGCTCACTCAAGCCGGGACACCCGCGCCAAAGAAGGGGAAGGTCAGTGACGCTTCACCCTCCCCCCAGACGTGTAAGGCCATACCATGTGGGTTCCAATCCACTGGTCCTGCTGGAAGAGGACGCGGCCAGTGGCTGCGCTTGTTCCCATCCACGTCCGGCACCTCCTTTTGCGAGATTACTGTTCTCCGCCTCCTAGGATCTCTCGCCTCGCAACATAACCTAGACGACGTTGTAAAGCGAGAGATCACCCACATTGAGAGCTCTCGCCATTGTGCCACTCATGACAGGCGGGGTTGCACTCACTTTTATTCTTCTGCAGGTAATGACACAACAATGTCTGGTGATTACTTGCGCCAAAACTCACTCTTAGGCCACAACCACTTCCCCCTAAGATTATCGCTTAGTTTAGGTATTGCAATTGTACTTGTATGCGGTATGCTGGTAATCATAATAAGCTACGTTGCCACCTCCGACCGCCGCAGTGTCATTCAGCTCCGCTTCACAGACAGCCACCATTGTGTCATCTGAATAGCACATGAAGGCCATTCGGGGAAGGTGGACACCCCTTATTGCCCGGTTATATCCCAGGGTCGGTTTCATAGTAGAGGTCTAAACACAGACCCACGGGCACAGAGGTAGTGGTCCACGATGCGGGACTCCATGATATTGGAGTGACATTGGGGCCCGCATTTTGTAAATGCTTCTTAATCTGAGACGCGAGGATTCTTTCCAGCATATTCCCGGTCTCGTCTAGCAATACAATGGGCGTCCACCCGGAAGGAGAGTCCGTTGGGCAATTTGCCATCCCGAGGACAGAAAAAGTCTTCTAAAGGTTAAATCGCCAATAGGAATTGGACTCCTATCGGCGCCCAAGGCACTGTTAGGGTTAACAAAGACGCCAAGAGAATACAACAGAGACGGGCATCCAGTCGTCCACGACAATTAATGGCTTAAACCTCTTTATTCTCTCTAAATTTTAAGTATAGGAAAATGCGTTTGTATTTATTTGAAGTATAAAGGTTATGAAAATTTAATACTGGCATAAAAGAAAAAATAAGTTACATGTTGACGTTAAATTAAATGTCGATACGATACGTCAGTCATTGATGTAAACATTGTAAAAAGACCGTTTATTTCGTATTTTGTTACTTTTCTTGGGGCTGTGGATATATGTCGCCGACTCAAAACGTATATTTTTTCATGCTGAAGAACTTACTACAGGTTTGAGTCCAGTTATTGTTTAATTTTTTATTGTGTTATGTCAATACAAAACAGGAGCCACGTCGCATGACATCACGAGGCCAGTCACATGGTCAACACACGGTAGTTTTACAAAACCCATTTTTTTAGTCCTTTTTTGATAAAAATATGAAAAAATAAGTTTTATGCAACTCTCTAGCATAAGACGAATCTAATGACATATCATTTATTAAAATCGGACCATAACTGTGGATCTGATGGGGTGTACAAAAATCGGGCTCGCGTAATATGTATATAGATAGATAGTCAAGGCAACATTGGAGCTTAATAAATTCGGCATTAACCTGTAGTGCTTAACTATTACGAGAAAATATGTCGTCGTGAAGAAAAATGCATCCATGTGTGAAATTTTCCCGGAATGATTTAAGTGAATTTTTCCCTTATTAGCTTATCTTTTTTTAAATAGAGGTAACCCTGTTAAACAATAGACGGTTTTATTGCTAAAGTTAGAGCGATCTAAGATCTGTGATGTACAGTGTTTGATGATGTAAGTTTCACGTTAGTGTCGAACCGAAATTTCGGTGGTTTCGATTTCCGTCACTAAGGGTCGTATGAACCTTCTGTCTTGCCAAAACTTAATACTCTACTCCCCGCTGTAATCATAATATAGTCATTCACATTAATAACGAAATAGAAATACGTTAAAATAGCAGTTTCAAACGCTGGGTTTCTTGCTAAATCGCATATTTCATAATATATTTGTATGGGAGGAAAATGTCACAGAACAATAATTGCATATATTTATTAAAACTTTTATTTTTTGATATAAATAAATAACAAGCTCTTTTATGCAGGGGCCAAATTCATTACCAAATTACATGATTACTGTGATTAAGTATTAAATTTAGAATAAGTTAGTTCAGTTTTCAGGATATTCTCAAGATTATTGGTGAGTTTTTTTTTGTTAAAAAGTAGGTATTTATGTAATGAATGAATTCTACAATAAACTATAAATGTTGACGTTAGGAACCAAAAACATAAGTTACTGGTAAAGTGAAAAACTTTTCTAAAGGATAGTGGAAATCGGTCTTATGTCAATGTCAAAAAGACTATCAGGGAAAACATTTTCTGTGTACAAAGTTGTAGGAATATTTTCTTAGCTCAGGCATTGGTTAACAGGAACGCAAACGTTTTTTCTGTAGTATCCAGGTCTGCAACGGCATTTAGGTTTGCAGCACTTGATCGCGTTGGTGCAGTTGAACTTGGACCAGAGGTTGGAACAGCCGTCCGTGGGAGGACAGGTCGGGGGGCATTCGTCGAACAATTCGTTTGGATCGTTGCAGGTGCGTTTGGCTGAAATGAAATGGGATGGTTCAAGTTAACATTTTAATTGCATACCATTTAAAATGTAAATGTTAAACGATACAGATAGTGTATGATAATTAGAGAGCGCATTTAATGTGTCTATGCATATCTGCAGCACTGTAGACAGAAGGAATCGATAATACTGTTTATCCATTTTATTCTATCACTTCTGTTTGAAAGTTAGAATAGAATAGAGTAGATACATTTTATTCGTTTTTTTGAGATGAAGTTATCCTGTAGCTAACGCATCGAAATATTTTAGTTACTTACGACAATGCTTAGGATTAACACAGGTTCCATCTTCAGCACGCACCAATCCCTTGTTACAGAAGCAATCCTCGACGCACTGGTCAGTGCAGCCGGTGCAATTGTCTCCCCTGTTCTGACAAGTCGGGGGACACGCCGTACCGCAAGACGAATAGGTCTCGTTTTCATCGCATCGAGGCGGAGCTGTTAAAGTGAAATTAACTAAGTCTTATCCAAAAGTAATGGAATCGCATTTAGATAACCACAACCGCTGAATTGAAAACATAAGAAATACATAAATATTCCGTTAGATCCTTAGTTAAAAATCTTTTAAGTACCTATGTGAACAAAGCGCGAGAGTTTAATGTGTTATATAGCAAAAGAAATTCAACGTTATTCTCTAAATGTTCTCAAATTTCACTGGTAACTCTTGTCATAGTCAGGTGTGTATCCAGAAGTGCTTAAGAGTACCAGAGTGAGTCCAGTATATAAGGGGAAAGGTGACACGAGTGATGTTAACAACTATAGGCCAATAACAATAGTCCCCACAATTTCCAAAATTGTAGAGTCCATTCTCTCGTCACATATAATGGCCCACCTAGAAACCAATGACTTACTGACTGACCGACAATTCGCTTATCGGCAAAATATGTCCACAACCACAGCAGCGCTCAAAATATTTGACTGCATTGTTTCCGGGCTGGATGATAAATGCAAGATGGCAGGTGTATTTTGTGACTTGTCCAAGGCATTTGATGTGATTAATCATGAACTGCTTTTGGACAAGTTACATCATTACGGGATACGAGACATGGGCCACAAATTGATTACATCATTATTGTCCAGCCGGAAACAAGTCGTCAAATTATCCAAGAGCGGTAAACGACTGAAGTCTTGTGCGGGCAGCGTGAATATAGGAATCCCTCAAGGTTCAGCGTTAGGAAATACCCTTTTCCTAACGTTTATGAACGATCTTCCTGCTGCCATCACGGCTGGTCTCTCAATCTTATTTGCGGATGATACCACGGTAGTAGTTAGTGCGAGTACATTTGAACAGCTTGGAGAGAAGATCCATGACGGGTGTGATCAACTGCAGAGGTGGTTCTCTACCAATGGTCTAGTATTGAATGTAGATAAATCCAACGTTATGGTATTCTCGGGCCGAAAAATTACAATTCCTCCGTGTGTAGCAAACAGCCCGATGCCGATAAGTTATACATGTAGATTTCTTGGCTTTACTCTGGACTCTCTAAACTGGAAGTGCCATGTAGACAAATTATGCGACAGATTGAGCAGTGCAGTCTTTGCTTTACTTAAGCTAAAGCCAATTATATCAGACGATGCCTTGAAGCAGGTTTACTTTGCCCATTTTCATTCACTGATGTCGTATGGCACACTCATTTGGGGAAACTCAACGGATGCCAACAGAGTGCTGCTCATGCAAAAACGTGCTGTGCGTGCGATGATCGGCGCGAAGAAGAGAACTTCGTGCAGAGACCACTTTTTGAGACAAGGCATTTTAACGCACTATTCACTCTACGTCTTCGAAATTATTATGTTCGTAAGGAACAACCTTTCTGACTTTAATACAGTAAATGCAATTGGCAAGACACTCCGCCATACTGGGCGTTTGAGAACAGTTCCCCGTCGCATGGCACTTGCAGGTAAGAACCCACGTGTCATTGGGCCCACCTATTACGAGCGACTGCCCGCTGATCTTAGACATGAACCATCTGACGAAGCATTTCGACTCCGCCTGAAAAGCCTCTTATTGGAAAACCCATTATACTCGGTTAAAGAGTAAATATATGGATCTTTGCTTACTGACATGTAAATAATTATAACTCAATTTGAATTCAACTGATTTGTATTTTTGTGTTTTGAAATTTGTATTTTGTAATGGACATTATTATTATTTATATGACTGACGATTCCGACTGGAAGATGCATTTATTTTTCTGTTTACTTTTTATCGTGTTTTGTATTACTCTGGTTGACATTATGTTATTTTTATTTTTCCTGTTATGACGATCATGATGACAATTCTTGTAATTTTGACATGTGTGCAAATTTATAATGTAATTCCTTATCATGAAATAAATTATGTAAATCTAAATCATATGGTCGATCTAACGTGTGTATGGTAAGTGTACGACATAGCCTGTATCTGTATCACTTGAACTCTTGTCCGAGAATGTCGGCAATGTATGGTTAATTTGTTAATGAAATAACTTATATTCTTACAGCATTCGCTGATGGGTACGCATGTTCCGTTATCGTGTCTCAAGTAGCCCTCCTTGCAAAGGCAGCCGGTCTGGATGCAGGCGAGTTGGCACATTCTACCGTCGCTTCTCAATCTGGTTTTGCAGGTCTTGTGGCAGCTATTGTAGCATTCGGACACTACTTCATTAGGCGGACAAACTATATTTTTGGCTGCAAAAAATATTATACATAAGCTCTTGTCTACCCGTGAACGGAGATCTCCGGGCACATAACAAAAGAATGAAATTATGTTTATTTTTTTCGCCGATCGAGGACAGGCTAAACTAAAGGTACTTACGACATTGTTTCTTAGGAATGCAGAGTCCGTTACTGTTCTTGACATAACCTGTATCACAAAAACATCCGCTGGTTGGTTGACAAGGACCCATTATAGATTCCAGTTCGTAGTTTTTGCAGGTCAGTTCACATTTGTTTCTATTCGTTTCGTAATGTTCGTTGATGCCGCAGTCTGGTATAACTGGTGGAGCTGATGAGAAAAAACAAGTAAATAAATAGCCTACCACGATAGATATGTAACTTAAAATGTATATATAGGTACCAACAATTTTATTAATTGGACTAGGTATGACTAGTGATGGGCCGAGGAGAACATTCTCGCTCTCGAGAATTCGCTTCCGTGAGAACTCTCAATAATTCTCGAGAAAGTTCTCTTGAACGGAAATTTCTGAGAAAATACATGAAGTCAGAACAATATAGATATTTATCTTTTATTAATTTCTTGCTTTAGCAGATTGATAAATATTCTGAAGCCTTTTTTCTAAACAGACGATTCTAAAGCCTAAATTTTCTTCACTCTCGAGAAGTTTCCGAGAAAGTTCTCGGGATCATTCTCATTGAGAACTTTCTCGGAGAAAAAATCAGGATTCTTAAGACGTCAATTGCGCCCAAGGAAAGGTGTTAATTATAAAATATAGTATTATTACCTAAGAGTATTATTGTTTTTAATTCTAAGCGTATGTTTGTATAGTATGCTGGTATAGCTGTATATACATGTTATATATGGTAATCACTGTTTTGGTTGAGGGTATTAATAGTCACAGTTTAATGTATGTACCTACCTTATATTATATTGTTAATTAGATTAATTTGTTCTCTTGTTATTAGGTTTCAAGATTAGCGTGGAAGGGATGTTGTATATGCATACAGCGCGGGCCACTGTCACTGCCCGCGCACACCTAAGCTAGTAATAAACGGACCGCCGTCGTAACTGCCGTGTTTCATTGTGCTAGCCACATACCCCTTAGATGGACGTCCACGACAATGAATGTCTTAAACCTAAAGAGGTTTTCTCTCAAAATTTTGAATATGCGAAGAGTTAGTATAATTATAATTTTTATTGAAGTAAAAAGGTCATGACAATTTAATACTGGCATAGAAGAAAAAATAAGTAAATGTTGACCTTGAATTAAATGACGATACAATACGTCTGTCATTCATGTTAACATTTTAAAAAGATCGTTTTTTTGTATTTTGTTAATTTTCTTGGGGTTGTGGATATATGTCGCCGACTTAAACCGTATATTTTCTCATACTGAAGAACTTACTACAGGTTTGAGTTCAGTTATTGTTTATTTTGTTACTGTGTTATGTCAATTCAAAACAGGAGCCACGACGCGTGACGTCACGCGACCAAAGTCACGTGGTCAGCGCACAGTAGTTTTTTAAAAACAATTTTTTAGTCATTTTTCTTGAAAAATATAAAAATAAGAGTTTTATGCAACTCTCCAGCATGAGACGAATCTAATGACATATCATTTATTAAAATCGGACCATAACTATAGATCTGATGGGGTATACAAAAATCGGCCTCGCTTAATATATATATATATATATATATAGATTACCGGATTATTCATAAAATGCCTATATTTTTATTCGCTCTCAGATGCCTTCACAAGCTTACAGAAGAGCACATAAATCCAAATAAAATCAAACAGATGAGAGTAAAGTTGGCTGCACTAGTATTTAGCCATAGCGTGGCAGTCACTACAGATCACTTCATCGCATGAAGAATATTAGCACAGGTGTGCCGGCAACAAAGTTATTTGATAGCTTAAACGCTGCCACTTTTCATGTACCAAATGGAAAAAGAAGCAGAGCAGTCGTGAGAAAAAACTGTTCATCATAATGATGATGATGATTGATTATATTAATATGTATGTATGTACTTCTGAAATGTACTTCATGTTTGTTAATTTATAAATAAATAAATGATAATATATTTACTATTTCATTCATTTTATAAATCTCCTTACTGATGTAATAATTTATATGGATGATGACCAAATTTTTGTATTATAGTTGAGCATTCAATTTGTCTACAATTTAGTTGATTCAGTTGTTACACGAAAATTTTTCATATGGGTAAATTTCGTGTCAGTACTATTCAGTATTGAATTTTTTTTTTAATAATTTCCTGTAGTAAATAACATTATTATTTGACATCAAAATAAAATAAAATGGATTCATTAAAGGATCGTCTACAATAATTTCAAGACTTCAAAACAATAATAATAAATTAAGAAATGTCACATGTTAATGAAATAATAGAATAAAAATGTCTAAATGTATACATGACTAGGATATCCTAGGTGATGTCAAGTATCAAATTTAAAAATAATAATAAGATTAAGCCGAATTAAAAGCCTTGATTGACTATGGTACAAAAATTTGGTCCTCACCCATATTATGTGTGGGTGCGGTATATATATAAGGAACCTACACGCAAACACACGCAAACATACACACACACATGCACACACACACGCGCACGCACGCACGCACGCATGCACGTACGCACGCAAGCACGCATCCACACACACACACACGCACACACACACACACGGGCACACACACACACACACACACAAACACACACACACACGCGCGCGCGCGCAAACACACACACACACACACACACAAACACACACATTTTTTTATATGTTTTTTTATTGTTTTTGGATATGTTTAAATAAAGGTTTCTGGGTCTTACTGGTGGGGCACTGGCTGCTAGGTATACAAGGATCGTTTTCCGTCCCGTTCCTCAAGTACTCGGAGATGCAGTCGCAGCCGGGCTCACACCGTGTGTTGGCGTCGCGGCAATCGTAGCTCGTGTAGATCGACGCGCACGTTTGCGGGGGACATATTATACGACATGTGCGGTATACCTCGTTGTCTTTGCAATTTATAGGTTTGGCTATAGAAAGATAAATAGTGTTAATATCTTGGATTTTTCAAAGTAATTAATCAATCACACAAAACTGTTGTCCTATCATAATTATCTCAATAACCGATCGGAAAGTTTACGCTGCGCTCAGTAACCAACATTGCTGACGTTGCAGCCAAGAACGCCAAGCTAAATGTTAATGGGCTGACCACGTCTGCTGTACCCAGAGGTGGGCTTAATTAGCCACAGAGTAGATGCCGAACGGTGGCCGATGAGATGACAGGCCGAGAGAGGAGATTGTGGGACGACCTGAACGCAGTTGGCAACGATTGGCAAGAACCGTGACGAGTGGAAATTAAGAGGCCCTGACCAGCAGTGGCACACTCTATAGCTTAAGTTAAACGAATTTCAAATTGACAAAAATGAGACATTAATTTTTAAGAATTATTTGATAATGTCGCTAAGCGAAGGACATGCAATAGTTAATGTGACAGCGATAACCATCATAGTTGCCATTTACAAGTCTATTATTTTTAAGTAGCACCAGGACCACGAGTATAGGTTATTGCATGTTTACATTGCGAAATTTGTAAAATACGTGTAAATATGTGAAAAGGAAACGGCTTTATATGGTATTATATTACGGTCCAAGAGTCACACAAAATTAATAATTTATGTGTACATATATTGACTGACATGTCAGTCAGGTATATTAAGGCCGGGTTTTATAAAAATCGGTTAGACCAAATGTCATCAAATTTCAGTAACTCAGGACATTTTTTGACATAACAAACCGACATAAGGTCTAACGGATCTTTATAAAACCGAGCCTAAGAAAAACTCAAAGAAACTTACGACATTGCGATGCTGGGACGCATTTGCGATTGCTATTACGATAATAGCCCTTCTTGCAAATACATTTGGGTTGACAGTTCAATAAGAGGGTATTACAAATGACTGGTGGATGGTTTACATCTGAGCAATCTTCTTGAAGGCATTCTGAAGGGCAGCGCGACCATACTTCATTTTTATTACATTTTTGTGGAGCTAAAAAACAATTTAAATGGAGTAGGGTGGATGGAATGGTTATTTAGGGTAGGTTGCACCAAATCGTCTGTAATCGTGAGCGGTGTTCGAATACCGCTTACGATTACAGGCGGTTTGGTGCAACCCACCCTTAGAGTGTAATCTTATACCTACCTAGATTGATAAACCTTTGAACGTGAAAGAAAGTGAATAATATATTAGTTTCTCAGTCTAGGTAGCAAAGTTTCTTTCCCTTATATCAAATCCTGAATATATTTACCAGTTTAAAATATAGGGATGTTTCAAGAATTACAGATTTAATACTTCAATTTTATGAAAGCTTGATACTCGTATTGTTAAGAAAAAACTTATTGACAGGAGGAAAGAAATTAAAACATAAATTAGACTCCTTTTTAGGTAAGTAGTTGTGTAAAAAACACATGAAATACACTGTCCAGAGTAAATAGACCTAATTGAACACATTGTTCCGTTTTGTCATTTTGGCCATGGAACAAAAAGCTGTAGTCTCACAGGCGAGTCAAACTAAAAACGATGGATGTTTGGTAAATATTAACATACGTCATCATCATGACATGAAATTGTTAATCTTTAGGTACCTTCCATCATAAAAGGGGATTTTCCAGTGATTGAGATAAAACATGGACTAAATTAAAGTATATTACTAATTAATTATAAATATCTATTATTATTAATTATAATAATAATAATTATAAATATCTTTGGACAATCTTACACAAATCAACCTAGTCCCAAACAAAGCAAAGCTTGTACTATGGGTACCAAGTGACGATATACATACTTATATAGATAAATAGGTACTTAAATACATAGAAAACATCCAAGACTTAAGAACAAATATTCGTGTTCATCACACAAATACATGCCCTAACCCGGATTCGAACCCGGGACCTCCAGCTACGAAGGCAGGGTCACTACCAACTAGGCTAAAGCTGTCGTCAAAATTATTTTTGAATTCTCAATTTCTTGTTAAATACGTCCATAAATATTTTATTTTCGCAATATTAAAGCACTTTTTTTAATCTGTGTGTCACGTCACTTCAAACAAAAATATATGGCGTGTGACGATGTTATCTGTGATATGACGTCATCTAGTTGTATTGCCAATTATCAATCATTAATTGTCGCTATCGCTACCAAAGTTTATAATTAATTAAGTTATCAAACAGTATTTATGACGGTTATATTTTTTAATACAACTTACTGACATCATATTATGGAGGCCACGGTGAATGTTGGTTTTGGTGCCGAATTCGAAACGAAAATAATAAGTCTCAATTTTTAAGCCTTAAATACTAGAATTTGCGAAAAAAAATTTGTTTTTCATATGTACATATATGTGTACATATGAATATGTGTATGTGTGTGTGTTTCATTACGAGACACATTTAACGTTTTGTCAATAACCCTATTGACTGCCTCATTATTTTCATTTCACAAGTTTAGTATTCTAGGCTTGGTAAAGGTCCTTTTAGATAACTCAGAGCATTATTGTACATTACTTAATAAATATAAGATCATAAATTCTTTATCTATGCTGACGTTAGATAAACCAAACAGACTCCTCTGCTTTTGGCATTAACAAAGTAAATACTGTGCCTGAAATGTAATCTGGATATAGGTATAAAGTAAATTTCACGTGGATAACGAGTCCATATGCAAAATTTGGTAATTTTCTTTTCGCTTTTAGAAGACTATGTTTGTGCAAGAACTAATTACGTCTCTATTACATTTGCTCAAAAACCGGCAGAAGTAATGTTTTAATGCTTTTTTTAACCAACTTCAAAAAAAGGAGGAGGTTTTTAAATTCGGTTGTATGTTTTTTTAAAGTATGTTACATCAGATCTCCGTCTATTATGGACCGATTTGGATTTTTTTTTCTTTGTTTGAAAACATATGCTTCAGGGTTGGTCCCATTGTTACCAGAATCTAGTTCTGATGATGGGATCCATGAGGAATTGAGGAAACTGCTCAAACATTCAAGGGAAACATATAGCGATTTTAGTATTTTAAGCATTTGCGTTCAGAAAGTAGCATTTGGTGAACGGGAACTGATGAAGAAGACCACGGATGGTCATCCAAAACTCCTAGTGTTTCATGGGTGGCATTAAGATATTTCGATCAAGATACTGACGCGACTATGACGAAGTCAATTTAAATGATCCTGATGTAATGTCAGGGTGAATCAACTTTTTCTTGTTGTTATTCTGTCCCGTCAGCGAGAAGAAATTAGTAACCAAGTTTCTATACAAAAAAATATAACATGGACTTCAAGTATGCTCAAGAGATGACCCATTTCCAAATGGATTTCTGGTCATCGCTAAAACTCATGTTTGGTAGATTTAAACCCTATAAAATCACAGTTTTAAAGAGTCAGGAAACGTATTAAGTTTTGTATTGATGTATTACCATTGTAATAAGCAACAAAGAATAGTTGATCCACCCCTCACCATCAACCTGATCAGGTAATTGAAGCTGGAAGGTAGGCAACGGAACTCCGTAATAAAACAGTGTAGCTTAGCCGTATTTGAGCTTATTGAAGTCGTTATGAGATGCTCTCTGGTGATTATTCACTAAAAAGTGTGAAATAAATAAAAAAGTTAATAAAAAATTAAACCGACACAAATAAATACTAAAAAGTGAAAATATAATTGCCTTACTTGTAATATGAGACTTTAAGCTTCTAATTGAACAATGTAGACATATTTTAATTTTTGTAGTCAATGGCACCATTTCGTCAAGTTAGAGAATTTCTTTGGATGGCACCGACTTCAAAAATTAAAATAGGTACGTCTATATTGTTCAATAATAAGCGTAAAGGCAATTATTTTTCACTTTTTAGTGTTCTTTTGGTGTCGTTTTATTTTTTTATGTTATGAGCATTTTGTTATCAACATTAAAAAAAAAATTGGGTACCTTTCATTAATGCTCGGGTTTATATATACAGATTCGTCAACGACCGTATGTCGTGTAAAGTAATGTAAAAGATTACTTTTCGACATACGGTCGTTGACGAATCTTACTGACGACAATAGCATCGAGTTTCGCGTACTAATTGTTGGATCTGACATTAAATTCTTACTGCTCCTTAGTCCACCAAAAACGGACCTATGTCGACCAATTAATACCAAGGCCACTTATGTTACTTGGAAATCGCTTATAAGTGTTAGTCACATGAGGTATCGTCAAAGGCAAAAATATGTGTAATTTACATAAGTACGTCCAAAGTGACAAAAATATCTGTTCGCTAATACGACCTTGTCACTAAAGTCATGTTCGCATATTTTGTCACACTCTTTGTATAGATATTTTCGATGTTGACTGTATAAACATTACTTACGGCATTCGGAAGCGTAGATGCAACGTCTGTCGTCCGCACTTTTTCGCCTGTAGTTAAACTTGCACACACATCCAGGGTAGCAAGGATTGGGTGTCTCACAGATTACTGTATTTGGACTGTTACCGACAGGGCAATTGTCACTCGGACAGGGTACTTTACAGGAGACAAAAGTTTCATTTCTGCCACAAGGATATCCACCTAGAATGAAATATATATATTTGTGAGAATGACTTAAAATTAATCAAAAATATTTGAAAGGCAACTGAATGTCAAACTATTCCAGCGGAATCAACGTACTGGTATGTTTGATCATTTTGACGCACATTCATTATTTACTGGATTATCGTCATGGTCATTATAATTTGCTATTACGTTTGTTCTATATATAAGTAGTTAAAAGTTTTTATTAATTAATGCATACCTAGTTTTTAACGAATAGGTACGAATTACTTAATATTCAAATGAAACGAAATACCTACAGGTGATTTAAAATATTTTATTTCTCATACTCTGAAAGTTGTTGATCTAAGTGGCGTGCAGAAAGCTGTCCATTTCTGTCTAAAGATACGCGTGCCACCACTATGCAGATAAATTGAAAACTGAAACTATGACAAGGACAACAAATGATATGTCTCTCTGTCGCTCTTATATAAAGTTGTATACGACCATCTCGTTTGGTAGTGGTATCATTCTTTGATGTCGAGTCTGGTTAGTTTGAGCGTAGGTACGATTAATTCTTTATTAAAAATAAATGATATAAAATGGTTCATACACAAACACCATTAACGTTAGTCAACGGTTCCCGCCAAAATGATTTTTTTTTATTAAGAAAATGTTTGTGAATATTTATAATTTATTTAGTTTCCTCGTATTCGAAATGAAAAACAGTGTTTAACTCGGATGAAAACACCCGTTTCAGCCTCGAACTATTGACCAAAATATCTTGTCTTAATCGGGTGGCTTTCAAACCCTTGGTTAACAATCTACTATTTCATGTTAATCAAAGAAATTTTCAAATATGTACACCGCACATATCAAATATATTATAAATGAGCTCATAAAATCTGGTAAGGTTTATTGTGCGTTGTATCCCTGAAACATCGAAAGCAGAACGAAACCATTTGAAAAGAAATTTATTCCGACCCATATTTTCTAGCTTCATAAGCACTTTATGACAATAGGTCACTGTGGTCCTAAACACACAGCTTTAGCCACTTATCGTGGTCCCCAAGCTGGGAATTTTCTGCCAAGGGAATGTTGACACAAAAATATTTTCTCTGAGCACATTTACCTTTGCATTTTTCAGGGAGAATACATTTTCCGTTGGTTTCAGAGAGTATGTAGCCGTCCTTGCATTCGCAGCCTATGGACACGCAGGCTTTCCGACAGGGTATTGCGTTGGGTACGTCGCACGTAGCCGGACAAGCTAACGGACATTCTTTGATTTGGGCGTTAGGATCGCCATTACACGACTTTTGACCTATAGATCACAGATATTATTAGAAAATTTATAAATCTGTTACCAAATGTACATAATTAGATACCTAGGAATCCTGGGATCCATATTTATTTGATGGTTAATTAAAATATTGATTGGCAAAACAACAAACAATCATAATTAGTTTCCATTTTACTTACTGGGACATTGGTCCACTGTTACACACTTTCCACCTTTTTCCGATAAGATGTATCCGTTTTTGCAAACACATTCATTTTTTATACAAATCTGTGAAATACAGGGTCTAGGGATTGGCACAGCGCAAGATGGTCGGCATTCCGTGGCCAGTGCGCACTTAACTCTTTCTGCATTAGGGTCACTACATTGGTTGTTGGCTGAAAATAAAAAAAATAAGTTTCATAAAAAAAAAACTACCTACGCTAGAGAATGTCACACATCTTATGATGATCGCTTTATTCGATGTTTATTAATTCGAACCAATTACACATTTTAAAGTAAAAATTAGACTAAAAATAGTGTAAGAAGCTAATAAAATTTAATACTTAACTGTAATCGAGTCATATTATTACGTACATCATTTGGAGTTGTGTGGAGTTGTGCAATTTTTGTATACCTGTCTTATCGTTTAGGAAGACGAGTCGCATCTAATTATAAAACTAGAAACGTTTAACTGAATCTTTGATACTGAATCACCTGACGTACTTATTAAGTATTCGGCATTTACTCACCGGGACATTGGTCTTCGGGAATACACTTGCCACCCTTTTCAGACAAAATGAAGCCTTTTTTACAGACGCAGTCATCTAGTACGCAGATCTTTATGCAGGGACCAGGGTCTCGTACAGCACAGGTTGGTCTGCACTGGACGGCTGGTGCGCAGTGGACACGCTCTGCGTTTGGATCACTGCATATCTGGTTATTAGCTGCAATATTAATCAGTTAACTGTGTGTGTGTAGTTAACATTCGTTAAATTTTTTAACGGTGGGTTAATTTGAGTTGTTTTGCTTACAATTATAACATAGTAATTCCACCACGTATTATCTATTAAGTACTATAAAACATCTACTAGTTGGAGAGTTTGGACGTACTCATGACACCACCGTAAAAATATTTTTCGCTTGTAAGTAGATTCTTAAAAAATCAAGTAAACGCTTTCTAACTTACGGCAGTCCTTTCCTGGGATGCAAATGTCTGTGTCGTTTCTGAAGTATCCCTTTTTGCAAACGCATTGTGGCTGACAGTTCAATACCAATGTGTTACAAGTGGTCGGTTGATTGTTGATGTCGGAACATCTTTCTCGGCGACATGCGGATGGGCAGGGATCCCAAATTTCATTAGGGCGCGTACATTTTACGGGAGCTGCAAGGAATACGTAGAAAAATAGTGTATTATACGAATCTAATCTTAAATTGTTTCTGTATTCTCGGAAATAAAAACTAAACTTACGGCATGTTGAAGCTAATATACAGGTATCGTCACTGACGCTCTTTCTTCTGTAGTTTATCTTGCAAATACAACCGTTTGGACATGGATAAGGTGGGGAGCAAGCAATGATCGCCCGTCTGTCATCCACTGGACAATAATCGGTGGGGCAGCCAACTTTGCACCATACAAAAGTCCCGTTTGCACCGCAGGGATTTCCACCTAAAAAGCAAATAGTGCATAAACTTGTGTACAATTGTATTAGTAATAATGTAAAATGGATGTTCCGTGGTAATATGTGTTCAAATATACCTGGACATTTTTCTGGTTTAATGCACTTCCCACCATCTTCAATTTGAAGATATCCTGGCTTGCATTCGCATCCCACAGGCGGGGCGTACCTCTTGCACCACGGACTAGCGTTGGGTGAATTGCACGTCGATGGACAAGGTATCGGGTTAGCCTTTATTACAGCGTTGCTGTCTCCGTTACAGGGTGCATCTTCTACATCGAAACAATATTTTTTTATATTTATATTAGGCATATCTTAAGTAACAGTTAATAATGGATAGCTTCGGATTGGAAAATTTTACACGGTTTATTAAATTGTCATGGTCATATAAATTATTTTAAAATAACTGTGTTGCGCTTACTCGGACATTGCTCCACCGGTATGCACTTTCCACCCTTTTCCGATAGAACATAGCCTTTCTTGCAGACACATTCATTAATTGCGCAACTCAGTATGCAAGGCGAAGGATTGGGCACCGCGCACGTTGACCTACAGGACGGGGCCGGCGCGCATTCCAACCTCTCGGCGTTGGGATCATCGCAGGGTTTGTTTATGGCTGTAAAATATTTTTAGTACAATATAAACGGGTACTGTCACTTATGAGATACAGAGCTTTATTTTACGAACCAGTGGTAGTTTTTTTGACATTCATAGGTGCATGTAATATGAATAAAAAACTTTGGCTTTGTATATTTAATAATCGTTTTTTTTTATTGTTTAATCCACCCGGACGGAATTGGAAACAACGAGTATAGTCTTACCCAATTTCCCATGTTCTCACTATAAACATAGAAAAGTACTCTGTGATACATGTTTTAAAGGATGCTCTCGTTGCATAAAATTTTTCGTCATATTTTCACATGGCATAAAATGAATGGCATAATCCTAGATAAGAGTGTGTATGACTGGTAAGGCATAATGCTATTCAGAATAAATGTCACTATCATAATGCGTCATTTCGCTTAAATGTCATAGTTTTGATGTTATGGAAAGTCGACGTAACGTTTCTGTAAATGTTATGTGTAAAATAGTGCTGCTGACTTGTTCAACCTTTTTTTTTTTCAATTTTAATGCTAATGAACTGTATAATTTTCGTCTTATTCAGGTTGACACTTTTTAATGACGTAAAGCAGTCACTTACAATTTTAATGTATTATACAATTCAGTAGTAAGTGAAAAAATAGTCGCATTGTCAGCATCGTAACATAACACACAAGTGGTCAGTTACGTGGGGAAAATCACTAATATATATATATATATATTAAGAAACAATAGAGGTCCCAAGCACAGTGCCTTGAGGTATTCCTTGCAGAAAATTTCCGTTTTTTGACTGTACTTTTATAACCGTTTTGTGGTTTTATCATAAGTGTCTAGTATTGTGGCTTGTTATCTGTTTGTGAGATAAGACGCAATTAAATCTAAGGCGATTCCGCGGGTACCGACGTGTTCCAACTGTTTCAGTAGCATTTCAGTAGAAACGCAATCAAAAGCCTTTGACAAGTCTATAAACGTCTTTTTAGGTATATATTTTCAGATACATTTCACCTCGCAGAGAGTGGGTTGTCAGATATTGGCCCGTGGTTAGACAGCAATCATCTCACCCTTAATGTCATGAAGTCTAATTGCCTTGCTCTTTCGAAAACGTCTGCCTTTTCTGCTCCATCTGATAGAAATCTAACTACACACTATTGTAAATGCTCAAACCTTGGCAGTGGCTCCACTTTATGCTTGTGCAGTAAGTAATTTATGAAAAAACTTCGCTGCTGCACCTCTCAGAAACTACTCGGGATTGTGTAGAGCGTGCTGTGCGAATCAATATTGCAGTATATCATGATGTTATGGGGCAGCGCTCCAAAAACCACTCTACTGCAGTTGGAGAGAGAGCAGCGCGTTGTAATAAAAGTATAGAGATACCCAACTTCTGAGAGTAAGCCGGCTATATATTATTAAAACAGTGGATAGAGCTCAGACGATAATATCAAATGTACCAAATTATAGGCAAATCGTGCTGAAGCAGGAGTTTAGTTTCTTTACCAAATTACAGGTCAGTTTTTACGAAGCATTTAAAATACACGATGCTCGCCAGACTATGCATCTACGTATATATAATAAAATTTGTCAGACACATAGGATTAAACATTACACCCCGCCAACACTAACACCAACACGCGTATTTGTCTTGTTATTATCTTATTAGAAAGTCTCTGCTCATTTAGTTAATCAAATCTGTCTCACATACTGCAGAGCCCCAATGTACAGGCTTAGTCTATTTTGGGGTCCGCCAGAAATTTCTTCGTTACGTATTATAAACTAGAGTACTTAAGCGAAGAAATAAATATGAAAATTGAAATGCAAACCAACAAATGACAGCAATTCACAACTTACGGCAATCTTTCCCTGGGATGCATATGTCCGTGTCGTTTCTGAAGTATCCTTTTTTGCAAACGCATTGTGGCTGACAATTCAATACCAACGTGTTGCAAGTGGTCGGTTGATTGTTGACGTCTTCACATCGCTCTCGACGACATTCAGATGGGCAACCATCCCAAATTTCATTAGGACGACTACATTTCACGGGAGCTATAACAAAATATGTAGAAAATCATGGATACAAGTTCAAGTTTTAGGTACTCAACCTATGATTTTGAACTGAAAACAGATACACTTACGGCATGATGAAGCTAATACACACGTATCATCACTGATGCTCTTTCTTCTGTAGTTAAGCTTGCAAATACAACCGCTTGGACATGGATAAGGTGGGTCGCAAGCAATTATCGCTCGACTATCGTCCACTGGACAATAATCAGTGGGGCAGCCAGCTCTACACCACACAAACGTCCCGTTTACACCACAAGGATTTCCACCTACAATTAAATCATCAATCAAAACTTGTGTAGGTATATAACCACTCATTGGTAATTCACATTATTGTATGTTTTAATGTGTTTTTAATACTATGAAAATAATAATGTTTGCAGCTATCTTTTTTTTAATGAAGGTCACAAATATTACAATACCTGGACATTCCTCTGGTTTAATGCACTTGCCACCGTCTTCAACCTGTAGGTAACCAGGCTTGCATTCGCATCCCACAGGCGGGGCGTACCTCTTGCACCACGGACTAGCGTTGGGCGAATTGCACGTCGACGGACAAGGTATCGGGTTAACCTTTATTACAGCGTTGCTGTCTCCGTTACAGGGTGCATCTTCTACATCGAAACAATATTTTTTTATATTTATATTAGGCATATCTTAAGTAAAAACAGTTAATAATTGATAGCTTCGGATAGGAAAATTTTACACGGTTTATTAAATGGTCATGGTCATATAAATTACTTTAAAATAACTGAATTGCGCTTACTCGGACACTGCTCCACCGGTATGCACTTTCCACCCTTTGCCGATAGAACATAGCCTTTCTTGCAGACACATTCATTAACTGCGCAACTCAGTATGCAAGGCGAAGGATTGGGCACCGCGCACGTTGACCTACAGGACGGGGCCGGCGCGCATTCCAACCTCTCGGCGTTGGGATCATCGCAGGGTTTGTTTATGGCTGTAAAATATTTTTAGTACAATATAAACGGGTACTGTCACTTATGAGATGCAAAGCTTTATTTTACGAACCGGTGGTAGTTTTTTGACATTCATAGGTGCATGTAATATGAATAAAAAACTTTGGCTTTGTATATTTAATAATCGTTTTTTTTATTGTTTAATCCACCCGGGCGGAATTGGAAACAGCGAGTATAGTCTTACCCAATTTCCCATGTTATCACTATAAACATAGAAAAGTACTCTGTGATACATGTTTTAAAGGATGCTCTCGTTATTGCATAAAATTTTCGTCATATTTTCACATGGCATAATCCTAGATAAGAGTGTGTATGACTGGTAAGGCATAATGGTATTCAGAATAAATGTCACTATCATAATGCGTCATTTCGCTTAAATGTCATAGTTTTGATGTTATGGAAAGTCGACGTGACGTTTCAATAGAGGACATACATTTCCATAATATGTGTAAAATAGTGCTGCTGACTTGTTCAACCTTTTTTTTTCAATTTTAATACTAATGAACTGTATAATTTTCGTCTTATTCAGATTGACACTTTTTAATGACGTTAACCAGTCACTTACAATTTTAATGTATTATACAATTCAGTAGTAAGTGAAAAAATAGTCGCATTCTCAGCATCATAACATAACACACAAGTGGTCAGTTACGTGGGGAAAATCACTAATATATATATATATATTAAGAAACAATAGAGGTCCCAAGCACAGTGCCTTGAGGTACTCCTTGCAGAACATTTCCGTTATTTGACTGTACTTTTATAACCGTTTTGTGGTTTTGTCATAAGTGTCTAGTATTGTGGCTTGTTATCTGTTTGTGAGATAAGACGCAATTAAATCTAAGGCGATTCTGCGGGTACCGACGTGTTCCAACTGTTTCAGTAGCATTTCAGTAGAAACGCAGTCAAAAGCCTTTGACAAGTCTATAAACGTCTTTTTAGGTATATATTTTCAGATACATTTCACCTCGCAGAGAGTGGGTTGTCAGATATTGGCCCGAGGTTAGACAGCAATCATCTCACCCTTAATGTCATGAAGTCTAATTGCCTTGCTCTTTCGAAAACGTCTGCCTTTTCTGCTCCATCTGATAGAAATCTAACTACACACTATTGTAAATGCTCAAACCTTGGCAGTGGCTCCACTTTATGCTTGTGCAGTAAGTAATTTATGAAAAAACTTCGCTGCTGCACCTCTCAGAAACTACTCGGGATTGTGTAGAGCGTGCTGTGCGAATCAATATTGCAATATATCATGATGTTATGGGGCAGCGCTCCAAAAACCACTCTACTGCAGTTGGAGAGAGAGCAGCGCGTTGTAATAAAAGTATAGAGATACCCAACTTCTGAGAGTAAGCCGGCTATATATTATTAAAACAGTGGATAGAGCTCAGACGATAATATCAAATGTACCAAATTATAGGCAAATCGTGCTGAAGCAGGAATTTAGTTTCTTTACCAAATTACAGGTCAGTTTTTACGAAGCATTTAAAATACATGATGCTCGCCAGACTATGCATCTACGTATATATAATAAAATTTGTCAGACACATAGCATTAAACATTACACCCCGCCAACACCAACACCAACACGCGTATTTGTCTTGTTATTATCTTATTAGAAAGTCTCTGCTCATTTAGTTAATCAAATCTGTCTCACATACTGCAGAGCCCCAATGTACAGGCTTAGCCTATTTTGGGGTCCACCAGAAATTTCTTCGTTACGTATTATAAACTAGAGTGCTTAAGCGAAGAAATAAATATGAAAATTGAAATGCAAACCAACAAATGACAGCAATTCACAACTTACGGCAATCTTTCCCTGGGATGCATATGTCCGTGTCGTTTCTGAAGTATCCCTTTTTGCAAACGCATTGTGGCTGACAATTCAATACCAACGTGTTGCAAGTGGTCGGTTGATTGTTGACGTCTTCACATCGCTCTCGACGACATTCAGATGGGCAACCATCCCAAATTTCATTAGGACGACTACATTTCACGGGAGCTATAACAAAATATGTAGAAAATCATGGATACAAGTTCAAGTTTTAGGTACTCAACCTATGATTTTGAACTGAAAACAGATACACTTACGGCATGATGAAGCTAATACACACGTATCATCACTGATGCTCTTTCTTCTGTAGTTAAGCTTGCAAATACAACCGCTTGGACATGGATAAGGTGGGTCGCAAGCAATTATCGCTCGACTATCGTCCACTGGACAATAATCAGTGGGGCAGTCAACTCTACACCACACAAACGTCCCGTTTACACCACAAGGATTTCCACCTACAATTAAATCATCAATCAAAACTTGAGTAGGTATATAACCACTTATTGGTAATTCACATTATTGTATGTTTTAATGTGTTTTTAATAGTATGAAATTAATAATGTTTGCAGCTATCTTGTTTTTTAATGAAGGTCACAAATATTACAATACCTGGACATTCCTCTGGTTTAATGCACTTGCCACCATCTTCAACCTGTAGGTAACCAGGCTTGCATTCGCATCCCACAGGCGGGGCGTACCTCTTGCACCACGGACTAGCGTTGGGCGAATTGCACGTCGACGGACAAGGTATCGGATTGACCTTTATAACCGCATTGCTGTCTCCATTACAGGGTGCATCTTCTAAATCGAAATAAAATTGTTATTACATTTTTATGGCTCTTCAAACGTCATTCATCATTTACAAAAATAATTCAGATACCAAAATATTTGCTAATAAAAAGGGGATATGGATTTTATTTGATAGTATTAAGATTACTTTGACAACGTATGTTATAACGTCATAACACTCTTTGTGCAATGGGAAAACTCACTGGAACCCATTAGGCAAGAACACGTAAATTAAGAGTTAAACGGAAATAAACTATGATCTTTTTGATGCCAATGAACACATATAAAGAGCGCTTGTAGCCCGTAGCATGCCCGAAAATCGCGCGAGCGTCGATTTTTGAGCAAACTCGAAGCGATGCTTATTATTAGCAATGTTTCGACATACATGCTACTAAGTAGCAAATGCTCAATAGTGGCATGATTTCGTGCTAGTAATCAGCAGGTGTAACTGTAGCATATACCTAGGCACATATTAGACACGTAGTAGAGACTACGTTGAGTCATACTAGATTTTAAAGCTATTAATAGTATTTATTTTGCTACAAATCCGACTAAACTTTATCATTCTTATGTAGCATTCGCATAGTCGAATTGAGGCTGAACTCCAAATTACTTACTTGGACAGTCTTCGATTCTGACACATTTTCCTCCTTTCGCCGACAAAACGTATCCTTTTTTACATTCACACCCATTTATAATGCAGATTTCGGGGCATACCCTCGAGTTCGGAACAGCGCAAGTTGCTCTGCAAGATTCATGTGAAGCACATTTTTTCCTGATTGCGTTTGGGTCTGGACAAGGTTTACTGATAGCTGAAAAAATGATAATAGTTATGTCAATATATTATTCTAGTATTGGTTTGATATGGGGACTGTTTTACAGGCGAACAATTTTTCGCATAAGTTTCACTCCCCAAATGCTAAAGCCGTTAACTTTTCAAGACTTTTACCAAAATCGTCGTAGGTATAGCCCCCATCAGGTTAGGTTAGGTTTACTTTATAACAATCGTAAAAGATACACTCGCGGACAAATAATTCGGGTCGGTAAAATACCGTCATATTTCCTAAAATAATGCAAACTTGTACAGTTTTTTAATTCTGTCATGATCTTTATTTAATTTTACTAACCTGAAAAACTAACAGTAAAAAAATTAACGTTTTCGCGTTTAAACCGGACTCCTAAAACCCATCAAAAAAACAATGTTAACAGAGCGAGATATCGCAAAAATCAGTTTTGGAGATTGATATTGGATCTCGGGAATTGCCAATACTGTCGGGTAGTATTACGAAGAATAATAATATCATGTAAATAAAACTAGTGTAAACCATTTATAAAAACATATTGCGGTTATTTAATTTAAGGTGACCCCCAATTTTGACCTCGAGTGTATACGGTTACAGAAAAAATATACAGGGTGTCCCACGGCTATGCCACATGGAGGGAAAGTACTTTGAATATTGTAGATGGAACATTTTAATGAAGGAAGACATTATTTGAATTTAAAAAACAATTTAAACTGCATTCACAGATATTTAAATAGTTTTAACCGGGTTGAACCGGGAATCGAACCCGTTACACGAGAAAAATAATTACCCTGTAGCTTTATCATACCGATCGAAAGGCTTCATCATAAGGATAATTTTTTGCTAAATAACCTAGTGTCAGAAATAAACGGAAGACCATGAATTTTAACATTTTTAATACAAAATTAATCAATTTATCACGTGTAACGGGTTCGATTCCCAGTTCAACCATAAAATTATTTAAATATGTGTGAATGCAGTTTCAATTGTTTTTTAAATTCAAATAATGTCTTCTTTCAGTAAAATGTTCCATCTACAATATTCAAGGTACTTTCCTTCCACGTGGCATAGCCGTGGGACGCCCTGTATAGGTACCTATAAAACTTGGGAAAAATGAATAAATCCCATAAATAATAGTATGCCAAACATTAGTAAACCCACTGATGTAATAAACCTTTGATATTTTTGGCAACCTGCACATTTTATGATTTGCTCAGAATATGACATAGGAATTAAGCATGAATTAAGTGATTATTGTGCGCGAAGATATCAAAATCAAACATTTATTCTGCAAATAGGTTACATGTCTAAATATTAATTCACAATTTAAGGAAGTCTGACATATAAATATATATAAATATACCCAATATACATAATGTGTGTATGTTCAGTAGCTACTAACCGAAATCTCAGACACAGAGCGGCAATAAATTTCTGCAGTCAAGCAAATACCTGTATACTTACGACATTGATCTTTTGGGATGCAAACTTCATCTTCATTCCTGAGTAGGCCATCCCTACAAATGCACCCTCCTGGACAAGGGTCTGAAACTTGCGCAGGAGCGAAGTCTACATTTAAGTCTCTGCAGTATTGTGGTTTGCAATAACCAGCTTTGCAGTCAATCCAGATTTCATCATTGGGACATAAAATGAGTTTACCTGTAAATGAAATAAAATATTATCATATTTCTTTATGTTCACAACTAGGGTAAACGTCCTGTGCTCGAGACTGACCCAATGGTACTTTCAATCTTATCTCATGACGGAGGTGATTAATAGGTGTCATCTATTCGGCACTAAGGTGTTCGGCACTGAGACGGACGTTTACCTAACCTAACCTAACCTTACATAAATTGAAAATTAACTTAAAATAAGTAGGTCATATCAACATTGTACACATTTTTGATGTTTTAAATACCACAACAGTAGCAAACAAGCTGACAGCCCACCTGGTGGTAAGTGGTCATCGTCGCCTATGGACTCTTGCAACACCCGAGGCGATTTTCTACAAATTGCAAACGTGACTTGGGTTTCAGATTTTTCCTTCAGTAAAAGGGATAAACAACAATATTGTAGTCTACTTTTCAATACACGCACTATATATTTGCTAAATATTCAAAAAAATATAAATAAGAGTTGTCGAATTCTTAATAGTACATTATTGCGTGGCCGGGAAGAAGGCAATTGCAGGCTGGGCATTTGTTTTATTATAATATGGGCCCTGCAAATACCATTCCGGCCGAGTCTAATATAGTGCTTTTCTCAAAAATGGGGGAAATAAGACGACATTTTTATGAATATTATAACAACCTTAAAACGTCAACGACTTCATGCTTTCCCGGCGTTCATTTTTTTAACAGAATCGGAAGTGCCGTCTTTTATACGCCTTTTTCCATTTCTTAAAGTTTGGAAAAAAGCATATAAAACACTAACAAGGTAACATTAGTAAAATATATGTAACATTCCAGGCCGCCTGCAATGTTTTTAATTTTGATCTGTCCTTAAACAATGCAATTTAACTTCCAATTGTAGCGAGTAATGTTCACTTTGCGGGCAATTTTTGAGACAAAACACTTGTGTCGGTTTGCGAGAAAAAATCTTTCCACAAATTTTGGACTAACCACCCCTTGGACCGTATTCTTTGTATCGTCGGTCATGTTTAGTTTGTGAGGGAAAAGTAAAGTTGGTTACTTGTCGTTCTCATTTTGATTTTGACATGACGATTAGTAAGAGATCAAAAATCTGACTTGATTGACCTCCCGGTAGAGTAATATACTTACTTGACGCAACAGATGTGGCATGTTGATCTCCGACCGACGCCTGCGCTACGGCAGTTGCGTGCGTGTCGCGCGTTGGTCTAGTCAGAGGCCTTCCACATGGCGGTGACTCGGTAGTGGTCGTGGTGTCATTCACTAGGAATACAATTATTAAAATTAATTATCATGGTCAATATAAGGCGTTACTAATTTTTTTTTGATAATTAAATTTAGACACCTATCTATTTTCATTAAAAAAAACCGGTCAAGTGCGAGTCGGACTCTATCGGCGACTTTTGTTACAAATTTGAGCGACATAATAACTTTGTATGTATGGTGGTTTTTCAAGGATGACGTAAACCGATTTCAATTTTTTTTTCTTTATTTGAAAGAAGGTACTTTCAGCATAATCTCTTAGGAATTTGTAAATAGAAATACAGTGGAATCCGTTTATAATGACATCCAAGGGAATTGACAAACACATCATACTAAGCGGCCGTCATACAAAGCAATTTTTGTGAAAAATAACAGCCTTCTTTTATTTAGGTAAATACTTATTTTAATAGAAAAACATAGCATATTAAATCGAAATAAAAATTGCACGTAAAACATGTATGTATGTATGTATATTTTTAATTTTTTATGTACTTAAGAAATCTGTAATTTTTGTCTGCTTCTGTTTTTTTCATTTTATTATAATAACAGTCTCTAATACTATTGTGCATAGAAGACATTACCATGGTCAAATTATAATATGTGATAATCCACATCGAAAGGGACCTTATGGCGGCCGGCACTTACGCCTTTATTGCCGCTGTTCCAATACAATAGTGAATAGCTGCAACGTAAGCGCCTGCCGCCATAAGGTCCCTTTCAATGTGGATTATCACATATTCAGTATTACTATGAACATAGGATATCAGTAAAATCCGTGACCGCCAATTACTGACTAAGATTCAAAACAAAAACCAGCCACATGCCGAACGTCATCGGGAATCAACGAACATGACCTAAGGTTTGTTAAGATTCATATTGGTCACTACAAAACTGACAACATTTATTAAAAATGGGTCATAATAAGCGATGGGCGATATAATGATGTCACTGTAAGCGAAGTCATTATATCCACTTTGTTACAAAGATTTTTATGTGAAAACCAAACTTCGTTGTGTAATTACAGTCATAATTGGCGGTTGGTCAATAGAGGCGGAGTTATAATAAATGGATTCTACTGTACATGCAAAGATGATTAAATTACAAACTTATTATGGAAATGTCTTTGACGATAAAAACAATAGAAAACCTAGATAGAGCTACAGTTATATTTTTCCTGTAAAATATACATTGATATCAATGTTATGTAGCATTTAATCATTTTATATTTTTTCCTTATTAAACTTCGGAGAAAAGCGGAGGGGGGGAGCGTTATTTTTTTTACATTTTCCATCATAAAACAAAAATGACCCAATGGAAAAATAATGAAAAATTGTTTCAGAATGTGCAACCCAAGTCCTTTCATATGACACCCCACTCGATATATTAACTAGACTTTCAGAACCACCTATTATCTGTCATTTTTCACAGAAAATAAGAAAAAATATTTAAAAACGTCATGTTTTATGTATGTAGGTAGCAGCCTTCTTTATAACTAGTCCAAATTTCAAATCGATAGCATAAGTAGATCTTGAGATATTTAGTGATGTGACAGGCAGATAAAGTAAAACCATAAGGGTTCCTTTTTTACCATTTTGGTACGGAACCCTAAAAAGCAAAGTAAACGGAAAAACGCACATTGTGCATGTTTTTATAATAGTATGTTCAGTAGCAATTTAATTATATATTTAGGGTGGGTTGCACCAACGGTCTGTAATCGTAAGCAGTGTTCGTTAAAATCTGATTGTATGGAAAATTGACCAGTTTCTATGGGATGACAGCTGCCGGCGCCATATTTGTCGATGACCGGCCTGTGATCGTATGTTGGTGCAACCGACCCTTAATCAGAAGATTTACAGAATTTTCTTTTATTTTGGTGAATATCTATGATCGTATCCGTGAGGAACTTTGGGAACTCCTCCAACGTAATAGGAACGTGCGAGTATTTGGTGACTTTGGTATTCTCTATAATAAATCTTGCATTTGCTCTCGGATACCACAATCATGTTGATGAGACATTGATAATGACGACCACAAATTACCTATGGGACACAAATTACGTAGTTACATCACCGTTTCCCTCGGTTTTCGTTGACGTAGTGACTAAAGCTTATCAAAATACACATTTAAAGTGAAAATTAACTTAAATGGCGGATATGTAGTATTTTAGCTATTCTTACAAATGATTTACTTTTGGAAACGAATTATGGCGTGAAATGGAAAGGAAAGTAAAATAATGAATTAATGAATGTCGGTTTATTATATCCATTATTCTGATTGTGATAAGAGCTAGAAATATACGTTTATCTATTTTAATAACTATGAGTACATTTATATAAATATTTCCATACTCAAAATATTTCATTTAAGTGTAGATTAGCGTATCAACCTTTGTGAATCGCTGGTCTTGTCTAGATTAAACTATTGTGATATCGTGTATGGTGGCTGCATTACTGGTCGTACAAAAAAACTCATATAACGAGTGCAAAACGCATGCACTCGTTTCTGCTTCCGAATCCCTCCCTGCTAACATATCACTAGAAGCGCTACTTGAACGCCGCTGGTCTACTGAATATGCCTGTACGCAGACGCCTGAACCTGGTTACTATTTTCTTTGGTATAGTGCGGTCTCTATTTTAGTTTCATTAATATATATATATATATATGTTACCTATGATTTTATTCATTAGATGTATATCCTTCCTATATAATATGTTGTGTTGCGTTCCGTGGATCATGTACGGTGCTGTCTGAAAACCAGCGCTGCACGTGTCTGACACCTGGGCATACTGCTGAGACAGTAACCGATTCACTGCCGCGCGTTCAATGCACTGTGCGTTTATTGTGTTTGTATCGGTGTGTCTTTCGTGCAGTGAATAAATGTATTCTTTATTTCTTTCTTCTTTTAATACAATATAGAAATTACAATTTATTCTATTCCTTACCACATTGTTCAGGTTTTATGCATATGCCGTTGGGCTTTGAAAGCAAATAACCGCTCTTGCACGCACAACCCAAGAGACAGGCGGCTGGGCAAAATATTGAACTTATTCCACAAGTAGGTTCACACAGTGAGACACAACTACTAATTCGAGCGTTCGGGTCCCCGTTGCATCCAAGGTCATCTAAAACAAAATAATATGCAATTTATAGACGTGATTTGTGCGCAAGCCATGGCGAGTCGTGTTGAAAACGTTTATGGTTTTCTTACCTGGACAATTTTCCGGTCTAACGCATTTTCCATCCGGATTCAACACGAATCCTGATCTGCATTGGCAGCCTTTTGTAAGGCAAGCTCTCGGGCATACCGCGGTAGTTGGCTTGGCGCAAGTGGCGGGACACGGATTAGGGCATTTTACCTTTTTGGCATACAAATCTCCATTGCAAGGAATCGCTGAAATGTCATATGACATATTCGATTAGTATGCAAACAGGAAACCATAAGAGACACAAACGCGCGCGTCACCGATTTTCATTTAAGTATTATGCATGTGTATTTGTTCAGTTTTTATTTAGTACTTAGTCAACCAAACAAAAATAATTGATGGTAGGTAATAAGTGGACTCTGATCGGATTAGACAAAAGAAATGTTTAGCCCACAAAACGCGCATGTAACTCGGAATAAATAATTATTACAATGGGTGAAATGCTGGTAGCGAACCATATCGTTTGAGTACAACTAAAGATAGTTTAAAACAACTCACGGCAGTCAACTGGCGCTACACATCGCTCTGTTACTATATCATAAACGTATCCTTGTTTGCAGTCACATCCATTGTATTTGCAAGGTTGTGGGATGGTACAGTTGGGATTGCCCTTGTAGTCGGTACATTGTTGCCCACAACGAATTCCGCATCCAGATGTAGCATTATAGTCATTACCGCAACTTGCTGCAGAGTACACAAACACGGTTCAGATTTAGATTCAGATCATTTATACATAAATGTACACATCATTTACATGTCATTTTTACATTATAATTACAATAATATAAAGCAATTAATGTGCCTAGCTATGTTAAATTTTCTATTTATTACATCGGTTCACATTATTTATTATATTTGTTGTATTAGGGTCAACGGGTTATTGTTTTTTTTTAAATTCTTTGACACTGTAACATGCCAAGTCAATGAGCAGCGCTTTAAGTTTTTTGGAAAACACAGCTTCACATTTTGAGTTTTTAATGTCTAATGGGACACAGTTGTATATGTTGGGTCCGACAACGCTGAGTGCCGCGCGGTACAGAGACGGTATTACTCCTTTTCATATATAGTGACAGCGTTAAAAGATTTCATTGATTTTCTAATTTCTGTCACATAGTCTGTTTCACAGCATTGATAAGTAGTTTCGTCACTTAAAAGCTCGGACGAGCTTTGAAGACTCAAGCCGTTCAAGCTAAGGCTAAACTTTTAATTAACCTACTGAAAAGACTCACATTAACCCGATGGTTCTTTCTTCTTCAAGTATTTAACGTTCGGCCGAGCTGAGTGTTTATGCCGGCAACTAACTTGGCCTATCCTAGGCATTTGCCTAAATATTCATGTTGCGTATCATTCGCATATAAGGCGCCGTTGGTGGGCAGACTCAGAGACAGCGGTCAACCTTAAGTAATGATTGAGGTATAGAAAATTCGACAATACTTACGACAATCCTGTTTCGGAATGCAAATATTATTACTGTCCCTCACGTAGTTTTCGGCGCATACGCAGCCGCCGTCACACGGGCCTATGATGCCCGGACAAGCGATTGGAACGCCGAGCTCATCACACGTCCGTGGTATACACAATCCCAAAACGCATTCTACCCATCGTTCGTTAACAGGACACTTTGGTTCTGAAATAAATTCATCAGGTTTTTTTAAAAATGTTTTCGATCGCAATAGGTGATCAGTACAAAATCTTTTAACTAAGTTTAAACAACTATCTATCTTTTGTAATAGAAATATTGTAGCCGGTAACTCTTGCGAGTCATATCGTATTAAAATGGTTGGTTCCCTTTCCGGGTCTATTTATACTTATTCGGTGAAAAATAATAATCGGTAGGTAGCAACCTTTTACTTTCTTTTCAGAATTTGGAAATATTTAGTTTTTCTTCCTCACTGTTGATACTCCTATATTGTTTTAGGTTTTCAATATGTGACGCTCCAAAGTGTGAAAAAAGGTCACATATGGAATAAAAATTGGGGACATTTTTTAATCAGGATCAAGAGTGGTCGTGATTCCATGTAAGCTTCCAAATTCTGATGAGAGAAAAAGTAAAAAGTACAATGGAAAATGTTACTAAAAAATTATATTTGGTCGGTCAGTTGGATTATCAAAAAAATATTGGACACACACTAACAGGCAAAAACGCATAAACATAACCACAAAAATATGTGTCCAATATTTTTTTGATAATCTGACTATCTGACTGACGGACTAAATAGTTTTTTTAGTAACATTCTCCATTTTAAGCGTTAAATCCCACCAAGTTGCTCAACTTACTAGTCTCGCAGTCGTCGAGCTTCGCACATCGTCCGTCCTTACATCTGACCAGCCCATCCGGGCATTTACAGCCGGGCCGGCAGACCTGGGGGCAAGCGTATCCCGGAGGACAGTTGATTGGTGGACATGGGTCGTACACTTCACCCGGGGAACAGAGAGGAGCAGCTGCAATCATAGGGACATAGTACTTTGTTCAGTAAAATAAATACCAACGCAAGTAGCTATACCCTAGTAGACCCTCGTTTAGTGAGTGGTATGGCTACTGAAACTAAACATACAGGTCCATAACTAAAATTTAGAAATCGTAGCTTCAATATTGGCCGACATCACATCACTAGTTCCAATGAGAGCTGAATAATCCGGTGATGACTGATTTTATTTCCGTCTAGATAGATAAAACTTTCGCCTAAAAACCGCACTGAAATCAGTTTATTCGTTTGGGGGCTACTATGCCATAGACACAGCCATTCGGATACACATGTTAAATTCATAATAACCCTAATTTTTGCATCACGGGGCTAAAAACATTGTTGGCAGAACACACGGGAAGTCAAGAGTTATTTATATCGTAGATTATTGAATCCAGTATAAACAAAGCACATTTCTAAGACGATAGTTCTTTTAATTATACAAATTATGTCAAATCTTGCCTCTTTCATAGTCATAACTGATAGTTAACGATTTTGGAGTATTGAACTTGTGTATTGAATATTAACACAACAAAACTATGTCGGGAACGATATATATAATTATCGGTAAACATCAAAGACTTAAATTAAGTTTCCGAGGAGCATCTTTTAATATTCAATGTATGTTGCCCCAAATGTCAAGAAAATAATTTTCTTTATTTTCGATATGCTTATTCTTATTACATAATTCATTTTATTTAATCTTTATTGCATAAAAGACAACCTTTTAGTGTCTGGCTGATGAAAAATGAGATTGAGATTTATTTTAAAATATTTAAATGGCAACTAATATGATATCTACGTCAAATGTGTCATACGTCAGTTAATTGTCGTCTCATTGAAGATAAATATTTATTGCTTGATCCTTTACGGGTCAAAAAGAGGATATAGCATTTCGAATCATAATACATTATTCCAATTCAATTACTACAAGCTTCCATATCAGACTCAGAATATTTAAATATTATGAATTTTGTTGTTGATAGCGTTATCCCATAGTATGTACAGTCAAAGGCATAAATATTTTTATGTTCCCAAAGCGACAGTATGCTCTTACGCTTTTGGCATTAAAGTCATGTTTTCATATTTTGCGTATAGATATTTTCGATATTGACTGTACTAAAAACTAAGAAGTGCGAAAGATTAATTTTGTATTAAGCAGTACCGCTACTAACGCAAACTACAAATTTAGAAATAAAGGAAAAATTGAAAAAACGCATCGTAACTGACGTTTTTCAACACGATTTGAGACGTTAATGCCGTTAATGAAGCCTGAGTCTTCTGGTAGATGTCGCTATACGCCTTCCTTAAGGCGTTTGTATAAATGAAGAATTTTAGGGCCGGGTGGCATTTGCACAAATATCTCAGTGGGCTAGAGCTACTGGCCGCGAGTGCCGGGAGGTCGTAGGTTCAAATCCTACTCGGGCCTAAAATTTTCAGGTTTTCCCCCTATTTCTAAATTTCCAATACGAAAAATGAATATTTTGTTGCCCAAGAGTTATGTTTTTGTCACATTGTACTTTGCCGCTATTTCTAGTCTCAGCTTTCATTATCCGCACTCTAGTACAAAAGACGGCCTTAAAGCCTTTACTTATGATCGAATAATACTTACAACAATCTTGCAGCGGCACACATTGGCCATCCTTCCTGCGCACTAGTCCATCATTGCACCTGCACCCGGCGTTGCAATAAGGCAAGCAGGTGACGTTGAGTCCATGCAATTCACAAGTGTCTTCACAGTGCGCGTTACATTCGTCATAGTGCTCGGATGGGGGACACGGAGGCGCTGAAATTCAAACGTACATTTGATGTATCGTTTATTAGGGTTTCATACCCAAACAGTGTATGGCCAGCCATTACCGAGGCTGGATGTTAATTCGTTTGATACAGGGTTGTGTCTTTTGAGCCATAATAAGTACACCCAAGAGCAAAAAACGAGTATGGACAATCGATACAAGGTGTACCCATTTTGTTTGCTCTTAAGTGCTGGTGAAATTTTCACAAAATATAAATGAGTACAACCTTCTCTTGAAATTATAATAAAGTGAGTTTTAAAAGACTCGCTAGACGGCTATCTCAAGAGTACAGGAGGTTGCACTCCTGGACAAGGTTCCTCTCTGTGTTCTCTAGCCACCGGTAACTTCGGTCCCGCCTAGGGTTTCGTAGTAAAAAGGTAAAATAAGAACCTTTATGGTGTGACTGCATTCATCTGTCCATTTGTCACGTCGGTGGGTATCTCAGAAACGACATAATATATATTCTATCGATTTGAAACTTGACTTTTAAAGTAAGCTTTGCCAGAAAAATAAAATTACATATTTCAATTTTATACGATAGATGATCGTACCGATGTGAATGCGAACAAGACTTAAGTAAGTCAAGTGAAGTAACGTAAAGGACTTGAATTTCACATTCAGAAACAGTTTGTTTCTTTTTTTACTGTGGATTATTTTTGATTTATGAAGGATAATCTTGTGAAAAAATGATAAAAATGCTGAAAAACCTGACCATTTGTGAATATCAAGTTGTCCCAACAAGAGGGATGTTATAAATGGCCATCGATGATACTTACTGGTCTGACAGTTATCGGGCGTAGCACATCGTCCGTCCTTACACCTGACTAGTCCATCTGCGCATCTACAGATGGGCCTACAGACTTGAGCGCATGCCTTACCCGGCGGACAGTTAATGGGTGGACATGGGTCGTACACTTCATTATCGGGGCACTGCGAAGCAGCTGCAATCATAAGGAAATTGGAAGAGTAACGAATAAATTATTTAAGAAGCTATCATGGCGAATCCTCTTTTAAGGCACTTGATAAAACAAAAAAATTTAAATCTAGCCACCATTATTAATTAGGGATTATGGCCAACAAAGATACAATAAAAGTTGTAGCATCATAATAATTTTGTTTAATTTGGTGGGACCTTAGTACGGTAGGAATTCAAAATTCATTTCATGTTAAAATATTTCACCGTTCGTATAAAAATTCTCGTTCTGCATAATGCAGAACGAACATCTATACTTTACTTGATACCGGTAATGTGGTTATATTTAGAAGCGTCGTAAATAGTTTAAATTAATGTATCTTACATGACTCTTATTACGTGTATTTAATTACAGTTTAACACTGCATAATGGACTTACGGCACTCTTCCAGTTTTACGCATTTGCCATCTTTTCGTCTGACAAGTCCATCGCCACATCTGCATCCAGGTTTACAAATGGCAGTACACACTCGATTAGGCCCATGGTGTTCGCAAGTTGGTTCGCAGTGAGCGGAACAAGGATCGTAGATTTCGTCAGCAGGACAAATAATCGTGTCGGCTGTTGTGAACGAAGTTTTAATTAGAATTCCGAAGTTATACCAATTCTGACACTCTAGTTAGACTAAAGTCAGTATGGATATCAGTTGTGTATCAAGGTGGTATATGGAACTTACTACATTCGCTGGGTGACACGCATTGGCCGTCCTTTCTTCTGACTGTACCTTTCTCGCACACGCATCCAGATTGACACTGATAAGTACAAACTCTGTTGGTCACGTTGTAGTTTTCACAGGTATCTTGACAATGTGCTGAGCATTCGTTAAACGTTTCTCCAGCCGGACAAATAGGTTCTGAAAAAACGAAATACATAATAGCAGAAGCTAATTACATCTGGCGTTTGAGACACGCATGCCGGAGTAGTGAGGCGCGCGAGATAAAAGATAGGTCAGTAATCTCTAAGTGATTCATTATGTATTAGTAAACCTTGTTTTTGTAACGTATATTTTTGATGGGAATGATGGGAGATACATGTAGTGACGAAGGTCGTCTAAACTATCAGCAGGCAGACCATCGACTCACGGGACCATATACCGATGCCGAAAAGCAAGTAAGTAGTAGTAGTTGGGATTGTCACAAAACTGAAGAGTATTGTTATAAAGAAGAGGTATATATTATACTCAGAGGTGGGTGGTTAGTTATGATTATAGCACATACCACAATCTTCTGGTTTGACGCAACGCATGAAGCGATCCCTGACATAACCATCTTCGCAGAAACAGTCCTCGACACACTGTTGAGTGCATGGAGGAGGTTTCTTGTAATTATCGCAAGTCAGTGGACAAGCAGTACCGCATTTCATGTATTTTTCGTTTTGTCTGCAAACTGGAGGCGCTATAAAATGAAAATAATATTAATATGGGTGTACAGTAAAACCAGCTTCTTAACAGTAATCGGCTTTCATCGCTATTACATTTTATTATCACAGACGTCTATTAACGAGTCAAAAGTACACCCTGCTCCCGCTCCTTACAGCAAATTGTAATCTTAAGATAGTCATGATATTCATTTCTCACAAATCCGTATCGTAGACTTACCAAACTACTACTACCTATGCTCGTTTTGTTGATTTTACTGAAACCACTCATATGACAAAACCAGTTATCTCATGTTACATTATAGGCAACTGTAGGGCTACACTTACTGCACTGTTCGACTGGCACACAAGTCCCACTGTCGTTCCTGAGTGTACCAGGTATACAGTCACAAGCTTCGCGACAGAGCGTGATGCAGGCCCAGTCCCCTTGCGTGAAGCGATTAGCACATGTTACAGGGCAGTAGGACGCGCAATAGTTTAGATCTTCGTTCTCGCCTGTGCATTCCTTAGAAGCTGCAACACAATATCATTTTTGAATTAAACTATGAAACTACTCCACCCTTTTTTATTTTATACTATGACTGTGGCAAATAAGCATACGGCCCACTTGATGTTAAGTAAGAACAGTAGCCAAACACACAGAACAACACATCAGGGTTACATGGATGTTACAAAATATGATGTCATTGAAGGAACTTCGACTTATATCTGTGTCAAAAACTCAACCGGGAACTTTGTCAAGAACGGGAAGAGAAAGATGTTTGATATTAATTATGAATTTAAAAAAAATCTTACATTGTAAAAACATAAATAAGAAATCGAAGATCGACACTTGAAAATTAAATTATGGCAGACTAGAATAATATTAAACGCGACTTCACACCACCTGCTCGACAATGCCTTGAATCATGCAAACCTTACCGAAAGCAAATTATTATAGCCCTCAGATTGAACAGGCTTATAATACTGTATTGAATTTCATTATAACCTCCCGGGTAATAATGTGATTAAACTTTTCATAATTCTTATTGTTATATCAAGTCTAATTTCGTGAAGTTCGCACGGTTCGCGGCCTTCGCATTCGAAACAAAACACGACGTCGAAGCCGGCAGTCGGTGCGTCGGCCGCAGGCTGCTGCCGCGCTTGGTTCTGATTATTACTGAAATCCTTGGAATTTCATTTAGAGCTCTCTTATAATTTTCAAATTTTATTGCATTTTTTGAGAAATGGCCTGGGCGGGAACATGGATGAACTTCCTTTCTTCGCGGCCTTTACAGTGATGTACCTACTATTAAATACCTAAAACAAAAGCCGCAAGTGCTACAAGACGCTGCATAAAGCGTGCTACACACTGCAATGGTGGCGGCCTGTTGTACACTATGACAATCCTAACATTTATTCAGACACACGCGGCCTTTATTGTCATAGTGACAGCAGGCCGCCACCGCGGCCGCCACAGCGGCTGCAGTCTGTGTCAGGCTTTATACGGAGTAAAACTATAGATCCTACAAAAATCGAAGATACAATTCTAATAACATGGCGAGTCACGAAAGTGATTGGGCTTTGGTGCACTGATTGATTCTGTTTCTAGTTCCTTGGTTTTCCTTTATTTTCTCGCAAAAGGTGAGAAAAGTAGAGTATATTCCTCGGGGATAAAATTGTTTTTGCCTTTGGTGCGCTTAAATCCCTCCTACACTCAGGACTCAGCTTCAATTCTCTCACTTCGCTCGGGAATTAACTCATTACTCGCTACGATCGGGAATAAGATTAGTTACGTTCAGGATTCAATGGCGCGCCCGTGACATAAAACAGTGCTTTATCCCCTTGGTGTAAAATTTTTACTTACTTATTTCACTCGGTATAGTTGGTATCTATAAGAACTTACGACATTGTTCAGGCTTTACGCAGGTGTTGTCCTTGAGGTTCCTGACGTAGCCCGTCTTGCAGTTACACCCGGCGACGCAGTTACTAGTGCAGATACGGTCGGGATTCTTGTAGTTGTCACAGTTATCAGGGCAGCTGGACCCACAGGATTGATATTCCTCGTGATCTTGAAGGCATACTGGTTTAGGCGCTGAAGTAAATTTTAGTTATTAGCCTATGTATAGTTGTAGTCTTTGTAGTCTATGTTTAGCTATGTCCTGCACTTCTGCAATATGAGAAGAACGTGTAAAAGCGACGTAATGACAATGTGTATTTGTGGAAGAGTTTTGACAATGTTGAAGAGTTTTGCTCATTAGAGCATGTATATAAACCATTTTGACATGCATATATATACTTTCTGTCACTGATTCGATTAATCTCACGCCAGTTTTCATAATTTACATGCTAACCAACCATACTATATACTATAATATACTATACACTATATTACTATACTAGCTTTTACCCGTGATTTCGTCCGCGTAAATTTTTACCCTATATACCTACTCATCTTCTGGGTAAAAATATCCTATGCGTTAATCCAGGCTATAAACTCGTAGTGTGCGAAGTTTCATCATGATCCGTCCTGCCGTTTTTTGTGATTGAGTAAAAAACATCCAACTCTCGCATTTATAATATTAGATGGATAACATTATAAATGTGAAAGTGTGTCTGTCTGTTACCTCTTCACGATTAAACCGCTAAACCGATTTAGATAAAATTTGATATGAAGATGTTTTAAGTCCCAAGGAAGGACATAGGGTACGGTTTATCCCGGAAATCATCCCTTAATAGAATGGAAGTTCGTATAGAAGAGCGATAACTACTCGTAGGTAAGCGCCAGAAATAAAATAATAGCAATTCAATTCTAATGCCATGAACGAGTTCTACGCGGAGAAAGCCGCGGGCAAAAGCTAGTACTTAATATTATACATTCAAAAGTGTGTCTGCTACCTCTTCACGCTTGAACCTATGAACCTGTTTTGATGAACTTTGGTATGGATTAGTTTGAGTCCCGGGGAAGGACATAATACACTTTTTATCCCGGAAAGCATACCTTAAGGGGGTGGAAGTTTGTATGGAAGAGCGATGACTAAGTAAGCTCCTGATATAAAAAAAAACTATTGGCATGAACGAGTTCTACGTAGACCAAGTCTCGGACAAAAGCTAGTAGGTAATATATATATAGTAGGCATATTGGATTGCCTAAATTTGAAAGCCATAATGTCGGTGTGCATATCCATTTTTGTCATAATACTCTTCGCGCATAAATAGTATTTCGCATAATTAATCCAGATCAATTCAAAAATTATGACAATAAAGTTTGTATGCATAAGTAAGGAATGTCATATAGTTTTGGAGCATATCATATTAAATCATAATAATCATTAAACCTGCATAATGCTTTTATGCATGTCGTGTTTTGGCGCATAATACTGAACAACATAAATATTTATCAAGTTCTAATTCTGTTCGTTTCTGGCTGTAGCGTCGCAGTTCTACCTAACCACTCCTCCTCGCTTCGCTAGTCGTGTTGTCGTCTCTACACCGACCTGCCTTAAGATTGAATATGTAGAAGAACATTTGGCCTGGTTTTGGCTTGTTTGCAAGAAAGCAAGCACGCACGAATAGCATGCAAGCAAGCAAGTAAGCATGATTTTTCAAGCCGCTTTAAAAAAATCCTAACACCGGAAGACTTATTCTTCTGAACCCATTATAGTCGGTTTTGCTCACTCACCCGGTAGCCGAGTTGTGTGTAGACATTTTATTTTCGCTCGTCGTCGTACCTACACCGACCTGCCTCAGTCTAAATATGTAGTGTCATCAGTCTTAGTATGAAGTCCTATCGTCGTCGCTCGATCCTAAACGTGCTCGACTACCTTAATGTCTTTTGTCATAATTTATGCATTGCAGTTCTGACGAGTACAAATAATTATGATCTTCTACCTATATATACTAAACTAACTAAACTAAAATTTTATGATATTAACATTACGGTTTAAAAAATATGATAGTACAATTATAACAATGAAAATAGCAGGATTATTGATGACAAAAGACTTATGAGCAACAACTTTATGCGAAATTAATTATGATAATCGAAATTATGACAACCAGTTTCATTCCACTAGAGCAGTCAAAGACGTTGAATGTGACCTATACTGCAAGAACATCAACGCGTAAGAAGATATGGTGGTCGTTATACGTCTTTATCTACTATATTTCATTGAATACTTAGAAAAGTAAGATTTAATTATGATTACTTACGACATTTTTCTGGACGTATACAGACGCCGTACGCATTTCTAACATAACCTTTGCGACAGAAGCATCCACGGACGCACACAGCGGGGCACACTATGTCAGTCCTGTTGTAGTCTTCACAAGTTCTTATATCGCAATATGACCCGCAATCCGTTGCCACTTCGTTAGGCTTGTTACAGACCGGCAGAGCTGAAGAATAAGTAGAAACACTAATATTTATACTGTTCTTAGTATTTTTCATTAACTCTAGATTTCATTGCGTTGTTTGTATTGTGCATGACGCAAAAATGGTTCAGAATATACGTAAAACTTACGACATTGACTTCTAGGTACACAATTTCCACGACCGTCCTTTAGGTACCCATCTTTGCAGAAGCAACCTTCGACGCACACGTCTGGGCACACCTGAGGCGGCTTATCTAGGTCAGCACAACTTGGTTCGCATCTTGTTCCGCATGTCTTGTATTCTTGATTGGGCCCGCATTTGTTTGGTGGCACTAAAAGTTATATTTACAATATAATAATGGAGGTTAGAGGTTCCAGCTCCACAAGAGAGACAGTAGATGTTGTTAATGTTTATACTAGAAACTGACTAAAATATATCATTTCTATATTAATTTTACTAATTTTTGACATTCGTAATTTTTCTCAAACATGCAATGAAATATTGACTTTACCTATGTTCGTTATAACAGGCTGCGAAGTATCATGTATCGGTCGCGGCGCAACGAGCGGCCTATTATAAAATTTCATACAACATTGCCGGCCTAGGCGCTCGATCGTCTTTTGTTTCCGGGGCGCGCCGGCCTGCGGGCCGGCCGCCGCGCCTCAGAGACAAAAGACGACGCCGGCCACCGACTGCTGCAGCGCGTGCTTTTATTACTGAATCCTTAAGATTTCATTTCGAGTTTTCTTATAATTTTCAAATTTCATTGCATTTTTTGAGAAAAGCACTATACAAGCCTCAGCGCGAATAGGGATTTTCGGTCTCGTATCTCTAGATGGCCTCGTTAACACTCTGCCATTTACAACTACTCGGCAAACCCCTATTTCACGGCCTCTGCAGTAATGTACTATTACCATCTCTATCCAAGAGTTATTCAGTTTATAGTATAAGTATATTGTTACCTGTAGGGCAGCACTCGCTTGGGACGCAAATATTGCGCTTATTCCTCAAGTAACCAGGTCTGCAGTCACAGCCTGGAATACACGGTGGGTGCGCAATGGGCTTATACAGGGTGTATACTGACTCGCAGGTCTGTGGCAGGGACGCTTGACATTCCACTGCCACCTCGTTTATACCACAACGGAGAGTCGCTGCTGTAAACATAATCAAGAATTTAAACATACCCAAATGTTTTCTGAATGAATATGAATTAGCGTTTTAGTGAAGAGTTTGTCTATATATCTGTTTTCACCCTTGTCAATTGCAATACAGAACGTTAAGCGTTACGTAGCGGTAAGTATACGCCCATGAACAAAACAAAATTATAAGTTGGTATAGGTATACCTTCTGTACCTTCATCCCAAAGTTGATCGAATTGTAGAATTGACATTAAGATAGGGATATTAGAATAGAATAGAATAGAATAATGCTTTATTTGCAGAAATTATGGTTATTACAGATGGTTAAAAATAGTTTGTTCAACATAATTTCACCAGTTTCCGGTGCGCAAATATTTACATTTGCATATAGTCTACATTTACAATCAACGGAATTTAAGAATTACAATTCTAATAATATGATAGGACAGGATTCTATAATTATATTAGGAGATTAATAGAGTTTCAAAATAATAATTGCAATGTTTAAGTCAATCAAAGGAAAATTATTAAAATTAATATTTTCCGATCAATGATGTAAAATGTCAATATTTAATATTATTGTTACTCACCATATTTAAGGAATCTACAGTTTACAGTTTTGAGAAATACTTTAATAGATTACTCTATTTCAAGCATGTGGTAACAATTTTTCCGAAATGTAGAGGCTGGTTAATGTCATCAGTTTGTTTTCTAGAAATATAGTTTTGCACGACTCTGTATTCCTAATGCCCCAAATTGCTCTCAAGCATTTTTTTGAGCTACATGCAAATAAGCTATTGGATTTGGATGCATTTCCCCACAGCACTATTCCATATCGAATTTGAGAACTAACATATGCATGATATACAGTAATTGCTGTCTCGGCAGAACTCGTTTTTCTTACTGTTTTTAACGCATAAATAAATTTATACAATTATTTGCACATCATGTAAGTCCCAAGTCAAATGAGCATCTAAATGGATTCCTAGGAACGGTATTGTTAAGTTGTTAAATTTTATTTTTCGTGCACGATTTGCCGAAAACTGCATGAGCTTAGTCTTTGAAAGATTAATTTCTAGTTTATTGTCGTTTAACCACCCTATTATATTATCTAAAGCTCGGTTGATTTCCAGTGCATAGTCTTCGTTATTATTATTTGTGAAAGTGATAGTGGTGTAGTCAGCGAAAAACATACATTTTTGTTTTATCACTCTAGGCACGTCGTTGACACTAAGAAGAGCAAAATAAATCAAACATTCGAATTTCCTTAACAGAAGGTAAATGATATGGATGAAAAATAAAAATGTCATGCATCTGATTACGTTTCTACATGTTGCAGAAGAATATTAACAGCGTATCCCATCTTAAAAACCGGCCATGTGCGAGTCGGCGCGCGGTTCCCTACCATTATCTATAAAAACAAAAAAATCACGTTTTTTATATAGGAGCCCCCTCAAATATTTATTTCATTCTGTTTTTTAGTATTTGCTGTTATAGCGCCAACAAAAATACATCATCTGTGAACATTTCAACTTCAACCACACACAACTACAACAACTCATGAACCGTGATAGTTATCACGGTTCATGAGATACAGCTTGGTGACAGAATAGGGTCCCGTTTTACCCTTTGGGTACGAAACCGTAAAAACTAGTTAAATATATATTTTTATAATAAATGACGGAGACAAACTTACGACATAGTTTCCTCGGTACGCAAAGTCCGTGGTCATTTCTCAGATATCCGTCCTTGCAGACGCAGACGGGTATGCATACTGATATAATGCCCAGCGGGCATTTGAAGCCCGGCTCTAGGCGCTTGCAGGAATCCCGCGGGCACATCGAGGCGCAGCGCCATACTTCGTTGATTGGACATCTTTTAATTGCTGAGGAAAAGTACATGATATTGTAGGAACGACCAAACTCAAGCTTAAAGTACCGTCTTTGTGCAACAACATGTTTGTTACGCATAAGCACAACGCATAAGACGCGTTCCAGCGTACAGGCTTCAGCTTAGTCTCTGTGATCGGTCCTTATTATTGAAACGACATTTTAATATATGTTGTTTGATTCATGCCTTGTAAAATAGAAAATATTTCATATAATCGAGGCATAAAAACAAAGTTTATTTATATTTATTCCGTAAATAAAAACATCTGAATGACATAAATAGTAAACAAACTCACGGCAATGATTCTCTGGTATGCAGTCTCCAAGATAATTGCGCAAATATCCTTTATCGCAAATGCATCGTGGCTTGCATGGCAGTGGAATAGCTGGCAGCAGGCACTTGTAGTCCTCGTTTTTGGAAATGCATGTTTCCTTGGCGCATACGCTTGGACAGTTTTCCCAGTGCTCGTGGAGAGGACATTGGCGGCACGCTGTCACGCAATGAAGTAATATCGATTTACAGCACAGTCATAACAGTACAGGTATAGTGAAATTAGTAATTTTCCACACATACTGCTTTTCACAGTTGCCCAACTAACACGATAGGTTATACACTCAAGTTTTATGCAACGTTTTTCTATATTTTGGCAATAATACGTGACGATATAACTTATTGTGCTAGCTGGGCTGCTATTCAGAAAATTTGAAAGTTACATTGCACTGAGCTACTTACGGCAATCCTTTGGAAGAACGCAGGCCCCAGTGGCATTATCATTCAGCCTCACCCGCCCCTGTGCACAGACGCATCCTGTGTACGGCTTGCAGAGGCTGCGTGGTCCAGTGACCTTGTAGTTGGCACAGGTCCTCTGGCATTCTGGGCTGTCTTTCACAAAACGCTCCAATGGACCACATTGAGCAACTGCAAGGTATGTAAAAAATAAGTTTTACACAGTTTCATGTGTAAGTACGGGTTCTCTAGGAGAACAGACTGCAGGCATCGAACCCTGTACCGAGGCCCGGGATCTTACCGGACATGTTGTATCTAAGAAACGATCACCGATAAACAACTCTGTTCTATGCAAAGCACAAACGTCTCAGTTGTCTGTTATGTATTAAGTATGTTTAGCAAAAAATAAAAAAAGTGAAGTTAAACAAATTGTTTTTATCTGTGCACATTCATTGCGAAGATTATTATAACATAAAAGATTTCAACAAAGATTATAATAAAACCACTTATTATCAGTACCTGCTTCCTGTCCTTAAAAAAAGTGAAGTTAAACAAATTAAGGACAGGAAGCAGGTACTGATAATAAGTGGTTTTATTATAATCTTTGTTAAAATCTTTTATGTTATAATAATCTTCGCAATGAATGTGCACAGATAAAAATACTGTAAACAAATATCGTGACTAAAAATCGTGAGATCTTACGGCACTCATCCCGGCTGATGCATAGCCCGGTTCGGTCGTCACGTACATAGCCGTCGTTGCACCTGCATTCGGGTTTGCAGCGTGGATTTTCACATAACCATGAAGTATCTATGAGGGTGGAGCAGTTTTGAGGTGGGCATATTTTTGAGCATCGTTCGAAGTGTGAGTTAGGACCGCACTTCGGAGGCTTGTATACGTCCCGCTCTGAAAATTAAACTTGTTTACTAGTGAAATAAGAGCATTAACATTTCTGTATCCCCAGTTGCCAGCCAGTTGTATATCGTGAAATCTAATATAGACAAAAAATAAATAAAACAGTAATAGTTACTGTGTAAGTTTTATATGATCTTTTTTAGTACATAAAACCATTATTTAATTAGTCATTTTACAATCTCAATAGTCTTCTAATAAAGTCTGGGTCTTCCAACAGTCTGCTTGTGAACTTAAAACAAAAAAGTGTTGCAACACTTTGAAAACTAAACGGACTACGAGTAGAATGGAAGACATTCGAATGATAAACTAAGTAAATAGAAGTCATTGTTACCTTTTGGTTCCGTCGATGTCGAAGTCGACACTCCAGCCCCAACAACCAATATAATTAGCATGAACATCATCGCGTTGTCGCAATGACTGCGCCTCCTTGTAATGGAAGCCAATTTATAACCTTGCTGTTTTTCAAGAATAAATACCTCATAAAGATAAAACAGACATTAATAAAAAGACAAAGTGCCTCTTGTTTTTCTTTCAGCGTACAATGCCACAGAGACAACGTATTATTTGATCAACTTGTATGAAACTTGGCTCTTATGGTTGCAGCAACGTTTTCAAAAACAACAATAATTTGAAGTAATAAATTCAATCTATTAGGACACCTGTTTATATAAAGATAGTTTCATATACGTAAACAGTGCTGTTTTATCAACAACAAGTTTACCTTCCAACGGGCACACAGTACTAAAATCAAGAATATTCCTGCCCATGCTAAATTATTCTGTATCATCATACGAGTACGATAAGTAAAGTGAAAACAGGGTCTAGTTTAGTGAATAAAATAGTAGGTAATAATATGGGAAAAAATTAAAGGCTCAGAGTACAGGTTCGGTATTAATTTTTAGGGTTCCTTACCTCAAAGGAAAATAAACGGAACCCTTATATGATCATTTTGTTGTCCGTTTGTCTGTCTGTCAAGACCCTCGGGTCTACGATCCCTCGGAGCTGTAAAAAATAGGACAAGTGCGTTTCGGACCACGCGCAATGTAGGGTTCCGTAGTTGTCCACCCGTTACATTATGCGGACTTAAAAGTTCGCAAACTTATATTTACTATGTTTTAGACACAATTAATAACATTATCTAACTAATCATAATCAATGATCGATGGATGATTGAATGGAACCTGTACGTATATTAAGACAAACCTACACGGTTTCATGATGTACCTAAATCATATAAATATTTCTAATGATAGCATGTCTATAAAAAAAAATTGAAATTGTGCGAAAGTGTACTTTTCTAAGTACATTTCTTAACTTCGGCTATTACTTATTAACTAGCAATGTCTAATACTTACTCTTGATATTTTTCTTTTTAAATTAATTACATTTACTACTACAATGATTTTTTTCACATGCCCTGTACCCACCATTTAGTTGGCAGTGACACTTGACCATAACAAAAATCATCACTTTAAACCATAATATCACGCAAACGGATTTACGAATCAAAAAATGGTTTTATAAACCCCACAATATTTTTGAAAAAGCTATCCAACAACATCCCACATGATGGGGTTTGGAAGAAAAATGCACCGCTAGGTTACAATTAGGGGAGGTACTCTAAAAAAATGTTTATCGACATTTTATTCTACTGTTTTGTCGGCGTAATTGATATGTATTCCTACTTATGCAAAATTACAGCTTTCTAGTACTAATGGTTCCTGAGATAAGCCGCAGACGGACGGACGGACATGGCGAAATAAGGGTTCCTTGTTTACTAGGAAACCCTAAAAATCAAACTCTAAGTTAACGTAAAAAACATACAGCCGTTTATGCTGCAAAATACGTATATTTCGACACTCTCAAGGGAATCAAAATTTATAAGTACTTTCCGTTGTCCTAGAACTATGAGGCAAGTAATATCGTCTTATGCTGGAAGTACCGGGGAAAATATGAAAATTATATATTAGTTATTAAATAATCGTAATGAATCAAATAATGAATCATTCATACAAATTTGTACGGACGAAACCCTTGGGCGAGTCCGACTCGCACTTGCCCGGTTTTTATTTAATACAGTTTGGAACACGTTTTGTAGGAATCTTTCAATACGTACTTCTATTTATGGAATACGCAACGGTCTCACCCCGGCTCTCAATTTTTAGCTTCATCTGTCCACCCCATTTTTTTTACCGACGTGGTCTGTGCGACTCCTGAGATTTTCACTTTCCGTGTAAGGATTATAAAAAATATGTTTTTAATAAATTTACTGGTCTCTGTTAGTGACGGTTAATATTGGCTATATATTACTAGATACGACCATATTATTCGGAAAGGGGTTATTGAATTGCACAGTTACTATGACTAATAAAAGTTTTAAAGATCACCCTAAAAAACCACTAATCGGTTTCTTCGGGTCTTCATACCTTTGGGAATAATTAAATATTTCCGATTTTAATTAGAACCCGAACCCTCAAGACACAAAGGTTAACTTGAAAGCAGAGTGTTTTATCACCGATTCGTTAATTGTTTGAAACGGGCAAATGGGTCGGATCGGACTTCTTAGGAAATGTTGAATTTGGGAAAGTCCTACCCTACCATAAAAAGCTTTTTAGAGCTTCTTTTTATTTCTAGAAAAGCCTAGATTACCTCTGCCCTAGTAACGTAAATAAGTGAAGAGTTAACTTATAGTAGTTTATGCAATCGTTAGAATAGTGGTCTAAGTAAGGTTCGAGACTTAAAAAGCTAATTATATAACTATTGCATACATTGTTTTTTCTACGAGTCAAAGGAAATTAATAAACAAACCGAAATAACTAAACAAACTAGTCCTGCGGAAATGAAGATTAGGCATGTGGTTGATGGTTCGTTGATGTTTTTTGTTCTATGTCCGCGGCGTCACGTGATTGGTCAAAAATCATTAAAGTTCAGTAACGGCGACACGTGATTGGCCAATCTTATTATAGTTCACTAACGGCGACATGGTCTATTTCATAACAGTTCACTTGAAGGGAGCTTCATAGAGAAAAGTATGTGATTTTAGTTTCGTCTACGATATCTTAATTCAAACATTAAAGTCGACGAGTAGAAAAAAGTGTTTATACTCGTAATGCATATGCTCGAAAAGTATGTTTTCTAAGCAGTCACTACCAGCAAGTACCACTTTTCCGCACTATTGCTTTTTACTTTTCAATTTTTATCTCCATCGTCAGCCCGATCAGATAACCGATAGTGTTGGAAGTATGATGTATTCTGTCTAAACATGGTTACATATCAGCTTATATACTACGGCTACTTTACGTGTGTGTACGTGCAGCGTTTTGCTAGAATACTGAATTAATACATATTTTCTTTAGTTAGATTACAGTGCAGTATTAGGAATTATTAAATATAGATATAACTATTATTGATTATTAATTGTACATGATTATTACCTATATCAAATAAAGTTTGTGCCAAGAAATAGTTGTACAAAAAATAAATAAGGAAAACATAAATTTATTTTTAAGAATAAAGTCTTTAGTTTCAAGGGTCAGAGAAGTTTTTAGAGTCAGGGGACAGGACAGAGACGAAAGTTGATTTAGCTGTTCCGGCATCATATGGATACCAATTAAATACTAACAATCTATACGTATAAAAGAAGAAATACTCACTGACTCACTGCATGACTGACTGACTGACTGACTGACTGATTGACTCACTGACTGAATCACTGACTGACTGCCTGCCTGACTCTACAACGCACAGCCGAAACTGCTAACGCTAAAGAGTTTATTTTTGCACAGTCGATTACATTTGTAACGCAGGCTAGGGATGAGAATAAATGTTTGAATCTTAAAGAAAGCATATTTCGAAATTTATCCCCTAAGGGAGTAAAACAAGGGATGAAAATTTGTATGAAAACACGTGTTAATTGAAGTCACAGTTTTCTAACTTTGTGTATAGACTCTCTGTTTAAATATATTAATGGCATATTTAAAAGAAAGGGTAGTGAAAGGGGGTTCCAAATTTGTAAGAGGATGAAATCATTTTTGAAGTGAGAGGTATGAAACTTCGTAAATAGACTCTCTGTTTAAATATAACAAAAGGTATTTCAGGGCTTTTTGTAATTGATTTTATTAAGGGGTGAAAAGGGGTTCCAAGTTTGTACAGCGAGCAAATCTTTGCTTATCTTAAAAATCGATATGGGGGTCATCTTCGAGGTTCCTCGGGGTGCCGATTACGAAAATATGACATGCATTTTCAAATCAAAGATGGTGGACATTTATTTTTCTTAAAAATCGATATGGGTGTCATCTTAGAGGTTCCTCGGGGTGCCGATTACTAAAATGACATGCATTCAAATCCAAGATGGCGGACATAGACATAGACATAAAAATATTTTATTTTGCATCACAAGGCATAACTTATCAGTAACAGGTACATGTACAAGTATCTTAAAATTAAACGTAACATATTAACTGAAAATAATCACGCAGACATAATTATGTGATGCTAAAAACGGGCTTGCCTCAGCATAATGTTGCAGCAAGTTCACTACAACGCTGATTTTCAGGCAGGCCCTGGTGAATATTGTAAATATGTGCGCGCGTGTGCGTGTGTGTATGTGTGTGTATTTGTATGTGTGTGTGTGGGTAGATAGATAGAAATCGTTTATTCATGTAAAGACTATTACATAATACAGTTCACAAAATGCGCCAAACTGTAGCGTGTGTGTGTATGCGTGCGTGCGTGCGTGCGTGCGTGCGTGCGTGAGTCCGTGTGTGTGTGTGTGTGTGTATGTGTGCGCGCGCGCGCGCGTGTATGACTGTGTGTATGTGTGTGTGTTTAACTTCGAATACAAAATATGAGTTATAGGGACATAATTTTATTTTCAAATCCAAGGAGGCGAACATTATGTGTTTATTTATTTTTACAAAACTTAATATTTATAGTTACTACTTACATAAAACAATAAATGATTTTAAGACCTAAAATAAATCATTAAAAGTAAAAAGAAAACATATAAATATGTCTCATAAATTCTGACTTGTAATAAGAAAATAAACACATTATTAGGGTTCCATACCTAAATGGTGGTTTGGTGATTTAAGACTTATTTCTCATAAGATTTACATAAATCCCTTATTGAGAAAACTAATGAAATTAATTTTGCTTAAATCTAAATAGGAATGGCCAAAATGGTAAAAAAGGAACCCTTATGGTTTCACTTTGTCTGTCTGTCACATCGCTAAATATCTCAAGAACTACTTACGTGATCGATTTGAAATTTGTAGCAGTTATAAAGAAGGGTAACCTAGATGGATAGAAAATGTTTTTTTTTTCCTGTGAAAACTGAGAGAGGTGGTTCAAAGTTTGAACGTCTAGTGAATATTTAATACGAAAAGGCTTGAGTTGCACATTCTGAAACAATTTGTTTTTAAGTTGAATCGTTTTCGATTTATGAGGGAAAATAAAAAAAATACGGTTCCCCCTCCCCCCCCCCCCCCTCTTAGCTCCGAAGTTTACCAAGGAGAAAATATGGAATTGTTACATAACATTGATATCAATGTATATTTTACACGAAAAATATAACTATAGCTCTATCTAGTTTTTCATTTTTATCATCAAAAATCATTTCTATACTGATTTGATTTGTAATTTAATCACTTTTGCATGTATTTTTGTTTTATAAATTCCTACGCGATTATGCAGAAAGTACCTTCTTTCAAATAAAGAAAAAAAAATGAAATCAGTTCACGTGATAATGAATTATCCTTGAAAAACTACCATACTTACATACTAAGTTATACAGTCTCTGAATTTTGTAAAAAAAATTGCTGATAGATGGCGCTGTATCCATGGCGTTCAATTTCTATACCATGTTGTTGAGATTTTCCTGAATTAATAAGGTTGGAATCGGTAGACATCGGAATCGTAACTTGACCGGTTTTTTTTTAATAATTTGTGGTTGCAATTCATTTAGTTTTATTCAATCATAAGAAACCAAATTCATATAATATAGGACAACTAAAATAAAAAGTTCAATAGAACTACAACTACAGTAAAAAACAAATGACAAAAAAAACTCATAGATGGAGTGTGCGAAGTTCTGCCTGCGGTATGGAATATATTTTAAAAACAAAACAATATATGCGCGCTTTGATGACGAGATTAATCGAATTATCCACCTAACTAATATTATATTTACTTAACAGTAACAAAAACACTTAGGCTCGGTTTTATAAATATCCGTTAGACCTTATGTCGGTTTGTTATGTCAAAAAATGTACTAAGTTACTGAAATTTGATCTGACATTTGGTCTAACGGATCTTTATAAAACCCGGCCTTACTGTGTTAAATGACAGCATATATTTCGCTATTCCTAAACTTGTTAATGTTCATTTCATGTTAAGTATGTCATAATCAGAGTGAGCGACCGCAAGTCTTTTCTTCAATTATTATTATACATAATAATAATTGAAGAAAATAATAATATTATTAATAATATTCTTTATTGAGTACATTTATAGATTCGGTAACATTAATAATGGTAACAACAGGCGGTCTTATCGCTACACACGCATATACATTTAGATTCATGACGTCTTTTTTTTATTCCACATTTCATTATGCAGTTTAACTTATTTACGCTTGTGGCAAGGTACACAGCACATTTTTATGTGTTCAGCCGACTTTACAATATGCGTTTATTTATTTGTTCAGGATGCAAGGGGTTTATTTACATATTATTAACACGCTCATATTATTATTCTTTTTTTTTCAGGCAGTCCTTTTAACACTTTCATATTTTTTTGAACATTCCATGTGTCCAAGGATTTTCACGTTTGGTAGCTCGATCGAATCATGATCAGATACCAAGGATTCCTTGCCTGCCTTGTATCCTGGTGTACCTTGTAATTTATATTAACCTACTCGCTCAACGGCGCCTCTCGGGCTACCGAAGATAACGGTGGCATAATTTACCTTATACTCGTACCTACTTCATTAATGTACCTTCAATTTATCTTTACAATAGATACTCACATTTCCATTTCCTTTCGTATTCCTCATACATCGTGAAATTCTTGTATGTTGAGGATACAATAATTTCACCAGCTCTTAGTTGATCAGGCTAATCGCTCTTTGAAAAACTCGTCTGTATCAGCTTTCCCAAGCACAATGCTTACAGTATTTTTCTAAGCAATCTAAATATTCATTCAATTGATTAAAAAATAATGTTCTAATCCAACTTACCCAAGCCAAGCAATATTTGGATAGCTACCTTTAAAACTTTTCTTTTATGACTTACACTCAGTTGCGACCATAATTACGACACTACAAGTCATTAAAAACCAAGATGAATGTTTCTTAAACACACCTTTACATACGAAAACTGTTCGTTTTTCAATACTTTCCCATTTCCCAATTATAAAACCACAATCTCTATAACAACACTTACCCACTGGGTGTACCTACGAATGTTACATATTCACATTTCCTTTTATCATAATAGTTATGACCATGGAAAATAAGTTATGTCCGGTACACATGTAAAATTACTGTAATAAAATCCTAAAAAAAAACATTCACTTAAATACTATTCTTAGAATACTATTAAAAGCGGGCTTTGTTAGAACCCTGTAAAATATATATTAAAACTGTTAATCACAATACAAACGATGTCATTTAAAAGTATCTAAAACAAATGCATGAAACTTCGTTTTGAGATTGAAATCCGAGCTGTAATCACAGCCGTCGCATGCCAATCCTTTTTTGGTTGACACGCGCGCAGCTTCGCGTCTTATTAGTATGTTATGATGAAGTTAATATTTTCTCCTAAGGAATGCTAATACCAATTAATAATGAACCTAATTAAAGGAATATTTCGTTTGAATTATAGCCGAAGGAATTTATAGGACCACCCTTTTAACCATACGTGTCTCATCATCAAGCGGCTATCTCAATCAATAGTTTGATACATATAATATAATACTTACTGTCTCTTTACTGACACTTACTACATTATATTATTATGTTTCTGTTATTACCACTTGCTTCAAAATGTAACTATCTAAAATATTTTTTTATTAAAACCGATACATGTAAATACACAAAACGAAAACTAAAATAAAATAACAAACCTCGTACTTGACCGGTTTTTTTACATTTATCAGCACAAGTACATGTATGGCGTACATATTGTCCTAAAAAAATCACTGGTCCGAGTTCAAAACGTTTCAAAAAATATTCACCAAGGTCACTGTTCGTCTTTGACTGGCGCAGCGCGCCGCCATTGCAGCGCAGTCCCACACTATCTAAGTATGATGTATTATGTCTAAACATGTCATACATATCATGTCATAAATATGACAATTATAGATTTAAATTCTTATAAAACGTATTATTAATCATTTTAGATTTCAATGTTTATCTATAAATAAATTGTAAATATTCACTAACATATTGATTTAGCATATTGCACAGTCGCAATTAGTAGAGTCGTTGACGTATCGAGCAATGTAAATTATAACCTATAAATAAATTAACATTTTGATTCAATTTTTTTATTTCCTGGCACAATTCATTATAAAACGTTGTACATCATGTTCGGAAAGTAATTCACAACTCGTGTCGGTCAAAAACACTCGCTAATCACTCATGTTTTTGTTCACCGCCACTTGTTGGGAATTGCTTACTTTCCGAACTTGTATCGTAAATAACTATTTCATTATTGGAGACGAAACGTTAACCATGGTACTTATATAATATTATTTCATGATTAAAATAAAGTAGAGATACTTACCTGTCGCATGGCTAAACAGTACCCCTGTGAATTACGTGACTTTGATGTAGTGAACACCTTGGATGCCAAGAACACCTAAAGGTGTCGTATTTTGCACAATGTTTGAATGGGTACGAATTTAAGTAGTTCTCATATAAAATTCAACCCCTCTTAACCCCCATCATTTTTCATCCCCAATTTGTATAATTTTTATAGCCTTTAACCTGGCCGGGCATTTTCTCGATTCACGATTCTCGAGACAGATTCACGTTATGCGCGTTCAAATAAACTCAAATAAACAGACAAACAGATAAATAGAAAAAAAAATCTAAAAACTGTTGGAACGTTTTCTGTTATTGATTCTAAGATTCCCCAGCCAACTTTTTTTAGAATAAATCTTCCATGGCGAATAACACCCTCTTTAGCTTTATTGTTATAGAATAATAAATAATAAAATAATATAGATAAAAGATAGATGTACTTGTTGTGTTGTCTGTCGGACGGTCGTATGTACGCTGTCAAAAGTAAATTGCATGCTAACAAGCCAGACGCATATTGGCGCTCCCATTACAACAAAACAACTCAATTTTTTAAAGTGACAGATAGCATACCTACTAAAGGGTTAAAACTTGATCTGTTTACTCCGCTTACACACACACACACACACACACACACACACACACACACACACACACACACACACACACACACACACACACACACACACACACACACACGCATACGCACGCACGCACGCACGCACACGCACACGCACATGAGCTAAGACGAATATTGTTCAAAAGGATATACAAATTAAAATTGACTATTGACTGCTCATTCAGTTTTTAGTTGTAATTTTTACTTGGATTTAAGATGAAAGTAGGCTAGAATGATTAGAGCTTCTATGTGAGAAAGACAGGCGCCTTCCAGCGGGGACTTCTTTGAAAGCAGTAGTCGTAATTAAAAGGTTCGTTTATAAGGCTTCTAAACATTTCGTTTAAGGAACGGATTTCAATTAGACCTTTATTAGAATAAAATATATTGTATTAAGACGGTGAAATTAGCAGAACCATTATTTACAACATTTGAAATTAAAGCATTATCCTTATTCTTATTAGATAACAACAGCTTAAGCCCCTTATAAAGTGATTTACATAGGGTCCGTTGTATGAGACTGTAAGACTGTATTGCGGTTAATTTATGGGGTATAATAATCGAACCTCCAAATTAATTACAAAAGGACATCCTAAAAAACACATTTCATTACCAAAAATACTGAATATACACCAATTTTTAACATTGTTTTAATTTAAAGTGCTACCCAAATATTTAACAACTCTTTAGCTTATTAAAAAAATTGTTGGTAAATTACAATATTAAATAGTTCGTAATCCTGGTAAAATTAAGTAAGTAATACTCGTTCACTAGGATTACGAACATAATAATAATATGTAACAATAATGTAATAATGTACTCGTAATTTAATAATTCCTTCTCAACCTAAAAATTAGTGTCCGACAGAAGTTTCGGTTTCGGCTGGTTTCGGCCGAAGGTTCGGTTTCGGCCAAAAAACTGCCGAACCTTTCGGCCGAGCCGAAACTTTTACAACATTGTCCTTTCGGATCACGTTCGTCTAATTTCTGGTGCCTTTGGATAACTTGGCCCGACTCCGCCAGCGGAATACATTTTATTTTAGTTATTTTATATCTTGTTACGTACTGAAATTGTTTTATTTTATACCACACTACACGTTCTATCCTGTGTTACATTTAGGGATTGCAATCTGGTCCGACAGATAGGTACGGTAATCCGGCTGGATCCAGTATCTCGATAGGCACTGGATCCGGCAATATTCCGATATAGATAGATAACTCCAGTAGGCCTGAAAAAGAGCGCTAAAACACATTACGAAAATTGTTTTGCTTTTTAAAAAAATGTAAATAAACGTTCCTTCGTATTTTCAGTATTCGTGCCTGACGAGCGATCGTTACAACGTGGCATTGTTAATATTAAATTTATATATAAATAACGTTTTATTCACAAAAAGGCGGCAATAGTAAACCGCCAATCACAACCTGCAATTCTTCGTCAGGTGGGCACTAATGCAAATCAATAAGACGCTTCAATCAATGATTCAAAAAATTTATGGCATGGCCATGAGTGGTTTTCACTTCCGTAGTAGCAGTCGACTTCGTTAACCTTAAACACTAATTATGCCTAACTAGTTAAATGGCCCATCTTGGATCGCGGCTGGCTCAAATGTCTCCATGACACCTGCAGTCACCACGATAGCCAGCGAAATCTGCTGCACTATATATACGATTATTCTATCTTTCAGTCGTCGACCCAAATCCACAACAAACCCCAGGCTTCCAAACCCCAGGATCCTGCAGTCTACCACAACAGGGACAAATTCGTACTTTGGTTCCAAGGCAGGAAACTTGTCAAACTTGTACTTCAGCTTATCAGCATACTGCAATGAGTCATATCACCAGATCTGTTGCGCCAAGGTCAGTACCTTGGCCTAAAATATCTGGTGATATGACTCGAATGAGACCGAAAAAACCCTTTTATGCCACCAAAGTTAACATTGTTTAATAGAGGCAATCGTTCAACTCCAATTTGACTGAACCGGCTCGATCCACCAGGATATATAGTGAAATCCAACCGGATTGAGAATCATGCCGGATTGCAATCCCTAGTTACATTCTTTATATGTCTAGAAAAAATAGCCCACTGACACTTTATTTGACGATTTTCACACGTCTATAAAAAATTCGGTTTCGGTTTCGGCCGAAACTAGAGCCAAAGCCGAACCTTCGGTTTCGGTTTCGGTTTCGGCAAAAAAACGTGTTTCGGTCGGACACTACTAAAAATACTAAATGAACTCCAACACGTGACAATTGTTTTTCATTTCGATACACTTAACAATTTCAAATCAGTCATAATTTTACCTACTGTAAATCATATTTGTTGAGGTCTCAGTTTCAATCTTATCTAAACCAACTTTTCTGCTGCCAATTCATTTATTTTGAGGACGCAGTTTTAACCGCTTGAAATTTGGAAAAAAATGATTCTGGAGTTACGACCTATATTACATTGATATGAAAATAATATAGTTGTTTGAATTTTAATTCTGATTTACACCTTTTTCTACTCCTATACTTTTTTTGCGACTTAAGCAATCACGAACTCTATTATAAATACATACATTATTTAGCCTGTGAAAAGTCCATCTAGTCTATTGCCCACAAAAACACTCCTTATCCTACTTTAATGTAATATTCAAGTAGAGTTGGGTGCCACAGACTACCACAAATACTATGTTTAGTAGTCATTCTTTGGTGCGTACACGGAAAACTTTTAAAATTAAAAGCAGTTCTGCCAACTATACCAATTTCGTCATAATTTTTATGTAATTGCATATTATATTATTTACTAATTAATAGTAAAATAATCACATTTATCATCTTTTTTGTGTTATTTAACAAGTTTCATCTATTTTCGAATATATTTAAGAAAACAAACAGTTCTTTAAAGCATTTAAGACTGGAGACGCCATTGATATACTTACCCCTCTGTTAAAGATATAGGAGAAAAATCTGCTTCTTTATTAAAAACTACTTCATTAATCGATTATACATCAGTCTCCAAATCTCCGTCAAAATGCCTTTAGTGCTGTTTTCGGGTTAAATAACTTATAATTTTTTGCACAATTAAAATTTTAATTAAAATCGTAAACCGCGCATAGGTTACAAAGTCGATTTAAAAACATTCGTACTCGACGTTTCACGCTTATCCGCTATTTTGACATTTCACGTCACCACACGTATTTCCGACCCTAAGGACTATTATCTATGAGAATTTATATGAAATGTAATCTTTAGTTACATTGGTTAATTTGCCAGGCGATAATTGACCTAGTGTAAACCCTGGTAAGGTCGAATTTTATTGCGCAAATGTAGTATTTTGAGTGTGCGTGCGTGATTGTTTTAGTGTAGGTGCGTAGTAATGGCAGAATGTTTTGCAAGTGTGCGTAGTTTCTTTATTATGTGTGTTACCTCGTCCTCCCCAGGCGAAATATTTTTTTCGGAAAGATGCGCTAAACGCATTGCCTGTCTTAAATGCTCTAAGAACAGTTCAGCCCCTGTACTCTGAACTTCGTATAGTGCCGTCCCTTTCACTCTCGTGTTATACACTATATGATTGTAAGGAACGGCACTGTTCGTAGTTCGAATTTCGAAGTTTGGAGTAGACCCTCAGATTCGAATTCAATTTAGGCCGGATGCCAAGTCCAGCAAACGATAAAAAACAAACCATAAACAAAGTGACACAGTTTTGATTTTTCACCAAATTTTTAATTGAAAACCAAAACATTCAAACTGATAAACGTTTATATTATTTACATAAAATGATTATAATCGTGTTCGTGAAGAATGTGTTTGTGTAGATACGTCGATTCTTTTAAAAATCCACGAGGAAAGTTACAGCATTCCTGAAGAAATTGCGTAGGTAAGTTGCACAATTACTAATGGAAAATATAGCGCATGAAAAGTCGGAAAAATACTTTTTATTTGAAGTGAGTCGTAGAAAAAGTATTGTATGCGATGGTGTATTACTGGTCTAAAAAGGCTCGTGGTGTCTTTACTTGCGATGTTCGGCAAGGCTCACATCTTAACCCACACCACTCGCCTTTTTATACCCTTCTTACACACCAGTTGCATAATATACTATTTTGGTGGGATTGAACGATTAAAAATAACAAAATCAGTAAAATACCTGCAAATATTGCTGCTGCTCTAACAATTTCGATGAATTATGCCATGGGGTTTTTCCGGGGCGAACAATTGATCTATATAGTTGTTTTTTTGTGCAATGTGTTTTAATTTATTTTCCGAATGCTCTGTCTGGATGGAACGAGTTCCCGAGAGAAATTTTCCCATAAGACTACAACAGTACAGGGTCCTTCAAGAAAGGAGTGAACCGGCTTTTAAGATGTCGACAACGCGCAATATGTGCATGCGATTTCACTGAATTTGCAGTCGTTCATAGGCTACGCTAACAGCTTGCCAGGAGACCATAAGACTATTTTCTCCCGACGTAGTAGTATTAAAAATGTCTAATTTGACCTGCTCCTTTCACCTATTCTGAATGGCTGGATAGTGCGCAGGGGGGGTGTCTGTGTAATCCTTAGCAGAGTTAGGGTCTATGAAGAGCAGTCAGTGGGAAAAAATGTTTTGTATTTTTTTTATCGACTGCTTTAGAATAGAAAAATATCTCAATAAGTATTACAAGATATGAGGAGCCATGAAGTAATAATTTGTTATTTACTTTCAGCAACAAATAATTTTATAAAGCACGGTATTGGCGGTTCAATAATTTACTGTGTCTGCGTCTGCTAGGGATCTTCGGTCGAAACAATATACAGGCTTTGTAGCCAAAAGGCAGAGGCAAATAATAAACGCTTTATTTTTTGCTTCCCTGGGTATCATTCCTTCATACTCGTATTAATTATTTGAAAGTCCATTTAGGTATATATTAGTAAACTAGATGTAGATGTAGTGTAGGGACGCCTGGCCGGAAGCAGGCGGGCTGTCGATCGCAGGTCAGGATCATTCAGCCCAATTCCCTGAAGTCAGAGCTTAAGGTTACTGTCCCGGCGGCATTCCCACACAGTCTTCTTCCATTCTTCCTATTTTCCTGCAGAAGAGAAGGACATCTTTAAGGTTGACATCCCTCAATTCGTTCTCCTCTAGCATATCACTACCGAATATATTAAACCGCATTGCTGCGTACATAATACACTATGTACGCAGCAATGTAACTAGATTGGTAGCCTAGAAGTATTCTACAAACCCTAAATTCCAATTGTCCGTTAAAGTATTTGTTACCTAGCCTCGTTTAATACTTCAGCTAACAGCTAAGAATTATTAAATACACAATAACCCAGAGGGTGAATTTATTACGATGGTACAAACACAAAAATTAGATCTCAATATCGCAGTATAACTTCCAAGTTTAATAATTAATCTTGTTTTATTTTCCCTCCCAAAAATATCAATCATACAAGTTTTGTACATCAAATGCCTGAATCGACAAATTTCAACAAAACAACGGAAACTTTGGTGTTAAGCTCGAAATTTATATAATATCCCTTGTTGATACTCCGAATCAAATTTAAAAGTAATTTTGGTATTATTTAACTTTCCTTTCAGTCTACAACGTATAATAAAGGCGTCCGTAGACTGTATTTATTTTAAGATTTTGACAGACCCTAACTTGTTATAAGGTAAACGTCCCAGAGCTCGACACCTTAGTGACACCTAGATTATTACTAAGACTAGACACTTCTTATTAATTACCTCTGTATATGTGTAATTCATGGGTCAATTTCGAGCACAGAGACGTTTACCTTATCCACGAATATTAGACTACAAATATACCTACTTACTACTACAATTCAACAGTGTTTTAAATAGGAATTTTCGAACCAATTCTCATCAAAGCATATTAATTATGAATTAACCGATTTAATAGGTTTTCTAACTAATTTTGCAAAACTTGTGCTTTGTTTTCCAGACTTAGTAATCCCACTAAACTTGCTGCGTGGTGACAAAAATGTGTAAAATTTTTGTCCGTTTAGTCTTTATTACTTTGATATTTCTTCCATTTTGTACAATTTAGAACTTTCCTTGGTAATAAAAAAGTAAATGTTTTATTTAAGGAACAATGAATATAAAAAACAAGAACATACTAAACTAAGAATAAAAACCTACTTACAAATAAAAAATGGGCTCTAATTCAGAGCCCAGCGGTAGGGTGCCCAGAAGGCTGGCGGCATTGCCACGCTGCACAGCAAGACCGATGCGCTGAGCAAGGTACGCGCCAGCCTTTTGGTCACCCGTCGCGTCAACAAGGCGTTTCGCCAGCTCCTTATATGTGCTGTGAGCACCAGGCCCTTGGTAATTATATTCACATTTCAAAAGCTTATGATACAATTCACGATACATCTGTGACAATTTGTTAACCCTTATCAAATGGATCATATTTAGTCCCAATTATAATAGTATAACAGCATAGCGGCTTGAAATTTATATGCAAGAATATGTATTCCATAAAACTTTATCACCAGCACCTAGTGGGAATTCCCTTACTTAATTTGTTGAACTTAGTAATCTATTACAAGTGTAAAGTCAGCTCTTCACATACCTGAACCACCTTCATCTTGACAGCTCTCACGTGCAGCTGCAGGCGCAACGTTCAGCAAAATTGTTACTTGAAATCACGATGGATGCGTTTTACTTGCGAGTGAATGGTGTGAGAAAGTTAATGTTCTCTTCCAAGATCGTCAGTTAGGCTATAGGTTTTTAGGATAAAAATTCCTAGAAATTGAAATTTTAGCACGGTTTTTTTGAACTTACTATAGTTTAAGCACAATAAAGCATTTTATTATTATTATTATTATTATTAAGTCGCACCTGAAATATATTGACCACACTTGATAAGTAGTGTAGTCCGGCTAGCCGGCGGGTTAGAAATAAAAGTACACTTAACTATAATAACATCATATAATAAAATAAATAAAACATTCAAAAATGGGTTAACTAGTTCAGACAACACGGCGGTCAATTATTAAAACACAAGTCACTATGAGGAAGTCGTCCATAAACTGGATGAGACGAACGCGGCCTGGGGAGTTTCCGCTTAGTTGTAGTGTAGGTACAGTGAGGACATAAATAGGTATACATTTCTGGACCTTATTGCAATGAAATAAGGTGGTGCCTTTGACTGTACACGGTATTTCTTAAAGCTGTACGGCATCGGCAGCTAGCGTCGAGGCGGCGCCGACGAAAGCGGTTAGAAATCCATCCGAGCCTTACTTAGTCTAGGCCAATGGTATATGAGGCTTGTATTGGGTTTCACAAACAATAACAGTTATATACAAAATTGTAAAAAAGTAATAATTACCTGCGTAAGTGGCAGTTTTATCTGATAACTATATACAATACTAGCGGGCGCCCGCGACTTCGTCCGCGTAGATTTTGGATGGTAACAAAGATATATTTGAGGTCAATTTTTTTCTGTCAGTTGTTTAATGTTAATCTTTTGTGAAAAATTACTAAAAAGAAAAAATAGATGTTCGCCATCTTGGTGTTGAAAATGGAAGTCATTTTCGTAATTGACACCCCGAGGAACCACAAAGATGACACCCATATCGATTTTTAAGAAAAATAAGTGTACACCATCTTGGTTCTGAAAATGCATGTTATTTTCGTAATCGGCACCCTGAGAAACCTAGACGATGACACTCATATCGAGTTTTAAGAAAAATAAAAGTCCGTCATCTTGGATTTGAAAATAGATATCATTTTCGTAATCGGCACCGGGGTGCCGATTACGTTATTATGGTTATTTTTCCTCGGGAGGAACTACGAAAATAATACCTATATCGATTTTTAAGAAAAATAAAAATCCGCCATCTTGGATTTGAAAATGCATGTCATTTCCGTAATCGGCACCCCGAGGAACATTGAAGATGACACCCATATCGATTTTTAAGAATAGTAAGTGTCCGCCACCTTGGATTTGAGAATGCATGTCATTTTCGTAATCGGCACCCCGAGGAACCTTGAAGATGAACCCCAGATCGAGTTTTAAGAGAAATAAATGTCCGCCATCTTGTATTTGAAAATGCATGTCATTTTCGTAATCGGCACCCCGAGGAACCTCGAAGATGACACCTATATCGAGCTTTAAGAAAAATAAATGTCCGCCATCTTGGATTTGAAAATGCATGTCATTTTCGTAATCGGCACCCCGAGGAACCTTGAAAATGACCCCCACATCGCGTTTTAAGAAAAATAAGTGTCCGCCATATTGGATTTGAAAATGCATGTCATTTCCGTAATCGGCACCGCGAGGAACCTCGAAGATGACACCCATATCGAGTTCTAAGAAAAATGAATGTCCGCCATCTTGGATTTGAAAATGACACCCATATCGATTTCTAAGATAAGTAAAGATTTGCTCCCCGCACAATCTTGGAACTTCAAAAAATCTTTAGAGGAGCAATTTCGAAAAACGCTGAATTATGTTTGCTTGTATTTAAATAGAGTCTATTTACGAAGTTTCAAATCTCTCACTTCAAAAAAGTTTTGCTCCCCGTACAAATTTTGAACTCCCTTTTCACCCCTATTGGTGAGCAATTTAGAAAAATGCTGAAATACTCAATTAATTTATATAAACAGAGAGTATACAAAGTTTCAAATCCCTCACTTCAATAAATACGTGTTTTTTCATAGAAACTTTCATCCCTGGTTTACCCCCATAGGGGGTGAATTTCAAAAATGCTTTTATATTCCTAGCCTACATAATAAATGTAATCGACTGTGCAAAAATCAACACTCTAGCGTTAGCAATTTCGGCTGTGCATCAACGCACAGCCAGTCAGTCAGTCAGTCAGTGAGGACTTCTTCTTTTATATGTATAGATTTACGCACATGTGCATTTAAAAACAGTGCTATATTTTATAACACTAAGTTAAATACAATAATTTTACACAGGTATCAGTTTTCAAGTCAACACGATCGAAGTAAAATTTTCCATCGAAAAAAATTAAGCATGGCCGCGAAAATGTGTATTTCTTTTTCTCACCTGCCAGTGCGCCAGCGGACGTCTTTGCCGTATTACAGTAGCTATTGATCCAAAAAATCGACATTAATGTGAAATTAGTTAAATATTGCTCTAATTTGCGTATATACCCTTCAGAACCTTCTAAATGGATATACCTGCCCACTAAACTATGAAAACAGGCAATTTCTTGCATTGTAAGTGTTTTCCCTAACTACGTCAGCATCGGTGAGGAATGTCTAACGGGTGGGGTACCCCGCTTTTTGCAGAACATAAATCAATCCGGACACTTTACTTTTGAATATTGGCTCAAAATATCCAATTATTTTAGACATCATAATTATTTTATGCTAAAAATCTGATAGATCAAAATCTTATATATATTCTCCCATGTCAAGAGATCTATAAAGATTAGTTAAATTTTTATGTACTCAAATACCACTGCGTTCATTATGTCTAAGTAAAATGATATAATTTTCATCAAGAACATATACAAGCATGACGTAGTGAGAGTGGATCATTGATACCTACTAGCTTTAATAATGATTTATTGCATTATAATAAATAATTTAATACATGTCAACTATCTATGATCACCTTCACGTTATAAATTATACCCACATACTGAAACTAGTAACCGACGTACGAAGTTAAGCCAATAATTAATAGACATAACATATATCGGCAAAGGACGAACCTCACAAACACAGCTAGGATAATTTTGTTACACAGTCTAACTTACAAACTCTATAGACTTTATCTTAACGAACAATCAGAGGAAGAAAGAGACGTACAAGAAAAGTTACTGTGAACACGCAAACCATTAGCACAGAGTAAGAAAAGAGCAGTACAAAACGCTACTAGTTATTTTTTGTCGACACCGAAGGGACAGTAATCTATATATGGGAATTCTGCAAATTGAATAAAATAAATTTTGTGCTTGCAATATAAGTATCATTTTATTGTGTACCAAGCAAGAAAGTAGATGAATGAATGAAGTAGTAAGTAAGTCTATCCGTGTAACTAAAAATATAATTATGCCTTAAATACTACCTTTCCACTTAAACATGCACAATTTACTAATGAAATTAGTTTCTCCGCTCCACCTCCGCTCCCATCCGATTCGATTTAATGGATTAATTTCATTGGTATGATTTTCACGTCTCCACTTCGCCTCAGTGGAAACACACCCTAAAAGCCTAATAAAGCATTACTTGTTACCTCTCCGACGCACTATTGTTACACAAAGCCTGAGAACGAAAGCGTTCATCTAAGGGAACACTGGGTCTTCCCCTTTTTGTAACAAAGTTCGTTCAATCATTGCCCGTACAGAGTTTTCGTTGACTAACCTTCTGATTGTTTATTTATCCAACGCGAAACCGCAAACACGAATAGCCAAAGTCAATTAGCGGGAGAAGAATAACATTTTCCTTTACCAATTATCTTGTTGGGAAGTACGGTTCGATCGACAGTCAATAGCAAGGGAGAAACTAATAAGACAAATTAATCGGATGTTTCGATGCTGACGGGGGCCAAGTTCACAGATTCGTGAACCTAGAAACGACTATCAAATATCATATAGAAGAATAGAAGCAAATATGTAATTGCGATAATGCGATGTTCGTTGTACTTAATTGTTAAATCAGGCGAACTGAATTGTAAACTTGTCACAAACAAGAAGGCTACATTACTCCGAGAGCCGACAATGGCGTACCTCACCTCCTCTAATTAATATTACGTTTTATTCCCAATGAGATTCCCGTAAGTGGTAATTGACGATGATGATGAATTAAGGTATCCCACCAACAACATTTTCAGGTAAAATGTTGTCACTACGAGACGATATCGCTGGCACTGTCTAAAAGTTATCAGATGTCATGTAGAGCCAAGTTTCTTACTCTACACGTCTATAAACTCAACTTCATAAACATTACACCTTAGTCAAAATTAGAAGCTTAGCTCTACATCAGATCTGATAACTTTTTGTCAGTGCGAGCGATGGTCTCATCTTAGCAACATATATTTTACATGAAAATGTTTTTGGTGTGATTTCACTTATTTTTGTAAGTTCTGACGAAAGTCCCATGTACAATTTAATCCCAATTTAATTTTCGGATCTCTAACATGAGACTGAGTTTTTTGGTATGAGAAAACCCAAAAACTTCCATATCCTAACTTAAAGGGTGGAGGGCGATTTACCAAAAATCCTGAGATATGTTTTTTATTATTTATAACAAGGAATCCGTGTATTAATTTTCAAACCCCTAGTTTAAGGGTTTTGGCGTAAAAGTTCAAGTTTTAGAATTTTTTTGTTGTTTGTGTACTAATACTAGCTTACGTACCAAATTTAAGCTTTTTAGGAATTCAGGAAGTACCCTAAGAATATTGATGATCATCAGAGAGTGACGAAATCCGGATTTTTAGATCCGGACTTATAGAGGTATGCAATTGAAACTTTATATTGTTCATAAATCCACTATCGACATAATATCCCGAGGATTTCGTTTATCCGATATAATGCAAACCCACGTTATAAGTCGAGAAAAGGTAGGTAGTGCCTTTGCGCTTCACTCGGCACGTCTTGGCGGGGGCACTACGGTACCCCTAGAAATGGAGTAAGTATTTACAAATACATTTAAGCTTCAGGTACTCGTAATATATAAGTAAGTAGGTATTCAAATTTCAATCAGAGTATAATTTAACTACTTCACAATTCAAAAAATTAAAAATTCATATTTTACACGTCCTATACAATTTTCTAAAATATTAAAAAAAATAAAAGTAGACCAAGAAAAACTCGTGAATCTTCGAAGAGGCGTTCCTGTGTCCGGATTGATTTATGTTCTGCAAAAAGCGGGGTACCCCACCCGTTAGACATTCCTCACCGATGCTGACGTAGTTAGGGAAAACACTTACAATGCAAGAAATTGCCTGTTTTCATAGTTTAGTGGGCAGGTATATCCATTTAGAAGGTTCTGAAGGGTATATACGCAAATTAGAGCAATATTTAACTAATTTCACATTAATGTCGATTTTTTGGATCAATAGCTACTGTAATACGGCAAAGACGTCCGCTGGCGCACTGGCAGGTGAGAAAAAGAAATACACATTTTCGCGGCCATGCTTAATTTTTTTCGATGGAAAATTTTACTTCGATCGTGTTGACTTGAAAACTGATACCTGTGTAAAATTATTGTATTTAACTTAGTGTTATAAAATATAGCACTGTTTTTAAATGCACATGTGCGTAAATCTATACATATAAAAGAAGAAGTCCTCACTGACTGACTGACTGACTGGCTGTGCGTTGATGCACAGCCGAAATTGCTAACGCTAGAGTGTTGATTTTTGCACAGTCGATTACATTTATTATGTAGGCTAGGAATATAAAAGCATTTTTGAAATTCACCCCCTATGGGGGTAAACCAGGGATGAAAGTTTCTATGAAAAAACACGTATTTATTGAAGTGAGGGATTTGAAACTTTGTATACTCTCTGTTTATATAAATTAATTGAGTATTTCAGCATTTTTCTAAATTGCTCACCAATAGGGGTGAAAAGGGAGTTCAAAATTTGTACGGGGAGCAAAACTTTTTTGAAGTGAGAGATTTGAAACTTCGTAAATAGACTCTATTTAAATACAAGCAAACATAATTCAGCGTTTTTCGAAATTGCTCCTCTAAAGATTTTTTGAAGTTCCAAGATTGTGCGGGGAGCAAATCTTTACTTATCTTAGAAATCGATATGGGTGTCATTTTCAAATCCAAGATGGCGGACATTCATTTTTCTTAGAACTCGATATGGGTGTCATCTTCGAGGTTCCTCGCGGTGCCGATTACGGAAATGACATGCATTTTCAAATCCAATATGGCGGACACTTATTTTTCTTAAAACGCGATGTGGGGGTCATTTTCAAGGTTCCTCGGGGTGCCGATTACGAAAATGACATGCATTTTCAAATCCAAGATGGCGGACATTTATTTTTCTTAAAGCTCGATATAGGTGTCATCTTCGAGGTTCCTCGGGGTGCCGATTACGAAAATGACATGCATTTTCAAATACAAGATGGCGGACATTTATTTCTCTTAAAACTCGATCTGGGGTTCATCTTCAAGGTTCCTCGGGGTGCCGATTACGAAAATGACATGCATTCTCAAATCCAAGGTGGCGGACACTTACTATTCTTAAAAATCGATATGGGTGTCATCTTCAATGTTCCTCGGGGTGCCGATTACGGAAATGACATGCATTTTCAAATCCAAGATGGCGGATTTTTATTTTTCTTAAAAATCGATATAGGTATTATTTTCGTAGTTCCTCCCGAGGAAAAATAACCATAATAACGTAATCGGCACCGGGGTGCCGATTACGTTATTATGGTTATTTTTCCTCGGGAGGAACTACGAAAATAATACCTATATCGATTTTTAAGAAAAATAAAAATCCGCCATCTTGGATTTGAAAATGCATGTCATTTCCGTAATCGGCACCCCGAGGAACATTGAAGATGACACCCATATCGATTTTTAAGAATAGTAAGTGTCCGCCACCTTGGATTTGAGAATGCATGTCATTTTCGTAATCGGCACCCCGAGGAACCTTGAAGATGAACCCCAGATCGAGTTTTAAGAGAAATAAATGTCCGCCATCTTGTATTTGAAAATGCATGTCATTTTCGTAATCGGCACCCCGAGGAACCTCGAAGATGACACCTATATCGAGCTTTAAGAAAAATAAATGTCCGCCATCTTGGATTTGAAAATGCATGTCATTTTCGTAATCGGCACCCCGAGGAACCTTGAAAATGACCCCCACATCGCGTTTTAAGAAAAATAAGTGTCCGCCATATTGGATTTGAAAATGCATGTCATTTCCGTAATCGGCACCGCGAGGAACCTCGAAGATGACACCCATATCGAGTTCTAAGAAAAATGAATGTCCGCCATCTTGGATTTGAAAATGACACCCATATCGATTTCTAAGATAAGTAAAGATTTGCTCCCCGCACAATCTTGGAACTTCAAAAAATCTTTAGAGGAGCAATTTCGAAAAACGCTGAATTATGTTTGCTTGTATTTAAATAGAGTCTATTTACGAAGTTTCAAATCTCTCACTTCAAAAAAGTTTTGCTCCCCGTACAAATTTTGAACTCCCTTTTCACCCCTATTGGTGAGCAATTTAGAAAAATGCTGAAATACTCAATTAATTTATATAAACAGAGAGTATACAAAGTTTCAAATCCCTCACTTCAATAAATACGTGTTTTTTCATAGAAACTTTCATCCCTGGTTTACCCCCATAGGGGGTGAATTTCAAAAATGCTTTTATATTCCTAGCCTACATAATAAATGTAATCGACTGTGCAAAAATCAACACTCTAGCGTTAGCAATTTCGGCTGTGCATCAACGCACAGCCAGTCAGTCAGTCAGTCAGTGAGGACTTCTTCTTTTATATGTATAGATTTACGCACATGTGCATTTAAAAACAGTGCTATATTTTATAACACTAAGTTAAATACAATAATTTTACACAGGTATCAGTTTTCAAGTCAACACGATCGAAGTAAAATTTTCCATCGAAAAAAATTAAGCATGGCCGCGAAAATGTGTATTTCTTTTTCTCACCTGCCAGTGCGCCAGCGGACGTCTTTGCCGTATTACAGTAGCTATTGATCCAAAAAATCGACATTAATGTGAAATTAGTTAAATATTGCTCTAATTTGCGTATATACCCTTCAGAACCTTCTAAATGGATATACCTGCCCACTAAACTATGAAAACAGGCAATTTCTTGCATTGTAAGTGTTTTCCCTAACTACGTCAGCATCGGTGAGGAATGTCTAACGGGTGGGGTACCCCGCTTTTTGCAGAACATAAATCAATCCGGACACAGGAACGCCTCTTCGAAGATTCACGAGTTTTTCTTGGTCTACTTTTATTTTTTTTAATATTTTAGAAAATTGTATAGGACGTGTAAAATATGAATTTTTAATTTTTTGAATTGTGAAGTAGTTAAATTATACTCTGATTGAAATTTGAATACCTACTTACTTATATATTACGAGTACCTGAAGCTTAAATGTATTTGTAAATACTTACTCCATTTCTAGGGGTACCGTAGTGCCCCCGCCAAGACGTGCCGAGTGAAGCGCAAAGGCACTACCTACCTTTTCTCGACTTATAACGTGGGTTTGCATTATATCGGATAAACGAAATCCTCGGGATATTATGTCGATAGTGGATTTATGAACAATATAAAGTTTCAATTGCATACCTCTATAAGTCCGGATCTAAAAATCCGGATTTCGTCACTCTCTGATGATCATCAATATTCTTAGGGTACTTCCTGAATTCCTAAAAAGCTTAAATTTGGTACGTAAGCTAGTATTAGTACACAAACAACAAAAAAATTCTAAAACTTGAACTTTTACGCCAAAACCCTTAAACTAGGGGTTTGAAAATTAATACACGGATTCCTTGTTATAAATAATAAAAAACATATCTCAGGATTTTTGGTAAATCGCCCTCCACCCTTTAAGTTAGGATATGGAAGTTTTTGGGTTTTCTCATACCAAAAAACTCAGTCTCATGTTAGAGATCCGAAAATTAAATTGGGATTAAATTGTACATGGGACTTTCGTCAGAACTTACAAAAATAAGTGAAATCACACCAAAAACATTTTCATGTAAAATATATGTTGCTAAGATGAGACCATCGCTCGCACTGACAAAAAGTTATCAGATCTGATGTAGAGCTAAGCTTCTAATTTTGACTAAGGTGTAATGTTTATGAAGTTGAGTTTATAGACGTGTAGAGTAAGAAACTTGGCTCTACATGACATCTGATAACTTTTAGACAGTGCCAGCGATATCGTCTCGTAGTGACAACATTTTACCTGAAAATGTTGTTGGTGGGATACCTTAATTCATCATCATCGTCAATTACCACTTACGGGAATCTCATTGGGAATAAAACGTAATATTAATTAGAGGAGGTGAGGTACGCCATTGTCGGCTCTCGGAGTAATGTAGCCTTCTTGTTTGTGACAAGTTTACAATTCAGTTCGCCTGATTTAACAATTAAGTACAACGAACATCGCATTATCGCAATTACATATTTGCTTCTATTCTTCTATATGATATTTGATAGTCGTTTCTAGGTTCACGAATCTGTGAACTTGGCCCCCGTCAGCATCGAAACATCCGATTAATTTGTCTTATTAGTTTCTCCCTTGCTATTGACTGTCGATCGAACCGTACTTCCCAACAAGATAATTGGTAAAGGAAAATGTTATTCTTCTCCCGCTAATTGACTTTGGCTATTCGTGTTTGCGGTTTCGCGTTGGATAAATAAACAATCAGAAGGTTAGTCAACGAAAACTCTGTACGGGCAATGATTGAACGAACTTTGTTACAAAAAGGGGAAGACCCAGTGTTCCCTTAGATGAACGCTTTCGTTCTCAGGCTTTGTGTAACAATAGTGCGTCGGAGAGGTAACAAGTAATGCTTTATTAGGCTTTTAGGGTGTGTTTCCACTGAGGCGAAGTGGAGACGTGAAAATCATACCAATGAAATTAATCCATTAAATCGAATCGGATGGGAGCGGAGGTGGAGCGGAGAAACTAATTTCATTAGTAAATTGTGCATGTTTAAGTGGAAAGGTAGTATTTAAGGCATAATTATATTTTTAGTTACACGGATAGACTTACTTACTACTTCATTCATTCATCTACTTTCTTGCTTGGTACACAATAAAATGATACTTATATTGCAAGCACAAAATTTATTTTATTCAATTTGCAGAATTCCCATATATAGATTACTGTCCCTTCGGTGTCGACAAAAAATAACTAGTAGCGTTTTGTACTGCTCTTTTCTTACTCTGTGCTAATGGTTTGCGTGTTCACAGTAACTTTTCTTGTACGTCTCTTTCTTCCTCTGATTGTTCGTTAAGATAAAGTCTATAGAGTTTGTAAGTTAGACTGTGTAACAAAATTATCCTAGCTGTGTTTGTGAGGTTCGTCCTTTGCCGATATATGTTATGTCTATTAATTATTGGCTTAACTTCGTACGTCGGTTACTAGTTTCAGTATGTGGGTATAATTTATAACGTGAAGGTGATCATAGATAGTTGACATGTATTAAATTATTTATTATAATGCAATAAATCATTATTAAAGCTAGTAGGTATCAATGATCCACTCTCACTACGTCATGCTTGTATATGTTCTTGATGAAAATTATATCATTTTACTTAGACATAATGAACGCAGTGGTATTTGAGTACATAAAAATTTAACTAATCTTTATAGATCTCTTGACATGGGAGAATATATATAAGATTTTGATCTATCAGATTTTTAGCATAAAATAATTATGATGTCTAAAATAATTGGATATTTTGAGCCAATATTCAAAAGTAATTAAAATTCCTATACAATAAAATATGAGTCTAGTTTCTTCATAATGTTACACACATTGAAATCTTCTCAGCGAATTTATTAATTTGCCATCAAATAATTCAGTTATATCAAATAATACAGGATCATTACTAATATATGAACATTGAAAATGCATTCTACCGCTTTGACAATAGAGTCGTGTTCGATATTTATGAGCATCTTTTTCGATTCGATAAATCTGATATAAACATCCATTTTCCAGCGCCAGGTATGTAATTCATTTTAGGTATGTAATTCAGTTTAGTTATTCACTTTGCAATAGTAAAGTTAAACAAACAGTGATGGACCATAATGTTAAATGTAGGAAAATTCTAATTAACACGGTCAACCACGATCATTTGAACAGTTAAAAAACAATGTCAGAAACGCTTTAATCGCTGCTTTATTAAAGTGTTTCTGGCCTTCCAATGCAAAAGCAACGGACAAAGCGATAGAGAAGTGCTTTTAAATGCAGATAAGGTTGCAATACAAACACGGGAAATTCGAACAAGAGCTCAAAATGCAGTGATCGTTATGTGAAAGTGCTCTTTTTTTGCACGGGATTCTTGTCGTGAAATTGACCTGGTGGTAGTGTTTTTGAAGTTGAATTACCCGTTGGTTTTAGTTAATGTTGCTTTGAAACTTTAATGGATAGAGCATTAGGGATTTACTCAATAGGTTTTAACTCATGTGTTTTTATAATTTTAGGCTAAATTTTTGCCTTAAAAACCCTGTATAATAACTGGATTTCAGTATATTTAAAAACGAACAGCAGGACTTTTTTACATTAAAATTTAATTCTTTTGTATTTTAATGATGTGAGAATATGTGTGTGTAGGTAAGTGATGAGTTGAAGTTAAAAATATTCCATTTGGTATCTTCTGTTTTACTTATAGTGCAGGGAAAAGTTGAAGACATACGGGCGCGCGGCAAGTCACCAATGCTAAGAACCGAGTAATTCAAAACTGCACTCAATGTACAAGAGCTTCCAGTATGAGAAATAGCGATGGATTGTGAAGCTTGCCACCGCCCCTGATGTTCGCCCACGACCATTCTGTCAAGAATGTGACGACAAGGAAACAAGAGAATCTTTTGCCGGTCATACAATATAGAGTTACCTAATTTTGGCGACAAAACAGCAAAATTATAAATCTTACTCATTTAAGTACGACAGTAATTACGTATCACTTCTCGAAATAAATATCATTATCTACCACTAAATATTTCTTTCGTTCGCTGCCACAAAATAACTGTTTTGTATTTAACAATCTTCTGGCAAAACACACACTCTTAACGAATCATGAAATACATAACCATCTTTGCAATCACAACGGTTGTATTGGCAGCTGCTGAAGCAAGTCTTGTTGGAGTCGTTGTAGTCCGAACAGGATCGGCCGCAGTGGTCGCCGCAACCAGACGTCGCGTTTCTGTCTCCTCCGCAATCAGCTGCAATAAAAAATGAGGACTATGCATTGGGGTGACTTTAGAAAAAATACTACTTGATCATATGTTTAAAAATCAACTTCAATTCATGTTTTAAGTTCATTACCATTTTGTAAAGAAAATGCCGTATTTTTAAGAAAGTAATTCATTACACTATATATGATATATAGTATAAATAGGTAGTAGTGTACGTGTACACAAGTATTTTTTTAGTTTACGGCTGACGAGCACACAAAATGCTCCATACTGATTGACAGATAGATGTGACGTCACACAGATAGAAAAGAAATCTTCATTCAAAACGCAAAACTGTCTTGCACACGGTTTGAGACTTCTAAGTTTTTAGGCAAGCGCGATTAATTCTTGGTTTGATATTTTCAATCTACAGCCAAGAGCCAAAGTTATTCGAAAGAAGAAGCACCAAAATTTTCTTTTGAGACTTAAGTTTTTAGGCGAGAGCGATTCATTCTTGGTTTGTTGTTTTCAAAATACAGTCAAGAGCTAAAGCTATTCCAAAGAAGAAGAACCAAAAATTTCATTGGAGACTTTTTAGTTTGTTCTGTATTGCGCTATCGAAGTTTCTTAAAGCAGTTGCATAAATACAACTTCCAAATAACTCTTCTGTGACTTCGATCGCTGAGACATCTGTCTCTATTGTGGTCTGTTCCTGTGTTTTCTGTCCATTGTATATAATTTGTAGTTAACCTTTATATATAATATATATCAAGCGTTGTACATAATTCTACTCTGGCGCACATTTACTTATCTACATTGGTGACCTCGACAATCGAAGTAAGACAACTGGATCAGATTCTGACGCCGCCTTGCAGCCAACCCTCTCTCCGTCTCTTTCTCTATGAGTGTGCCATCTAGCATGCGTCCTATAGGTACATGCCTGGTAAATCAACTCTCAGCAATTTGACTTTCTCTTCTTTTTGTTTTCAAGAAATTTTAGCTCTTGATGTAAATAATATCAAATTTTACATTGAGTAACGTACTCTTGAATCAATGCGTTTTTATCTTAACGCAAGAAATTTATGTTTTCCTTATAAACTGGAAATATATTGAATCAAGAGTATTTATTTGGTTGAAGAACTATTTTCTATCTGCGCATACTTCCGTAGCCTCGTATTACCACCGTTGTATGAAAAAAAAATCTTTAAAAAATTTGAAACACGACTGCACTGGCTAAAAGTAAACTAAAAAAATAGCAAGAAATTTTAAAATGAAGCAGTCGGGGGACTTAGTATTTTGGTATTGTACATAATTATATAGTAGGTCCCCCGACTATAAACAAAATAGATTTCCTTAAGTTCTTTATTTTGAAACTGGTTTTATATTTTTAGTTCACTTTTAAATCCAGTGCAGTCGTGTTTCTTTTTTTTTATGGTTATTGTATTTCGTGACTTTTGATTTTCATTTTAAAGTATTTTATGCCGTAAAATCATGTTTTCAATTACAAACGCATAGGTACATATTTTTGAAATAGTCTTTTAATAGTCCTTTAGTTTGATGTCCCACTTGATAAGATCGAAAAAATATTTTTCTTCCGTCATTTTATTTTTAATGCGACGTCACAATACATGTCCTATGTAACTCGGGGTAATGTTTGATTTTAACGATAACTCACATATCTAAATCGGTTAAGGCGTTGAGAAGTTCTGGGGGAATAAACAATCTCACGTACATACATGATTATGGACATGAACCTTGAAAACATTACCTACTACTTTTTTAGGGCAGTCGTGAAAAAAAAGCAACATTTTTGCGTATCTTTATAGTCGTACATCTTTTTTATGAATTTGATTAATTTACTAATTATTGTAATGTATTCATGGTTTTCTTTTCATATAGCCACACTATATATTGTTGTAAATTGTAACATGAATCATTCACCCTACTAACACCTAAGTGATGTAACAATGAGCAACTTACGGCACAGGTTCTTCAATATGCAGGTACCGTTAGCATCCCTCACGTGGCCGTCCGTGCACACGCATTCCGGCCTGCATACTCCCGTGCTACCCGTGCACGGTTTGGGGCGGCCTAGTTCTTCGCAGGTCCCGGGCCCGCAATGCGCACATTCCACGAACGTCTCGTCTTCTCTGCATGCTGAATGTTTTATGGCTGAAAAGATTTGCCTATTTTTAATTTATTAATACGGTTTATCTAAAGCTATGTCATGAACGGTATGTCATCTTACAGAAAACGCAGCTATAATAACACCGCTACTGTTTCCTCTGTAGGCATGTGGTGTTGTGTTCCTGGTAGTGAATAAAGTCGCCAGAGGTTCTGAGAATGGGTTGTGTTGAGAGTGAGGGACCTGCAGATATTTTTAGGTGTGAATATGTAACAGAATGCAGCTAGCTGTTTCTGTCACTTTCTTATTAAAATAATTTACCAAGAGATGGTGGGTAGAATTCACCTTTATAACTTTGAGTCATTTATTAAGTAATTATAAGTATTTAGAGGTCTTGGCGGAGACACTACCGTGCATCTTACGTAAATTTTAGATGATTTTTTGTCTTGGCTAATTAGAGATTATATCAAGTAGAATGTTTAGAGTAAAGGAATAAAATAAATATTCCTGAGTGCCTGTAATAATGCCAGCTTAATATATTAAATTATTTAAGAAAAAGGAATCCTAAAATATCAATAAATCTAACAATAATAACTACAACCCATTTTCTTTTGCCGCGTTGCTTTTGATGCGCGCTGCGTTTTTGTTTTACGTTTACCGCACGTCCAACTAACATAAAACACTCAACATTCAAAATTCAACCTTATGAATGAAAGTATAAAGTAGGTTCAAGATAGGGTCGTTGCGACCTTCTGTTATGTAAAGGGCCGGCCGGTCAGTAGGTAGGTACACTGTCACCGTTGTCACGTTTGTCGCAGTTATCGCACGTATCGCGCTTGTCACACTTATCGCACTTCTCGCAATTGTCGCCACTGTCGCATTTATCGTACTTATCGCATTTGTCGCAGTTATGAGGGTATAAAAGAACATGCGGGGCGGTAGGGACTTACTTAGATTTCGTCACTCAGACTGTCAAGGTCTCTGGCTTGCTCAGTAAAAACTCTTGGTGGGTGAATTTATTGGCATAAGAGTGGTTCGTCATTATGAGGGATTTTCTCCCCATCATGAGGGATCACTTTTTGGCATTATAACTAGTAAAATTAGTGGGGTTTTTGTATATTTTCAATAAGTTTAAAAGCCAGAACTTTGTCCAGGTTTACAGTATACCTGAGGGGTCATTCCCGCCTAACTGGTGTCAATGGGCATGATCCAGAGTCTTAGTAGTTATCAGGTCTGAAGGTGGCCTGACGTCTCCTTTTTACCAACACAGGAGACGATCTATCCTTCACGTTCTCACAATGTCCAGCTGGCAACGTAAACGAGGCTGCCATAGTTTGGGTCAGCATAGAGGGTGCTCCTCGCTCGTTGAAATTGTGCAGTATTTGGAGAACGGTCTTGTTAAATATATTTATATATTTCTATTATATACACAATAGGGCGTCCTACTCTTGCCTCCATGCCCTCGGGCGCAAGGGGGGGGACAACCTACACAGGCTGATAGTATTGCAATCTTCAGTTTAGCCGACTGAACTCTTTAGAGCTTAGTTAGGAAATACGCATTCACAGAAACTAAATCTGGTAAGGGATTTTAGTTTCTAGTTTAGATCTCCTGGGGTTAATGCTAGATTTAACTTCATACACTGAATTAGGGGTAACAGGTTTGGAATTTAAGGGTTGATTTTATCCAGGTAGTTGAAAGTTCGGATATTAAGGGCGTTCAAGAAGTCTAGGGTTTAACTTTTAGAAAGGTTCATGTGGTTAAATAGCTATCGAGCACCTTGGGTTATGTAGTGGTTACTAGGCACAGTCTAGGTGTCTGGGTTTCGATTATCAGGTTAATTCACGTGGATAGGAGGTTTATCAAGCGGTTGGGTCATATAACTTATTAGGTATAGTCTAGATGATGGGTAGAGGTTTTAGCAAGGTATAATATTATTTGTAATCAATAGGATAGCAGGACTTCCCAGAAATATGGGATTGTTCTGGTTTGGTGGCAGGCTGAGCAGTCCACTACTCTTATGTCCAAAGATAAGGTCTTGCAGTATTTCATCTTATCTTTCAGCGCGAATTTTGAAGTACTAGTAGACTCAATTGCTATAATTATATGGTAATCTTTTTCTAAAACAAATTTTAAGCCCGAGAGTTACAAAGGGTTGTTTGCTCGTTGCGTCCTGGGACAATGCGGATAAATAAACTCTGCATAGTTCTCCATAATATTATTAATTTGACATTTTGACATTTGTCTTACACTCCGAATAGTGTTAAAAATATTGGAGGGGGCTTGTCCAGTCAGGGTCGAGAGCCACTGGTTTCTGTTTAATAACAGAGAGAGATAGCAATCTCTCGGGCGGATGGAGGGGCCCGACCTTATACCAATAACAAAATTATTCATAATCCCTACAAACCTGCAAAATGATCCTAATATGATAGGGTTAGCACATCTCTGTATACTAGGTTCGAAACATACGTACGTTAGACTTGACATACCTACTTAGGCTAAATATCATTACAACTTATTTAAACCCAATTTAAATCCCATTAATTTATCTCAATAAAATCCTAGAACTAAAGAATGTCAAATATTAAAGTTTGTCGTGAGGAGATTTAGTACCTTCATCATTAATATTATTATAAGATTAAGGAGCAAAAATGTAGGTAAAATGCATTAGGGTAACTGTTGTGAAGGATGGAGAATTTTAGTAGAAATGATAGAAAAGTTGCACTTGGTAGAAAGAAATAGTAGATTTAGTAGAACAAAATTAGGCATAGCAAGATTTCTAGGTAGTTGGGGAGTCCAAGGTCTGACAAGCATTCACATTAAAGAGCATGGGTTTCTACGGTACACAACAATACAGGGTCCTACCACTGACGATTCACATTGGCCAAAATAAGTACACAACTGGGTTTAATTTATTTAAATCAATCTCTCTCCTTTTTATCTTTATTTTAAGGGGCGTTTATTACAATTTGGCTAAGCCGTGACCTAGGATAAGTTAGCCTCTTGTTGGCTACAATTTGTTGGCGTGTAAGATGGAGTGTGATCTTGTCGGGTTCTTGGACTTCCCTTCTCTTCTCATTATTTTCGCTACGAACTTCCATCGCATAAATCAGCTAGGAACGTCATCTGAAAAAAATATATAATGCACCAATAATTACTATCTTTATAAATAACTAAAATAAAAAATGTACCTACTCTAGTTACTCTAGAAATATGAAATAGTAGATTATTTAGAAATAAGTTCTCGTGTAGTAGGAGTATATATATTATAAGGGAATTATTATCACATTCTACAGGAATAAGAAAAATATGAACAATTCAATTAAGGATCTCAAGGAACATGAAATGAATAACCTGGGATTGAATTTATTACTCTAGGGGTAGATAGACATACGTAAGCAAGAATAATAAAATGAAAACCGGGATCAAATTTAACAATCTGGGGGTAGACAGAGTAAGCAGTATCAAATCGAATTCATTGGCACTATGGGCATCACTAAGTCAGTAATAGAACATCATCATCAGATTGACTGTGTGCTTGTTTACCACCTCCATACATGCATACATTCATAAAAAAACAAGAAACACGCGTCACTAGGTTTCATTGATAGAACATCATCATCAGATTGACTGTGTGCTTGTTTACCACCTCCATACATGCATACATTCATAAAAAAACAAGAAACACGCGTCACTAGGTTTCATTAATAGAACATCATCATCAGATTGACTGTGTGCTTGTTTACCACCTCCATACATGTATACATTCATAACAAACAAGAAACACGCGTCACTAGGTTTCAGTAATAGAACATCATCATCAGATTGACTGTGTGCTTGTTCACCACCTCCATACATGTATACATTCATAAAAAACAAGAAACACACGTCACTAGGTTTCAGTAATAGAACATCATCATCAGATTGACTGTGTGCTTGTTTACCACCTCCATACATGTAAACATTCATAAAAAACAAGAAACACGCGTCACTAGGTTTCATTAATAGAACAACATCATCAGATTGACTGTGTGCTTGTTTACCACCTCCATGCATGCATGCATTCATAAAAAACAGTAAACACGCGTCATTAGGTTTCAGTAATAGAACATCACCATCAGATAGGCTGTGTGCTTGTTTACCACCTCCATACATGTATACATCTATAAACAAGAAACGCGCGTCCCTAGGCTACAGTGCCATTAGGCATTGGTGCCTTCTGAAGGGTGTGACGATAACATCACCGAAACAGAGGCAGTGTGCTTGTTTGTCACCATTAGCGATCAATTCGCAAACACGAACGTCCATAGGCTATAGGAATAAATCAACATCAAGCAAGTGTGTGGTTATCACCATAGGGCTTTACACCTAGATAGCTAGGGCATCGTCACATCTTGAATACTGCATACAGTGACTGTATTGAAGACTAGAACAAATATTTGAAATATAATTACCTGAATAACTGAACAGCTACATGGCGATTTTTGCAGCAGTAGTACATGAAGTTAATATGAATTGGTGTGTCATGAACACAAGTTCCCGGGCAAAGCAGTAGAAATGAAGTTCTAAGTTCGCTCATCTTTGATTTACGGGAGCAGTAGTTTCACAATATAGCAGCAATCTGTAAAAGAAAACATAACAGTTAAGAAAATACTACCAAAAGTGGTATCAAACAGCTGATACCCTATGAACATTTCTAAGGAAAGTTCTATATATACACTACATCACTAAGATACATGAAGTAGGAACAATTCAGATAGGAAACAGGAATCATTTTCAATAGCCAATAGTCTCAATTTTAATGATGATGATAGTGATGAGCCAAACAATTAAGGGCTATTCTCTCTAATTATCTTGTAGTAGTAAAAGACAACAGGAATTGAATATTATTAAATATGAAGGTTCTCCGAGGAAGAACAATGGAATTCAAAAATCGTAGAATTGGTTTATAGGCGTGTCAAATTGTATTTAATGAATTCAGATTATAATTAGAATAGACATAAGAGTTACTTACTTGAGAGATTAGCGGGGAGACTTCTTTATTAAATGCATAAGGAATCATGTGTTGACATTGGATACTGGGGCACATTTCTTCACAATTAAGTAGTAGGTAGCAGCTATATTATACTTCATTACTTAGATGGTCCTGAAAAGGAATTAAGAGAAAATAATAATTGAGAATGTAGTAATATTTCGAGCCAGAACAATTAAGGAGAAGCGATGAATTTCCGAACGAAGTCGGTCATTGCAACAATAACTTGCATAGTACTTTAGTATGACATAAGTACAACAGCGTTTAGAATATAGAAAAAAAATGGTATAATTTCATTTGTTTGACATCATGATGTTATATACAACAGGGGAATATTAAGTGAAACATGGATATATCTATTCCATTCCAACATGCCACTCGCTCACATAATAGGACTTATGAATGGATTCTTGATGGCATTTGATTTCATTGTATGCTGATAGTTTATAAATTACGATTTGTCCCCGAACTATTAACAACGAGAAAATAGCAGATGTTAATTATTAATTAAAATACCACTAATGCGTCATGTAGGTTTCCTCCATAATTATTGAGAGTGGATGGTGCGGGGAGAAAAACAATGCAGGGAAACAAATGTATAGCAGCAGTCATTCAGCGAAAACTCACCGTTGATTATTGAGATTTGGTTGACATATTTGAGGTTAAGCAGGCGAGGTGCGAAGCGACAGAAGGACGGGAAGCAGTTTGCGAGTTTTTCTGAGCCAGTTTATCCAGTGAAGGTGCAAGATTCGATATGATAGTACATCTTATAGCGTTACAGAAAATTGCACACCGAAGTAGCAAATACCATGGATTGAACACTCATTTAATAGGTTGCATATTGCGTGCGCGCATTCGCATCATTCTTGAGTTTTGCCCCTTTATTAGGCATTTCACAGTAGGAACGGTAGTCACACGCAAACTGCACATAACATGAGTCTAAACACTGTCTAAAAATCACATCGCACAGAAAGTTGGCTGAATTACATAAACGAGCAAAGCAAACAGAGAGGCTACTGCGAGCCGCGGACGGGGTTTGCCCTCTCTGTCTCACTTATATGCAAACTTGCAGGTGCGACGGAGAGGGAGGGCTTCGTTTGCTGTCGCGGTAGCGCTCTGATTATGTTGCGCCATTTTGAAAATGAATGAAAGAAAAACTAGTGTTGCCAGTTGTCAATTAGTTATCGACGCCTATGTGATTTAAATTTAATTAAAAACGAGGCAAATTGTCGCTGGGATGGAATTATATAAATAAACGTCCTAAGCTGTGCATATATTATTTGGATAATTTACACGAAAGGAAGAAACAAATATAAATTAAAAAGGGTAAATAATTATCTTGTATTATATAGTGCCCTCTAGCGGCAAATAAGAAGATTCCAGATTATGATCAAGTATTGGAGTTAGAAGCAGACAAAACCGGTCAATTAAGAGGTTTGACTATTTATCGATACAGGCCGCGAATCCCAGGGATGGGTAGATGACGCGTTAACCCGTCATCTACGAAGACATAACTAAAATTGAGGAATGAGAGGGATATTGGTTTATGAATCTAGCTAAACCTTGGATGCGAAATGTTGAAACATTGTTGTTTCACGCGACTTAAACTGTTTATACTTGTTGTTGATACCCGACTCTAGGAGGTACGCAAAGACAGTACATTGTGTGTAAGATCATATTATGGTAATATAGTAAATAAGAGAGTTATTCCTAGGAAACTGATGCCATAATGATGGGGAGTAGAAATAATGTTAATGCAATTGTTAAAGTACACTGGAATGCATTTATAGGATGTCGTATTCAAATAGTAAGAAATAAGTATGTAAAGTACCTAACGCTAGATGTCGTGACCAGTAATAATTTTCGGAACTAATTAAATACAGTTTTAGTAATTATAGGATGTCAGCGTTTTCCATAAGGATATAAATTAGTACTAGTTTTTATGACAACATTGGTTTGTTATCTACTAGAATTAAAGAGGATTCGTGACTCACTAGAAGACAGCTGGATATTTAATTTTGGAACAAGTAATGCCGGTTTAGCTCAATGTAGGTATCCCCAGTCACTTCAATGAATAAATGTAGGTATTTGCGTTGCCATGAAGGAGATTAAAGGATCTAGAACCAGGTTCATTCCTTTTGAATAACAGGGCTCGTGTGAGAAGTAAAGATACATGCAGTGAAATTTTATTTAATAAAAAAAAATGCAGTTCTGAAAACATGTCAATATGTGGATTTGGCATTTAGGGAATACTAGTACGAGGCACACTCGTATATAATGATCATAGAAAACTACACAAGAAAGTGAAAACAAAATGCTGAAACATCATTTCATGAACAAATTATTTTTATTGTAATGATTCAATAGTTTTATTCTAAAGGGCTTTGTAAATCATAGTTAATATGGTGTATATTTCTAGGAGAGCAGGTAAATGTTTCAGTCGGAGTAGTCAGACGTTGATTTTTACCGATGCCAGTCACTTTCCGGTATGAAGTCCACTGTAACATACAAAAGTATAAGATTAATTGGCGTAACAAGTATATTTTAAATGTAAATAAGTATCACATTATGGAGGGTGAGTTACTGGTAGTAGTGTAATTTTTCAAATGGTCAGTATGACTAACAAAAATCAGATGATTTGTAATCAAGCGATACATTTAAGAAACAAGCTATGTTGATGCGCTGGATATACAGACAGGTGGAGAAATTTAAGCTTAAAGTGAGATCATATAGTCTTAACAGTTAATATGTAGTAAGTATGTAAGAAGGTATAGTATGGGCATTGAGTACTTAGGTACGGAGACTATATAAATTTTTTTTGTTGGCCAATTTTTTGTTTAATCGGGTCTTATTTCATTTTTGTCTTGTTAAAAGTGACTGAAATAGAGATTATGGTTCTTAGTATAATACAATGTGGTTACTGGATGTTCAAATATTATGATAATTTTCTTTGAACTATTGTGAGATGTAAAAACCGAATAACAATTTATGGCTTAACTACGATAACTAAGGGACACCTTCATGACAACTTACATGAGTTTTAGTAGATATATTAGTTTGACCCTGTAGCCTTGCTTGATATTCATTGACAGAGGTCTGTTTTCGGGTTTATGATTAGTTGTTTTGTCGCCAGGGAGAGTAGGTGACTCGTCAGTTTCAGGATAATAACCACTGGAAAGAAATAAATAAAAGGGGATTGATTATGGTATGTCGGTGTTAGCAGGGAGCTCGGATTGTGATGGGTTATGCAGGCTTAGTACTTACGTTTGGGTCCAAAATCCAGATTAGTGGTATCGTTTTCTTTGGTTTTCAGTCAGGACAGAGTACATCGCAGTTTACGTTAATTAATCCATATTGTCTGAAAATATATTCGAGTCGTGATATAGGTTTGTGTCATGATTCTGCCACGTAACAATCATATATGATATATAATACTCACTTGATATATATTCATTTATTCTTTGGCCACTTAATCGAGTGAAAGCTCGTTGTTGTATATTTCGTAAACGAAGACTATTAATGAAATACAGAAATTACAGAAGACATACATTTTGATTCATGGAGGTTTGACAGCTGTGTGTACGATGACACTTGACGTATCAATGACAGCCACTTTTTGCTTGGGCGTTTTGTTACTTGGTTTAGAATCATAAATAAACGATGCGATGTTGAGCGTAAATGTAAGATTTCGGACGATATGTTAGACACAGTGGTTAAGGCAGAACATTTCATTATTACTGGGTAAATTATCCCAGAACGTGACGAATAGGAATAAGATATTAAGCTGGTGTTTATAGGTTGAGGGATTTTCAGAAAAAAAAAATATATATTTACCTATTCTAAAATTCAAATTAATTGTTTTGAACAAAATTATGTAACTTTAGATTTACTTAATCATAAAAATTGAATACTTAGTGAAGGGTACAATAATATCTAAGAGTTATTTAAGCGGGGGGGTAGGGGTGTAAGTTGATTGATTATCTTTCGGAGAGGTAGTCCGATTTTAATATAATTTCATACGACAATTTCGTGGGAATTCTATGATTTACCTATCTATAAATTCACACGTGTCATTAAGCATAAAAAGCGTTTAACTTGAAAAGAGCAATATTTATGTTGTGGTTGTGCTTACGGAGTTTTGTTTCATTGGTGGAAACTGTATGTTAGAGATTAGAAATAAAGAACTGGTATGAGATAGTATGAAGATGAAGGAAGTATCGCCTTGAAAATACGTGTGATAAGGAGGCTATGAACGGAGAGTGGGAGGTATGAATGAGTTTCTTCCAATCAAACGGGATTTACAGTGCAACCTAAATTTGTTGGTAATTGGTCCCTTCAAAAGAAATCACCATGTGTTACCACAGTAATAGGTGTTAGGTTAAAGTCATGATTTGACAAGGTCCTTTGAGACTTACTGTGTTGGCACTGACTCTACACGAGCTAAAATAGCTATTCCAATGGGTATACACACCTCACTTTGTGTAGGATAACCGATACCGATAAAAATGAATTCACATTATCGTATAGTTACGAGTAATTAACATTATTATATACATTGTTCTGATTCTGATGGTACATTAAAAAATTGTGTTCAAAATTGAGTTGCCTTGTGTAAACGCGGGCATGCATATATACTGAGCAGTAAGGAACTGACAATACTTATACATTTTTGATACATAATATAATTACGATTATTTATGTTAATTAGATTAACAACTAGATTGCAGAGATTGCAACTAGATGCACTACGATCTTGGTACGATTTAACACTTAATATTTTGTTTAACGGATCAAAAATCATCTGACGATAATAAATATTTAAAAGGACGGTTATCCTGTTCAAGTGATACATACGCCAGTGGAGGTAGGCTGGGGTGAGTTGGTAACGGGGAGTGGATTGAACTTTGATTCTGGTGATTGAACGCTTTAGTACTTACACCAAAGGCTTGTCTGTTATTGTATGGGGCGATTATGCGAGATTTGTCTATAGGGAGGGCAATGTTCCCTAGAAACGCCGTCTGAGCAATGTAGACAATGTTTCGGGATAAATCTGCATAGTTGGGTCACTAGGGCCGACCAGATTCACAACCTGGTATCTTTGGCAATGCTGACATGCTTGAGGAAAGGTTGTCATGAGCCTTTGTTGGGGTTTAATGGTTCACTCTCCCTTGCCGGGTCACGTTTGCCTCTTATCCTTTGGTCTAAACACTCACTACACTAAAATTCACTTTCGTGGAGGGATTGACATATCAATAAATTGAAACTTTTCAAGTTTAAAACATCAATAAATGTTTAAGGTTATATCAGTTAAAAAGTGTGTAACTGTCGTTACTGTATTGAGGTTGAAGATGACTTTTACAGACAAGATCTGAAAGATCTCATCTTCCAAACTCATCAGGGGTAGCTTGTAACAGAATGCAGCTAGCTGTTTCTGTCACTTTCTTATTAAAATAATTTACCAAGAGATGGTGGGTAGAATTCACCTTTATAACTTTGAGTCATTTATTAAGTAATTATAAGTATTTAGAGGTCTTGGCGGAGACACTACCGTGCATCTTACGTAAATTTTAGATGATTTTTTGTCTTGGCTAATTAGAGATTATATCAAGTAGAATGTTTAGAGTAAAGGAATAAAATAAATATTCCTGAGTGCCTGTAATAATGCCAGCTTAATATATTAAATTATTTAAGAAAAAGGAATCCTAAAATATCAATAAATCTAACAATAATAACTACAACCCATTTTCTTTTGCCGCGTTGCTTTTGATGCGCGCTGCGTTTTTGTTTTACGTTTACCGCACGTCCAACTAACATAAAACACTCAACATTCAAAATTCAACCTTATGAATGAAAGTATAAAGTAGGTTCAAGATAGGGTCGTTGCGACCTTCTGTTATGTAAAGGGCCGGCCGGTCAGTAGGTAGGTACACTGTCACCGTTGTCACGTTTGTCGCAGTTATCGCACGTATCGCGCTTGTCACACTTATCGCACTTCTCGCAATTGTCGCCACTGTCGCATTTATCGTACTTATCGCATTTGTCGCAGTTATGAGGGTATAAAAGAACATGCGGGGCGGTAGGGACTTACTTAGATTTCGTCACTCAGACTGTCAAGGTCTCTGGCTTGCTCAGTAAAAACTCTTGGTGGGTGAATTTATTGGCATAAGAGTGGTTCGTCATTATGAGGGATTTTCTCCCCATCATGAGGGATCACTTTTTGGCATTATAACTAGTAAAATTAGTGGGGTTTTTGTATATTTTCAATAAGTTTAAAAGCCAGAACTTTGTCCAGGTTTACAGTATACCTGAGGGGTCATTCCCGCCTAACTGGTGTCAATGGGCATGATCCAGAGTCTTAGTAGTTATCAGGTCTGAAGGTGGCCTGACGTCTCCTTTTTACCAACACAGGAGACGATCTATCCTTCACGTTCTCACAATGTCCAGCTGGCAACGTAAACGAGGCTGCCATAGTTTGGGTCAGCATAGAGGGTGCTCCTCGCTCGTTGAAATTGTGCAGTATTTGGAGAACGGTCTTGTTAAATATATTTATATATTTCTATTATATACACAATAGGGCGTCCTACTCTTGCCTCCATGCCCTCGGGCGCAAGGGGGGGGACAACCTACACAGGCTGATAGTATTGCAATCTTCAGTTTAGCCGACTGAACTCTTTAGAGCTTAGTTAGGAAATACGCATTCACAGAAACTAAATCTGGTAAGGGATTTTAGTTTCTAGTTTAGATCTCCTGGGGTTAATGCTAGATTTAACTTCATACACTGAATTAGGGGTAACAGGTTTGGAATTTAAGGGTTGATTTTATCCAGGTAGTTGAAAGTTCGGATATTAAGGGCGTTCAAGAAGTCTAGGGTTTAACTTTTAGAAAGGTTCATGTGGTTAAATAGCTATCGAGCACCTTGGGTTATGTAGTGGTTACTAGGCACAGTCTAGGTGTCTGGGTTTCGATTATCAGGTTAATTCACGTGGATAGGAGGTTTATCAAGCGGTTGGGTCATATAACTTATTAGGTATAGTCTAGATGATGGGTAGAGGTTTTAGCAAGGTATAATATTATTTGTAATCAATAGGATAGCAGGACTTCCCAGAAATATGGGATTGTTCTGGTTTGGTGGCAGGCTGAGCAGTCCACTACTCTTATGTCCAAAGATAAGGTCTTGCAGTATTTCATCTTATCTTTCAGCGCGAATTTTGAAGTACTAGTAGACTCAATTGCTATAATTATATGGTAATCTTTTTCTAAAACAAATTTTAAGCCCGAGAGTTACAAAGGGTTGTTTGCTCGTTGCGTCCTGGGACAATGCGGATAAATAAACTCTGCATAGTTCTCCATAATATTATTAATTTGACATTTTGACATTTGTCTTACACTCCGAATAGTGTTAAAAATATTGGAGGGGGCTTGTCCAGTCAGGGTCGAGAGCCACTGGTTTCTGTTTAATAACAGAGAGAGATAGCAATCTCTCGGGCGGATGGAGGGGCCCGACCTTATACCAATAACAAAATTATTCATAATCCCTACAAACCTGCAAAATGATCCTAATATGATAGGGTTAGCACATCTCTGTATACTAGGTTCGAAACATACGTACGTTAGACTTGACATACCTACTTAGGCTAAATATCATTACAACTTATTTAAACCCAATTTAAATCTCATTAATTTATCTCAATAAAATCCTAGAACTAAAGAATGTCAAATATTAAAGTTTGTCGTGAGGAGATTTAGTACCTTCATCATTAATATTATTATAAGATTAAGGAGCAAAAATGTAGGTAAAATGCATTAGGGTAACTGTTGTGAAGGATGGAGAATTTTAGTAGAAATGATAGAAAAGTTGCACTTGGTAGAAAGAAATAGTAGATTTAGTAGAACAAAATTAGGCATAGCAAGATTTCTAGGTAGTTGGGGAGTCCAAGGTCTGACAAGCATTCACATTAAAGAGCATGGGTTTCTACGGTACACAACAATACAGGGTCCTACCACTGACGATTCACATTGGCCAAAATAAGTACACAACTGGGTTTAATTTATTTAAATCAATCTCTCTCCTTTTTATCTTTATTTTAAGGGGCGTTTATTACAAATACAACAAATCCTCATATCAAAACGGGTAGGCAGCGAGCTTGTGATTGCTGTACAGTGACATGTGTCCAAAGGCTACACTTTCTGTCATGGTATTAGTGGTTGTACAAAGTTTTATCCGGGACGAAGTATATAGATATCAAAATACCCCTTAAACTCCATCCTCTAAGTCATTATTCTTCGATGTTTCTTTTGCGTCACCTTACCTTGCGTCATTTATTATTCTCATACAAGTACAAAGTGTTTTCTATTTATTGAGTCACATTATAATCTATAGCAATATTATGATATGTTGTGTATAAGATATATAACTTTTGCCCTTAACTGCGTACGCTTGGAGTTAATTTCTTTCAGCCAATTCAGGGGTCATATTTCAGCCAATTTACAAAAAACACATCAACCTTCCTCGTGGAACATAGTTTTTCAGTTTATCGCGTATAGACATATAGACAGACTCGGCGGCTGACTTTTTAATACCTACCTTAGTGATTGGTGTGCGCAGTGTGACCTTTAATTATAGGTAGGCTAAGGATGAAGATACTTACATAAACTGCAGCTTGAATAAAACCAAACAGCATTTAAAATATACAATATAGCTATTATTTTTCCCATGCTTAAAATAATTAGTTTATTTATATATTATATTAATTACTAAATATTAGCAAAACCGACCTCTTTGTTTCGCTAACACAGCTAAACTACAATGACTTGACGTGACGCAAAAGCCTATTTAAAAATTCGCTGCGTGTAATTCTCCACTTTATTTTTCCTCAATTCATTGACTTTGATTCATTATTTAATCTGGTTTTCCTCGTAAAATATCCTCAAAGTAAATCACCTGACAATGACGTCGGATTGATCCGTAGATAATTATAATGACTTTAAACTTGTAAAATACAATCATTCTATGTTTTCAGACAAACAAATTAATAAAGCTTTGAACCGCCCCCATTATCGGTTCTTTCAGATTTCTCCGTAAACTATTTATACATTCGAAAAAAGTGTTCAGGTAAAAATAACCCTTATTAAATTCTATACAAAATATGTTATACTGAGGATAATGCAAATTAACGCTTACGCAAAAAAGTACGTACCTATATATAATAGGAATTTATAGGGCCAGTGAGCATCCACTTTTGTCACAGACAACGCCGTTTGGCACGATTGTTCCTTTTGTCAAAGTAACCTGATAATGCTTTCTAGCCACGCGGTGAATACCTGACTACCCACCAAAAGGAGGAGGAGAAAGGGTCGGCTACTGAGGTCCTTTCTACCTGCCTGTGTAAAAAATAAAAATAAATAATAGCATACTTTTGTTGTTATGTGCCCGTACATGTGCGGGATGGGTCGGCAACGGCTTAATATCATTTTCATATAATTTAGGGATGACTAATTCATTAATGTATTTAACACATTTAACATTTAACTTGTATATACAACAAATACGAAAGATAAAAAAATCATTAATTTCAAATTTTCAATAAAAAAACATTATTGTTACGTAATTTTATTCTTTTACTTATTAACGAGTTTAGTAAAATAGATTTATAAGTATAATGTTTTGATGCAAAAAATGGACCCAACACAATGGGCCATATAAATTAACATTAGTTATCATATATTAGAATATATATGTTATCAGTTTCTTTGTTAATCACAATTTAGATATATATTTATGCAACCAACTTTAAAAGGCGCAAACTAGCCTGTATAAAGTATTTATAGCCTAAATTTTCGTATGTGATTGTATTATTGTACTTACATTGTAATAGTTGCTTATGACAAAATAAAGACATATTACAAAACAAAACAAGTTAAATAGAATATAAAAAAATATAGCCCATCTGTCTGTTAATATAAACAAAAGTACAAGAATAACAATAGTCTTAATAAATCTATACATAAAAAAGAAGAAATCCTCACTGACTGACAGATTGACTGACTGACTCATCAATGCACAGCCGAAACTGCTAATGCTAGAGAGTTGATTTTTGCACAATCGATTACATTTATAACGCAAACTAGGGATAAGAAAGGATTTTTCGAAATTCATCCGCTAAGGGGGAGAAACAGGGGGTGGTGAAAATTTTAAACTTTGTGTATAGACTCTCTGTTTAAATACAGCAAGATATATTGCAGTATTTTTCGAAATTTCTCTCCTAAAGGGATGAAAAGGGGGTTCCAAGTTTGTACGGGGAGCAAATCTTTTTTGAAGTGAGAGTTTTAAAACTTTATACATATACTCTTTGTTTAAATACAACAAAACACATTTCAGTGTTTTTCAAAATTGCTCCCCTAAAGGGGTGAAAAGGGGGTTCCAAGTTTGTGCGGGGAGCAAATTTTTACTTTTCTTAAAAATCGTTATGGGTGTCGTCTTCGAGGTTCCACGGAGTGCCGATTACGAAAATGACATGCATTTTCAAATCCAAGATGGCGGACAATTATTTTTATTAAAAATCGATATGAGTGTCATCGTCGAGGTTCCTCGAGGTGCCGATTACGAAAATGACATGCATTTTCAAATCCAAGATGCAGACATTTATTTTTCTTAAAAATCAGTATGAGTGTCATCTTTGAGGTTCCACGGGGAACCGATTACGAAAATGACATCCATACATTACATTCATACCTACATACGTAGGTACATACAACCATACGAGTCAAACTACCTCCTTGTTTGTAGATGGTTAAAAATTAGGCTCAGTACGCGGGCGAAGCCGTGGGAAAATGCTAGGACTAGATAAAATCGGTTTTTGTATAGCACGCACGCATTTCATCTTTTCCGAAGCGGCAATTAAGCTTTTCCGAAATCAAACTAGCTGTAACTTCAATACCATCAACCTTTTTTTGTTAAGAATTTAATGAGGATTATTTTTGGCCTGCAAACTCTTTTCATATCTGTAATAGTTTTCAAAAAAATGTGAGTGAATCGGAAAAGGGTACAAATTTCATGGTGGGGGGGGGGGGGGGGGTGAAGCGTCAGGGTGAGGGGGTAGAAGGTATCATTGCCACATTAAATAGAATGACCGTACTACACACTATTTATAATATAATCATATATATTTATATTTCATAATGCTGGCAAAAAAGTATGTCTCGCGATCTGCCTGCTTACAGGTTAAAACCATATACCTACATGTATACTTGTAACTCCAAAGAAGTCCCAGGCGTTTTGCTGCTCCTCTATTGATTTGTGGATTAATTGAGATAATCATAGCATAGCATAGCGTTGCATAGGTGACGAAACGTGTTGTGGATGATTCTTTGTAGCATAAATTGACGAAACCTGTGGTGGATACTTTTTGTTTGATATAATTAATTTACATATATTTCATTAATAAAATTGACATAGTACATGAAAAAAAAAAAAAAAAAATTGAGATAATTTGTAGTAACATTGAAAACAATATAGATCAATGTATATTGCAAGTCTTTAATAAGTAAAACGTTTGGGTATCATAGGTAAAATATTTTATACCCAAATCAATAATCTCTGACTCGCTAGTTTTATTTTATCAATAACACCTATTAGATATAATGTTGCGTAATTATTTGTTATAGCTGTAAGTACATATCCAACAATGAGTAAATCAACTATGATTATAATATTTTGAAAGTCATACATACCTTATGATACCGATAATTACCTACATACAATAATGTTGTTGATTGTTACTCCCTGACGTGAGATTTTACCCGATAGTAACAACATTAACTGGGAATATACTTCCATGGATAACCATTAAAATAAAATTAACATGCAAAATAGTCAGGAAATGGTTTTGCAATTGCTTATTTATTTAGGATTTAATCCTACATCTAAAACGACATTAGGCGAATCAGAAAACTTCAACCCAAGGGATCTCAACATCAACAAACATGAAAACCACACCCCTGTAGATACGAGTACGGTAACTGGGTTTAAATTCAATTTCCAAAAAAGTCAGCGCCTGTGGAAATAAAATATTCCGATTTCCGTTTCACAGACGAACACTTGTCAAAAGGCGCTATTTGAGATTATATGTTTTGGTCGATTATCCGAATTGTCAATTGATTTTGTGGAAAATCCGACGAGATCCTGAGATGGCGAAGGCTTTTCGTCCAATTTCCTGTATTTGTCTCAGTATTCGTCCCACCTTCAGCGGATTGTAAGAGTTAAGCTTTTTATCCTATTCTGGCATCTTTCAAATAGTTGAGGTCTTAGGGATCCATTATTTGAACAGTCAACATTCTTATGGTCCTTTGAGCTTTTTTTCAATCTCGAATATCGTTATTTATTTATTTTTTTTGCTGTAATACAAAGGTTCATTACAAACCTTAACCCATTAAAGACTTAATTATTTTCAGTCTTTGAATTGGAAATAAATCTAGTATATAGTTCTTGATTTTAGGTCGTTTATTAAGTAAAGGCTTTATACATTTTTTCTTTTCCATACGAACATGTATGCTATGTGGCAACGCTAGCCGTTATGTCATCATTTTTTACTTTTCAAGACATAAAGTGACATGTCAACGCTAGCTGTTGAGACTGGGTAAAGTTCGGCGTTGTAAAAACCAGACCTAACGCTACCAAATATGATTACGATAGTACCAACCTGCAAATATGAATTCATATGATAATTCTGCTTGGTTCAGCCAGTTCTGGCAGCAATCTCGCGGTGTGCATTTTTAAATTTAATATCTCTTTGTAGGTACCACAGACTCTCATGAGGATTACATCCAGTTGAATTACAAAAACGTCAGGAAAAATAAAGCATTCCAAGTTGAGGTGCAAACTGAAAACAACTTTATTTTAGGTCAAGCGTTGAGCCTAAAATTACATAGTTAGTTTATTGATTATTTTAGCAATACTGAGACGTGTTGAGAGTGAAAAACCTGCATTTGTCTCTAGGTGTCTACATTATAAAGTAATAACAGTGTATGTATGCACTATAAATGCAAAAATAGCTGCAATTATCGCTATGTCAACAGTATTACAACGAATATGTCCAATATGTGAAAGGACCTCGCCATGTCATCGTGGTGGTAACAACAATCTGTTTTGAAACATAGCTGTTAACAAAATTTAACTATCAAAAAACCTTGTGGGATAATATAAACACATAGCGTGCAAGATGGGATTTTAGGACATATTTTCATGTAATCTCTCTAAAACAAATATTTAATTTCGAAAGCGGTTAAAAATTATTTACACCCTCGTAGCGGGAGAGGACGGGTGGAGCACATCACAAACACACCGCGGTTAATTTTGGCTGTGTAGTGTTTACCGTCGACAAGAGGGGATGTTAATTAAAGAAAAACCTTAGGTATACATATTTATACACTTAAAGCTAGAATCAATACGAAACGGGCCTGTCTTCGTTTTACTTAACCACAGAATAATATAACTTACGTACAGAAGGGCCACTGTCTAACAAAACCGCTAGAATACATAAATCATGGCATCCCATTAAGGTGATTTTGTTTCTACGTCTTCGCTGTGACACGACGCCGGTCGCATGATGATGAGTGCCTCTATCAACCGCGATCGGATCAATCAGCTGCTCGGAGGTGCCAGAGAGCCGAGTTTAGCGGGACGGGATGTCTGCTTTAACTTTAAATATGAAACTTTTATAATATATCTATGTAAGCACATTCTTCGAATCTTATTTGCTAGGAAACTTTCATTATTTATTATAATAAATTCGATTTTTTCCTATTAAATTTTTACCGGGTATCAGAGTAGTAGGTAAGCGGCCATGAATTAGTGCCTCAAATACCGATTGTATTTTGTTACAAGTTGTGTGTTTCTTGCAACGGAACAAACGGATAAAACAAATTTAAAACTACGAGTTGCTCTGGCTTTGTAAGTCAGACTTCTAGCTTAAAGCCGATATAAAACAAAACATATATTTTTGTAATGGGTACCTACTTGGTAATAATCCTACTGGTGTACCTATTGATTATTTAGGGAGCTGGGTACAAAACAGCCTTCAAATTAATTTATTTTATATTGTAAAATTATTTTACTAAGGTTAATTGTAAAATTAACGGAAATAATAGCAGCCGTGAGAGGTATTCCGATAAGTTTCTTACATTTGTGATGAATTGTAAAACATTCTTATCAACGTCAGTTAACGAACTGACCGATCATCAATATCATCATCTCGCCAACGAACAGCGACTGTACGTGATCATGTCCTGCTATTAAGCTACTCCCGTCTGGTTACTTTAGCGCCCTCCTTCTTATCGTTCGATAGATATAGCCCCTATTCATCCCGGTACCGCCGCATACCGGGTAGATTCAGTTTGACTCAGGTCGGGCCTGTTTCTTGCTGGACTCTTCTCAGCTAGGCTAGGTTTAGTGAAACAGCGACAAAACTCCCAGTAGCTTGATTCCACTCACACCTCAAATTCGGTTAAAACCGCTCAACCAATCTCACTAGAGCGCAAACTCTTAGAGTATTCCAGTGTTCAAAACCGCCCGGGTGGATGTATCGGAGGTTTTCCCCTGGATTTTTCCCAGGCAACTCTCCAACCGCGCACTCTTATCACTTTGTTAGGCCAGACCTATAAAGCCACAGTCAGGTTAAAAAAAATATCGTTCGATAGTCATTTATGGGAATGGGTTGTAACATATTTTTGACGATGGGCTAATAAACTGCAATGTCATATTTTCTCCATCTGTAAACCTAGATACCGAATTACGATGCTTGACATTGTCGTGTCATATGTTTATCGTGATGGCCATACCTTCTATCTGGTAAGATATTGTCCTTCTTATCTCGCAAAATATTGGCTGAGATACGCGTCATACTCGTGATCGGGTGCTGTTTGTGGAGTCCGGTCTGTTCATGCTTGCTAGGACATAGTGACTACGTTAATACTAGTGTCTTTTATAAGGGATTGACGAGAGACATCATCCTGTTGTGGATTCGTTTTTATTATCAGTGACTTAGAGACCATATACATCTCTAACAATATTAAATTAATTTTAATTTTGACGCTCAGAGACCATGTACATCTCTGGGATAATATATTAATTTCACTCCTTGTTTAATCTTGAGACCTTATACATCTCTAACTTAATATTTGTAATAGATAACTTTGCAAGTTTATCTTCACTGTATGACATTAATTTTGTTATAATTGTTAAACTCGAAATTATTATTCCTTCTTGAACTGTAAATTAATATTTTGACATGAAAAATGTATTACTTATTATAGTCAGACTTTCTTAAATTATAAATTAATATTTTGACATGTAAAAGTGCCCTTGTGGCCTATTTGCAGAATAAATGTTTGTATTTGTATTTGTATTTGTATTGAGAACAACGACAATGTCTTTATACCACGTCGGTGACAAGTATAAGCGTAAGGCTACGCTGATAGAGAGTGGTTACCGGTGCCTATAAACGCATGCAACCCCAGAAGTGCCACATCCACATTGCTAATTTTTAAAACACTCCTAGCATTTAAGCCTCCAGTACTCGATTCCTTCAACAAAATAAAAAAAAATTTTCAGCAACGCATGAAAAAAAGACAAATTTCTTAAGTTAGTATTTTATTTCAAAGTGCTCCATCTTTCTGGTCCGTTTTATAATTTTATTCAGATTCATTAGCCAATGCAGTGAAAAGCCTGCAAAAAATCAACTCAGCTACCCCTCCAATGTGAAACTTTATCATGGAATGAAAAGTTTTAATAATCTCTCGCGACAAGAGGCAACTCCACAGGGTAGTACCCCACACTACCCGATTATCTGAATTCAACAGTGTCAATATAAAAAAAATCTGTTGCACTTGCAATTTCGAACTACAAAGATGGACACACTTCGTTTTCGTTGATCTAGTTCATTCTAAAATCACCCACTGCACTTCCGCCTGCTGCCCACTGGAGTCCAGATACCGGAATTTGGGTTTCTATTTCGACAATCAGTTCTTCTTGTATGCATATTTAAAACGTTATTTATAATTCATAAAACTTTGAGAAAAATCAGCTAGTGTGTTTAAACAGAACTCTATAAAAGTTATGCTGGATGACGGACTTCATCTAGAGCGGTCCTGCTAATAGCAATCGTTACCATAGTTCCGAAGTTTCACTTCACCTCTTCATGATAACGACAAAGCTTTAATATAGACGTTAATGGGACATCAAAGTTATCTAATAGTACTCAGCGATTACAGTGTGAATTTGGTGGCAAGTTAAAATACTAATTACTTGTAGTTCACAACCGCTTAAGAAAAGCCGCTAGAATAAAAGCGAAGGAAAACGATACAAACGTATACGGGTCAAAAGCAATAAATTGTAAGTGCAACTTAAGTCACAGTTCATCAGTCTTGAATAGGTATAAAGATACAGAATATATACATTTACAACTTTGTTTTCTCTAGTCCAATAAATGAACATTAAAACGAATTTGATATTTTGCTTCTTATTTTCGGGTTGGATATTTACTTCTATTTATCAGAAGACTTAAGTGATCGTTTGATTTCTATATATAAAGCTATTTACATATATATAATAAATAGATTTTTTTAAATAGGTTACCTAATATATATATAAATTTAAAATATTGCAACGTATAAAAGCGTGTATATTCCAAATTGTAGTAGATATAAAAGCTATAACTAAAGTAAAACTTCTCGGTAATTGAGTAAACACATAAGTTAGAGAGAAGTTAGTTTAATATCATTTGTTGAAATTCGTGCCTACTTATCCATGATAATGAGGACTTCATAACGTGGCGAAATGAGTTCGAATGCGGGTCAAATACGCGTAATTGCCTCATCGTGTAACTGCCGAGTACTCGACTGCACTAATGGGATGACGTATTTCATGAAATGCCTGTAAAGGCATTTTGGGGACACTTTATTGTAAAACGTAGCTGAAGTTGCGTTATTTCAGCATGCAATTATATTAATGTTTTGTTGTCAAATTCAGTGCAGTATTCTACGTAAATCAGAAATAGAATAATATTTTCACGACGGATGCTGTTAATTTCTATTTTATCAGAACGTCTATTATACGGATATGGGTGCTTATTATACGGATATGGGTTTATTTCTGGATGCCCCTCCGGTTATTCTATTCTACAGGTTGCATCTCTCCACCAATTCTCTGAAATTTTGTGAAGTGAAAAATTTTCAAACTAACTCGACAAAAAAAACATATAATTACCTTAAAACTTAATATTAATACTGAAAATTTTTCAAAGTGGGTCGAATAAAAAATAATCGCGAGGTCTACAGTTCACAGAGCTATTACTACTTATAAATATAACGAGCAAAAATAAGTACGTATTATAAATTAAACGCGCAGTATCAAAAACAAATTAAAATGCCAGCGTACATGTACAATACCGTACATTAAATTATATACATATGCGTTACGTGTAGGTAGAATTAGTATTCATGTATGTGGGTAGAAAGAGATGGAGAGTTGGACGTTAACCGCACCACGCAGCGCATCCTCTGTAAAAGAACTAGATTTAGGAAAAGTGGAAATACAGCATTTAAAATTTATATGAAGGCGTTTTTCCTTCCACCGACACACCTGCGCCCTTCATATTGGTCCTTCGCAAGAAAAGAGGATCGTCGCGCGGGCGGATTTTAGTGCAGTGCACTAACACGGATAGCGGACTCAGTGAGATTCGTGGCCGGCAAGTTGTCGGCGTCACCGTGAACGTTCACCTCCAAAAAAAGTGGCACGCTCACGCAGTGCGTGCAGCCAGTGCAGTGTTTTTCTTCGGGGCCCGGTACATCGCATCGTTTGGGAACTGTTTGCAGAGCCCATGCAACGTCACCGGGTGACCAGGTTTCGGTGTGCAGTGCGCCCGATTTATCTTCTCGGCGTCCAAGGAATAAAGTCAGGCGAGCCTAGTTATAAGTTGTTTCTACAGTGCAGAGACCATTATAGGCTGGTGGGCAGTGCTCACATTTTGTCGTCTTGCTGCGTAATTCCGACGATCGAGCACCTTTGTGTACAGTGTACATGATTTTTTTTTACCGAGCTAAACATTGCTTCGGAAGTACTTTGTACCTAAGCGGTAAATTAATACCTACGTGCAGTGCTCGTAATTTCTTAGGCAATTGTGAATAAACAATTTACATCGACTTATGTTCGAACAATTAGTACGTTTGCGTACAAGTTTTTATATGTGCATCAAGGAATTCATCAAAGTGAACTTTATTTTTTCCGTAGTAGGTACTACCATAAACAGTGACTTTCTTGCTTGCGTAACCATTTCCAGAACATTCACGGTATAATTGTCCTTACTGGCTATACGCAAAGATCAACGTAAAGTTTTCGTTGTGCGCGAACGAAACGCCGTTTAAAGTTTGACGAACACTCAAACAGTACGCGACGTCGGACGCTGTGATTGGTGATTGCATCGCGCGGTGCGCTGACGGGCGCGACGATTCGTCGGTTTCGTTGTGTTTATTGTTTCCGCTGTGTTCCTGCTTCACTTCGCTTTACAAGGATTTCGTTCCCTAATCGAATTAGTAGTTCCGCCATTTTGTTGTGGTTTGTAGAAGCGATTAAAATTGTTTACTTTCACATTACCGTATTTAAAAATAGCGTAAAGGTGCAGTATAACATAAGTAAGCTTACACTTTATAAGTATTTATCGCATCTGGAAGTGTGAAATTAAGGTGCAAGTGCATTAAAGGAACAAAAAATGTCTGAAGATTTAAAGCGTCTCATAGCGGCCAGGGGACAATGCAAAGGTTTTATGACAAGGCTGAAGGCATATATAAGGGATTTAGATCCAGGTAATTATGATTTGGCTATATTCCGTGAAAAAAGGGACCGGTTAGAAAAGGTTTTCACTGAGTACAATGAATTAAATTTGGAAATTTCTTTGATAGATTCCAACGATAGGGAGGTCATTGACACGGTCGAGGAGGCTTACTTCGAAATGTCTGCGTTCTTAAGCGCAAAGATCGCGCCGATTCCTGAGTCGGTTGCTCCAGCACCAGGATCGGGCACAAGCTTTCAACGCTTGCCGAGGATCGAAATTAAGAAGTTTAGTGGCGAGGTAGGTGAATACCACGACTTCATTACGTTGTATAATAGTGTCATAAACAAAGATCCGAACCTGTCGCCGTGCGACAAGTTTTATTATTTAAGATCGCTTTTAAATGGTGAAGCGTTAAATATTATTAAGCATTTGCCTTTAAATAATGATAATTATGAAATAGCACTCGAGCTGCTTTCTGAGCGCTATGATAACAAACAGCAAGTGATTAATTATCACATCACATCTATTCTTGACTTGCCATGCATAAATAAAATGTCAGCCGCTGCTATTCGCGACTTGGTTACGAACATTAAACAACATTTGGGTGCGCTTAAAAATATGAATGTGCCAGTGCAGCATTGGGACTTGATCATCTTGACGGTGCTGCAGCGCAAGCTTGATCAATACACTCTAAGGGCATTTCACTTAGAGAAGCAGGGCTTGGATATGCCGAAATTGCATGATTTGTTTAAATTTTTAGAAGATCGAGCTGCCGCACTTGAAACATTCGGCCATACTCATAATACTGGCCGGCGGAGCAGCTTAGTAGCTGCCACAACAAAAGTATCCACTAAACCTACAAGATGTAAGTACTGTAGTTCTCAGTTACACAAGCTGCACCAGTGCCCAGGTTTTAAGTTGTTAGACATAGCACAGCGTCAGGACTTTGTAAATTCAAATAAACTATGCAACATTTGCTTGAATGAGCACCATGGTAAAAAATGCCTTTTCGGCTTTAGATGTTCAGTTTGTAAAGACAAACACAACTCTTTATTACATGAGGACAGTGTCCCCATTAAAAGCTCCGGCCATGTGAGCTTACTATCAAAACTCAGTGACAATATACTCTTGCCTACTGTTAAGGTTAGGTTAATTAACAAGCAGGGCAATTCTATTTTTGCCAGGGCAATATTGGATTCTGCCAGTCAGGTTTCATTCGTGAGGTCGGACTTGGCAAAGGAGCTTGGCTGTACATTACAGCAATCTGATACTATTATAAGCGGGGTATGTGATGGTCTCACTAAAACAACACAACAGGCAACATTTGACTTGTATTCAACTGCTAATGATTTCAATATGTCAGTGACATGTCATGTAGTTAACAGTATTACTAGCAAAATGCCACAGTTTGTGGTAAATAAAAAGGAGCTTAGTTTGCCTTCACATATAAAATTGGCTGACAAAGATTTCCATGTCTGTGAAAAAATAAGTATCCTTTTAGGTTGTGACATATTTTTCCAGGTGTTGCTCCGGGATCAGCTTCCGGTGCCACCCGGTGAGCTGTATCTCCACAGCACACGCTTCGGCTACATTGTAGCGGGAAAGGTGAAGAGTAGCACTGCCAGCGCTGCTTCTCATCTTACCTCAGCCTTTTGCTGCAAGCCTGTCGGTAACGATTTATGCTTTGATAAATTAGAGGTGTCAATTTCACAATTCTGGCAAACGGAGAAGGTGCCTGAAGTTTATATTGAAGCCAATTCCGAGCACGAGTTAGCTGAAAAAATATTCAAGGAATCGGTTGTGCTTGAAAATAATAGATTTCAGGTAGCTTTGCCTTTGAAACAGGATATCAAACAATTGAAATTAGGTGACTCACTCACATGCGCCTTAAAATGGTTTAAAAATTTAGAAATTAGACTCGCTAAGGATCCAACCTTGTTTCAAAGTTACAAGGCCTTTATTGATGAGTATATACAACTAGGCCATGCAATCCGAATCCCAATTTCTGAATATGATTTGGACACCCAAGCCGCATTTTTTTTACCGCATTTTCCGGTCTTTAATCCAAACAGTACTACAACTCGGATGAGAATTGTATTTCATGCTAGTATACCAAGTTTAAACAAGATTTCTTTGAATGATGCCTTAATAAATGGCCCTGTTGTGCAAAATGATCTGTTCAGCATCCTAATTCTGTTCAGGCTTTTTAAATATGTTGTTAATTGTGACATAAAAAAAATGTATAGACAAATTTTAGTGGAACCATCACACCGCCCACTACAAAATATATTATGGAGGGATTCTCCCCACAATGAGATAGAATGCCTGCAGCTTCAGAGAATAACCTACGGGTTAAAAAATAGTGCCTTTATTGCAACCCGGTGTTTGCTCGAGTTAGTCAATAGGTATAAAGCGGATTTTCCCCTGGCTGCAGACGTATTACTTCACAATACATATGTTGATGATGCAAGTATAGCTTGTAATGACAAAGAACTTGTAATAAAAACTCGCGATGAGTTAATAAATTTGTTAAAATTAGGCGGTTTTAGCCTGCACAAATGGTGCGCTAATGATAGTTCACTTCTGTGCAATATTCCATCTGAATGTAAAAAGGAGGGGCAAGAAGTGCACTTTTCTGAGGATAAAGACACAGATTTTGTAAGAACATTAGGTCTTAAATGTAACTTAACTGATGATACTCTAGTAATTAGTTGCCCAAAACAGGCTGTGCTTGATAATTATACAAAGCGAACGGCTTTGAGCTTTGTCAGCAGAATCTTTGACCCGCTTGGTTTGGCAGGCCCGATTGTAGTTAAAGCCAAACTCTTAATGCAAGCGATTTGGCTGGCAGACGTGCAGTGGGATTCGTCCTTGCCTGATAAGCTAAACGGAGAGTTCAGAGCTTTTGCTAATAGCTTATTGAAAATGTCAGATATTTTTGTACCACGGAATATAGATACACGAAATGCGCACTCCATAGATATTTTCGGATATGCAGACGCGTCAAATGTCGCATATGGTTGCTGCCTATTTTTGAGAATTGTTGACAAGGATAACAAGGTTAGCGTGAATTTGCTATGTTCAAAATCACGTATAAACCCGATCAAGAAGCTTTCTACGCCTCGCGCAGAGCTAAATAGTGCTTTACTATTGGCAATGCTAGCCCACAAGGTTTGCAATATCATAAAGCAAAAATTCGCTATAAACGTGTATCTATATCTCGATTCGCAAGTAGTACTTGCCTGGTTAAAAATTGAACCCATTAAACTGACTGTTTATGTAGCAAATCGAGTGAAAGCTATTCATGACTTGACTAGGGATTTCTCCTGGCACTATATAAACACGGCGTCGAATCCTAGTGATTGTCTCTCTCGCGGAGTACAGCCGCACCTTCTACAACAAAATTCATTGTGGTTCCATGGGCCTACTGTTTTAGGTGACCCCGATTTTAAACCACAGGCTGATGAAATAGTAATGCCAGGGAAAATACCTGAGTTAAAAACTGCGCTAGTAAGTGCTACTCAAAATGATGAAATAGCATTGTTAAATAATTGCTCTAGTATAAAGAAAATGAAACGAACTGTAGCATGGTGCTATAGGTTCATAAACAATTGTAAAGCCTGTGTTGCACAGGACCACAATAAAAAAAATATGGGATGTTTAACACCCCATGAATTAAAACACTCATTAAACATAATTATTAGATACGAGCAGCATAAGTGTTTTGCTGAAGAAATTAAGAATTTAAAAATGAACAAACTTGTTAAATCTAAGCTCGACGGGTTAAACCCGTTCCTGTGTTCATTGAATCTACTTCGCGTAGGTGGAAGGCTCCAGCATGCAAATCTTCCATACTCACAAAAACACCCTATTATTTTGCCTAAAGATTCCAAAATCACGCACTACATCATTGAAAATGAGCATAGAATATTATTGCATGCTGGATCAAAGCTTGTGTTAAACAGTTTGCGTTTAACATACCACATAATAAATGGTATTAGGGAAGTAACACGCGTACTTTACAAATGTATAATTTGTTTTAAGTTGAAAGCAAAGCAAGCCCAACAGCTGATGGGTTCGCTCCCTTACGACAGAGTTAACGCCTGTAGGGTATTTAAAAAAGTAGGAATTGATTATGGTGGCCCATATACTGTAAAAATGTATCGCGTAAGGAAACCTATTCTGTACAAAGCGTATATCGCATTGTTCGTATGTTTTACAACAAAGGCGGTCCATATCGAGTTGGTATCGGATTTAACAACCGAGGCATTCTTAAATGCTTTTAAGAGATTCATTTCGCGTAGAAATAAGCCATCAATTGTATTTTGCGACAATGCGAGCACGTTTAGGGGCGCTCATAATCAATTGGTTGAATTGTACCGATTGCAGTCTGCTGCAGACCACCAGCAATCAGTCATTAATCATGCTGCCGAAATGGGAATCGATTTCAAATTCATCCCAAGCTACAGCCCAGTTTTTGGCGGATTGTGGGAGGCTGGAATCAAGAGCGTCAAGCATCATTTGAAGCGGGTTGTTGGCACAGCAGTATTGACGTACGAGGAATTAAACACTGTTGTAATACAAATTGAAGGAATATTAAACTCACGTCCTTTAACGGCTTTGCCCACAACTGACCCCACTGAAATGGCTTATTTAACCCCGAGTCACTTTCTGACGGGCGGTTCGCTTATTTCATATCCAGAGAGTGATTTTACTCATGTACCAATTAATCGTTTGAAATTCTGGCAACAATGTACCCAAATGGTTCAAAGCTTTTGGAAGCAGTGGCACAAACAATATCTCACTCAGTTGCAGAATCGGCCAAAATGGCGGTTTGTAAAAAATAATATAAAAATTGGTACACTAGTGCTATTCAGAGATGATAATGTGACTCCTCTGAAATGGCCAATGGCCCGGGTAGAGGAAATCTTTCCAGGCCCGGATGGCAAGGTGCGAGCGCTTGCCATTAGAACCTGCAAAGGCACTATAATAAGAACTAGTATTCATAGAATATCTGTACTCCCAATTGAGACTGATTAGAATTTACTTAACAGACTTAACACTAGTTATTTTTCAAAATAAAACACCTTATCAGATCTCGGTTGTGTGTTCAATCTCATTTGATAGTTAAGAAGTTATTACCTTTATAAGTTAAAACAACATGTTATCTTGCTGTCATAACTTTTAGCTTACGTTAATATATCTGTTAACTAATGTTAAAGGGCAGTAGGGTTGTCAAAAATGGCAACACATTATTAGAATAAGTTTTTTTTATTGTCAAATATTCGCCTAGCCGGGGAATATGTACAATACCGTACATTAAATTATATACATATGCGTTACGTGTAGGTAGAATTAGTATTCATGTATGTGGGTAGAAAGAGATGGAGAGTTGGACGTTAACCGCACCACGCAGCGCATCCTCTGTAAAAGAACTAGATTTAGGAAAAGTGGAAATACAGCATTTAAAATTTATATGAAGGCGTTTTTCCTTACAACAACCCGTATATGTAGGCGTATTATGTAATCCCCTTATAGTTTTCCGCCCCATAGCGGCGGCATCGCCTACATAATAATATGCTGATGTCAAAATGCATTGTGTGGAGAATATTTTGCAAGTCTGTAATAAGGTGCTGTTTATTAACGTTTTATTTCTGTTTTTGCGGTAAAATATGAAATGAAGTCACCTTGCTACACTTCAGGGTAGCTGTTATTTAATTCGTGGTTAAACTTTAAATTTATATATAACTAGCTTTTGCCCGCGACTTCGTCCGCGTGAAACTCCTGTACGTATAGAAATTCAGAGTAAGTAGTAAAGATGTGTGTAAAGAAGATGAAATAACATATATTTTACGGTTAAGCTTTTGTTGCTTTAATACCTTATACGTTTGTTGCCATGAAAAGGTATAGTTTGTCAGAAATTCTAAGAGTAAATAAGGTAGATGTTTGCTTGCGTATCTTGACAGCATTTGCTTTTACAGTTTGGGACGTAGGTACCTACTTACTTCTATAAAATATATTGGTGCTATCCGGGGTGCCGTCCCATACGCTGGAATTGTTTTAAATACCTACTTAGCTAATTTATCAAAGTAACGAAATAAATATTTGAATAAATCATATGTAAACTATTAAAAAAATATTGTAATGTACTTCTGTAAACTATATTAAGGCGCCTATACCCGCGAACGACCTTGCGCGTTGGGGCGTGGCTTAGCCTTTCCCGCCGCACTACCCGCGCCCCACCGCTGTAACAGGTTTTTGCAGATTTTTTGTATGTGTGTATGTATTTTTTATATTATTATTTTCTAAATACGTAGGAATGTTTGAAGTAATTAAATATATAAAATAGTTAAGTAGGTATATTGTCTCAGAACCGAACTCTTATATTTTAGCGTCGCGCGCAAAGCGACACAGCCTTCCCGTCCAAGAGCCGGTGGCAGACTGCCGCCCGTCGCCCGCGCACGTATCCGCCCCAACTTTTATGACGGTGTGGTAGTTATTCCAGGTTTTTGACAAAAGTAATGATTATTTTACAATATCCAACACAGAGATTATGAAAAACTGAATTAAGTTTTATTTTCTGAATATCCCGTGTAAAAAACATGTCTAGATAGTGAGCAGTAGCGATTTAAAAGGTTGAAAAATGCCTTATTTGATATTTCTTTTTTGTTAGGACAATCTAGGCGTGTTGCAATTTCCATCACTGAGATTGAAGAGGACATATCAATTGTTCAAGTATAACTTTTCGAGACCTATATTTCGGGCCAGTTTTGAGTTTTAGGCCTTTGAACTCGACCAAAATGTGGTATTTCACTCTATTACGCGCCTTTATTTCGGTCAGCGAAAACGTGCAAATTTTTGGATATAGAAACACGTGACGTGAGCAAGCTACGTATAGCTGTCCGTGTGAAAAACATGGCGTGCCCAATGTATTCCCGCTACTTTTAATGTTTCGCCCTGTGATTTGTTAATTGTCATTGCAAATGAAAGTTTTAGTGGAAACTGCAGACGTTTAAAATTAAACGGTAAATTATTAGGTATAATTGGAATACGGGGTATAAACACTTTCTCCTTTAGCTTGTCCAGTTAAAATCGTGCCCTTCACAATGTATTTCCCTAATTAGGTTACTCGTAATCTTGTACCGTTGCGTCTAAGTTACGCATTAGTAAAAAAGGTACACCCACCTTCAGTTCAAGCAAGTGGGACGGCACCCCGGATAGTTCCAAAGAGTTTAAAAATTCTACAGGGTCTTCGGCTGACATGACTGTGTTGATGGAGTTGTACACTGTTGGTTCATTATTGCTATTATTTTAGGCTAGGCACTTATACCTAGTTACCTTTCTTCCATACAAAGTTCCACCCCCTTAAGGGATGATTTCCGGGATAAAAAGTATCCTATGTCCATCCCTGGGACTCAAACTATATCCATACCAAATTTCATCTAAATCGGCTCAGTAGTTCAAAAGTAAGTGGTAACAGACAGACAGACGTACTTTAACATTTGTAACCCGCCACGACTTTGTACGGGTAGGGCAGTTTTTTAATCTATTTTAACTGAAAGTCTACTCGCCAAGTATGAAGTCACTCACTTTAAAAAACTCAGGTTGTCCATAAAATGTTTCAACCCCCTTTTCACTCCTTCAGAGGGCGTATTTCAAAAAACGCTGAAATCAGTTTTCTTAGTATTTAATGCTAGGTCTACAAACGAAGTTTCAAGCTCCTCGTTAAAAAAAATTGCTCCCCATACAAACTTTCAACCCCCGTTTCACCCTTTTAGAGAGTGAATTTCGAAAAACGCTGAAAACTATTGTCTTTAGTTTTAATGGTTAGACATTAAGGGGTTTGAAGTCTCTATCTTAAAGAAAAATTTATTTATCATACAAAAAGGCCACCACCTTTTTACCCTCTCAGGGGATGAATTTTGAAATAAATTATAGTCTATGTCCTATTCTGATGTCTAAGCTACAATACTGGAAAGTTTCATAGAGATCCGTTCAGTAGTTTTTGAGATTAAGCGGAACGTAAATCCATCCGCCCAAACTTCCACGTTTAAAATATTACTAGCAACGCCCTGCGGTATTACCTGCGGATAAAAGGTAGCCTATGTCCTATAATGATGTCTAATCTACAATACTGGAAAGTTTCATAGAGATCCGTTCAGTAGTTTTTGAAATTAAGCGGAACGTACATCCATCCGCACATACTTTCACGTTTATAATATTACTAGCAGCGCCCTGCGCTGTTACCCGCGGATAAAAGGTAGCCTATGTCCTATTCTGATGTCTAAGCTACAATACTGGAAAGTTTCATAGAGATCCGTTCATTAGTTTTTGAGATTAAGCGGAACGTACATCCATCCGCACAAACTTTCACGTTTATAATATTATATATTAGGATTAGGATTAGGATGACGTACACAAAAGTATTTGGTCAATTACGTAAGAACTTTCTGGTTCAGGTATCCTATCCAGAATGCACTTACGTAATTTCCTAATATATAAATAATTCCTAATGTATACCTCTACGACCAGAAATTGAGCTCCAGTATAGGAAACAACTATATATGTATTTTTTCCACTTTTAAAATCCCCGAAATTTCAATAATTTCATTGTAAAGTGAACTTGGCTTAACATGTTTTCGTTAGATACACACAGTTTTGATACATAATGTAGAAACAAGTACTAAAATAAAATAAAAACCGGTCAAGTGCGAGTCCGACTCGCGCACCGAGGGTTCCATACATTGATGTGTACTGGTCCCAACCCAATGAATTCAGGAAAATCTCATCAACATGGTGTAAAAATTGAACACCATGGATACAGCGCTATCTATCGGCAAATTTTGTTACGAATTTGAGCGACTGAATAACTTAAAGAAAACATATTTTTAATCGGTTCCCCGTTCATTTGTAAGAAGGTAATTTCAGCATAATCGAGTAGGAATTTATAAAGCAAAAATACATGCAAAGGTGATTAAATTAAAAACTTAGTACAGAAATGTTTTTTGACGATAAAAAAAACTAGATTGATTAGGATAGTTATATTTTTCCTGTAAAATATACATTGATATTACTGTTATGTAATAATTCCATATACTTCGGAGATAAGGGGGGGGGGGATTTTTTTTCCTTTTTCCCTCGTAAATTGATAATGACGAAAAAAAATGTTTTAGAATGCGTAGGGGAAAGTGGTTACCATTCGTACGCGGGGCACATTCGTACTGTTAGTATAACAGAAAAACTAAACGGCACACAAACACGCCTTTGCTTGTGTGCATAGACATACCGGCCGCCATGTTGCTAGCCGAGTCTCCCGCCAGTCGCACTACGGTGTATCAACTGACAAGACGTAACGTGTTTTCGCGTGCGGTGAGTAAATTTTTTACCTAAGTTTAGTTCGTAATTGTAAGTAGAACTGTTATGTTTTTGACAAAATGGTGATGATTGATTAATGTTAATATTGTTTATTTTGAGCTTTAATTGTTATATTTCTCAAACAAAATTAGATTTTGTAGGTATACAGTTGTATTTAAATTTTGTGGCATGGGGTGCATTCGGACAGCCAGACAGGGGGCACATTCGTACGCGTACGAATGCTCCCCTTTAGATTTCATTAACAACCAGTATTTCAACATCCAATTTTTATGAAATAAAATACAGTATTATTTAAAATTATCGTGCAGACAGCACAATAACATATTTTTCCTTTTATGAAGTATTCTGCTTTTAACGAAATTAAATATTTTTATTAAATCAACCTTTAAATGAATATTTTTCAGCTATAAAAAGGACCCGAATCATGACATAATTACGCATGTGTCAGCTTTAAAGAACATATGGAGTGAAATGTGTACTGAGCTACACAATGAGGCAAAGTTACCAGACATCCTCCTAATGTGTAAAATCCTTGATACCCTACCCTCCGAATACCTAGGATTTAAGTCCAGCTGGCTGTTAATTTCAAAAAAGGAACGCTCTGTCGAAAATCTGACAAGTCAACTATGCGCACACGAGAGAGTTCTACGTCAGAATGATACGCAAGTTACAGACGAAACAAATGCGGAAGCCCTATTCACGAAGATGAATAAAGGCAAGAAGAAGAACTATCCCAAGGAGCTTAAATGCAATTATTGCAAAGAAAAGGGCCACAGAGTCAGAAGTTGTAAGAAGTGGATTCAAGGCGGCAAACCGCCAAAGGAATCACAGACTGTGAATATGAATCTGACAGTAATGGCAATACATTCGGCAGAAGGATTTGGCGAAACAAAGGATCTAGACAATTGGTACGCGGATAATGGTGCGACAAGCCACGTGACTAATAGAGGAGACCTGTTTCAGCACTTCAAGTACTTCAAAAGCCAGCATACCGTGACTGGCGCAAATGGCCAATGTATTGAAGCCCCTAGGTATTGGAGATATTCTTGCAGAGGCTGATGTAAACGGCAAGCTAGAGCCAATACTGTTGAAAGATGTCTGGTATGTACCCAGCATTACCAGGAACTTATTCTCAGTGCTTGCTACGCATGATATATCGGACAGAAGTGCATTTGAGTCTACTACATTGACATGTACACTAAAAATAAACGGACAAACAAAACTGATTGGCACCCGCAGCAAGTGTAGAGGACTACTCAAACTCAAATGTCTGAACTGTACGAGTGAATCAGCTGTCCACAACCTCAAATCTGTTACAGCTTTATCATGAAAGATTTGGTCATCAAAATAAAAGAATCATGTGAAGAAACTGATAGAAAGGGAGCTCAATATCAAAATCAAAGCAACCAAGGAACTCTGTGAAGGATGCATTTACGGTAAATCTCACAGACTTAAGTTTGGAACAAGAGAGAAGGCATCCCAACCCGGTGAATTGGTATATGCTGATGTCTGTGGACCCTTTCCGTTTTCTATCACGAACCTTCTTTGTTAAATAAATATTTTTATAATAATTAATAAAAAATTAACGACTTTAATTGGCTTTTTAATTACCCTGTATGAATCTGCCCCATGGCGTACGAAAGTACCCCAACTACTGTACGAATGTACCCCATACGTGGGGTGCGTTCGTACAAATATCTTATCGTAGAAAAATGGCTATAACCCTTTAACCTTTTGACATAATAGTTTCGGACTTTTTTGTAACAAACTACAATATATTTGTTACACTTCGGTACATAAACTAGATAAATTCGACAATTAATCATAAAATAAAAAAATAAAATCTAAGAAGTGTACGAAGGGTAACCACTTTCCCCTAACTCAAGCCCATTCATACGAGTATGATACCCCACTTGACATATCGCCTGTTGACAACCAAAACTCACTAAGTAACAAATACCTACTTAAAATAAAGCTCGTATCTCAGCATCGTTTCAGTACTGAGATACGAGGTTTCGAAAAGTAGTGACAGATTTGATAGTGAGTTTTGGTTGAAATTTTGAATCATCTATTATCTGGCATTTTTCACAGAAAATATAAAAATAAAACTCATGTTATGCATCTGGGTTACCCTTCTTTATAACAATTCCAAATTTCAAATAGACAGGATAAGTAGTTCTTGAAATGATTAAAGCGTTCTTTTTAAAAAAATGACACAAAACTTGACGATTCCATAAGAGTACTCCAAAATAAATAACAATAAGAATATGCCAATTGGCGAAAATTTTATTCTAATACCACAAAAAAAATAATGAAGCTAGAACCGTTTTAAAGATTTAAAAAAAAACGCATGTTCTATGTATCTGGGTTACCCTTCCAAATTTCAAATAGATAGGATAAATAGTTCTTGAAATAATTAGCCATGTGACAGACAGACAGACAGACCATAAGGGTTTCTTTTTTAACATTTGGAACCCTGAAAATAACAAATTAACATGAATATTAGCATCAGTTAAATGTAATTACACCATTACAAAATCCATACGGTTGTGAATGGATTTCGTTACTTGGCCCAATAGAATTTTGTTGAAGTTGAAAGACCGAATCCATATTCTGGTGTTTTATAATCCAAAAAAAGTAAAAGAATATTTTAAACACACGTGAAATGTAGGTACAAACTTCAAGATACTTACAAGTCTTACAAAGCCGACTATGGAATTAACATAATAAGGTGGTACACAATCTTCTCAACAAGAATATCCATAATAGTCATTTGTTTACGAAAATCACCATTAATAATTCACAAGGAAAAAATAAGTGCGCGAACATTGCAATTTGAACTCTATAGCTTACGAACCACAGTATACAATAAGGAGTGTAGTGAAGTCCTTTGATTAACTAGCGACGCTAAATAAGCTGAGAGCATTGTGGTTTGATTTGATGTAAGATTAGGTAAATATATGGCTGCATAGATCAGATAATTGGAGATAAAGCCAGGCGGAGCACGTTTTTGTTCCGTGGCTTGTAAAAGCTTAATATAATGTTTCCGAGGCAATTGTAATGTTTAAAATTATTTCTCATGTAGGGAGATATAGGTGGGTCAAGAGATGTTCAGTATTTTCATTACGTACCATTTTAGAAGTACGTGATTAAAAAACTTTGTTTTTGAAAATTTACAAAAACTGACTGTAATTTTTTTATATAATTACCGAACTTGCTCAAAAAAATTCACCAGAGTCGGTTAACAAATGCGACCTGTAGAGGAAGACAAACCATTATAAAAAAATCATTCTTTTTTGTCTAAAAACTAATTCGACGAAAAAATCTATTAAATTATCAAACTTGATCACATAATTTCACAAAAATTGGTTGAGAAATGCGACCTGTAGAGGAAAACAAACCGAAATCCTCCCGCAGAAACATGCGATATATCATGGAATAAAAGTTTGTTTTTGAAAATATCCAAAAACTGACCGGACCAACAAATTCTATATAGGGGACCTGTACGCAGAGATCTTCGTTTCACTCGGTCAATAATAAAGAAGGTAATAGGGAGAGTAAGGTATCTGACTTCGCGACTAGTCGTAATATTGCTTATACTAGGCTGGTATATGAATACCAGCCTAGTATGTAAACAATAAGAATGAAGTAACACACACCAGCAGTTTAGTTGCCACCGTTACTAAAAGACAGACAGTCTGCTAAAATATATTAGATAAAGTATGTACCTAGCTTTAAAAGAACCGTTAAAACATTTTCTGTTCTTTTGCTTCAGTGCTTCACTAATGAACGATCGTTGGAACCGTTTATAGCTTTGGTCTGTATTAAGTCCAAGGTAAACTAGCGTCAAGTATTCTCTCGAAAATTTATTAAAAACTTTCATCGAAACTAGCCATCGCAGGGGACGGGCTGTCGTCAGTTTTAGAAACTTTACCCATGATACTTTTTCTTTTGACGATTGGTCGAGAAAAAATAAGTTTCTTCAGTAAAGTGACCAGGAAAGCGTTCTTTCTAAAGAATTTCTTTTTATTACTGGAACCCTTCAAATAGGTAAGTTGACTCAAAACTTGACGACTTCATAAGACTACTCCAAAAGAAACAAGGGAAAAAATATGCCAAATGGTGATAATTCTATTCAAATATCTCAAAAAATAACGAAGCTAGAACCGTTTTAAAGTTGCTGGTTAGAGAGAGAAAACGCGACAGGTCAGTAACGTCATTGACCACGAGCGCCATAGTAGTTAATGACGATCGTTCCAATACAAAGGTGCGTTTTGCGGGAAAAAGATAGAGTATGCCCTCTCTTAAAACTTTGAATTTGCAATTATTTATTCTTTTGAGTTACTTTTGTCGCCATTTGATTAAGATTTTGATCCTTATTCGAGAAAATTCGAACTTGCTAATTTTCTAATTTGGTGTCAACGTCCCTATTGAGTTGTTTTGTGTTGATTTACGATTAAATAGTAGTAACAATTAGGTAAACGTAAAGTTATTCAATATTATGTAGATACTATTTAAAAACATCCAGTCTCAAGTGTCTGTATATTTAGATCTAACTTTAAGTTTATAAATAAAAGGCTAATTGTGAGTTTTTACGTGCTTGATCTGGCCCGCAGTGGTCACGCTTATTATTTCACGACCCGCTCCCGTAAACCCGTGTCGAGTCATTGGAATAAAAATAAAAAGTTAATTAAAAAACGCTAAGGTTTTAAAACAGACTTAATTAGAGTGATGTAAAAACGTGTAAATTTAAGGGCTTCACAGCAAGCGAGAGATAATTCTTTCCGTAGTCCTATTTAACTTTTCCGTGATACTGTACTGCACTGTTCCACTTTCGAAGTTAAATTAAAATAGTAGACTGTGTATCTACTCGTATGTAGGGTTTAAAATAAGCCATATTACCAAGAGATGGTTGAAATAGTTCGAGGGTTAAGGGCTTTCAGACCAGAGTTATTTTTTTGTTTATTTGCATCAGACAACAAGGCCCATAATTATTTACATATTACCTTACAGACTAACGTACGTATATTATCAATATAAAGAAAAAAATCATTTAGGCGACGTAACGGTGTAAAGTACACTCTTCCTCCTGCTATGTTATACACTCTACTCTTCACTTCGCTTCCATTACGATAAAATAAACATAAATCTTTGTTAAAAATTAAATCCACAGCGAACATATCAACTTAAAAAGTGTAGTAATGTTGGCCCCCTCAATCATTGGCCTCTTGAACGTAAATCGCAAGTATTTAGTGTTTTAAATTAGTCACTTTATTTTAGACTTTTAATCTACGTTATTACCAACTTTTGTTTCAATAATTTTAATCAAAATCACCGCAACTAGATTTTAGCAGGGTCAATCATTATACCTTTACGCCATTGACCATGACATTGTATTGTTGCCTATGCGAATCATTGTACATTTTTTCTACGTAGTGATCATGTAGTGATTTCGATACTATTTATATGCATTTATAGGCAGTGGCGGGCACAGAGTTGTTTGGAGGTTAGTAGAAAAAAATAAAAATAGAAATACAGCATATCAAATTCAATTTATTCTTGTTATTTTATTTTTCACCGAACGAGAATATTGAATGATTTGTATTAGTTTACTTTTTAAATAGGTATGCCTGGATCGCGTGTTATATCGAACGTTAGGTAAAATATTACATTAGGCAAAAAATGGTATAGACAAAATAACGCACCCCTGATCGATATAAAAAATATTACCTGCACAGCACTACCGTTTAATTTAGCACAATGATTGGCCGAACGGTATAAAAATTGGCAGGGCTAATACACTGAACTAGGTTTTGCACGTTTTGTATATATTCAACTTTTTATACAAGTTTGTAAGGACTAGTAACTTCGTACTAGTGTTCAGTGGAATTGACATGATGAGAGACTTCATTGTTCTCATTTGATTTTATTTTTTAGACTGACGCTCAGAGACCTTATACATCTCTGAGGATATTTATTTATTAGATTTTATTATTTTCATGTTGACGTGTTATAGATATAGCTCAAAATATTTTATTATGATTAGTGTACTTACTTTATTACCTTTTATCTTGACGCTTAGAGACCTTATACATCTCTAACAAATCTCGATTGTTATTAGTTTCTTATTCTTATTTTTGACATGTAACACTACATTTAATTAATGATACTTTGATTATTGTATTATTTTTATTTGATGTACCTAGATAGATTTTGACTTGTAAAAGTGCCCTTGAGGCCTATTTGCAGAATAAATGTTTTGATTTTGATTTTGATTTTGATTTTGATTTTTTATAATTAACTTTAGTTATAAAAGAGTTACCGTATTATTAAAGTTGTAACTTTTTCGAATTCTCATGTTCAAAAGCAACAAATTGTCAGGAAATGTTTATAGAGTTTGTACTTTGTTTTGGATCTAAGAAAAATCAAAGTCAATGTCCATTAAACTGCTTACCCTATGTACATACCTATAATTTGGCTCGGTATGTTTTTTTATACTCTACTTTAAAAATATAGACACCGCGAATAAACGCCACTGACCTTCCATTGAGTTGCTTGAAAACGTTACTCAAACGACTGTGAAATAGACCTAAAAAAACTTAAAGTTTTCAAGATCCAATCCAATGATCCAATTTTGAATAAAGCTTTTTGGTACGAAACGTGCATGTATATAGAATTCCTATATTATTTTGCAATTGTGCATGGGTCCAATTTAAAGATGTTTCAAAAGAATCTAGTTTCCAAGTTTCGTGCCAATTAGTCACTTTTAAGTGATCGTGATGGACCACTACGTTACAGATTAAGTAATACTCGTATAGTTGCTCCGTAAATATTTAAAAGTTTAACGTTGGCGGAACTCGGAATAACCACGCGTAGAGCTCCATTAGTGGAATGATATTCTCTTTAATATGTTCACCCGGCGACGAATCGGCACGTGTGACATGCATGAGATGAGATAACTTTTATTGAAATACTATATAAATACTAGGTAAATACCAAGTTAATTACACCACAATTTGAGTGCAAATAAATAACTTCACTGTAGTTTTCATTACTTGGGCCGGTTGATAATTGAGGATCTAGGTGCATTCGTAAATGTTATATAGAAAGCACCCGTGAGTCCAGACATATTGAAATATAATAAATAGGTCACTCACGTCTTTAAACCTAGAGTAGTCGCGCCTTCCCGTGAAACGTGAGTGATCGTGTGGGGAGTATTTTGCCGCCCATGCTTAATAGGTTTTTTTTTACCGGATATGAGTCATATGAATTTATAATTATATTTAGAGGATAGTATTAGACATAAACTATAAGAATAAGAAACATTTATTAATGTTTTATATTTAGAATTTTGAAAATAATGCTTTAAGTAATTATTTTTACTTAGGTAATTATTTTTGGTTTTTTGCAACATCTTTATTATTATTTGTACAAAAAAACACTTAACAGCTAAATTATGCGTTTTCACCATCTACTTACAACATGTATTTCATAAAAACAATCCTGGCACATGTACTTCAATATTCGTTGCACGTTGTTTTATATTTCTTGGATGGACATACTGCGCGTATGCCTTTGCGTATCTCAGATTTTTCTGCAGTGTTCAAGTCGGATCTTCTAATAATAGGTGGTGTAGTCATCGCCAGGGCAATTACTTTCGGAAATGTTCGTCGTAATAATAACAGGGCCAGTATTTTCCTTCTATATTATCTAAACAGGCTAAAAATCAATATAATACGATATTCACATAAAAGCAATATACTGTACGCAATGAAAAATAATAATATTTCAACAACAATAAAAACAACCAAGACCCACAAACTTTACTTACGTGAGTAGTCGCGCAGTGAGTAATTTGCCGCCAAACGCAACCCACCTGCGATAACCTTTGTCTCCTGCGGTCATCCGCGCACTGAATTTATTGGTATTTCTAAAACAAGGACGTGAGGTTACGGGAGGGCAGCTACTCGGACACTTGACCTTGAGAAATGCATAGTGTAGAAAATAACACGAATATGCGGGCGGCAAAATACTCATAGCGCGAGCACTTTAGGGTTAAGGTCGAATATCGTTCGACATGTTATAAAGACGTGAGTGACCCGTTTATTATATTTCAATATGAATTCATAAATCTTATTGCTTATGTAATGTATCTGCATTCGCATTTCAGCGGCGAGATTTGATTTAAAAAATGTGACAGCCCAATTTGAATGACGTCGCTTGTATGTCTATCTGTCTTTCAATGTGCTATCTATCTTTTTCTATTTCTTATCTGCCTTTCAAAATGGGATCAACAAAGAGATGAAACAACTATTTTTGATTGGTTTTCTTGTTAGGTACATATATGACTGCTATTTAATTGTCTTTATATTGACTTAGTGTTTGTGTTGTGTTAGTAACCTACTCGAAAGTGAATTACTAATAAATAGTAGGTTAGTCGTTTTAAAAGGCAAAAAAGGGTTTTATGTTTTTACATACCCTATATGTCTCCTTAACGCCAATGGTATAGGTTAAGGAGAAAGATAGAGTATGTAAAAACAAAAAAACTCATTGTTTTAAAAGGCAAAAAAAGCTTTATTTTGTTTGTTTAATTCTTTTAAAACGCAAATAATACTCAAATAATATGATGCAATCGTCGCTCAAAGATTAAAAGTGTTGAGTTATAACACCGGCCAAGTGTGAGTAAGCCTCGCGCACGAATCCATATCTTCACAGCGTCATACATTTGGGCGCCACGAATGAAGCGGGTGGGTTATTGGAGTAACATATACATATAATATCTTGGTTTAGGTTAAAGTTTGTTTTTGTATATCTTTTATTAATTTATCATATGGCAATTATTTCGAACCTTGAGATCTTCGAGAAGACAGTACGGTTGCCAGTTTTGTTGTACTTTTAGCACCACCCAGGGGTCAGTCACGTGTAGGGTAGCGGTGGGTCACCGGTGGGTACTCCCTACGGACGTGGTGCAACTACGATCCCCAATTGTGTATATTGTGTTTATATTTACCTATAATGAACGGTAATTGTAATCTATATTCTGTAAAATCGTGGACCGTCGAACGTCTTATGGCCTAATTAGTCCATTAGTTTTTTTTAAGGTGCACTCGACATGTTCATAGATACAATTGAATTTTGAAACGTTCTGCCGGTTCATGAGACACTGATAGACGGGCGGACGGAAGGTATGCGGAAGGTTAATAATAATTTAAAAACACATTTTTTCGAATGTATTCAATGTTCAAGTTATGACAAAATTAGTGCTGAACACAAGCTCCGGTGAAAAAAACATGGTCCATATAGACTAATCAAATGATATTTAATAAATCTAAAAAATATATACGATTTGCAATTAAAACCCTGCTATGTTATCGTCTTAAAATGGATTTTAATATAAAAATTAAAAATCGTTCAAGTATGTACTTGTCGGGCCACGCGCAATTTAGGGTCCCGTTACATTATGCGGACTTAAAAGTTTGCAAGCTTATATTTACTATGTTTTTGACACAGCTAATAACACTATCTATGAAAGTAATCAATGGAAATCGTAAGAAAGTTTGAAGAATGTAAGAATTCACTAAGGCTCGGTTTTATAAAGATCCGTTGGACCATATGTCGGTTTATTATGTCAAAAAATGTACTGAGTTACTGAAATTTGATCTGACATTTGGTCTAACGGATCTTTATAAAACCCGGCCTAAGTGCATTTCTTGAGCTTGGCTATTACTTATTAACTATCAATGTACGCTTACTCTTGATAGTTTTCCGGAATACCATATAAACGAATATCTTAATTAATCAAAAAATGGGTATAAAATTCCTACAATTTTTTGAACGAGCTATACAATGATGAGCTAAAATTTTGTCAAACGAATGCGTCCGCTAACGAAATCATAGTTTTCAATCAGAGAAAAATTGAAAAATAAACCGCCACAGGTGGAAGTTTAACCCACGACCTGTGGAACTCGTCAGTTGCTCTTAACCAACTGAGCTAACATGGGGTATCCCTTGTGGTGACGAATCTTTCAATCATTCAAATTATAAAAGTGTAATGATGGATAGTTTTAATTTTATTTTCAATCAAAGTGAAAAATTAATCGCCACAGGTGGGATTTGAACCTAGTGGGTTTAAATTAAAACTATCCAACGATATCCCATACGATGGGGTTTGGAAGAAAAAAAATTGCACCCCCACGTTACGGCAGGCACCCTAAAAAATGATTTCAAGATTTTATTCTACCGTTTGTCGGCGTAATTGATATGTATACTCATGCAAAATTGTAGCTTTCTATAGTACTTTCAACGGTTACTGATCTATGCCGTAAACGGACGGACGGACGGACATGGCGAAACTATAAGGGTTCCTTGTTGACTGTGGAACCCTAAACAGGCTTACAGTAGCATGATAATAAACTTGGATACAACTTAATTAACACATAGAAGGAAAATGCATTCCTGACCGTCGGGACTAATATTATATATTAGGTCGGGATTAAATAATAACCTAAGAAGTAAGTATAATAACCTTAACAGCGACATTTCCTTTGTTCTTGCCGAGGCTGCTTGGTATCTCCTTGAAGTTTTATTAGTATTACGTGTTAGTCGTGAAAACAAGTTTTATGACTTATATAACCAATAACGATAATTTAATTGTAACTGTGTGGACATACATTTTAAATAAATATATACAACTTAGCGGCAAATGGAAAAGCAATGGCTTACAGTTGTTTGACGTTTACTTGAGCATGATGTCATGTAATCATTTGGAACAAACAGGAGAAGTATTCTAACATAATAATATTTGTGGTCAGATAATAATCTGCTCAAGCATGACATACATAGGTACGTTTATTTGCGACGTCTAGTACTTTTGCATATATTTATCCTTGTTGCATATACTTCATATTTACGAGTGTTCTTATTTAAATAGGTAAATGAACAGAGTTAGGGTTAAGTATATAAGACGTGTTTAAGGAAGACCCCGGCATTCATCATTATATCTGGTACAGTCATGGTGTCTGCAAAGATAATTTTGTTATTGGCATTCATAACAATAATTTCGTTGACGCTTGGAGCAGGTGAATACGAATATATATTTTTATAGTTCAATATTTACTCATTCACTTCATTTCATGTCAACAAAATCAAACTAAGATTTATATGTATCGTGCTCTTCATCTTTGGGTATGAACAAATGAACATATATATGGCCTTCATTATGAGTCTATAGGCTTTTTATTTTTTTTATGTACCTAGACTAAATAGCACCCCAATGATTTTGATAATTTATTCAATTAAATCCCTAGGAAAAGTAGTATTTAAGTAAGGTTATTTTAATTGCATTTATCAAGAACAAATTTCTTCGTCACACTGTGGCAGTTATGAAGTAAGGCGACTTATTGAGTTGACGGGGCAGGATCGATGTTTGTTATTTTGTTCTTTGACATGAACTTACTTGGCAGGATAAAGTCAATATTACATTTGTGTACTAGTAATACCCTGCGCAGAAGAGGAGCAGTCCAGAGCCTGTACTCCGAACTTCGAAATCCAACCTTCGTATCGTGCCGTCCCCTTCACTCTTGTATTATACACTATATGAGTGAAATGGAAGGTACGATACGAAGTTCGGACTTCAAAGTTCGAAGTATAGGCTCTGCACTGCTTCTCTTCTGCGCATGGTAAACAACAGCACATAGTTTTAGGTATGCAAAAATTAATGAATGAGGTAAAGTAGTGTGATTCTCAAGTCTTAAAATTTTATTTAGTAAGCAAATGAAGATTAATAACAATGCCTGAATTGGCTCTACGTAATATCTTACAAACTTTTACTATGAATCAGTTTCGAGACTTAGCCTATTTTTACATGGAATGTTTTTTATGGAATATTTTTTTTGGAAAATAAGTAGGGGTATTTGTTTTTTTTTTATATAAACTTAATATTAAATAACTAGTAGTCGCACAAACAATCCACTCCCAGTACGGGAATATAAATAAATTTTGAAAAAAAAAACAATGTTTAATAAATTACTGTTTTTATATTTTTGCTTTGTATTTGTAACCATAAAATTGAAAAAAAAAACCGTTAGATTATAATCTAAGTAGTGAGATTGTAAACTGTCAGATTGTGAACCGAAAACGATTTTGTACTTTCCTTCAGCAAGTCAACGGAGCCCCGCTGCGCGGGGCTTTTCTTTCCGCTCTGAACAACCTAGATAACGAACGAACCTAACCTAAATTGCAAGTTTCATGTCGGGAGAATTGGGACCGTAAAATATTGCTTACAATTTTAACGCATTATTTTTCGGTGGATTATACAATCTTTTGACAATTAAAATCTCGCTAGTTGGATTATAATATAACGGTTTGTACAATCTGACGGTGACATATACACACAAATACCTAGGTGGATGACGATGGTGACACACACACACAATTTCCTAGGTCGAAAGTTTTGATGATTGATTTTCGGATGTCAAAATCTCGTGAACGGTAAGAGGTTTTTTTTACTGAAATTCAGTATTCGGTAATTAGATGGTGGTCTTACAAGATCCAAGAAATGGTTAGTGAATATATTTTTCGCTTCGTGAACTTGGTCAACATGTAGGAGCACAGTAATGGTCAATATGACTCGACTGACAGTTGACACTGACAGCTGACAGACTATATAATTATCTTGCCGTCTCCGCTGCGACAAATCAGGCAGTCACATAAGTGTAGTCAGTCGCAAACGGCAGCATAATAAAAATGCAAGTTGTCCCAATACGGACATCTCGTGTTTTCCATGCCTATTATATTGTACTTTGACCTTTATTTTTTCAATAAATGTTATATAAATAATATTAAACTAAACATTATTATGCACATAGCGTAGTTATGAAAAAACGATATAACCTACAAGATATTACCATTGAAATAATTTTATTTAAAGCAGAAAAACTTGTCCTTTCGTGCATTAATATTAAAATTAAAACTAAACTTGAGTAACTAAGCAGTAAACTATATCTATACTATTTTATAACAGCAACCAACGGGCCATGCTCCGCCGACGAAGTTCACGATGCATGCAGCTCCCACTGTGCGCCCACTTGTGAGTCGCACGGCGACAACCGCGTCTGCACTGCCATTTGCCTCCCCGGCTGCAAGTGTCGCGAAGGATTAGTTAGGAGGAAGGATGGACAGTGCGTTCCACTTGCACAGTGCTGTAAGTTCATGAATTTGTCAGCTTCTGACTGGACTAAGCTTCCACTTGACAATTCAATTCTTACCTGGCCGCCAGCAAGTACTTGCCATAAACTATTAGTGCCTTGCAATAAAGGATGGGCAGTGCGGTCCATGTCGCACAGTGCTTATATGATATATCATATCAACAAATTATATAAAATTTGTCAGAGTTTGACGGATACTTGATATTTTAAGAACTCTCGTGAGTTTCAGACTCGGCCAAATAGGTAAGTGATCAGTTTTTAGTTAGTTTAATATAGATATTAAAATATAATTAAATTGGCCAGTCACCTCTTTAAAGACAAATGAGGTCTTCGAGACGCTATTTGGAGGGTAGCAGAGTGGTAGCCGCCAGCTCCATCTAATAGAATATAATTAATTGTTTAAGCTTCTAATATCAAAATAACTAAAATGATTACGATACTATTGACTATAATGGGTAATGTAAATATTTTTACCAGTAATGTCTATCTATTTCTAGTCTTCTATTTATTTCTATTTTTTTTTAATACCTGTCTATTATTTTTGTGTCCATCTATTTCATGTATTTTGCGATTATTAAATGTACATAAATGAAATGTACAAACACAAATTAGCACGTAAGGTTAAACTGTAAGTGCTGGAAACGCGAGCGTTCATGATTAAGAACCCACATACTGAGTGAGACCTACTCGATCTCTCTTAGTAGAGGCTAGCTTCTTAGATTTAATATTATTTTTAATGAATAAGTTAATCTCTGTTTTTGTTTCAGAAATCCGAGTACAGTGAGAATATAGGGAATTGCGACCACCTAGAACGCAGTACCAAAGGTTTGTAGGAACCATTATAAAGCTGATGATGTGATTAATTGGTAAAATATTTTGTAGCGATGTTAAACTTGGTGGTCATTTTTTAATAATACAATCCTATAAAATATTTCGAATTTCATTTAACATTTGAAAGTGCTTGCGATTTTCTGCTGTCAAATATTGAACCGAATATTCAATATCAGCTCTTAAAGTTCGCGGCATATTCTGATCGGATAAATATAGAGAACTAAATATATAAGCGGGTTCAGTAAAATACTTATACATCAAGATATAAGATGTCACTTCGTTTCCATTTTTTTGAAATATAATAATTACAATTTCTCTCTCATGCGTGGGGCTTTTGAATATTTGGAGAATTTCATAAAGTGAGTGCTGTCACGACGAGCTATTTTAATTGCTTCATGAATACAGAGGACGTTTGTGCGAGGGACCTATTCTACGTTTGTTTCGAAATTTTGGCACCTGATAATCAGCAGTGTAAAAATAATTTTACAATGCTTATCATTTTTAACGTTTTTTCTACATCGGAAGTAAAAATGACAGATATCAATTTCAATAAACACATTTTTGCGCCATCTTAAAATATACATCCACTAATAAAATAACAAACATTGTGTCACTGTGTGAGTTACTGTATAATGCGCCTATTCATATGCTTACGTTAGATGTGAGTGTGAACACGGGAGAACGACCCATCCGCTATATCCGCAGAAGAAGAGCAGGATGCGCACGCCGGCGCTACGCGCATTTACTCCCCCTCGCCGTAGTGGACCGGGTAGTAGAGTCGGGGGACCTTAACCATCCTTTAAGTCCACGGGATTGCATAAGCTGTCAGTTATAAGCACCCTATCCTATTGCTAGGTATTTCGTGTTTCCAGCAAGCAATTTTTTTTTAATTTGCCGCGCATTTTTGTTGTGCCACGACTCGCTCGTCGGACTCTATTATTACTGGTGCTTAATTCCTTATCCTTTTTAGGATTCCGTAGTAAGCAAGGAACCCTTATAATTTCACCATGTCCGTCCGTCCGCCCCCCGCTTTTCTCAGTAACCGTTAGTACTAGAAAGCTGTAATTTGGCGTGACAATGACGCCATAAAAATTTTTAGGGTACCTCCCCTACATGTAAAGTGGTGGTGCAATTTTTTTTTCTTCCAAACCCCATCGTGTGGGGTATCGTTGGATATCTCTTTTAAAAATATTATAAGATTTGAAGAGTGATATTAAGCTTTGAAGTGATAATTTTTGCTATGGTCAAGTTCCCCCCCCCCCTGCCAGCTAAACGGTGGCTACTAGGCATGTGAAAAAAATCATGGTAGTAATATATACGATGAATTTAAAAGGAAAACTATTACAGCTAAGTAGACATTACCGTAAAGGGCAAAAATATGTATACAACACAACATCTCAAAAAAGTAGATCATCAGTTACTAAGATCAATAAAAACCCTTCTACGGGTCCGTAATTCCGCATATGACCGGTGACGTGATGGACGGGCAACTACGGAACCCTACACTGTGCGTTGCCCGACACGCACTTGGCCGGTTTTTTAAAGATAGTATTGTAAATGTATACTAAAATACCTAATCTTTCATATTTTCGTATCTCGGTACGATTTTTAAGCTACTATCCACCGCATATCGTCATAAGAAATATAGGTAGGACCGAATGTTGGCCATTTTGTGACTGCAATTAGTTGACATCTCAAATACAGTTTGTAAATGTATAGCTGCGCCGGAATACGGCCGAGGACCGACAAGTTTGTTAACATTTAAATCTTCACTAGGCCCATTGTTGAGAAAGCGACTTTAGTGTGCTCAAGCTCATTTACATAGACAAAGGTAGAATGAGGGAACAATGGTTGTACGCACAACACACCACACAGCGATGATGCTGCTTTAAATATGTTCGCTAACTCCATACGTTACAGACTTATAGTGTCACAAGTTGTGGCGCTTACTGTACGAAGCTATTATTCGGTACTAGTGTTAGTTTTTGGGTGTGGCTTCGCAGGTAGTTGTTAGGTCTGCTTTTGACTTCCTTTACACGAGTCAGGATTAAGACAAATCATTTGTTTATAAAGCCAGCAATTTCCTGTATTAGAATAGATACATTTATTTTGCCATAGTTAGTTTCCCATTCAGATATCAACTGCGTCATCCGTCAACTCTTTCACCATCCGAAGCCTATTCCAACTACATTCGATCGTTCCTTATTCATCATCTGACTGCCAGCACCATCAAAAAGTATTAATCCTGTATTTACGAGTACATGTTTAAGTATTTAAATATGTAAAAGAAGTCCTGAATGACTGACTGACTCATCAGCGCCCAGCCGAAACTGCTAACGCTAGAGAATTGATTTTTGCACAGTCGGTTACATTTGTAACGTAGGCAAGGGATAAAAAAGGATTTTTCGAAATTATCCCTAATCGTTTATTGGAGTGAGAGATTTGAAACTTTGTATATACTCTCTTTTTAATTACATTAATGCAATATTTCAGCGTTTTTTCAAAACATTTTGAGTGAAAGGGGTTAAAAGTTTGTACGGGGGACAATCTTTTTTAAATAAAATATTTGAAACTTCGTAAATAGACTCTGTTTAAATACAACAAAACATGTTTCAGCGTTTTTTCGAAATTCCTCCCTAGGGGGGTTAAAAGTTTGTTCAGGGAGCAAATCTATTTTGAAGTAAGAGGTTTGAAAGTTGTTGGAAACCGCATATCTGACTGCACCAGACAGTCTGCCAACAGGGAGAGATGGCGGGAGATCGTGCGGTAAGCTGTGTCCGCTTCTACCACCGACGACGTGGACGCCTCAACGTGACCACGACCGCTCTGCCATGAGCGAAACGACGGAGACGAGATATAGATTCTCTGTATAAAAACGCATCAGTGGCTTAGTTCAGCGCTTTTTGATAGTCTTTCGCGAATGGGGTGAAGAGGGGCTTCCAAGTTTGTACGGGGAGCAAATCTTTTTGGCACTGCGAGATTTGAAGCATCGTGTATATACGATAATTCAAAAAAAACGAGTCTATATTGACTCTCAGATTAAAAATAACAAAAACTTTCAGCATTTATCAAAATTCCTCTCCTAAAGAGGTTAAATGTTTGTTCAGGGAGCAAATCATTTTTGAAATGAGGGATTTGGTACTTTGGTAATAGAGTCTCTGTTTTAATGCAACAAAACGCATTTCAGCGTTTTTAGAAATTCCTTCCCTAAAGGGGTTAAAAGTTTGTTCAGGGAGCAACTCCCTTTTAACTCGGAGATTTGAAACTTCGTATATAGACTCTTTGTTTTAAATATAACAAAACGAATTTCAACTTTTTTTAATTTATTTTCCTTAAAGGGGTTGCTGCCCGTACAAACTTGGTACCCCAAGATTGTACGGGCAGCAAACCTTTTTGGCACTGCGAGATTTGAAACTTCGTATACAGACTCTCAGTTGAAATACGTTTCGGTACTACTTATTACCATTACCTATTATTAAAACGCAAGTTTGTTACGGTGCTTGGATGATGACATGCTTTCAATTACCGAACTACTACTGAAAATGTACCTAAGTACTAATTTTACAGCAGGCAGTAATATAGCTTATAGATAAAAATAACATGTACTAACTACCATTTATGCGCGTATCAAGTTTATGAGCTTTGAATTCTTTTTCCAAGATGTCAGGTCAATTCCGTTCTTTTTGACGAATTATTTGCAACAAATGACAACAGCATCTAATGATAAATTGATCTAAGCAAACCAATTATTTGATTCCACTCACACCTCAGATTTGGTTGAAGCCGCTCAGCCAACCTCGCTGGAGCGCACTCTTAGAGTATTCCAGTGTTTAAAACGTCCGCGTGGTCGTGTTTCCCCTGGATTTTCCCCAGGCCACTGTCCAACCACGCACTCCTATCCCTTTATTGGGCCCGGCCTATAAAGCCACAGTCGGTGTCATTGCACCAGGCGCCTTGCATTTGTTTACGTCAACATTGCGACACGACGGTGTACATTTACAGATGCTGAAAAATGCATTTCAAAGTTGTCATGAAAATATATAACATGACATATATCTGCGAAAAAAAAAATCTCTGCAAAAGAAATGTATTTTGTTTCTTTCTTTAAAAAAGGAAAGGGAATGTATTTCTTTTTTTCCCTTTACGCTGATTTGATGCTTAGGATATGTGATTACTAAAGAATTGATATACTTGTATATAAAAATAAAATCATTGATTCTTCAACACAGTATTGCACAAACTATATCAATGTAACTTTTCCTAGAAGGTATATAAAATATTAGAAAATAAGGCAAATTATAACGACTTGCTGAAAATAACATTGAGTGGAGCAATTCGAGATAACTTTTACTGTCAGTGGTAAAATTTTATTATTGCGTTTAAAGCGTTATAAACTGTTTCAAAGAAATGGAAAAGTGTTCATTTGTTGCATGAATTTTAATGTTATTGTGTTATAAAACGAGTTATTAGGTTCTAACTTAAATTAAATTGGCAAACAGTGCAACAGTGGGTTCTGCAATAAAATAACTGAGAGAAATAATTGCTGCTGATATTTGTCTCTCCCCTTGAATAGGGATGATGACTCGTGTTACAATTTATAACAATATGGATAGAAACCATCCAATTCCCAATGAATAGTAACAACAAACACGTTGTTTTTTGTTTACCTATGGGCCAAATGTAAATTGAAAGGAATTGTATGGCAACTATGTACATAAACACAATATGTCACGACGAAAACAGCAAATTTCCCTTTTTTCCATAAAACGGAAGTACGAAGCCACGCAGGCGTGGCGTCCAGTTAAGGCGGCTCATTAAAAATTGGTATGAATAGTAGATGTCCAATATTACAATGTTAAGTTACTGTAATTTTTTGTGTAGGTACTCTAAACCAGGGACCGGAACCGGTTACCCTAATCAGGGTTTTCCATAGGCTTATTTTGGCAGTGGTTCTAAAACCCTATCCATATTGTTAACCCTATGAAAGGTAACCTTATTGATAAGGATACCCTATCGATCGAGTTACTAACCAAAATCAAAACCCTATCAATACAGTTACCCCATCATAGGGTTTTTAACCAGTTCAACACAAAAGTAATCTTTACGCACACTTCGATTAGGCTGTATCACCTTATCGTGCGTGCAAGTATAGAATAGATCAGACTGATGAGGACAACCTGAAATCTGGAAATTCGGACATATGAAAGCATTTTTGTCGGAGCTGAAGTGGAGACACTCGTTTCACTCGGTCAATTCTGTGAAAAAAATTTTGATAGTTCATTCGAACGGTCATTTATTTATTTAAATATCCCGAAATATCCCTTCTGCTGTCAACACAGTGAATTCTCAAATTTCAACGGTCGGCAACGTGTACGTGACTCCTTTCGAGTTGCGGGCGTCTATAGGCTGCGGTGGCCTTTTAGCATCAGGTGGACCATACGCTTGTTTGCCACCGGCGTTGTATAAAAAAAAATGTTTTGACGAATAAAGTGAGAAAACCACTTTACTTATTCTTCTTATCAGTTGCTTACTAGTTTGTTCCTATTTTTCAATGCAGTAAGTAGTCAGATTAATCCTACACAAAATAATGCCCTTTCTAAAATAACCGTTTTGACTAGAGGCGAATACGCGTATAAAACATAATGGTCATAATGGTAATTTTGAATCTTTTACACCATGTAAATGGTTTTGTTAGCTAATAAATAACACGTGGCAATTAATAAATATGAGTTCACGTACCCTTTTTTGGTTAGTTTTTACGCAGGACCAGAGATTTCAAAATGGATAATCTGTGAGTATGAGTACCTAATAATATCTTTATTACGATTGCCTTTGTCAGTCGCTAAAGCGAACATCCTCTTTGACACTATTTGTCGAATTCTTTGGCATGTTACTTATCAAGCGATATGCAAGACCATAATATGCCTCCAGCCCCAGGTATAGTTATACCTATACCATAGTGTTATTTTGGGTATAGTGTGGTTATACATTCCTTAAGTTGTAGCCGCCTGTTATTGTTACTCGAAACTTAGAATTACAAAATACTTATATTTTGTTCCTAATATTAATCGAGAAGAAAATTAATCTAATTAATTAGTGGACTAAAAATTAATCGACGTTTGATTAAATCGCGACTAAATCAATCGGAACTCTTACAACTAAGTGTAATCAACCGTCAATTTTAATAATTAGTCGCGATTAAATAGGTTAATCTTAATCGTTAGTCGACAAAATTTTGCCTATATCTGACATGAGGTAACAGCAAGTGCGCACGAACACAGAGTCGTTAAACCGCCCAATTCCGGGATTATAAAAATGTTTTTTAGGAATTCGGGATTTTTGTGGTAGGTATCCGTATATTAATACTTGTATTATTGTATGCATACCTTTTTTTCCCGAGTTACATGAGAACAGAAGTCCTTCTAATTTTGCTTTTTCGTTTTTAATTAGTTTTTTTTTCTTCTCCAATTAGTAGTATGAAAAGTGCGCTTGCATTCCGAAATGATTAAAATTTCATTACGAACATTTTTTTTTTGATTACAAACGATAAGTGTGTATTATTGATACCCAATTCTGTGGCTGATTTTACAATAACACGTAAAATAGTTGAAAGATCACATAAAATTATCCATAAATCAAGCTATAAAGATGAGTTCAAGATGAAAACTGATTTTGGAGAAAATGTCAAACTTTAAAATCACTGCCCCGTAAAATATCCATTTTGGACTTATCAAATTTTCACGCCATGTACGGAAACATAAGAGAGCTTTTATACCACCCAGACATCTGGTCGAATGGGCCTGCCACGCACAGTACGAAAATCTGATAGACACACTTTTGGACCGCCACTGCACCCGATTAAAGTCACTATTTTTTTTACTTATTATGGGACTAGCTTTTGCCCACGACTTCGTCCGCGTAAACTTCAACTCCCTGTTTCATCCCCTCGGGTGGTGATTTTCGGTATAAAAAGTATCCTATATATTAATCTAGGCTGTAAAGTCGTTGTATACCAAGTTTCTCGTAGTAACTGTATGTGTTTCGTAAAATGATGTGTTCACCTGTATTTGGGGTACATAAGCCTCCAAACATTTTATACCAAATACAACTTTAACTTTACCTTATGTACTCTGTTGGTATCCCGTGTAATACATAAAATAAATAAATGTTTTAGTAAATTCATAACTTAGTACGGAGTGTGTTTACATTCCGTTAGTTATGATTTTTTGTTTTAACGTCACGGTTTCGTGACGTTGTAAGTTGTACTCAATTTCAAGATTTTCGAAATTACCTCAAACATAATTTTATGAACTGAAAGTGGTACTTATAATTGTTTCTATAAAGTTCTAGCAAAAACTTCTAAAGGAAGTTCTGTAAAGTTTCCTTTCTCTGAAGCGTAGGTACTGAAGAAAGAATCAATTAAGTGACCTCGGCAAAGGACGGCGTCTTTATAACAGTTTGCGGGTAACAAATGACGGTCAAAGGTCGAAAATGTGGCCGAATTCTTCTTTAGGAGATAATTTAGAACCTTTGAAATATAACCCGAGAAATTCATACCGAGTACTGGTTTTATTACCTACCTTTAAAGGCAACCACAGTTTAATTCTGAGTGACATCTAAATATAACTTCAAAATTCTAATGACAGTTATAGATAGCGATATTCTTACACTAACTTTCCAACCAGCAAATTATATACCAAAAAACTTGTATGAACGTTGTATTACAGTGTAAGTGGTTGTCACCACTTTAGCTGTCGCTTGTTGTATAAAAGCGCTAGGCTAATACCTTTTACTCTATAAGCTTATAGAGCCAAAATGTCTTATAACCGATTGATGTAAAGGTTTACATCACCATTTTTTAGAGATATTATAGCCTGGTGCTTAGGCTGTGATATAACCGGTACAAATCCATATTGCTTTATAGTAGTATTTAAAATCTCCATTATGCAACTTTTGGCGCTATTAACTTACTTTGAAAACTTCTACGGGCATTGTGCTGCAAACCAATTAGCAATATATAAATACTCTGTGAAACGAATTAATGATAGAGTCATTTTGAATCGAAATAAGAGCAATTATATTTTTAGGATTCCGCATGCAAAACAAAAGCCTGCTCGTATTGTTTAACTAAGTTCCTTGCTATCTTATATATAATATGCTATATTTATTGATTAATATTGCCACAGAAGTTGTGGTAGATAAAAGAAATGGAAATGCTCGCTTCCTTCCTAATTTTACATGATTCATAAAAAGGAAAGAAGCAGATTTACAAGAGAAAATAATCAATCAAATTAATTGTTGCTTTTGATTGCAAGTTAGTAAGTGCATGACTTATTAAAGTATTTTAAGTAAGTGTATGTATGATGTGTTGCCACGTATCATTTTCTGTGGAGCATACAGACTTTCCCTTTATTCATAAACTTCTATTAAACCTATTTTAGTTAACTAGCTGCTAAAGTTCCGTTGTCCTTCACTTTAACATTTATATTTGTGAAAAAGGGACGAAAAATATTTTAGTTAGCAGAGGTTTGTTAAGGTTTATGAATAAGGTGGTTTATAAATACGAACGTGTTCCTTGTGTGGATACATCATACACTAAAAAATACAAGCATACATCATCATTATTCTCAGCCTGTAATCACCCGAGCATAGGCCTCTCTTCAAGTACGCGACTCCATCCATCCATAACCATACATTAACTGGTCTTGTGTAAAAAAATCAAAATTAGAAAACCAATATTCTAAAAATGTACAATGTTGGTTTACTTCTTCTAACCAAAGATAATAAGTCTCTGTAGCAAGTAACAAAAAGCCTCGTAGACATGGAAAGACAATTTAAAGGTTATCAATATAAGGGTCCCCGATAAATTGACCTGAGTCAACATAATTGCGGGGGACGATATGGGTGTCTGCACTTTGGGGGCAATGACAGTTTTATTAAAGACTTGTGTCAACGACTACCCAATTTTGGGATGGGACTTTAATTTGGCTCCTTATATGAGAGAACCGAAAACTAATTTTGTTCGCTTTACATTAGATTGATCTTTACGAATTCATTTCGGCACATAATAGTGATATTTTTTTTATTAAAACAAGCGTAAGTTACACGTAAAATTTCCTCTGTGCTGATTTAAACGAGAGGATGATGTATAATTTATTATTGAAGTTCCTATCAAGTTGTATACGGTCATACGCTAGGTAGAAAAATTGACATATTTTTCTAAATCTGGGGAAACTGTTCTAAATTCTTTTTAAGAAAATTAAGTTTTCTCTCAGTAAAATGGTTTTATTATCGTCAATACTTTAAGTACTTCCCTTCCATGTGGTCGTGGCACACCCCGCATACGAGTTGATAATTATGTGTAAAAATCATAACCCGGAATACCCAGGCATAAAATTAGGATGGAAAATTTGATTGAGACGTATTTGGCTTTATAAAAACCTAGGCCTAGCCTTTTAAATACAGAAATATACCTGCAGCGTGAATTGGAAATTTCGGAACTTGGCGAACGTCTACAACCACCCCAGCCAGAGAGCTAAACCTAACGGTTTCAATTATATAACTCGACTTAAATTCATCCAATTACTTTAATTAGTATAATAACTGTAATGTAACGTAACTTGGATGTATTCATTTCATATATTAGGCAATTTGTTCGCGGACCACGTCCGTGAAACATCTCGCGGGTAATTTGAAAATACTGGCCACGTGTGCGAAATGCGTATATTTTATGGGCTTTGTATGCATAGGCAATTAATTAAATTATAAAATTGCGGGTTATATTGTTTCATGTAGACTATGAACTTGGTTATATTGTTTGTAAGCTAATGGGTTATCCGCTAATAATTAGGAACCAAACACACTTATCTTAACGCCGCACACATATACGCATCATTTCCTATCAATTGTCAATCAATCAATCAATTTATTTGCTGAGAATGTAATCTAACTTATAAGGTATTACATTTTTTTGTCTCTTGTATTCAGCTATGTACTCGTACGGCGTGCAAATATTTTCCGACCCGAAATAAGATAAGAATTTCCGTTTTCATGGTGTGATATGATCAAACAAAGTGATAAATATCGATTCTTGAACTATCTCAATATTCCATCAAAAAGTGGATATTTGAATGAAAAATAGTACGGTTTAACCAACGTGGCCTTAGGACGACTTTAATATTGAGTGACTGAGGGGATACCGTATTACATGTATTAGCAATTACTCTTAAAATATCCTCCGATTTATTCACCGCATGACAGAATGTATAGAATTTTCTAATTCAGTGGAAATTTTAGGCTAATTTTGTAATACTTCAGAGAATCACGAGCTCAACTACCCGTTTACACCGCTTTTTATTTAATTCTTACGAAAAATAAATGAATATAAATAAACCTACAAAATTTTGTAATCATGGAACCAAAATAATTTTTCATTATTTTCGATCGACCCGATTTTCCACAATCGTGCATCCAATTAGTTATTAATACCAGCTCGCTATCAATTGCCTTGTTTTTGCGCTCAAAGTTGGTTATTTTCATAAAACTGGTAATAAATCATTAACAATTACTGATTATCGTAGATTAGGCGTAACAATTAAAATTGAATGCTTTTAATTATGAATCCCTTTTGAATTCATTCGCAAAATGTTATTTATATTGTACATAATTATATGCATGCTGTAAGTAGAAACTTTTCAGACCACCCTCGCAAATGGTAGAAATTAAACTAGTATATGACTTAGGCTGTGACTATTATTATATTAGAATAGGTATGAGCAGGAGCTCCTGTTGTATATTAGAGACCGCGAAATATGGGATTGTCGGCTATCCCTGTTCGCGCCGTGGCTTGTATAGTGTTGTTGTAAAAAATACAATGAAATTTGAAAATTATAAGGTAACTCGGAATGAAATTCCAAGGATTCAGTAATAAAAACAAGAGCTGCTGCAGGGGCGCGGCGGCGGGCCCGCGGTCCGGCGCGCCCCGGAAACAAAAGGCGATCACCTTGCCGGCCTAGACCGGCAATGTTGTATGAAATTCCAGTATAGACCGCTCGTTGCGCTGCACAACATAACGTGATACTTCGCAGCCTGTTATAGCGAACATAACGTTAACATTTCATTGTATGTTTGAAAAAACATACAAACTTACTCAAGTTATGTGTGAATGCAATAGGTTGTCCATAACAGAATGTCACATCGCTCATATTTGGAGTAGCCGAACTGACGAAGTTACAGAACCACAGCTATAATACTCGTAACACCACTACTTAAGTATACTGTAGGTATGTGGTGCTGTATTGTTGTAGCTATAAGGTTACGAGAGCTTCCGAGGCTGCGTAGTGTCGAGACTGAAGGATCGGCATTTATTTGTCTAGCTCTTTAGGTATACAACGAATCGTCAAATCGAAATAAAATGCTTACCACCAAGCAAGCCGTATGTTTGTTTACCATCGTCCAGTGTAAAGAAAGAAGAATTCTATCATCCGTCTCTCCTCTGCGTGTCGTAAAAGACGACTAAATGGTACCATCCTGTGGTGTTAGTGACTGGGGAGAAAAGGTAAACTTGGCTAATTATTCCAGAAATGGCGCCGATGATCATAGCGATCTTAGTACAGAAAGAGACAGTACGAAAGAGTTCAGGATGCAACTGTATTCGGATAACGTAAAGATGATGATGATTTGAAGTTAAACAATAATAAACAAAAAAGTTACTTCCTGCCATAATGTAAGTTATATAAAATGTGATCTCAAAAATGAATCCCAAAAGGAAACATGCCTCTATTAAGGAAGTCCAGTGGAGTGTAATTATTTACCCGCCTCGTTTACAACTGGAACTACTAAAATGTAGTTTGACATTTGTTGGAAACTTTTAGTGTAGGTACGGCCAACAGGAAAACCGAGTTCGGAATTGATGTGGCTGGGTACAGAACTTGAAATAGGCAAGTAAAATAACAGAAAATCTCAATCATCTGGACTTAACTTTACAATTACCTACTATTTTTAATTAGAAAATATTGTCCTATTACTGCAAATACCTGTTAAGTCCAAAAAAGTCATTTCGAGAAAAAATATTTTGACGTGACAACGTCTTATAAATTGGTTTGTCGGGTGACACTTCAAGAAACTGCGTTACGCTCCGCTCACGTTATGCGCTCACAATGAGAGCGAGTGAGAGGCATGGTTAGCCCGCCTAAGAGCGAGAGAGACAGACATAAAAAGTCGTTGTCACGTAAAACTTTCGCCCGTATACCGACTTTACAGGCAACCAATTTTTTTTAGTTCGAATGAATGAAATCGAAAGTTCGTGTTGCATTCATAATTATGATTATAAAATTCGAAATATATTGTTTAAGGCTTAATAGTTCAAAAAATGCTGGTTTCATTAAATTGAAGATAAAAATACAATTGAAATAATGAAGTCAAGCAATTTACGAGATTTAAAAGGTTTTACCTGTAGACATGCATTATCGACACATGCATACTCGAGCAATTTACGAAACTTAAAAGGTTTTACCTGTACATATCGCAAATCGGTTTTATTGCATATTCCTTTAAATATAAGTTATACCCAAGTTTTCACAGGACTAAGCTTTATTATACATATGGTTTACTTATAATAGTGGGTTATTTAGTGTCGTATTTGTATGGAGCACCTTGCAGATTTTCAACAAAGGACGCCACTTGGCACAGTTGTACCTAATGGTCATCTGAGCAGATTTAGCCCTGTACCCACGAAATTCGTCCATGGTGGTGGGGGCTGGAGGGGGGTGAAAACCCCATTTACCGCGCTGCACTCTGAGCTCGATTTCTTCATAAGTTTAGTGAATAGGTCATGTTTGGTATCGTTTTCGTATAATTCAAGGATGAGGAATTCATTTCTGAAACAAAATTTTCACTCGTCCGTAGAAAAAAACAGAGTTCTGCACAAAACCTGAAAATATATATTTTTTAATTTTTTACAAAATGTTGCACTATAATTAAACCGCGAGGTAATGCACTATAAAAAAAATATGAGTTAATAGCCCATTTTATGTGAAATTTAAAAACATAAACTGTATTGACAGATTTAACCTGCACATGTGTAAAAAAAAATAATTCATGTAGCGGCGGAGCTGCGTACTGGCGAGAAGCTATTTTATTTCTACATGAGTTTAGAAAATGCGTCATGTTTGGTATCGTTTTTATATAACTCAAGGACGAGGAATTAATTTTTGGAACATAATTTTCACTCGTTCGCAGAAAAAAACAAATCTGCACAAAACTTGAAAAAAATTATATGAAATACTACAAATTACAAAATCTTACCTTACAATTAAACCGCGAGGTAATACACTATAAAAAAATGAATTAATATAGAATGTACAGACATAAACTATATTGACAGATTTAACTTTTAAATGTGTTAAAAATACAATACAATACAAATACTCTTTATTGCATACCTCACACAAATGAATCAGTAGGTAGAGGTAGACAACAATATAGAAATGAATAATGAATGAAGAATTATTTGTATTTAGCGGCGGAGCTGCGCACTGGTGAGAATCTATAGGGTTCTTCGTTTTACTGTTTGCTAATGACTTTGATTAGGTGTTCCTAAATCTAGAAGTAATATTTTATGATATTCTCAACTTCTCAACTTTAAAACAGATTGAGACTTGGTCCAATTGGTTTGCAAGGTTAAGAAATAAGAAATATTTATTCGAGACAAAGACAACAATTAATACAGCAAAAATAGAATATAAAAATAAACAAAAAAGTTGTTACACTTTTTAAGGGATCTACTGGGGATAATTACTGAAAATAAGGGATATATTACTGAAAATTAAAGCCTAACTACTTAAAGTAAAATATGTTTAAACAATTGGGTCATTAACAAACTGGCAGCGTTTCCTCGCTGAACCGCTATGCTGATGCGTTGAGCGAGCTTGTAATCCACCAGCATTTTGAATAGGTCCTTGAATAGTTGACGGGCACTGGGATGGGCCAAGGGTCTCGACACCGAACGGCATAAAAGTGTAACCAGTGCCGAGGTCCCTATATTTGTGCTTTTTAAGTTTTTCCGCCGTTTCGGCCTCCACTTCAGGGTGATTGCTAGTCCCGTGGAGGTGAGAAGGAGCCAGAGTGACTGTACAGCTTGCGTTTCACAGGTACTAGCGCCATTCCCACCTTCTAGGGGATAAGGGATATGCCGTCCGGCCACATGCCATCGATTCTAGCGATGCCAATTGGTTCAAGAAGAGATGGCACGTTGACTAGAGAGTGGCGGATGATGTCATTCAGAGCGGCCTATTTGGAAAAGCGGCCAACAGTTTCTGTCAATATCTTGCCATGGCTATCACCCGCGAGACCCGTGAGACCTGTCAACCAAACTGCCGCTAGGATACACCGGTGTGGAATACAGATAGGGAGCCCGAGTCGTTAACAATTCGCGATTCGGAGGGATTCAGATTCCAATAAGGTGCCAGTGTTTGGCGATGACTCCTTGGTGCCTGAGGCCAATAGCCTGGCTCGTTTTGCTCCTATGCTGTGGCTCAGAAGAAAATTAAAAGAAATCTAACACATCGTCGTCGTAGCTCCTCTGGCAGAATGGATGGTACCTAAATCATTACCCGTGCAAGCAGACTATCAAGTGTTTTTGGTCTCCAAGCCAGTAATCTCATAGTTTGAGGGGAGACCCCGTAGGATTTTGCCTATTAGATTGATTGAGCTGTGGACAGGCACGCCTTTTCTGGGTGTATTTAATACAGTTTCTTTTTTTGTCGGTAAAGGGAAGAAAAGCGCGTTTCATGCTTCCGATAAAGGCCAAAACAAGAAATTTAAAGGAGGATTTGCCGATTTTTGACAGATTTGTTATTATTGCTCTACAGGGTGTACAATCCAAATGGGTCAGTATGGAGAAGTCGGAAACTATGAGAGATAGCGAGATCTGTTCTTAGGAACCATGACGTCGATTTTAGATTTAATAATAATGACATTCAAACTTTTTTATTAACTCTCATACATAACCGGAAATCGAACCTGGTCAATATTTTTGTAACCGCGTTAAATAAAAAGTACCAAATTTGGCTATGAAATCTTGTTTACACACAACTGACAGTAAATTAGACTAAAATGCCCACAGTTTTATTAATTTGCAAAAAGTCGTGAATAATATGAATCGATCATCAATTATCTGAAGAGACCACTTATGCATATCTTATCTGCATCGGTATTATGCATTACAAATAGCGTTTATTTAAAATTAGAACGCATTTGTTCAGCGGGCGTACCAATTCATTTAAAATTTGAAGATGGAATACTGTTTTTGGAATTAACTTCAAATGAAACACGGCTTTTCATAACCTCCTCGTGTTGATTTTTGATAACTTTCACATTATTATTGTGTTATGTGTTGTGTACTGTTTATAAAATGCGTTTAACGAATGAAGAACAGTTAGATCTATTGGAAGCCTATTTTAAAAGTAATATTTTTTTTTAATGCATAATACCGATGCAGATAATATATGCATAAGTGGTCTCTTCAGATAATTGATGATCGATTCATAGTATTCACGACTTTTTGCAATTTAATAAAACTGTGGGCATTTTAGTCTAATTTACTGTCAGTTGTGTTTACACAAGATTTCATAGCTAAATTTAGTCCTTTTTACTTAACGCGGTTACAAAAATATTGACCAGGTTCGATTCCCGGTTATGTATGAGAGTTAATAAAATAGTTTGAATGTAATTATTATTAAATCTAAAATCGACGTCATGGTTCCCAAGAACAGATCTCGCTATCTCTCATAGTTTCCGACTTCTCCATACTGACCCATTTGGATTGTACACCCGGTATATTACAAGTGTTTATGTGAAATACTTATTATATTACATGTGAAGTTGAGATGATCTTCGGCATTTAAAGTTATTTAATTATTTATTAAATGTCTAACTATTGTCTTTATTTTAGATAAACTTTTTGCACTGATATCAATATACGGTTTCCAGGTAAAATTGTGGGGATACCAATATAACCAAATATACAAAAAATCGGAATTATGAAGATAACCAATCTGTTTTAATATTAAGAATATCATAAAATATTACTTCCTCATTTAGAAGCACCTAATCAGTTTCATTATCTAACAATACAATTAAGAATTCTATAGAATCTTACCAGTACGAAGCTCCACCGCTAAATATAAATTATGTTTTAACACATTTCAAGGTTCAATCTGTCAATAAATATAGTTTATGTTTATACATTCTACATAAAATGGGCTATTAACTCATATTTGTATAGTGCATTACTTCATGGTTTAGTTGTAGGGCAAGATTTTGTAGATTTTTTTTGATTTTTTTTTCAGGTTTTGTGCAGAACTGTTAAATAATACTTCATTAATTATTCATTTCCATATTGTTGTCTGCCTCTACCTCCTGATTCATTTGTGTGAGGTATGCAATAAAGAGTATTTGTATTGTATTGTATTTTTAACACATTTAAAAGTTAAATCTGTCAATATAGTTTATGTCTGTACATTCTATATTAATTCATTTTTTATAGTGTATTTATTACCTCGCGGTTTAATTGTAAAGCAAGATTTTGTAATTTGTAGTATTTCATATAATTTTTTCAAGTTTTGTGCAGATTTGTTTTTGTTTTCTGCGAACGAGTGAAAATTATGTTCCAAAAATTAATTCCTCGTCCTTGAGTTATACAAAAACGAGACCAAACATGACGCATTTTCTAAACTCATGTAGAAATAAAATAGCTTCTCGCCAGTACGCAGCTCCGCCGCTACATGAATTATTTTTTTTTACACATGTGCAGGTTAAATCTGTCAATACAGTTTATGTTTATAAATTTCACATAAAATGGGCTATTAACTCATATTTTTTTTATAGTGCATTACCTCGCGGTTTAATTATACTGCAACATTTTGTAAAAATTTAAAAATATATATTTTCAGGTTTTGTGCAAAACTCTGTTTTTTTCTACGGACGAGTGAAAATTTTGTTTCAGAAATGAATTCCTCATCCTTGAATTATACGAAAACGATACCAAACATGACCTATTCACTAAACTTATGAAGAAATCGAGCTCAGAGTGCAGCGCGGTAGATGGGGTTTTCACCCCCCTCCAGCCCCCACCACCATGGACGAATTTCGTGGGTACAGGGCTAAATCTGCTCAGATGACCATTAGGTACAACTGTGCCAAGTGGCATCCTTTGTTGAAAATCTGCAAGGTTGATGACACTAAATAACCAGCTATAAGTGACAAAATAATAGAATACAAGCTCAGTGGCCTGAGTTTTTTATATACTGAAAAGATAATAGGTTTTTCCTGTACAAATTATTGAAATATTAAGGAAATATTTTTTGTAAGTCGTTGAAGTCACTGATTTCTGCACAAACTAAATAACAGAATAACAGGTTTTAAGACTTTTGGTATGCAGTTTGTTAGAGTTTCATGCGTTTTAATATGATTTCTGTCAAAAACACGAACTGACGTACAGTAACGGTCTCAAAATAATTTTGAACAAAATCTTTTTATTACTGCTGATTTCTGATGCTATAGTATCCGAAATATAATTAATTCACAGAAGCTACTATTTTCATAGTTTGGAGAAAAATAATTAACATCGGTCTCAATCCTCTATTCCAAACACACTGTGTTAATAATCCCCCACTGGTTTAATACATTACACGAGATGACTTTCACTTTTCTGGGCGACTAGAAGAGCACTGTCGTGACTGATATGTAAGACTTATTTAGATTGTACAATTTCATGGCCGATTTCAATCATTCACAGGTAAATTTATATTGCTAACTATGTTAAATATCTGACTGCAGCTACAGACATAATCGGTTTTAACTGTACACATTATTGGAGTTTATAGAGTAAAATCCGGTATAAGTGACCTTACAACTTTAATTCCGAGCTGCTAATATGTACACTTAATTTGTTTTAGCTGTACTATGTTGGATGAATAATGAGATAGATATGTACGTACAAAACCAATAAAGTCATCTTAACTTCTTGTGGCAGTATGATATAGCACAACTGTGAGTTCGAAGGCACATAACATACAAAGACACTATAAATATACCACATACCATGTTTTACTTGGAGATCAGTTCTTAAAATCGTATATTATCCTGCACTTTGGAGGTTCTTCCTGTACATTATGCAAGAAAATGATCAAACTTGTCGTCTACCGGTCCCTGGGATCCCCGGGAACCAAAAAAATGCTATTGTTTATTGTTTACTCTATCAGTTTTCTATCTTCATTGGTACTAAATGTGAAGTTCTTTTCGCTAATCAAACACAGTTCGGTCTTTGCTTGCATTGTTATTTTTCCAATACACGAATTGAAACACATTTTAGTAGGTATTAAAAAAAAGTAAGAAAGAAAGAAACAAAAAAAGTTTATTTGGTGTAAACGAAATGGTACACAAAAAAGAAGAAATAAAAAATGTGGGTATACACCAAAAAGGTTGTCACTCAGCATATGCCACTGATATATCGTGACGCTGATTTTCAGGACAACCAAAAATATACATGTACTAGACTTAATCTAATATAACCTAATTGGAGACGACACGACCGCTTTTTTCACGTTTTACATACCTAGTTCAAATAACGTTCAAACTCAAAATATTCTTTATTCAAATAGGCCTAGCAACAAGCACTTTTGAATCGTCAGTTATATATTACATAAATTACTACAAAACTACTACGAAATGCAGCTGTATGGTGCTGGGGATACACTAATTGGAGAACCCTCAAAGACCTGATGTCAGCGGACCTGGCATTATGCGCCCAAGTCAACTTACTGTACATGTACCATGGTAACTGCCGCTTCACGCTACCAAACATCAGGGTGGCTAGATGCAATTTTTGACGTGTAGAAATTTTCAGGATAAGATGTTGGTTTAAGTATGGCGTGAGAGCGCGGCGGAATATGGAAGCAAAAACGTGCGCAAGCATTTTGTACGCGCTGCAGTAGCCACTGCGTGTGTGCCAACAGGCGCGGGTTCCGCACCGTGTTGAGCAGATGTGTTTCATAACACAATTCACCATCCATAATAATTCCTAGGCGCAACGCGCAGGAACCTGGCTTCGAGCACGCGTTCCACGGGATCATTGTTTATTTGTACTGTAAAATTGGCTCTGGACACCATATCAATTTGCATTTTAGACCCCAATATAATGTATTGTATTTACATTTTGCAGCATTTAATAATAGTAAGTTTGGCTGTGACCACTTACCTATGCGCTCGAGGTCCTCATTAAGTTTACTAATAACATTTGCTATGTCACTACTGTAAAAAATAAACAAAATAGGCCCCAAAATTAAACCCTGAGGCACTCCTCTAGAGACTATGCACAACTCAGACATAACGCTTTTACCGTTTTGACTACGTATTTCTACCAACTGTTACCGGTTAGTGAGGTAACTCGAGAACCATTTTATGGTATTATTTTCAAACCCGTAATATGCCAACTTAGAACAACAAAGAAATGTTAATTGTGTCGAACACCCTTGGAAAATCTAAAAGTGTGAGTACCTTGGCCTGGCCCTTGTCCCGAGAGGATAAAATGTTGTCTGTTACGTCAAGCAACGCAGTGGTGGTACTACGGAGCTTACGAAAGCCGGATTGCATTTCCGGTAAGATGTTATTTATCTCTTAATAAGTAGGATGTTATCTGGTCACAGACTGACCTTTCTAAATTTTAAGATAAGCACGGCAAAATACTTATAGGTAGCAGGTCTTTCATAAGCACCGGGTTGGAAACTTTTGGCAGTGGACGTAGCAAAGCAGTTTTCCAGGAGTCAGAGAACGAGTGTGTGGTTATTGACATATTAACTATGGCGGTAATGACTCCTAGGGTACGAGGCAAGGTAAGCATTAAGATGTCCAAAATACCATCAGTTCCTTGCGCATTTGAAGACGATTTTTAATGATTTTAAGTACCTGGTCCTCACTGACTGTTCCTAAACAGAATGATGATGGAAAATAGAAATTAAATTCATAATGAAATGAGCTTGAGATTATACAGTATGGGGGTCTTCAAGAAAGGAGTGTATAAATTTTTAAATTGTCGGCGACGCGCATGTGGCACCCCAGGAGTTGCAAGCGTCCATAGACTACGATGACAGCTTACCATCAGGTGGGCCGTACGCTTGTTTGCCACCCACGTGGTATAAAAAAAACGTTTGAGATCTTTGTAATATTCTTTACGCACTTCTGTTTGACTTGACTTATATCTAACATGGTCGGTTCAGGTCGATTTTTCCCATCTTGATGTTTAGTTGGCATGTAACAAAAGCATGCGAGCTAAGGTCTGGTATGTAGTTCACATTTACTTGACACACAGGTGCGTCGATGCAAATCAGGTCGATCATAGTGTGCTGTGCTCCATAAAATGAGTAGCTTGCTGCGCATGCTGGGTGAATTTAAAAAAATGATTAATTTTATGGAGTTGACATCGTTTACCGCCAGAATTATAATATTAAAGTCGCCCAATAATATAATATAATCAAATTTCGCAAACGCTCTCACGGAATAAGTAAGGGCTTCAAAAAACGGAGTATTACAATTAGTATTTTTTATTATCATTACTATTTGAATGGTAATCCTCCACAATAGCTCTTATTCTGAAAAATGTAATCGCATATGTTAAGGATTAAGTTATAGAGCTCTTTAAAAACACGCAGGCTGACAGACATGCGGATTTATGGTGCAAATTTCAGACGATATTAAGTATATAAATTCATCATAAATTACACCATTTAGTTTAATGCTCCCATTTCGTTAATTTCCCGTGTGAACTTTCGTATTTGACGACAAAATTATAAACGACATCTAAAGGCTATTAAAAACCCAATTTTCTTCCTCGTCAAAAGCTCATGAGTCATGATGACATGACCACTATAAATCGCTTTCTGCAGTTCTTTAATCAGAACGATATGTACTGATAACATAGATAAATTTATCTACTCACTGAGCTCTAAACAACGATACCCCACTTGATGGGGTAGGATGGAACCGTTTGGCTGTAAAACCTGTGTGACAGACGACAGACGGACGGACTGACGGACGGACTGACGGCCGGACTGACGAACGGACGGACGAACGCGTGAGTGACAACAATAGAGTTCCGTTTGAATCCTTCAGGTACGGCACCCTAAAATGCGAAAAGTAATTTTTAAATGCTACCTATCTCTACTAGGTTAAGCGGCTTACCAGTTACAGGATGATCGCCGCCGCTCTGGCGGACCGGGACTTTGAATAAAAGGAATAGTGTGCTTGCAGTTTTATCTGGATAAAGATTTACGTTAAGTGTTTCTGGATATTATGTCATAGCTTTCCAATAAATATCGGCGTCATCAGGAAACTCAAACATTCTGTGAACCAAATGTAGTTCCTTGAACGATCCAAATACTACCATAGTTGACTTGTGTTTACGCTAGTTCAGTCACAGAATAGTTAATAGTACTTATGTACAGACGGTTTTCTGACTAACAAACCGATGTTTGATAGCTAATATGGCATCCCGCTCGTACGCGCTTGCCGCATAGCACCTGGTCTTTCGTTTCTAGCACGATAGTGTGTCAGGACACCACGACACGGAGGTGTACCAGAGCCGAGTTTAACCAAAGCGGCAAGAGAGGCCTAGTTCTTAAAGTGAGAGAGAAAAAAGCCTATTAAAATTTTCTCTACCAGCAGTCAAAATGTAATAATTTTCGATATAAAAGCCAACAATTTTTGTGTATGTAACAGACGCCAAGTCTGTGTTTTGTACTTTAAAAGGAAAACGGAACTGTTATAGGATCACTCCGTTGTCCATCTGCCAACATCCTAATTCACAGGAACGCGTGATGGAAATTAAAATCTAATACTTAAGGTCTGGGTTCCCCAGGACAGCCGTTTATGCCGCACACGTACGCATATTTAAACACACACAAGTTAAAATCAAAACAAAATTGTTATTTTGTTCCCGCGACTGTACAGAACAATATGCCGAAATTTTAAAATCATCATTTTTAATAACTGTCATTTCAATATATGCATTATTGCTTCCGTTAAAGGCGCATTATATTAGGTACTACTGCGAATATATGATTTTAACTTTTTCCCCCAGGCTTCGCCCGCGTACTAATTATCGTACTTTCCTTTGTTTTTAAAAACAATAAATACTGCATTTAAGGAATTATGAAAAATCGCTTGTGAGGCACGTCTTTATTTTCCTTGTATTCCAAGGATTACGTCTTAATTCACGTGACGGGTGAAATCAAATTTAAAAGGTAATTGTTAATTTTCATGGCCTTCCGTTATTCTGATTGTATTTATTATTTAGAGAAAAATGAACCTTATCAGTAACCCTTTCAATCTGCATCATAAAATACAGCACATTATTTTTTGTCACATTTGACCGGTTCGAGTCCCGACTGAGGCAAGCGATTTTTCATAATTCCTTAAATGCAGTATTTATTGTTTTTAAAAACAAAGGAAAGTCTCCCTTACACAAAATGTGCTATTTACAATATTTAAGGTACATACATATATATATATATATATATATATAGATTGTCAGTATCGCGCTAAGTGAGGAAATCTGTGCGACGTCAGTAAGCTCACAGCACAGAAAAAAAAACATATTCCTATCTCAGCCCGCCAAGTCATGAAGTCGCCTTACATAGGCACAGTCAAGGAATTTGATTTCTGGGCCACTTCGTACATTGTCACAGACTCACAGTGAAAATCAATATGAAAGCCGCTAGAGCTCTCATATTATTGTCATTTTGACAAGGTACGAAGTGGCCCAGAAATAAATTTTCTTGACCACCGTACTTATCCGTTCTTACGTGCTTGTGACATGTTGACTGTGCCTAGAACGTTTACCAAACACGACAAACCTAAGACTTGACACGGTACGGTAGTACAGAGTACGAACTTCTCAAAGTCTGAGGTGCATTTCCAAAGACGAATTCGTACAAACATTCTCGAGTTACAAACACAAGTTTCGAGCTCGAATCTCGTACAATTTTGTGTGATTGCAAGTGTCAAATACCTACTGCTTAGCAGTGTTGAGCTTTCAAGGTTTAATTAGCAGATTAAAATACCGCTACGTCCGAACTATTAACGAAATACTTAGATTTACCGCAGGTGCAGCAATCAATTATCGCAGTCCCATACAAATTTAACTACATTATTCCACGTTTATTTAAGGATGTTTCAGAAACTTACTTAAATTAAGGAAAAGCAGAATAATAATTAAGGTGATAAAACCGTTCGTACATAATACGTTCCTGAACAGTACTATTTCGGATTATACTCACGGTAACTATTTATAAAATGTTGAATGAACCATATTCATTCATACATAAAAATAATATGATACACGCCAGCTTGCATTTGAAATAGTGGATTCCACGGATTAAATTGGGGTTTCTTGAATTCAAGAAACACTTTTTTTATACAATAAGGGTGGCAAACAAACACATTCATACACAGACACATACATATTATGGACATAGGTCCTGACTTGTGTCGGGTTGGAACATTGCGGGATTTCATTGAGTTCCTAAATTATACTGACTGTCAGGTTCTTACCTACATACCATGGGTATTGTCATCAATGAAACAACACGGCAGGCAATCATATTAATTCAAAACAGAACAGTGATATATTGCTCTACAACCCAGATAAGATGGCTCAAATAATGAACAGATCTTAATCAAACACGGTATAAACCCATTTCCAGCCCAAGGGCTGCCATAAAGTTCCGCACAGGCCTCGCAATGGGTTTTATAGGGCGAAATGCAACTTTTATTGTCTACTCGTGATGAAGTGTTTGTATGGCCAGATAAGTCGAAGGCATGTTCGAATTTTTGGTGTATCGATATTGTTTAGTCTTCAGTCGTCAAATTTCTTAATTTCATCGTAATTTTAAGTATATACTTATCACGTTATTCATAATCGTTCATCATGCCTATTTTCGTGAAATTGTCGCTGAAATTCATTTGTCCTTATATGTCGCTTTGACGTTAATGTTTATGAGAAAAGGACGAAACACTTTTTGGTTAGCAGAAGGTTTGTTAAGTGTTATGATTGTTAAGGGGTAAATATGTAATTAAAGTTGTGAATAAAAATTTAAAATCTATGTACGTATAGTTCTTTTATCTAATGGACGCGTGGGTGAGCCATGGTTGTGTGTTGATATATACATGCATATTGCTCTTTTGTGTGCGTTAGCGTAGGAGCTATTTGTTGTTATTGTCTGTGTGCTCGTATGTGTTACAACTACAACTCTGGCTAACCCGCATTCGTGAGATAAAAGTACCATACGTGGAATAAAGCAGATATAGATTTCTTATTCGCTATGAAATGTCAATTTCATAACACCTCAAAAAAGCATTATCGAAATCCCTCCCATGAGCAATACATTACTGAAATCATCCTTTTAATTTTAATAAATTAACATCAACTTGACTCACATCCATCTATAATGAAATGAAGACAAAATTGGACGTCCACTAAGTACACCACTAAACCAGACTAAACCATGACGCCTTGTTTGTCTTGTGAGCATCGGAAATGGGAACCTATAAACATAATAAGTGCAGAGGTTTTTGACGTCACCACTACAAATTGATAGCGATTACTCAAATAAATAAATATATTATGTCGTTATGGTTTATTACAGTGTCTAATGCCATGATAGTATCACAGGGATATGCAACAAATACAAAGGTTGAAAGACCGATTGCGTACGCGAAGCTGCGTTGTAATGTACAAAACTTTTGACGTGTAATGTATTAGTGCATTATAAATAAACGAACATGAGTATGAATAAATAATTTCATAAATATACAATATATATTCATGTGTAAATGTAATCGAAATAAGAGAGTTTAGACTGACATGTTTTCAAGATATCGTCAAAGTTTAAAACCTATAAACAATCTCTTTGCAAGAATTAATATTGTACCTACAGAGAATAGGTGGTCCCTACCTACTATAAAACATCTGAAAGTATGAACATTTTATGCGAGATCGAATATTACTCGTATAATACAAAATAAATACTTTAGCGACAGAGTTACATTAAGTTAATAGCATCAAGAGCGTATTCTTTTATTGTGTGCATTTTTCATATGAGCGAATTCAAAGTTGAATTTTACTTGTCTTGTTCGTTATGGTTTATTTTTCCTTGGGTATTCATAAAACCTCCTATCAAAACCATAATAGATTTTAACTTTTTTGAAACCCAAACGTAATGCGGTAATGCCCGATTCACACAATGATGAGCGCAGGACAAGGACGTAGCTATGCGATGGAATTAAATAAAAGTGTTTCATTCTCCCTTTAACGTATAACTGCGACTTGTATGTAGGACCATCATGGCTTATTGTGTGGAATTCACTGATATAATGAATTGTAACTAAAATAATTTAAGTAGTCGTTTATGCATGAGAGTATTTGACATCGTGCTATTATTTAACAATCTTCAAAACAAACGATTAAATATGTCCAAAATAATAATATGTAAAAATAATAAGCAGATTAACATAATTACATAAAATTGGTTCATTTAATTTTACCAATCGTTCTCAAGTTAAATATTCAAATATAAAGCAAGTTCAAAAAATGATCATGTAAATGTGAGTGCGTATAATGAAAGAGGAGAAGCAATACAGTCCTCCAGGATGCGAAATTAATGGCCAAATGACGAAGTTAATGAATTCATTACGCGACGAATTTATATCCATTGCTCCACTTACTTTCTTCTCATAATCCTTCAGGCTCCTAATAAATTAGATGTAAAGTAATGTATACAGAATTAGGCTTATCCTTTGAACCCCTCATGATCAGGGATCATCAGAGGTGACCGAGTGCAAAGGACGGTGAAACTTTTTTAATAAAATCAGTTAAGTGCTCATTCCCTCCCTTCCCAGGGTATAAATTTGGATAGGGAATGAATGTCCTAAGAAAAAGTCCGTGTTTGCAAGTAATTTATATACCTCTGCGAGGGACAAAAGAATTTTACATAAATTAGCGTGAAAGTAAGTCCATTTCTTCGATTTTTTAATATGATTAAATAATAATAATATACGAATAAGCTTTGTCGTAGGAACTATACTTGTAAAATAAATATAATTATGTCCAGCTACTTATAAGTTTCTACATACTCCTCCTGTGTAATGAAAAGTTCTCTTGCTTTTAGATTCCCTTGCAGAACATAAGAAAATACCGGGTAGAATTTCAGTCGTAATAGAAAATAAAAATAAAAACCCGGCCAAGTGCGACTCCGACTCGCGCATTGAGGGTTCTGTACCCGGGCCCGATCCCACTAATTCAGGAAAGATCTTAATAGCGCGAGGTAGAAACTGACCACCATGGTGCCATCTATTGGCTCAACTCAATGGTATATCTTCGATAAAAATGTCAATTTCACTTTACTATTTTTATACATGAGTTGAAATTACATTTAGAAAAAAAAAACTACTACCTCTTCATTGACAAAACAGTGGAATCAACTATAATAATTTATTCCTAAGGGTGATCTTCTTAAGCCACCTGCCATTAACCTGTAGCAAAATTCATTTATTCGGTTAAACAAACACGTGTTATGTATGTTATGTTATTATTACACGTGTAATATTTTTGACTCAAATACAATTTCACTTTGTAACACGGGTAATTCACACAGTAAACGCGTTCCAGCTAGTTAAATAATGTATTTAGAACGAAAATTTGCGCCACTATTGTTATGCCCCGGAACTTGGTGTGCAGGAATAGTGCACTTAACAATGGAAGTTGAGGCAAAGTATGCTTTATAAAAGATTATTTTCATGCACATGCCCAAGTTTGTTCGATTTCCTCGGGGGAGAAGCGTTGCATGCATCTAACGGTTGAGCGGAGGCGGGCACACGCTTATGGTGCAAGGGACAAGGCTGATGCTACGGATCATAAGGAATCAAATTAGTACTAGGTACATTTTATTTTATTTTCATTTTGTGTAGGGATAAATCACTTTATATGTGCTGGCATTTGGCAAGTTGTACAGAAAATGCTACTACGTAAAACATGTAACCAAACTTCGGAATTCTTAGCTCCAATATTCGCTGAGATCCTGTCACTAGTACCAATGAGATATAAATATTGTGAAGACTCAATTAAAAAGAACCGCACGCTCGAAGTACCGCACTCAATTTTGTTGATCTGTGTGGGAACTACGACAGACAGATACGCAGATACACATATATGTTATACTAAGAACATCCCTCGTTTGCATCACGGGTTAAAAGAATGTATTTAGTACCGTACTTTATTCATCATCATTATTTCAGGTGTAATTTATTATATATATTTTTGCAGCTACTTTAATTAGGTCGCTACAGTTACGCCGCTATTAGGCGAGCGGCAAGGCTTGCGATTGTCATTCTGGAGGTTGTGGGTTTGCAGTCAAAAAATAGTTTTTTAGTAAGCATATAATGATTAATAACAATGTCTGACTTGGCTCTACGTAATACCTCACAATTTTTTACAGTGAAAGAGACTTGGCCTATTTTTAGGTGGAATGTTTTTATGGGATTTAGGTAATTTATATGTAACACTAGTCAAAATAAAATTAATAATTAAAAAAAAACCACGATATACGACAGAAACATGATCATCAGTGATTTGGAGGTGGCGCTTCGGCGCATAATGTGATGCTAAGACTTCATCATTATTATCATCACCATCTCATAGCGAGACTGACGGCTATAATATATTAGGTGAATTTGCCGTGCACAGGCCTCTTTAAGCACATATATTTAAAAATATGATTTTAATCGCATACTTATGACTTACATTTTACTTACGTTGATGTTTCTCAATAGATAGGTATATGGCCTTTAAAACAGATTTGATATTTATAACGCTAAACTTGGCATGATTGTATTAAAACGCAATAAATAAGATAACTGACATTCGCAATAATTTACAGAAATACTGTTTGCACTATAATCTACATTTATAATAATCGTAATTGAACTAAAATAATGTTTTATTATATATGTAGGTACAAACTTCAATATGTATTTAAAAATATTATCAATAAAAAACATGAGTATTATAAGGCAGGTATCATCATCTCCTGGCTGTGCAAGACTTATAAAACCAGTAAATTATTAAAATATTATCCGCTATCGCATGACGATTGCTCCTTGCTAGTCGAAATGGTGTGAAAGTTGGAATAATACGCGACAATTTTCCAGGGTACAAAACACTGTGGGTGGTACAAAGTTCCACACAATTACCAAGTTTTGTCGTCTATCGTCATTTATTGCTTAGTTTAGATATATTCTTATTTAGTGCCTTAACAGCCTATTATCTGTTTTTCTACAAACAGCATCATTTTTGCCAAAAATATTTTTTTATGCCGACCGATCCGTGCCGAGGTAATAAAGAATGGCAAGCTTCAATCTTAATAAAGAAAATGTACCCGTAATATTCCAACATGACAATTCAATACGAAATTTCCTTCCTATTAGAGAATCTGAAAAACAATTCGCATTAAAAGCTTCCAATAATCTCAATAACGCTAACGGCAAAAACAACGCAAAGCAAAGGCTAATTTTAATAAAGCGTTAAGTACAAAAACTTTTTAAAACTGTCCTCTCGAATCGAATTGAAAAGTGTAGGTACTTTTCAATTTTCGCTCGGACTAATTGGTGATTCAAAAGAGACACCATCGGGCACTCTGAAACATCTCTTTTCATTACATTTGTTCAAATTCAACTTTCACAATGATTAAATTTAAAGTTACGCTTCGGAAAATGTATTAATTCGTAGGGAGTCGGACTTCTGTTAAAAGACCTTTTTTACAAGTTTTTAATTGAAAATGCGAAATATATTTCATTTGGCATAAAGATTATAAAATGAGTCGACTATTTAGAATGAATCAGATATAATGTTTTACTTAAAAGTAAGTTATAAATTAATTTTGGATTAAATACCTTATTCTTTTCTTTCTTATTCAACACGGAGCTACGTTCCAAAACTGGTATCGTAGATGTGGGTGTTAAGGCCGCAAAGCTGAAGTGGGACTGAGCTGGGCATGTCTGTCGAATGCATCCGGAGCGATGGGCCAAAGTAGCCACTGAATGGATAACATAAGATGATGGCTTCCGAGGCAGAGGCAGACCGGAAAGGAGATGGCGGGACGATCTTGATACATTTTGTACGTATTGGCAGGAACTGGCACACGACCGGGACGAGTGGCGAAAAAGAGGGGAGGCCTTTGCCCAGCAGTGGGACGCTATATAGGCTATAATAAAAAAACCCCTATTCTATGCCGAAAAACCTTCTACTCCGCGAGTAATTTGTTTTTTGGTGAGAAGTCATGATGTCCTTTGCTCTACATATGCGAGTAATGTAAGTCTACCATTTCCTCGCAGAATTTAATTAAATGCCTTGATGTAAGTAAAATACACGGCTAATTGTTGCGACAACATTTTTGAACGATAACCATCTGATGACAACGTAACTAAACGACGGGCGTCTTTAGATCAACATTCTTTAAGCAATATACCACCTTAACACCATTAAGCTTTCTGTTTATCTGATGCTCCATTTAGGATGTGAAAGTGAATGATTTAATTAGAATCCTATTGCTTAATGCGTTCCCTGTTTCAAGTAATCAAGTAATTTATTGCATTCATGTTGTATGTTACATAATATGTAGGTGACAAATATAACATTAAGTAGAGGTATCAAACATGAGCCCTACAAGGGCATCGCAATTGTTACCTGAAGGCTAAGTAATTGAGAATTAACTTATATCTAACAAATATTATTCTATAAAATCACAAATGCACCGTCTTGTTGTATAGTATCATGTAAGTAATAAGTAGGTATGTATGTGGCCGTAAGATATTACACACATATATATATATGTATATATCGCGTAGTTGAGAAATTAATGTTGGTTATTTATTGAATAATATATTATTAGGTTTTTATAAGTATTCGGTTATTTAATAGTATTTTTCATTTATTAAAATCTGCTGTAATTGATGTATAATTTTTCTTTCATTAACTTCTTATCTTATTTTTTTAAGTAATTTGTAGTATAATTGTATTTACATTTTTAGACAGCCGGAAGAATGGTGACCGGAAGTGGTGATATTGCTCTGGTTTTATTTCTTAAAGCATATGTTACAGGTGTTTCATCTCGTTTGGTGTAAAATTTGTTTTATGTTTACTAATATCCTGATAAGATTTTTTTGCAGTATGAAAATAGTGGGTGCTTCAGTGCCGTTCCTCCAGAGGATTATTCCATAGCTCAGCGCGGCATAACCGTACGTGTAATAAGTTGAGAGTGCGCTCTCAAAGTCAGTGGTTTTCTTTATTTCTCGTAGAGCGTATTTAGAATTTAGAAAGTCTGTAACTTTTGTAAGGGCACATGACTGCTGTTTCAAGAAAAGGTCTTCAATCGACTAATGCTGATTCATATATTATGTGAATTACACGATGTCTAACGAATCTTTTAAAACCGGAACTTATTTAAGCTTTCCATTGGGGGCCAGGAGAGGTGGGGCTAAATGAGAAACACCGTGGCATACTGTCAGCAGTTTCAGCGACTGGCAGCGAATGACTGTCTCATCGTCGACAATAAGAATATTTTGACGTCGCCACGCATTTCCTTCCCGGTGGAAAACCTTCAGATGTCTTTCTCTAGGCGGCTCTATATGACATATGAAAAATATAAATAATGATAGTTTTAAGCGATAAATTGGACCAATAAAGTTACCTCAACCCGATTGAGATCCTTCCATCATCCCACTATCCGCCAATGAATAATATATTAAGGTAATGAAAAATATACATTACCTGCTCGTACCGAAGGCAGGGTATGGCTACATTTTCTGCCACTCCGTCCGTTTGTGGTAAACCTGTACAGAACTACCCGTTTAGATTTATAGGGTTTTCATACGAGATTTACGACTGTCATTTATTATTCAGTATCTGCGGTACAATCAGATTTATGACACACTTTTGGGTATGGTTTTATTCGAATAAATAAACTGTATCATTGTTGCCATGTTTAACAGAAAGATTTCAAGTCATGATAACGAAAATGCAAACACCTGCCTTTATAATAAACTAGCTTTTGCCCGCAACTTCTGCCTAAAATACATTAATCGCTATAGAATGTTGTTGCAATTATTTTTATATCAGACGCTTACCTAGTCATCACTTTTCCATACAAACTTCCACGCCCTTAAAGAATAATTTCCGGAATAAAAAATAGCCCTTCCCGGGGCTCAAACTATCTCCATATAAAATTTCGCTTTTATCGGTTCAGCGGTTTAAGCGTGATAAGGTAAAAGCCAGACAGACACGCTCTCGCATTTATAGTATAATAATAATAAAAGTACTGAGTAACTTACATAATTGGAAAGCACCTGGATCAGATCACATCCACAGCTACTGGTACAAGAAGTTGACATACATACACCCCTACCTACACAATTATTTAAACAAGTTTACGGACGATCCTAGCACGATACCACCCTACATTACATCTGGAATTACATTCATGATACCGAAAGACCAAAATGACCTAACCAACCCAACCAAATACAGACCCATCACATGTTTGCAAACCCTGTACAAGATCTTAACATCCTGCATTTCGGAACTTATATATAAACACGCTGACGACAATAACATCCTGGCTGAACAACAAAAGGGCTGCCGCAAGTTTAGTCAAGGCTGCAAGGAGCAACTAACCATAGACGCTGTAATACTGAGACAGGTCAATAAAACCAAATCTGACTTATATTCAAATTACTTAGACTACAAAAAAGCTTACGATTCCGTACCACACTCTTGGCTGATACAAGTTCTAGAAATGTATCACATACACCCAAAAATAACTCACCTTTTAACTACTGTCATGAAAACCTGGACGACCCGACTTAAACTCACTACTCCCAATGCAATTATCGAATCTGACCCAATTAAAATACAGAGAGGCATTTTCCAAGGCGATGCACTGAGCCCACTGTGGTTCTGCTTAGCATTAAATCCACTGTCCAATATGTTAAATTCAACTACAGCAGGATACCAGTTACATTACACAAACATTGACAGACAGACCGAGAACGTAAACCACTTACTTTACATGGATGACATCAAACTGTATGCTGATAAGGAAAATGACCTTAACGAACTGATTAACCTTACTGAACAATTTTCAAATGACATCAGGATGGAATTCGGGATAGACAAATGTAAAATAAATTCTATTAAAGCTGGACAGATATACCAACATAACTACATTTTAGGATCTGGTGAAGCAATTGTACCACTTGACGAACAGGAGACCTACAAATATTTAGGATATAACCAATCACGACAAATACAGTACAAGGACACAAAACAAAAACTTACGCAGCAGTTCCGCCACAGACTCAATACAATCCTAAAATCACAGCTTTATGCCCGTAATACAGTAAAAGCCATAAACACATTTGCTATACCAGTTCTCACTTACTCTTTCGGTGTGATAAACTGGACCAAAACCGACCTCAAAGCATTGCAGCGCACAATTAACACGACAATGACCAGACTTCGAAAACACCACCCAAGATCATGTACTCAGAGACTGACACTACCAAGACAAGAAGGAGGCAGAGGCCTCATTGATGTAACAAACCTACATAACAGACAAATAGCAACCCTAAGGCAATATTTCTTCACCAAATCTGAATCTTCTACATTACACAAAGCAACATCACAAAACGATCGCAAATTTACACCACTAAATTTACAAGATAACACAATACAAAAGAATGAAAACATTACAGACGATAGGACAAAACTTACTGAGTGGGCTAGGAAGTCTCTTCACGGCAGGCATTATCATGACTTGTGCCAACCTAATGTCGACAAAGTGGCGTCGAACGCGTGGCTGAGTCGTGGTGAGCTCTTCCCGGAGACTGAAGGCTTCATGGTGGCGATACAAGACCAGGTAATAGAAACCAGAAACTATCAAAGATACATAACAAAAACCCTGACTTCCGATATATGTAGAAAATGCAATAGCTCCCCGGAAACCATTCAACATATTACAGGTGCATGTAAAGCAATAGCCCAGACCGACTACAAACACAGACACGACCAAGTCGCTAATATTATTCACCAAAAACTTGCTTACCAACAAAACTTTATTACTAACATAGAACCCTACTACAAATACAAACCAGAAAGCGTGCTAGAGAACCCTACAACCAAACTGTACTTCGACCGAACCATTCTCACCGACCGAACAACACACCACAATAGACCTGACATCACATTAATAGACAAAAACAACAAAACTGGATACCTCATAGACATAGCCGTCCCTAACACACACAATTTACAAAGTACAATAGCCGAAAAACTTACCAAATACATCGAACTAAAAGACGAAATAACCCGAATATGGCACCTGCAAAAAGTCATCATAGTACCGATAGTTCTATCCGCTACAGGCGTGATACCAAAGCAACTACATATCTCTTTAAAGACCCTAAACCTACCGCCGAAAACATACTACCTCCTACAGAAAGCCGCCATTCTTAACACATGCCGAATTGTAAGAAAATTTTTACAAACCGATTCAGAAACACCTACTTCAACCATACCATCCTCTCGCTCACGCGCAACCTTACTAACGACCCTGAGTACCACCGTAATGCCTACTTTGTTAACTACTGAACCACTTACCACACAAACTGCTACACCACCACTTTCATTAGTTAATGAAGAAATATAGAATATAAGACATATGCCTAAGAATATTTAGAATATAAGGTACACATATATAAGGAAATGTAGAATTAATATATAAATAAGAATATGTAGAATATAAGATAAATACACTTACCTGATATGCACTTGGCTTAGGCCCGTGCATAGCAGTATACCGGTTAAAACCGAGAAAAAAAATAAAAACCTGCAAAATAATAATAATAATAACGTTTATTCAAGAAAGGTGCTTACAATGCTTCACACTATACTTCTAGTATAGTGTAGTAGTTGCTTCTAGTATGGATGGATGAATTGCTAATTTTTTAATGATACGAACTGAAAAAATAAAAATATTAAGTACTAGCTTTAGCCGGCGACTTTGACTGCGTAGAACTCATTCACCGCTATAGAATGTTATTACTATATTTTATAAGGCACTTACCTAGTCACCGCTTTTCCATACAAACTGCCACCCTCCTTATAGGATGATTGCCGGGATAAAAAATCATATACCCTTTTCCAGGACCCAATATCTCCATATCAAATTTCATCTAAATCGATTCTGTGGTTTAAGTGTGAAGAGGTAACAGACAGACAGACAGATATACAGTTCACATTTTTAATATTAGTATGGATGAATGAATTGCTAACTCTGTCAATAATACGAAATGAAAATTTAAACATGCATACGCTTACACATACAAAACTGCAATCTTAATACCACTAAACTTTTTAAGAAATATTTATTCTTAATGATTTTGGTTATCTGCGAAATGATTTTGGTACATGACTGTGTGTTCCGTATGGAAATCTGCACCTAGCGCTTAAAAGTGCTTTTTGGAAGCTCGTAAATAGCTGTTAACTTCCAGAAAATGGTTTAAAGTACTTATCTACAATTATAACACATTTTACACCTTAAGCACATGGTTATCCTTGAGCTTATCTTATCATAACTGGTTAACAATTATAAGTTATTTTATTTAACAAAAATTGCAAAACTAAACGATGGTCGGTTTCATCAATTCCATCGTCATCTAAACCGACTGACGTATCCGTCCAATGATACGCAATTACTCTTCTACATGTCATGTTCTCTAACCGAACTTCATTGACAAGCTGACGTTCGACTTGTGATACCGGTAATTACAAGTCGTGTTTGGTTAGTTAATCGATTATTTGATTTAAGAAATCTGCCTTGAGAAGAAAGATGCAAGGATATTTGTTTGCCAATGTTCAACACTTTCACTGCGCGGATTTACTTTTAGCGCTACGTGTAGCAGTTACCTCCTGATTTATAGCAAAATTTTGGTGTAACATTTTGCCCCGACACCGCATCATGCGAAGTAAATAGGTAATAACTGAACGTACATGGCTTATTGTTATGATGTTTAAATCCTGGCTGGTGTTAATTTATAACATGTTTTTATGCTCAGAATAAAATTGAGAATGAACCTTTCCTTGGTGCTATAGTTGCTACCATACTACATATACTAAAAAATGTAATGGGACTCATTCTATTGACCCTTACGAAGATGCCAATGAAACAAATATAGGGCATTTCCGAGTTTGATTTTACACGAAATAGGTTTCTGTAAAATTTTCATTATTGTTTCAAGCTTTTATTGCTGGTTGTACCTTTTTCCATAATCATTAACTACTCATTGAGGCGTCTCCATAATCAGACCAGCTAGGTGGTACCATAGTATTGCATTGTTATCGAACTTTCGTAATTAAGTATATCAAATTCCAGCTCAATCGGTTGAAAATAACTGGTCTAAAATTCAGTTGTAAGGTTTGCCCCGAAATAAATACATACTACATACATACAAACATTGCAAGTTAAAAGCGTGAAAAATAGTTTTGTTATGGAAAATAGGTGACACTTAAGCTACAATGGTCTTTAACTGCGGTATGTTTCTGTATTTTGCCAAAATACTTTGAACCCACTCTTTTTCTCTGTCTGTCTTGGTTTCTGTATTTTGCCAAAATACTTTGAACCTACTTTTTTTCTCTACTAAAGTTTTGAAGTTCCAAGTAGATAGGTGCTACCCTTACATACTTACAAAAAAACTATTCGGTCTGCTTTACAAAATAAAAATTACATGAAATAACAATAAAGTTCATTTCTGTCCAGCCACATTTCAATTCTCCCAGAGAATTTCGAAAACAGAGCAAGTTGTGGCATCTGAGTGTAGACTGTAGACGCAAACAAAGACAAGCACTCAATAAGCTTGTCATGAACTAAGTGCACCGCGACCTGCACTTATGAGCCGATTGCCCGGGGGACAATGTCCTGTCTGCGAAGCAATTACGGTAATATGTTGTCAAGAACAATATTATTTCGAGAGCACTTATGAATGGACCTAAGCGCTCATTTTTAAGAGTGCTGAGGGGATATTTTGTCATGGCCGTATTCCACATTCATTTGCCCACGTTTCTTCTTATTTCAAGAGGATATAATTGTACTTATTTCACGTTTTCCGTATTTCACTACGTTTCAGTGATGTCACACCGCATATTTTGCTTGTAATCGTATGACCGATAATGAACGATTTATCTAATATGAAAATAAACTAAGTATAGTTTAGTGCCATTTCGAGTACCGACTTCTTAGTCATTCTCGTTCACTATAGGAGGAATCTCCGCGGTCATCAGAGGATACTACCACTTCGCCACTCCATACTGAATTAAATAGTAGTGAGGTTATATATACATATACAGGCTGTTTTTTTAACCTGACTGAATCGAGCTACTGGTAGTTTTGTTGCTGGTACGCTAAATCTGAGAAGAGTCCAGCAAGAAACTTAGCTAGGCCCGACTTCGGTCGGACTGACTCTACCCAGTATGCGGCGGTACCGTGGCGAATAGGGACTATATATGTGTCTGTGTTGCTGTTGTCGCGATCGCGCGGTGGACGTCTCCACTAGCGGGAATGCCTAAGTGTACGCGTCGTGACTGAGTTGGACGCCATAAGCGCAGCGTTCCATCTTATTACGTCGTCCGGGGCCGTGAGTGTGTGCCTAGGACGCCGGACCGATCGTCGAGTTACAACAGAGGGGGGAGGGATGGGAACGTAATCGACAGCCTTCCTAACTAACGGATTCCTACAGGGTGGGTACGAGTAACCGTCTAGACTTTAACCAACGAATGTAGAGTCTCATTGGAGCATACAAACTTTGCTCTACATGCAGTCCATAAACGCGTAAATTTTTGAGATATTTATTATGCAATACAATACAAATACTCATTTTTGCACACCACAATTAAAGAACACAGTACTGTACGAAATCACAATAGGTACAGGCAAACAACAGGCAGTCTTATCGCCAAAGAGTGATTTTTTCCAGATAACCTTAGGATAGCGGAAAACAAATCTAATCAATGATTCATAGCAGGTGGTGCAGTGTTAATATATGAAACCTACTAAAATTTACATGAATTAAGAATGATGTACATGCATAAAAATAATTAACAAAAAAAATAAAAAAAAAATTAAAATTTAATCTGTTTATTGCAGTATTAAATCACAAATATATTTACTACAGTCTACATAGTTTATAATCTTTTACATTTAAGATTTTATTAAACTATGGGGTGTTGGGAGTGGCTCCCTATCTATAATTTAAATATACATTTGTTTACTTATTGTGTATACATATATATTTATATTATAACTATGCTTACATTTTATTTTCTTTATTTATGAGTGCTTGTTTGACAATATTTTTAGTTCTATTAGGCTTTTCCATTATGCAATCTATGACTTGTCTAGGGAAGCACAATACACAACAGACAATTATATATATATAGAGTACTTAATTCGTGTCGAATAGTGCCTACTCGTATCTCTCACTTTAAATCACATTTTCATTATACCTACGCGATTAAAAACTTTTTTTTGACTTCACGTTAATATACCAATATACTAAAAGCTACAGCTACGCTAAGCTCAATGGTTACTCGTCAAGTCGTCAAGTCAAGAGTAAGTCGCGTTACTCGTACCCACCGTGTATAAAGCTGGTTGATTATTAGGTTATTTAAAAAAGTGACGTTTCGTTTATGACAATTTTTATCAGTTTGTTCTAATATAATCCATAGTAGGTAATGTTCCTTATAAACTGTTAAGTAACCCGTAAATGTTGGATGAGAAAAACTAAAAATAATTATGTTTAGACAAATATATTTCGGCGTTTACTTCAAGCTAGAATTTTACACAGCAAAGCTATTTTGTATCCATGGCGTGACTTCTGTCGCCGACTGTACCATCATATTGCCCAATGTTGTGCCGGCTCGTTGACATGCAACGCGCGATGTTTTCCAATTTATGTGAATGTTTGCAGAAATATATGGCGTTGTACCCTGGCCCTAATTTACGGGGTGGACTTTTGGAGAAACGGAACTACGAGTAAATGATTAAGTTTGTGTATTGATACTGCATTGTCAAATAAACTGCTGTGTAATTCACACTATTACGTCAAAAAATGTACTGTGTTACCAAATTTTGATCTGACATTTGGTGTAACGGGGAGTGCTGGGCAACCTGTCACGCAATCTGGCATTAAAAAAATTACAATACTGTGATGCATACTGTTAAATGTCGAATTAAAAATGTGCGTGCGTGGACTTATTTTTTAAGGGTTCCGTAGCCATAATGGCGAAAACGGAACCCTTAGAGTTTTGTCATATCTGTCCGTCTGTCTGTACGTCCGTATGGCACAGCCGGTTAACTCGATGACTGTAAGCACTACAATTAAGAAATTTTGTTGGAAGATGTATACTATGAACCGTTACATAAAAGTGATGTGAAATTACGAAAAAGTCATAGTCTGGGAGGGCACTCCATACATGTAACCGGGAGACGAAATAAAAATTCAATGCACATAAGTGTGTGGAGTATCAGATCTATCATTTCTAGGCTATCCATGGATAAGCTTTAAACTGATATCTAAAGGTTTCTAAAAAAATTCCATCAACCAAGTCAACCGTTGGTGAGATATATTAGCTGTCAGTGTCGTAAAAACTGTCCCCCCACCCTTCTAATTTCCAAACTATGAAGTTTATAATTCTGAAAAGGAATAGATGGTGTACATTAATAAATACTTTCAACAAAGTTTAGTTCGAAGTGAATCAAAAATCGTAGAATGTTCGATGTGTAGAATTTTTTATGAAGTTTTTAATATGATAATGAGAATAAAATACAATAAGCTAAATGTCCCAATGCTCCACACCTTAGTGTCCAATAGATTGACCTATTAATCACCTCCGTCATTATGACGTAACATAAGATTGAAAGTGCCATATATATGGTCAGTGTCGAGCATAGGGGATGTTTAGCTTAGATGTATAACTAAAGCAAACTTAAAAAAAGTTAACTATCACCATACGATAAGATATGATTTATTTATTTCACAATATACAATATCACTTAAGTAGTTAGTAGATTACTGTTTCTGCGGCAGGTTGGGGCACTCTCCCTCCAAATTTTTTTTGAGTTTTTTTTGCTCCTCCTAGCACATTCTCTGCGGCAATTTTTTGCGTGTGTGTTTTTTCCTATGAATATGAAATTAGAGGATGTAATTTGCCGCCGCCCGATGTTTTTTTTTTTGTTTATGATAGGTGTGACTCCGTTGTTGTTTTTTTAAAGATTCCTTTTTTGAGGTGGATTACGTATTTCCTTAAATCGATTTATTTTATTAAGGGCAAACGTCTGTTTTTGCGCTATTCCCACGCAAGGGTAGGTAATTTACACTTTGTGGATGGCGATATATTTAAAAATTTATGTTGACATCAGATAGCCGATCGTGAGAATTAAAATAATATATTTGGAGAAACCATAAAATATCATTGATTATTACGAAAACGTCGTAGTTTCTGTAATTTATTGGGTATTATAGTAAAGGTAATTTAGCTAAGCACGTTCGCACACACATTCCAGTTTTTGGATGGTTCAGTAAAAAATAGATAGAACGTGTTGTATCATGCATCCACCAGATGTGCGTTTTTTAACTAGGTAATCGATTTATTGTCTTATCTGCGACATGTGTGTGCGTGTATTATATTTGAAAGCAATAAAATATCATAGATTATTACAAAATATCATGCTATTCGTATTTTATTGGTCATTAAAAACCCAAAGAACATTGAAGCGAATCAGGTTGATTTGATATTTCAGTAAAAATCTTGTTAGAACCTGTTGCAACGAACAGGTGTTCGTTTTAGTAATAGATTTTTTTGTCTTACCCACGCCACGATATGTGTACATGTGTGTGTGTGTGTGTGTTGAATAAAATCAGAGCTCAAGCCGATAGGAACGTCATTCGTTCAGATTAGTTTGTCTGAAAACAGTGTCAAGTGTTAAAGTAGCAGTTTGCAAGTGTCGCAATACGAGTAGTAATTAACAGTTTTAATTTTGAAACTCTGTGTCTACGTCTTGCTACGAGTGAAAATGGAGGTAAGCTGTAATTTCTGTTTTGTTTTCTTTGTGACTATTTCTGTTGAGCAATAAAGAATACCTATCAACTAACTGTGTGTTTCTATATAAGCACACACACACATTACATTTGTATCAAGCTCCTCACTCATTTTTATTGTTTGTTTTAGATATCAAACGAGAATCCTCTTGAGTACATCATGAAAAGTTATTATTATGGTAATTTAAGTGATGATGAACCCCAAGGCTCAAAACCACTTAAAATCTGAACCCCGAAACGAACCAACAACATTGATGTATTTTTCGATAAGCCTAAAAAGAAACATACTACGGAATTTTCATCTACGGTCGCCCAGTCTACAAATGGAGGCACGCATTATATATCTGCTCGCGTAGATGATGTTACAAAGATCACTCATCTTGTTAAAATTGATGTCTACGATATGAAAAAGTTGCGTGGTGTCCCAAACGACCAACACTGGAAATTCGCAGATACTAAAATCAAATACTACACGCATGCTGACGAGGACGACCATTATTCTAACACACAAGAATTAATTTACAAGATTACTAAACAGATTGCAACTAAAAACGACTGCAAGAAATTTTTTATCGAGGCCAAGCCATAAATTATTTCTTGCTCCACCCACGAAAAAAGTCACCCTCCCCCACCAACGAACGAATGATTTTTGAGGCTATATATAGTTAGACAACCCAAAAGAAACCATACCGTATCTCTATCAACACCTGCCGAAGTCAAACTGCAAAATGGATCTACAAAACTCATTTTACGATGAAGATTTGGCTAAACTTTGCGAGGAGATTGAAATGCAAAACCTTAACTTTAATGGGTATTCACCGGCTTCACTGCCTTTATACGTCACTTATACTGGAAACCCTCTTTCGGCAACGTGGGAAGATGAAGCGGAAGACACAGAAATGGAAACCACAACAATATCCATGAGTGAAGATGCGTATGAACCCATTTGTTACAGTATTTTCGCTGACTGTGCCACAATATGTTCGTCGCCTATACCGCAATGGGTATCGGAGTGCGGGGAAAAGCTATGTGACATACAACAAGATGTAGACTGGATGTTTTAAAATGAAGACTGTATTTAAGTTAATGTGATGAGATAACCATTTAATCTTACTTCATGATATTTGTAGCCATTGTTCAATAAATCGTTTTAATTATCCTCCTGCATTTTTACTTATGTGTGTGTGTGTGTGTTATCCTGTGTAGGTACAGTCAACATCAAAAATATCTATACGCACTCAATGGTAAGGTATGTAATCATTACTTGTATGTCACTTTGTGATCGTACATTTATTTATGCGGTTGACTGTCCAACAGTAGCGGAGCGTCCATACAACTCGATTCCCACCGGCTTACCTAATTTTCAGCCATTACAGTTCTTTTACTACGGCTCATGACGAATAAGAAAGGAAAATTAATTCCGGCTTCCCTAAGAAAATTTTGACGCACCGCCACTGCTGTCCAATAAGAGTACAAGGAAAGAGAATAAAGACATTGTTTATTAAAATACTCATTTATTTCACATAAAAATAGATCTATACATATGGTTTATAATCAAATCATTATACATAGTATTTTCTGAAAATAATCTTAAAAAATCGAACATCGTTTTACCTCTAAACTTAAAATATATATAAACTAAACAGTATTTTCCACAAACTGATGTAAAATGGTTTTGAATTCCCATATGGTTAAAAACCCATTTCTTTGCATTTCTTATTAGAAATAACTTATGATAACCAGAAGGCTTTCTACCAAATGAATCAAAATATTCGCCATTCCCATTAATATCAATATTAATTGCTACCCAATGAGAGCCAGGTTTTGAGTCATCGTCTAAGTTGCTTATAATATAAACTGGAAGTTCCATGAAAACAGGGATTCTGTTAGCTGGAAAAACATGCGATTCTATAGCAGGATAATTTTTTTTCAAACATAACTGTAATTCCTGCGTGTCCATTGCAAAGTATTGTGTTTACCGATGAATTATTTACTGAGGTTTAGTAACAAGTGGTACAAATACTAATGAACCTATGTTTATATATGTACATAGTCTAATTAACTGTTGTAATCTACACTAACATCTCGATGTTTGTTTATTTCAATGATATTATCAAACTCTGCATAGACGACACAATTAACGGTTGTCGTAAGGGCCTTTTCAAATCGAACTTCTAACCGTACACTACCATGTCGAACGAGATTCCAGTGAGAGGTAGAACTCGCGGCTAAGTCAGGTGTTAAATCGAAACACATCAAACAATAACCGTTGCCATAATCTTCTCTACTTATTGAGTTCCCTTCATTATGAAAATGAATACCCGTTCCAGAAAACAAAGTGTGATATGTTGATACCATTAAACCGCTACTGAAAGATGGTTGTAATGTTTTAGAAGGAATTTGATGACCGTCCACATACAAACTAAATAAATTCATATCATGGTGGTGGAAGTTAAAAGGATTATGTTTTAAACTGCCATTAAATGCTGTATTATCAACAAAACCAACAATACACCTTTTTGGAACTTGACCGAGGAATATATTATCAAGTGATTTCCCTTGTACCCCTGATGGTATTGTAAGTACTTTAACTTCTGCTCTTGTGATGGGGTATTTTGCAGTTGTTGAAGCTAAAACCTTTTGATGTGCAAGCAAAACACTTGGGTTAATTTTTGTTCTTCTTATTATTAAGCTAGCATCCATTATGCGTACTTTAAGTTTTTTATCTTGACTGCACATGAGATTAAACGACTCTTTTGATCGTACTAATTTAACACGAACTTCAACGCCATTTATTAAAAACTTTTCTTGATTAAAAATGTCGCCGTGTAAGTGCCCTATCATTTCAACTTCCTTACTATCTTTAATAAATTCTTGTCGTTTAATCCATCCTTTGTTATCCGTATCAGTTTCATCCATATGACTCGAAGTGTCTTCATACCATAGCCCCCATGTAAGATGGGACTGTTTCGCTGCAGGTCCATAATTTAGTAGAGTTTCCATATATGCACGGTACGCATATGTATTATTAGGTGGTGATACTAGTTTTTGATTTAAATATATGTCCAATTGGTTAAAAAGTGAATGTAACCAATTATTCACTGGAGCAACATGAGTTTCTGCTGATTTGATCTTAGTACCATCTTGATTCACTACCTTGGCTTTGATATGTAGTAAAGTATGAGACAGGTCAATATAGTCATCGCCTGATCCTGGAACTTGAAATTCAATAGGACCGTCATCACTAAGAGACGAAATAGGTTTATAATGTATCCATTGCCCATTTTCTATACTTGTTTGCGTTGATGGAAGTGCAAATAAATCTAACTCTGACTTAGCACATTCGCATGAGTGACTATGTAAAAATGACATGATTTAATTAGAAAAAATATCGTTTATATATTTTTAATTTTTTTTTGTACCTCTCCCCCGCAATGCTTTAGGTGCAATGGTGCGCTCTTGCCTCTTTCGTATCAATTTATACCCAGATCCTGACATTAGAGAATCAATTTTTTCATCAGCCTTTCTTTTTAAATTACTGCTTGCATTCTTAAAACGGGACTTTAATGATTCATCGATAGGGTGTGAATTCATCATGTCCGATAAAAGACCAACACCAGCATTTAATGCTTCTTTCCCAACCGTTCTAAAACCACTAGATAACAGAGGGAAAACTGATCTAAACAGTCCTCCTAAAAAACTTCCTATACCATGTCCTCGTTGGTGAGGAACACCTTTATAAACAATGCCTACTCCAGAACCAGCTTGATGAGCATAGTAATGTTCATATGGGCAAGCAATATGTTGACGCCTATGATTCATTTTACTCGGTGAAAATGTAGCTTCACGCATGAAGTTCCGAACTGGAATGGAACCTTTCCACCCGTATGCATTCTTATATCAATTTCAATAGTATCAAACTCTCTGCGCAAAACAGGTATGTAATGTGCAGGAGAAAAGCATTTTATATGCACCATATATGTATTTAGTTGGATCAAGTGGTATTATTCTTACTAACGATGTCATAACATCCCCTACCATTTGAGGTTGAACAATATCTGAATATATAAACAATTGAGATGGTAGGCCCAAATATAAATTAGCAGGAAATTTTCCTAATTGACATTGAATAAGATTCGTATTCGGTTTGAAACCTAGCTGGAGGTTTAGTATTGGTGTGGCCTGTACGGAAACTATATCTTTATGTGAAGAAGTGACCTTGATAACTTTTGATATTGTGTCATACTTAAAATTCACCTTGTTTTTTAATAATAAGTTCTCATTAAAAGCAGATATAAAGTGATCCACGTCGTCATAGGTCGTTGCTGGAATATAAGACTTATATTCAACGGTAACAGGTAACTCTTCGTTTGATAATTTTACCTTCTTTTTTACATAAACAACGTTTTCATGTTCTTGAACATTATACAGTGAACAGGGGTAATGAAACTCCACTAATCCAACGACCCATTCTCCTTCTAATTTTATTGTCTTTGGGAGTTTGGTGAGAAAGTTTGCAGTTGTATTTTCGTTGATTGTCCTCTTGATTGAATCGACGTTGATCTGGTGTTTTTATATATTGGAGATTCCTGGAGCTTGTCTATCTGGAGACCATTTATATATTCCAGATTAGTTGGGTTACCTATACATGATGAAGGAACTTCAATATCTTTTAAAACTGAAGCAAATTCTTTCCAGCCGATGGGTTTGGGGCGTTTGAGGGGTCTCAGAGTATCACTTATCAAGTCAGCTATATTAGTTTCTGGGATAACTTGATTATTCACTACGATTTCCCCTTAGGAATTTTTTTAATGAGATGAGATGGAGTAAATTTTTCAGGGTAATTATGATTTGAAGGAGTACTAGTAGCGTCTCTTTCGTACGGTTTTGGGTTTAGCAATGTAATATTGTCTTCAGTTTCTTCCTTTTTATTAACCGTCGATTTCTCATATTCTTCATGAACATTATTTATACCATCAATCATTATCGGCACCTTGATCGGTTTTCGATCTGTTTCAGTAATATGCAAAAACCGTTGTAATGCTTGAGAATATAACGCCCATTTTTCACGATCTTCTATTTTACTTTTCAATATTTTTTGCATCTCCTCGCCTAAGCGAGATAAGGAGTTTAAAGGTGCATTGTCAGTGTGTTTGAGTTTCTCGATAAAATCTGGTTCTATTAAAATCATTTTCTTCGTGTTTTCCATTTCAACTATGTTAATGAGTTTAATAAACTACTTAAAACAGCCCCCAATATAATTGGTAAAAACGCACCACCCTTTTGAACTATAATAGTCTTTCTTAACTTTTGTTTTCCCTTCGAAACTAATTTTCGTAATATGTTCTTATGCTTATTTAACTTGTTTTTTTCTAAATTGTCTAATGGAACTTTTCCTTTTAAAACGTTATAAATGCACTCACAAATTATATTTATTTCATCTTCATCACATGCTTTAAGCAAAGCTTTACGATATTTTGGTTTCAGCGTATGCAAAGCTTTAAGTAAATGTTGATATGTAGTTACTCTGTCAGGCATCATTTAGAACTGACGCCAACAGAATGGCTACTGACATATTTAAACCCTTTTTTTGGAATATATACCGTACAATATTCATCAAATGGAAATACCTTACTCTTAAAACGACACATATCATCTGTGCTTTGTTTTAAATCGATCATCAGGTATCCATGTGCCGGCATAGTGGCATCTTTGTATGCTTCATCAACAAATTTTGTATTTTCTGTATAGACTTGTCGGGACAAGTGACGTATTTGAGTTTTATCTCTGGGATTTTTAAAATAAATAATGTAAGTTGTGTTCAATGATATGTCGCGCTGTCCTCTTCCTTGATGAAATAAATTTTGAGTTATATAAAAAACGCTTAAATTTCTGTGATGGCTACCTTTAGTAAAAATATCAACAATACGTCCATCGGACTCTCTCATTAAATCATCGATTATAAGCAGTTTAGGTTGCTTTCCATCAAACATACTTAAATCGGGAATACCTTGAACATAATCAATACCATCCAGGTTATAAAGTGGTTGCATTTCATCGTAGCACCACAGTACTTGACTAAATTCTGTATTACACATTTGTCCTGCATTTTTTTAAAAATTCGTGATAAAATTTGATTTTCCGCAACCACTTGGACCGGCAATAATAGCCGTAAACGGGTGAATAAAATGGTACATAACAAAAAAAAACAGTCTTTCCTCTCTAAAGGTTGTCTAGAAACTAAAACACAGTTTATGAGGTTATTGATATATGTATATTATTCACAATGTAATACAAACACACATTAATACACAACACTTATTAAGTACAAAAACTCTTCGAATAATACTTATTTATTTATTACATTAGTAATTACAATAGACTTAAAACTATAGGTTAGTACAATTAAATTCTATAATATTGACAAGTTATTACAAACTATTAAAAAGCTAAGAAACACACAAACTACTAACTTTTTAAAATAAAACCCTCCCTCTCCACGAATAAGAAACTTACAAATTGCGACAACTTAAACAATTTAAACATTTTATTGAGCTACCTACCTTAATTTATAATGGCCCCAAGCCAAGGTGTCATATGAATCCTGACAAAGATATCTTTTAGTGTCAGAGTAGGATAATGAGATTTTATTTATCTTTTGCGTAAAAATAACATGTTTTATTGAGCGAAATCGGCACATTTCCGATAACACATTTATTTTTTCATTTAGACAACGTTTATAATCGCTAATTTGGAACTTTTTAGACACACATTTATTGACTCCTTTAGCCTTAGTTACTATACTGTCCTCGACATTCAAAGCGTACATTTTAGACCTTAACCCTACAAATTCTTTTAAGATTTTGCCTTTATTTTCATCTTTGAAACATCCTAATTTTTTCTTATTTATACACGCAAACCCGTAAATATTATTGGGCGGATAATCAGATGTATCAAAATGTTTATTTAAATCATTTTTAATGTCACCATAAAAATCATCTGTAAAAATTTGATAAATAAAACTATCGGTATCTGTATATAACAACTTAACATTGTTTTTAAATTTCTGTTGCATGTACCCATAGTTATACATTAAAGTTTTGGATAAGTCTAATATACAGAAACCTAAGTAAATAGGCTTGTTATAAATTAATTTAGTTTTTTTTAACTGTACCGCTGCTAAACTTTCTGAAAAAATCGAAATGCTATGGAATTCAGGACGAGCTACGTAACTTTCAAGCCCCTTCACGTGACCATGATTTGTCCAGTGCGATATTAGTTTAACGTCAACCCTTTTCTCAATATTTTCCATAGTTTTTCCAAAAACTGCGTTGTTCATTAATTTGTAAAAGTCTTTTTCGAAATCGGTTATTGCAGCTATTCTTAATGAAGTATTCAAGTCGATATATTTTTTTAGCCAGTTAGTTTGCTTAAATTTTAAGATTCTATGGATTTTTGTTAAATTTAAGCCATTTTCTAAACATTGAATAAGATTTATATAGTGTATGATGTATTTCTCTATATTTTTTAAATTTGGAACCAATTTCTTTTGTTTACTTTCATCAATTATATGCTCGGCACAAAATGGTAAATCTGAATGGGAATTATGCAATGAGTCGGGGTATTCTATATCGACTTCTAAAATGTAGCCATTATCAGCATCATGTGAAATTTGGAAATCTGTAGCAGGGTCAACCCATTCAAATTCGCCAACAGGAAGATGTTGTGACATAGCCCAACCATATAAGTTATTAGCATCTAGGTAAATTAAATAAGATGAAGGTTCATTATGATCAAATTCTGACATGTAGTAATTATTTGATTTAGCATATCGATTGCTACATTGTGATATACCACCTCGAAGTCCTTTTTTAATAAACGCAACTTTATCGAAATCAGTTAAAAGTTCAAGTCGAACCCCGGTAATTTTTAGCATGGCATCCCAACTAAGACCAGGTGCCGTAAAATAATGAGCTGGATCCAAGCTATATGTTTTAAGGCACACGGAACGAAAGTTCTCAAATATGTCTGTTAATAGAAGTACATCTGTTTTTAAATACAAGTTAGAATAATCCAACATTGTTTTACAATTAAAATGGGTCCAAACATTTTGTGCGTGTTGATAATCCGCCCTTGTTATACAGCTGTCTGTTAAAGAACTGTAAAAATCACTTATTATAGGCAGCGATGACGCTTCAAGAGATTTGTATGATTTCATAAACTCGTACGGAAATATTCCCTTCTGCTTCAGAAGTTTGAAATCCCCATCTTCAGGGTATTGCTGCCTTAATTCATGAAATTGATGTTCTTGAAGGTTTCTAGCTAAACTATCTAAACTACTCGACATGAACCTAAAGGAATCAACAAATCTCAGTGCCAGGTATCTCTTATCGAATTTCAGTTGTTTGCTAAACGAAATATATTTTTCTTTATTTTGAGGTATAATATCGATAAGTCCTTCACGGAAATTCAAAGCTTTAACAATGAAATGCGCATCATAGTTACTCAGATTGTGAAAAAATATTGGAATGAATGAAGGAGGTATGAATTTATGATCGCACGACTTATGTACCACTCCTTGGAATTTTCCAGTAGTCCAATCATAACTGAAAACGCTTTGGGATTTTAACTCGCTATTACATATAAAACATTTATTATTATTAGCTTCCCCAACTTTATTTAAATCACTTTGATTTAAAGGGATTGGATTTCTCCGAAAGTGAATGAATTTATTTAATTGTGCTAAATCATTATAAAGGGTGTCCATAAATACTTTTGCGCAATCTGGACCCGTATACGAACGATACCGTGAAAGACTATCATCAAATGAACACTTGATAAAATAACCGAAACTGTACATTTCATGTTGTTGGATGTTTTTTGTAAATGAAATGAATGTAATGAATGTTGGATGATTTTGATGTATCTGGATCACAAGATGATATTGGATTTAAAAATGCTTCAAAATCTGCATACACTACAAACGGTAATTTAAGTTTACGCTGATATTTATGAAAAAATATCTTATGACTCGAAATTTCTTCATCAAGCCAATCCTTTTTTGTCTTATTAGAGTTTGGGAGTTCAACAACAACGTGAGCGCAATCATTTTTTTGATGATTCGTTAACTGTTCATTTGAATAGAATGCTAATAAACAGCCATCGCAAATATAAAAGCTATAGTTGGCTGTTGATATTTGTCGACTTACTAATCGAAATAGATTTTTTATATAGCAGTAATGTCCCTGACTACCCCTAGATATGTAAAGTAAATTTATGTGCGTTGGTTTACGGCATTTGGTGAAGTAGAGTGGACCGTTTACTTCATGTGTTTTAGAATTTTTATTATAATTTAATCCGAAAACATTAATGCTAATATCATTAAATTTTTCAACTCTATGAAAATCTGTTAATTTTACTGGGAATGGTATATTTGAAAATTTTAATTTGTTTTGATGCATAATATAGGATGACACTCTCTGTGAACTATCCTTAACTGGGTGCAACGCTGAAAGTATGGCCCATTTCAAACACTCGTGATCATAGTTTTGTACGTTTATTATTGCTTTTTTTGTCTTAATATCGTGTGGTAAATCAATATACGACGAACCACGCAATGGGTTAAATTGATTAATGTTCATATCAATATATTTTATCACTTTAAGACTCCATCCACTGTCTTTTTTTTTCAAAGTTAGAAATTTTACTACTCATCGAGTTTTTTAAATTTTCTAAAAATGTTTCTCTGTCATCACCTTTACAGATAGTCCAACTTAAAATATTAAAATCGAAAAAATTGTTGATCCCCTTAGATTCTTGAATGAATTCTGCATGTAATATAAAACTAACCTTAAAAATTGTTAACTGATTAATGGTGTCGTCTATTAGTTTATTTAGAGATGTCTTAACCCTCTCAAAAAAAAGTTCCGGTGTCTCAAATTCAATAACAGTTTTTTTCTGTTCTGATACTATCCTATAAGTTAATATCCTATTTCCAAACGCGGTCTCAATGAGTTCAACATTGGGATAGGAATGTTGAAATTTGAGGCAGTTATTTTTATGAATATTACTTCTTAAATGCTGAGTATAGTACCTTCTCGAAACGTTCCGTTTACAAGTTTTACACTCGACGGTGTCACCAACAACGGGAGTAGATGATGATTCAGCTGTGGTTCTGGAAGTTGATGGCTGCGGGGAATTAAGGATTTCTTGTTCCTCGAAACTGGCAGCTGCTGGAGTACGCGAATCACAGGGTTGAAAGGCTTCTTCTGATATACGTTTTCTTTTAACTCCACGTGTTACGGATCTGAAAATGAAATTTATCTTATTAGAACACCTATATACAACTACTAGCTATAGGATAAATACTAGCAGTCACTTAAGCACCGTAATACCTGATTTATATGATTGACAAAGAGAACAATACGCTTCCATGGGTAATACACCATCTATCTCATCAGAATGCGAAAACGAATGCAAAACCGTTATGTGCCCTTTGCAAGGGGTAATATACGGTTTAATATCGGGGTCGTGAGACATAGTTGCATCAAGTTTTCCACTGATAAACCACAATCTTAAATATTTATGAAAGCAATTTAATAACACTGGTTTGCTAAACATTTTAATATCCTCACTAGTAACTTCCAGCATGATGCTAAATATGACACATTTCGTTGAGAATTTTACTTATATCGAGTTCACCTCCCCACTACTAGCTAAAAATCGACGTAAACCTGGTTAAACATGTTTTTCTGGTACTTACTGCGGCTGATTTTCGGCTTCCAAACAATGTTGATAGAGTTCATCATCAAACAGCGACTTGTTAAGATCTGAAACGTCTTCACAACGTTCATAAAGGTCCTTATTGTTAAATGAGTTTTGTAGATCCATTTTGCAGTTTGACTTCGGCAGGTGTTGATAGAGATACGGTATGGTTTCTTTTGGGTTGTCTAACTATATATAGCCTCAAAAATCATTCGTTCGTTGGTGGGGGAGGGTGACTTTTTTCGTGGGTGGAGCAAGAAATAATTTATGGCTTGGCCTCGATAAAAAATTTCTTGCAGTCGTTTTTAGTTGCAATCTGTTTAGTAATCTTGTAAATTAATTCTTGTGTGTTAGAATAATGGTCGTCCTCGTCAGCATGCGTGTAGTATTTGATTTTAGTATCTGCGAATTTCCAGTGTTGGTCGTTTGGGACACCACGCAACTTTTTCATATCGTAGACATCAATTTTAACAAGATGAGTGATCTTTGTAACATCATCTACGCGAGCAGATATATAATTCGTGCCTCCATTTGTAGACTGGGCGACCGTAGATGAAAATTCCGTAGTATGTTTCTTTTTAGGCTTATCGAAAAATACATCAATGTTGTTGGTTCGTTTCGGGGTTCAGATTTTAAGTGGTTTTGAGCCTTGGGGTTCATCATCACTTAAATTACCATAATAATAACTTTTCATGGTGTACTCAAGAGGATTCTAGTTTGATATCTAAAACAAACAATAAAAATGAGTGAGGAGCTTGATACAAATGTAATGTGTGTGTGTGCTTATATAGAAACACACAGTTAGTTGATAGGTATTCTTTATTGCTCAACAGAAATAGTCACAAAGAAAACAAAACAGAAATTACAGCTTACCTCCATTTTCACTCGTAGCTAGACGTGACACAGAGTTTCAAAATTAAAACTGTTAATTACTACTCGTATTGCGACACTTGCAAACTGCTACTTTAACACTTGACACTGTTTTCAGACAAACTAATCTGAACGAATGACGTTCCTATCGGCTTGAGCTCTGATTTTATTCAACACACACACACACACACACATGTACACATATCGTGGCGTGGGTAAGACAAAAAAATCTATTACTAAAACGAACACCTGTTCGTTGCAACAGGTTCTAACAAGATTTTTACTGAAATATCAAATCAACCTGATTCGCTTCAATGTTCTTTGGGTTTTTAATGACCAATAAAATACGAATAGCATGACATTTTGTAATAATCTATGATATTTTATTGCTTTCAAATATAATACACGCACACACATGTCGCAGATAAGACAATAAATCGATTACCTAGTTAAAAAACGCACATCTGGTGGATGCATGATACAACACGTTCTATCAATTTTTTACTGAACCATCCAAAAACTGGAATGTGTGTGCGAACGTGCTTAGCTAAATTACCTTTACTATAATACCCAATAAATTACAGAAACTACGACGTTTTCGTAATAATCAATGATATTTTATGGTTTCTCCAAATATATTATTTTAATTCTCACGATCGGCTATCTGATGTCAACATAAATTTTTAAATATATCGCCATCCACAAAGTGTAAATTACCTACCCTTGCGTGGGAATAGCGCAAAAACAGACGTTTGCCCTTAATAAAATAAATCGATTTAAGGAAATACGTAATCCACCTCAAAAAAGGAATCTTTAAAAAAACAACAACGGAGTCACACCTATCATAAACAAAAAAAAAACATCGGGCGGCGGCAAATTACATCCTCTAATTTCATATTCATAGGAAAAAACACACACGCAAAAAATTGCCGCAGAGAATGTGCTAGGAGGAGCAAAAAAAACTCAAAAAAAATTTGGAGGGAGAGTGCCCCAACCTGCCGCAGAAACAGTAATCTACTAACTACTCACTTAAAATTAAACATAGTAATTTTTTAGGAACATAATAGCTTCCTTTTATTTTTCTCATTAGTCACAGAATTTTATTGATTCTGAGAGATTAGGGGTAAAAAAATACCCTTAAATAACTACAAAATAGGTTTCAGCACCAAACTTTTTGGCAACTAAGCGAATGTTCATTACTGCACTGTCCAAATCCAGTTACTATAATTGGGTGAATAGTTAACTTTTATCTTATACAATTGTGGGAAATCTAAGACAAGTAACAGAAGAGCATACCTATGCCTACGAGTATATTTCAAATTCACAAAGACTAACGTTGAAACAACCGACGTTTTCCTATAACACTATAGTAAACTAAAATATTCGGTATGCTGCTCTCGGCGGACCGAAAGCAAATCAATTAATAAAGTTTGGTGTACGAACGATTCCCCCACGGTGCGATGTGTTTTCATTTGCTTGTCGCATCTGGAATTTGTGCCTGTAGAGTGTGGGCGGAACACAAAAGTGCTGTAAGTATTAAGATTTACACTACCACTTGTATGTAGATAAAGTTTTATTTTAGGAAATATGAAATGTGCTATTTTGAAACCTGCGCAAACTATGTAGCTCCGATGTAGGCGAGGGTGCACCCGGAATATATGCCAGGATAAGAGAAAAAGCCATATTTTATTAAAATTTGTGTGTCCAAAAAGCTCTGTCTCTCAAAAGTTAAGTACCTGTAAGTTTTTGCTTTCAAATATCTTCGGGTAGGATAAAAAAATAAAAGCGGATTTGAATGAGTAATAAGTGTATCGGAAAGTAAACGGATACGAACTGATAGTATTTATTTGAATATTTCATTGCGAAAAGGAACCCTTTGAACCGGAATGACTTGACACCAACTGACAAGTACTGAAATACGCATATAATCTATGATTAGATTAAGATATTCGCAAAAAATAGAAAATGATTTTCGTTCCGATTCATTCGTTATATTTTTATTACTGGACTGTTTTGCTACAAACATCAACTTTAATGTGATGTAATGTAACTTAAATGTAATGTAACTGTAATGCAATATTAATTTTGAATTAACGTATACAAAATGCGAAACTCTGGGTTGTGTTGAGAATAAGGGACCTGCATTATGTCTCTAGCTGTCAAAACAAGTAATCTTCAAGTGATTCTTCTGGAGTCCTAAGCGTTCATATAGCCATAGGCTACGGTGTCAACTTACTCTCAGGCAGGTCGTTGTATAAAGATGCTTCTAGATGGACCATACTTTTCCTGAAATGTGTGGCCGGCAACTATGGTCGTCTTAAATTTTAAATCAGAAGGGAAAATTTAAAAATTAAGGCTCTGAGCAGGATTCGAACCTGCCACGTCCTGGCATACGCGGCCAATCACTCTAGCCAAGTGAGCTGTCGGAGCAACATTACTAGGTTTCCAAAATTTTCAATCAGTTCCCTCCTACAACGCCTTAGGGAGGGGGGTAGCTTCGAATCCTGCTCGGAGCCTAGATTTTTTCCCTTTTTATTTTTAAACTAGCTTTTGCCCGCGACTTCGTTCGCGTGGAACCCCTGTACGTATAGAGTTTCAGAGTAAGTAGAAAAGATGTGTGTAAAGAAGATGAAATAACATTGGTCCCTTTGATACCTACTTTCTATGTTATACTTTTCTTTTTATACTGCATGGTTTCATGCATAATTAGTCTCAAGTCTATAGTATAGTTGTATAATACAGTATGGTCTATTTATGCATGAAGCCATAGAATTTATCGTGAACGTACACGTCCATTAAATACAATTAACCAATAATTTCTACATCTCAAGAACGAATCATCAAGTAGGTGGTACAGCTTACGCCATCTAGTGATGAATCGATGCTTAAGTCTCACGTATCTATTCTAACGCTGTATAGAGAGGGATTAAAAAAAACACTGAATTACATTTTAACTATTAACTATTTAAACAAACAGTCGCCATATCAGAAAAAATTAAAGCTTTTTTTAAAAATATCGTAAAATATAAATAAAACGCTCTAACGACCAATTAGTAGGTACAGGTTACGACATCTAGCGACGAATAGATTCTAACCTCATTCTATGCTGTATATTCTTCGTAAGTTTTTCGCCAGCAGAACCTAATATTCCTAATAAATAGTCTCGTCTGTATATATTAGGATAATAAGCTTTTGCCCGCGACTTCGTCTGGGTAGAACTCGGTCATTGCGTTAGAATGTTATTGCTATTATTTTATTTCAGGCGCTTACACCTAATTACCTTTCTTCCATACAAAGTTCCACCCCCTTAATTGATGATTTCCGGGATAAAAGTATCCTATGTCCATCCCTGGGATTCAAACTATATCCATAGCAAATTTCATCTAAATCGGTTCAGTGGTTCAAAAGTAAGTGGTAACAGACAGACAGACATACTTTAACATTTGTAACCCGCCACAACTTTGCACGGGTAGGGCAGTTTTTTAATCTATTTTAACTGAAATTCTATTCGCCAAATATGAAGTCACTCACTTTAAAAAACTCAGGTTGTCCATACAATGTCTCAATCTCCTTTTCACCCCTTCAGAGGGTGAATTTTAAAAAACGCTGTAATCAGTTTTCTTCATATTTAATGCTAGGTCTACAAACGAAATTTCAAGCTCCTCGTTAAAAAAATTGCTCCCCATACAAACTTTCAACCCCCGTTTCACCCCTTTAGAGGACGAATTTCGAAAAACGCTGAAAACTGTTTTCTTTAGTTTTAATGGTTAGTCTGTTAAGGGGGTTTGAAGTCTCTATCTTAACGAAAATTTTATTTTCCATACAAAAAGGCCACCCCTTATGACCTATGTCCTATTCTGATATCTAAGCTACAATACTGGAAAGTTTCATAGAGATCCGTTCAGTAGTTTTTGTGATTAAGCGGAACGTACATCCATCCGCACAAACATTCACGTTTATAATATTATTAGGATTAGGATTAGGATTATTAGGATTAGGACTAGGATTTGTAAGACGGTTGCGTTAGTAGACGTTACCTACTGCTTGATACAGAGGCCGGGAAGTAAGGGGTTGCCGGCCGAGTACATATAGACGTTGTTGGCAACCCCTTTTCACGCCGAGGTATATATAGTGCTTCTCTCAAACATGCAATGAAATTAATTAAAAAAACTCCAAATCAAATTTTAATTTCTAAAGAAACTAGAAGTAAATAAGACAAATAATTCAATTACTTTAAAAAATCAATTTTGCCTCCAAAATGATTTAAAAAATACCTTCACGGTTTGAGTAGATATTTTTACCGCTAAAATTTAGATGAAATATTTTAAATCTGTATTTTTGTAGTTAAATTTGCAATTAAAATTATTCGACTGATCGTTAATAATGTGTTATTTATTATTATGTTCATGTCGATTTTATGTAAATAAAACAGCAAAATATAGCAAACATCGCTTATTTTATTTTTTTAATAATCGTAGTGGCAGAATGTCATGACGAACCAAAAAGCAAATAATTGCTTATGGCTGAACGACGTGATGCTGTGTCACAAATAAATGTGGAATGGAAATTAAAAAAGAGCACCTTGTAGGCCTCCAACTTTGTATGAAATTCCTTTAAAGACCTCTCGTCTAGCCGCACCCGAAGCGTGACACTTCGCAGCCTATGATAAGGAACATAACCTCAATATTTCATTTCATGTTTGAGAAAAATTGATTTATAGTCTTGCTTTTACTCCTAAACCAGAACAAAACTTCCATAGTTGCTGGCTACACATTTCAGGAAAAGTAATATTAATTACACTTCCTACTAATATTTTTACGTTACTTACTGATTCATATTTCATAAAATATGCATCACTAGGTAACGTAAATAAGGTTTAAGATAGTTTAGTCCAGTGTCAATAACGTTACATGACGTCTCGTATCAATTACTCTCATGGTGAACGAAAAATATGAATTTATAGTGCACGAAAAATTGTTAAAAAGGCGTATAAATTATAATTCCTAAACAATACCTTAATACACTATACAATAATATGTAGTACCTATCCCAAAACAGTAGTTTACGGTCCAGGCAAATAATACTACAAAAACATCACACCTATGCACCTGACTGAAATGATATAATCTAGCTGAAATCGATAGTCTTTATAAAAAATAAATCAATCACCCTTCATTCATAGTCCCTTTACGTCTCACTTGATCCGAAAAAACTTGCAAAGCGAAAACCTTCCCTCAATTCCGTACAAACATCCAAGCCAGTCCTACCCGTGCGGCTGAGCTGAAGTGACGGGCAGTCTACCGCGCGAGCCTCCGCGGGCGGACGCCTACGGCCTCACGAAGTCGTTGACTACGCCGCCGTAGGCGCGAGATACGTAGATGCACTAGAGACTAGACAATTGAATTTAAAACTCGCGACGGCAGCCGCCGTTATTGAGCTCAGTGGACTAGGTTTTATTCCTTCATGCGAATTTTGATGACGTTCTGTGGATTTCATTTTTAATTGTCGAGAGGACGTTTACTAACTTTGATGAAAATGAAGTGCAAAAAATGGTAAGTGAACTTTTGTTTTATAGTGTTTATTAGAATATTTTATTTTAATTTATTAAATGAACATTATGTTGTTAAGCTCGAAAACAAAGTAAAGTCAATTTTTGAATAATATTTGTTAAATACAAAATTTTAATTCTGTTTAGTCTTCGAGACTAAATAAATGAAACAATTCCAATCCATAATATACTAAAAAAAATATTTCCTCGGATATCATATCTAATTTTAATAGATTTATTTGTTAATTTAACTCACGAATACTTTACAGTTAAAGATACTTATACTTTACGAAAACGTTTTTTGTAATCTGATATGGAGGTGACACAGGTAGTACTTTTTATTCCAAGCCTTGTAGCTTGGAATAAAAAGTACTACCAAGATTAACGATATTTTTATAAACTAAATAAACTTCGTCCGCGTAAACTCCCTATATCCCTTCGAGGGATGATTTAACGAAAAACATTCTAGATATTAATCGACAGTTGTACCAAGTTGTGTACCAAGTTTCACCATCATCCGTTGAGCCGTTTTTACGTGAATTAGAAACAAACATCCATACATGTTAACTTTCGCATTTATAATATTAGTAGAATTATAAAAACGTGCTATTCAACAGACATGATTTAGATTGATTCTTGTGGGCCTCTTGGGTACTTACTCTTGTACAGTCAGAATTATATACTTAGTATACTTAGAGTGTTACCATATAATTGGATATCTAGGCTGTGATTAAGTATGTGAAGCTGACAGTATTTAAATACAGTTCCTAGTCGTCTAATACATTACTCCACCATATTCTCCTATTACCTATCGTATGCATAATTAAAGTATAGAAAAGATTGTGAAAATTGCGAATACATGGCTAAAAATATGTAGGTACAAAACACCTGGGAGCCGATATTAGGGTTTCGAACGCTCGACTTTTCACTCGAGATCTGTCAAAAAACTATGATGATTTGACAGATGTCGAGTGAAAAGTAGAGCGTTCGACACCATAGCTGGGCACCGTTAACCAAATAATTAACTTCGTTAATCGCTAATGCGTTAAAAAAAAAGTTAACTTCGTTAAACGTTAAAGCGTTACATTTCGGTTCATTTATCGTAAGTTAACGCTCCTGTTAAAAACAGCATATGGATATGCGGGTATGCGTTATGGAAAGTAGGCAGGGAATAAAAAATCCGATCAAGCGCAAGTCCGAACCGCGCACCGAGGATTCCGTACACAGATATGTACCAGTACCAACCCTTTTAATTCAGGAAAATCTCAACGCCGTGGGTACAGCGCCATCTATCGGTGAATTTTGTAACAAATTTGAGCGACTGAATAACTTAGTATGTACGATGGTTTTTCAATGATAATTCTTTATCACGTGAACCAATTGCATTTCTATTTCTTTATTTGAACAAAGGTACTTTCAGCATCAAGTACTAAAAAGATAAACTAGACGCGCAAACAATATCTGCCTTCGATCACCGAGAACCAACTATGGCAAAAAAACTATACTGTATGAATGAGCTCAGATTTATAATAAACTGCCGAATGATATAACGGAAATCAAATCCCAGCCGCTGTTTAAAAAGATTCTAAAAACGTCCTTAAACACTTTTAGGTTTATTGTCAATCGGTATCTAATTACCATCGCTATTTAATCTGTTGAAAACGTACGTAATAAGTCACGCCTAGCTGATAAGTTTAACTGGTCGATGTATGTTGCACGCTCTGATGCAATATTAATCTACCCTCTCTGTTATTATTTTACAATATTAAAAGACTGTTTACGATTGATTACTGTAATGGTTACTATAATACGATACATTTTATGTTATTTACTTTCCACAATGGAATGTTGTTAAAACTGCGAAAACCGAAAGTTTCCGCTGCATGCTAATGTAAGTATTCTTAAATTACAGAATGTAACTTGTATTTCTCATCTAAGTGAATTGTCGTATTCTGTTTGAGAAATAAATGTCTTAAACCGTAATCCCGTAGGAATTTATAAAACAAAAATACAAGCAAAGGTAATTTAATTATAAACCTACGAGTAGTAAATAATATCACAGGTAACAAGATCATTGGATGTACTTTGGTTATAATCTTGACACCATAAGAGCTGAAACCGACTTACACGATGAAATGACGATACGTATTATTTAGTGGCAGCATCTAAAAAGGTTATAGTAACTTGTATAATATAATGATTAATGATAAAACTTGTATAGTTTCTTTCGTAAACATAAGATTAATAGGTATGTATATTTATTTGCTGGAAATAAGAAGCAATGTGCGATGACTACTTTCGAAAACCAATTTTATGATAAGCGGGTACGAAAACAACAAATCCATCAAAAACATTTCTTATAAAAATATGCCAAGCCTTCTCTAACCTGCCGTACCTATAAAGTAGGTGTCTCCAAGTAACAAAGTTTAATACGATTAAGTGTACAACGTCTATGGACGTCGAAACATAAGGCTTAACTGCGATTCAATTTGCCAATATTTACCAATATATAATAATAGTAATTAAGTAATTATATTAATTAGGTATAACATAAAAGGTGCATTTTGATTAAACTTGCTGTTTATACAATACTACTTTTAAAATAGTACACCAATATTGCTGAGTCGTAAAATTTTCAAGGGTAACATTTTTTTATTACTCTTGCTCGTAAAGCGCTTCATAACGCACAGGCAAATAGAGTTACAAAAGGCTGTATTAAGCACATGGGCGTAATGTATTTTTCTTAAATTGAATCTGTCATTCTTCAACCATTTAACTAACTAACGTATAGTTATACTGCCAGGAGGTTTTAACTCGAATACAGTGTTAGTAAATATACTATTTAATAAATACATTCAGATACGTGAATTACTTAAGGGTTTAAAAATTAAAAGATAGTAATTTAGTGTGTGATTTAAATGATGGCTGCATGTCGTGGTTGTTTACAGAAAATGGACATCAATGTGTTGCCGCTGATCTAAATGCTTAACGTAGATAAATACATCATATCGTATGTCAGATGTTTTTACTGGGCTGCTTTTTATGCTGTAAGTTACTAGTCATTAGTCTTTATAAAAAAATGGATGATTGGGTGATATGACAGTGTATATACACTATTTTTAAGGCTCAACACTTCAGACCTCCTCCTCCTCTTTGTCTATTCCTCAAAAGTTAGGTATTTAGATTATTTTTGGTATCTTAGGAGTGAGGGACTGCAAAAATTACCTAATTTTATATCTAAAACGCCTATTTTCTTAACTACAACAGTTAGCAACTTGATAGTAACAGGATTTATTAAATTTATTGTGACTTTTTTACTTTATATATGAATTTCAGTATTTAGACCTTACCCTTAGAGAAAATAATATGACGTTACGGTCTGCTGACTCGGTGGTGGCATTGCTTGTGACTTCAGATTACACACATCAGAAAACTTTTTGTCTCCAAACTCTAATTGTAATACGCGTAATTTTTTATTACCTTATGTCTGTGACATGAAGTCAAATAACATTAAATGATTGATGAAAGTTCTTTACGAAAAACATTTCAACTTCGTTTTATCCTATATTACGCCATCTATTTTTATGTTCAGCGCAATAAGTTCATTTCATCGTGTTTATTTCGAATTACTATAAAGATGATAGCCTTTTTATCATGCCAGACTTTATACGTATATTTTAAATGTGTAAGTTCGTACGTATAAACATTCCTCTCTTCAATGTAAACTCTTAACTTCTAGAGGCTAGTTCTACGCCGGGCTAATGTCAACGGTATTAAGCCTATCTAATGCGTAGGCAGCTGCGATGATGTGGACATCTCCCGAGTGTCCGAAGACAGAATAGCTAAGCGCATCTTTTATGCTGAATTGCAAGATGGCAAGCGGAAACAGGGCGGCCGACTCCTGCGCTATAAAGATGTGCTGAAGCGCCACATGCGGAGATGTGATGTTGAACCATCATGCTGGGAGTGTTTGGCTCAAGATCAACAAAGACGTAGTGAACTCGACGCTAAGCGTGAGGATTTGAAGGCCCAACCACTTGCGGCCATGCACTATTATGTCAGAGGGGTGCTGACCTGTGGGGAGTGTGCTCGCACATTCACTGCGAATATAGGCTATGCCAGTCACGCTCGACTAGCCAGTCTCTTTCCAGTGGCCGTGGTCGAAATCGGTCAGGATGATGATGATGATGATGATGATGAAACTCTAACTTATATAAACGTGCAACCTAACCTAAATCTAAAAAAACACATAACCTAAATCTAGATTAAAACTAAATCGAAAAAACTGTTATAATATGGCAGTCACAATATACAACGCAGTACCTATATCGTGGACATATTTACCAGATCACAAATATTTCCCATTACCTATAAAATAAATTATTATATACGGAATGATTTTTGGGAGAGTTTTTAAATGTAAGTAACTGACATAGTGAATGTGAATAATGTGTATTTTAATTTAATAGATATTAAAATTTTAATTTATTAATTGATGTACATTTACTTTATTTTTAATTAAAATCGATAATGTGCCTGTTTTAAGTCAATTTATTGTGTTTAAAAAAAAGTGTGTATGTCTGAAAAGCCAGGATTTAGTGATTCTATATTTTTATCTTGTACCTTCTGCTATTACGTACCTACCTGAATTCTTCACACAATAAATTACTACTGACTACTGATAAATAAATATTAGGTGACGATCTTACACACATCGAAATAGTCCCATTGTAAGCAAAATAAGGCTTAGGTACTATAGACGACGATATATATATTTAGTAGATATATATACTTAAATATATAGAAGACTTCCAAAACTTAAAACTAAATATTCATGCCCATCAGCCAAATACTTGCCTTGACCGTGATTCGAGCCCAGAACCATCAGCTTCGTAGGTAGAGTCGCTAATCACTAGGCTAAACCGGTCGTCTATTAAGACAGTAAATTATCTCCCATACAAAAGAGAAGTCCTGACCCTGTACTCCGAGCTTCGAAATACGAACTTTGTATCGTGGCGTCCTTATCACTCTCGTGTTATATACTTTATAAGTGAAAGGGACGGCACGATACGAAGTTCGGATTTCGAAGTGCGGAGTAGCCCCTCCGAGGCTCAATTCGAGATGAGAAAATGTGGATGGACTTATACGCTTCTGTCAATTAAGACAAATCGTTGCCGTTCCCAATAGCCAGACGTAGTATAGGTACTATATGATTGATATGATGTGTAAAAGACAGGTATTCTTATCCATAAGGTGGCATAGGATACACGTTAAACCAGTAATAGCAATGTACGAATAGATAGATAGATGTGTAAATACCTAGTGGAATATGTTACTTTAATTATTCGTAATATATTGAGATAATAGATTATTAATTAGTACCTAAGCATTAAAACAATAGCTGGAGCTAATCCTTTTAAGAGGCTCAACTTAAGTTCCAACTTACCGGGGGCGTTTCGCATTATTTAGTTCTCATCATGATACTTGGCCTTTCGATATATTCTAGTAGTTTTTTTATTGATTTGATAATATTATTATAAAACGGGACTAAATCGCGTATAATACTAATTTACTTACATTTTTCAAGGTTTTCCCGACGTTCCGAATGTATCACAACATTCGTCGTCGCGAGCTGACTGGCGTGAGTGGGTATCATCATTTTCTAGCCGTGCTGGGTAAGTGCTGGTAGTTCGAAAAACCCATACGACGAGAAAAGGTCATATTGCGACTAAGGATATTGTGATATATTCGAAACGTCGAGTAAACCTTGAAAAAAGTAAATAAATTAGTATTGTTACAATACTATTGTACGCGATTCAGTCCCCCGTTGTCCAATATAATAATGTGTAAAATCGTGTAAGTTTTGATATTGTTGAATATGACTGTGTGTTATTTTGCTTTATAACCATTTATTTACATAGATGTATTATGACATGTATGAACTTATTGCTGATTAGATCAATTCGTTAAAACAAATACAACCCACACACAAAATAAAGATTCGCTTGGCAGTTCTTACTAATTTTAATAATTTTATAATATTTCGTGTACACAGTTATTATTCCTGTCTGTTTATTGTATTTATGAGGTGACTACGTTTGTTTTCAATCGTGGTCGACATAAATGTAATTTTCCAGAATATAATTGACAGATCTATACTTAAAATTATTTGAGTTGGCCGAGTTTTTTTAAATAATATGAACAAAAAGCGACAAATGATATCTTAGTAATCTAAATATGGCGAAAACAACCAATAATTGATACCAGATTTTTTGATTTGATTGGGTTTCTGTGTATCTACAGAACATAGGTAATTGGAAATTTGCCACTAACTTTTCAGTAGACGAAAATTCCTTAATTTTTCGATCTATAAAATAACTAAACTTTGATGACTAAACCGTGTCAGATTAACGAATTAGTTCCTAAACTAAACTAGATATTCGACCGTAAAGTCAGCCGCCGAATTCATAAAACTGGTCATCAAACTCTCAGCATTTTTCATATCGTATTCAAATTATTTTCATATAACGGCGGATTTCTCTCGGAATATAAACGAGTCATGGAATTAGACGTAGCCTGCAACATTATTAATGAATTTCCGATATTGCTTCCTACGAATTTAATATCCCACTCCAGAATTTTGGGAAAGATCATATCTCAGGGGCGTTGTGCGATTTTTTAGGCTGAGTGATATCCGATATGTACACCATATATTAACCATTGCCTGTGTTTGGAATGACTTAAAATTAGTGTAGTTTAAAGGATTAGAACTACATGTACATGTTACGTGCAAACTTAGAATAGGATTATGTATGTTTATTGAAGTATAAGTAGTTATGGTAATTTGCCAGTGGGGTTTTCAATTCTGGATTAATTTTGCTGCAGAACTATTATTGCATACTAAAGTAATATGCATATCACTTCATCCTAGATTCGCCTATTGGGTATAATATCCAAGGATCTGGAGACACCTTTACGACATTTAGGTACGACGTCGTGCCTAATTTAATGTGTGTTCGATCGTAACGTCTTGATAGGCCCTGTGAGGTATAGGTGGGTAAGTTAATGTAAGGAACGTAATTCGCTAAAGTAGGTAACCAACCGCTAGCTATCTAAAAACGCTCCAATGTGAATTATATTGTGAATAATATTCTATTAGAGAGTTTCGCAAATTTTTAAAGTTTTTCTGCGCAATTCATTAATTCGAAAGAGGATTAAGAATGTATTCAAAGTGTGTTCAGGAAGAAGCCTTTGTAGAAGTGAGAGGCTAAAATCTTCGTAATTAGAATCCTTGTTATATGTTTAGTTTTATAACTGACATAATATCCTTATTTGCCATTTCACCCACTTTGACAATAACGAGTAAGAACGCTTATGTAACGTGGGATAAGTTAATGATGTATGAGTATGTCAAACTATATTATAACATAAAGAAACAATAATGACCCAGCCCATTGGAGTTTAAAGCTCATTCCGGTTGGTACAACTGATGATGAAGTGATGCGTGTTGAACAATGATACTTTTATGTTGTTTAATGTATCCTTCATAATGTACAATAATTGGATCCATTGTTCCACGTCATTTAAAATAAGTACATATAATCATTTGGTTAGTTTACACTGCTAGTTGAATAAAAAATGGGTATATGTATTAATAAGGGTAAAACCAATACAAAACTCATCGCCTCTCCAGTGTGATTTCGCTTATATAGGTCTGACGTAAACATATAAGTACAATTCACAGATATTTATACGTGGAAACCATTTGGTAGGAGAGGACCGTTTGTTTTAAAATCGGTTTTACTCTACTACCACGAGATAATAATAAGATATTGAGTAATTACAGTGTTCTACTTAAATACAAATTATATACATGTAGTTACATCACTGATAATTACCAACATGAGTTATCAAAATTCTTTTAATTATGCTTATTGTGACAATAAAGTGCAACGTTGTCTATAACGATACTTAAAGCGACTGATGGGAAGTCGTCCGTTTCAATATGAAAACATAAAACGGTATTGGGCTACGTCACTAGAGTGTGCCTGCCTAGGTCGCTTACTATACTGGATGAATAGGTTAATAATTGAAATATAATTAGTTGATTAAAATAAAGATCTGAGCTGTTGGGAAGGGTGTGTAAAGTAAACAAAGAGTTAGAGTTTAAGTGAATATTGCTTTATTAATTGATATTATTTGGAATTTAATCGAAGCTCTTGATTATTTAACCAAATATGACTAGTGGTAGCCTTATTTGGTGTCTACTTTGCTTGATCTAGGCAAATTTAGAGGGAAAAGCTTGTAGACACAACGAAAAACCCTCTTGCCGTTATCCTAAATACACAAAATAGTTAATTACACGAGTAAGTGAACAATAAATTGTAACCTTAGGCTCACTAGCGTAACTATTGGTACACAAAACGTTTGGACTACAAAACACAATATATTTCTGACACAAAACATAAATACACCCAAGCAAGTATGCCCATTAATCTAACTGAATCAATTATACCATGCAAACTGGATAAGGGTTCACAATGCTGAACGGAATCAAACTCACAAAACATTAAAAAGGGAAATTAGTGAATAAAGTATAAGTCTACACACAATTAGACAAGTGTGGTATTTAATAGCTTCTTTCTAAGTATTTGCACAAATTAATTCCGACCAAGGGTTCGAACCTTGAAATAAATTACCAGACCACACAATTTATGGACTTAACTTCTACTGACACGAGGTTCGAACTCATCAAGCACTATTGTATACAACCAGCATAACAATCTCAATGTATTTAGTCAATCAGACACGAATCAAATATGATACACAATCTGCATCCCATAATATTAAATGACCAACATTTGTATATTTCAAGTTATTGGCACAGTCGACGTTTAGTTAATGAAATCGTCTAATCAAATATTATGAGTCAGGGATGAAGCATCGCCGCGAAAACCATGAGACCAGATCCCTTGTTCTGTCTTCAACAAATATTCACTTGGTTATTTATGCGCAATGTGACCACATAGGTAACAGTGTGGCTACTTGTTATTTATTAGGTAGCCGACTCATTTTAACTTGTGACGATCTCTTGCAAACAGTTTGTAAACATGGCTCAGAAGTGAGATGGGTCTGTAATTCTTCAGCAAAGTGTTATCTCCTTTTTTGAAGAAAAGCACCACCACACTTCTGTTCCATGCTTGCGGCGTTTTCCCCTCGTGAATTACAGAATTAAACAGCGTCTGAAGGGCTCTGAGGACAGGTTTACCAAACTGTTTTCGAGAGTCATCACGAACCGTCTCGCGCGCAGGTTTGACGACTTCCAGCCTCCCGAACAAGCCGGATTCCGAAAAGGCTACAGTACCGTAGACCACATACATGCCTTGCGGCAGGTTATACAGAAGACCGAAGAGTATAACTTGCCACTTTGTTTAGCATTTGTGGACTACGAGAAAGCCTTCGATTCGATCGAGACTTGGGCTGTACTGCAGTCTCTCCAGAGGTGCCAAGTTGACTACCGGTATATCGAAGTCCTGAAGTGCCTGTACAAAAACGCCACCATGTCCGTCCGACTACAGGACCAGGAAACAAAGCCTGTTCCACTGCAGCGGGGAGTCAGACAAGGAGATGTGATCTCTCCGAAGCTCTTCACCGCTGCACTGGAGGATGCTTTCAAATTTCTGGACTGGGAAGGACGAGGCATCAACGTAAATGGCGAGTACATCACTCACCTTCGATTTGCTGACGACATTGTAGTCATGGCTGAGACCATGGAGGACCTCAGTACAATGCTCGTTGATCTCAGCAGGGTTTCCGATCGAGTTGGTCTGAAAATGAACATGGACAAGACGAAGGTCATGTCTAATGCCCATGTTGTACCAACTCCCGTAATAATCGGCGGGTCTGCGCTCGAAGTTGTTGACGAGTACGTATACCTGGGACAAACAGTCCAGTTGGGTAGGTCCAACTTCGAGAAAGAGATCACTCGTCGAATCCGACTCGGCTGGGCAGCGTTCGGGAAGCTTCGCAATATATTCTCGTCCAATTTACCGCAGTGCCTCAAGTCAAAAGTCTTTGACCAGTGTGTGTTGCCAGTGATGACATATGGATCCGAGACATGGGCGCTAACGATGGGCCTCATAAGAAAGCTCAAGGTCACCCAAAGAGCAATGGAAAGAGCTATGCTCGGGGTTTCTCTGCGTGATAGAATTCGGAATGAAGCTATCCGTAGCAGAACTGGGGTCACCGACATAGCCTTCAAAATTGCGAGACTTAAGTGGCAGTGGGCAGGGCACATTGCTCGCAGGACTGACGGTCGATGGAGCCAGAAACTGATTGAGTGGCGTCCACGCACCGGAAGACGAGCTGTCGGTAGGCCTCCGACAAGGTGGAGTGATGACCTGGTGAAGGTCGCGGGAAAACGGTGGAAACGAACGGCACAGGACCGGTCTAAATGGCGAGCCTTGGGGGAGACCTATGTTCAGCAGTGGACGTCTTTCGGCTGAAATGATGATGATGATGATGATCTCTTGCAAGAAAACTCAGATGGTATGGAAATTGATTCCATGGTATTTTTATAAAGCATCAGCGATAGAATGTCTAGAAGATCAAATACCATAGCAGTTAATGAAATGTACAATTATTTAGATCTGTAGTATTGAAACAATAAACATTATTATTATTATTATATTATTAAAGTGCAAACTGTTGACGACTGGCTGTGGTGCGACCTTTTTATATACCAAATGTCAATACTTACTTTTCCTACATACTTATGTTAGTTGTCACCTTGTGTCACGTTCGCCTGGCCTGGACTATATATTGTGCTGATTATTCATTAATATATTTTCGGTAAATTACTACGTGTTTCTATCATCATTACGTCCCAATACAATCCACTCTCGTCACTATCTATCACAAACAAAAACCCATAATCACAATTAAAGCAAAGTTGATGACTCAGCTTCATCATTCGGTTCAAAATTTGTTTGGAATTATTGAAATTTAGCGTTCTTCAATCTTGAGGAGGGAGAATAATGTCTTTAATTAAAAGAAAAAATACACCTGTTCCGAATGAGAAAGTGAGTCAAAATATAGTAATTACTTAACTTGGTTCAACCGGCAGGTCCCCAACTGCTCTCCTACGCTAACTTATCTCGTACTAGAGTATATGTATCTCTTATAAACTGTAGAATATTCCCAAACTCCGCGCTGCGTTCCAAACTTCTCGCCTCCAAGGTCTAAGATCAATTCCCCTCCGTTCTTAATTTCTTTATTACCTAAACTTATCTAACATAACAACTTTATTTGTAACATCTCTTATAATTATTTTCGTCTTAATTACTATACAATAAAGACTCCTTGTCGGCAATCGTTCCTGGTCTGCCTCTCCACTCAGCCAATTTGCGCAAACGCCTCCTTTTTCGGTCCTGCTCCTTAGTGCAGGAAGTGTAGCGCCGTCTCGCTCTCTCAGTGTGATAGTGGGAACCTCTCACGATTCACGATACATCCGCCTGATGACCACATATTTGTGTAACTCTGGAATTGAGACAAAACTTTGCGTAGCATTTGCATAGTAAAATGTGCTCTATGCCAAGAATGGCGAAAGTCGGAGTTTCTTTGCTTGGTTGTTCAAAATAACAGATTTTTATAGAAGCGTTCTTCGAAATGAGATACTTAAGGTTTACTAAATGTCCAAACCTTTTCTAAGCACCTTTTGTCTCCACTTCACCATACTGTCTAATCAATAACGGCAATTTAAGTCACAGACATAAGTTGTATTTAAGGCCAATTCGCCTTTGCCTTTACCACTTCTAAGTATTAAAAGTAATTCTTAAAGTTTATTACTTCCTTGTCAAAGGACTTTAGTTATAATGGTTGGGCTTCTGCTATTCTTAATATATAATAATGCCTATGATTACGCATACCTATAGCATGTCTATATTGCCATCACAAACAAACTTAAAACATTTAACGTTCATTTCAGTCATATGATCAAAACATGGGAATTGGTTTACGTAAAAGTTTGCAGGATCACTTAACTTATTTTAGTCACGCGTGAAACGTCGGAAGTTTGGGGCCTTAATAAGTATGTGGACCACCAATAACAATTTTATCATAAATGATGTGCAAAAAGTTTGTTTCACATTTTTACGAACTTTTGGGTAGGTTTCGGTTTATGTCCGTCACAATATTTTGTGCGTGTGCGTGCACAAGGTAATTGGGGTTGTGCAAAAACTACATTTTTATCAAAAGAACTAGCTTTTTAGTGCCCGTAGCTTAGTAAGTACCGCAACTTCACTTAGTTCGTAAATCTTGGCTTGGTGTAACTCGCCGGGCGTACATAGTCCCATGGGAGCCTCTTTAAAGCTAGAGTATTTTCGAGTTTTCGTCGTTTTCGTACTTGTATTGTCGTTGTAAGTGTGCTTTTTATTTAAGTATTAATTAAGACCATATGTCTACGTTTTTAATCATGCTTTGTTTTAACTAAATGTGATTAAATGGGGTCTCCCCTACTTGACCTAATATCGTTAGTGCCAATTTCATTACATCTACCAACGTTCGATATGATTTTCATTAGCCCTAATATTGAGATAACTAAACTTTTAATACATAATTATTTGATGCGCCTAATTTCATACCTCCTAAACACTTCCAAGACCAAACATCAAATATATATGCTAATATATTAATAACTAATAACGATTCTTCCTAATGATTACTAAGACTATTGATTAATGTACTTAATGATTACTATTTCTAATGATTACTAAAACTGAAAACTAGGTACTTACACCTAATTTCATCACAACTAATACTTTGTCGGAGTCTTTTCACTTGACCTACTAACGTTTGCCCTAATGTTTCATTAGATCTAATGCGAAGTGGGGCTCCATCGACTCGCTGGCAGGTCAGAATTTCTCAACATAGCAGTTGTTTTTCCAAATAGGTTCGTTCGTTACCTTTTTCCCTCAGCGCGGAAAGTAGGAGCCCAGCGAAGGCGGTACTCCTGGACACGGCGTGGATAGTCAGGAGGTTCCTCTCCCTCTCTCCCTAACTACCGGTAGCTTAGGCCCCGCCTCGCTGCCGGCGGCACCATAGGTTAGAATTTTGTAATATTTTTATGTTTTGGAAGTGTATTTTTATATTTTATTTTTTATAAAGATAGGTACTGTAAAAACCTAGCCTAATAAGGAAAATAAAGATAATAATAATAATAAAGTAATTTCATTTCCATGTTTAACCTATGAAATGGGTTAAAAGTGAGGCATGTCACCCCATGGTAAAAAAATAGTAAAATAAAGCAGAAACTTGTGCACCTCAGTAAAATTAAAACCGTGTTTAATTGTTATGAGTGAATATTTGAAATTGTGTTACTAAAATATTAAATAAATACTAATAAATTAAATGAATGAATAAATACATTTTAAGCTATTTATTTATATTATTTTAGCATTTTGTTAGTTTTCTCGTGTTCGAAATATAGCGTTTAACTCGGGTGAAACCACTCATTTCAACGCTCGAACGTAGTGAGAGAGAAGAGAGTGAACTATCTCGACTGGAATAGGTGGCTTTCAATCCTTTCAATATACTAAAAAAACTAAATATATGGCAGTATAACATTAAGAGAACTAATTCACACTTTCCAAAAAAAACTGACGAATACATTAAGTAGTTACTATTTTTCTGCTGGAAATAGAAATACAACCGATATACAAATTTTCTTACACCCAACAAAGTTTCAACGAATAAAGTTGTAGGTTCTATAAGTATTGATGGAAATACTGTATAGCACATCCCAAGTGCAAAGTAAGAATAAACGGGGCAGTTTGTCTGTAACTATGTAAGTTGCGCAGACCCGACCATTCGTCACGGAACTGTTCTCAACTTTAGCTGTTTCCCTGTCCCATTCTAGTAAAAGCCTCTATGACAACATACGTGTAGAGACTACCTTTACCTACTCGGATATTTAAAACATACTAAATCGTAGCCTAAAACGAACATATCTGGACCAATTTTGGTGCGGAATATTAGAAATTTCAACCTCGTACGATCACGACTAATGATTAGTAATGAAATATTATTGGTGTGATTTTTTATTCAGATTATTTATACATATTTAAGAATTTGTCACGCGTTAATTTTATTTATTATGGATGCACGGAAGCCGCGCGATACGAAGACACTAATGTTCCGGTTCTGCGTATAATACAAATTTAGAAATAAATGAAAAATTTAGGCACCGAGCAGGATTTGAACCTGCAACCTCCCGGCACTCGCGGCCAGTCGCTCTAGCCAAAACTGCCACCCGGCCCCAAATTCTTCTACCGATCCTTCATTAATACAGACTCCTTAAGGGCCGTATAGCGACATCTACCAGAAGACTCAAGCTTCATTAACGGCACTAACGTCTCAAATCATGTTGAAATCGTCATCATCAGTTACGATGCGTCATCCCATACTAAATTAATTTAATACAAAATAGTGAGGTTAGTGAGTGAGAAAATCTCTACGATATCAGTAAATGACAAAGTACAAAAAACCAAATATCGATCCCGCCCCGCCAAGTCAGGAAATCGCCTTAGTCTTAAGCAAATGATGTGCGTGAACGTAAACTTAGCTATGTTTCGTGAAAAAAAAAACCCGTATATATATCTTAAAAACAAGAACATATTTGTTAAATTAGGGTCATTAATTAAGAATAGAATAAAAAACATTTATTTCGAGTAACATGTGACTCATACAAGAATATTGTTAGTAAAATTCTTGGGTTAAAAGAGAGATTTACGACTTTATTATATATGAATTTATTCTCGTTATAACTTCTTAAGAGAGCGTCCGATACAGTCCAGAGTACGTTCGGTAGGAGCCCGCGGTTAGATAGTCACTAAATCACTGGCTCAGCGACGACTGAATCAAGATCTCATGTGACAGATAGAGAATACATAGTTAGAGTAATATAGATTTAGTTAAGTGATTCCAACAAAAGCTATATAGCTCGTTATCTATATACACGTAGGTATATACCGGATGTACAATCCAAATGGGTCAATATGGAGAAGTCGGAAACTATGAGAGATAGCGAGATCTGTTCTTAGGAACCATGACGTCGATTTTAGATTTAATAATAATTACATTCAAACTTTTTTATTAACTCTCATACATAACCGGGAATCGAACCTGGTCAAAATCAATGTGTATAAATTCAGCAAATCGCAAGAAGCACAACACTAATGGAATCTTGTTTAAACAATTGAAAGAAAAACCCACCAATAAGATAATTATTTTATTTCAGTAAATGTTCAAAATGGTAGCCATTCTGTTGAATGCAAAGATTAATTCTTTTGGGTAACGATCGCAAGATTGCATTTCGTATTTTTAAATGAATTGGTACGCCCGCTGAACAAATGCGTTCTAATTTTAAATAAACGCTATTTGTAATGCATAATACCGATGCAGATAAGATATGCATAAATGGTCTCTTCAGATAATTGATGATCGATTCATATTATTCACGACTTTTTGCAAATTAATAAAACTGTGGGCATTTTAGTCTAATTTACTGTCAGTTGTGTTTACACAAGATTTCATAGCTAAATTTGGTCGTTTTTACTTAACGCGGTTACAAAAATATTGACCAGGTTCGATTCCCGGTTATGTATGAGAGTTAATAAAAAAGTTTGAATGTAATTATTATTCAATCTAAAATCGACGTCATGGTTCCTAAGAACAGATCTCGCTATTTCGCATAGTTTCCGACTTCACCATACTGACCCATTTGGATTGTACACCCGGTATATACACGTAGGTATATAGATAACTAGCTTCTGCCGACGACTTTGTCCACGAGGAACTCGTTTATATCGTACTTCCATATAAACTTCATCGTTAAGAAATTACTTTCGGGATAAAAACTATCCTACTTATATCATTCTCTGGGTCTCAAACTATCTCTATATACCTTTTATCTAAATCGGTTCAGGTTTATGTGTGAAGAGGTAACAGATATACAGGTACTTTCGCATTTATAATATTATAGTAATAGTAGGGATATTGATACTTGAATCTTTTTTTAAACTAACCTACCCCGAAGTATCTAAAGCTCCGCTTTATTTATTAGCTGTGATACCTAAACATAAGTAAGTAGGTGCTCTTTATTGAAGGACTTTACAGATATATCTCTCACACAAGACCCATGATATCTGACAAGCAAAAAGATTCACACGCAAATATGTGTTTATGTGATGTATATTTTGTAGGTATAACCCCAAAGTCTTCCGTCCCGCCCTTCAAGTATGAATTTCCGTGTGTAGGGAACTGTAAATACTTGTAAGTCTTCATTAAACCAAGCATATATTATCTCTACAAATAGCTGTACCTCGTAAAGTCACCATGCCCGTCTCGCGAAAGCTTTATAATATTCATAAAATAGGGTTGCGAATGCGTCCGTGTCTTGTGTACAATTTTATAATAACACAGATAATATGTTTCTGTCAAAATTTTAATTTTTGGTACAAGCTGTAAGTTTATTGTAGTCTGTACATTTTTCCAACAGTCATCAACTACTTACTCCTTGAGATGGTTCTAATGGGCCCAAACCTAATATACGTATAGGTACTCTAATAAACATCATCTATTATACATATAGATATTCTAATAAACAAGATACTAAGATACTTGTAGTTTTTTAGTTGAATTATTAATTATAACAATTTGATTTTGTTCACAGATCCAAGAAACTGGAAATGAATTGTAACAAAAATATGAAGGTAAGAGTTATTTAAAAAAATGTTAACTAAGCCTATTTTGGTAGACGTATGTGCCTTTGAGTATCTAATCGCTTTTAACATAAATCGTCATTCAACCATCATCTAACATATTTTATGACTGAACCATTTATGAAAAATAAAACAATAGGGTAGCCAGGCGTGGCACTACGCAAAACCCAGGTCTAGCCAATTTTAAACAAAAATGGAACCAGTGGATCAGCCGACCACTCGGTGTGATAACATGGATATACAGGCGCCGTATACCTAATTTACTTAGCGTTAGCTACGTAAAATAAAAATAACGTTCGTGTACAAGCAGGCAACGAACAAAAAAATATGACTGCAACCGCATTTCGGTGAGTATGAAAGATATTTACTTGTTCGGTACCTAGTAAAGATACCTGTAGAGGAAGGGAACTTAATTTTGAACCGGATGGCTATGTTGCGCTAAGTTAAAGTAAAATGTAAAGTTTTTTTTAATTTTTTTTATTCTAAATAGGTTTGCGCTTGACCACAAATCACCTGATGGTAAGCAATAATGTGGTCTAGGATGGAACGCGCTTACCTAGTAAAAACCGATTCACTCTCGTTTTAAAGACCAAAAGGTTGTAGTTCACGGGAAATAAGGATTCCGGCAAGGAGCATAGCTTGGCGGTTCTCACAATAAAGGTGGAAGCAAAACGCTTATAATTTAAATTTTGTAATTCCACTTTTGAGTTAAATGGAAATATAGACCTACCTATATACATATGGAAATATAATATTTAACAAAAAGTTAAGAGGTAGGTGGTACATACAGAATTACAGATTTCATTACTAAGACATATATATCTATATCCGCTGCCTGTCATAGTACGGATTGGACGGATTGATTCACTAATCTATTGAATGCGTTACCTTCTACTCCAAGGGATTGTAAATCTAAGTATTTTATTTTAATTTCAATATATCTCCACGCTTTCCCTAAAAAACAGTTATTGACAGGCTCGATAAAAATGATCTTGATAGGCGAGCAGATGGACAACGAAGTAAACCTTTAAGGGTTTCTTTTTTTTCCTTTTGAAATACGGAACTCTAATAAATTCCTTAGCAACTGATAGCTGAATAAAATCGTAAGACTTGAATATTATTTTTAATGGCACATATTTACAGACTTAAAATTGATAAAACTTTTTGAAAGAAATATTTATTTGTCACGCCCATTAGAGGCTGTGTACCTACAGTACGTATTCATTTAAATACTATTTGACCATTTTTTCACGCCCAGCAAGTGAAGTAGTATACTCACTTAACAGTGCTCATTCACATTGTTGTACTTATTTTTTTCTGAGCTGCTACCTTTTATATTAATGTATGTAGCAATTAAATGAAAACTAATTGCTGCACTTTACACAGATTCTGGTTGCAAAATAAAAACACGCGGTAATTAATGTTAAGTTACGTAGATATGCTGATTGTACGTCTTCATAGCAATGTAAAACAAGTACTTCGGCGAAATAGTCTTGTTTTCAAAGTAAAATCAATAAGGCAACGGCAAAATCGTTTCAGCTTTAAACTCCAGTAGTAAACTGTATTAAATCAAACCCCAGATATTTAAGAATAAAAGACTGACAAGGATAAACTGTTGACTGTTAAATGTTATTATGAAATGGAATAATTTAGTACAGTGATTAAGGGAGATAAATTTAAAGTGATTAGTTCTCTAGCAAAGATATTTTTTATAAAGATGAAGACTATAAAAAATAACTTCTGGATGAATTGTAATGGTTAGAAAATTGCTTTAGGCGTACTGGATTCGGTAATAATTTGAAATACTGCGTTAATGTTGTAAAAAATTTACAAGTTAGTGAGCTGTGAGCATTCCTATAGTATGGTGGTGGTTTTTTTTTAATTATACATTTTGCAGCAATTTTTTCATTATGAAAGAAATGAATCGCCGCATGCCGTTACTTAATACGAAATAAAATAGAAATAAATAGAAATTAATCAATTAATTCAAGATAGGAGTGGACTGATCAAATTATGATTAAAAATAACAAGTCGACAAATTAAGTTTTGAGACATGTTCATTACACGTTCGTACGTTCGTGGAAATGACACTAAAAGCGTATTTTTCTTTTGAATGTGAAATCAAGTATCAATAACTAATTAACTGACTTGCTGTGTTTTACAATCTGAAGTGGCTGCCTCCTCATAGTAACAAATCTCTTTAGAATAAAGTACACATTAAACTTTGATCCTCCGTTAAGTTCCTCACAAACTTTCAACCACTTTATCGCAGAGGAACTGTAACAATAGGAGTTGGGAACTAACAAATGGGCATTCGTCGGAGTTAAATGATGGGGAAACCCATGCTAAATCCAGGTTTCTTGTTATGCAAATTCCTCCCGAGATAAGACGAACGTGAGTTTTTAGTTCACTAGTTCCATTTAAAACAGTATGGCAGTTAAGTGGGAGTTGGTGTATAATTTTAATTAATTACAATTTTTAAATGGAAATAGTGAACTAAAAACTCACGTTCGTCTTTAAAGTTGTACCTAATGTTTTCAGGGTTCATGTGAGATACGTAATTCCACCAGAACTTCTCAACGTCTTAACCGATGTAGATGTGTGAGATTTCGTTAGAATATGAAAAAGTCAGAAACTATTCGTTGAAAATCTATGAATGCATTATTCTTTAATTAAAAGAAAGTTTTCTTTGAGTAAAATGAGCTGTTCAACGGATTTGAACTAGTTCCCCTCCAACCTGTATAACGCACTTTCTTCTATGTAAAATTATGCTATAAAAAATGTTGAATACTTACACGTAAATACATTCCATTTCGCAATTTGGACGTGTAATGCAAATCGGTCTGACACGACATCGGGTAACATCGGTCATGCATTACACGGCTAAATTACGGACAATGCATTGTAATGGCAAGTGGCTCAACAATCCCGGTTCGTGACTGTACGTAAATAATAATATCTTGACCCTTAATTTTACCGGTATCCTCTAGCCGTCTACCTTTTAATAGGCCTTTGGGCGGCTATAGGATCCAATGTCGACATTCGACAATAATGGGTACACTTTCTATAGAAATTCAATACAAAGTGTACCCATTATTTTAGGTCTTGAGTGTATTATTGTCAGAGCTCGGAATAGGTAGTGCCTATTTACCTAAACTTCGCGGGAGGACGTAACCAAGAGTGGTTACAACCACCAAAAATAATTACTTCTTTTTATTGAATGTGGGTTTTCCCGGGATTTACTGTATTATTCTAGAGGCTTAATACATTTCTCTTTACTTATAAATCTTGTTATATTGCATATTATTTGTTTAATTACCTTGAAATAACATCAAAGATTCCGAAATTTGATACTTCTTAGTTGACTTAGACAAAATTATACTCCTTTCTTCCACGAGAGGGGACCTGTGTCCAGCATTAGGGCGTATATAGATTGGTGATGAGACAGAACTATGATATGGCATAGAAGATATCGTGTGTGGAAATGACACTAAAAGCGTATTTTTCTTTTGAATGTGAAATCAAGTATCAATAACTAATTAACTGACTTGCTGTGTTTTACAATCTGAAGTGACTGCCTCCTCATAGTAACAAATCTCTTTAGAATAAAGTACACATTAAACTTTGATCCTCCGTTAAGTTCCTCACAAACTTTCAACCACTTTATCGCAGAGGAACTGTAACACATAACAGTTTAATTACCTTGAAATAACAATCAGTCATTAAAAATATAATATGGATCAAATTGAATCAAAAATATTCCGAAATTTGATACTTTTTAGATGGCTTAGACAGAATTATACTCCTTTTTTCCATGAGAGGGGACCTGTGTCCAGCATTAGGGCGTATATAGATTGGTGATGAGACAGAACTATGATATCGTATAGAAAATTCTGACATTCATTCCGACGTTTCGAGTCCTTTACAGCACTCATGGTCACGGAATCTATTTTAAATTCATTATACGCGATATAATCGGTTGAAAAATAGTTTTATTTAATATATAAGTACATGTATACATACCATCATATTAGAAATAAATTAGAATACATCTGAACGATATCTTCTATGCCATATCATAGTTCTGTCTCATCACCAATCTATATACGCCCTAATGCTGGACACAGGTCCCCTCTCGTGGAAGAAAGGAGTATAATTTTGTCTAAGTCAACTAAGAAGTATCAAATTTCGGAATCTTTGATGTTATTTAGAGGTAATTAAACAAATAATATGCAGTATAACAAGATTTATAAGTAACGCGAAATGTATTAAGCCTCTAGAATAATACAGTAAATCCCGGGAAATCCCGCATTCATTAAAAAGAAATAATTATTTTTGGTGCTTGTAACCACTCTTAGTTACGTCCTCCCGCGAAGTTTAGGTAAATAGGCACTACCTATTCCGAGCTCTGATTATTGTACTCGGACCTATATTACTAGCTATCAAAATTAACCCTTTGTTAACCTGTTAATGTAGACAGTTACGCTGAATACTCAACCGGATTGTAATGGAAAATGGTACTGCTAACCTATAATTTCCCTGATATAGCTTATTAATGGACTGTGATACCTTTTTGAATGATGGTAAATTAATGGAGTTTGAATTAAATTAACGCCCGATTAATTTTTCTTTGCATAACAAACGTTTCTGCAAGATTTAATATTTATTTTATCCTTATAAGAACGGACTGCTAGCTACGTAAGTAGAATCAATTCATCAATTTTGTGTGAGTTATTTTATAGGAAGTGTTATCTTTCTCTGTGGTCTGACTATACTCAGTACTAGCAGATTTATTCATTCAGATCATAGTCAAAATTGTGTAAAATTCGTTAGGTTTCGCCAGTCATTTCGGAATTTGAGTTACTCAGCAAGTGACCATAGTCAGTTTTAATTGAGGGAGCCACGTTTATTGAAGCACTCATTGCCTAGAAGTGCCTAATTCTAATAAGGTCTAGTTTCCTTTCAGGCTTGGAAGTTAATATGACAAAAACTAGTGCTTACACAAATACTAGGGTTTAGGAAATGGGGTCCTCTAGGATGCAACCGGGACAACGCCAAGATAAGGCAGATGAGGAGGAGGTTTGTTGAGTTTTATGAAAGGAAGGTAATTATCTAAGACTTGCGCTCGAGAGTATTATCCGATATCATGGAACGTTTTGATCTCGTATAAGGGGCCAAAGAAACCTCGCAAGATCCCAAAATCAAGTCATTCGGGACACCCCGCGCTAGCACTCTAATCCTCTTACCCCAACGCTGCCGAAGCCTCCTTAAGGCTTTACTTGCACATTTTTAAAAGAAAATGTAATATTTTACTGACGGATGGACGTGACGGTAATACAAGAAACCTTAGCACGGATACTAAAGATGCCAGAAGTTGACGTACTCTGTCTAGTTATTAATTCATTTTTCTAGCTTGCTTTGAAGTTGTCTTACAGTTTTAATCTTTTATACAACTTTTTAATTAGGTTAGTTACTTAAACTGACTACATAATATATGAAAATAACAATTAACAGTATTATTTATAATGGCATGGTGCCGGGTTGAAATAACACCATCCCCCTTCTTCCCTTGCAAATGGGAATTAATCTACCTACTTTGGGAACCGGATTGAAGTGTCTCTTGGGCGATGGGCTAACAACATTTCACTGCAATATTACATTTTCTTCATCTTTAAATCTACAATTGCTAAAAGTGGCATTGAAATTCAATGTCATAATAATGATATTTTATTTATTTCATACTATGTTTTATTGCATCATAGAGTACATTCACATCAATCTATATATAAGTATGAATACTACTATGATCGTCAAGTGTTGGCGTTCCAGCAATCTATACTTTGATGACATCTAGTTTGTAAATTGATACAATCGGATGCTACATAATTAAGTAGACAATGAATTATTAACCTTGTTTAGATTCGCTTTCACGGAAACACTACTCTAAAAATCCTGATAAATACTTTCACGACCACGTAATTTATGAACGATTAAAAATAAATATTTTATATCAATTGCCCTGTTGAGCTAACCAACATTAAAAACATTGTTGAGTACCTATTTAATACGAGTAGTTGCCTTCATAGAATTGTAGCATCGGCTAGATAATTCCATTTAACAACGGCTAGTTTGTAGGCCCAGTGCCGCTACGCTAGAGTAAATAAGGTCGAGCATGGCTTATTTCAGCGCAGTTCCCTAACGACAGACCGCAGTCTATAGGTTGAGAGGAAACATTTAGTTGGCTTCCTGTGGGTATTTTGCTATTCGTTTTGTATACAGTTATTTTCTCGCGATTCCCTTTCACTGTATACGTATGTATGTAAGCACTTTATTGTACACAATTACATGTCACATAAGATTAGAGTACAAAGGCGAACTTATCACTTTGAGGGATCTCTTCCAGCTAATTTGATTTAGGAAAATACATAAGACTGCAACTTTTTGTGATGAAAATAGATCTTTTATTTAATACGACAACAAAATTCTTCTGCTTTTGGAATTCTTGTGGTTGAAATTTAGCTAAGTAGGTGCTTAACCACAAAAATAATTAGTGGCTCTATAAGCTGCCTGGTGAGTGCTATTTTATTTCCAAAAACCGACTCTACAAAAAAAACTATATAATTATAGTCTGCTTACGAAATTTCACGCGAATCGATTGAGAAATGCACGTCGTATTTCTGAACCGATTCGCGTGAAACTGATTAGAGGAGAACAACCGCAAATTCAGATATACGAAAGCATTTTTGTCGCAGCTGAAGCGGGGACCTTCGTGTCCCTCGGTCAATAAACAAACTAAGCATCCAAACTTGTGGTATGTATATAATACTCACCTAGTCTTATTAATATCCAACTCGGTGAAAATCTGGTGTGAAAAACTGGAAACACTCCTTTACATCACATGTTCCTTAGAAGATTTCGACCGTGTTTAACACACCTGCGCTTCTCGAAACTGTTCAGTTTATGCAACACTTGATAAATTAATCTCCTTAAGGTAACTTTGGAGGTGAGAATAATGGCTTACTTATTTATACTTTTCGTGACTTTAATCTCGATATAAGGTGAAAGATGGCCGTTGATCACAAGGATATAGGGTTTGAATCAAATTAGCTCCGTGAAAATGTGAAAGTATGCCTTTAATAATTCACGGGTGTAACATCCGGGACACAGTTTAAAAAAAATCCATGTTAATTGCAAGTTATTGCAAGTTATATTACAGTTATATTTAGTTTCGATTTTATTTTTTGCCTTTACTTATTGTTTTTCTGAATAAATAATTATATGTTGTAAGTAAAATGAACCAACTTCTCGAAGACAAATCAAATGGAATTTTTACACAAGTGTAAGTCAGATTGCCCAAAATGGCTATAGCAACTCACAGTTCATTAAATCCTCAATTAATAAGTTCCTGACTATATTAAAAACGTACAATCGACGATAAAAAAATTTTTGTTTACAGAAAATTACTCAAATCGTTATATTTACTAAAATACAGATTGTACCCGTCGCATGTTTCAAAATAAAAACCGGTCAAGTGCGAGTGCAACTCGCGCACCGAGGATTCCGTGGACAGATGTGTCCCGGTCCCGACCACACAACGCCATCTATCGGCGAATTTTGTACTGAATTTGAGCGACTGAATAACTTAGTTCTTGTATGTATGGTGGTGTTTCGAGGATATTTCTTAATCACGTGAACCGATTTCTAATTTTTTTTTCGTTATTTGAAAGAAGGTACTTTCAGCGTAATCGCTTAGGAATTTATAAAACAAAAATACATGCAAAGGTGATTAAATTACAAACTTAGTATAGAAATGTTTTTTGATGATAAGAAAACAAAAACTAGATAGAGCTAGTAAACATTGATATTAATGTTGACGTTAAGTAATAAATCCATATTTATTCCTTGGTAAAATTCGGAGATAAGGCGGGAACTGTATCTTTTTTTACATTTTCCCTCATAAATCGAAAATGACTAGACGTAAAAAAATTAAAAATCGTTTCAGAATGTGCAACTCAAGCCATTTCATATGACACCCCACTTGACATATTCACTAGTACACTTGACATACTTTCAAATTTTGAACCATCTATTTTCTGTCAGTTTTCAGAGAAAACAATAAAAATTATTTGAATAAACTCATATTCTATGCATCTGAGTTATCCTTTTTTTAAACTATTCCAAATTTCAAATCGATAGGATAAATAGTTCTTGAGATAATTGGCGATGTGACGAACAGACAAAGTGAAACCATAACGGTTTCATTTTTACCGTTTTGGTACGGAACCGTAACGGTTTCATTTTTACCGTTTTGGTACGGAACCGTAAAAACAGAAATAAATTGAAGTAATTTTAATAATTTGAATTATTACAACTCAACAGACTTATTGTACTCGATGACAATAAATGGAATGGGACCGACTTCATTTCATTGAACGGAAAATAGAAATTGATTGACAAATTAATTCCAGTGAGAGATTTGCTGTTAGTTCTATTAGTTATTAGAATTTGGCGGTGTAGTAATAAACGTAAAAGGTAAATAATGTATACATGGTAAATAATATACTGCTTGGGTATGTATATATAATTATTTAGATAGTAGATGCAACAGACACAAGTAAAGACATGTTGAACCTTCAGTATGTACACAAAATATAAAACTAATTAATAAAACCGGACAAGTGCGAGTCGGACTCGCCTACCGAGGGTTTCGTACAAATTCGTAGGTATTTATTGCGTACTTTGATTGAATTACAAATGATATAATTTTGAGGTTTTTCCCTGTAGGTACTTGTAAGTAGTATATTAGTTGCCAAATTTCATAGTTCTAGGTCATCGGAAAGTACCCTATAATTTTTATTCCCTTGAGTGTCGAAATATACGATTTTAACGGCATAAACGGCCGTATATATTTTTTTACGTTAACTTAGAAGTTTGATTTTTTCACAGCTTGAAGGGACTGTAGACTGGAGTATGCTTTAATTTTAACTTGATACAAGTGATCCTATAAGGCTACGTTTTTTTTCTTTTGAGGTGCGGAACCCAATTAAAAAGGCACATCAAAAAAATCTTCCATTTGTATAAAAAATAACAATTTTAATCAAAAATACTGAATGAAAAGCAAAATAATTTCATCAAAATATTATTATTTTACGTTCACGATGAACGCTATTTATGAGCGTTTTTGTTAATATAAACATATTGTGGCCTACTCCACATTTACTGATTTTAATTAAAAGTTCGTAAACCAAAATACGACATACGACCTCCTTCGCGTGGATCCCACGGCGCCCGCGCCTATAGAACAGACAACGTCGCGCCAGCGCCCGACCTGGCAACAACGCCGCCCGCGCGCATCGCGCCGCTCGGTCAGTGTTCCCTACGGCACGAAGGCGCGCGCACGCTACCTACTTATTGTTAACAATTAACTCGCCTAACGCGATCGTGTACAACGCTACCTATAGTGCATGTGCGAGAGAACTAACATCTGGACTGTGCTTGTACCTACTGTTTGTGTTAGTAACCCATTAACAAGTTTGCGTTACCCCTTACTAATATTCGTGTTAAACATTAACTGTAAAACTTATTAATAAACATCTGTCAAATACGTGTGAATATTATTCATAGTGCCACATAGGACCAACACTAAACTGGTGACCACGACAACAAAAACATGCATAACAACAACGACGAAGGTGAAAACCAAAACGGTGAAAATTCTGCAAATACCACCGCGCCACTAGCACCCGGCGCACTTCCAGGAACTGCGAACGCCCCGCTGCATGGCGACGGCGGAATACCTATCTCGCTCCCGCACGTGCTACAAGGTAATGCGCCCGTCCCGCTCCCGCACAACGCTACGTTCCCGCCCGGCGAATTTACGGCCCAGACGAATAAGAACGCAGCTGAGTTTTTTCCCCAACACCCAAGTTTGTTCCGAGTGGGAATTAAAGTGCCTCCTTTCTGGACAGACAAACCGGCGGTATGGTTTGCCTAATTAGAGGGACAGTTCCAACTGGCGGGAATTACCTCCGACACAACCAAATTTTATCACGCCATGGCACACTTGGATCATCAGATCGCCGCAGAAGTGGAAGACGTAATAACAAATCCCCCGCACGAAAATAAATACTTAACCTTAAAATCGGAACTGATACGCAGATTATCTGTATCTCAAGAACAGAAGGAGAAACAATTGCTAATGCATGAAGAATTTGGCAGTAGAAAACCATCTCAATTTTTACGTCATCTACTCCACCTCGCGGGGCCTAATAAATTACCTGAAAGTTTCATACGTACGGTTTGGTCCAGCCGACTTCCCATACACCTGCAAACGATCGTCGCTTCTCATCCCGATATGGCACTAGTTAAACTTTCGGAATTAGCAGACCATGTCCACGAAATCGCATCACCCAGTTACCGAATCGCAGAAGTTTCACCCACTGCCACTCCCACGCAAGCTTCATCATCGCTTAACCCATTCAACCCGCCGCAGATTTACTCGCCCACCGCGTTAGCCACACCTTCTACGACGCCATCGCTCATACCGTATACCGCACCGCAGCCGCACTCGCCCCTGGAGACGATGTCCTTGCAGATCGCCGAACTCACTCGCCAAATGGCAGCACTTTCCAACCACGTGTTTGCAGAACGTTCGAGATCTCAATCCAGATCCTCCAATCGGAATAACCGTGGTCGATCCAAGTCAGGCGCACGATCCCAGGCGCGTAACGGCGTATGTTGGTACCATCGCAGATTTGGTTCTGATGCGACGAGATGTACACATCCCTGCGAGTATAAGGCGGAAAACTAGTGAGGCAGCCTGAAGTGGCCGAAAACGACTGCCTCACGCGAACCGGCCGCCTATTTGTAACGGACAAGCACACCAAGGTTCAATTTCTTATTGACACGGGAAGCGATCTTTGCGTTTACCCACGATCAGAAATTAAAGGTCGTCGATCCAAAACCGACTTCCAGCTATACGCCGCAAATGGATCAATCATCGAAACATACGGCTACGCACACCTGGAATTGGATCTGGGACTTCGACGGTGCTATCGATGGCGGTTCATTATTGCTGATGTCACCAAGGCAATAATCGGCGTCGATTTCTTGTCCCACTACAATCTCGTGGTCGACTGCAGTAATCAACGTCTGATAGACAGCTTAACTTCATTGCAATCACCTGCGCAACCTGTTCCACCCACAGACACGATATCGTCAATCAAGACTCTCATGGGAGAATCAAGATACCACGATATCTTGCGCGACTTCCCTGACCTCACTCGTCCAGCAGGCACTCACCGTGTGATGAGCCATAACACCGTGCACCACATACGGACACCAGGCCCTCCGGTCGTTAGCTCACCACGCCGCCTGGCACCGGATAAGCTGAAGATCGCAAAGGTGGAATTTCAGTCGATGCTTGAGAGTGGGACAGCTCGACCTTCTGAAAGTCCATGGTGTTCACCTCTGTACCTCGCACCAAAGAAGGACAATGGATGGCGTCCCTGCGGCGACTACAGGATGCTCAACTCCCGTACTATACCTGATCGCTACCCTATCCGCCACATCCATGACTTCACACAAAACATTGCTGGCTGCAAAATATTCTCTACCATAGATCTAGTAAAGGCCTACAACCAGATTCCGGTTTGTGAAGACGACATCCCGAAGACTGCTATTACTACGCCCTTTGGTATGTACGAGTTCCCTTATATGACCTTTGGACTAAGAAACGCTGGTCAGACGTTCCAGAGGTTCGTCGACGAGATGACACGAGGACTGGACTTTTGCTACACATATCTTGACGACTTTTTGGTATACTCTACGTGTCAAAAAGAGCACGAAGACCACCTTCGTCAACTATTCGCCAGACTCCAGCAATATGGTATGGTTATAAATATATCCAAATGTGTCTTTGGAGAGCCACAAGTCACCTTTCTCGGTTACAGCATCTCGCCAGATGGCATCAAACCACTTGATGCCAAGGTCAAAGCCATTAGAGATTACCCAACACCAAGGACGGTCAAGGAGCTGAGAAGGTTCTTGGGGATGGTTAATTTCTATCGTCGGTTCATCCCTCAGGCAGCTCATCTCCAAGCACCCCTCAACGATTTATTGACTGGTTCTGTGAAAGGCTCTCATCCAGTGGATATATCTGGCAACTCACTCAAGGCATTCGAAGACTGTAAGAAAAGCGTGTGTGAAGCTGCCCTTCTGGCACACCCAGACTGCAATCGCCAGCTGTCCCTGGTTACAGATGCATCCGACACATCGATTGGCGCAGCTATACATCAGCAAAAGAACGGAGCATGGCAACCTCTGGCGTTCTTTTCACGAAAGCTGAACACGGCGCAACAAAAATACTCTCCTTACGACCGAGAGCTCTTAGCCATCTACGAGTCCATACGTCACTTCAGACATATGCTAGAGGCAAGAGACTTCGCTGTGTTTACAGACCATAAGCCCATTACTTTCGCATTTACCACAAGGCGCGACCAATGCTCACCCCGACAGTATCGATATTTAGACTACATTGCCCAATTTACCACAGATATTCGTCACATATCGGGCAAAGATAACTCTGTTGCCGACGCACTTTCACGCATAGCCTCTATCGCGGTGACCATAGACTACAAAGCTCTTGCAGCGGATCAGAATTCAGATTCTGAACTGCAAGATCTACTGAAAAATGGTTGTTCCCTGCGACTGAAGAAAGTCAGTACGGAAGGAGCAAGCATATACTGCGACCTGTCATTGGAAAAGCCCAGACCGTACGTCACTCTCCCGTTCCGAAAGAAAGTTTTTGACAGCCTGCACAATTTAAGTCATCCAGAAGCAGCAGCATCAGCCAAACTTATAGCTGATAGATACGTTTGGCCTGGCGTTCGTCGCGATTGCAAGTCCTGGGCGCGGAGTTGCCCAGACTGCCAGCGCAGTAAAATTCATCGCCACACATCTGCACCTCTTACCTCTATAAAGACTCCTTCCGACCGCTTTTCTCACGTCCACATGAACCTCATTGGCCCTCTTCCACTCTCTTCTGGATACAGATATTGCCTCACCATTATCGACCGGTTCACAAGATGGCCTGAGGTGTACCCACTACCAGACATGACGGCAGAGACTTGCGCTAAAGCATTTGTCTTCGGCTGGGTAGCACGTTTCGGCTGCCCAAACAAAATAACGACTGATCGTGGAAGACAGTTCGAGTCACAGTTGTTCCAGAGCATCACAAGACTTTTCGGATCAAACCACTGCCCCACTACAGCGTACCACCCTGAGTGCAACGGCATGATCGAGCGTCTGCACCGACAGTTGAAGACAGCTATCATGTGCCACGACAATCCCCAATGGTCAGAGATCCTACCACTTGTACTCCTGGGAATACGGAGTGCCTGGAAGGACGACCTTAAAACCTCAGCAGCCGAACTGGTCTATGGCGAGCCCCTTAGACTACCAGGCGAGTTTTTCAACCCTTCCACTAATATAGATATCGACGTGACTGACTTTGCATCTCGCCTGCGCAAACATATGACAAATCTCAGTCTAGTTCCAGCGTCATGGCATACAGCAAGGACATTTTATATACCAAAAGATCTGCTTTCATCAGAGTACGTATATCTTCGCCAGGGGCCGGCACGAAGATCCCTCGAGGCCCCATACTCTGGCCCCTACAAAGTTCTGGAAAGAAGTCAGAAAACATTTAAACTGGACATACAAGGCAAGGAGTCAACGGTTACCATAGACCGACTTAAGCCAGCTTACCTGCTTCGTTCCTCCACCGACCAGCCGCAACCACCAGAAAAAATCAGAGAAAAACAAACCAGAAGCGGCAGAATAGTCCGATTTCCTGACTGTAGTAAGTTTTTTGCTGGCAGTTAAAAATATCCCATTACATATCGTCACTTCACAACGACCTTCATGGTCATTAAAATATCATGAACGTGGCCTGTGTGGAAGGGTAAATCTAGGAAGTTCCTCAAGGAATGGTGTCGTCACGACGAGGGTTAAGCGTAGACAGGAGCTTTTTCACTTGTCTCTGGTGTCGTAGACACGTAGCTTAAACCTCGCTCAATATGTCCCAGTTCTAAAACACCTGTCGTGGTGTAATTTAAACCGGTTACCCTACCCTTGTTATGTGAAGAGACACCTATCCGCGTTATCTAATGACTTTGTGACAAATACCGATACCCTGATCTAGCACAATACGCAATGTAGTAGGAATGAATTCTCCTCGTGGAATACCTAGTAGTAAATAGTACCTAATAATCTGCAGAGAGATGATGTGACAAATCAACAACAGAGATAAGTATAAAAATATTATGTGCTATTTTTGAAACTGTTGTCCCAAAATAATTTGATGAGTTTATTCCGTTTTCGTAAAACACCGATTCGATTCAAATATTACGCTAATAATAGCTCATACGCATGTAAAGTTTCCGTCGCAATATACTGTCTGCCGTATATCGCTGTCTGTCGGCCGTAATCCTGAAACCATACGGTGCTGTAATCCATTCGTTCCCCCTAAAGCTGTCAACGTGTCTTTACCTAATTCACGGGGTATCTCACTTCACAATTTAATTACTCACATTAACATAGTTACGTGCTGTTTTCAACCTGCGAAAATTGGTTAAAAAACTTTTCCGCGCTCTCAATGTTCAGTAAATTTCGCATGACGGTTTATTTATTATACGAGTATTCACTTCACATTGCACGTATGTATAAGAAGGTAAGGAAGATTTTCGAGTTGTTTATAACCGAATATTATTGTGAAACCCTTCTGATCAAAATTTTCAACACGCTTGTTCCAGACGCAATTTTCTCCATGCGAGAAACGTGAACATTGTATCTTTGTTTATATATTATGCATCTGTATGTCATGAACTTTGCAGCATTGATGTGACTAATTGCAATCAAGTGAATTGACACGGAATTGACGATGTGTGTTTTAATTGTTTTCTTACATTTTGAATGTTATTAGCTGGAGTAATAAATGCATTCATAGTGTATTAATAGGCATCGGAGTTCGCTCAAATATCGTTATGTTTATACATAACCTACATGAGTGGCAGTAGATGACCACATGAGTTACGAAGACATAGGAATTTATGTAGGGTATAATAAGGGGTCTCAAAGGTTTGCTGGTTGTTTGTTCCAAATATAAACTAGCTACATAATTATTATTTTTGTTCTCAGTCGTACTTTGGCTTTATATTTATTATTGTGCTGAGCCAATAGCACTTGATGTGTATAAATAGCCGCTGAAAGCTATATGTTGTAATGGGAAATTCAAACAGGGACGAAATAGAATAGTCATTAAGAATTCTTGGAATTATTAAAACACCTATTGGACCTATTATTATACGAGACGGTTTTCACAAACAAGCCCGTTTAACAAACAATAAACAGAGAGCGGAGCTAGAAACTACAAGTTGTCTTTGGCAGCAATGTAATGACTTTGAATTTGAATATAATTGATTAGTTGGAAAAGTTTATTTATATATAATATTAATGACAGTTTTACAGAAAATGTTGTGAATAAAACCAATTTTTAAGTAAAATAACTTTTTTGATAACGACGCAAACTATTAAATTTTAAAGATTGTTTTGTGCTAATATAAAACTTTTTTGATGATTAAATCTTGTTATGACTTGTTTATTATCTTCGCAGTCAGAAACAGTCACAATAAAAATAAGTATATACTTATATTTGTGACAGGATGTTGTATAGCATTGAAATTATTTTTTGATGAAAGTTGACGTCAGAGATCAAGCGAAGTTAGGACGAACCAAGGTGTTAATATGGTTTGAACTTGTATTTCTTCCAAACGGAAAAAAAATGCAAATTCAAACCGTAATAACCAGACTTCAAAAAGTCTAGTTTTCCCTCTGAATTGGAAGGTCAGCAGGCGAATCACGAACTTTATGTACTAAAGGTAGATAGATTTTACTGCCAATTTTGAAGTATAAATGTATGAGCTGACAATTAAAATTTGACATTAAAATCTACCTGCGGGAGGTTGCAGTTCTATAAAAAATAAGCATCATTGTGACACAAAGACTAGAGCGACGGTAATCGCTTACCATCAGGGGGTCCTATAACGTAAAAAAAATCTTTGGGCTTAGTATCAAGCTAACCCCAGGCCCCATTTTCAGCAACATGGCAATTACAAGTCAACATACCTACATTGCTTGCTACATTGGATCGTCAGGCAGAAGTGGTCACTGGACAACATCATTACTCATCGAGAATAGGGACCAGATCTAGTCCTAGTTACAATTTGGACTGCGCTAAGATAATCAAATAAGGATCATGATAAAACTACGTGTCATTTTGTTCACATTTGAACAAAAGTAACTAATAATATAAAATATTGTTACCACCTACATTTGACTGATCTTGTACAAACCCTCTTTTATTTCTAAATAAAAGAGAAGAGAAATAAGAAAGAAAAAAATTAAAGAACGGAGCGTGAAAGGTTTATTTGCACGTATATTTACTAAATGATACCATTCATTTTATTTATTCCTTCCACGTATCAGTACACGCCTCTTGGCTTTAAGTACTGGCCATTCGGATATTATAAACCCCGGCTTCTTAGTACAGATTTCGTATAAAAAATATTAGGGAGCATTACGAACGTAAATACGAAACGTTACTTAAATACTTCCAGTTCAGTACGGATGCTAGTTTCATTTTATATTTTTCAGTCAGTAGAGTAAGCAGGGACTGGGAAGGAATTAGTGATTCTTACGTTTCCGATTTTGAAATCATCACAATATCACGAATGACAAGTGCCAATTTCAACCACTTGATAATTAATTATGTTTATTTTGCGGGAACTTTGTTGGGGGTACCCATAGAATTTTGCCGTGTCCTTAGTAGTGCGTCCTGTGTAGCAAGCATCATACGACCCGAATCGCCCGTAACACGTAAAACATGACCATAAAACCTAAAGCCCTCGCTGGGTAAGTCGTCAGATACACTCTGCAAAAGTGGCAACTCTTCACGAAATTGGCCTTATTTTTATCACGCCATAACTGTCATTAATTCTTAATCTCATTCTAACATAGGCTTAACTTCAAAGGAATGACTCGGCTTACTCAGTTCAGTAATATTCTTAACACATCATTAACCTCCGTTTTAAAATGATAACAATTTCATCAACAAATTTATACAAAATTTATGTTGAAATTTAAATTTAGAATATTTCGATTCACATATTAACATACACGTCATGTTGGGTATTAATTTACATGCGTACACATGTTATTAATGGTTAGGTATGAAGTTTATTACAGTGTGCGGAGCTTTGTCTGTTTGAACTGACGGCCTATTTTGAAACGATGAATAATAAATGTGTCTCTTGCTTGACATTGAGCCAGGTAATATAAAATTGACTATATGTTATTAGCTGAGTGCCTGTGGAATACATTGTAGGCATTATGCAGATTACCCATAACTTTTTAAATTATGTAAACCAAATTCAAAGCACACGCTATGTTATAAAAATGCGAGCACTTGGTTGTCGTTTATTAACCGTGTTCGATCGGGGAGTGAAATTCCATTTATTTTTTTGACGTATGGGACTTATCTTATCTAGACGAGGGCCTTTGCGGATGCACATCGACCCAATGGGATCTTTTGTGCAATTGCCTCCTCCCATATGCCTACTCCAAGCGTCATGATTTTCATGACACTGCTGAGCGGCACCTATTAAGGTACTAAATAGGTAAAATTTATAATTTTCTAGTATGTATAAACAATTTAACCTAAATAAATATTATAAGGAATTATTATCAATTGAATTATAATTTATTTAATATCTTAAATTTACATGCACTTGTAGCGTGGTTGTGCACTATCTGTGTATTTAATCACTGCTACTTACGTGCGGGGCTGAGAAGGGTCGCAGGTACAAATGACACACACTCCAGTTATCCTTAAGCGTATAATAGTGTTCATAAGCACATACAAGCGTCTAGGTAAGCACACAGTAAAAGAAAGCACAAGGAAAGCGTAGCGAAAGCAAGAGAGTCACAGCGCAAAGCAACGTGCGTCCGGCGTCGAGGTGAGTATCGGACTGGTGGCGGGGGCGGCTGCGAGCCGCCGCGGGCGCAGGCCAGCAGGCGATTACGTCACAAGGTACCGTTGGAGCGCGCAGGCACTGGTGTCGACACGGCGGGCGATGGTAAGTAAATGTGTGTCGGTTTTGCAGCTATCGTTATTAATATATTTATATGTTTACTTGTTAATATGTATTTATTTATGCTTGTGTATGTGTGTATATATGTATTTATGTATGTACTTATTATTAGCGTAGTATAAAACTTGTATATTCTTATGTGCATTTAATATTTGTGTAGTTAGTTATTTATTACTGTATGTATATATAATTAAGCATATTACATTTATGTATATAAGTAAATAACATGTATTTATTAGTATATACATATGTAAAGGTGGCACCGCCACATCAGTCCCCCCCAGAGACCGTCTCACGGGCGATAATATTCTGGGAATCTAACCCGTCGGCCTGATCTGGTAAGTCTGATTTCTTGTTCCTTCTTTGGTTCTCTTTCTTCCTCTTTCTCAGGTACTCTTTTCAACTCTTTTACAGGGTCTCTTTTCTCTTTTTCAGGATCTGCCTGCTTTGCTGTTTGTTTTTGTGTTCCAGACCATGGAATCGTCTCGGCGAGTAGATATGCTGGCTTCAAGCGGTCTATCGTTACGGTGGCTGTCTTTCCGTTCACCTGTAACTTGAAGTACTTATCACCTCTTTCGAGCACCGCATGTGGTCCCGTGTATGCTGGCTTTAGTGCACCACGCACAGCGTCTTCTCGTAGGAAAACGTGGGTGGAAGATGCCAAGTCTCTGAATACAAACGTCTTCTTCTGACCATGCCTTGAGGTAGGCACAGGTTGAAGTTTTTGTGTTATATGTTTCAGGCGTGCGGTGAAATCGGTGAGATCGGTTGTAGTATCGATGGTAGGCTGGAAAAATTCCCCAGGCAGTCTGAGCGGTTCTCCATATACCAGCTCTGCGGACGAAGCTTGCAGTTCCTCTTTGAAGGCGCTTCTTACCCCCATCAAGACTAAAGGTAAGGCTTCAGTCCAGTTTTGTTGTGCGTGACACGTTATTGCTGCTTTCAGCTGCCTGTGGAATCGCTCTATGATTCCATTGCAGGCAGGATGATACGCAGTGGTGCGTCGATGCTTAAACCCAATGATCTGCGTCAGATATTTGAAAAGAGCGGATTCAAATTGTGCCCCTCGATCTGTTACGATATCCACGGGGCAACCGAATCTGGAAATCCAAATAGTGAGGAGAGATTTTGCCACTGTCTCCGCTGTTATGTCTATCATTGGTATAGCTTCAGGCCAACGCGTAAAGCGGTCTATAGCAGTGAGACAATATCTGAAACCTTGTGAGGAAGGCATGGGGCCTATTATGTCGATATGCACGTGGGTAAACCGAGTCTTAGGTAACTGGTAAGTACCCAAAGGTGCTTGTACATGCCTGTTTATCTTTGACCTTTGACAGGCTAGGCAGGCTCGAGCCCACTCACGACAATCCTTGTTTATGCTCGGCCACACGAATCGTTCTGCAACGAGTCTGTTGGACGCTTTGATCCCAGGATGGCTCAGTGAGTGAAGGCTATTGAACACCTTTTGTCTATACTCGGGTGTCACGTATGGTCTGAGGGTTGAGGTGCTGTCATCACAGTATAGTGCGGTGGACGATCCTGGTATCGTTAGCTTCCTTAGGCTTATGCTGTAACCCGTATCTCCGTTCAAGATCTGCTTGAGTTCCTGATCTGTATCTTGCGCTTCGGCGAGTTCCGACAAATCGACTGGCTTCTCGAGTTCCTCAATTCTAGACAAGGTGTCTGCGACGACATTGTTTTTGCCGGAAATGTGTCTGATGTCTGTCGTAAATTGGGAGATGTAGTCGAGATGCCGAAACTGCCTTGGTGAACAGTTTGACTTGCTGTTTGTAAATGCGGAGCACAGGGGCTTGTGATCCGTGAATACCGTGAATACGCGTGCTTCCAACATGTGTCGAAAGTACTTGATTGAGTTATAGATCGCCAGCAGTTCTCGGTCATAGGGCGAGTACTTCTGCTGCGACGAACTGAGCTTCTTAGAATAAAATGCAAGTGGCTGCCAGGAATCTTCTTTCTTCTGCTGAAGTACCGCACCTACGGCGGTATTCGAGGCATCTGTGACCAGTGCGAGGTGAGCGTTTGTGTCCGGGTGTGCTAACATTGCCGCGTTGCAAAGGCTGGCTTTACAGTCGAGGAAAGCTTTCCATTTGTCATCTTTCAAGTCGACTGGGTGCGATCCCTTTACTGAACCGGTGAGTAAGTCGTGCAGTGGGGCTTGAAGCTGAGCGGCTTGTGGGATAAAGCGACGATAAAAGTTTATCATCCCTAGAAACCTCCTCAGCTCTCGGACGGTTTTCGGCGTAGGGAATGATTGTATAGCGTCAACTTTTGTTTCCAGGGGTTTCGTGCCGTCTGCTGAGATGTGGTACCCCAGGAACTTGACTTCAGGAACACCAAAGACGCACTTGGACGGATTGATTACGATCCCATACTCCTTCAACCTCGTGAACAGCTGCCGCAAGTGATCTTCGTGCGTATCTTCGTCAGGTGAAAAGATGAGAAAGTCGTCTAAATAGGCGTAAATGAAGTCCATTCCTCTTGTGACTTCGTCCACAAAGCGCTGGAACGTTTGACCTGCGTTCCTAAGCCCAAATGTCATAAACGGGAACTCGTACAGGCCAAAGGGAGTCGCTATGGCTGTTTTCGATATATCCTCGTCGTTAACCGGTATTTGGTTGTAAGCTTTCACCAGGTCAATTGTGGAGAAGATCTTGCATCCGGCGAGCTGGTGAGCGAAGTCGTGAATATGGCGAATTGGGTAGCGGTCGGGTATTGTTCGCGCGTTCAATTGCCTATAGTCACCGCATGGTCTCCAACCATTTTCTTTCTTGGGTGCCAGATGTAATGGTGAAGACCAAGGGCTTTGCGACGGTCTTGCTGTTCCGCACTTGAGCATGGACTCAAACTCTTGTTTGGCTATCTTGAGTTTGTCCGGTGCTAGCCTTCTGGGTGTGCAGTGGATTGGAGGGCCGTCTGTGGTTTTTATGTAGTGGACCGTGTTGTGTTTCACCTCCCGCTGCACTCCTGGTGGACGTGTGATCTCCGGGAAGTCTCGTATTATGATGTTGTACTTTGATTCACCAAATGACGTTTTAATGGATGATATGATGTCTGCTGTGGTTGATGATACTGCCATCGTAGAAAGGGACGTCGTGTTGTCCATTAAGCGTTTGTGTCGGCAGTCGACGACTAAATTGTAAAAAGATAGGAAGTCGACTCCTATAATAGCTTTTGTGACGTCGGCCACCACGAATTGCCAACTAAACTCCCGACGTAGGCCAAGATCCAAATGTAGTTGAGCATGGCCGTAAGTATTTATGACAGATCCGTTGGCGGCAAAAAGTTGGTATGTGGTTTTAGGTCGTTGTTCACGTAGGGCTGTCCGTGGGAAAACGCAGAGGTCGCTGCCTGTGTCTACGAGGAACTGCATTTTGGAACGGCGGTCTGTTACGAACAGGCGACCGGAGCTTGAGCAATCGTCGGCCGCCATTATCGATTGCTCTGCCCGTTTCCCGAGCTAAAATCGCAAGGCTTGACGCATTTCGTTGCTTGCGACTGAAATTTGGAATGATACCAGCATACGGGCCATCTGCGATAGCTTGACTGCGACCGACTTTGACTGGCTCCACGACTGCAGCTGCGGCTGTATCTTTGGGATCCATTATGCCTACTCCTGGGCCGAGATCTTGAGTTCAATTCTGCTCGCATATCGTGCATTTGTCGTGTCAGCTCGGCTATTTGATTAGCCATAAAATCAATTGTAGCATTGTGTGTCGACGTGCTAGCTACCTGCGGGCTAGAAGGAGTGAGGTCCCAAACGCGGTCTGCGGTACTGGCTAGAGTGTCGAGTGTCTGCGGCGTGGGTTGCGAAGCTATCGCTGCCTGTATATTCATGGGCAAGCGATTAATCCAAATTGTTCTCAACAAATCGTCATGTACCTCTGGACCTGCTAGGTGTTGAAGGTGACGTAGGAACTGTGATGGTTTACGATCTCCTAACTCTTCGTGTATCAACAGCCTCTTCAGTTCTTTTTCTCTGGACGCTGACAACCTGGAGATGAGCTCGGTCTTTAGCTTCTCGTACTTGTTGATTGCAGGTGGATTGACAATAATGTCTTTCACTTCCGCTGCGTACTGATGATCCAGCTGTGACAGTACGTAATAAAATTTCGTCGCGTCGGCTGTGATGTTCGACAACTGAAACTGCCCCTCAACCTGTGCAAACCAAACGGCTGGTTCTTGTGGCCAGAACGGTGGCATTCGAACTCCGACACGGAATGTGTCGGCACCATTGGACAACTGCGCGGCGGAAAGTTCCACAACGGGCCGCGCTGCCGATGCTTGCGCTGGCGTTTTTGGAGTTTGGTTGGCTGTTTCGTCCTTCTCGTCACCCATTTGCACTTTTCAGTAAGGTTGCGTTTCGAGTTCAACCAGAGGAGTCACCAGTGTAGCGTGGTTGTGCACTATCTGTGTATTTAATCACTGCTACTTACGTGCGGGGCTGAGAAGGGTCGCAGGTACAAATGACACACACTCCAGTTATCCTTAAGCGTATAATAGTGTTCATAAGCACATACAAGCGTCTAGGTAAGCACACAGTAAAAGAAAGCACAAGGAAAGCGTAGCGAAAGCAAGAGAGTCACAGCGCAAAGCAACGTGCGTCCGGCGTCGAGGTGAGTATCGGACTGGTGGCGGGGGCGGCTGCGAGCCGCCGCGGGCGCAGGCCAGCAGGCGATTACGTCACAAGGTACCGTTGGAGCGCGCAGGCACTGGTGTCGACACGGCGGGCGATGGTAAGTAAATGTGTGTCGGTTTTGCAGCTATCGTTATTAATATATTTATATGTTTACTTGTTAATATGTATTTATTTATGCTTGTGTATGTGTGTATATATGTATTTATGTATGTACTTATTATTAGCGTAGTATAAAACTTGTATATTCTTATGTGCATTTAATATTTGTGTAGTTAGTTATTTATTACTGTATGTATATATAATTAAGCATATTACATTTATGTATATAAGTAAATAACATGTATTTATTAGTATATACATATGTAAAGGTGGCACCGCCACACACTTATGAAAGTCAAAAAACTAAATAAAAACATATTAACTAACAAAAATAAATCTAATTATAAAATAAATATTATATATATTATTTCTTTCTTTCTCTCCACCATTTCCATAAACTGGATGATGAAGCTCAGCGGGAGTATTCTGAATTCCTTCGGTTCAGGGTAACCATTACCAAAGTCATTCATTTTTTGTCTGGCAACGATGTGACATTCACACAATAAGAGTTCCATTGTCTCGTCATCCTCGCCACACATTCTACATTCTATATTGTCCGATAGTCCCTTCTTGGGCAAGAGTCTTTTGACCCCGAAGTGACCTGTAAACAGAGATAAGATAAGATAAGACGTATGCTGCCGTCTCAAGGAGAAAAACCATAAGTGACAAAAAGTAAGTTTCGAGATAAAGCCAAAAAACTTTAGATTTCTTGTAAATTATTTTATAGGCAGAGTACAAAGTTGTAACTTTTGTTTATTAATAAACAAATATTGTAGAATTTTTAGCAATTGCGCTTTTTTCAATTATTTATTCATTTAAATAAGATATTTAGAAAAAACCGTTTCTGCCTCCTAAAATAAATATTAAAAAAATATGGATACTAAGAATAAAACACACAAGTGAGGATTTGTGTTTTTTGTGCTAGTTTTTCACTTTGGTATCTAAGTAAAAATAACACAAGTACGCACTTATGCTCGCTTTTCCGAGTCGGACAAGAATCTGAAAAAGCACAAGTGGGTACTTGTGTTTTATTTATATAGTCCATTATTGCACTTATGGCTTATTTTATAATAGGGTTTCATGAAAACACGATAAATATCAAACGAATTTATTAAAAGTAAACAAATGAGATGCTTTAAGTAGAGATCTTTAGGTATTTATGACACATTAGTGAATGCGATACTTAATATTGAACTTAATTCTTAATTAATTATCATGCTCATCTATGAGATTAAGAGCTTTCTCATCACTTGCAAGATCTTAAAATTTTAGCCTATTTGGAAGCATAAGCTTTTCAAGACCCTGTATGATGTCTGTTCTTCTTATTTGAGATGTTTCTGGGTGCATCATTCAATTTAGGTGTCGGAAAGCTATTTGTTATAATATTTGGTTTAATAAAGTCCAGCCTAGTAGTAGGGTCAAATGACGTTTATATATGGTGACATATCTGGTAAACATAGGAATATGTACAACTGCTTCCGTTCCAAGAGACGCCTTTGATGTTCCTCTGGCCATACGAAGCAATCGTTAACATCTTTCGTAGATGACTACCGCATCGTTAGTAATCTGATAACCAAAACGAAACAAAACATATTCACATAGCCACAAAGCAAGCATACGCAGCCTTTCTTGCAGAGCATAGGCAAAAACCGTTATCATATGTTAGTTACCATATATATTTTTTTTACAATCACCATGCAAACTAAGAAACGCACTATACAACAAAGATAATATAAGAACCTAGGTAATAAAAGCTTCATTTATGACTATGCATGACATTATATCACCTTATACTACTAGAATTGTTAAACTATTATCTGTTAGCAGACACTGTCATTCTGCATAAAGCTGTTATACGTTATAAGCTCACTAGTTCGTGTCGTAGTATTCAACATAGACCAATAAGTAACTTAACACGAATATTAAAAAATGAAGCCTTATCTAGAATCGTATAATACAGTAGAATATGCGCGCCAGGCTTAATATATCTACTTAAAACGAGCGAGCGAGATGAACAACAAACAAAATTTGACAGTTTAGGTCCTTTTTAGGCTAGGTGCCAAGATTGTAGTGTGAGTGAAATGAATACTTACAATTATTTATTGTCTCTAATTGTAGTCACTTATTTATAACTGAATAGGTACTCATATTTTGAGTAAAACTAAGTGAAGTAGGTATTTGAATGCGTGCGCGCAATCTCCTCCCTACGAAAGTAATCGGCGCGACTGACCAACATGCCACGCCGCAATCCGTGCTTGCCAAAATCTGTCCTTGAGTGGTCGGAGTGGGGGACTTGTACTAGCCTAATAAAACACAAGTAGCAACAATATTCTAAGAAATATACCACAAGTTCATATTTTTTGTAGCGTATACTAGTTTAAAAAGTCATAACTTGCCACATATGGTTTTTCTGTATCATGTATACCTTACTTGTATAAATCTTAATCTGACTAGAAACAACATTTTTGCCAACTTATGTGTTTTTTACATCAAACATTAAAATAAAAACTAATTATGTTTTTTCTTCTTATGATATAAAAGTTGGGTTCAAGCCCAATACAGAAATTTAAAAAACCATAAGTGGTCACTAAACCATTTTTCTGTATCTTATTACAGAGTTATGTTTTTTCTTCCTCAAAAAAGGGCCAATTTTCCCAAAATGGCATGCACTTGTGGTTGTCTAAATCGTGATCTACAAAAGATATAGTAATATCTCCTAGAGAGAAAGATCACATTTTTTTTCCTGATTACAAGGCTGGTAATAAGTCCATTTTGCAAAAAATGTCACTTATGGTTTTTCTTCTTGAGACGGCAGTATGGGACACAACGACCATGAGCCAAAAAAGATCATGTCTCAGGTGTCATTCTAAATTCTGAATAATGGAGAATATTAATATATTCGTAATATCGAGGCTTTTTCCTATCCTCATTTGATTTTATTTTCTAGAGTTGTAATTTGGAACTAAGATTACTTATATAATTAATTAGAGTTTGACTGTATCTCAAGCCGTAATTATTTGTATGTTAAGGCTCAATAATTATGAACTTACAGTTCAGATGCTATCAATAGTCAAAACTCCAACTCGGATAACGAATCCAGGAATCAAATGAATGGCAGAGAAGAGTTCTTATATCGCCCGCGTAGGCTTTGCTTGATTAACGAATGGCATATCTGCTTACGTAAGCCACCCTTTGAATCGCCGCTCCACTCTTACATACACTACGGATTCAGATCTGGGTGTAAATCTGAGGTATGCCATTCGCATTCCGATTTTATGTAGATCCGGATTATTCATACAATTTAAGAAAGTTATGTGTTTAAGAGAACAGGGATTTTCCCCGGAATTTAACCGCCCGCACTCGAAAAAAAAAGTTAAAACATTTACTCATAATCTGTGGCCGCTACGCAAAATATTACGACTTATGCAAATCTAAATATATAAAAGAAGAAACTGACTGACTGACTGATTGACTGACTGACTGACTGACTGACTGATCTATCAACGCACAGCCCAAACCGCTGGTTCTAGAGATTTCAAATTTGGCACGTAGGTTCCTTATAAGGTCTAGGGGTGCACTAAGAAAGGATTTTTCAAAATTCATCCCCTAAAGGGGTGAAATGGGGGTCCAAAGTTTGTATGAAAAACCGTAGTTATTAAAGTGAGAGACATGAAATTTTATATATAGAGTCTGTGTTAAAATATATTAATGGCGTATTTCAGCGTTTTTCTTAATTGCTCCACTAAGGGGGTGAAAAGGGGGTTCAAAGTTTGTACGGGGAGAAATTCTTTTTTAAAGTGAGATATTTGAAACTTCGTATGTAGACTCTCTGTTTAAATACAACAAAACATATATAAGCGTCTTTCGAAATTGCTCCCCTAAAAGGGTGAAAAGGGGGTTTCAAGTATGTACGGGGAGCAAATCTTTTTTGAAGTGAGAGATTTAAAACTTCGTACATAGACTCTAGGTTTAAATACAACAAGACATGTTTAAGCGTTTTTCGAAATTGCTCCCCTAAAGGGTTCAAAAGGGGGTTCCAAGTTTGTACGGGGAGCAAATCTTTTTTGAAGTGAGACATTTAAAACTTCGTACATAGACTCAATGTTTAAATACAACAAAACATATTTAAGCGTTTTTCGAAATTGCTCCCCTAAAGGGTTCAAAAGGGGGCTCCAAGTTTGTACGGGGGGCAAATCTTTTTTGAAGTGAGACATTTAAAACTTCGTACATAGACTCTATGTTCAAATAAAACAAAACATGTTTAAGCGTTTTTTGAAATTGCTCCCCTAAAGGGTTCAAAAGGGGGTTCCAAGTTTGTACGGAGAGCAAATCTTTTTTGAAGTGAGAGATTTAAAACTTCGTATATAGACTCTTTGTTTAAATACAACAAAACATGTTTCAGCGTTTTTCGAAATTGTTCCCTTTAAGGGGTGAAAAGAGGGTTCCAAGTTTGAGCGGGGAGCAAATTTTTCCTTTTCTTAAAAATCGATATGGGTGTCATTTTCGAGATTCCTCGGGGTGCCGATTACGAAAATGACATTCATTTTCAAATTAAAGATGGCGGACATTTATTTTTCTTAAAAATCAATATGGGTGTCATATTCGAGGTTCCTCGGGGTGCAAATTACAAAAATGACATCCATTTTCAAATCCAAGATGGCGGGCATTTATTTTTCTTAAAAATCAATATGGGTGTCATTTTCGAGGTTCCTCTGGGTGCCGATTACGAAAATGACACTCATTTTCAAATCAAAGATGGCGGATATTTATTTTTATAAAATCGATATGGGTGTCGTCTTCGAGGTTCCTCGTGGTGCCGATTACGAAAATGGCATGCATTTTCAAATCAAAGATGGCGGAGATTTATTTTTCTTAAAAATCAATATGGGTGTCATCTTCGAAGTTTCTCGGGGTGCAGATTACAAAAATGACATTCATTTTTAAATCCAAGATGGCGGACATTTATTTTTCTTAAAAATCGATATGGGTGTCGTCTTCGAGGTTCCTCGTGGTGCCGATTACGAAAATGGCATGCATTTTCAAATCAAAGATGGCTGAGATTTATTTTTCTTAAAAATCAATATGGGTGTCATATTCGAGGTTCCTCGGGGTGCAAATTACAAAAATGACATCCATTTTCAAATCCAAGATGGCGGGCATTTATTTTTCTTAAAAATCAATATGGGTGTCATTTTCGAGGTTCCTCTGGGTGCCGATTACGAAAATGACACTCATTTTCAAATCAAAGATGGCGGATATTTATTTTTATAAAATCGATATGGGTGTCGTCTTCGAGGTTCCTCGTGGTGCCGATTACGAAAATGGCATGCATTTTCAAATCAAAGATGGCGGAGATTTATTTTTCTTAAAAATCAATATGGGTGTCATCTTCGAGGTTCCTCGGGGTGCAGATTACAAAAATGACATCCATCTTCAAATCCAAGATGGCGGACATTTATTTTTCTTAATAATCGATATGGGTGTCGTCTTCGAGGTTCCTCATGGTGCCGATTACGAAAATGGCATGCATTTTCAAATCAAACATGGCGGAGATTTATTTTTCTTAAAAATCAATATGGGTGTCATCTTCGAGGTTCCTCGGGGTGCAGATTACAAAAATGACATCCATTTTCAAATCCAAGATGGCGGACATTTATTTTTCTTAATAATCGATATGGGTGTCGTATTCGAGATTCCTCGTGGTGCCGATTACGAAAATGGCATGCATTTTCAAATCAAAGATGGCGGAGATTTATTTTTCTTAAAAATCAAAATGGGTGTCATCTTCGAGGTTCCTCGGGGTGCAGATTACAAAAATGACATTCATTTTCAAATCCAAGAAGGCCGACATTTATTTTATTAAAAATCAATATGGGTGTCATTTTCGAGGTTCCTCTGGGTGCCGATTACGAAAATGATACTCATTTTCAGATCAAGGACGGCGGATATTTATTTTTATAAAAATCAATATGGGTGTCGTCTTCGAGGTTTCTCGTGGTGCCGATTACGAAAATGGCATGCATTTTCAAATCAAAGATGGCGGAGATTTATTTTTCTTAAAAATCAATATGGGTGTCATCTTCGAGGTTCCTCGGGGTGCAGATTACAAAAATGACATCCATTTTCAAATCCAAGATGGCGGACATTTATTTTTCTTAATAATCGATATGGGTGTCGTCTTCGAGGTTCCTCGTGGTGCCGATTACGAAAATGGCATGCATTTTCAAATCAAAGATGGCTGAGATTTATTTTTCTTAAAAATCAATATGGGTGTCATGTTCGAGGTTCCTCGGGGTGCAAATTACAAAAATGACATCCATTTTCAAATCCAAGAAGGCCGACATTTATTTTTCTTAAAAATCAATATGGGTGTCATATTCGAGGTTCCTCGGGGTGCAAATTACAAAAATGACATCCATTTTCAAATCCAAGATGGCGGGCATTTATTTTTCTTAAAAATCAATATGGGTGTCATTTTCGAGGTTCCTCTGGGTGCCGATTACGAAAATGACACTCATTTTCAAATCAAAGATGGGGGATATTTATTTTTATAAAATCGATATGGGTGTCGTCTTCGAGGTTCCTCGTGGTGCCGATTACGAAAATGGCATGCATTTTCAAATCAAAGATGGCGGAGATTTATTTTTCTTAAAAATCAATATGGGTGTCATCTTCGAAGTTTCTCGGGGTGCAGATTACAAAAATGACATTCATTTTCAAATCCAAGATGGCGGACATTTATTTTTCTTAAAAATCGATATGGGTGTCGTCTTCGAGGTTCCTCGTGGTGCCGATTACGAAAATGGCATGCATTTTCAAATCAAAGATGGCTGAGATTTATTTTTCTTAAAAATCAATATGGGTGTCATGTTCGAGGTTCCTCGGGGTGCAAATTACAAAAATGACATCCATTTTCAAATCCAAGAAGGCCGACATTTATTTTCTTAAAAATCAATATGGGTGTCATTTTCGAGGTTCCTCTGGGTGCCGATTACGAAAATGACATCCAATACATATCTGCATGAAGGTCAAACTGAGAACCTTCTTTTTTGTAGACGGTTAAAAATTACTTTTAGTACGCGGGCGAAGCCGCGGGCAAAAGCTAGTAAGTAATAAGAATTTAGAAAAACTATTCTGTTTCTCAGAATTACAACGTCAAAAATTGCTTTTTTACTAAAACTAAGAACGTGACAGAACGATCAACGATTTTGAATAACATTTTAACTAAAAAAATGAGTTTGAAGAACGTTTATATGATGAAATAAGCACAATTATGTTTCGCACGCTTGTTCTGACATGTTGCCTTTGCGCTCGTGGAATAAGAGCATACATAGTGAAACCTGGAGAACTGACATCTCAAGAGACCAGCAATTTTGTGTTAGTTAAAGAGGTGTTTCATTTATGTATAAGCGGACACTCCATACACAGAATGTTACAAAAATGGTATATAAACCGCTTAAGGCAATACGGTATCGAATTGGAATTCCGAAAATCGCTTCCCTATTACTCTTGGACAACTTTAAAAAATACTTTCATAGAAAAATAACACATTAAAAATATTTCGAAAAAGATTGCTCCCTGGTTGGTAAATTCGCCCCACCGTACTATATCAAGGGCGAGGTCATTGACGTATCGGAATTTCTTTGACTTGTAATTCTCAATCTGGGTCCCAATTTAACTAGGTTTCACTGTTAAGTACATAAATACATATTAAACTTGAATGCGAAACATAAGTGTTAGATTGACCTCCTAACACAGTAATCAAGCTTTCATACATGTAATCCATCCGTAATCGTGCTCCTAATTGCAGGGATCTCGAATATCAGAATTAGGGGCTGTAGCAAAACCACTTTACTTACCACCACGTAAACACTTTTAATGTATGAGAATAGGATTTACGGGGGCCTATTTTTGAGTTACAAACGCTTGACTGTCACTCGAAAGCTGTAAAAACGATGAAATGCTATTTTTGAAATTCGAGTGATAGAAAATTCAAAATCGAATGGTATTGACTACTCGTGGTTTATATGTATAATAACATCCATTAAATAGTGCACCCGTGCGAAGCCGGGGCGGGTCGCTAGTTAAATATAATTGACAGTTTTACTGTACCTGATAAAAGACCTTGTAAGTCGTTCTCTGTCATTCTTTTAATGCTAAAAAACAAGGTATACATTACGACAATTCATTCAATCATTTTCCCTCAATACCAGAGCCAATTGATATTATTAATTGTTTATACGCCATTTTTTAATACTTACAATACCAGGGTACCAATATTGTCATAGTATTCAAATTGTATGGATTTTGCTTCAATATTCATCAAAATCCACGTGATACGTCTTGTAACCGATGCCATACACTGAAAATGCACTTAAATATTTAAATTATTAGTATCAATTCAATATTTAATATTATTTCAAATCATTTTTTATACAAATTTCAATTTCTTTACAATTCAAAATATTGATGATCAATCACTAGCTTTCGAGTCTCTCAAAAATAGGTGTTATTGGGATTATCTAAGAAAAATCGTGACGAATTATCGCATGCGACTACCGCTCACCTTTGATTTCGAACGTTCGAAACACAAAAATCGACCCCATGAAGGGGAACAAATTTGACCTGTAAGTTTTACATATCAATTAGATTTTAATGTATTTCGCGAGGAAAACTGAGTGATAGCTACGTATAAATTTGTGTAGTCAAAGATCCAGTTTGCAAGTTGTTGATATTATAGCGAGTTAGCCAAGTTAGCAACTTTCCTAGTTGGTCAGCGAAATGTCATGCACATTTCACGTATTTGAGTAAGGCTTAAAACTTAGAGGGACTTTGCTTGAAGAGTTTCAGCTCAATGGCTTAATAGGTACTCTCGAGGTCTCGTGTTCAAGTAAAGTTCCCCAACTTTGTGTGTTCAATTCAAATTAGCGTGTAACTTATGGCTGTGGTGTAGAATGCTACTAAGTCAATTTTGCTACTTTCTAGCCTAATGAGGATTAGGTACCAAGAGAATGCTCTCTAGCACCAAGAGGTGCACTGGGTGCAGCGATTTTATAGTCAGCACGTTTTACTTCTACGAAGAAGCGAAAATCCATGTGTTTCGATGACAGTTTGTGAGATGGAAAGTCATGACATGTGATTAGATTGGTAGTTCTAGAACTGTATTCGATACCATCGCTGTGGCAGCATACCTTTCTTTATCATTAATAATAATATATGGTATGATCTCGATGTATCTCGATTTGTACAATCCACTTCTCGAATACCAAAATTCCATAGATAACTGGCGATATGATTACTTCCACAAAAATACTGTCCGTACCTAATTAGTTTTAGTAGGGATTAACGCTAATATACTTAAATAAGTAATTGTAAATGTTGTGATGTAATCCAGATGTCATAGAATCGGAGATATCAATAATAATAGTGAGAAGGATCTTAGAGCTGTATAACATTGACGTCAGCTTTCAGATCCTTCTTAATGCTTGTATGGGGCAGTGGATCACTTTCCTTCATGACCGGGAGGGCGAGGGGGACCTTATGGTCCGCAGGACTCTTATCTGGATTGAGCGAGGTATCTTCTAGGGTAACAGTCTGAGTCTATTATGGTTTTGCCTAGCTTTGAATCCGCTCAGTACTTGGCTGAAGGATTCGGGGCTAGGTTGTCAGCTCCGGAGAGGGGGTGAGGTCATTTCTCATCTGCTCTACATGGATGACCTTAAGCTATTTTCACCCAATAGACAGGACCTGTTGGAGCTATTGAAAATGACAGAAGCTTTCAGTAGCGCAATCAAAATGGAATTTAGTGTAAGTAGATAAATGTGCTGTCATGCATGTCCAGCTTTTCTGAGAAAATGTCTCTAAAATCTCTCTCCGAGGCAGAAACCTATAAATATCTTGGTATGTCACAGCCTTTGGGTATCGAGGGTGAGGGTGTAAAGCGGGCGGTGAAGGAACGCTTCTTCTGTCGTTTGACAAACTAAAAGTGCTTAACGGTCTTTTGTCGAGCGGCAACAAGGTGCGCGCCTTCAATGGCTGGGTGATACCCTTACTCGTTTGGCTTACTACGATTGACTCAGAGTGAGCTGGATGCCCTGGACCGAAGGGTGCGTGTACTGCTCACTGCGCACCGCATGCTGCATCCACGCTCGTCTGTTATGAGACTGTACATCCCGCGAAAGTATAGAGGTCGCGTCGGTGAACTGGCTAGCACGTTTCGGGGATCTCTTCGGGGAAAACGAAAGTTTTGTCTATGCAATGGGGGCTATCGTTTTTATGCTCACCAGTTGGCGCCACTGTCGACTACGGTCCAGCTGTCAAAAATTGTTATTGGTTATTATGGAAATAAGAACGAAGTTTACCTTTAAATCATATTCAATACCTTAAAACCGTACCGTAAAAATATCGAATATACCGCATTGTAGCGTGGTCCCGTTTTGTTCGGAAAAAAGGAGGAAATAATATTCCGAAAGACAAATCTGTCTCAAAGCCCTCACAGTCATTGACCCTTAATTCATATTTGCCATAATCAAGCTCAGGTATTGCAAAATAGTGACCATATTGTTCCAATTAGATATTAACCCGCGTAGCGCAACCAAAAAGAGTGACATTTGACGTTTCGGAGGACCCCACGCTACACTAGCGCCTCTAGCGGCGAATTCATACGCGATAGCCCCCATTGCAGACGGAAGTTATCATGACGAACAACTACCGGAAGTATATCCTTAAGGACGGTTCGGTTACCGCGCTATCGCGACAACACAGACACATATAGTCCCTATTCGTCTCGGTACCGCCGCATATCCGGTAGTGTCAGTTTGACCCAGGCCTGGCCTAGCTGAGTTTCTTGCTGGACTCTTCTCAGCTGGGCTAGGTTTAGTGAACCAGCGACAAAACTCCCAGTAGCGCGATTCCACTCACACCTCAGGTTTGGTTAAAGCCAATCAACCAAACTTCCTGAAACGCAAATTCTTAGAGTATTTCAGTGTTTAATCCGCCCGCGTGGTCGTATCGGAGGTTTCCCCTGCACCTTAGGTTAGGATTTTTTTACATTAAAGTGTTTTTATATTTTGTATGATTGCTTTTATATTTTACTTTATATACAGACTAATATTGTGAATAATAAGTTTATTCAAGATTAAGTTAAGAAAGTAGTACTATTCATTAACAACTGTGAATTATTTTATATTATACCTCTGTTATCACGCGTTGAGAAGGGGGACTACATAGGATTCAATATAAATCAAAATATGGAGTAGGTCATCATTTGATTACTAAGTATAACATCAGTAAGTGAGTCTCAGTATACCTATTTGAGTATCTAATAGAATTGCTACGTGTATGTCGTAAAATAGCAAATGACACAAAGAACATTATGATTTAGGTTTTATTTGACTGTAAAAGGTAACGAGGTTATGTCTCCAAACAGATATCAGAGCTCTGCGAAGAGTAGTTTTAGAATGGTACAAGTATATGCGTTGATATAGTGTCCACTATTTCAATAAGCGAACTGAAATGATATTAGACATTTCATAAACTAACGGTGAAACGATACAACTGTCTGAAAAATTAAAAATAAATTACACCTTACTATGAAAACTCGCACACGTTAAATTACATAGTTTAACTTCAGTAATTTCATGTTTTTTTTCGGTTTAAGAGATAATCGTCAATCTTCTGGAACTCTTGTCTTTACCCCTAGACTTCTTGTCTTTATCGCTTAGACGGCGGCACACAGCTTAAGCATCGAAACCATTATTCCGGCAAATACCTGAGACCATGTGAATACTGAAATCGAGACTGAAAAAGGCACATGTTTAGTGAAACGGAACGCTGTTAATATCAGTACGTCGTATGGAATAACATAAACTTTAACCTTAAGATTGTAAAATTTTGAGTGCATTGTCTTTTCATCATAAATATAAAAATAAAAAAACATCCTAACGCCACGCTATGGACTTCGATATTTGTCTGGAAAGCAAACAAGACTGCAGAATACCTAATACCAGGTCAGTGCTCTCAAAAGACATAGGTATTATTCTTGTACCTTTGCCCATTCAAGGCCTAGCAACGCGACGTAGCACGTAGCAGCATATTTACCCGATTTATATTTTCAGAGGCATGATACATGTGTCGCTCACTGGCTTTGAATGTGTTGGTTACTAGTTAGATTAACATCTACTAGGGTAAATTCCACTATGCTAGAAGTTGTAATTTTACAATTCCAAATTGGTACCACTGGCTAATATGGCTATCGTTAACCGAGCAAGCGCCTCAAGCGACTCGTAAAAGTTTGACCACACACCGCAGCGCAGTTCAAAACGCAGTGACGCGCCGTAAACGCAATGACGCGATTCGTCAGAGACGATTTTAACTCATAGAACATAGTCTACCTCTCGTCACAACGTTTACGGCGTGTCAGCGTATTTTGAGGTGCGGTGGCGGCATGCGGTGTGGTCGAACCTTAAAACTGTAACTTGTAGCTTCGTGAAATGAGTGTTGTGTAACAAGATAAATCTAAAATAATTAGAATTTTAAATAAAATTAAATCTTCTTTCTCTTCCAGACGTCAACAGCGCTCATTCTACTCATCCACTTATCTCTGCACACGGTGGATGAAGGACTCGCCATAAATCCTGGTGGGTATAAAATTCCCTTAGTTTATTAGCACTTACTCCATTTTATTCAGTGCGCTCGCGTAAAAAGAATGTTAGTATTTTTTACTTACCTACCTGTTGATGACGTTTTTGCGAAATAGGTGCTGGCTTTTTCATGTGTTATAAAACCTCAGCCTATTTCAGAAATAGTATGGTGGTAAAGGTCCAAAAAATTCTTGAGAATGTATTATAAAAAAGGTTTCTATCCTTTCTTGTATCCAACCAAAAATTTATTTTAGGAACTCTTAGTTTCAACTCTTTAGAAGTGAGGCGCAACTTTAGCTTGCTTGTTTTTACATGGCGGTTTCTGCGTGGCGACTCAGACTGCCCGAAACTAGTAGAGAAGCTTGTGAGGCCGTTTGTGCCGGATCTAAAAAATGTAACTCTCAGGCCGCGGGTGCGGCCAGTGTTAATTAACACATCATCAATAAAGCCGAAATTGTATCGGAATCCATTGGAAATCCATCATTTTACCGAAAATCGTTTCATCGATTATCGTTTCCCATAACACTATTCGCAGATTATTTTTATTATTTAGGAATCATTCATCGAACTTCGTTAGGTCGATCATACATTTGCTCGACTTAACTTTTATACAAGAATTAAATCATCGAATTCATTATTCATTATTTTATTCGTACATCGACATAATCGTTCATCGAATGCCCTTTATTATAATCTTGGTTTAACGAACGTTCGTTCCCAACATTTTTATTACGTAGAACATACGCTTTCACATAAGTACGTATCAACGATAGTACATTTAAAAGCTGTCTGAAACAAGTTAAAAGTTAAATATCTACATACAAACTTCGCTACCTGGCAAGCGAGAGAATCCTTCCGGAGCATAACCGACTCTAATGTTGTTAGGTTATGAAGATAGAAGACAGAAGAAGACTTGTATGCATGCATGCATGCTTGTTTGCTTGCTTGCTTTTTAGTAAACTAAATTTTAGTAATAACAAATGCATCGTTCGAATAAACGTTACTGCGATGGAAAATTGTTCGTGGCAAGAATAATATATGGAACGTACCATCTGTGAATCATGTTTTGTCATACTACGAATAGCGAATATTTTTATGAAAGGGTGATGAAAGATAATTCGATGAATTGTTATATTACGATTTGCGACAAATTCGAAACGATTAACGATGAAAAGTAGTTCAATTATATAAAAAGCAATGAATTGGTGATTATGTGATAAGTAAAAAAACCTCTTGAAGTTCGTGGAATAGTTTTCGGGAAATGAAAATCGATGTAATATATTTTGATAAAATAATAGACTACCGAATCCATATACCGCGATTGCATTACATTAATCACTAATCCATCAACCGCGTCCAAACTCGATACCAATGCATTTGCCCATGCAGAGCATCCATCGCTCACCCGTGACAACCCAAACCAATTCCCATTTATTAGAAACATCGAACCGAAGAAAGATAAATATGCCGATAAATAATTTAAAAGCGACAATGGTGGGATATAACTGGATTTTATCTAGCAATTTTAACTAACAAATTGCTAAAGACAGTATACCGGAAAGGAGAAATGTGGTGCATTATTAGATTTAGTCTGATAATTAATTGGGTTATATAGTCCGCATAGTTAATGGAAGACGTTGAGGTTTTAATTAGCCTTACTTCACTTGATCTTGGAAGCGATCCGGTCGATACGTTTTGAGTTACTTTGTTACAAGGACATCATATAGTGGTTTAAAAGTGCCTAACGAGTCCAATTAATATCAATGTCACCACGTAAATATGAAAACACTAATTTAATGAGCCAAAACAGCTTTGATGGGGACGCGTTGTGTTTCATTACAACGTTTCTTATGGCCAATTTCCAGCAGCACCATTATTATACTAACGTTATGACTATAAACTTTCATAGGATGACACCACCAGTAATGACTCACATTAACTCTTATTTAAAAGAAACTAAGTGTCAATATTTTCTTATACAACAATCAATTTAAAATCGTACGATCTTTGAATTAAGAATGAAGTGTCTCATTACTGGTGCTTGTCAGCTTAAAGCGTCCAGCACTGGTGCCGTTACCCTATGATATGTAAGTACATATAGTATATGAGTTTAAGTAACACTACAAGACAAAACCGCAAATTTGTAAACAATGCGAAGAAATGTTTTTTAAAGTATAAACTGCGGGTAAAATCCTAATCTATACGTAATTATAAAACAAGAAGTCCTCACTGACTGACTGACCCATCAACGCACAGCCGAAACTGTTAACCCTAGGGAGTTGATTTTTACACAGTCAGTTACATTTATAACGTAGGATGGGGATAAGAAAGGATTTTTCGAAATTCATCCCCTAAGGGGGTAAAACAAAGGATGAAAGTTTGTATGAAAAGACGTATTTATTGAAGTGAGAGATTTAAAACTTTGTATATAAACTCTCTGTTTAAATATATTAATGGCGTATTTCAGCGTTTTTCTAAATTGCTCCCCTAAAGGGGTGAAAAGGGGTTTGTGTCATTGTCGAGGTTCCTCGAAGTGCCGATTATGAATATGACATTCATTTTCAAATCCAAGATGACGGACATTTATTATTCTTAAAAATCGATATGGTTGTCGATTTTTAAGAATGTGGTGGTATTTCACGCACACGCACATGCACACACACACGCACGCACGCACGCTAGGGTTAATTTTAATTGTATTCTCTTGCTTTTAAATAAACAATTTTTTAATTTTATTTTTGTCGTTCTTTCGTCGAAGCTTTAATAGCCGGAATTCGTCATTCGGCTATTAAAGCTTCGACCGCCAGTAAACTACTGATGTTAGAGAACTGTTTCACGACAGTTAGCATTTAGAAATATATTACTTATTAACGATTTTAGACAGTTTAGTTTAATTTATTTAGTTACTTATGGTGAACAGATTCTATGTGTAGCTTAAGTTTGAAAGCTCTCATTGTAAATGTGCATGCTGTGATTGCCTTTAAGTGGGGGTGATCACTGATCAATTATGAATGATACTAATGTTAATCTAGTTATTAAATAATGTGTATTGGATCAACCGTTGGTAATGATGATGATGATTTATTTGTATACTACGGTATACAAATAAATCATCATCATCATTAAACTTAAGAGCCACGCTCTTGTCGGTGGAGTAATCTCTAGTCTTCCCGGTTCTCTACCAGTCTATTAACCTCCTGATACGACGCGGCACCAACTTTTTCCTTCACTTGGTGAAGTATGCCAATCTGGGTCTACCTCTACCTCATCATCCTTAAATTCTGCCCTCCAAAATGTTTAAAAAAAACTATCGTGGCGCATCAGGTGTCCAATCATCCTTTCTCTCCTGTTCAGTATTGATTTTAGCATAGTTCTCGTCTCTTTCACGATGCTTGAAACCTTTTTATTTATTTTCCGTTCCGTCCAAATAATCCCTTCCTTTCTCCTCCAGCTCAAATGCTTCCAGTCTCTATCCCTCTGTTTACATAGTTATTTATTCATAAATATATTTTCAGACACTACATTTAATTATACTTTGAGGCAAAATCATATACTGTATCATTTCATTGCAAATATTCGCTTAAACAACCTAAAGGTTATATTACATTTATATACCTCTTTCTCCAAAACTTCCGCTATAACATTGCGTACATTTATTTTCAATTTTGCTAAAACATCTTGGATTTCTCATTTTCACACCGTGCGAGATTACATGAGGTAAAACAAAGTTCATATACGAGATTTAGTCTAAAATATTCATCGGCACAAAGTCATTTTGGGCATGAGCGCAATATCTGCCACCTTTTAGAGATCGGCGTGGAATAAGTTAATGTTCCCTTTTTAGTAATTCACATTTTCTTACATGCAGAATATTTCACATACGACGCTATTTCCTTGAACTTGTAAACGGAACATTATATGTTGTCATTGATTTGCATAAAAACATACACTCACTTTCGAATAATTTTACTTTCTTAGCGTAATAACCGAAAATGATAAACGGAACCATTTCCCGTCCGTCGTACACCTTGGGAAAAGGGCATGATGTCTACAGACATGCCCAATATGCCCATTATACTTAAGTGTAATGTTTTACGTTATTTATCTATATATATATATATATATATTTAGAAGAAGTCCTCACTAACTGACTCATCATAGCAGAGCCGAAACTACTAACGCTAGAGAGTTGATTTTTACACAGTCGGTTACATTATTAAGGCTCTAGCAAAAGACACAACTTGCAAACTAGAAACCTTCAAACACGCCATGGAATTACGTATGCTAGGAATCCGAATAGCCGACCGGGCGAGAAACTACTATAAGACGTAAGACCAAAGTACAGGATATTACACTTAAAATAAAGATGCTAAAACGGAAGTGGTCTGGTCACATGATCGGAGGTGATGATAAATGGAGCAAACGTGTGTCTTTTTAGCACCCAGAGAAAGTAAAAGGATAAGAGGCAAACCCCTAAAACGATGGGATGATGATATCTGCCAAGTAGCTGGGCAAACATGGAGCAGAGTAGCATAGGCTAGAAAAGAATGGAGAAGAAGGCTGGAGGAGGTCTTTGCCGACTGGCAAACTGAGTTGCATAAAACGAAAAAGTGCGAAATAATGGATAGTTAATACAACTAGTAAATATTATGCATTTCTGATAACGAGACTATAATAAAAAAAAGTGTATCCTAAGGAAGCCCTGGCTGCGCTTTGGCACCTAATTCCAAATTTTGGCGAAAATAAAGTCTCTAGGTAAGGTATTTCTGTAAATATAGGCTTTTCTGCCTGATATAAATAAATAAAGTAAAATAAATTTTAAGTAAGCTTTCTTTTATACTAGATGTTACGGGCCAGGGTTACCTGGAGGGTCTGAACTGGATATCGTCCAGATTGGCATTCCGAAAAAAAAAAATCGGATAGCATTGTAAAGAGTTACCGCTGATGATTATACTAAAAAACCGAGCAAGTGCGTGTCGTATCACGCACAATGAAGGGTACTGTACCAACACCGACTAGTCCACATTTAAAACCACTATCCAGTACATTGTATCTAAAAAGGTCGTATCTTAGTACATACCGCTCGCCACGCCATCACGCCATTCGACCTTTTGTTTGGGCAAGACAGTTTTTATCTAAAATTCGTAAAATCTATCTTGTTCAAACTAAAAATCGTTGTATTTATTAATTCACGCACGCACGCACGCACGCATGCATGCACGCACTCACGCACGCACGTACTATCAAAAAATTATTATTATAGAGGCCTCCATATTAAAGGCCTCTCCATTTAAAGCTATTAATTTTCTCTTTTATTAAGAAGCATACCTCCTCCGTACTTTATACAAATATTAAATTATAAAAGATAAATGACAGATTTATCTACAAGTATGTGATGTATTTTATGATATTGTCTCATTGTTTCCAATTTCAACTCCATTACGAGTATATTTTTATTGTCATTCTTACTTCCGTCTTTTGGATGGTTTATTAAAATATTTTCATATTTTTAGCTACCTACTGCTTTTATCTGCGCTTGTAGCATAATCGCGTTGACAGCCGACATAAAACATTCGTACCGACTTTTACGGAGCCTGGCGCTTGCCAACAATATCTACGAGTCCAGTGAATTCAAAAGTATTGAGACCCATATTGACCGCAATTTGCCAGCCTGGTCTCCGTGTAACAAGTTCCTCCCACGACTATGCAGATAAGTGACTTATAGAGAAGTCCTTGTACGGTGTAACTCATAAATGGCTGGATAATTTGGTACTTTTTCGTATCTCTCGTTGGAGATGTTAGAATGAAAGTTTAAACATTACGTTAAAGCAACAAGGTACAAAGGTCTTAAGCCCCTTCTGAGTTCGGTAGGTACATATCGCATGCGATTCTGCCAGCCCAAGGCTAGTTCCAAGTAGAGCATAGCTTGAGGTCAGGGTTTCTTAAAGTGTGGTCCTTGGACAACTAGGCTGACACCCTATATAATGTGCAATAATGAACACACGTGGTCCATAGGAAGCCTACCTATCAAACTGGTTTAATATAAAAAATGACAAACAGGATTTCGGAAAGGGTCCGTGGACACTTTAGTACTTTTAAAAGGGGTCCGAGAAAAAGTTAAATAATCCCTGCTTTCGGTAGCCTCGATGACACACTACGTACAAGATGTCCAGACCAACGCAGTTGCCTCTTTATAAGCAGACATTCCATACCTATTATGTCTGTCCTGCCATTTCAGCCGCAAAATTGCATGGAGACACTTTAGGTGTAAGTCTTCTGCTTTATATGTCTTCCCTGTAAAGACACCGCGTGTCTCCATTTCGGGTTGTCTGACCATGATGATTTAATGTTTTTAAACAAGTTATGAAATAACTACCGGGATTTTGCACTTCATTGAAGCGTTCGGCCGATCGAAAGTTAAACTCTTCAGGAGCTGCCATTTTTTTGATCCTATCACTTGAGTAGACTGGCGTTCTATTACAAATTACATCATAAGAATAAGTTTATTAATTACTTTGATTAATTTATTTACAATGTCGAATTATGTGACAGGCAATATACTACTTACAAAATTAAAGCAACACCTATAATAAGTAAGAATAATATTCTGTCATCAGGCTGTTCCTGCATCCGCTTCACGTCGACGCTGGGCAAGGAGCGCGGCACGTTCAGTAGCCCGGACTACCCGCGCGCCTACCCCCCGCGCCTAGACTGCCTGCTATACACCTTTCTCGCCGCGCCGCACGAGATCGTCGAGCTTGTATTTACCGACTTCGACATCTACAAGGAGCATCTTGAGTGAGTATTTCGTAGCCCAGACTACCCGCGCGCCTATTCGCCGTGCCTTGACTGCCTGCTCTACCTACACCTTCCTCGTCGCGCCGCACGAATTCGTTGATCTTGTCTTCACCCACTTGGAGGTTTTCAAAGGAATCCTTAGTGAGTATTTCGCATCCCAGACTACCGTTTAGCTTCAACTCCTCTTTGAGGTAGGTGTTTTTACTCGTACGTGCGAGGTAGGAGGAGTGCTGCGAGGACGTAGAGAGAATTTAGAAGGGGCATTTTTGAGCATAAAACTGTGATCGCTACCGGAATGTTATTTTGAAAATCATCTGTAATCGTCAGCGAAGTTGATATTGTTCATTTAAGTTTGATTGTACAGAAAGTTTGACAAGTTTCTAGGGGATGCCAGCTGCCGGTGGCGCCATATTTAATGTTGAGTGGTCTGTAATCGTAAGTTTTCGAAACCCACTCTTATTGAGACAGTCAATGCAGTGAAACAATTTGAGTTTCAATGAATTTCGCAATATTACCGATCCTCACATAATTTTGGTCAGACTTTAATTGCATTATGGAAGCGGCATCCGCGGTAGAGACTGTGTAAACATAAATAAGAATAATCTAATATCGTATGGAATATAAAAATCCGGCAATAGCTCGACATCTTCTTTTAACGTTAATATAACTTCTCCAAGGATCAATTTACATTTTTGTCACATAGCAAGCAATAAAACCGTCGATGTGAACGGCTAAAGACAGCCATTCCCGTTGCAATAAACAAGTATCGTGAAATCCCTGACATTGCGTTTTTCAGGAAGATCGTTTATGCTTTTGAGTACCTAGTCTATTTTGAATTATAGATCAATAAAAATAATATAGGCAATGTAGGCATCGCACTATAACGTCTATTAGAAAAAATGTACAGTAACTCTCAAATAAACGTTTGGATTAATAAATATTAGGTATTTTCGTAGTATTCGTATTTTGACGTCAGAAAGCGATCCACTGGCCGAGATTTGTGTTCTGGGAAACATATTCGCATTCAATACTCCGTTACTATACATGGCCCTAAGCCGATTCAGCTTTTTCATTCCTACTGAATTACGTCACATTTTGCATTGAGCCAATTAGATTAATAAAGGAGTCTTTAGTGAAAGTAAGAAGTAAGTTGTATGACACAACTTTTTTATAAGGCATCCTACAAAATCTGAAACGAAGCATTTACTAAAGGCCTGAAAGCCGATTGAAAATCTTTGATTACCCGATATTTTTAAGGTATATAAAAAAAACTCATTACTTTCACCTAGGCTTGCCCTGTTGACGTATTGAATCAAAGTTTCCGAGAATTAAAAAATGTGACCTTAATTTAACCTAAGTTAAAAATAAATAAAAACACTCGACACTACTAAAGTATAGCTGAACCGTCTCTACAGACAATAAGACTTTCGGTAGAAGATCACTTGAATCTGTTCATTCATTTGGGAGTAACGATGCCACAGACATACTCACAAAAAATTGACAGTTTTTTTTTAAGATTTAGTCGTTTTGCGTAGTAATTACAGCTCGAGGTAGCTAATCAGTGGGAATATTTGAAAACGAACGTGAACTTTGGTGGTCGTCTATACTGAAGGCAAATATAACAGGTAGACATAATCAGTTTGAATAGAATTCTGAACAACTACTAATATTAAATATAACGCTTTTATTAAATCCAAAACAGTAACAGATACATCCATACGTGCGCTTATCATTTTCATGTTACATCATGCAAAAAGATAATATTTCGTTCAGCATGTGATTAATTACATTCAAATTTATTTCAATATCAATATTATGATCAATCGGAAAACCCAAGATTACATTTATTTATAAATTAGAAATAGATCATTCATTTATCTGTTTACTTTACTTAATTATTTTATTATACCATATATCTATGTAGGTTTCCATATAATATTTATATATAAGTAAATTATTTATTTGTTTTTTAGAGTATGGACCCCTCTGTGGGTAAAGCCTTGTTGCGCTATTATAGCCCATTTTTTTCAAAAACTACTTAGTACCTATTTAAATTTAAAAACTGCGTGGTCGTACGAGGGGTACTCAACAAGTAATGAGTTTAGTGAGAACATGTAAAAAATATTGGCCAGTACTGTTGGAGCAAATTGTCAAAATTGGAGAAGTTTCACGTTCAAGCGGTAATTAAATGACTGCGCTTGAAATTTTTTACCACAGAACAGGTTAGTTTAGACTTGCAAGTAATATTAGGGGTTCGTGTGCCTTCTTATTCTACGATTGCGCGGTGGTAGGCGAAGTTTTGTTATTTTTACTTAATTGTACGAGAATAAGTTACGTTAATTATTATTATTTATTATTAAATAAACTTTATTGTTTAGTTTCAGCCAATGTACCGTATGTCCTGGAGCCTCCGGGCTTGTGCCGCACTGATGGGAAAAGGCCAGACGGTCTGACATTGGTTCCGTGGCAGAAGGGTCGGTGTCTCTTATGGGACGCTACGTGTGTGAGCACATTTGCTCCGTCCCATTTGAGTCACACCATCAGATCCGCGGGGTCGGCGGCAGAGTCGGCGGCCCGGGCGAAACATGTGAAGTACTCTGCTTTGGAACCAATGTACGACTTCGTGCCAGTGGCGGTTGAGACGGCGGGGCCGTGGGGCGCGGAGACCAGGGACTTTGTCAGGGACTTGGGTCGACGGCTGAGGGAGAGGGGTTGCGATCCTCGGTCCGGATCGTTCTTGGCTCAACAGATCTCTTTGGCCATTCAGCGTGGCAACGCCGCCGGTATTATGGGAACTTTCGAGCCATCTACGATCCGGGGCGGTCTTTTATGTTAAGTTAATTTGACGAAGCATGTTGCGGATTTTATTTTTGGATTAATAGTACAATAGTTGGTTAATTAATAAATAAATGAATTCACTTCGTATTGCACAAAACAAATGAGTACAATGGCCGACATAATGCCTGAAGGCTTTCTCTACCAGTCAGCCATAGGGCCAAATACAAAACTTGCAAATGTGGGTGCAGAAGACAGAATAACAAGCAGAAATCTTCAGATAATAACAATATGAACATACAAACTACTTAAACAAATAATCTATACAAACAAACACAAATATATACATAAATATATATACATACATAGATATATACTGTTGCAAACGCGCGTGAGGCTACAATTTTCCGCTAGGAATGATCTAGCAGGTGCTTGAAAAGCATGCGTTTGAAAACAAATTTGCTTGGGGCTTGTCTTATCATCAGAGGGAGTACGTTCCAAAGACGAATTGCTTGAACAGCGAAGGAAGATTTAAGGAAACCACTATGGTGAGGGAGTACAGGCAGTTTGAGAGATGGGGAGGAACGCAGTTCACAGCCAGGACGAGGGGTGACAAAGTTAAATTTTCATTTGAGATATGCGGGAGCAGAGGGCTCGAACAGAATGGAGAAAAGCGTGCAAGGAATCCTGAAAGACCTGCGTAGGCGTATCGGGAGCCAGTTTAGCTTGCGGCGAAAATGAGGGATTTGGTCAAATTTGCGCTGGCCGAAGTTAATCAAAAAAAAATAAGTAAACGATCGAGTTTGGTAAGACAGATGTGAGAAGTATTGGTAGTGCACACATCAGCATAGTCAATTAGCGGCAGAACTAACCCCTGTACAAGTAAGGTCTTGGTGCTCACGGGTAGGAAGTTCTTACAGCGATATAGTGCACGTAAAGTACCAGTGATTTTTCGAGTCACCTCGGAAATTTGTCCATCCCATGAAAAGTGTCTATCAATAACGATCTCGAGATCCTTCACCTGGTTTGAGACTGGGATTACCGAGCCTTCGAACATGATTGGTGCGACAGAAACTGAGTCCAGCCTTAGGAGCTGACGTGTACTCCCTACAATGATAGCCTGGCACTTAGAAGGGTTTTACAGCAATGCTGAAACTACTAGACCACTTACTAATGTGAATCAGGTCATCATCGGAATTAAAATCCGAAATATCACTTTGACTATAAAGTTGTAAATCGTCAGCATATAGATGGTAAGAGCCTTTGGTTCCCGAAGTAATGAGATTAATAAACACGGAAAATAAAATTGGAGAAAGGATGCTACCTTGCGGTACTCCGCTATTTAAATCGCACCATTCAGAAACGCACCGACCGACACGATCAATTAATCCGTTGTCTACTCATGCCGGAGATCTTCGGGCCGGAGAAGAATGCTATTATTTATTTTTTTCGCCGGTAAAACGACTTTTTATAGGTACTAGTTTCAAGAAAGAAGTATGAACCGAGTGTCATTCAATTCCTTTTTGATTACTCGGGTAAATTAAGTTTGAACATGAGCCAAATCGGTCAAAGAGTTGTCAAGTTGCAAGGATTTGCAAGAGTGTCAAAAATCATGTAATATATTTAATCATAAAACGTATTATATATTTTAAAACATCGCGAGTTTACAGTTCGCGCGAGCTAATAATATGTAGTAAACTACCAATTTGTAGTAGGTTTGGTAACCTTATGAAATCGTTAATCTGAGTTGCTTCTAGCGCTGTACGCGAAAAAATACGAGTATTTATGTAAAAATATTCCGTTCAATCAACTTCATCGATATAAACTTTTTCTTCCAACGAAAAACGTGTCGTTTGCGTCTCGCAAAACAATATACTAATTTGCATGAAATACCGTTGCCAGAGTTGAAAGTACCCTCTATCTAACATTAATTTATTTGTATTGTGTTAACATCGAGGCAATGCATTAATTTTACTTAATCAATATAAAAGCCCTCGTCACGTCAATACAAAGGATTCGAAAGGACTTACCAACGCTTTCAGTTAACAATGAAAGGAAAATGTCTGTGAAAATGTATTAACCCTATTTTTTCCGGTTATTTTGACGAATTAGATGACAATAGGTTTTGGGAAAATTTCGAGTGGTCACAAAATGAAACAATACAATTAATTGTTGATCCATTCTTCGAGCTGCTAGATTTTCAGAAGTAAGGTTAAAAGTTTTATTTTTTCGTTATTTATTTTGATTTACCGTTATTAAAATTATTTCGCAACAGAGGTAAGCCATTTAAAAATTCAAACAGCGTATAAAGTTTTAATTTACAATAAATAAAATCGGGCTTCGCTGCAGCTCTTGTTCTGCATTTATAATATTACAAATGATCAACAATTTAACAAAATAAATATCTATATATTCAGGATTCGTCAATCTGAGATCAAAAATAATATAGCCGTTTTATTCAACTTTGGATGCATAAATTGACGAATCCAGCGCCGTAAATAACTTGTTTGATGTATTCAAAAGGTAGGTAATTAAATACAAAATGCAGTACATAGCGGGCCCCTTTATTAATATCTATAGTTAAATTTACGAGTGGCGCCAGTGGATACGTTAAAGGTCTCTTAAAATTCTCCTCGATCCTCTGCGCTGCTCGAGTCGCGCTGCGGCGCGCTATATACCTAATCTATACAATTTAGTTAGTATAGCTTAAAATTCTCTTGGGTAATACCGTGTGTTATAACATATGTTGTGTGTAAGTCCTGAATCGCAATGTTTTTCATTAGCTATTAGGTACGGTCAACCAATTTGATATCACTTCGTGCCATGTCAGTGACATTCTGTGACAAGGTACTTAGTGGCCCAGAAATTAAGCCGTCGTCGCCCGGCGAAAAAAATAAACAATAACATTCTTTTGTTATGATCCCTGGGATTCCAGGGACCAGTAGGCGACGGATTTGATTGACTGCTGTTCATAGGTACCATTATACATGAATAGGGCTAAACGGAATAGTCCTTTTGCCACTATTTACATTTATTCGCAGTGTGAAAAATAAAACAAGGATGATTAAAATAACAAAGCTAAACATGTAGAAAAATAATAATTTTTACGATGTTGTGTAGGTAACATAATACAGTGGTCGAAGAATTTATATACATACTAGCTTTTGCCCGCGACTTCGTCTGCGTAGAACTCGTTTATCACGATAGAAATTTATTGACTTTTTTATATCAGGCGCTTACCTAGTCAACGCTTCCATACAAACTTCCACCCCCTTAAGGGGTGATTTCCGGGATAAAAAGTCGCCAATGTCCTTCCCCGGGACCCAAACTATCTCTATACCAAATTTCATCTAAGTCGGTTCAGTGGTTTAAGCGTGAAGAGGTAACAGACAGATAGGCAGTCATAAACACTTTCGCATTTATAAAATAAGGGCCTTAATAAGGCGCTCCGACTTGCGAGCGAGTTTTGTATCGATCAGGCAGCGAGCTCGCCGTGACTGATATTTGTATTTGCAGGGCTACGTAAAAACATGTTCATTATTGTTAAAATGAGTAAACGGGCATTGGTCCCTTTGATACTTTCTATGTTATACTTTTCTTTTTATACTGCATGGTTGCATGCATAATTAGTCTCAAGTAAATAGTATAGTTGTATAATACAGTATAGTCTATTTATGAATGAAACCATAGAATTTATCGTGAACGTGCACGTCCATTAAATACAATAAACCAACAATTTCTACATCCCAAGAACCAATCATCAAGTAGGTTCAGCTTACGCCATCTAGTGATGAATCGATGCTTAAGTCTCACGTATCTATTCTAACGCTGTATAGAGACGAATTAAAAAAAAACACTGAATTACATTTTAGCTATTAACTATTTAAACATTTTTTTTAAATATCGTAAAATAAATAAAACGCTCTAACGACCAATTAGTAGGTACAGGTTACGACATCTAGTGACAAATAGATTCTAACCTCATTCTATGCTGTATATTCTTCGTAAGTTTTTCGCCAGCAGAACCGAATATTCTTAATGTTTCTGTTTAATAGTCTCGTCTGTATATATAAGGATAATGAGCTTTTGACCGCGACTTCGTCTGCGTAGAACTCGGTCATTGCGTTAGAATGTTATTGCTATTATTTTATGTCAGGCGCTTATACCTAGTTACCTTTCTTCCATACAAGGTTCCACCCCCTTAAGAGATGATTTACGGGATTAAAAGTATCCTATGTTCATCCCTGGGACTCAAACTATATCCATACCAAATTTCATCTAAATCGGTTCAGTGGTTCAAAAGTAAGTGGTAACAGACAGACAGACATACTTTAACATTTGTAACCCGCCACGACTTAGAACAGTTTTTTAATCTATTTTAACTGAAAGTCTACTCGCCAAGTATGAAGTCACTCACTTTAAAAAACTCAAACCCTTCAGAGGGTGAATTTCAAAAAACGCTGAATTTAGTTTTCTTAGTATTTAATGCTGGGGCTACAAACGAAGTTTCAAGCTCCTCGTTAAAAAAAATTGGTCCCCATTTAAACTTTCAACCCCCATTTCACCCCTTTAGAGGGCGAATTTCGAAAAACGCTGAAAAATATTTTCTTTAGTTTTAATGATTAGTCTATTAAGGGGGTTTGAAGTCTCTATCTTAACGAAAATTTTATTTTCCATACAAAAAGGCCACCCCCTTTTTACCACATCAGGGGATGAATTTTAAAATAAATTATAGCCTATGTCCTATGTCCTATTCTGATGTCTAAGCTACAATACTGGAAAGTTTCATAGAGATCCGTTCAGTAGTTTTTGAGATTAAGCGGAACGTACATCCATCCGCACAAACTTTAACGTTTATAATATTATTAGGATTAGGATTACATTTTTTAACTAGTATGTAATTGACTTAATAACACTGACTTAATAACTTGACGACCGGTTTAGCCTAGTGGGTAGTGCACCTGCCTGTGAAGCTGACGGTCCTGGGTTCGAATCCCGGTCAGGGCAAATATTTGTGTGATGAGCATGAATATTTGTTTCTGAGTCTTGGATGTTTTCTATGTATTTAAGTATTTATATCTATTAAATATATCGTCGTTTAGTACCCATAACACAAGCCTTCTTGAGCTTACTGTGGGGCTAGTTCGATTTGTGTAAGATTGTCCTCTAATATTTATTATTATTATTATTGTTATAACAAAATATGTTATGATAACATATTTTGTTATCATAACATATTAACAAAAATATGTTATGTTATGATAACATATTTTGTTATAACAATAATAATAATAATAAATATTAGAGGACAATCTTAAAACACGGCTTCGGGAGTAAACTATTTTACTTTAGTTTAGTTGGGTAGGTTTAAAGGAAAATTTTAGCAGTGTACATGAAGCTTATTAAACTGTGCCGTTAGGTGGAATACCGCTAATAAGCAAACTTTAATTGGTGAATACATTAAATGAAGAAGTTAATTTTCAGTAGCGTTCTAACTGGGTAGTGCATACAATGCATTACTAATTAACATTATATGTGTCAATTTTTATACGTCTACTAATAGTCGTATTAGTTATGAATATCACACTGACAGACAGACATAAAATGATTTTGGTAGTATTTTTTTCAATACGTGTATATATACAGCTATAAAATTAAATATAGTATTTTTTGTGAAATTTTAAAAAATACGCTCTACATTTTCTTTCCTAAATTAATAAAAGCCTAGTGAAAACTTGTGGCCCAAGACAGGAATCGAATATGCACATCTAATTAGCCGGACCTTCATCATCACTGTGTATTTTTGCCTTGCATTCACAGTCTACGACGCTAACATTTTATGTGAGTCGGATTATTTGTTACAGCGGCAGCACCGATATAGCCTGGGCTTAGCAGAGTATACCAAATCATCATTTAATTTTGGATTAGTCAGGCGTTTTAATTCCATTCGATTCGCTTCAAAATTGAAATTTGTACTACTGACACATTAATACAGTTAATTCCCGTGTAACGTGTAAATTCAACGAGATGCAGCACCTAGCAGGTTTATGTGACGTAGCATGATGAACCGTAATATTATATATTAAATATTGAAGTTAAACATACTGTACATTTGTTATTTCAGAAATCATCTCCTAACGGTATGAAATACGAAGGATATAAGTAGATAATATGGATGTTCTCGCGAACGTAGTCGCGGGAAAAGCTAGTTTAATATATCTATGGTATTTGGCATGCTAAAGTTTGTGATGCCCTGATTAGCACGTAAAAATATCAGGTGGGTTACCTATTAATGAAAGATGCTTTTCACCGTAAAACTATGTATTTTAGAAAATAAAAAGATTATATAAAATAACTGATTAGCAAAAAAAAGAAAAGCGGAAATAAACACAAAATATAAAAGTGTACACAATAATAAAAACAAAGGGTAAAATTAACATAAAACAAACAACAAAAAAAATACAAAAAGAAGTTTTGTTCGAACGGTAAGTCCAGACTTGAACTCCCGCACTCAGTCTCTAGAAGCCGACGTCTTCCAACTGCGCTACGACCGAGTTAAGAAGAGGCTTGAAATTAGGCTACTATTAATGTGTTCGTTAGATGCCCGTAAAGCAAACACCATCAATTCCGTACAGTGACCACGCCGCAGTCATGACTACAGGGAAGATACGAAGATATTTCTAAAGGGCGTCACCACAGGCTGTGAACAAAATGCCCCGTCAATGCCATGACACAAACATCACTCGTATACCGTATAATGCTATGCCTTAAATAGTAAACTCACCCCGTGTCCTTTGCTTTCGCACACACAATTCAGTACGACCGATAACATTCATGGTCCACACTACTCATTTGTGTAAAGACCTACGATACGGGGCACAAGATTATTTTCTCGTCAGCTATCGTGACCGTTGCCCAATGTCCATCGTTTTTTTTTCCTTTTCCGCCACTATATTTCCGCCTACCCTTACTTGTCATAATGAGGTACCCTCATTTCTTTTATAGACAGTGACCGTTCGAAAACGAGTAGCATTACATTATCCCCTCTCCCAAAGAGAATCCGACCCGGATTCGTCTATGCAACATATTACTCTTTTGAGATCACACACGTGCCATTTCCCTAAATCTTTACCTTTTAGGCTCTTTAGTATATACACGTTGTCTGACAATTTCTCTGAGATTATAGCTTTTTCATACTTGGGTGACAATTTTGCCATGAAGTTCTTACTCGCGTTCGATAGCGGCTTCGTTTTCTTCCATACTAGATCGCCTAGATCGAATGTACATATACGTCTTCGCTTATTGTAGTGTCCACTGTTAATTTCATGTGCCTTTTTTAATCTTTTAACGACATCTTCGTAAACCTGGTTCCTTTTTTCCAATCTGGTTGCATGAATATCCCTGTTAAATTTTAACGGAAGATCCTGGTCAAATGGAAGACGCTTTTTCCCGTGGTGGGAAATTTCCCGGCCAAAAAATAGGTAGGAAGGCGTCCGACCCGTGACTTCGTGCACCGCAGTTCTGATGGCGTACCCTATCTGTGGTAAATATTTATCCCATTCACGGTGATTATCCTGTATGTATGTCGCGATTGTCGTTCCAACAACTTTGTTTACTCTTTCCGTCGGATTCGATTGTGCATGATAGTACGGAGTGTACCATATTTTAGAGCCATAGCTCCCGACCATGTCTTGAAACTCAGCGGCGACAAACTGCTTACCGTTGTCGCATATGACTGCTTGCGGAGTGCCAAAAACCAAAAAAACTTGTTCCTCTACTATCTTGGTTATATTTGATGCCTTACCGTTTCTTAAGGGAAAAAGCAATACAAACTTGCTGAACCAGCAGGATATCACTAGCAACATAGTGTATCCGGCCTTTGATCGTGGGAATGGTCCCATAAGATCCATTGATATTAACTGAAATGGCTCGGTCACCTCTCTCAGCTTACCCATATGCCCTTGCTGCGCTAATTGAGGCGTTTTGTGTTTCGCACAAGTTTCGCACTTCCGTACATACTCCTTTACGTCTTTTATGAGAGAGGGCCAGTAATACCGCTGTCTTGCCCTATTGACTGACTTTTTGACTCCAAAGTGCCCAGCCTGTGGATCATCATGGCATTCTTTCAGTACTTTCCCCCTCAGACCCTCTGGAATGACCATTTTCCAAGAATCAGTCTCATCCGGAAATTGCTCTAGTTCTAGGTATTTCCACAGAATATCTTGATTTATGGCCCAGTCTTTACCCTCGTTACCTTCTTTGACATTTGCTTCTTTATTCTTGTACCACTCGTCTTTGTCTTCTATCCTGATATCCAGTAAGTTGATCTCCTGATCTTCTACCGCTCTAGATAGTGCATCTGGGACGATATTATCCTTCCCTTTTCGGAATATTATCTCGTAATCGAACTGCTGCAGTTTCATCGCCCATCTGGCTAGCTTTCCATGGGGATCTTTGGATTTATATAGCCATTGCAGAGCGCTATGATCAGTGATCACCTTAAAATGTGTACCTTCCACATATGGACGAAAGTGATCAATGGCGTGAATAACGCTCAGCAATTCCCTTTCTGAGGTAGAGTATTTTGTCTCTCTTTCTGTCAGCTTAGTGCTTGTGAACGCCACCGGTTTCTCTATTCCGTCTACTAGTTGTGTTAGTACGGCACCTGTGCCCTTGTTGGAGGCATCACACTGAATACTGAACTCTGCCGAATAATTAGGGCAGCTTAGCACAGGTGTTGATGTGAGAGCCGTTTTCAGATCGTTGAACGATCGCTCGGCTTCGTTTGTCCATTGTACTAACCGTCCTTTTTTACCCCCTTTCGTGAGATCATGGAGAGGCGCGGCTACCATGGCAAAATTTTCCACAAAGCGCCTGTACCAACTTGCGAGACCTAAAAAACGTTTCAATTCCGTGAATGTCCTTGGTTTCGGGTAATTAATAATGGCGCTAACTTTACCAGGATCTGTACGTAGCCCATCCTTATCCACGATGTAGCCAAGATATTTAAGCGAGGCCCGTGCAAATTGACACTTCTCAATATTAACGGTGAGACCCGCTTTGACTAACTGGTCCACTACCCAATTCAGAGTCACAATGTGATCGTCAAATGTCTGTGTGCATATGACAATGTCGTCCAAATATGTAAATATCTTACCCTCATATTGCGGTGGAAATAGCTTGTCCATCAGTCTTTGTTGCCTCTGGCTTGCATTTACCAACCCAAATGGCATGACTTTAAACTGATACAGGCCTTTACCTGGCAAACCAAACGCCGTTTTCTCTCTACTTTCCTTGTCTAAGGGTATCTGCCAAAATGCGGATTTTAAATCAAGTGTGGTTAAGTAGTGAGCATTTTTCAAGCTGTCCAGTATTGTAGTTACGCGCGGTAAAGGGTACGTGTCCCTTTTGGTCAGTCTATTAAGTTGCCTGCTGTCTAGACATAACCGATTTTTACCAGAGGCCTTTTTTACTAAGAGCACTGGAGAACGCCATGAGCTGTACGAGGGTTCTATAACATCTAATCGGAGCATTTCCTCAATTTCCTTGCCTAGCTCCTCCATAATCTGCGGGGAGAAAGGATACTGTCTTTGGTTGACTGGATTACTGTCTCCTGTATCTATATTATGCTCCAGCCAGTCAGTGCGTCCAAGTCCCGAACCAACGGTGTCTTGCATGCGAGTTATCAGTTTATCAAGGGCATGATTTTGCTCAGCTGACAGTTCAAGTCGCGATATTACTGACGGGGATGTGTTAAGTTCTAGTATCTCTGTATCCTTGGCAAATCGACGTATCCCACTACTTGCTAGCTTGTCCTCCCCGCTGCCAATTACCACATTGAATGCCTCAAAGAAATTCATGCCTAGTACAATATCATGTTTTAATCCTTCCATCACATAAAATTTAACAACGTTGTAGCTCTGGCAGAATTGGATCGGTAAGTATAAAATACAGTCTATCACATGTGCCGTTCCATCTGCTGTCGACAGTTTGATCTGAGGAGTTTCCTGCGCTGAGAATCCCATTGCAGTCAGTTTCAGACTCAGATTCTTTGAAACGACGGAGGTAGTTGCTCCCGTGTCCATTAAGCCGACGAAGTCTTTCCCTAGAATCTTTATATTTGCATAGTACCGGTTATCGTTACGTACTTTCGTTAAGTCGCATATTTCCCCGGTCGCAAAGAAGTTAGATATTGTGTCCAACCACTTCTGCCATTCATCTCTTCTTGAAACATTCCTGAGATCTATGCCTCGGGAAGACATGCGGCAGCCTTCACGTCTTCCGTTCTTCCGTTTCCCGCCTTGTTGCTACCACAGGGGCAGTTTATAGTCGTTTGCCCAAACTTCCCACATCTGTAGCAGAACAGCCTTTGTGCTGGCAGTTTACAGTTTCTAAAGCCATGTCCCGTAGCCCTGCAGTTCCAACATTTCATTCCAGTGGTGTTGCCAATGTGAGATTTCCCATCTTGTTTGAACGAAGACCTGTGAGTAATGACATGAATATCGTTGCTAGATTGGCCCTTATACGCCAAGTCAGGCTCTAAGGCATTTACCGATGTACTTGGTTCTCGAAATAAGTCGCAGTTGGTTTTAGTACGCTCTATAAGTCTCAATACGGCTACCAACTCTGCCACTGAAGCAAATCTGTCACGGCATACGGCTTGCTGATAATAAGGTTGCACGTTTCTTAGCAATATTGCAATTTTTTGATGCTCCTCCAGGCCTTCTGGTAACCTTTTAAACATATTTTGCATAATTGAAACATAAATGGTTACATTTTCTTCTTTGCCTTGGGTTCTTGCCTTTATTTCTTGTAACAATTCATCCTGGTAGTAAGGCCTTTGGAACGTCGATACAAGAAGTTCTTTGAGATCATCCCAATTCCGTGCATAATCTTTATTGGCCCTGAACCAAATCAGCGCATCTCCTTCAAAAAAGTCTATGGCATATCTCCATAGATCTTCATTCTCCGCATTCCGTGCGTCTTTTAGCTCCTCTACTCGTTCCAAAAACGCGTTGATGCTAATACTTCCAGTACCCGTAAATTTCACACCCCAGTCTTTGATGGGAAATAATTTCCTGTTTGTAATCTCTTTTTCTATTGTTGAGCAACGTTCAAATTTGTGATCGTGAACTGGATACTTTGGTTGTTCTGGATGCGAACCAGAACTCCTTTCGCCCCTGGGATTCTTCAGTAACTCCTTTCCCTTATGAAACTGACTCAACTCCAAAATTTGCCTATTATGACCCTGCTCTACGGATGCTCGGTCACAGTGATGATCATCCGCGTTATGACTCTGCTCTAAGGTTTCTCGGTCACGATGGCTCTCACCCAACGCTGCGCTGCCAGCTGAATTGGAACCCCTTTCCTGTAGCTCTAATTTCGCGATTAGGTTTATGGCGTCCTGACCCAGAGATTGGTGTAAGATGTCTTTGTCTTTATCGGACAGCAAATCCTCTTCTTCCTGGTTGCCAGCCTCCAGCGACGAAATAATTTCAAATAAACTCGTGATGTCCTTATTTATTTGTGTGAGGCGATCACTTTCCTCCTGGCACGTCGACTCAATTAAACTAACCCTATTTTTTACATGCAGAAGGCGTGATACAACTCTTTTGAGCATAGCATTATCCGGAGTATCCAGCATATCGTTCACCGCCTGTGAAAGCGTGTCAATTTTCCCTAAGCATATGTTTATTTCGGTTTCAGCCCGACCAACACAGAACGTCGGAGCCGAAAGTTTAATAGTAGATTCCCCTTTCTTTTCCAAACTTAACATCTCCCTAAGTATCTTCCTCATGGGGCCGACTGTCCGTATGTTATGGATACGTCTACACGCCAGCTCGAATTCGAGCTCATCTTTCAATAAGTCCCCCGCATCCATTTTGATTAACAACATCTACACCAAACACCTGACCAATGACAAGAAGTAACCAATCCAAAAAAAAATAATTTATCTTAAATCACTAATTAACTACACGTGACACACAACTTTTAACGTGAATTACAACTATGAACAAACAAAGTTTCCAATCTCATGGACACCCTACTATGTAACTTGTAAGGGACTTCTTGTAGTACAATTTGTTCAAAATCCGCAAAAAGAAATCTTTCATTAATTCCCGTTGAGCGCCAATGTGATGCCCTGATTAGCACGTAAAAATATCAGGTGGGTTACCTATTAATGAAAGATGCTTTTCACCGTAAAACTATGTATTTTAGAAAATAAAAAGATTATATAAAATAACTGATTAGCAAAAAAAAGAAAAGCGGAAATAAACACAAAATATAAAAGTGTACACAATAATAAAAACAAAGGGTAAAATTAACATAAAACAAACAACAAAAAAAATACAAAAAGAAGTTTTGTTCGAACGGTAAGTCCAGACTTGAACTCCCGCACTCAGTCTCTAGAAGCCGACGTCTTCCAACTGCGCTACGACCGAGTTAAGAAGAGGCTTGAAATTAGGCTACTATTAATGTGTTCGTTAGATGCCCGTAAAGCAAACACCATCAATTCCGTACAGTGACCACGCCGCAGTCATGACTACAGGGAAGATACGAAGATATTTCTAAAGGGCGTCACCACAGGCTGTGAACAAAATGCCCCGTCAATGCCATGACACAAACATCACTCGTATACCGTATAATGCTATGCCTTAAATAGTAAACTCACCCCGTGTCCTTTGCTTTCGCACACACAATTCAGTACGACCGATAACATTCATGGTCCACACTACTCATTTGTGTAAAGACCTACGATACGGGGCACAAGATTATTTTCTCGTCAGCTATCGTGACCGTTGCCCAATGTCCATCGTTTTTTTTTCCTTTTCCGCCACTATATTTCCGCCTACCCTTACTTGTCATAATGAGGTACCCTCATTTCTTTTATAGACAGTGACCGTTCGAAAACGAGTAGCATTACAAGTTTTTTCATGACACATTTGAGAGTGCATTTTTATTTTTAAATTTAAAACTGTGAGGCTATTGAACATCTATGAACAAATCCCTCCGCTCGTAAAGTTTGTGTAAATACAAGTTGGTACCTTAGCATTTTGCTACAAGCGTCATTGTTTCTAAGTCGCCATACAATATCTCGGCAATATGGCGGGAGTTGAACAAGAGTTAAAGTGTCGTTTATTTTGCACCATGTGCGTTGGTAAGGTTAGGGGTGATCGATTGCTAAGGTTAAGTACACTTTGATGGGAGGTCGTGTGAAATCTTGATGCGTTTATCTATATTCTATTAATAAATATAAGCAATAATAGTAATAAGAGAAGGAAAAAAATAAGTGAGCTGTTAGAGCTAATAATATAAAGAATCCTACATAGCTGTAATAATTCTAATGCAGAAACAGAAAGTGAAATGAGTCCCGTCATCTACGAGAGGAAGACTCGATGGGACGCTAATAATTAAGAAAAATTAAGAGCTTAATATGAAGAAGTAATATAGAAAGGGAAGCAATAAGAAAATGCGGGCCCCAATGTCACTCCAATATCATGGAGTCCCTCCTTACCTAAGGCGCATTGTGGAGCGGGTAATGTGAAGAAAGGGGAGTTCTCACGATGTTCTACGGATAGCCAGTAGAAAAATATTATGACGGGAAAAGTTGAGGGCCGGAGGTCCAGGGGCAGACTACCAGCTAGATAGAGCACCCAAATCACTTGTGCCCTGCAACTATATCTGTACGAGGCCATCTATAAGGTGATAGGTGATAGGAGCCTATGGAGGAGTCTGGTAAGTAAAAATTGGACATTATGTCCTCAGCGTCGAGGGAACGACTGATGATGATGATGGGCCGCATCCGCGCTGTCCGGATAACTTAGCTAGCAGTCTACTTTAGGCTTGGCTTTGATCCGGCATAATGTGACACTGAAAAGGAACTGTCGATTTTTAAGACCCCTTTTTCAAATATTTTTGGTGTTCTTAAAAGAGTCACAAATTACAGAAATCTATCTATACCTATAGTTGTTATTTTTCTGAATAACTATCGGAATTTAGGCATTTTAGCGGCGTCGGGACAACGCTTCGGGACTCTCGTGTATTAATAATGTAGACCTACCAGCATAAACTTGGCATAGCATTGGCTTGGCAGTGTATGATATCTTCCACTTATATATTTTTCTTATCCTCATATCTTCCTACTACTACTGTGTTTGTAATTGTAATTAAATTAAAACTAGCTGACCTGTGGAAAATTGTATGAAACTTTGTTTCTAGTTAAGGCACGTGTTCGGCATGTTTACTTAACTTTTTGTAACTTTCAGGGATAATATAATCACTACGTTTTACTTTTTGTCTGCGTTTGCGATAATAGCTGCTTTTTTAAAACTAGAATGTGGCTTTATTGGCCGGGCCCAATAAAGCGATAGCGTGGTTGGAGAGTGGCCTGGGGAAACCTCCGACACGACCACGCGGGCGTTTTAAACACTGGAATACTCTAAGAGTTTGCGCTCCAGTGAGATTGGTTAAGTGGTTTCAATCAAATCTGAGGTGCGAGGGGAATCGAGCTACGAGGAGATTGGTCGCTGGTATACTACTAAACCTAGTCTAGCTGAGAAGAGTCCAGCAAGAAATTCAGCTAGGCCCGACCCATGTATTACCTGCTAGGAAATCACATGATGGTTTCATCGAAAGATTAACGCTGGTTATCATGCCAGCACAACGCTGAAATGGAACCATTTCTTGCAATAGGTACCACCACTTACTGTTTTTACTGTTTTTCTTTTGTTGTGTTGTACTTGTATTGTTACGAATAAATGTTTTTATTCTCTTCTATTATATTCTGATAATAACTTGTTGCATACATTACATAATATTGTGGTTATCAGGTTACAAATTCGCGTTTGGAGAAATCTTTATCAAGACCACAAAAACATGAACATCAAAGGTTCTCAGATTATTTTAGTTACTGCAATGTCTGAACCAATTACCAACGGAATTTCTACTACCTTCCAGTTAGATTGCCAAGTAGCATGCCTGCGCAGAGGAATTCACTTTGTAGCCAAGAAAGGCAAAGTATAATGTCAGTACCTATCTAATCGGTTTCATTCTACACGCAAGTTTAATAATATTATTAGCTTCTAGTGTAAATAAAATACGATTATAATGTGTAACTATAATAATGTACTGCCTGTTGTCTACCTATGCTTTTATCTCGCTATGTTATGTTTCTGAACTGATATTATATTAACATATTAATTAGTAGTGTTCTATAAGTATGTCAAATCGGAGAAGATGGTGAAACTTGCGAGTATTTTGATTAATTTTGCTTCCAATATCATTCCCTTTTTCAATCGCGTGTGCGAGTCAAATTTTCATGCAACTTTGCGACAGACAAAAAATATCATAAAAAATTACTAAATCAACCATGCTGTACTTATTGAAATTATTTCCCACAGCAACACTTAAACTCGTTACTATATCAGCAGTCCCCAGCCGTAAGCCAAACGTTAATTGAATATTAATTGCTTCGAAATATTTAAATTGGTTGGAAGGCAAACCAAGCCGGGAAAGGGGTGGCGAAACTTACGAACTATCTTTTGTTGGGCCTCGTTTGTCTCCGTCGCACCACCGCAATTGTGGTGCGGTGAGGCCCATAAATATGACTGTAACGAGTTTGCAGACTGAGTTACCGGTAATGCAATAATGGACGAGATATAATAATTTAGTATGCTATTTATTTCAAAGTGACTTAGCATATGAGCAAAAGTGACTTAGCTACATTCCATTATATTTATGCTTATATTTCTAGATTTCTACACAGGTAAACAAATAAAGCCAGTTATGCGTATTCGTGAACTGAATTCTGACTCTGTATTTTTGTAATGTAAAATGCATAGGCAATCAAACAACAGCAGCTCAGGTCAATCCCTTGATATTTCCAGCCAGGTGCGATTTTATGATCTCATACAAAATGTACGACGTTAGTGACGGTAAAGTGCATTGGGAGAACGTAGCGGACCCGACGCCAATACAATTCATGTTGAAATAAAAACGTACTTACTCAAAGCAACGGAACTATGTGCGCTGAAACAATTGGTAACAGAAAGTATTTGACAGCCGTATGCGCGCAAGATTTTCCTGGATAACTTGTATTTGCCTCTCTTTCTATAAAATTATTGTTATCTATTTTTCTTCTATCATCTAACATGAAATAAATTTCCACGTTTAAACTATGAGCACAACTACTTTCATACTATATATTATGTTAGTTTCCTACAATCGGTCTGATCCCAAACAAAATCGGTTTAAATCCCAATATGGTCTAGTTTTTCCCTCTAAGTTGGAATGTAAGATGGTAGTTGCTTTGTTAAAACTAGTGTCTACGTCAAATGTTGGGATTAGGATATAACCGGGAAAACGCTAGGAGGATGATAGTTAGTTTCCTACAAAAAAAGCTCCTACTAAATACTTACGCATCCAAATTTTAGGAACTCGTCACCGGCTGAAAGCCCGTATCTCCGGTTATAGATCACGCGGCGCGCTGCGGTGACATAGTCGCGACTAATCGTACGGAACTAACAAACTGTATCCGACGTCACAACTTACAAGGGTTGCCGTTAATGTTGTTAATAAGCTGGTAGGATGTGGATGTTAATGGAACAGCCGGGGAAAAATAAATGTTGTAACACTTTTTCCGGGTGCGGTGGGTACTATTATGAGTATAGACATAGGCATAAAACGACTCTATGAATTAATTTTTTTGAAACTGTACTAAAATTGTCCCCATGTCCTTAAAATGTTGAAAAAGGATAAAGTTAATGAGTAGCTCTAAATGAGGGTTTCAGTGATTATTGCAAAAAAAACCTGTTTGAATGTCCATTTCAATTAATAAGATATTAAATTAAAACGTAAAAGTTAATATGTTTAGGGCCTAGATGATATGGCTAAGTTACGTTCTCGTTATGGATGGATTGCGACTTCATAGCAACGACTTCAGAGCCACAGTATTGTGTTCCTGTTAAAAATAGTTAACATAATTTAACTTATTAATCATATGTTTTAAAATGTAAATGAATAATATTATTACAAACAAGAGTAGGTAATCTCGGAATAGAGTACCATCGTATGTCAGTAGGTGGTGATGTAGGTAATACTAACAGTTCGTACGTAATAGCTAGATGACAAGTCGGTGCCAGGCGCTATTTCAACCCTATTTGAGCTTCAACCACTATTTCTACAGTCTATTATTGAGGCCAATTTGCAGCAGTCCATTCGGTCATGAACGGTTTTAACGGATGACCTGTATTGCAAGTATGTAATAAGAGAAGAAACGAATACTAATTATACAGTTACTACTATTTTCTAGGTATAGAGTGTTGTCGTTCTGTCTCAAATTTACTACATGGTCGGATACAGAGCGTATTGCAAAAATGCTAGTTATAATTTGTTATTAGTGACTGTCACTAAGTAACAACCGACGAAGTAATAGCATTTACCGGGGTACTACAGTCATTATATGTATTTAGGATTTCCTGATTCAAGTACAGTTGTTTATCAGAGTTGGCGCTTAGTAAAACATTATGTTAACTAGGTATTATATTTCTGGTAGTAGCGATCTAATAAACTTAACAAAGTTGAGGCAGCCCAAAGGCATGAACAGTAAATATAAAACAAAACCACTCAGTCAAAATTAGTTTATCGCTCCACTGCACTGGTTTCGCTTTGTTTAAACTCGAGCTGTTGTGCGAAACGAAATGCTTACATTATCTTAATACAATAATATCTTTACTGGATTGCTTTTGAATTGCCAGGGAATAAAACAAAAACCACCTCGCTACAGCTCCGGATAGCTAACAAAAGCGTAAACTGCGTCTTTATTCTGATCGGTAGGTAGCTGTAATATTGGACTAAAATGTGAAAATTAGGCCTGTTATTAGAACGAATACTAGTTTAGGCAAGTCAACGCCTACGCATTGAAGTTGTACGAAATAAAGACATCCTGAACGTGGGAAATATCTTATCTAAGTACTTCATAATCCACATTGAGGTTCATTATCTTGGTGGGGTAATTTTGCTTTTCATTCATTTCAAATTTGATAATCATTTAATCCTCTAGTTTATTTCTAAATAAGATCTTAAACATGACGTATCAAATCAACTGATATTTTTCGTGTGCTAAATCCGTTTCACTAAACTATTTCTTTCTGCGTTTGTTTCAAGATAAAGTTAAATATTCATATATTATACCTACAATTCTCCCAACAGTACAGATCCTTTATTACACAGACGATAACTACTAAAACACCACCGGAATCCACATTTACCTAAACGCAATCGCCAGGCCGTCGTCCCGAATAGGTCTCCGATGCGTCGTACTGCCCGTTTCAACAAATTATTGTCCGACAAGAGCCGCTTTGTGTTCACGGGATTTCACTACTTTTATTGCTCTTTCTTTGCGGTGCATGCGGAACCTGTACTTTGGATTGTTTTCAAAATATTCACGGAGATTCTTGTTATTCTAGTCTTTTGTATTTGAAATGTTCACTTTTTAAAAGTATTTTTATTAGCTACTCATCTGTAATTCTTAAATACGGCTGAATTAAGATATTGTTGTGATGGTACAAATAAAGAGCAAAGGAAGAATTTAGACCGTATTCATAATAAGACTGTATCGATATCGCGTCCGGCGGATATTGGTATAGTAGCCAGATGACATAGATAAAAGTGTACTTACAATGAAGTACACTTTTATCCGGCGATACTTCCGGGAAGCGTTCGCTGACCTAGGTCGTTGGTTTAAATATCTTGGAGTAACCCTGGACAGAAGACTGACTTTCCGTAGGCACATCAGTAGGTTACGCAACCGTGCATTATTCGTCTTAGTAAGGTCTGGGCCGATAATTAACAAGTTTAGTAAAATGTCACTTAGAAATAAGCTGATACTCTACAAAACTTGTCTTCGTGATTTATGCAAGTGTAGCTTTTGCTCACATGCCTACGACATCGCCCAAGCCGCTTCAGGTCATTCAGAATCGTTTTCCCCGTAGGGCGACTGGTGCCCCGTGGTACGAGTAAACTCTTAATACAATACTCCAGTGTTCAAGTCAGATTTAATAAAATAAACAGATATTGAGAGCGAGCGTAGGGTGTTAGCTGTAAGAAGCAACATGCTGGCCCGTAGGTATACTCGTTGTACACGTGATGTCAAAATCACTTTCTTTAAAGCAATTTGCTAAACTTTTTACACGGATGGCCTATGGGTTGGGTATACGCTAGGAGCTTACAATGTTCTTGAGCGCACGCGTCGTTGGCTTCCACGCTATAATGCGCAAGAAGTACGCGTTGCTGCAACTGAATGTGTGACTAAAAATGTTGGGTGGAAAGACACAGAGGTTTTGTAGCATACGACAAATAGGGAAACTGAGTGTTATATTGTAGTTTTAATTTATTTTGTTGTATTTTTATTTGAGTTATTATTTTATTTTGTGTATTGCTTTCATGGATCTCAATTATCCGAAATAAACGATTATTATTATTATAAACAATATTGCACTGCCATAGTCAGTTTTTTGTCGCGGTTAAAATACGACGTTTTTTTGACTGAAAATAAGGTACTTACTTTTTTCTTTCAATGCCGTGCATTGAATGAAATGACAGAGAAAACAGTCAAGATATTAAAAACATTTTCCACCGACCGTTCAACGAATCTAACTTTACGTTTTCTTGGAGATGCCATTTTCTTAGAGCTGCAGCAGATATTTACGAACGCTATATTTTTAAACGTTCATCGTCCATAACACAATAAGGCGTCATAAAAAATATGTCAAAACCGACAAAGCATAAATCTGTAGTAGGTACGTTTGTTATTTTTTATACCTAATTATGTGATTATTGTCTTATGTGACATGTATTGCTGACCTGTTAATTTATACAATAAAGTGCTTACATACATTCATAAGTTATTGTTACTTTACCAAAATTAGTGCGAGTAGCATTCGAGTACGAAGATCCTGTTCTCGCATGATAGTGTAACGTGACTTTCCATCACGAAGGTGGTTTACCGGCGTCTGGGGTCTTTAGGTAAGCTTACATTAGATTAGTATTTTTATGCGATATACGAGATAGAACAGTTTTATGAATAATTCCTTTGTAATGTAAGATCTTATTTCTTGCCGAAATTTCAGAAATGTTCAGATATACATGAAGTAGAAGATTTTCGAACGAAAATTGGCACACAGTATGAAGTTGAAATTATGAAATCGGGTACTTAGGTAGGTACTTTAGTTTTGCCGCAAAGAAATTACTAAGTTCAAACAGACTAATTAGTATGCTAAATAGCTTATCTGCTGCATTTTAGCTGGTATAGTGGCCCAAAACTTGTAGATATAGACTTTTTTAAACTATTTAAGTCGATTTTTGTGTACTAAGCCGCCAGTCACTACACATTAGAGGCTCCAAGTTTTCAGGTTCCTGTTTCTAAAACTAGGTATAAACAATGACTGCTTGAAATTTAAAAAAATCGCTTCAAAATTGACGATGAAAATGCCTGTCGCTGTTGTCACGTTAAAACGTTATCACTTACTTGAAAACTTTTGCCTAGTTGCCTCTTCATTTAGTGTGTCAAGAAAATACTTCGATGTGAAATATGTTCATCTCGTATGAAAATGTAACAAAATAAGTACTTTTGTCTACAGACGGAGTTGTAACAATGGTGTTGAATACTTCATCAGACGTATTTCATTACTGTAAGGGTAAATTACTTTCCCTCGTTTTAGTTTTGGATTATTCCCTTCATACTGGCACGTGAATAAACTTTATTGATGCCTGTTTGTCTAATATATACCTGTGGACAAAAATAAAGTCCAAAAAAGCATTCTGTGCAAAAAGAGCTAGGCTTAGGCTAAGCCTCGAAACTCTTTTACCATAAAAAGTTGTAAGATATTACATAAAGCCAAGTCAGGCATTGTTACTAATCTAATAAAGATTAATAACAATGCCTTGCTTATTAAATAAAATTTGAAGAGAATCACACTACTTTACCTGATTCATTAAGTTTTGGATACCTAAAACTATGTCCTATTGTGTGATTCCCAAGTTACACATTTTTATTTCGTAATCAAATAAAGATGAATAACAATGCTTGACTTGGCTCTACGTAATACCTCACAACCTGTTTTAGAAGGAATTATTTTTACATGGAATGTTTTTTATGGGATTCCACTTCTTATTGTAGCTAAATGTGTCAATACAAGTCAAGAACTAAAAACTTCATAGATGCAGGAACTACATAACTATAACTTTGTATCGCATGTATAGGAGTACAAACTTACTTATGCAGTTCGTATATGTCTGAAACGTGACTGAAATTTCAATATCTTAAGGTTTTCCATGACTTGATAGGCTAAAATCTAATTATTTTTAAAATTAGAAGCTTGTGGGTCTGCTAGACGTATCTTAGAATTATGATGATCGGTCAGTCAGTCATTGTGTCAGTGACAAAACTGAGGAACATTGACCGGCAATCGTTTTTAAACTACTAATTTAAATTGAATGTTATTGAGAATATATGTAAGTCATATTATGTCCTATATTTTGCTGAAAATTCAGGGTTCTAGTTTTAAGCACAAAATTACAGGATGTTGGAAAGGGTCTGAATTACTTCGAGAAAAGGGTGGTACAGCCGTGCCTCTTTGTTTTGCTCGACTTGTCGGGGTCACTGCCGTGCCCCTAGACATAATGTCATGTACAATATAATGTGTTCACTCTTACACAAATCGACCTAGTGCCAAACTAAGCAAAGCTACACACTTATATATAAATACATAGAAACATTTCAAGCTTCGGGAACAAATATTCATGCTCATCACACAAATATGTGCCCTGATAGGTATTTGAATCCGGGACCCCAGCTTTTTAGGTGGTATAATTACCAACTAGGCTAAAGTGGACTATGGGCCGATTTTTCAATCCTCATATAAACATATATGTAACATAAATGTTAGCTCTGTCCTTTCCTTTCATATGACATTAGAAAGTGACAGCGTTAATTTTAACTGACGGACAATTTTACTTGGCGATTAAAAAATCGGCCCTCACAAAATATCATAATATTAGTATAATTAAAATATGTATATAAATAGTTACACTGCAATTGCCGCTACCGCAACGTGCGAGATAAATAACAACCCTGATTCAGTAATGTGAGAATGATTTGTCAGTTTCTACTCGCAAGAGCTTTACTTAATATGTAGAGACGACATTGCCTTACATTGTATGTCTAAAGTAATCTGAGTAGAACGCATCAAAGGAATGTAATATACCGATGTAAGGTTCGACAAGCAGACCTCTAAATACTCTGTGCACCATACTAGTACAATTTATGTAAACAAATCACAGTTCAGTACATTAAAGGGACAACTTCCCGTCAATAAAAGAAAGAAATACAATTGCCCTAATATTTTGAACGACTAAACCATAATATCGGGTTAAGAGTAAAAGTATCCACATGTTTTAATCGATAATGTCGTCATCACTAAAACCATCCATAATTAATGTTAAAATAACCCATAAAATAGGTATGATGACTCGTGTTACAAATTATAACATAGTTTGACTATATTGATAGAAAACCATCAAATTATCACAATAAATAGTAAATTAGATAAATTAATTAAAGTCATAAAAATATATGGGACTATAAAGATTCGTCACAATATTGTTTTTTTGTTTATTGGCCAAATGTAAATTGAACGTTACCAATTGAATTCTCATATTTCAATATAAAGAATTTATGCAATATTTCATGACAAAAACGGCAAATTTATTTTCCTTTTTTCCAGACAACGGTAGTGAATCAGTATGGAGCGTTTTCAGTTAGCTGTGCTGTACTTTGCCGTTGCCCTTTTGTGATGTAGTTGTAGTTGGTGCCATACAAACATTTGATCGTCTCTAAAAACTGGTTTTAATGGCTTTTTTTGTCATCATGCCTATTATTTCCATTTTTATCATTTAAAGACCTACTCTTAAGCCGATATGATGATGGTTATTCAAACATTACAGGAACTGTATATCTTTATTTTATTAACTTGATATCAGTTCAGTTCAGTTCAGATTTATTTATTTCTCTAAGATTACAAATCACTTATGCGAGAAACAAACAATATTTCAGTAAAACTTAAACCATAATATAATTTAGTAGGATGATAAAAAGTATGTGAGGGTATTTTTCAATTATATTCTAACAACTCATGATATTGTCCTTTTAATATCGTATTCAAATGTGATTTGTTTACATGAATTATACAGTAACAGAGTGTAGTTCCGCTTCGAATTTGATGTGGTTTTCTAATATTAATGATTCTAGAAATAAGTTTGTATTATTTCAACAAATATTTTAATTTTCATTTGTAATCGGGTATCTATCAAATGTAGTTTAGGTAATAAATATTCTATCGATGTAACTTCTTAAGTCTGAAGTATAATGTTATAAAAATATACTTACTTACTATCTGTTGTGCTCGTGTGTCCCACATACGCATACTCGTATAAGCCAACCATCACCATCTCACGCGATTACTCGCGCTCCACCCCGGGGTCTCTTCAAAGAAAATTCTTCTCATAACAGAATAATGACTTGTACGGAGTAACGAGTCTCTTTATCACTACCGAGTTTATGTTCTCGCAGAGCCGAATGAGAGTTGTAAAAAGTTGGGAATTAGTTTTGTATTCGACGAAACGTAATCCAGTGTTAATTGAAGTTACCTAAATAATAGTACCCACTTCTTACCTATACATACACATCATTTTTTGGGAAACGAGCTTGATCTTATGTAATAGTACTGGACCTCATACATCAAAGCACTTTCATAATTTTAAAGCTTTGTATCAGGAGCGACCATTGAAGCCCGACATAAAACATGTCATAGCTTTTAAAACCAATATAGCTGGCGAAACGCAATATTGTTATCGTAACATAACGTTAGTCAGTTATATTACTCAAACAATACGGCTTTAAACGATTTCACTCGCATACAAAGTACTACGCAATCCGTGTTCCTCTTTTATTAAAAAATACATTTATAATGTTTGTAATGACCATCGACACGCTATTTGCGAAAGTATACGGGAGCTCAGGTCGGTATTCTTTCTGCAATATTTGCCAGAAAAGGAGATATTCCTACATTTTTATTTGAAAGACAGACATGAAGTTTCTGTGCATCAAAATCAGAATAACCAGTCACAGAGCCACCAGTCATCAACTACTCTTTGAGATTGTTCTAATAAGCCCAAACTAGAGGGCTATATATCTTGTGTAGTTTAGGATTTGCTATAGCCTACTTCTGTCTCCGGAATCAGATCAGCTCAGTGGTACTATAATATTATATCGTCATCTAACTTACCAAATTTCAGCTCAAACGGATACCAACAAGTGGAAAAATGAATGCAAATTTTAAGGACTACTTACATATTAATATAAACGTAAAAGTTAAACACGTTCCAAGAGTTTTTAGAATTTTCGTATTTTTTTTGAACGCGCATCATGTTAAAACGGCTGAATGGATTTTGATGAAAACTTTACTAATTTGTTGAGAAAATTCCTGGCCAGGTCATAAGGCTATAAAAAATATACAAATTGGGTATGAAAGGGGGTTAAAAGAGGGGTTGAACTTTGTATGAGATCTGCTTAAATTATAGTTATATAAAAGCTTGAAAATAAGTAAGTATATACTTGAATATAAATTAAAAATAACCCATTCAAACATTGTGCAATTAAAGGATAAAATGTGAAATGGCAGCGGTGACACAAAAATACTTAGGGGCTAGATAAAAGCAAAACTCCCTCAAACCATAGTAATTGTTTGAAACAAGAGATTAAATTATGTTGGACATGCAGTTAACCGCTATCAACAGTCACAAACCAGACACTTGAAATCCGCCAACCTATATTTGATATGTCTTTAGGGGTCATCTAGAAGTTTGTTACATTTAGATCCCTCCAACCCATAGTAACTGTTTGAAATGAGAGACGTAATTATGTTGAACAGTCAGTCGCTATCAACATATACAAACCAACCACCTACCTTACCTACCTTACGTAACTTGAAATTCACCTACCAAGAAGAATAAAGAGGAGGGGAGGGTTTAGGGGGTTCAAATAAAAATACATTGTTTTATTTAATTAATTTCAAACAATTTAAGCACCACCGCAGCTCTACAGGCCATAGCTAAGGCTTTTCGAAATGGTCCAATCAATGTCCACGTGGTGCGTAGCGAAAACAAGTTTTTCGAAGTTGCAAATTTGGATGAACACTACCCTAACTGATCCATACAACATATTAAAAAACCTGTCAAGTGCGTGCTGGCCTTCGCATATTGACGTTTGTTCCGTATCAAATTATCAATATATTGGAATTCGTCCGTAAAATATAGATATAATGTAATCGTCCGTAAAATATACGTATAATAAGACTATATTTGTCATTGTCACCAAACTCGAAGTTCATATGCCGATTTTACTCCGAATTTTTTTTTTTAATTTCCATCGGCCTATGAACTTCGAATTGCATCGATAGGAAAGATTTTAGCTGTGGAAAACTATTTAAAAATATTTTTGACAATATCTATGGCTTTGGGACAAGGACAAGATGATTATACTATGAAATTTTAAAGACTGTGTGACAGGCGACAGACGGACACGCGGGAGACAGCAATTTTAGGGCTCCGTGGGTACAAAACCCTAAAACCTATGCAGATACTTAGATCGCGTGCTTTGTGATGTTATAATGTTTTGGATAACGCTGTTAACTGGGTGACTAACGCTCGTGGCAAGATCTCTGGACTCGTATGAAGTATTTTCCGCACTTACATCATATTAATATTCGAAAAATTTCGGGTTCGCTGCGCTCGAGTTTTCATCTAGATGTGTTATGACTTTATGACCGAGGACCCAAACGTATGAAGTATTTTAGTTGAGATTTGGCATGGTGATGGTTTATATCCCGAGGAAGGACATAGGATAGTTTTTATCGCGGGAATCATCCCCTAACGAGATAAACGATTTCCACTTGGATGATACAGCATAAAAATGCTAGTCCTAAATATTCTTTTTGATTATAAGTTTCCTGATTTGTTTCAAATGCATGTCACAAAATGAAAAAAAAACCTGGAATCTAAATACATGTGAGATTATTTTAGGATTACCGAGTTTCATGTAAGGCATTTTTAACTTATTATCAAACTATTTTTTCTTATGAGAAAAAGATATTGCTAATTCCTTACTAGTTTATAATTATCTGAATTAAACTAGTAATTAAAAGTAAATATATTAATTGACAGCGTTTTTACATTTGTTAAGTACAATTCATTAGTTAGATATATTTTGCATTTATCGATAACTTACCGTACATCGAAAGTCGATAAATGAGAAGTCACTATGACAGCTCAAAAATGCCACGGAAATTTCGGTCGTAACTATTCGGTGGACTATTTCAGTACTATTTTTAACCCCGGACGCGAACGATGGGTGTTAAATTCGTAAGTTTAACATAAGTATTCTGTGTATCTGTTTGTGGCAGCTAAATGATTTGAGTACGGTTACGTATTATAAAACAAATTTATTGTCTGTCGAGAAGTTTCTTAGCTGTGTTTGTGGAAATAAAACATATTTTTTTCCGAAATATTCAGCTTTCTTTGAAAGTAGTGACAGGATCTCAACTAATAATATTGCAGGTAAGATTCCGAATTTTGGTCGTAATTTTAGTTTTAGTAGCGTCTTTTATACCATTCACTAAACAAGCAAAGGGTCTCATGAAGGCGGATTTTCAAATATTTTAATTTATTTAATATTTTCATTCAATACTTTTGTGTACCCGCTGTAACTCAGCCTTAACCTTTGCACGTTTGGTACGAGCAAGTATGTTGTTTCTAATTAACATCAACTTGTTCAGCCCTCATGCGTTCGCGGTATTGGACTGGCCTTAATTTCGTATTGTTAGCAACTTTCAAAATGCTTGCCATAACATTGCTTTTATTATTTTTGGAATAATCTCTATCTAGTACGTGTGTATCAATCCCATGGAATATGATCGGACCAAGTACAACACTGCTTTTACAGAGATATAACAAAACGGTATTTGACATAAATATAAATAGAATATTTTAACATTACCAACAAAAAAAATTGCAAAATTACCGGAATATATCAATCATAACTTAATTTTGCTATTTTGTGATTTTAATGATATATTACTAGACGGTACTTACATGAAAAGATGGCGCTCTTTCTGCGTGGAAAATTATGACGTCACTCCAGCAACATATGCCACCACAACCTTTATGCTAGTTACAATTCGCTGTTTGAAAAAAAAAAATGCCATTCGAACCCGACGATTAAATGTTTGTATGGGACCAATTACAATTAGAGCAACGCAAAAGACGAAAAATGAGAGGCAAAGTACAGGATAGCTACCGCGCACTGAAAACGCTCCACTCTGATTGACAGGAAAATGTGACGACACAGTTCTGTAGTACAGCAGGCGAATCATGTAACTTTATGTACTAACGGTAGATAGTATTTACTGTCAATTTTTAAGTATAAATATATGAGGTGACAATTCAATTTTGGCATTAAAATCTACCTATCGGTAGTACAAAAGCCCCAAAATTACCCCGCAGTTCTCATGTACTACCGTTATATGAAAAACGAGTAATTTGCCGTTTTGGTCGTGATATGTTACGTTTTTGGACATACCTAGTCGCTTTATAAATTCTTTTTATTGAAACATAAGAATTCTATTGGTAACATTCAATTTACATTTGGACTATAAAAAAAACAACATTTTTGAGAATCTTTCTAGATATAGATATAATATATGGGATATGTAGATAGAATATTTGGGATATTTTTAAGTTTTTGATTAATTTATCTGATTTACTATTGTGATAATTTGATGGTTTTCTATCCATGTAGCCACACTGATTATTATAAAAAAAATGTGTTAAATACCGAATTAGCGATATTTATCACTGTTCTTTTGATAGCTGTCTAAAATGACACCTAGGTCATTTTGTGCCTACGAACCACACACTGAATACCCTTTTCTTGCAAATCTCATCAAAATCATCCGAACTGTTTACAAACAAAAAAAGATGTACAAATGTTTCTCGTGTAATACCTACTTATGTACAGAATTGAATTATTTTCTAACATAACATTCGTACAAAATGAAAACCCAAAGTAAACCCTCTGCTAACATGGTTTTTGTAACTACATCGCTGCTATAGCCGATGTGGGGCACGTTGATTAAAACTTTAGCCATTCCATCGAAACTAACGCACGAGCAAAAACGCCAACTGATATGGAAACGTGTATCTCACGCTTGTATCACATGACCGGTTATGAAATTTGTAAGCAAATAAATGTTAGACTAAAAGCAATATTAAACTTAACGCCCCTTAAATGTGCCTCCACTCGTATCTAACGTAAGCATCTGTTCTACACAGAAACTCACACATTGAAACAATGTCTACTGGGAGAGAGGCGTTCATTTCGAAATTGGTTTTACTATACCTATTGGGTCCAAGATATCAATACCAGAAGCATTTTAATGAATACTTGATTCTTATATTGGGTTCTATTGGATCAGAGGTTCAAGGTTTGATCACCGGTAGCGAACAGTTCCTTGTGCGTTAATTTTTGTACTAATAGTTAAATATTGACAAACACAACGGTTTGTTCATGCTTGCTAGTACATAGTGACTACGTTAATACTAGTGTTTTTTTATAGGGGATTGACGAGAGATATCATCCTGTTGTGGATTCGTTTTATTATCAGTGACTTAGAGACCATATACATCTCTAACAATATTAAATTAATTTTAATTTTGACGCTCAGAGACCATGTACATCTCTGGGATATTATATTAATTTCATTATACTCCTTGTTTAATCTTGAGACCTTATATATCTCTAACTTTACTGATGTGTTAATATTTGTAATAGATAACTTTGCAAGTTTATCTTCACTGTATGACATTAATTTTGTTATAATTGTAAACTCGAAATTATTATTCTTTCTTGAACTGTAAATTAATATGTACATGAAAAATGTATTACTATAGTCAGACTTTCTTAAATTGTAAATTAATATTTTGACGTGTAAAAGTGCCCTTGGCCTATTTGCAGAATAAATGTTTGATTTTAATTTTGATTTTTTGAATTGTAGTTCTAAAATTCAGACCAATTAATTATCATATTAAATAATCATATTTGTTGCCCTCAGCTGCATCCAAGGTGACTATCTGAAGGTGTACTCGGAAGGAGGTACCCACGGACCAGGCCCTCCCGGAGTGAACGAGTACTCGGCTTGGCGGGTCCTCTGCGGCAGCAGGGCTGATGTCCCTCCGGCCTTTTACTCACATGGACCGCTCTTGGTCCTTGAATTACATACGGGGGACAAAGCCACCAATGCCACTGGTTTTGTCGGCACTTATAGATTTATTGATAGACGTGAGTATTATTTGGAATTTGCTCTGATTGTTACTCATAGTCTATAATAAAGACAAGTAAATCACTTTAACCGTTAAGACAGTATGAGGGAGTAACATTGTAATCACCTTTATCTTGTTAATAAACATCAAGTTCTTCTTTATACTTCTGTATAATAAACTAATGGCTCTGTGAGCACTAGACCTCGCAATTTATTATTTCTTCTTTTAAATTTTCCAAAACCTGGGGCTAAAAAAATCTATGTACCTAACCATCGAACCAGCTCACAAGATTTCATAAGAACCGGTTGAGAAATGCGACCTGTAGAGGAGAACAACCGGAAACCTGGAAATCCGGAATTAGGACACACGAAAGCATTCTTGTTGAAGCTGTTGTGTGTTCGTTTCACTCAGTCAACAAACATACAGGAAATATAATTTTATATTATTATAAAGTTATTTTCTTACACACACATATTGATTTAAATGCGTTTAAGTTTTCATTATAAAACTTTTATTTAAAAATTCCATTTAGATTTTTTCACTATTTTGGTAGCTACTGAATTTCCTATTACAATATTAACCCAGATTCAAGCAGTTAATGCTTACTAGATTAAAATGTAAGTTCTAACTTACTACAAACAAGGCAGCTTAATACTTAACACAAACATCACTATTTGTCACAAACTCACACATATAACGCTAAACTGTCCCAAACTTTCTGGTACAGTCAGCAGCAGATATATATACGCGGGCGAGGTGTTCACAAAGACGTTTACGTTTAAATCCTCATAAATTTATTGACAGCTACGTTACCATTTAGACATTGGCTTTCTGTACGTCGTTAAATGGTCATCAGACCATCTTCCGTGGGGTCTGCCAGTTAGTTTTTTACCGCTTGGACCTGTCCACATCGTGGCTATTCATGTCCACCTCTCTGGTACAGATAGAGATGATACCAGGTGAAACGTTCGTAACAAAATGCCGACAGTCAATGCGTTAATAAATTTAGTACGTTAATTATTCACTCATTAGTTCTTGAAATAAATAAATAACTAGAAAGTTAGTTTGGATAATCTAATTGGGTAAGTATATTACGTACATCCTCTACATACACCCTTAAAGAACGGTTAGAAGTATATCAATTTCATATTGCTTCCTCTGTTGCATTTTCTAATCAATATTCAACATTACTTATTGCCTGTAAACTTTTCCTCTATATTATTGACATTTTGACTGCTTACTTACTACTTACTTACGCTGACCGCCAAATACATGACGGGTAAATGCTAGCCTAGCTGTCAATATCTTTTTGACAATTGAAACGTAACACCTCTTTCTGAGCACCTCGATTGCATAGCTACTTCTGCTGCATTAACATCCAGAACACGTATTTAATAACATTATTTATTCAAATTAGACTACCAAAACTAAGTTACTTAAACAAAAGGCGTAAACTAAAAACTTTTTGTTTCAGGTAATTTTGAGACAGATGGTGTGCGTGTTTCCGACTCTCGGTGCGATTACGTGTTTAATTCGCAATCAAACCGACCTATGTACGGGCGGCTGTACAGCCCGAGGTACCCCTCGAGTTACCCTAGCAACGTGCGGTGTACTTATCATTTTCATGCCAGGTATGAAGGACCTTTCATAATGACAGAAATAAAAATCATTCGATTTAATACGGTATTCCTGGCACAATGTAAAAACCGATTTTTGACAGATTCACAATAACGTGTTTGGAGTTGTGGTTAAGTAAAATCAAATAATCGATAATAATATTGATAGCTGCTAAAAAACAGGATGGATTGTACGCTTGTGTATATATCAGACTTTTTAATTATTTTTAGTTACATTGCGCAATATATATCAATTTAAATGTTATGGGTGCTATTCTGTGTCAACAATCAGTTTTAATATTGTGCCTAGAACTTGAATAATAATGGCCAACATATTATTAGCGATCATTTACAATCTATGCAATCCAGAACCAGTGTCCAGGCACTATCTCAGAAGCCAAACAAGATAGAAATAACAATACAATTACGCCAATCAATTGGTTACGTGAATCAAGATTGATTATATTATAACATCAACAATACGAAGAAGAGGGAAATGTTAAAAATCAACAGTCAAAATATTTGCAAAAGGAATCCTTAAGCTTTCAAGAAGCCATGCCGCAATATGAGAATAGACGATATCTTTAAACCTACTTGTTTATTTTGTTTGTGTTTTCAGACAACACGAGCGGATCAAGTTAGTTTTTGAAGAATCGTTTCTCCAGAAAGGAGATGAGAGGTACATATTGAGAAATGTTTTGTTTACATCAATTTATTTTCTAACTTACTCATTTTATGATTCTATTGCAGCTGTCTCAATCGAGCTGATATTATAAAAGTTTTCGACGGGCGGTCGGCTACGTCCCCAGTGTTGGCTATGCTTTGCAATGAAATAGTAGGTAAGTTGCGTTTCGAAAAGACAATACGGGTATTAATCCTTTTCTGGCTTGGTCCTGAAACGTAAACGTAAAAACTTTTTTATTTATAATATTATAAGTCTTTAATCACAAATAAATCAAATATAAATACAACAAATAATTAAAAGCGAAACTTAACCTATTATAACAGTAAAGACATTTTGGTGTGTCATAACGATTAGAAGAGACATCTATATGAAAAATCGTTTAACTTAATACTGCCGGTCTGCTTTTCTCTGATGTTTGTGTGATTTTCAAAGACAAACATGGAAGGGAACCCTTCCCTTGTCACTTCTGCAGAATATTACGTTTGGAGTACAGGCGCATTTTTTTATAAGTAGCGCGCATTTTATTTAAGCGGTCAAGTACCTACCCTTCAAATAATATTTTTTTTTAGGTTATCAAATTCTATCAACTGGGCCGGATCTCTTGGTGCAATTCACAGCTAATTCCAACGTCCCCGGGCAGGGCTTCAAGGCGAGCTACCAGTTTCAAATGGACGACACTAACACAGGTTGACTACGCAATGTAATTAAAAGGACAAATGACTAAATTTTATTGAAAAAATACCATACACGGAATACAGCGATTGTCCGACGTACTTCAACGTCAAATATATACTCTTGACAAGGTTTTGTTTGTGTACCTGGACGATAAATTAATGCCAGCCTGTGCGCCACATTTTATGTGACGCTTTAGTACGTTTCGGCCATATAACGTGACGGTATAACCTATTGTGCTAGCTAGGCTGTTTGTTATTATACTACTGGAAAGTTCATCATATCCATTTAGTAGTTACTCTTCCACATTTTACCAAAAAAAAATTAACAGTTTCCTTGCAATATTTTGCCTTTATGTACCTTTATGTTAAATAGGATGCGAGCATAATCACATACGATGTTACGAGTACTTTTATTAACTTATAGACTTGGCTCTTATAGCGCCTCAATATAATACAATTAAATACATCCAACGAAAGAATATTGAGATAATTTATAACTTTAAATTTATTTCACAGATGGTGACGTCAATAAAAAGTCAAGCACAAGCGATGCAATATCCGGACTGGGACCGGCTGTGAGTGCCGCAAGTGAGTCGATTACGATAGAACAAGAGCTTTACGAAATTGCAATTAAAATATTGCAAACACAAATACCTAAGTACCTATCTATATTAACACTTGGGTAGTCGCGCCTTACTTTTAAACACTTTTAGTCGCTAGCGGGTCAAGTAGACCCAGTTAATTTATATGACGATATAATTAAATTTTAAATAAGGAAATAAAATAATTATGTTACAATAATCAATACATTAATTCAACGAAAAATCAAATTTCGGCACCTTTGTATACTTAAGTAAATTACTTTTATAAAAATGTATATATTTACTAATTTAAGCATATTTTCTAAAACCACTATTATTGAGTTATTTAAAATCATAAAACAAGATCACTTTGATAGGTAACAAAAAAGTTAACTAGCCTTGATATAACCTATTCGAAACTGAGAAACAATATAGTTTTCGTTTGGAAATTTTATTATTATATATGGTAATTACCTACCTTTAAAATACATAATTTGTATGTTTTCCTTTAACTATTATTTTCTAAGCCTACTATTATTTAAAATCACAAAAGGAGATCACATTATATACTTAAAAATAGTACACGAGCCTTAAATACAAGTCACACAATTTGACACTTAGGTCAAGTGGACCTTAATTTTACACACATAAATATTCGCTACCGGGTCAAAATGACCCACACAAAATTTACTCGTTCGCCGCTCGCAAGTGGCCCGCGCCGACTGACTGGCGGTACTACGATTGAAAGCGACAAACATTGATTTGAAGGTACATTACTGCTAACCCAAATAGTTATTGTGTGCAATGTGGGAATCTGGGTCATATAAACCCATAAGCGACTACTCAAACGTTAATACAATTTGGCTACCTTAAAGGCTTTTGAAAATTTCTTAAACAATGCACACGTTATTTTCAGTCAATTTTCGACCAAACTACGGACAGTTAATTTTTGGGTTGTGGCACTATATTGACTGAATATAGCCATCAGAATAACCTAATAGCTCATTATATTCACCAAATAAAACTAAAGATCAATTTTATGCCCCAAAAATGTTAATATTCCGCAAAAAGTCTATTTTATTGGAAGATTACCATTTTTACTTTTCCTAAATGTAATTTTATTTCAGCCTCCTCATGTGACCAAGTTTTCAGTAGTGATAAAAGCAAGAGCGGCAAGCTCACATCGCCCCTACATCCGTCACCATATCCCCAGAAAACCAAGTGCCATTACGACTTCCAGGCCAGAGGAAGAGAGCGTATCCGACTCGTTTTTGAAGACTTTAGCCTTCAGAGAGTCACTGCTACCATGATAGAGTAAGTTCTAGCATCCGATTTATTGAGTAACTTTATACTGTATTTAATTTTAGCTATTACTCCTGCGGGATTCATTTAGGTATGCCTGCGTACAATAGGACCCTTTACGAGAAATGAAGACAATAGTCTTTGTAAAGTAATTTTCTATTACCTATTCATCACTTCAATTTCTAATTAACAATTATTCTAAAATTAACCGGCAGCGAGTGAAGTAGTCAATTTCTATCTTAATGTTACTTAAATCTCATATAGCATAAAAGTTCGGTTCCACAATCAAATTAAGGGTCCTTATTAGTTAGAAAGCGCTGATCTATTTAGACCATTTGCTGTATGAATTAAGAGATTTCTTGACATTTTCTCAATGTTACTATCTAGAACGGGAGTATTGCGACCTAATATTATAAATTCAAATTTATGTTTCTGATTTTTCTTAAGTAATATCGTTTCAAACATCACTCCAAATTGACCATTTTCCAGCTAAAAACTGTTTTTTCCGCTTAAATACAATATAATCAAAAAATGACTGTGTTACTATCTAAAATCTTAAAATCATCGTATCCTTTAATCACTTTATTGGTATTATATACGTAAATACTTTGGTCATAATTTGAAATCAAAATATTTTTAAACTTATAAGGCCTCTTAATCAAGAGATGTAGTAACGTAAAATATTATTTTTTGAAATACTAAGGCTCTGATATGTGCCAGCGAACATTTCTGAAAAAATATATGGTGAAATCTGAATAATAATCTGAACTTGAAAATAAGGCCGTTTTTAACTTCCAGAGTTTTTTCAAAAACAAATTCTCTCTCTAACTAGCAACAATAAAAAAATTATAGCTTCGTTATTTTTGAGATATTTAAATAGAATTTTTACCATTTGGTATATTTTTTTGCCTTGTTTCTTTTGGCGTAGTCTGATGGAGTAATCATATTTTGAATCGATATCCCTTTTTTGTACCAAAGTGATTATATACATTATTAATATATACATTAAATGTAGAAGTCGTGTTAAAAAGACTGTAACCCTAATAAGTTTAAAATGTTTTGTAGTAAGAATGGAATGTATCCGTGTTTAAATTCAGCTCGCAAGCAGACCGAGCGCCCGCGCACAAACCCCATTCTTTAAGATAAGCTAGTTCAATCTTCGGAACGTAAACTACCTAAAATCCTTGTAAATACTTTTCATTGAATCTTTCTGTTACAGCTGTGAGAGCATGGATTCTCTCGACGTGTTTTTGTATGTAGACGGTCGGCTTGAAAAGATGGCTTCCTTTTGTGGGAACGATGTACCAAAGCCAATAATGTCGAATGGACCGAAAATGTCTATTGAGTTCAGAGGGATATACTCGTCGCGACATAGTAGGGGGTTTAAGATATCGTACTATTTTGTAGAAGGTGAGTGTTGTGAGCTTCGAGTGTATTGAGATTGTTAACCGTGGTTGGATTTAGTGGTTGGTAAAGCATAGTGCAGAGTTGGAAGCGTTTTATTTTTAGGATTCCTAAACAACAAAACGGAACCGACGTAGTTTCGTCTCTTCCTTTCATCCGTTTGTCTGTTCGTAAGTCACAGACAATATACTCGGTACTTAACAATAGCTCTAAATTCTCTTCTGAATTATATACAGTAGTATTAAAAGAGAATTGTATATAAGTTGGTACAGTCGCCATCAAATATATCTGTACTCTTCAGGGTGCTCAAAAATATCTGAACATGCACTTTAACGCCTTGACAATAGAGTCGTGTTCAGATATTTGTGAACACCTCGTCCGCTCCGATATATTTGATGGCGACTGTACCTAATAATATTAGCAGTATATCATTTCCACAACCGACGAGCATGTATGAAGAGATGTATAGATGTGATCGAAGCAAAAGAAGTATGTAAGGACGAAGGAAGGTATTTGGCGGCCTTGGGTCTCTGCCTACCCCAATGGGATATGAGCATGAGTATAATTATGTATGTATGTCATTTATTAACCGACTTCAAAAATGGAGAAAGTTCTCAATTCGGTTGTTGTACATTAACTTATATAAAACGATTTTCACAGTAAACTGTACTTATAAACCAATAAGTACATTACCACGTTGGCAGTTTTTCCAAGTTTAAAATTTTATAAAATTAGCTACCTGGAAAACCAAAACACGCCAATTAATAAGACTTTCTATGTACTTATGTAGAATGCATTTTATGAAAGTATCAAGAATCGTATACTAAGGCTTAATAAAATATATACAATGCTCATAATATTTCAGATTATGGAATAGCGACGGGAACGCAACTTTTGGAATTTCCATGTGCCTTCGTATTTAATAGCAGCGAGTGGGGGCGGGGAGCCGTGACGTCACCAAACTATCCTGGCCTTTATCCACGGGACACAGAATGCAATTACTTTTTCTATGGAAACGAAAACGAAAAAGTACATTTACATTTTACGTACTTCGATGTGGAAGGGGTGGTGCCGTGAGTATTATTTGTTTTGTTTTTATTTTGACTGAATGTTGTTTGTTATAGTTACGTTTTTCATTATTACTATTATTAGAGAAACAAAATGTGTAAATACTTGTTTTACTAAATACTGAGTAAATAACTGTATTAAAGGCTTAATGTGATGACTTAAACTCTAACCATATTATGAAATAAGTGCTACCCCAATGACACTTAGAAACCGTAATACTTATTTATAACAAAATATATTTTCTCGGAGACGAGAATCTCGTTAAGTAAAAGTAATTTGAATATTGCTATAAGATACTATCTAATGAAAACTTTCTTCGCTTAAGTACTTTGTTTCCTATTGATAATATATTATGGAAATATAATCTTAAATGAGTGGATGGAATGGATGGGAAGCTACCTGTAGCCTAGCAGTAAGACACGTGATTTTCAATCCGGAGGTCGTGGGTTCGAACCACGGCGCGTACGGGTTTGTTCATTTTTTTTGTATACAACGCCGGTCGCAAACAAGCGTAAGGTCCACCTGATTTAAAGCGGCCACCGCAGCCTAAAAACGCCCGCACCTCCAAAGGAGTCACGTATGCGTTACCGACCCTTTATAAAATTTGAGGATGCACTGTGTTGACAGCAGAAGGGACAAATATAGGTCCGTCGCTCTCAACACAGTGCATGCTCGGGAGCAATCTTGTTCACCTCCAGGAACACAACTCTACATACTTGTATAATAGATAATGTTATTATGGCTGTGTGCGGAGATACTTCCCCAGTTGGGCTGCTCGAAATTCGACTCATTCACTCTTAAATAAACTTACGTACGAAATATGATTTCATATATTTAACAAACAGTAGCGAAGGTAGTAGTGAAGGAAAACATCACGAGGAACCCGGTCTAATTCCTGTAAGGTCTAGTTTACCTTTGGGTAGGAAGGTCTACACCAATTGGGGTAAGATGACGAAACGTAGTTTGGGCTCCTCTGGGGACCGAAAAAAGGCTAGGAGGATGACGATAATCCGATTACTGGATAATCACAGACACAAGAATTTTCTGGATCGTCGGTTACCGGTATCTTGCTAGGACTCCAAAGTACCCTATTTTTCCAAGAATGTCTATTGTCAAATACATCGCAACTCTTTCGTACGTACTTTTACCAACTGTTACTTTTACTACTAACGCCTGTGATAGATATAAAATATGTGTTCAATAATGTACCTATTGAGTCGGAACTCCATACACTAGCCACGTACAGTTAGGGGCACCAATATGGTCACTTTCTTCCGTTGACATAAGGTCCAAAAATGTATACATATTTCTGCCCTAGCCACGTACTTTGCCCCAAATATATTAGCGCGGTGCGGTGTGCTCCTGACAAACGTCGAGCTGTGGGATTTCATTCCACGTCCCTTGTGTCGAACGTCTAGTCACACACAATAGGGTAGAGTCGCTGTGTATTGAATATAAATGAAATATGCTAAGGTGATATTTTATTCCTACATACCAAACAGAAAAAGCGGCCGCGTATTTTGTCGATTTCGAATTGTAGGCATCGACTAGAAAATTCTACTTTGCCAGGTTCACAATAATATGTTGGCAATGTCAAAAAATAGACTATTGTAATTGATCTGGCTTAGGATATAGTATTTCTCTCAGAAACAAAAATATCTCCTTGTAGTAATTTTGACAAGATATAATCTTGATAGAATCGCGAAATATTCAAACATTTGTTTCTAAAGTCACTGTCGGCTCACAATTATCAAAAGGTAAAGATTTTTCACAATGGTAGGTAGTAGAAACCGCGAGAACTTTTATCAAATAAGATTAGAACCGATATTGGTTTCCGTTTTAACAAAAGTATACTCTGATTCGCATCTACTTTTAAAAATATAATTATAATGAGACGAATTTTACGAAAGAATCGCTCTAAAAACGCTAAACATTTGTTCTGGGTCACATTGCGAGTTAACCGATAAACTTTCTATGATGTGGCTTTTACGCCGACTGATTAACCAATTGTGTCTAGTAGGGATGACAAGGTTATATCACTGTTGAATCCCTTAAGAGGACTATGTAGCAGAATTTTTCCATACAAAAAGCGGCAACGTTTTCCACCGCCTAATTTTAAACCGATTTGTATGACTTTTGGAAATGTTGTAGATATCATTAAATACTAGGTTACTACGATTTGTTTTTTTGAATATTCGTTTTTTTACTCGGTAACTTCCTCCTGTGTTTTGGTATTATTTCATTAACAAGAAAGAATTACTACACGTAGTTAAGGATGTAATGAATCTATCAAGGTCAATGCTGTCTCATTTGATAAAGGTTTAAGGGTTAGAAGACGTTGCCGCCCCAAGCACTAATTCTGCGTGAAATTAGGCGCCAAACGGCCGACGGCGACGACTCTATCGCACGATGCGAGCGCAAGACCCCGAAGGGTGAAAGAAAAAATAATCCGAAATGCCAGTTCTCACCCCGCACGATAGGTTGACAATAGTTTCATAGTCTCTGAAACTTACAAACATAAATTGACCAAGGTATATAATTAAATTTGTAACCGTTGATAAATTGTTTGCCTTCCTATATTATACAACTTGCAACATGTTCCTCGCTTGGAATGTCGTTGACGCGATTTAGGAATGTTTGCAGCCGATTCAGTGAATTTATATTGCTTCTCCATATTCATGATCCTGAGGCTTCGTGAAATTACACTATAAATGTTGGATATAAGGCGTACGCAGAAATTTCAGTTCTAAATTTGTATTATGTGTGTGAATAAAGTAATGTATGCAGCTGCACATATGTAATTAGGCTTTAGCCTAATTTTAGCCTAATTAAAATTGATCTGTTAATTTATTCAAGGCCTGTCATTATATTATGTAACAGTTGCATAAACTACTACACCTCACATTAAACTTTCTTTTTACTAGTGTCATAATGACATGTAGACTATTATTGCACACCAAAATATGTGACTTGTGACTAACACTTGTCTTAGTATTGTGATTAAAGTTTATTTAGTTATGTACTTACGGTCTAATTCACAAGTTGCTAATTAACCTTTGTACCATGTCGCTTTAACGTGATGTTTAATTTTCTAATGGGTGAGCAACGAAGTACCAAAGTGCCCAGTTATTTATGCGTTCGACTATACTTCCGTTGTTAATGTATATTATTACAACTTTATAACAAAATATACAGTTTATCTGTAAATCGTTGGGTAGGTATATATGAATATTCCAATCACTTACTCTGGTAGAATAATCGGACGTACACATTTTTGTTACAAAAAAATGGTTGTTACAAAAAAATAACCGTGTTAACATTTAAAAGGTTCCCCCTCTAGCTACTCAAAAACTATCATGCATTAGCCGTACCTAACGAACTGAATATAGGGACAGATTTCGTTTGCATTCAGAAAAACCGGTATAAAAATTATATTTTTCAGGTGCGAGGCAGTATCTGCGAGTGACTATGTACAAATTTCCAACAAAATAGTGGACACAGAAGGTCACAGACACTGCGGACAGTTAAAGGAACTACAGTTCACGTCAGAGAGAAACTTCCTAAGAGTCACCTTTCGGTCGAATGACAGACTCGATGGCACCGGCTTTAAAGCAGATTATATCTTCCTAAGAGATTCGGTGATGCATAGTATAACAATGCCGGATTCCGATAATAGTGGTAAATTTGAATTTGAATTATTCTATACACTAATACAACTCTACCACGGTAGCTAAACTAAGCTACGATAGCCTAGGTAGAGGTTCAAGAGTACGGCTGTCAAGCGGAGGTCGTGGGTTCGAAGTGGGGTTTTTTAACCTATTTACGGAATATACAGTTTGTTTTGAAAAAACTTTGTGAAACACAAATACAAGTATTGTACGTAGGTACTGTGTATTTGTGTTATTATGTGGTTTCGCTAATTCAGTTTTGGGATAGATGTTATTTTGGTGATAGTGAAATATAATGTCGCTTTCGGCTGCGACTTCATCCGCCTAAACTTCCCAGTGCCCTATTTTATGCCTTTGAAGAACGATATTTGGGATGAAAATTATTCTACATGTTAATCCAGGCTAGATAGACTCTTGGTGTACCAAGTTTCATCGTAATATCCGTTCGGCTGTTTTTGCGTGATTGAGCAACAAACATCCAGACATCTAATCTTTCACATCTATAATATTATTAGGTTTAAAAATCCAATGTATTATTATATTACATTATATAAAGTTCAATGTATATATTATTCTCTTTGTTATATAAACATATTATTGTAAATTTAATGATAGTTGATTTTATCTCTGATATTTTTTTCCATTGAGATTATTAGTATGTCATTTCTAAATAACTTGCTACTCGAAAAAGAATCGTGGTGTTTCATCAAAATTAATGTATATAAAAATCTGGTAGCATTCCTACCAAATCTGACTCAATAGTAATATAAACTACTTCCTCGTCATTGGAGACCAGATACTTTACTTACAATATTTGTCGCATCAAATAATCCCGTAATCTTATACATTGTTTCAGGTTCGTTTCATACATCACACCTGATATTCCTGATAGTTACGATTGATGTCATCCTAGGATTCTAAACGAAGCTTCTAAAATGTTGATGTGAAGCTAATTGAAATAAATATTTTTGTTGTTGTTTCAGTGTTTTATTGAGGTATTTACCAATAAAGTTTAATCTGATTGCATGTATGCGTCCAGAGGGGTGATTGCGTAAGTTTTCGAACGAGCGTTAGGAAAAATCGACTGTTATTTTCCCTCGCAAATAACATTCAGATCAACTTAACACACATACGAAACGTTATGAAATTGAAATGCAGGTCTTTTTGTTGTTAGTAGATAGGGTTTGTATGTGTCGATCTGCTTTTTTGTCTGCGTAGAGTAGGCAGGGTCGAATTAAGATTGAATATCTAAAATGGTAATGACATTTCCTCTTACGCCTTGCGTTACCATATCTCCTGTTAACATAATGACGCACTCATTGTGAGAAAGGAATAACATTCCGGCCTAATTTAGCCTATTCAGCCCTAATTACTACACACATGGGTGCTACATACACTACAAGGGGCGATTGTCGCTGCGGGCTACGGCGTAGTTCAAGGGTTAAAATATATCGCCAGCGGTTCCATAGATCTCACATCATAGTACTTTGTATCTATTTTCTTTCAGGTAGTTTGGTATAACAAATTAGGCAATTATAGGGAACTGAGATTAGTAATTTGTGTGGGCTGTCCACTAATCATGTTAATTTCATATATTGAGATACATTTAGTAGTTATTGCATTATAATGATGTTGTTTTCTTACTTTACAAGGAGTTCATGTACCCGTATAAAACATCATTTTTGGAAGTCGAAATAATAATCCCAGAGTGTGACTGAGTTGGATAGAATACTTAAACTCGGAATATTAGGCAGGTATCAGCCGGTGCAAAATTTACGCTTCCGAAACAAATACAATGCAGGCAGTAATGCCTTGCCGACCAATTAGTAGCAGAGCCGACGACACTGAACCTAGTTCGATAAGACTCCCAGTTGATATATATATTATAGGATACGTCATTCCTGGGGAACACGATTCGGCTATGCTGCCATGCAAAAAACCTGGTGGCCATAGTAAAAACAATTTTTGAAAAAAAAAAAAATTCCGGCTTCTAGCACGATAAGTCTCCCAGGTTTCGTTTGTTCCTCGATACAGGGGAGGGTTAGGACTATAAGATAATGCAGTGCTGCAAGCCACCCTGACTGGCCTTGTCAGTGGCAGCAGCATGATAAGTGACGCTAAATCACAAGTCCTATAATTTTGGAATGAATAATCTCCACAAGTCTGGCGTTCGGTATTGGACTGTGTCCCATTGGCAGCACATGATCACTATCCCTATTAAGTCAAATGTTACAACTCTATCAAATATACAATGTAAACAGAAACAGAAACAGAAAATTTATTGTAAAAAACTGTGTATAAAGGTTAGGTTGTACAGGTACATATTATGCGTATCAACAGTTCTTACCCTTTTCGGGCATACAATCTTTAAGTTCTTAGCCTAAGATAAATTTATGCAAAGTTTACACTATAGATACATGATAGAGATACATGAGTTTACACTATAGAAAATATTGTATTTTGTAATGTACTCATTGGGAAAAAATATTGATCATAGCACCCGATCCGACTGAAACCATCCGACTAAACTGCATTGTAAATGAACATTCAGTTCTGTACCCACACAATATGGCAATACATAAATTTGATTTGCATACAATAGTTTAGTCAGATAGAGTTCAAAATGAATAAGTAGATCGTCGTCATAAGCAGTATAACTATTGTATATTTCAAGCATTTATCACATAACTTTCCTAACGTTTGGATGTACTACCATTATTGAAGATTAGGTTAAAGCCGTCACGAATATAAAACTGCCCCGGACGGTGGTAACACACAGTGCGGAAAGTCACGAAAATGATCCATTTTCAAATATACTCTCATCGCTTGACAAAAAAGGGCATAAAATACGTGACACCTTAGTAAAAAACGTACCGAGAAAATAAATAATAAGCTGGTAACCATACTTTCACTCTAATTTTTGTCAATAACATAACATCAAACAGATCATATAAAAAACTCTCCCCGAATTGTTCAGCAATGCGTCCATTTATGTTAGGAACTTTCCTTATAACTAATGATGTCATTAAAATTAATGATCCTCATATCTATGCTTTAAGCAGCTTCAAATAAAGTACCTATTAGTGATTTACTTGGAAGTTCGAAAATAGAGAAAATGAAAAGAATTCAACAATTTATGGCAAAGATTATTTGTTCGTTATCTTTGGACCTCACCGCTCATCTTTGGACGTACCTGGTGCTAGATTGCAATCATATAAAAGTTGTAAAACATACGTCCATCAGACATTGTCTATAGTAAGAATACATAGAATTTCAAAGGATGGCACAGTTTTAGAGTAATTTATAGTTTAGAAAGTCTTCGAGTCAGCTCCTCGAAACTAACAAATATTAGAGGTTTGACAGGATACGACCGGACCCCCTTCAATATCCGTAATTTCATTTTCCCTAACACTAGGGATTGCCATACTCGTCATTTACTATTTCAGTTATTATCGATGAAATCAAACTATATCAAGATAATTTAAAATAAACGTTGTGCAGATAGATCCCTGTAGGTTAGGTTAGGTTTGTTTTATTTTATATAACAATACCGAATGTTTACAGAAAAACGACCTAGGGTAAATGATTATTATGACAAATATTACATTTATGACAAACTAGCGGCCACCCGCGACTTAGTCCGCGTAGATTTTAGATGGTAACAAAGATATAAATGAGGTTTTTTTTCTGTCAGTTGTATGATGCTATTAATCTGTTGTGAAAAACTACTCAAAAGAAAAAAAAATATTCGCCATCTTGGATTTGAAAATGGATGTAATTTTTGTAATCGGCTCCCCGAGGAACCACAAATATGACACCCTTATCGATTTTAGGAAAAATAAATGTCTGCCATCTTGGATTTGAAAATGCATGTCATTTTCGTAATGGGCACCAGGAGGAACCACAAAGATGACACCCATATCGATTTTTAAGAAAAAAATATTTCCGCCATCTTGGATTTGAAAATGTTTGTTATTTTCATAATTGGCACCCCTAGGAACCTCGAAGATGACGCCCATATCGAGTTTTAAGAATAATAAATGTCCACCATCTTGGATTTGAAAGTGCATGTCATTTTCGTAATCGGCACCCCGCGGAACCACAAAGATGACACCCATATCGATTTTTAGGAAAAATAAATGTCCGCCATCTTGGATTTGAAAATGCCTATCTTTTTCGTAATCGACACCAGGAGGAACCACAAAGATGACATCCATATCGATTTTTAAGATAAGTAAATATTTGCTCTCCGCAACTTGGAACCCCCTTTTCTCCCCTTTAAGGGGGCAATTTTGATAAACGCTGAAATATGTTTCGTTGTATTTAAACAGAGACTCTACTAAGTACCAAATCTATCACTTCAAAAAAGATTTGGTACCCGTACAAACATGGAACCCTCTTCTCACCCCTTTAGGGTAGCAATTTCGAAAAACGCTAAAATATTTATTGTTTTCTTTAAAGAGAGAGTCTATATACGAAGTTTTAAATCTCTCATTTCAAAAAAGATTTGCTCCCCGTACAAACTGAACCCAGTTTCACCCCTTTAGGGGAGCATTTTAGAAAAACGCTGAAATACGCAATTAATATATTTTTTCTACTCCTGTACTTTTTTTTGCGACTTAAGCAATCATGAACTCTAATATAAATACATACTTTATTTATTCTGTAAAAAGTCTATCTAATCTATTGCCCAAAAACACACTCCTTACCCTACTTTAATGAAAAATTAAAGCAGAGTTGGGTGCCACAGACTTCTACAAATACTATGTTTAGTAGTAATTCTTTGGTGCGTTCAACTGAAACTTTTATAATTAAAATCAGTGCTGCCAACTTAACGCAATTTTGCTATATTTTGTATGTATTAATTAATGCATAATATATTATTTACGAATATAAATATATACATTTATATATTTTTTGGTGTTTTTTAACAAGTTTTATCTATTTTCGGATATATTTGTGAAAACGAAACAGTTAAGATTCGATCCGGATTTGAATTCAGTTTAGGTCGGATGCCAAGTCTAAACCATAAATAAAGTGTCATATTTTTGATTTCCCACCAAATTCTTAATTGAAAACGAAAACATTCAAGCTGATAAATGACTATATTACTTAAATAAAACATTTTTTTTGTTTTATGAAGAAAATGTGTAGGTACGTTGATTCTTTTAAAAATCCACGAAGAAGTTATATAGCATTACTGAAGAAATTGCGTAAGTAAGTTGCACAATTACTAAGAGAAAATATGGCGCATGGAAAGTCTGAAAAATAGGTAGTTTTTTTTGTATCTGAAATGAGTCGTAGAAAACGTATTGTATGCAACGGTGTATAACTGGTATAAAAAGGCTCGTGGTGTCTTTACTTGCGATATTCGCCAAGGCTCACATCGCAACCCACACCACTCGCCTTTTTATACCCTTCTTATACACCAGTTGCATAATATACTATAAACAGATAGCAAAGTTTCAGGTCTCATTTCAATAAATACGTGTTTTCATACAAACTTTCCGTTGGTATGAAAACACGTATTTATTGAAATGAGACCTGAAACTATCCGTATCCGTTGCTTTACCCCCTTAGGGGATGAAAAACGAAAAATGCTTTCTTATTCCTAGCCTACGTTATAAATGTAATCGACTGTGCAAAAATCAACTCTAGCGTAAAGCAGTTTCGGCTGTGTTGATGAGTCAGTCAGTCAGTGAGAACTTCTTCTTTTATATGTGGATATAAATTTGTGGATAGCATTAATAACCCAGATGATGCATGAGTCGCTAAAATATTAGCAATCTTTACATAATATCATAACCAAAAGTAATCAGAGTGCAAACTTTTTGAAAAGGTTATGAGGCTTTTATTTGATGTATTTATACATTTTTTATGTTGGCACATTTTTCATATTTCTGTGCAAAACTGATGGTTGTTATTTACTAATGAGGTAGAATTGTAAAAAGAAATAACATACAGAAATTTTAATCATGTGTTCGTGTTGATACCATATGAATATGTAACTCAAATATCCTACACTCAGTATGAGAATCATTGAAGACAGCCAGAGAGTGACGACAGTGCGAGTTCGCCATACGTACTTGTGCTAGCCCATTACAATTCTGTTAGCACCCGAGCCACGGCGGGTTAGAGATCAATATCAAAATCCAAACTTCACATTTTCGAATCCTGAGCATATTTACTCTTAGAATAGGCGTTATGGTTATAGGTACATTTAAGAAAAAACTTTTACAGTAAAAAGTTGTTACAGTAACTTGCAGAATTTACAATGTTTTGAAAAATGAAAACAACCATCATTATAAATTTGGCCGGTATACCACTGATAAAATATGACGTGTCTCCGGTATATTAAAATCAAAGGAATAGAGACACCAGACAAAAACCATTTAGAAGGGATTTCTTCACCTATCAGTTGAAATGAATGGAATTGTGATCCCACTTATAGTCTTTGTAATGTTCATACCTTTAAAATACATAATTCAAAATAGAGCCCAAAATATCCACCAGTTTTCATGCAGTTATTTGTTGATTTATGTTAAAATAAGAAAACGTGCATTAACTTATTAACAGTTCACTTGATAAAATAAATAAAAGTAATAGCGTACATTATTTTTAAATATAGGTACTCAACGTCTGTAAAACAAACATCGGTGAGGGAGGCGCCGTCAACTTTCCCCCTTAAGCTAAATGAACAAAGATTTTTCTCTCACTAATGATACCTAGCGGTGCCAAAGAGGGGTTGAAGCACAGTAGTCTGAATATTTTCTATAAAAGTGATGGATTTGCTAAAATCATATTTTAAAAAATCCAGATAACAGCAAAGCTATTGTGGTTCAAATACATCTGTGTTATTATAGCTTATGAATCTGTGATGATAAAGTATATAAGCGAAAACTATGACAAATAGCTAGTTTCGATATTTCAGGGTGGATATTCCATCCTCGATATTTGCCAAAATTGAGCATACCTCTTATGTCTCTGTCAACTTTGATGTCTCTGTTATCTTGATTTAGTATAAGAAGAAATAAGTAAGGAAAAGAAATAAGAAGTGCACGACCATAACCTTAAAATGTGAAACTGGTACCTACGCTATTTTAAATTAATTATTATGTTATAAAGTAACCTGAGCGCGACGCGCCATCAAACTGTTCGCTACTAGTATGTACTAAAAATTATGAGGTGTAATAACTTCCATAATAATGTATAATAATAATACCACACACTATAAGTGCGAAGCAAAATAACGGAGTGAGGAAATCTTACCCAAGTCGACATTTCCTAAGAACGTTTCTACAGTGATATATTTTATATTTCGCAGTACCTACATACTTTAAATCCTGAGGACCATTTCTATGGAAGTTTGCGTGCAAACGCTCTTAGAGTACCGTAAGAGTGTTGCTATTTATTACTATTTTACCTGTACATGTTACAAACTATTCGTGTTTATCGCATTGCGGTAAAATAATGTAGGATGAATAAATAGTAAACTAGAATTTTAACTCTCAAAGATAGAAAAATGAGAAAAACATGGATGGATGGATGGATTATGGACATGACGCCCAGTCCTATTTCGTCAAATGTAAAACAGAAACAATCTCGCTCTAGATCCATTACGAAGTTAAAAATATAAAATGGCGCTTAATGTTCAATTCTACTGAAAAAAAAACTATAAATATGACGAGTCGGAACGCCATTTGAAACACGTTTTGGCGTCCGCAAACTCACCTGGAACTGGCATAAATTGAAAATACTTTTTGCCCGGGTTTGGGTCCGTGAAATTATGAATAGCCAGAGGGTCCTGCAAAAACAGGAGCTGATTTATATGCAATTTGTGAAGTAGATTCATTACAATTCACACTACTTTTTATAGGGAAAGTTTTATGTATAGGTATTTACCGATACGTACCATTGCTTTCCTGTGAATTCGTATTTTGGTCTTGTTTTTATTACTATGATGAGATATTACCATTATTATGAAAACTCAACCAAAGCTCTCGCAGGAAAACAAATGTAATGATGCTCAATTTCCACAGTAATAATATTCATGTTATAAGACCGCCTGTTATTTGCCTCTACTCATTCTAATTATGTACTGTACTGTGTTTTTTTTTCATTGAGGTTATTCAATAAAAAATATTTGTATTTGTATTTATCATTGAAGATTTCAGTTAATGGCTAAGAAGATATTATTGATTTATTTAAACTTTATTGTACAAAATTCAGAATTGTAAGTGTAGTAATGTAATTAGCCACGTTTATGTATAGCAGTAACACAATAGTTTACTGCGACATGAATGCATATTGTTTGTATCAATGCAACCTGAAGTGTATATAAGGCTAGGAAGATAATTATAATAAATGGATTCTTTACTTGAGTAGGTACGCCTGGCTCTCATTGCAACCACAACCCCTGTCTCTCTCACGACCATCGTAATATATTGGAAATGTATTATATATAAGTACAATTACTTACTACTTATATTAAACGTACTACTACTTATGAGTAGTTTCTCATAAAGTCATATTTTATTTTTAAATAGGTACATAATAGTATGTGATATTATATATGTTCAATTGCGCGATACGGGCCCATAACTTATGGCACAGCTCCAGGAGAAATAATGGGATTATATATAAATGCACCAACCAACTATCTCCATACAACAACTACTTCGTGTGAACTTAAGAAAACATTGGTTTACATTAACTTTAACAAGCAATTTGAAACAATCAAAGTAAAACAAAACACTGACAAACTAGCCTCAACTCCTCTCCATGATGCGGGTGAGAACTGACATTTAGGTGGTTAATTTAGTTAAGAGGACGCCCCAACTATTTGGCGACCACAAACTCTACCAAACAGGAAAATGCTCTTCCGTCGGAAACTTTGATACTGATTTATGTCATGTTAGAAAACGCAAACCACAATTGTCTTTGGTGATAGAACGTATTTCATGAAATGGATCTGCGGCAAACCTAACAAGGTCGGATTTAATTAAAGGGACATACATAAATTAACATTTTTGATGCTAAATTCTTGATATATTAGAATAGACTTATGTAGTCATATTTTAAATATAAAACTCCCGTAAGTTTGAGACATATTGAAATCCACGTTTTTAAGTTCGAATATCGCTCGACATGTTTCGGACCAATACGTAGCCCTTAATTATGAGAACCTGGATTCGGGCTCAAAGCATTATATTCGATTTGACAAAGTAACCGTGCTAGTGAGGGAAAAGTTCTGGGTGCCACGCAAAGTACGGGAAAGCATCGAAATTAATCGTCACCCGAATTTTAATCGGGATTGTGGATGGTCGGTACTGCCCAGCTGGAGAACTGTTTTGAATACTACGTCTGTGACGAGACTTTACCATGTGTGACGTTGTGAGTGTTGTATATAACCCGACATTACATTGAATAATAGTGACGAAACGAGGGTGAATTCTCGCCTTCCACGCCACTGCCGCCGCCAACTTCGAGCCGTCGCGGCTGGTTCTCATGATAAAGGCCCAAGTATTGGTTCGAGACATGTCGAGCGATATTCGACCTTAAAGACGTGAATGACCCGTTTATTAAGTAATAGTACTTAATAACAAGCGTCACTGATGTATGTAGGTGTATGATAGTGAAATAAAACTAATAAGTAATGACCTGTTTCGTCCAATGGCAATACTTCAATTGAGTTTACTTACAATCGTAAACGTAACCAATTTACACGATATCCTCTCATAATTACAGTTTTAAGGTGATCAAAATACGACTATACCTCTAAATACATATACCTCTAAACACATAGCACGAAAAACATTGCCAGCGTAATAAGAACAAACACGAGCTGTTGATTATAAGCGCCATAAGGCACCATAGCGCTGATTTACGCGAAACTGGTGACAAATTGGTCGCTTATGTAACCGATTTAAGCTTGTTAGATAACTGAGGTCAACCAAGTTTGATATTACGAGGGTGTGAGCCAGTGCCAGGAACCTGCCAGGCTGGCGCTTTTCACTACATACGGTTTTTCGCATGTAGAGTTACGAAATCATTGGCAGGTAAAGTGTATTAGTTCTGTAGTGTCAGCCCCTCGTCAGGGTGCAGATGGATTCACATGGTGAAGATGAAATCAACAAGGAAAGCAACGTTCTATACGGTCAGCAACATATAGTTAGTTGTAGCCAAGGTAGCTAAATATAACACATCTTTATTACCATATGAATAAGGATTATGTTACAATATACGTATTTGGCTACTTTAACTGACGTCAATATAATGATGCTGACTGTACCAGGGCAGTGTACATAGTACATATAAATTACTTTGAATTAATTTTTACATCATGATTGATTATCTGAGTCTGGCAAAAATTGCCATTCGCAGGGGAAATTAATCTCATTTATCATTTATCTACAAATATTTACGAACAGCACGAATATTTTGCTTAACATGCTGCTAAAAAGAGCACCTAATATTCTGATATAGATTTATTACGCAAAATTATTCGTTTTATCAGATTTATTTCACTGCCGCTTGATAACGCATTTTACTTTCCTCTGCTTATTTTAATACTCTAATAAATCGCGATTAATTTTGTTTTTTAATAAGCGAAATTGCCTAAGGCTTATTAAAACGGGAACCTTAGGAATACTTGCCTGTAACTTGAAAATTGAATTTTTTATAGGTCAGTTTTATATTATTCTTAACGAAGGACGCTAATACTTTTTTACAGGCTATATCAAAACTATGCGACATGAAGGCAAAGTAGGTACATTAGATTTAATAAGGAATATAGGATGATTTGTATTGAAAACAAAACTGTTGCCTTGATAAAATAAAAGTTAGGTATTATTGGTTTGTTATTTTAAAAATGTAACTATATTTATTATGACTTGACTAATTATTTTATTAATGGTAAACCACACAGTGTTATACGAGTAGACATGATTCAATTTATTAATAAAACTAATTCATAATTACAATCATACAGTGCGAAAACACTCTAAAGCCAATCACGAACAGTTCTCAGGAGATACCGTGAGTTTAGCTCTTCCACATTACATTTGCACTGGCAGAACTGTTTAAAACATGAACCTAGAAAATTACCACACGGTATGCTGCACCAAGTCGAATGGTTTCACAGTACTTAAGTACGTACAAGCATATTCACTTAGCATCGTCATTAGGAACGCTAGTAAGTACCTTCTACTCGTTAAGTTGGAGTACGACCGAGAGCGGGTTTCTATTTGAACTGATACAAGTCATTGAGCAATACATATTATGCTCGTACTTTAACTATTAAAATGAGCGATTTGTATATCTACTAGTTAACCAATTTGTTTCGATAAGTGTTTCAATGCCGGATTTATGGGGGTGAAAAATCGATCTAACTAGATTTCATTTCCAAAAAAAATCAATTTCCCGGCTCCAATAACATCTAGCAACACTGAGTATCCTAGGTATTGAATATAATGCAGACACCGCTTAAATTAAATGTATTACTTTTTCCGCTACAACTTGAAACCTACCCTTATAACACCAATTAGTGCTAATATAGCCCTTATTGCAGGGTTGTAAAGTGCACAAGAGTCAGGCTGACCGCACGTGGGTCGGTATCGGAGTGCTCTTTTTAGTGGTTCTTACATGGAGTAAACCTCAAGGCTGAAAAAGTTGTAAGAGTAGGGTAAGTAAAATTATAAAGTTTTACTCACAAGTGTGGTGGTAAGCGATGTAAGACGACGAAATATCTGTCTTGTATACGGATGTTTCAAGTTTTTCATGTGGACTTCAAAACTACTAATTAATATATAAACTACCGGGAAACAGTTTCTTGCATCCCCTGAGCATCTGAGTAATGAAGTCACGAAATTACAAACATTTTACTAAACGTTTTTTAAGTTATTTCCTTTTTTGTATACTTACCTACATGAAATATCCAGTTGAATAATTTTATTCTTTGTTATTTTATTCTAAAGAGCCCTTCTTCTTTTTACGTGTGGCCTTATGTACACTAAGGAACCCTATCTATTTGTGTGGTCTCAGGGCAAGACATTAAAAACGGTAAGTAAATGTTTGTTGCTCCCAAAGAGGAAAAGGTTCATATTGTTTACTTGCCTGATTAAACAAAGAGCTAACGGTAGGTAGAATCATTTTCAAGGGCTCTTTTGCTGATTGTAATTTCGCGCTTCATTTGAATTATTTTTTAATAATACTAAATATAATGGAAAAAACTCGTTTGATAATTTTGCCTCTTTTTAGACAGTTGAATGGCAATAAATTGGATAACAAGTACTCTTAGCCTAAAATTGATCTTGCCAATTAAATGTGAAAATGTATTACTGGAAACCGGCTACGTATATAATGTACAGAATGAACGGTCAACATTGTTGAAAAAGAACTCTATTCGCTTCACCACCGCTCACCGCTTTGCCGTGTGCTCACGTATCTCTGTCATAAACGTCTAAGAATACTGCACATTATAGTAAACGAAAAACAATGGTAAGTATTTGTTTTAATCCATTCTGGTAGCAGACGTTCACTCTGAACTCTCGGGGTTCTATTAAGCTCGAAATCCGCCACTCGATACCAGATCGATTGGTGTTCGATATGTGCACAATACTCAACATGGAGCACCAACCGTGTCGTCTGTCGATAGGTACACTCGTGTTCCAATCTATTTGCAAAGCACTTTGTCGGTATTGAGGTGATATAGTTACGTATAATGTACAAAATACCAACAAGAATATTCTTGAAGGCACTGAGGGGCTCAAGGATAAAAGTCTACGAATTCAGACGAATATTTTGGGCAACTGAAATGAAATAGTTTTCAAACAAGATTTTTTTTAGGTTGTTTAACCTAAAATAAATTAGTTGCAACAATAATTTCTAAATGAAAATTTATACGAGTGGCGAGATTGGCAGAATCAATTGTTAGAAAGTAGGCTATTGTCAAGTAAATTGTCAATTATCTGATATATAAGTTCTCAAGTTGCCAATTTCTATCTCCGCCTAACAGGTGTTGTTGTAGACAAATAACTAAGAATCTACAGTTTAAAATATCTTCCAATGCACGAAAACGCTCGGTATTTACCTTAATTCGAATAAAATCGCTTGTCACAGGTCAGCTAGCGTCGCGCGCCAGTAGGTCATGAACCCTTTAATAGAAGATATTAATGTAAGTTTAAAAAACCAACTATCTGTTTTTCTTCAAAGATCACGGACAGGAGAATGTATCTGCCCCATAAGAAGCCGTACGAGAAACAAAAGAAAATCCCTCAGTCAGTATTTTATTTGCTTCATTTAACAAAGATGAAAGCTGGCATACCAATCTCAAATCATTAGATGTTATACCTCTTACGTGACAAATACAGCGTCTCCTCATAGAGACTTCACTGGAAAGAAAGGGATAGTATTTTCAAAGCAATCGACTTGTGTATTTCGCATGGCAGCGAATCACTAGATCCTTTTGAAATAAAATACAGGCCGCGGCCGATTCTCATTTTCCAGCTGAATTAATTTCAGAGTTTTCGGCCTTTCTTACATTACGCAAGTGAAATTCGGATAAATTAATAAAGAGTTTCATTGGCATTAGCAGCCCAGTGTTAGAAACGGTTTGAGTGTAAGCGTTATTTGAATTACGGTGGTTTGTTGATAGTCACTAAGTAGCCCGTTTTGTTCTACGACAGCATATGTCAAATTTCGTAGGACAAAACAAACATGAAAATTCGTTTTGTTCAACGCTTACAATTAAACGGATAGACGCTGTAGTAGAATCGAGTTGATTTTAAATTAAAAAGAGATAAGGAATATATTTTGCAAGTATTTCAAATGTATATTTATGATAAAAATTTGTGCAGCAGTTTTACGGTATCTGAAAGCTAGATACCGTTTAACGACTTAAATCTAAGGAAGATATAAAATTTAAAATTATTGAAATAGTTGATTTGTTTAGTCTAGTCGTTCAACGGTACCTAGAAGTCAAGTGTCGTTGAACGACTTTAAGCTGCGTACGATGTATTTAATGAAGGAGTGAAAACATTGCGATGAGGTCTTAAGGTTAAGTCTAAGCTGGTTTTAAGTTAAAAGTTTATTGTTTGTTATTGACATGAATACATTGATTTATTTATCAAGCAATAACGGTGAAACGGATATTTGTGAAAATAGCACACAGGTGGTTTATGAACTGGATTATTCTACTCGATACGACTTAAGCTCGACAATCTTTTATTAAGGGTATTAAATTAGGTAAAGAAGTTGACGAGGGAACACATGGATGAAGTCGCAACCAACCAAGTATTCTAATTCTATTTGTTATAGTGACATCTGGTATGCAGTAGAATAAGTTATTAAATACTCAATAATTCGGTTATTTGCCGCTCGGAGTAATCTTATTATATATCACTACATAATATAAAACAAAGTCGCTTTCTCTGTCCCTATGTCCCTATATCCCTAAGTATGCTAAAATCTTTAAAACTACGCAACGGATTTTGATGCGGTTTTTTTAATAGATAGAGTGACTCAAGGGGAAGGTTCATATGTATAATACATGCATCAGCATTGCACCCGTGCGAAGCCGGGGCGGGTCGCTAGTTATTAATAATGCTAGCTCCTCGTAGTCGTTTTACACGCTCAATTGGTTTAATCAAAAAAACTTACCTAATCTATTTTAGATTAAATAGCGTTAAAATACTATTATATGTCAAATTCCAGTATTAGTAATTACATCCAGTATCAATGGTTTGATGTTTCAAGGCAAGAGTAGCGCTTATCGCTTAAGTTGCGTTAACACGGCCAATATTTTGTGCAACAATTCAGTGTTCACACTCTTACTTACAGGCTAGACCACGGTCGTACTATTATTGATGGAAAATTGTTGCTCAATAATTTACCTTTAGATCAGACAATCCTAGAACAGCATTGTGGCCTGTGTATTAATTACTACGTAATCTATGAACATTGGCTGTAAGTTGACCATTGATCGGTAAAGTTAAATGTGCTGTATTTTAAACTCTTGACCGTCTCACACGCCAAAGTCTTTGTAGCAGAAGACGGAAAATGAACGTTAATAGTAATTTTATTTCATTAAGGCTACCTGGTTGTTTGCTTGTTTGATTTTTTTACATATATATATAAACTGTGCTTTGGAAGGTATGTTAAGCCGTTAATCCCGGCTGCTGCCGACAGCAGTCGTTAAGCCAAGTTAAATGCCTTAGGATGGCTTGAGAACTTCGAACAGTCAAGTTGCCAACTCACATGACAAGCCTAATTCTGTAAGATCTGGTTTCCCCTCGGTTCAGATGGCAGTCGCTTCCGTAAAAACTAGTTACTACGCTTTGGCTACGCTTTTTATCTTGGAATTAGGTAGTGGCCCCGGGCATCCTTCAGGATGCAACTGTACTGGGACAAACTCTAGGAGGATGATATAGAAACTGTGTAGTGGTACTTAGAAACTAAGCGAGTCGAGGGAGGCTCCTATTTCTGTGGGAGGTTTGCCCTTCGGGCAGCTTATTGGACGTTGAAAAGGCAATTTTTAAGCACTTTTCTTGGACAACTACTCACATTGTTGGGCTCTGCGCTGTATTCACGAAGTAATCCGTCCAAGTTTATCTTTGCAGTTAGTTTAATTCCTGAAATACAACTAACACTTTTAATATTTTATAAAAAAATTGTAACCTTAACATTTCATTTGTGACTTGTGTTGCGTCAATACAGAAAGAAAGAAAGAAAGAAAGTAGTAGTTTTTAACGTCAAACTGACTAGTCAGGGAACTGATTTTTTTCAGTTAATTTTTCATGATGTGAATTTTTCAGACAGTGTTGAAGGGCTTGTTTAAGCAAGAGTAAGACCGTCGTCTCCGAGGGCAATGAGAATATGACCACAGCGATATCTAGTGTAGAGTAGGAAAACGATATGTCATGTCTCTTAACATAACAAATGGAATGGTCAACTTAGCGAAATCTAGTGACGAATAGAAAAAAATTATATAGTCTTTCAAGCGTTTCCCGGTTGTGTCCAGAATCATGTGGTCTGTTTGGCGTATGCACTAGTTTCAAGGAAGCGACTACCATCCGACCTTTGAATCCCAAAGAACATGCCTCCTGTCCTCTGTATTCAATACTATCGTAAGACCTGGTGCTCCTCATATCTGACATAGTTGTATACCTATATAGATGTACAATTGTACACTCTGGCCCTGTACTCCTAACTTCGAAATCCTGATTTCGTATCGTGACGTCCCTTTCACTCTCGTATTATACACTATATTAGTGACAGGGACGGCACGATACGAAGTTCGGGTTTCGAAGTTCGGAGTAGCCCCCAATGTTGGCATCTGATTATAACAAACTACATTAATGTATGAACTTCGTAGCCTTTTTTAATAGCATCACCGCAGCTTATGGACACCTGAAACTACAGGGATGTCACATGCGCTTTAGGTATTCTCTAGAACTCTTACGGATTATTTTCCTCCATGTAAATGGCTATTTCCGTGTTGTTCTACTCGTTGAACAAAATCAGGAAAAACCAAACTTGAAAATCCAGTTTGTTCAACGCATAAAACAAAACGGATTTTTCTGTCCGGTTTGTTCTACGATGTGAACAAAACGGATTTTTTTGTCCAGTTTAACGTACGAGTAATATAACGAGCTCGCGAAATCAGATTGATTATAATAATAATTACTATGCATTTAAAAAAAACGACGATGTCTACGTCATACGTGTTTTTTTATAATTTTTCCTTGAATTATTTTATTTCACTAATTTACGTGCATTTTTAGTCTACTTTTGCACAATATAACATCGGCAATGTACCAAATACTAACAACAAAGAGTAAAATGTGTCAACACTTGCACGTAAGCACGAAAACCTAATGATTACAAGGAGTAGATCATGTCGTCAAACAGATGCGTCTAACACACAAAGCGCACGCCTAGCACCTTCGTCCGCCTGGTCCTCCTCAGCATCGACGTCAGAGGAGTTTGCCACCGCGCCCTACACCAGTAGCAGTGAGTCGAGTAACGAATGCGGGCCGCCGCCACCGCCGACACGAACATCTGCGCGACGAGGGCGGCCAGCGCTGCCGGCACGTTTAGGGCCAGTGGGGCATCCTGCCGCGCCTACGGCTCCCGCTTTTTTTTTTTTTTTTTTGAACCTGACTGTGGCTTTATAGGCCGGGCCCAATAAAGCGATAGGAGTGCGCGGTTGGAGAGTAGCCTGGGGAAAATCCAGGGGAAAACCTCCGGCACGACCACGCGTGTGGTTTGGAACACTGGAATACTCTAAGAGTTTGCGCTCCAGTGAGATTGGTTGAGCGGTTTCAACCGAATCCGAGGTGTGAGTGGAATCGAGCTACTGGGAGTTTTGTCGCTGGTTCACTAAACCTAGCCTAGCTGAGAAGAGTCCAGCAAGAAACTCAGCTAGGCCCGACCTGGGTCGGACTGACTCTACCCGGTGTGCGGCGGTACCGGGACGAATAGGGACTATATGTGTCACTGTTGTCGCGATCGCGCGGTGGACGTCCCCGCCGGCGGGAATGCCTAAGTGTACGCGTCGTGTCAGAGTTGGACGCCGCAAGCGCAGCGTTCCATCTTTCGATAGACGCTGTGATTACGTCGTCCGGGTCCGTAAGTGTGTGCCTAGGACGCCGGACCGTGCGGCCCCTAATCAGTGATCGCCGAGTAACGACAGAGGGGGGAGGGATGGGAACGTAGTCGACAGCCTTCCTAACTAACGGATTCCTATGATGGGGAGCGTTGTCAAAATAACGTCTGGCAGTCTGCTTAAAGAAACCATACATAGTGCTAATCCCCATGTCGTGGTGCAGACTGAGGTTCGACTGGTACCACGGAGCACCAGTCGCCCTACGGAGAAAACGATTCTGAATGACCTGAAGCGGCTTGAGCGATGTCATAGGCACGTGAGCAAAAGCTACGCTTGCATAAGACATGATTGGACGAACACAAGTTTTGTAGAGTGTCAGCTTATTTCTAAGTGACATTTTACTAAACTTGTTAATCATCGGCCCAAGCCTTCCTAGCACGAACAACGCACGGTTGCGTACCCTACTGATGTGGCTACGGAAAGTCAGTTTTCTGTCGAGGGTCACTCCAAGATATTTGACTTCGTTGGCCCAGGGGATGGGCCGGTCAAACATCTGGATCGGAGCCACACGCCTTTCCGTGCTAACGCGGTCAGACGGGTGGAAGACTATCGCAGTGCTTTTCTCCGGATTGACTTCGATACGCCAAAGATTAAACCAACGACCTAGGTCAGTGATTGCCTCCTGGAGGTATCGCCGGATAAAAGTATACTTACAATGAGTCGTAAAGAGCGCGGTATCATCCGCGAACAACCCCAGTTGCACTTTAGGGTGCCTGGGAATGTCGTTCGTGAATAACGAATAAAGAGTGGGAGAGAGCACGGAGCCTTGCGGGACTCCGGCCCGGATGGGGTGTGGGTCCGAGTACGTTCCCTCTAGTCTGTATCGAAAGCTTCGATCCCTGAGAAAATCTCGTATGGTGAGTACGAGTCTGTCAGGCATACCGAGATGATATAACTTGTATATCAGCCCGTTATGCCAGACCTTGTCGAATGCTTTCGCCACGTCGAGAAAGATTGCACCGGTCCTGAGCCCCTGGAATCGAGAGAAACCGTCCAGCACGTGCTCCGTGACGCGGTGCACCTGTTGGACGCACGAGTGCGCGGATCTAAAGCCGAACTGCTCGTCGATGATGACGTTATTCTCAGCCGTAAATCTGAGAATCCTAGTGAGAAGGATCCGCTCATATAGCTTTCCTAGAGAGCTAAGCAAGCTGATCGGCCTATAAGAGGCAGGCGAAGTCCGGGGCTTACCGGGCTTCGCTATCCCTATGACCGTTGCACCTTTCCACGCGGCTGGAAAGTGAGCATTGGTCAGCGCGGCATTGAAGATGCCGACCAAAATGAGGAGGAGGGTTTCAGGGAGAAGTCTCAGGATACGATTGGATACACCATCCGCACCCGGAGCCTTCCTAACACAAAGACGCCTGACTAAGTCACTGACTTCCTTAACCGACACCGGTAAAATGGGTGACGGCTCCCGCTGCCAGTGGTATAGTGCACCGCATGCGATGGACTCAGTTGATTAATGAGAACTGCATACGTGCGTACTTTGGGGCGACAGACGGAGCAACTAATCTATCCGCATATCGTGTCCGGATGCTTCCTCTGTTGCAAGCCCTAGAACCATCCATCGACGTGACTGGGCAACTGCTATCGGATCAGGTGCGCGTTATCCAGCGGCTCAAGCGGCTGGATGACGCAACTCTTCCTCGGCTACGCCTGGAGGCACTCTCTGCCCGCGCAGCCTCCGTTTGGGCGCGGGACCAGCCCGCCACGTCGCCGACTCCGGTGCCCGTACCTGTCATGGTGCCGGTGGCGCTGGGGGCCGATCCCAGCGCCGATGGTGATGTGCGAACAAGAGTGTGAGTACCCAGGCCAATGAGCAACTGAGGAGGGCTTTGGATAAAGCGATAACGCAGTACCGCTCCACACCCAATTCTAGGCCACAACTACCACGCTTGCCCGCACGCACGCTTGATGCAATCTAGCGCTGATGGGAGCCCTAAATGATCTCCTAGACCCGTATTTACGGGCTAGCGAAGATTTGATTGATACACACTCAATCGTGTACTGCGGAGGCATCGCGGCGTGCCGTGTTACTTGCGTCAAGTTTCCGGACGCTGACCGTGCATCTAGGACCGCCAGGGGTGTCCCTGCAGGGAAAGTACGGATTGAGCGGCGTATAAATACATTTAGGACACTAATAACATGACGTCACTTTAATCGCGGCAATACGCGGGTTAACGCATGGCACCACCGATACACTGAAAATAAAAACACTTTTTCGCCAGAGGACAGCTACTTCGCCGTGACTCCCACCTGTCAGCATTTCTGTCCATAATGTCTAAAATTGGCAAAAAAATTGCTCGTCTTGAAAAACTGTGCCTTACGAATCATGAAGTTTAACATGTATTATTTATATGATATACGACTCGCCTCACTAGTTTTCTAATACTATAAGTATCTTAGACATGGAAAACCACGCTGGCATCAAAGAGGCATTAGTTAAAACCAGCGAGCGTAAAAGCACCCGTTCCGTTAAATGCTATTATAATAAAATTAGCAGCACTAGGGAGATCACTAATTTTATTATGAATTATTATGAATCGTCTGAAATAGATACATAAAGGACTAAAGATGAATATAATAATACACTTGCTGTGTAACGCTTAGACATACATACAGAGCTAACCTAACCTATACGGCCATTATATAGACAGTATTAATTTACGTACAGCATTTCTAAAGCAAGGAGGTTTTAACTCAAGTTTGGAAGTGTACATATATTTATGAACTCAATTGTATTCCTGCGTCTATCCGTTTAATTATAAGCGTTGAACAAAACGGTTTTTTTGTCCGGTTTGTCCTACAATGTGAATAAAATCGTAGAACAAAACGGACTACTTCCGTTACTGATGAAACCAAATGTCGAAACATAAATGTAATACATTAAAAGTTTCAAGGTTTAAAAATAAAAATCAAGTAAATGTAGTATATTACTATGACCCAAGATTGAAGTGTCAAGTATTGGGACGTTTATCTTACCTTATCGTCATAAAAGCTTTTCGCATAATTTCATGCCATACATGCGAAGCTCATTATAAACGTTTACGTTAAAAACTGGAAGGTATCCGAATTTTACCTAGCATTTATAATTTCTCACATAACTTAGAACTCGTACCTATATCATAACAACATTCGGTAATTATAACATTTAAACTGCAATAAAATTTGCTGCGGGATCCCATATATAATTGTGTTATTTGTTTTTATGAGATGTAACATTATAACCACTGCTTATCGTGTTTCTTGTAATTATGTCAATTGTTACTATACAGTTTGTTATTATACATTGAGTTGCTTATACAAGTAGAATTTAAGAAATGGGTCTTTAAACAAATTGAAATTATAATATTTGTTTTCTGAAACTAAATACCTCATTTCATTATTTCTGTTACCCATGTTACTTTTAAATATGTTTTATAAATGTAAACGTAGTAGGTAAATACAAAAGGAAAACATAACATCACGCATGCTATCATCGTTTTCCATCATGCCCGTTTAGACAGTATAAATAATGTAAACCGTAGCATGTGACGATAAAATAATACGAGGACAGCTAACACCCCGGGGACCGCCAAAAATGGAGCAACGGTAAATTTCGCATCAACAAGAGATTGATTGATATCCTTACGAGCCAAGAATAAGGGGAGTGATATATTTTTGGCGTGAAATGAGATAATAATATGTAGTAATGCTTGGTATACAAAAATAGCGTTATAACAAGATAGTCCTTTTACAAGACTAATAAACATTTCATTTCATTTTTTTAACCGACTTCAAAAAAAGGAGGAGGTTCTCAATTCGTCTGTATGGTTTTTTTGTATGTTTGCTACGCGATATCCCGCCATTTATGAACAGATTTGTAAAATTATTTCTTTCTTTGAAAGGATATGCTTCCAGATTGGTTCCGTTGTTATCAAAATTCACTTATGATGATGGGAATCATGAGGAATTAAGGGAACTCCTGCAAAAATTCAAGGGAAACATATAGCGATTTTAGTATTTTCGGCTGGCTGTAAACGTTCAAGTAACTTTGTGATTTCAGAATGAGTTACATGGTGGTAAATTATTAATGTGTTTTTACGAATTGTTTAGACTAGTAATCGCTCACATCTTTTTATCTTCAATTTGCTTTTTTTCTATCCTTCCGTTCATCTATCGCTTATATCTTCTCACCAGAGTGCAAATAACACAAAAAAAGACCGGTCAAGTGCGAGTCTGACTCGCGCACCGAGGGTTCCGAACACAATCGTATACCCGTCCCAACCCCATTTAATTCAGGAAAAATTTACTGCGCCATCTATCGGCGCATTGTGTTACAATTTGAGCTCTTGAATAACGTCGAAGTATGTTGGTTTTTCAAGGATAATTCTTTAGCACATGAACCGAGTTTACGAAACAAATATACATGCAAAGGTGATTAAATTACAAACTTATATTTAGTTGTTCGACTTATTCCGTGAAGGGGGTTATACTAGAGCTAATTTGCAATGATTTTGAAAATGGACAATTTAAGGGTCCTTATCAGTTAAAAAAAGCTCATCTATTTAGACGATTGTCTGATTGAATTGACACGTATCTTGACATTTTCTCAGTGTTACTATCTAGAAAAGGACTATTGCGACCTAATGCCATATATTTTAAATGTATTTTTTGGATTTTTCTTTAAGAAATATAGTTTAAACATCCAACTCTAAATAGACCAATTTCAGGCTAAAAATTGTGTTTTTTCCGCTTAAATTCTAATACACACAATAAAATCAAAAAATGGCCATGTTACTATCTAAAACTTTAACAAAATTATCGTATCCTTTAATCACTTTAATGGTATTATCAATACTTTAGTCATAATTTGATATCAAAGCATTTTAAAACTTATAAGGCCTCTTAACGAGATACTTGCAATTTCATGGTAAAAAAAACCTTTTTCTGATAGCGAAACTTTTTAAACTAAAGAACATGACGTAAAGGACTGCCAACATTTTAGTAATAATAGGGTTTAAAGTTACAAGTCATTGTTGTAAGTTTAAACCAAGCAATTCCATACATTTTAGTTCACCCATAGGCTCTGAACAATTACGGCAGGCATCAGCATATCAAAGCGCAATCTATTTAATCTCCTATTTTAAACATTAAAATTATTACGGCTCGATGGGTCAGCAAAATTTTGTCTTTATAATCATATCGCAAGCGCGTTAGAGGCTATGGGTCAGTATATTAATTAACTCTAACCTATTGTTTTTCATAAATAATTTAATTGAATGCTGACATTATACATGCCTAATTTAATTTGTTTTATTTTTTTGAGTTGTTTTGTGTTATTAACACCCATGGAGCTCCGTAAGCTCCGAAATAAAGAATTTATTATTATTCTCTTTATTTATTTTCCGTCTTAGGCAAGATTTTTACAATATCGTTATAAAAAGTAAAATACATGTACGATCATTTAGGTCGTCGTCGTCGTGCATCCCACATGACGGTCACCTCGTGTGTCAAGTCTAGGTACTTGCTGACTTTGTCCTTCTCGGCCTGATGTCAATATGGCTGATGTCACGATATCACGTTTATTGGCTACAATGTTCCTGTTCGTGATGACAGATCGATCCCAACAGAGCATGGCACGACCATTTTCGAGAACTGGCGCAGGTGTGTACTTATAGTACAGCACTTCGAAGTCCACAAGACCGTATAAAGGAGCAAGTTGCTGGTGAATGATCCTGGCTACTAAGTTATGTCTGTGCAAGTACTCGCCGTAAGCAAGATAACCACAACCGGAAATGATATGCCTGAGTGATTCTCCGGGACGGCGGCATGCCCGACAAGTGTCGACCGTACCGTCCTTCAGGATATACTTCCGGTAGTTGTTCGTCATGATAACTTCGTCCACAATTGCACAGACAAAACCTTTGGTTTCCCCGAAGAGATCCCGGAAACTTAACTAGTTCACCGACGCGAGCAGGTCTACGTCGGGCCCTGTGAGGTCCCTGTAGAACCGCACGTGCAGCTCCTTACTATTCCGTCCTCGGTGCTCCATACTTCAAGTCTGCGCCAGTTCTCCTTTGCCATGAAAAGCGGGGTTAAAGATTCGTCTACTGCTACGACGTCCCGATGTATCCCACACTCGCTGTTAATTAAATAATCCCTGAGGCTGCACGCCTCACAGTTGTGGGAGTCTTTGGCATTTAGAAAGCCGCGACCTCCACACTTCCATGGGACGTTTCATAACAGACGAGTTTGGGTGTAGCCTGCGGTGTACAGTGAGCAGTACACGCACCCTTCGGTCCAGGGCATCCAATTCAGTCTGAATCCATCTTAGTATGCCAAAGGAGTATGTGAGCAAGGGAATCATCCAGGCGTCGAAGGCGCGCAACTTTTGCCCCCGGACAAAAGACTATTAAGCACTTTTGTGAGGCGACAGAAGAAGCGTTCCTTCCCCGCCCGCTTTACTCCCTCACCCTCAATACCCAAAGACTGACATACCAAGATATTTATAGGTTTCTGCTTCGGAGAGAGATCTGAGGAACATTGTCTCAGAAAGCTGTTTTGACGTATTTACAATTTTTCCCCGCTGTATATGCATGACCGCACACTTATCTACACCAAGTTCCATTCCGATGGCGCTACTAAAAGCTTCTGTCGTTTTTAGTAGCTCCAACAGGTCCTGTCTAGTTGGTGCAAATAGCTTAACGTCATCCATGTAAGAAATAACCTCACCCCTTCTCCGGAGCTGACAACCTAGCCCTAAATCCTTCAGCAAAGTGCTGAGTGAGGTCAAAGCTAGGCAGAACCATAAGGGACTCAGACTGTCACCCTGGAAGATAATTCGCTCCATCCTGATATAGTCCTGCGAGCCAGAAGGGCCGTCTCCTCCTCCCGGTTGACGTCGGAATGTGATCCACTGCCCCATGCAAGTACTTAAGAAGGATCTCAAAGCTGCATGAATTATATACAGCTCTAAGATACTCTTCAGCCATGAATGAGGCACCGAATCATAGGCCTTCTTATAGTCAATCCAGGCGGCCGAGAGGGTCACTCTGTTTCGCCGGACTCTTTGGCAAATGTTCATGTCTATGAGGAGGATCTCTTTAGTACTATTATTATTATTCGCTTTATTCATTATTATTATTATTCATGCGATTATGCATGTAATTGCTAGAACGTTAGGGGATGCAATGCTTTGATTTTGATTGACATAAGTCGTTTCGATTTAGAAAACATTTAGCTCTTGAAATACCAGAGTCCAGCCAGAGTCACAGATAATCGAACTAAATCAGAAGCGAAAACACTCGATTTGTAACTACGATCGTAAAAATAAAAACTAAATAATTCGAAAACCTGCTTTATTTTCGCCATGATAAGTTTCAAAGTAGTAATTTTTGTAAAATTATGTTCATCCGCTGTCAAATATCTTGATATTGACAGTCTATAGAAACGCCTCACGATACGTCCTTTTTATATCTTGACCCTGAGATTCCTAACAAATATGTGCATATTCGGAGGTCAGCCTTATACTGCTTCTTCTTCTACGACGAATTTTCCGCACGTCAGCAAGCATTGTAAATATCTGCATGACTCGGTTTGGTATATAGTTTCAACTGCCATCCCCAAATTCAGTGATTTGAGGGATGGTTTAAGGGATAAAAAGTATCCTACATGTTAATCCAGGCTATAAACTCTATGTATACAAAGTTTCATCATAATCCGTTTAACCGTTTTGCATGATTGAGTAACAAACATCCAAAGATCTCAACATCCTATCCATCCATCGGTAAGTACCCTGTATATTTTGATTCCCTTGAGAGTGTCGAAGTATACATTTTTTGCGGCATAAACGGCCGTAACTTTTTTGAACGTTAACTTAGAAGTTTGGTTTATTCACGGCTTCAAGGGACTGTAGGTTTGAATTTGAACTCGATATCTACACAAGTTCCCGAGAAAAAGGGTCTTGACAGACACACAGACAGACAGACAACAAAGTGATCTTATAAGGGTTACGTTTTTGTCTTTTTGAGGTACAGAACCCCAAAAATGTAATTTTGTTGTAAAAAAGATAGCCCGCTTTGAAGCCCTGGGTCGTTTCATGCCAAACTAATGAAACGTATCCTTTACCTTTACTTCATGTATTGCAAAATGCGTCATGTATTGCATACCTGCGGGGTAATCACGTAACTTTTGTACTACCGTTAGATAGATTTTAATGTCAAATTTCAACTGTCAGCCCATACATTTATACTTCAAAATTGACAGTAAAATCTATCTACCGTTAGTATATAATGTTACGTGATTCGCCTGCTGCTCTATGATTGTCACATGATAACGTGATAAACGACAAGATAAAGCATCTGTCACTTTCTATCGAGTGGTATCAGAAAGTGATAGATGCTTTATCTTGTCGTTTATCACGTTACCACGTGACCATAATACGGGGCCTAGACAGTTACGAGTAGATTTGCAATGCTCCCGTTCCATTAAAAATACGGTTCAACAAGTGCGTTTTTTAAGGAAATCCAATTTCACTCAACTTAACTGTACCTTGTACAGACACTTTATAAGCCTCTTCTAAATCAATAGTACTATAAATCTGACACAATATGGGCTAGTAAATTATTTTTAAAACAGGATATTCTGCTAACATCAACATATAAATTGGTACATTAATATTATTCAGGCGAACCTACATCGATGAATGACCCTCTAAGTTTATAAAGGAAACATGGGTAACAACTCCGAGAACATGTTATGAAAGACTTGGCTTTACCTGCCACGTCAACAAATTTCCAGATATTGACATACTTAGCTGATTGTAACTCCTGACCAATTCATTCTAAGATTTCTATAACTGAACTTTTCAGTTAAAAAAAAACATATCTTACCTCATATAATTTTTGACAAAGTAAATAATAATCATTGTTGTACGACAGTGAACACGAGACATAAGCATCAGTGTGATTAAGATCCGTACGACATTATCAAATTAAATTTCAGTTATGCGAGCGCTAAGGGAGCGTGGTACATTTTGCAAATTAAAAATTCTGTTACAAAAATTAAACAGGGACTAAATTGAGTCGATTTTTGTTTAATACATAAGTAAATTTAATATTTTATGTAGGTAGTAATACAAAATAGTTTGAAATTTAAATTAATTTTAGTCAAAGAAGTTAAAAAAGCTCAAAAAACCTTCGGAAAACTCTGTCAAATCATTCGGCCTACTTGGGGTATTCATTCTGAGAATGTCGCTATCATATATAAGCAGGTAATTGAGCCCACTGTAACGTACGCCGCTGAAGTCTGGAGTAGTGCCCTGAGGTACAAAAAAGTGATTAGCTCTCTTCTAAGACTTCAAAGAAGATTCGCAATAAAAATTGTACGAGGCTTCCGCACATTACCCACTGATTCGTCCATCGCATTAGCAGACCTCACTCCACTCCACCTTAAAATAAATGAAGTTGCTGAAATAGAAAAAACAAAGCGCACTGGACTTAATAAACATGCACCCACAGACTTTTATTTGGATAAAAAGATATCTCCAGCCAAACTACTGCACCCGTCTGACAGAATTTCTATAAACATAATTAAAATACAAAACACCACTGACCACGACTCCTATGATGCACTAGACAAGCACCGGATCTACACCGATGGTAGTAAGCATGACGGAGCAGTTGGAGCAGCCTTTGTGATACACCATCCGGGAGGCCGACGCACAATAGAACGCAGAAAACTACATAAGTGCTGCTCTGTCTTTCAGGCCGAATGCGTAGCAATAGAAGCTGCCTGCGAATCGTGCATTCAACTTGCAATTAGCGACGTAACCATCTTCTCCGACTCCATGTCCGCACTGCAAGAAATAGCCAACAGAAGCAGCACGAATTATACAGTTAATAAGATTCACCACAAAATCCATAAAATTAAACAGAGAGGTACTATAGAATTCTGCTGGATTAAAGCACATGTCGGCATACCTGGAAACGAAGAGGCAGACAGAGAAGCCAAAATTGCCGCTACCCTTCCCAAAGCCCCCGATTTTGACCTATACCCCATCTCCTATATCAAACGCCTTTGCAAATCCGAAGCTGAAGAACTACGTAGCAATCACTATCTATCCTCTACCACCGGAGTTCATCTGAAAAATTGGCTACCCACACTACAGCATATCCAAGATTTCCGAAACAAGACGAATGTATCATTCCATCTAACTCAAATCCTTACCGGACACGGCTACCATAAATCCTACTTATGCCGTTTCAAAATTACCGCCGACGACCACTGCCCATGTGATGACACCACCTCACAAACAATCGACCACCTCCTGAAAAACTGCCCAAAATTCACCAACCCTAGACTCAACCACGAACTCGCCTGTCATAATCTCAACATAGAACCATATAATTTACAGAACCTCATTAGAAGAGAAACCACAATAGCCTCATTTTGTAAATTCTCCACCACCATCATAAATAGCCTAAAAAAGTTCAACAATACATAGTCCGACCCATAGTTCACTGATTTTCATCATCGAATTCAACTTCCATTCCTACATATACATATAGAAGTATCACATACATTAGAAATCATTCATTACTATAGGAATAGTGAATTCAGCCGCCCGTATCCTTCGCGGGGACTGTTTTTCTTATAACATAGAATGAAAAAAAAAAAAAAAAGTCAAAGAAGTAAAATTTGCGTACAAATTAATTGCGGGGAGAAAGGTGACAATCGATAAAGTCATCATTGTTTTAAAAAATTCATGAACTAGGTAGCTAGTCGACCGCTTGATAATAGTAGATTGTATGACAAGGGTCTAAAATGAGCCATACTACCACGAGATAGTTATTTTCCCGAACGACTCCGACGAAGGAATATACTGCGAGGGGTAATAAAATATGGCTTTTAGATCAGAGTTATACACTCTACTTTTCATTTCGATTGCGAAAATCAATAAACAAAGGTCATCGACCCAAAACTGACAATTAATTTTAAGTCCAACATATGTATAATTTGGAGGCATGTTTTTTTTTCTAAACTGCTTTGACACATAAAACATAGACACCGGGGTTCGCGCGCAACATCATGCGCGAATAAAAGCTACTGACCTTGCCCATTGAGCGCTTCAAAGCGTTGCTCAAACGATTTAATCACTTTTTTAATTGTTGTGCAATAAGGACTACTACAAACTTAATCTTCAGAGGAATGAATTCTTTTCATGATTGGTCGATTTTAGTAAAGTCGTGTTCTGGTTGGTTGATACCCAATACGAAATATATTTTTTAAAATAGTTAAATTAGTGTTCTGTGATTGGTGAATTTAATAGGTGAAGTATTTTGATTGGTCAAGTTCAAATGTTTTGTAAATTATATATATATATATATATATATATATATATATTCATATATTCCCTAGGGGGCTAAATGTACTTCACACACTTTTCGAGCATGAGAAGTGAAAAATTAATTGGAGTAAGTATTTAAGACCTATCTATGTATAACCTGACAAGATTATACATATTTGACCCAGAAATAGTGTCGCCACAAACGGCTTGTCAGTCGGTCATGTCAACGACCAAGTTCTAAACATTGCATTGTTTATTGCAACGATACGTAATCCTTCGTCCTTTTTTTATGTAAATACTTTAATGTACTCTAAATATTTTTTCTTGGCTTTTAATGTCTGTTTTCAAAGAGTACTCTTGCCAGTAAATGAAAATGAAAATGAAAAAATGTTTTATTTTCCTTTATACTTATGTACAATTGCCATCAGTGGGTAGGACTTCCTTTTAGGTAAGCGAACCTGTGTTAGGTTGTCCCGCTCTTCCATAGCTAAATATCTTATTAGGAAATATTACAGTACTTTTTAACAATATATTTAGGTGCATGCGCTATTACTTTTTAGTTTTATTCTATTCTAATTTAATTAAATACTATGTTGTGTGTGTGTGTGTGCGTGTTTGAGTGCGTGTGTGTGTGTGTGTGTGTGTGTGTGTGTGTGCGTGTGTGTGTGTGTGTGTGTGTGTGTGTGTGTGTGTATATATGTGTGTGCCACATGTTAGCTATAGTTAATAATTTGCACGGTACAACAGTGTCTCCGTAGCGTCATAACTTAGGTGTTTCAGCCATTTAGTTAGTCCGATCTTACATTCATACAGCGGTAGTTTATGGATATTGACTATTTTGTTTACATTGTTGTAAATATATGCTAATTGTGCTTTATACTGCCTTTTGGCAAATATCGAATTACAGGTAGATAGGGGGGCTACGTTTCTTTTACGTCGACGTGTTTCTAATATGGGGTTGAAATTTATGGTCTTGTGTAGCCTGAATGTTGTACTCAAAACATACAGTTTCCTCATAGTTAGTTGGTTACTGATTTCATAAAGTTCATTTGTAGGAAATCTATGTGGTTTTAAGTACATCACCTTGAGCAAGCAGCGTTGCCCTCTCTCAACCTCTAAAAATTTTGTTTTGGAAGCGCCGCCCCAGACAGTAATACAGTAGCTCGTAACAGGTCGTGCTAATGTTATATAAAGTTGATTCAATAGTTCCTCAGTGGTAATATGTCTAAATATCTTAAAAATCTAATTAAGTTTTCTAATTCTATTGTTTACATTTTCAAGTTGCATATGCCATGAGAGGCGTTGGTCCAGTAGTACACCTATAGATTTAACTTTAACAAGTTCTGTACACTTACAAAGGAGATGGTCATGTTGATTACAAGTATGTATTTTTAGTTTGTTATCATTAGGTTGCGTACTATCGTACTTAGTGAAGCATATATAATTAGTTTTGCTGGCATTACGCGTCAGAAGGTTACTTATAAGCCATGCAGACGCTCTACAAAGGCCAGATTCTGCACCTCTGTACACCGACTCCCAGGAGTCCCCTTCGAACACTATGGCAGTGTCATCAGCATAATTAGAGCCAATGTGCCCACGTTGTAGTTTGAGATTCGTAAAGTCATAAATATAGATAAGAAACAACGTGGGCCCTAGAATGCTCCCCTGAGGGACACTATACTTTGTATCCGCTAGGTTACTTATGAAGTCTCCTATTGTAACTTTTTGTGTTCGCCCCATGTAAGTAGTCACCCAACAATTGGAGAGGTAAACCCCGAATTCCAACTCGTTCCATTTTTTGTGTAAGAATGGGGAGAGAGACCGTATCGAAAGCCTTTTTTTAATCTAAAAATATGGCGAGGCATTTTTTTGCCATTACCAATTTTGTCAGTAATTAGAGATATTAATGATTAATGATAGTATTGCATCTTCAGTGGATCTGGATTGCCGAAAGCCGAACTGTTTATCAGATAGTATATTGAATTGATTAAGGTAAGCTACAAGTCGATTGTTTATTATTTTTTCTATAACTTTGGAGATGACAGTCAACACAGAGATAGGTCGATAGTTGCTTAACTCTCTCTCCATTCTTATACACTGGTGTCACAATCGATTGTTTTAGTGGGGCGGGGAATACTCCCCTTGCATAACAAAGATTTATTAGGTGGCTAATTACAGGGGCTACAACATTACAGGCGCGCTTCAGGAATTTAGTTTAAAAAATGAAAATGAAAATATATTTATTTACGAAAAGAGCAATTCGATAAATAGTGGGTATGGTCCCACTGGGCCTGTCCCGTGGAAACCAAACAATACAGATTAACAATTATGCGGCTTGAAAATAATGCAAGACAAGACATGAAATTTTACAAAGAAGTATACAAACAAGAGTAGTAAATTATCACAACCATGTGCGCTATCGGCTCTCACACTCATGATGATACAGTGTACTTCCTGGGGTCAGTATCCAGAAGAGCAAATGAGGAGGGATCTGGTCAGGTTATTTCCGGTAGGGACATTTGGATCAAGATTATTTGAAGTACTTAGGATTTCTTCAGCTAGTGTTTTGCCAATGCCAGCAAAATACTTGTTTACATGATCAACAGAGGCAGTTAGAGATGGTTTAGTGTTTAGAAGTTCAGTGTTATGTGTTTTATCAGATTTGTAATTAGTTATCCTTTTTATTGTCTTCCAGAGCATTTTAGAGTTTTTGGATGATTTTTTCAGCCGTTCTTTTTCATATTTACGTCTAATTTTTTTATTAAATCATAGCAGAAATTGCGGTATCTTTTGTAGGCGATTTTAAGAACTTCATTATGTGGTTCCATTCGTGATTTGAGTTGTAGTTCGTTACGATTTCTAATACAGCGCAACATACCGGGGGTGGATATACGGGGGGGGGGGGGGATGGGTTTAATATATTTACTTTCATCCAGAGATTGTCTTATTTTGTTTATAAGTTGAGTTGGAACAAAGTATGGGTCATTGGATAAAAGCAGAATTTCGATATTGTTTTCCACAAGTTTTTTTAGCGCGTCATCATAATTAATGATTACTATTTTACGAGGAGTTCGTTCATTAGGTTTGTTATACGTTAATGTTAAGTTAAATGGTCAGTGACAGATGTGTTAAGGATAGCGGCATAGGCTGTAATCTTTTGGGATTCTATTTTCAGCATGAAATGGTCCAGGCAATTAGTTTATCTAGTAGGTAAGATATGCCCAGGTAGAATGCCATGCGATAACAGCATATTTAGATAGCTAGTTCATGGTCAAATAATTCATAGTCTGTTGCGTTACAATTTGAGGGGCTACGATACATGCCTAGTATGACAGTGTTATTAAATTTTAGTTGTATGCAGGTAGATTGTTCAATTTTGATCTCTATTGCTTGGGCATTAAGTTGGGTTTTTGTGCAGGCCACTACTCCATCTCATTGATTTAAATTATTAACAGTGGATAAGGCAGGGTATGACTCCATTTGGGGAATTGGTTTATATTGGTTTAGGTGGCATTCCGAGAGAATAATAATGTCGACCATATGGTTTAGTTCAGATAAGTTAAACTACTTTACTTTACTACGTTACTATATACACTCCTAATATTTTGTGAGCAGATGGTTAAATTAGAATTCGCAGTGGGGACGTGTTATGTAGGTCATGGATGTCACACTGTATAGATATCGCAACTTCCACTTCGTCAATTTCATTTACAATATCTGAGTTGCGGGTTATGTTTTGACTGGGCTAGAAATATAGGTCACTATAAAAAGTGGAGATAGGCGTAATAGGCAATATTTGTTGCCCAAGATAATACATTGATAGATCAGTATGGCATTTTCAAGATGTATCTATATGCTTGTTTTTTTGTGATGTATATCGTCGGTTCACAATTAAAACTCACTAAGTAACAAATACCTACTTAAAATAAAGCTCGTATCTCAGCATCGTTTCAGTACTGAGATACGAGGTTTCGAAGAGTAGTGACAGATTTGATAGTGAGTTTTGGTTGTCAACCGACGATATATTGTGTGTGTGTATTTATATCGTTAATGTTAGAGTATAAGGTTGTATGTCTATTGTTATTCAGTGGCAGCAGATAACTATACTTAAAATAAATATCGTTTGACTATAAAAATGAGGAAATGACTTTTTCCTGTGGCAGTAAATTTGACATTTTAAAGAGATAAGTACATTTGAAACATACCATAGTCATTTTTGATTAGCCAGGAGAGTGAATTGGGCCTCTTTCGTAATGTTGTTCACATTCCCGTTATCGTCCTTTTTCAGGTAAATGTTGCCGTGCGCCGTCCAGCAGTACACTGGTGTTGCCGTTTGTGCTCCCAGGCTAAGAAGTACAGCCGGGCCGTCCTAGGTTTCAGCTGCTCTGAGACAAACACAGGGGTCTAAGCTGCGCAGGCCCAGATGTTAAGGCGCGAAGTTTTTCATAGTGTTTGGCGTTGAAAAGTTTACATGACTTTAAGACGTCACTTTTTAAGATGATAGACGAAGTTTCAAAAATTAGGGCGGTTGCTTGAGGGCTGGGCTTAGGGCGGACCCTGTAGACGTCCTTAATGTTGGACTTTGTTAGGGGGCAGTCAATTGTTACTGACAGGTTCAGGACAATGTTGATGAGTTCGGGTTTAGTCTCATTACCCAATTTAGGTACATTTTTAATCTCAAAGTTCGTCCTCCGGCTGTGTTTTATGACCTCTTCGACTTTGTCCTCCAAGAAGACAATTTGTTTTTTATCTTCAACAGATTGCTTCTGAAGACGAGCTACCCTGTGATTTGACTCTTCATTTTCCGCAGACAAGAATTCAATTCTGCTGACGATATTTCTGCTGGGTTCTTGGATTTCCGAAAGTATTTGTGATTTTTTTTTCGTATTTCCGATAGTTGCGTCTCCATAAGACTAATCAATATAGTCTTCATGTTATTTTTAAACTGCTCCAAGTCGGCCGAAAAGTCGTCATTGTATTTACGTTTAAAGCGCGTAGTGATATAGCTAGTGTCGTTGTCATGTTCTCCTAGTCTGAGTTCTGTTTCTGAGTGCAACTTGTTTATTGCTCCAGCGGGAGTGCTCATTGTACCAGGCGATAATAATCCGAAAGAGGATCTCGTGCGACCGCGCTGCCGCTGTGTGCGTGACGTTAACTTAGGCGCGCAGGTAGGCTGCTGACTCACGGGGTCCGGGTACTAGGAGCGCAGTAGTTGCAGACGATGTGTTGTGTTGTACACTCACGTTGTGGTTAACTCGTGTTATCTTCTGCACTCCTATTTTTTATTAACGAATTTATCTCTTGAAATTGTTTTATGTTTAATTACAAAAGCGGTACAGGTGTATTAGACGCGTGCCCCTTCAAAGGCGGTCCGAGGGGAACAGGAGTAAAATAAATTAGTACCACTGAAAATCCGCAATCTGACGAAGGCCAAAAATCTTGTCAGGCTATTTAAGTAAAAACAACTGCAACTTTTATATAAATTCCCGACTCTTGGACTAACCTGTCTAGTGCCTACCAACAATATCTCCATATTATGAAATTCTTAAGGTAATACTTGTGAACCCACCGCGCAATCTTTTCTATACAGGTATTAGGTATAGTTAAAAAACCAGCCAGGTGAAATTATTACTTGTATGTCTTATGTCAATGTCATAAAGACTGGTATGGAAGACTTTTCTCATTTTATCTGTGAATAGAATGGGTGTCAGTTTTGTTCTGCAAATAAGAACATACTACCACCCTTTTAACACTAATGTGACCCTTGGAGATAAGGTTGATATGAGAACAAAGGGCTAGAAAAACAAAAGAGAAGCCACGGAAGACAGATATTTTTTCCCTTGCAGCTTTGCTTGGGTTAAGGCCAAAAGAGAATCCAACTACCTATAAATCAAAACGGGCACTTTTATTAATTGATGTCCGATAAACTTTTCGTATCTTCTCTTTTCTTATGGTTTTATGGTACGCATACCTAGTTGTCACAGAAGATATGTATAACATCTAAATTGGTGCGAAATAAAAATCAATAATTTTTTATTGATTTTGTCTCCTATACTTCAAATAACATCACCCGTAATGATGTATACTGTGCATAAATGAATGATCTTTTACTCTCATTCCAACTCCTTTACATTTTGGCAAAATAATTTTTAAATCGACAAATATTCGAATTATATTTAATTATAGAAATTTTATTGAAATGAATCTACATAGGTACATACGTGTAAACAGTTATTTTTAATTAGCAATTGAATGTACACAGACTTTAATCATTTCAAGCGAGCTACCCAGTAAATCTTTTATCAAAGTCTCCCGTAGAGGACAAGCGTGGAATTTAAATAAAATCTATTCAGCGCTAACCGTTCACATGTAAAGTTTAATTTCCGGAGAACTCCTTTGTCTTTGCAAGTCTTCGAGCCAGAACTATTCACCTTCCCCGGAAATCTTAAACCTTCTTAGATATAAAATACCTATTACCGTGCACGATGATAATGAAATAATAGCATATTACAGCAAAAGCTAGGAAAAATAACAAACATATTGTTATTTGTTTTTAATAAGTAAAAAATAAATAATTATGAATATTTGCGGACAATCATACAACAATCGACATAGTTCCATACAAAGCCAAGCTTGTACTATGGGTACTAATCGACGATATACATATAAACTTATATTTAAATAAATAGATACTGAAATACATGGAAACATCCAAGACACGGGAACAAGTATTCGTGGTCATCACACAAATAAATGCCCTGACCGGGATTCGAACCCAGGACCGCCAGCTCCGTAGGCAGGGTCACTACCAACTAGGCGAAAGTGGTCGTCAATTTTGTTTGATCCCTTTCTTTGGCGACTAAATTTAACTCGTATAAAAAAGTAATAGTAGTTACAGAGCGTTTGTCCTCACATGTCATGTATTTATGAAACACAGCAGCACCCATGTAACGAAAACCTGCACGTTTTATAGAAACGTAAAAATTGAATATTCACATGCTTTTAAGCTTTAAAACCGATCGTTAATCGTACACAAACACGAATATAATGGATTTTATATGTTTTTCTTAAATCATATTGTAAAAAAAACACGATGCGCGAACTTTACATTCTGCGACTTAAAAATCTGGAGCAATCTGGAGGATCAATAACATCATCGTAAAAAAATTACGATGGAATAGGTAATCTTTAATATTTGGTATTTAAAAAAAGTGTAAATGACAATGCGTACTGCATAGCTCCCCACAGTTTTGCAGTTTTACTGTGCTATTTTCTAGTTTGTAATAATTAGAATTAGCAAAACAATAATCATCGATTCCGGTTACTCGCCGAACTCGCTAATAGTCGGTTAATGCTAATCGATTAGCCTTATACTTATCACTTTTTTTTTGTAACTTCGCAAGCTTAAATTAACTATAAGAGAGATTAATAAAAAGTAACATTGATGAGAACATCAATGCAATTCGGATATTATATACAATGGCTATTAGGGAAAGAAGCAGGACTACGTATAGGTACCGAACTATACGTTTGCCTTATTTTTGCAAAAGTAAGTATCTTATTTTTGCGAAAATAAGGCAAACGTATATTTATTTTCCCATACTGAATAACATTATCATAAATTGGTTATCAGGTTACGAGTAGTATCGAAACGTTCTGTATAATACCTTAATGAGCTTACCTAAACGTTCTCAGTGTTTTATCTAATCCTTATTGTCACGGTAGGTTTAGGTACAGTCGTCATCAGATATATCGGAGTGAACAAGGTGCTCACAAATATCTGAACAAGACTCTATTGTCAAGGCGTTAATGTGCATGTTCAGATATTTTTGAGCATCCTGAAGAGTACAGATATATTTGATGGCGACTATACTAAATGGGCAATTCTCTGAGCGTTTGAAACGCTCGTTTCTAAAGTCATTGTCGAGTCATGATTACACAAAGTTAAGATAAACCGCTGAAAACATTGATTAAATAAGACTTAGACCCGATATTGGTTTACGCTTTTTACAAAAGTTTACTCTGATCATCGTTTCGACAATGACGAAAAGCCACTGTAAAAACGCTAAATATTCGCCCTAATGCTCAGAGTACCGTGTTGCTGATTGTACGCACAGCCTTGATGGCAACTAACGTTTTTCGATCCGTATTTTTTTTCTATTAAGCCTCTACTGTACCTTCCAGACACTACAGCACAAAATAGTGATTAGGCTGCATATAATACAGTCTATATATTCAACCTTCAAAATCATGGGATCTGATGTACGAATGTTCATTAGAGGCTCTGTTTTCATCTCCTAAATTTCCTCGCACCAATTCATCTGGGAAAATGTACTACATTCGTTACAAATTCGATTTTTATTCAAAAACTGCTTATTTATACGACGGGCAAAATTAAACATTAATAAATTCTACACCTGCCAGTAGAGTGACGAAAAAAACATGTCGTCGTGGAGAAACGTGTTTGATTTTGAGAGATACCCTTCCATGTCTTGTTTTTTCAACTTGTGGCATGTACAGAAATACAATATAGTGATCGGAGGAGCGTGTCAAATCGAAAATATTTTTTCCTAGTTTTTAATCCTAATAATCCTAATAACATCATTCAAACGTGAAAGTTTGTGCGGATGGATGTACGTTCCGCTTAATCTCAAAAAACACTGAACGGATCTCTATGAAACTGACCAGCATTGTAGATTAGACATCGGAATAAGACATAGGCTACCTTTTATCCGTGGGTAACACCGCAGGGCGCTGCTTGTTAATTATAAATTGATATCAATAAATAACCCGTCGTTGGATATTTCAGTGATTCATTGGTGCCATAGATCATACATACATTTATACGTTTGTAATACACGTCACTGGGGCCTCAAAAATATCAAAATTGGCCAAAACAGATTTTAAGTCATCAATAAGGTTAAAAACAAGTGACAGTCACCGGATTTTGTAACTAAGCCCGATGAAACTATCGTGTTGTGCTGGTAGGACCGCAATACTCGTATTATGTATTAGCTTTAACTTCCAAATATTAGCTTTCGTTCATATTTGTGCTGGATTCCTATATATAACTGTAAGCATCGGGTTTTAACAATACTAAGCGATTTCAATGCGATAATCTAATTAAATTGAATTAGTTAGTCAAACTAGAAATTACTAACGATAGTCAATTTGTTACCACAATTGAACAATAAATTAATCAAATATTCGAAATCAATTGGTTTTGTGTGATTGATTAGTTAGTGGCCAGCTAAGTAATACTGATCACTAGCTATACCGTACCGTAAATGCACAGGAAGTCCCCAGGCCACTCTCCACTTTAATAATCCAAATGTAAATTGAAAGTTACTAATAGAATTTTCATATTTCAATAAAAAAGAAATTGTGGGACATGGCATATTCCTCGTTTTTCCATGCAACGGTATTACGAGGCCATAGAACTGTGACGTCACATTTCACTGCCTATCATTATGGAACATTTTCAGTGCTCATCAGCTATGCTGCACTTTGCTTCTCGTTGTCGTCTTTTGTGTTGCTCTAATCGTAGTTGATCCCATGCAAACATTTGATTGTCTCTAAAAACTGGTCCGAATGGCACCATAAACATTTTTTAGTCAAATAGCCAATTGCTGAGTCCAGACTATATCTATCGAGAAGACCTGCAAGCCAAATTAGAACTCGTGATGCGGGTATCGTAGAGAACTGTATCTAGTAAAGTTCTCAACTCGTTTCTCAATTCCTGAGTGGGGACCCACGATCGATGAGGGATTGTAAAAATGAACTCCGAATCCGACATCTCCATTGTCAAAATGTTAATACGAGTTAGTTTTTGTTTTATATAAGTAGTTATTGATTAAGTTAGTTTTAACTTAGTTATTTATTTTATTCTGTAACAATTTTTATTTTTATAACTTTCTAATAATAAAAAACGAGTATTCTAAGTTCCATTTGTTTTATTCTATACGTCTACGTATACTATTTATTATCTACGTCTCTCATTACAATATTATGTCCAATAATATTGTAATGAGAGACGTAGATAATAAATATCTGATTATGTATGCTCAGCCACCAAATGCTCCGCCAGCGGTGTGATCACGGAAAGGACCCCGGGCTCCGAAGTACAGGCTGAGGAGAGGATGCTACCGAGATTAACGCTCAGATGAGAGAAGTTAAGTTATTACCCATTCATTCTGTTCTTAGGGTTCCTTAGCCAAGATGGTGAAAACGTAACCCTTATAGTTTCGACATGTCTGTCCTGTGTCAGTATGTCACAGCCGATTTACTCGGAGACTATAAGCACTACAATTATGAAATTTGATAGAAAACTGTATTCTATGAACCGCTACATAAAAGTGAAATGAAATAAAATAAAAAATAAGGACGGGGGGGGGGGGGGGGGCACTACGTACATGTAACCGGTGGTGAAAATAAAAAATTCAAAGCAACATAGTCGTGTGGGGTGTCCATGGATAGGCTTTTAAAAATTATATGGTTTCCATAAAAACATTTCCATTTTAGTCAACCGTTGCTGATATTATCTGTCAAAATCTTAAAAAGTGTCCGCCCCCCTTCTAAACTAAGAAGTTCAGAATTCCGGATAAATTAAGGTGGCGTACATTAATAAAAATTTTCAACGACTTTTGGATAAACAAAATAGGTTTTTTGGTTTTAGAGTTTTCATCGGAAAACTGTCTTGACCAAACAAAAGGTTGTAAATGTCGTGAGTTCCCTATGACGATACCAGCTTTTTAGATTCAATGTATTGGATAGTGGTTTTAAATGTGGACTAGTAGGTATTGGTACGGAACCCTTCATTCTACGTGATCCGACATGCACTTGGCCGGTTTTCGATGGTTAGTGTCAACAAATTTTATTTACAAGATTAAGTAAAAACTATTGGAATCCGTTTCATAGCCAAGCGTAATGTATGGTATGCCCACAGAATTTTTCGTGAACATAGCTCGGTCCTCTAAATTATTCATAACACGACACACTGCCGAGGTCCTGTCGCGCTCAACTTCTGGATTCCCTTGTGTGGGGTACTTACAGAATAATGTATTATCTTACGCCGTAATACGTACAGTTTCGACAAAGATCATAAGGATCCATTTTCACTTGTATTTTTACAACCTGCGTGCATCGTGAATGAGAATTGTCGTGTTTTTGCACTCGAGCGCCGCAACTTTACAGTCGTTTTTGTAGTGTTGTGTATTTTTAAGCTTACTGTTTACAATGCTAAGCGAACACGCCGTGCCACAATATTTGCAAGTAGAGGAGAAGTGTCACAAAAACATTCGAAAAGAAAATATCTAAATCGTTTTTAGACATCAAAACATGTCTTAAACGTTAACACTGGTAACTTTTCGATCAACCATTCACATAAATAGCTTGTTCACTGTTGTTAATGAGTACACAGCACTATTTTCCCTGACGCCTACTGCGCTTAATTTGAACTTACGTGTAACAATTTCGTACGTCAAACAATTATATGAGAAAACAGACTGAACGAATACATAATATATTAAAGGTAAATAAAACAAGTTTATTGATGGCAAAGTTTATTCCTTTCGCCGCCTCTCCATCTCATTTCACACAATGTTGTTTGATAATTAAATTCGTTATCACATATTACCTGCCTGTACCGCAGATTAGTTTACTAAGGTATCCGCGAATATTGGCGAGGAGTTCCGCCGCAACACCGCAAGCTTGCAATTTGGGCATCAACGGGTTATCATCATGTTACTATGCGTGTGGTTTGGTTAGGATAATTTATGAGCGATGAGGGTTTAATGGGCTTATTACTAAAATTAATATCTAAATGTAAGATATCAAAGATAACGAGTATGTAGGTAGTCAATTAAGTAATTGCGTGCAATATTTGCGAAACTACTTTGACTGTAATTTGTTGACATCTAATATACAATGCAACTTGATCGGATTATTTCACAGGTAGGGGAGAAGTGGCATGAAAGAACCAGTTTAGTAAATGGAACAAAACAATACAGTTTTCAATTAAATAATTAACGAAATGCGTTTTCATAATTATACTTCATTTATTTGAGTATGAGATTTCATTTAAGAAAATCTAACCTAACCTAACATTTAAATGGTATGTACTAGGTACCTACATAATTAAGCCACTGTAGCCGCGTGGTAAGGCACGCGCCTTTCAATCTGGATGTGGCGGGTTTAAACCTCGGCTAAAAACTATGTACGGAATATCATTCGATAATTAACAGTTGCTTTTAGGAGAAGGAAAACATCGTGAAGAAACCGTTCTAATCCCAGTAAGGTCTAGTTGTTCCTCTGGGTTGGAAAGTCAGATGGTGTCGCTTTCGTAAAACTAGTTCCTACGTCAAATTAGGTGTTAAAGCGGGCGATTAATAATAACCCATAGAATTTATACCTTAACATCAGGATTCACCCTTTTTACCTTTATTATCATCATTGGCTTTAACATCTATAAAAGATGATTTAAATAGCTTTCATTACGTGGCTGTAATTCACTCTCACAAACAATTTACTTATAGTATTATATTTGTAAACATTAGCCGTCAATGACATAATTACAAAATTTATTGTACTCTCTTTTTAAAGAATAACTATCACATCAATAAATCTCTAATTAATTTTAAACCACGTGGTAACTGACCATTCAAAAGTGATTGTTGCTAGGCTTATTTAAATAAATAATATTTTGAATTTGACTTTGAAAACAATAACACTAAAGCGACCGAAAAATTAAAGACGGCGAAATATCGGGGTCTCGGTTCCGGATACACTTTTATATGCCGTTCGGAGTCGAGACCCTTGGTCCGTGGGGTCCCAACGCTCGCCAACTTATGAAACAGATCTCAAAAAGGCTTACAGACACCACTGGTGACCGACGAGCTGGCAGCTTCCTCGCGCAACGCATTAGCATTGCAATCCAGCGAGGAAATGATGCCAGCATCCTCGCTATCATACAGCGGGCGCCCAATTTTTTCGATATTTTTTTATACTTATTTAGTTTTAGATTTTAGTTTGGTTTAGTTCTATTTAGGACTTATTTTTAATTTTAGTTATAATTTATTTACTCAATTAGTGTACTTGTTATTCTGATATGAATTATTTAATTATCTTTCAACAAAAGATCGAATTGCATAAATTGTTTTTAAAAATAACACTTTCAAAATAATATTCAACATATAACATTTTTCCCATATCGGTTTTTCTTACAATGCTTATATTGTTTAATCTAACAATCAATGTCAGCCGTCTGTCATGGGCGGGCGTGAAGAGCCATTGTTGACACGTTTTCACGGTTTTGCATTAAATTAGATACGTGTATGAATGAAAAAGTATATTCTTACGTTGGTAGAACATTTATCATGGCACTCACGGCATGTCACCGTCTTCATACACGATGCGGTAATATTAGATTCCGGACGCATCTGCACTGAATAAATTATTATTAGTTTTTAAGTATACAAAGAGGGCCAAGCGCATGACGACTTTATAAAGATCTCTCGAAGCGCCTAATAGAAGCTTCTGGTGACCAGTGGGCTGGTCACTTTTCGCTCAGTGCAGCGAGCTGCAGCGAGGCAATACATCCATTCTGGGCACCCTACCAATTGACAGCGTTTGGGCCAAATTTTTTATTTGTAATTTTAAATTTAATTAGGTTATTTGTTTTATTATGTTTTTGTAAAGTGAAATTAATTTCACAGAAAAAAAATTCTATCATTGATTACCTATGCTAATCTATTACTACTATCATACGATGACTGGCTGATTAAGATTGAATGTTTTTCGAAAGTGAACATGTCACAAGACTTGTTTCCAACTCTCATTTAGAAGTGACCCAGTCAACAGTAGGTAAGATAGAACCGAAGATAAAACCGAACAAGAGGACTGCGAAGAAAACTCCAAGGCTCTTTATTTATTCCCTAAAGGGTAACCAATCTCGCAAAGATGCAAATCCACAGCTTGGGACACGCTTAGCTAGTTGGCACGATATTTGTCAATCTCACCAACTTTCTGAGCGAAATATCGATAAAGTTTTGGGACGTTTTTCCGCTCTTATAAACAAAGGTCCATTGATTAATTCTATCAAAGATTCAAATGAATAGAAATCTCGTGTTAGTGATTTCTACCGTACGTACGAATATTGGAAGAAGAAAACCATTGAGCAAAGATGGATTAAATCAGGAAGTCATTCCGAGAGATGTTCCCCGCTAATGAAAACCCCGCCGATGACGAAAAAATTCACATATTTGAGAGATCTTTTTTCAGTGCTCACATCCTTAGCACCTTTTCAACTAAAGAAAGCCTTGACCGAAACATTAATGATTGTAAATATAAAACTCCCGTGAGTTTCAGACATTTTGAAATATATAATAAAAGGGGTGACTCACGTCTTTGGGTCGGTCGGTCATTCGGTCGATGCGCGGCCGTCGCGGCTGATTCTCATGGGCCCCTTATTGGTCCGAAACATGTCGAGTGATATTCGAGCTAAAAGAGGTAAGTGACCCGTTTATTATATTTCAATTTAAATGATTGTATTGCTATTCTAACTATTCATTAGATTACAGAAACTAAGTCGAATATAAACCGTTATTTAAAAAAAAAATTAAAAGTTCGTAATTATTTCAAGCCATCGAAGCTTGGCGAGAGTGACGCTGAGGAGTCGAAACGATTCTGGTGAAGGAAATATGGCCGCATTGTTGAAAGTAGTCAAATTAAATACTAAAATATTAAACGAGTATAGTGGCAATTTCAGTTTATTATTTTTATCGTTTTACTAGTATTAATATCTTGATGTTGTTATAGTTAGGTTGCCAGCAACATTGATGACTTGAAATTGATTTACCTAATGTTGTTACTAAACAATATTATCCCTACCTATCGTTGTTGACGAACAAGATTTAATTTAATTACCTAACTATAAATTACCAAATTAGCATCGTATCACAAAGTAATAAGCGCGGCGGGCGGTTAGGCATGAAAGGGATGTAATAATGCGGTCATACGTCAACAAGCCATTTGTGTCATTAAGGTTCGCTAACGGGCGCGAGGTCCGATTCAATTCCATATGTACAGACCCTTAAACAGGGAGTGTTGGCACAGACCACGACAAACAGCCAGATACATTAGGGAGCATTTTCCTCGTCAGCACAGTAATTTAATTTAGTTGATTTATAATTATAAGGCTTGTAATTTTTTTTATAGGGAGCAAAGGACCTCATACCAGGCCAGTCCTGTTTGTCTTCAAGCGCCAATGACACAAAACGTCTTTAGTTGTATCTAGCACAGCCACGTTTCCTCTTCCCTCGTGCAGTTCATTCTAGACATTTACTAGGATTGTGTTGTACAATAGTGCACCTCATACCTTTCTTCACCGCTGCGTCTTAGTCCAAGTGATAATCCACATACCTACGATAACAACGAAGGACCTGTAAAAAGTCAGAAATCAGCCTCAACGACAAACTATCCTACTATTTAAGTATTTGTATATTTCATATCATTCCTAAATGAATGATCTGTCTACTGTAAATGAACTGTTGAAAAGACAAGCAATTAGGCGAGGGTTGCGATATATCAAACCGGACAGGTAGCGACATGTTGCCGTGATGGCACTCTAATGACTACGGTTAACAGTACTTAATATCATGCAGACTTGCAGAGTACCTACTTAGGTATTTCTATCCAAAGCGAAAAAGTAAAATTATGGTGTCCCCTTGTTTTGCAGACAGAAATTTCATATAATTTTGTTTCGCAGAAAATGTTTCAAATAATATTTGGTTCTTGTATTTTTATTTCGACTATTATTGTTTCAATGACTATTTACTTGAATGAAACATATTTCACAGAAATTCAATTCAATGAATTTTGTAATATCAGTTTTTTATTTCACAAACTTATCAAACAGTAGAATTATGTTTCGTGTTTCATTGTTTCGCAGACAGAAAGTTCATAGAATTTCATTTTACAGAAACTTATATTAAATAATATTTGGTTCTTGTATTTTTATTTTGAATATGATTGTATCACCGCTTATTCACTTCACAGAAACATATTTTGCTGAAACACAATTCAATTAATTAAAAAAATAATAATAAACTTATCAAACAGTAAAATTCTGTTTTAACGAACATTGATTGTTCGGTGTTTTTTTGTGTGTACCTACTGTACATATTAAAATATAATACCTATTATAATATCTATATATAATAGAGGTTATTTTTTAATAATAGCCCAGAAAGACCTGTTGGGGCAAAATCGACTCTAACGCGGATAGGTTAGAAGATTAAGACGGGAGCTGAAGCGAAGCGAAGCTCCCGTCTTAATCTTCGAGGTAATTTTTTTATAAAAGCCCAGAAAGACCTGTTAGGGCAAAATCGACTCTAAGGCGGCGGACAGGTTAGAAGATGAAGACAGTTCAGTTTTACTAGAATTTTTAACCGCATTGTTGTTGTGAACGCAGTGTTGTTATTTTATAGGAGGGATGTTTAGAAACTGCAACTCAATAACATGTTTTTCTGAGTAATAAGTTTTATATGAACTAAATAACATAAGGTCAAAGAATATATGATTTGTAATTATACCGCAATGAATATAGAAACATGAAATTTTCTTTGTAATAAAAATCTACGATAAAAAAAATTCAAAGTGACTATTTTACGAACTGATTATTCTATGAAATGATAATATGAGATTTATTTTATGAGAAACAAAATTCTATAAAACGATTGTCTTGGTAATAATGTTTACGTAAACTAAATAATATAAGAAAAAATAATATTTCATTTGTAGTTCTATGATATGAATATCGAAATATTAAAAAATATTGATATCAAAAATCATTGATTTGAGTTTCTACAAAGTAAGTGTTCGGCGTAATGATTATTCTGTGAAATGATAATATGAGAAACATTTTCTGCGAAACGAAATTCTTTAAAAATGTTGTCTATAAAACAGTGTACAACCTGAAATTATACTAAACTATTCAATTGCAAGGAATAAAGAAACAAGTACATTTAAAAAAATACGAATCAATAGATACATCAATTATTAAATTCGTTGTATTAGTGATGAACGCTAGGAGACCAAAAATGTTAGGATATCTCATACGCCATAACGACTGGATTAGAACAGTAATAGAGGGAAAAGAAAGAAAACGGGGAAGATCTCGAATAACGTATATGAAGTAAATAAACGAAAAAATAAATGCTTCCACACAGAGAAGTGAAGGATAAACCTGAATGCGGAATAAGCTGGCAATTACTCCACTGACAAGAGCCAAGCTCTTACATATTATAACGATGAGTAGTTATAAAAATTATAAAGATATAAAGTATACCCGAATGCATACATACAGACCGGCAGGGTAATCATGTAACTTTATGTAATAATGTTAGGCATATGTTAATGTAAAAATTTAATTGTCAGCTCATATATTTATACTTCAAAATGGACAGTGAAATATACCTCCCGCCGTACCGTGCATGTGTACCGTGTTAGTATATTAATATGCCTAATACCTACTGAACAATAATTACTTACCCATTTTTACCTACGCTTTAGTCTGGCACAGCCGATTAAGCCATCAAAATGAAAGTGACCTGCTCGGTGCTCTACGTAACTTAGAAAATTAATTTTCAATCAGACCTTCGTGACCAAAAAGAGTGAAAAATACTAGTGACCCATAAATCATAGGAGTTATTATTTATTTGCCACTGCTCCGTGACTGCCCATTATCAACTGAGTTATTATTAATATTATTTAAGAGTTTCACTCTTGTCGGTGCAGTTCTCTCCAGTCCGTTCTATTTAACGCCAGTTCTTTGACTTCTCGACACGACTACCTTTTTCTTTATTTGGTCCAAATAACTCATCCTCGGCCTTTCTCTTCCTCTCCTTCCGTCAATTTTCCCCTCCATTATCTTTTGAATTAGATCGTCGGGTCGTATCATGACCCATCATTTTCCCTCTTCGAGTTTCTATTGTATGTAGTATATGTCTCTTCTCCTCTACCCTTTCCAATACTTCCTCATTGGTGACTTTTTCTGTCTAGCTTATTCCCTCCATCCTTCTCCAGCACCACATCTCGAACGCCTCAAGCCTCTCTCTGTCCCGTTGCGTCATGGTCCACGTCTCGAAGCCATAAAGTGCAATGCTCCAAATATAAGTTTTGATAAAACGTCAACTTAGTTACTTTGTTAAATTTATTACTCACTTTCATTACGAAAAATTATTTATTGCAATAAAACAAATTGAATACATAAACATGGTCCACAGACTCTAATCCGCAACGTAGGCTTCTTCAGGCCCACCTGAACTGTACCCATACAGAAACACATATAACGGTTACACAACAGAGTACCTACATGAAATCCGCAACAGGCTTAGTCAAAAGAACTTAACATAAAGGACCGCCCCTGATCGCAGATGATGGCTCAAAAGTTCCCATAATACTGGCGGCGTTGCCGCGTTGAATGGTCAACGAGATATTTTGAGCCAAGAATGATCCGGACCGAGGATCGCATCCCCGACTAGAATTGGTGATAGGTATTTATTAAATATCTGTTTTTTTATATACAACGACGACGGTGGCAAACAAGCTTACAGACTGCCTGATGATAAACACACCATAGCCGCTTACGCCTCCAGAAGACACAGTTGAGAAAAGGACGTGTGACAGTTTTGACTCTTAAGCACAATTTACACTCGTGCAAGAATTGCATTTAAATTTAACTACATTGCGGGTTACCGAGGTATAACGAATCCAATCGATCCATAAAACCCCGCAATGTAGTTAAACATGCTTGTATGCTATTCTTGCACGTATGAAGTTCCAAACTAGAACAATTACTACTATGTAGAGTCTACAGTCTACTTTTTCTACAATGTAGACGGTTACACGGTTAGAAAAAGTTCGCATAGTAGAAAAAGGAATCGCCTTAAGTACATCTAATTAATCGGTTCCCAAAAAAACTGAGGTACTGGTGTTATTTACCGTAATGTGCGTACGTAACGTAATACATTAGCGGACAAAGAATACGGGTCAGTAAAATACCGTCATATTTCCTAAAATAGTGAAAACTTGTGCATTTTTTCAATCCTGTTATAATCTTTATTAAAATTTATATCTCACCTGTAAAAATATCATTTAAAAAAAAACGTTTACAGGTTTAAATCGGATTCCTAATGACGATGACAAAAAGAATGTTAACGGAGCGAGATATCGCAAAAATCGCCAGTTTTGGAGATTTATATTTTTATGATAACCGTTGGGTATTAAGAAGAATAATATATCATGTAAATAAAACTATTGTAAAATATGTAAGAAAACCTATTGCGGTTATTTAATTTAGGGTGACCCGAAATTTTTGACTTCGAGTGTAGTTGATTTTTACTAACTTGGCGTTCCAAGCATGTTAATCTAATTTTACGGTATCTTGCACTTTTAGACAAGTTGTACTTTATTATTAGATATATTAATCATTTCATGGGCTACACGACTTTAAGATCATGCTTAATAGCGGCTAGTCTGATATTCTAATTATGCAGGAGGTCTTTTTATGTCCGACACATCCGATCCCAAACAAATGTCATTGTTTTTCATCTCTCCTGTTCAAATAGTTCAATTTTCATAAGTAGATAGCCGGGTTGAAAGTCGCTTTTCCGACCCTAGGTGGAAAGTAATTCCTTTTTAAAGTTCTTTAGGCCTCGGACGCGCGCCGGCCGCACGCACGAACCGCGGGGCGCGTTGGCGCTGACTGCTGGTTGCTGCAGCGCATGTTTTTATTACTGAATCCACTTTTATTTCTCACTAGCGACCCGCCCCGGCTTCGCACGGGTGCACTATTTAATGGATGTTATTATACATATAAACCTTCCTCTTCAACCACTCTATCTATTAAAAAAACCGCATCAAAATCCGTTGCGTAGTTTTAAAGATTTAAGCATACATAGGGATATAGGGACAGAGAAAGCGACTTTCTATTTTCCTCATAGTTGAAATGAAATGTAGAGTGTTTAACTCGTGTGAAAGCACCCATTTCATCTTTGAACTATTGGCGCTCTCACTTCGTTCGAGCGCTAAAATATCTCGGGTGAAATGGATCGCTTTCAACCCTTGATTAACAATCTACTAATTGTTATCGAACATCATCTGAGCTGACACGACAGCCGGTTGCACCCCACGTCGAGTCCGTCAGAAATAAAAATCAGTAAATATCGCATTAAATCCGTGTAATTTTTTAAAATAGGTTCAATAATTAGTGTTACATTTAATAAAAATTTCTAGGGTTAATTTCATAGTATAGGAAATACAAAACGGGTTTACTTAATCGCAAAATTATATTCTTTACTCAGAATATCAGTTGTAAAAATTATATAGAACTTGTGTAGTTAATTTTGACGCTGATTGTACCTACGTAACGCGCGCTCACTTGCAAGAGCCCCCAGCTAATTGGTAACAGGCGTGCTCAACATATTAAAATGCGATTGGGTTGTGAAACAGTTGAACCAAATTGAGGCCCAGATTGTAACACCACATTGTTAGAGTCTCCAAGCGGGATTGTAAGAGAATATTGCGGCTATAAATCGTTACCTTACTGTGCCATAATTTACGGACTATCGCAGTTCTAACGTAGGTCATTACATTAGACTGGATATTACGATTTGATTAACGAAGACATTTGTGATTCTAATACTAGGTTTATTCTAAGTGAAATAGAAACAAAGATACATATACTCGTGTTAAAAATAAACAAATATAAATACTGACTGTAAGCGACCCGCTCACCGACCTCAATGGTCCACGCGCGGTGACTGGCTGGCTGGCGGTGCAGCAGACTAGTCACCGCGCGTGTTTTGTTTTTTGATTATTGATTATTGATTTTTCTCTTCCTTGTAAATATCGGCGTACTTTATTATAATGTTATTTTAAGATGTAAATATTCTGGTTTTTTCTATATTTTCTGTGCTTTTGTACTCGTATGTGTTGTCTTGTGTTGTATAAAGTGTATATAACATCCTTACGCGTTTTTATTCATCTCGACCGGCCCGCACGCCCTACAAGTTGGTCACTTCGAGCCGGATCGAAAATGTTCAATACACCGCCTGCCGCCATGGTGAAAACGCGTAGTGCAACGCGTAAGGAAGCTATTGGTGCACTAGATACATCGCAGCCTATAGTGGAGCCTCAGGTACAGACTTTAGACAAAACTTTTAACGTCGTGGATAGCACTAGTCAGGCGGAATAGGTGTCGCTGTATCTCGCGACCGATACCGCTCGTGCCCGCAGCCGACAACAGTCACCATAGCACAGCAAAGCTAAGTCTGTATCCACGTCATCTACAATATATGCAAGGCGTAAAAAGCTAGAACTAGAGGCAGCTAAGGAGAAGGCCAGAATTGGAACATAAAGATACAAGACAACCGAACATGCCTCTACCAGCCGATCAGGTACAAATGTTAGATACGTCTTTTATCGTGGACAGTAGCACTCGGGCGAAACAACAATTGGCAATGCGTCGCGTGGACGACAGCACTCGCCTACCGTTACTTCCGCACAGCAAGGCTAAGGCGTCACCTGTATTGGCTAGACGAAAACGATTAGAATTTGAGGCAGCTAAAGAAAAGGCCAGGATACAAATGGAACTCATTGACAAGCAGCTAAAGGCGGACTTAGCTGAACTAGATGCATTATACAGTCCACACAAGTCATGCGCGCGCTCTACTAGCCACGTAGAAGGGTGGCTCAACAACATACCGCGGCGGGAACAATTGGAGCGGCAGCCTGATCACGTTACTGCTAATTTCTCGGTCAGGCTGCATCAGTCGGTGGTTGCTGCCGACACTCCCGTCAGCACTAATGAGACGAATCCAAGCGCACGCAGAGTTTTAGCCACCGCCTTTACAAGCAACCACGAAGGACAGCAGTCTGACCACGTTACTGTTCATCACTCGGTCAGGATGCGTCAGTCGGTGGTTGCCGCCGATATTCCCACCGGAAACAAAGGGTCGGTACTGGACGCTGTCACAGATTTAGCCGCCACCGCCGCCTCTACAAACAGCAACGGGTTGGAAGAGGAGCAACAAAACCCGACGGCAGTAATCATCTTCGATATGCTTGGTGACACTGATGTATATCTAACGAGTGCTACTAAATGTTCATCCGAAGCCTCCGTTAGTAACAAACCGAGCTGCCAATCTGTCAAAGCATCATCGCCGCAACCGACACCTATTGAGAAGATTGTGCCGTACAAAACCACAGACATCATCGTCACAACTGCGGCATCGCTAGCTAGCCGCGAGGCCCACGAGTTTGCAGATCGCGCCAGTTTGCGCGGCGAGACAAATAGTGTTGGATTTGTGAGTGATACTACAGTGTTATGTGTAAATATGTCGGGTGTAGATAGTGTGGTACTTAGTTCCCAAGTTTGTAGGAATAATTGTGTATATTTGCCTGTACAGACGATTGTAAATAGCGATAGATTATTTCATGTTGAAAAGTTCGCGAACAAATGGTCGTGTAACACTACACGACACAAATGTAATATAATGTTATATGTAACTAATCCATGTGAGCTGGTGGCTACTCTAAAACCCTTAACACCCTTGGGCAGCTCGTACGTGCACAGAGCGATGTGTGCTCTGCGCGTGCCGGCTCAGACCATGTTACACTCGACTCTGCCCGTGTATAACGCATCCGATAACGAAGCAGCACATGACCTGAAGCAGCTTCACGAACTGGGATGGCGTTCATGCAGAAGCACTTTGTCTGTAGCTGGTAAGTTGAGACAGAGTAGCACCGACGTATGGGCTAATGTGGAACTCGAACACCCAGCTACACTCTGTGTTGGTAAGTGTTGTGAAGTCGACGACGAATTGCAACATGTATCTGTATTGGCACCTACCCTGTTCCCGCCTTTGGACGTGTTGCGAACGCTCTGTTACGGCAGCCAACGTAATGCTGCACTCCCTAGCACGCCGAGGTACACTTACGATGCGCCGTACCAAAGAGTACAAAGGAAACGTGTTCCTCCCGACAAGCCTCTTTGGGGTGGGGCAATGGCAAATTTTGAAGACTGGTGGCACATTAGGTAAGATTCAAAGTAAACGCCCGACAGCCAAGTACAGCACACTCATGTCAGCACATTGTGTGTGTGTATATTGCAGTGTCATATTCATCTTACCTCGGTAGCCAGTAAGCCCAGCAATGTAATGAAACTTGCATGCGGGTTCTTGCTAGTGTAAATCGGCCTTAAGAGTTGCTGTCGCACAATATGTTTGCCCAAGTACGATTGGTCGAGTGTACATGGTGGAGTGGCTCCCAAGTAAGGTCTGCTGGTTCTTTAGAGGTACCTTTTGGTATTGAGTGCTGAGCCAGCACTGGGGTGGGGAATGTAAGCGACCCGCTCACCGACCTCAATGGTCCACGCGCGGTGACTGGCTGGCTGGCGGTGCAGCAGACGAGTCACCGCGCGTGTTTTGTTTTTTGATTATTGATTTTTCTCTTCCTTGTAAATATCGGCGTACTTTATTATAATGTTATTTTAAGATGTAAATATTCTGGTTTTTTCTATATTTTCTGTGCTTTTGTACTCGTATGTGTTGTCTTGTGTTGTATAAAGTGTATATAACATCCTTACGCGTTTTTATTCACCTTGACCGGCCCGCACGCCCTACACTGACATTACATGTTACGTCCCGACTAGCAGCTGTACTCCAGCCAAATGTTGTACATGTTTCCGAACAAATCAAACTTCGCGCGTGCTTCTGAACGCAACTTGTCTTTAAGCTGTCATTGTTATGTCAGAAAAATGGTAGATTGCATTGATGGTATGGCTTTTTTGGTGTGGTGCGTAAGTTTTTTGGACACTATTAAGGCGCGTATAACCGCGAATGACCTTGCGCGTTGCGGCGTGGCGTAGCCTTTCCCGCCGCACTAAACCATTTGGTGAAATCACGGCCCAGTGAAGCAACACTGTCTGCCCAAATCTACTACAAATAACTAAAACATAAATGCGCAAAATAAATGACTTAAAGTACTAAAAAGGCCTCAAGTTTGGCTTAAAAAACACGACTCTGGGCCGCACATGAGACCAGTATGTGGCACTGGCATCAAAAATTGTAACAATTATCTTAAGCTGTTTTAGCTAAGCTTGAAGCTATCGTTTTGTAACATGGTGTAATACGTAAAACGAAAATAGGTCGAAGAAAAATTATACAGTAAACTAGACCTTTAAACACAAAACTGCATATGACTATTTGTTATTGCTTATGACTGCCAATAGTGCCAATATATGGAGTTACCATGGAATTACAAAGATGATGTATTTTCTGAAATAAATACAGGTAAATATGTTTAAGTGCAGCATGTATGATTTCCCGGCCTTTGTAAAGTAGTGATCAAGCAAGCGATCATCTATTTTCTGAAATAGAATTTTATGATTATTTTGAAACAAATACGTTACAAAACTTTTTATTAAGGGGACCAAATCAAGGACTCGAATAGTATTATTATATATTTATTTATTCCATGACATTTTGTATTAAAATTTAATGCTGTATTTCATTAAATATATAGCTTGCATTGAGTTTGCAAATTACATACTACTTATCTTTTTGTTCACGAGGGAAAATGCATTTCGCATACTGACCTGAGTAGTTATGTGGTATTGTGAGACCCACGGTGTAGGTTTATGAGAGATCTATGACAGGGACGCGTTGCTCGCGCGTTTTGACCAGGTTGAGGACCGACTGAAGAATGTACACCTCCGCTTTGAGGCTTACCTGGCCACGATAGACCAGACTGACCCGGAGGGTACCTCAAAAGTCCTGGCCGGGATGAAGCGGACTTTAACCAATGCCTGGAGCTAGCAGATAAAATGACCCAGCATGCGAAGGAGATACTCAGGGCTCAGACCACTGGGGTTCAAAACGTTGGTGAGCCCGGATTGGAAGATCGGAGTTCTTCGGAGTATGCTGCTCGACCGCCAGCCATCCAGATTCCTGTCTTCGATGGAGACCTGTTATGTAAACAAACATGACGTCAAAGATTGAAGTAAAGATTATTAAAAATGATATTTTTGAGTGATAACTTGATTGATGAATGAATACTTTGTGAGCTTCTTTAAGTATACAATAACATTTTACGTGATGATCGTTGTGTAATCCTACAGGAAAGTGTGATAATGTCTTCAAATGTTTGTTTACATGATAGGACACGTAAGGATGAATAGATTTTGTAGATAACACGGCGCGCGCTTGCTTATACCATAATAACGTATGCGACAAAACAGTATTGTTCGGTTCAAATAAAAAGTACGAGCTATTTCATAAAATCCAATTATAATATTTAAGTGTTTATTTAGATGAATCTATATGGAAAACTAAGAGGCTCTAACGAGTGCCGTTTGTGTGTAAAAGGTGAACCTATGTTTAAACAGAGGTGTTTTTCATGAAGAAAAGCCTGTTACAAAATTTACTACGTGAGTTAATTTTGCTTTCGTACGTTCCGTGATTGCTGAAAATTCTGCCGCCAATATTTTCAATACGTCGTCTTAACGCGGAACGGCTCCGCCAAGTTTGCAGAGTAGTGCACCGTAATACCATCATGTACTCACCACTCCTCCTGCGATCCCGCCTCGGCTGCATACCCAAACAGACCGGCCCTGGGTGCCTTTTAGCTTCAGCGTGTATGACCAGTTCACGGTCACTAAGCCTCCCGCCCTGATAAGGCGGACACTCTCGAAGGGGACCTACTTACTTAGGTACTAAACTAACTCAATATGTTTGCAAACATTTTTTTATTGCTAGTATTTGTTTTTGACGTAAAATTGGTTCCTTAACTCTTATCAAATATAATAAGTAACATAATAATTTGTTATAGCTGGCAACGTTCTCTCTCTCTCCGAGCTCTCTGACTCTGTCAACTGACACCGACAGAGCTTTTATTACATTTATTATTTTATGAATTATAATAATAATAAAGGTTCGCCAACGCGGTCTGTGAAAGATTGTTGCAATTTTTCTCACAGAGAGAAAAGGGACGACCTATTATAACGATGAATTATAATAATTTGTAATGCTTTGTGCAGCCGTCGGGTCCAAAGCTGTCGTGCTTGGTTTTGATATGATAATAACTGACAACGACTTTGATACAAATTAGACATGAAGTGATTTTTAAACGAGCGTGTAGTGTGTGTGCGAGCGGGTGTTAAAATGAATTTTGTAACTATTGATAGCTAATGGTTATTATTAAAAATTAGGTATATATAAGGCAATGTTATACCTCTATCAATATCTGCAGTATCTCTATCATTATGTCGTAAGTTGCTCTCGTAAGTTGTTAATATTTTTTGCGTATTTCCAAAATAAGTATTAACCTATAACCTTTATAACAACATTTAATTTAACGATGTGGCAAACATTTTGTTTCATTTCTAAACACGTAGCAAGTAACCTTGAGCCCGGAATTAACACAGAACCGCGGATATCATTTTGGCTTTAACATAACATATACATATAACATTAGTTACTGTTGCAAAATCTAAACAAAACAACCTTATAATTTATATTTAAAGCATCCTTTAAAATGTAAAAGTAGATTTAGATCTCCACGTCCGATGATGTCCAGTTAGCCGGAACAATGGGGATGTAAAATTTAATTGAATAATGACTCCAGTAAACAAAAGCTTAATATGCGATTAATCTCCTGCAGAGTTAATGAAAACAGATGAACGCACACCGTTTTCATCATGGATCTCTTTTGTTTAATGGAAACAGAAAAAAATCTATGCGCCAATTACGTATATGTTATTAACAATTTGCGTCATATGAGTAATGAGTTAGTGACTGAAAGCATGACTATGCATGACTGGTCTAATGAACAGGTTTGTTCCTACTGGTTCTATTTATTAAAACTGTATTGATAATATATATTTAAACATTACACAGAAGTTCTGTCAAACTATCTTTTAACCATCGAACTTCATCCGTGTAGAACTCGTTAGGGCCTTAGATAAATAATTGGTATTAGATTATTTTAGGAGCAGGCGTAACTATAATTTTCCCAACCAAAATACCACAACTACCCATTTTAGCCATAAGGAACTATTTCCAGGATAAAACTACTCTAATGTCCTTACCGGGGTCTCAAACTTTTCGTATACCCATTTCATCTGAATCTGTTCGGCGATTTGAGCGTGTAAAAGTAACACAGACAGACATAACGGACAGACGCCTGTATTCCGAAAAGAGGTAGACAGAGAACATGGAATTAAATTCCAGTGCCAAGTAGGCAAGGTGCCGACTGCAAACGAAATAGATTTCCTTAAGTTCATTATTTTGAAACTTGTTTTTATATTTTTAGTTAACTTTTATTCCAACGTCATATACTCTGTTACTCGGAATGACCTAAGGATTCCAACGATACACACATCTAAATCGATTAAGGCATTGAGAAGTTCTGGAGAAACAATGAATATCACATACATACAAGGCCCCTGAAAACATTTCACACCTTTTTTTGGGCAGTCTTGTAAAAAGTACACAGTCAAACATTGTATACGGTTTGAAAATAATAAAATAGGTAATTTTAATCATTCTTAAATGTATTGTTCGGCAATACTGAATAGAGAAGGTTTACTCAGTTTACTATAACAAATAATGTGTTTTTTTAGATCAGAATAAGTTGGGATTCTGGTACAATGTGAAGTTGTAAGATCTCACGGGCGGGTACGCCGGAACATGCCGAGGAAGGAAACATTACCAGTTCACTTTTGCCAAACAGAATTTCGTACGTGAACGGAATGGCGTGAATATTCGGAGAAGATAGTGTACCTACTTGTTTCACAGCGTAGCGCAATTTACGAAGTTTAATGTTTGTTCATGCATTTTTAATTTGTATTTTATTTAATTTTTATTTTTAGTTCTCTTCTTTTTGTCCTGTATGTATTATTTGCATAAATTTTATAGGACTATTTTCAAGTATTGCATTGTGTTTTTTAATTAATAGCTTACAAATGTGTTACATGATGCTCTAACCTTCTTTAAACCAAACTTTATTTTTTAAAGTCATGGGGGAAAGTTAATATGATTGGACCATTTAACTTAGGTGCCTTATAGTCTACACAATGTATGTAAGTAAATAAAACAAGTTCGATATTTTTTCATTCCTGAAATGTTTACTCGTTACCTTAAATACAACTGAATAAAACATTATAATCTTGGAGAAACAACGTGAAAAGTGTCGTCGCGCTGTTGCCTTTTTTGGACCAGGATCATCTTGATTGAACTCCTGAATCGCCGTCAATGGAATTAGGAGATTTATACTAATGGAAATCAACATAATGGATTTTTTTACAATATGTGCTAGTATACAGTATCAAGTTTTTTACTTAAAGTATGTAGCTCGATTTTTCACATGTATAATGTGTCCCTATATTTGCGTATGGGTGAAGTGAATAAAAACGAAAAAAAATTGACATGACCGATCCTATGATAGGATATACATGTGGCCCGTTTTTAAGCATTTCTATTAAATCGACTTATATCTGATTTTTAATTTTGGATGCCACAAATGAATGTTACAAATTATTAAAGCCAGCCAACAACGTTCAACCTGGGTATAAAATATTAACTACATTGTCTTCGTAGCACGTAGCTTCGTAGTATATAGCACGTCAAATATTTGTTTTTAAGCTCGTAAAGTATCTGAAACTTATGTAGTTTAACCTCATAAACCGTAAAAACAACAACATGCACAAACTCTGTTGTACGTGATATACTTGCCGTTTTGATTTAACCCACTTGTTCCTGAAGACCCAAACCACTTTTGTTTTGGAAAAAAAATTGTTGGCGTGCAATAAAACATACCTTATGCGGGAAAAATATTAAAAAAAGTATCTCTTATATAACTCGAAAAACGGTGTATTTAAAAAGTCGTTAGCAAAATGTACTACAATGAATGAATGGGATCTCTGTCAGTTAACAAATATAAGTTAAAATGGAAATGAAACAATAGGTCCATACACCACAAATTTTATTGAACAGTGTGAAACTTTTCAAAGCAACCCTCAGGATGCAAGATTACATTACATTTCGAGCATACGAAATTTGCTTTTTTATGGCACTCGATACATCTGAGTTGACTTTCTCTGTGTCTTATTATGTGATTTATTCCAAGTTTTCCATCAAAACGTGAACAATCGCGAAACATTTGCGAGGTATTTGTAACTTTCCGTTCGATTTCTTTTTATTATTTTCAAGTAGACTAGTGCTGTTGCCACATATCTGCAGAAGTGAAGAAGGTTATATTCACCTCCATTATTCAGGTGCAATTGCTAAGAATTTTGTGGAGCCTTAACCAGTGCATGACAAATCAAAGAGAAGTACATACCATTTTTTTTCACCTAATAGATACTGTACACTTCGGACCTATTATTTCTTGATTTTTTTACTTGGTGTCAACATTCCTAATTTATAAATTATTACGTATTATTATTTATCGTATGGCAATTTTGTTGCACCGTTTACCTAGGTATGTATTTACATGATTATCCATTCTTTAGTTCAACGTCGCCAAGCCACTCCGAGAGCAGAAACACCGAAAAGCGAAATTTTTTGGAGTCGGTTTTTATTTTTTATATATTTTTTTTATTTCAGTCACACTTTTCAGTGACCAGAGTGCATCTCATGACAATTCCAATACACTCAAACACGGCTAAGTTAAGCCTTTTTATTACGGAGACAACCTGAGATGCAAATTAAGATTAAACACGAATTTGAAAAGCGCTAAGCTCGGCTTGCCTTCCAATTTCCACACTCAACAGTCATAAATATTAGACTCAATCATAGTGAAATCCAAACATCTATTGTTACTTCAGTCTTATCTGACAGCACCACCCCTTCAGAGCGTGTTAAAATGGATAGCCGATAGCTTTGTATCGATTTACTTCGTCGATTCAATACGCCTTAAGTTTGTTTTCCCTACGTGACATCTACATTCAAATATGTAAATAAATACAGCGTTCCTGAACAAAATAGTATCACAAAAATACTAGCTTTAATTAATCAATATAAAAAATTAACAGTTGTAAGTATCTATATACTCATCAAAGCTACTCTCTCCGCTTGCACTCTCAAATCGTTTGTACCAATTTTGGCAATAGGGTATATGGATATGTTTTCTTTTTCATGATGTCATTCGAACCAGTTGTTAGAGAGGATCAAATTTTTGTACGGAACCAACTACAATTCGAACAACGCAAGCGACGAAAATGAGCGTCAAAGTGCAGATTATCTTTAGAGTCCTGAAAGCGTCCTATTGACAGAGAAATGTGACGTCACATTAACCGGGCCCCTTACTACCATGGTATAGAAAAACCAGTAGGTAATTTGTTGTTGTGGTCGTGAAATATTTCGCTTAGGTACGTATATAGTTGTCACACAATGTATTCTTTATTGAAACATACGAATCCTGATGGAACTTTCAACTAACTTTTAGTCAATAAAAATACACCTAAATAATTTTTCGAAACATTCAATCGTAATTTACATCGTATTAAAATTATATTCATATTTATAAATATACATTTTCTGTAATAATTTCGATGGTATCCATATAGTGACATCTTGTTACTGTAGGTACATTTCGCATGCATATTTCGTATTAAGCTGCTGGGTCCCACGTATCAAGTTTACCTGTGTAGTTGTGAGTTGTGAGCGTAAATTGCTAGTTCCATATAAGTGGTACGCTGCGCAATATCACGCGGCGAAGCGTCACAACACATGGCGGCGATGTGTAAAAATACCAATAAGGTGGAAATGACAGCTTGCTGCTGAGAATGATTTTTTTTCGTGCCGGTGTCTTGTACTTAGGCATGGTCGTACTATACCAACAAAATGAGTAATAAAATGCTCAATTCTATGCAAAAAATCACAAAGTAAAAAGTATTGCGGCGGCTAGCCACCGGTCTATGGAAATGGTAAAGTCGGTGTGACAAGCATGTCATAATAATTATTGACTTATTTTTAGCTGTCACAGAATTATATTTTTGTGTTTATTCATTTAATTATAGGACCTGCAAATAGAGTTTGATTTCCCTTTCGCCATAAGGTTCCCTATAGTGTAAATTTGTACATAAGTATACAAAAGTGTATATACTCTTTTGCATCTCGATGGGAGCCTATAATCATTGACCTATATATCAAAGCTTATCTAATAAACTGTAGCTCAAAACATTTATTGCATAGGTACTCATAAAGAAATACAATAAAGCTGCAGCAAATATCATTATATAATTTATATTTGTAATATTTCACACATTAATTTAAATTAAATAGAAAATCGCGGATCATCTTATCCCTCGCTACCAATGTCATCTGAAAAAAAAAACATCTCTTAAAAACTCGCTCTCACCACTTTTAAGTGTAGGTACGTCATTATTTATCTAATATTATTTAATTACTTTTTATTTTATCTATTTGGGGCATCAACAGCATTATAGAAAAATAATATATGAATTAGTAGCTAATAACAAAGCTAATTACAGATGACCACAAAAATACAGTTAGTTTAAAAACGAACGTAAAACTTAGGCTAAGTAGACAATTAATATAAACGTTTTAATATTTTGTAAAAATTGCCTACAAGTATATATATGGTATGGACCCTTAAAGATTCGTTTTTTGACTCGAAAACTTCCTCCTGGTTTTTTGCTATCATTTCATAAACGAGAAGGTATTACTAAAAAAGCGAAACGTATAAATCTAGTTAAGGATCTAAGGAATCAAAACAAAAACATTGTCACCCGAAGCACTAATTCTGCGAGAAATCAGGCACCAAACTGCCGACGCGTGCATGGCTGTTGCTCAGTCGAGTCAATTACTTTCATACTTAGACCTCGCAAGTGTTTTTATTTCATTTACCAAAAACGGAATCAATATAATAATAAACCTTATTACAAATTTCACGAGAATCAGTTGAAAAATGAGACCTGTAGGTATAGAAGTCGTCGAAGCTGAAACAGAGTGTCGTATCACTCGGTTAATTAAACACTAGTCCTAGGAGCTATATATAGACCTTGTCAGAGATTATTTTTGAAAAGTTCTAAAAACTGACATCGTTAAAATTACATATTCATTATCAAACAAGAAGTATATCCGGATACAGGTACGAAATCATTTTTGGTGAAGCTGAAACCAGAGTCCCTCGTTTCAGTCGGTCAATAAGTATTACTACTTAGTGAAGCATGTTACGTAATTACATAAAGAAGTGTTTAGCATGTGATGTTGTGTCTAACCCGACATTGAAAAATAGTGAAGAACGAGGGTAGAATTTCGCTTCCGTTTTCACGGCATGCGTTGAGGTGCCGAATGGGCAGCCCTAGCCGAGCGCCTTTCTGATCCACCGGTCAGAAACGCAGAATTTGCAAGACAGGGCACCATCTGTCGTGCGAATGCCAGTTCGTAAATGTATGAGCACAAAATGCCATGTCACTGTGGTCGATATCCAATCGGACCATAACGGTCGACCTTTACTGTGTATACTTAGTTACTAGATGGATGAGACATACCGAGTGATTCAGTGGTTTCGCAGGTACAGTTGCAGGGTATGCAGACGCCAGGCTCACCCTGAAATTGTAAAAAAAAACCCTGTTCAAAAATATGATTCTTCAACATTGAATAATAAATGGTAAGCAATAGAACTTCTACGAACTTACGGTATATTTCTTATAAGATATAATTCCAATTAGTCTAATTTTGTAAGGTATAACTTTTAGTACATATAATGCGCGAAACGTCTAATATAAAAATATAATGAACTTTGGGCATACTATCGTTTTTGATAATAATTATTTACATATTTATTTCATGTACTTTTGAAAAATAAAATCAAAAATAGTTTAGTACAAGCGTTTCTCCAGCCGCTACCGTGGCACGCTTACTTTGTTCGCTCGGCTCTCAAGCTGTAGGGTCGTAGTTCTACCTAACACTCCTCCTCGCATCGCTCGTTGTCGTACCTGCATACACCGGCCTGCCCTAGAGTAGAATATGTAGAAGTCGCGAATGTGGGGGTCGTAGCCTGACCTAATCTTACCTCATATTATTAGTAACTATTGTCTAAAATATTACGTTATTCGATATTACAATAAATTTAAAAACGTTTATATTACATGAAATTAGTCATGGTGTCTGTTAGACCAAACGTTGATATATGTTAATTATTTTTACGTTAGTCTAAATTGTAAACCGACATTTTGTAGGTACATTAGATCTAATATTATCATATATCATGTTTCAAATGTTTGTAAGTTGGAATCATACCAAGAGTTCGTATACATTATGATACGCACCTTCATTATCAGCCTATATACGTTCCATGTAGTACTGGGCATAGACACCACTTCTCATAAATGTGAGGGAACAACGGGCCCACTGCGGCACGCTCTCCACGCTAGCGGTGCGGGTTAGAGCATGATTTTCGTCATCTACCGTGTGTTACGGGCATGTGGGCTTTTCTTTAAGCAGCGTATTTAACGTAACTCCTTAATCTAACATGAAACTAAAATTTCATCTTTACTTAATTTATAACAAGATTTCCAGCAATGTGTTGTAAATTGTCAACGCAGTACAAATGACAGCTCACCCGTCCTCTCCCGGCGAAAAAAATTAACAATGGCATTCTTTTGTATGTGCCCGTAGATCTTAGACATGGGTATATATACAACGGCTTAAAGTTTTGTTTACTTAGACGTTATCTTAAGCAGTGCACATTGAAGGTGTGGAGTTAGTTAATTTAATTTTGCAGTGAATTCACATAGTTATGAATTGGTAATTCACGGAAATAATTGCTAATGGAACATATTATTATCAGTTTCAATGAATGCCCGCGTGCCAGTAAGGCACTGTATATTGCACCGTCAATTCTATTGTAAGTATATGCTCATATAATTGAATTGAGTATAAATCTAAATAAAAGCGATTCGGTACGATTGTTCATTGGAAGCTCTGTTTTCATCTCCTAAAAGTACGCACCAGGATCTTGCAGAACGGCCGCCATCGCCATTTTGGAAAATGTGCTCGATTCTTAAGTTTTGTTTGAAAACGATGCTGGTCTAGGGCAACATTACCTAAACCTTAATAAATGTTGTACTTGCCAGTAGTATACAACTTTGCCTAGAAAACATGCATAAAACGACGATAACGATTTGCAACGACTTTGCTGCTTCAAAACTTACCTTCGAACCTTTTTCGCCGTTTTCGCCCCGTGCGCCCTGTGATAGTGATAATAATTAAGCATTTCAATGTTCCTTTTCAATCAATTACAGTTATATATACGTATTTGGAGGGCTTTTTACATATTTTTAATCTATGGTATTATAATGATCTTCCAAATAGGTACATACATTTTTTATTTATTTTTGTATATTCTATAAACCTTTTAATTAACCGCCAGTTACCCAATTCCCAAAGTACCTACTTTCACCGCAAATCTTTTATGTGTTCAAGTGAATAAAATCTTGCAATTTATAATGATTATGAATAAAACACTACCTATTATGCAATAATATTAATTATTTTGTAAATTTGAGTTATGAACTGTATTGGAAAACTCACTATTATGCCGGTAGCACCATCTTTCCCTGGCATTCCGTTATCGCCTCTAGGGCCCTGTTAACAAAAAATAGGTCATGCCATAAAGTAATGGTCATCCTTAGTAACGCGGTTCAGAAATGGACCTCCGGTAAAGCTGAAAAGTATTTCAGCTTTCCCGGAGATTTGTTTCTGAACCAAAGCGACAACGCACCCTTTTTGTCTATCATTCCTTCGATACAATTTTGTATAATGTCCTTAAAAAAAAATATGATTCATGTTTCGTTTTTTCTTCATTTCTTCATCGTCATTTCTTATGTTATAATTCAAATGACAAAAATCTTAAAAACTTATTACCCTTTCACCAGTAGCACCATTTTTCCCCGGAGTTCCAGGTGGTCCTTGTGGGCCCTATCAATAGAAATGGATTTTTTATAGTTCCGTACTTGGCAGTGGATTTACAGATAATCTAAAGTTATAAGTCTCTCCAACATGCGCTCGATGCTATTGTCTATTAACTTTCCTGAGGCGCGATCAGTTTATTAAGATCAACCACTAGTTACCCGCTTCCCAATGTACCTACTTTCACCGCAAATCATGATCTTTTTAGTGTTAACGTGAATAAATTCTTGCAATTTATACTGATTATGAATAAAGCACTACCAATTTTGGTACAATATTAATTATTTTGTAAATTCGAATTATGAACTGTATTGGAAAACTCACCCTTATGCCGGTAGCACCATCTTTCCCTGGTATACCGTTTTCGCCCCTAGGGCCCTGTTATCAAAAAATATGTCATGACAAAGTAATAATAAATAATAATAATAAAATAATAAATATTAGAGGAAACAAATATTCATGCTCATCACACAAATATTTGCCCTGACCGGGATTCGAACCCAGGACCGTCAGCTTCACAGGCAGGTGCACTACCCACTAAGCTAAACCGGGCGTCAATAATGGTCATGCTTTACTTTCACCTTTACCGGAGGTCCATTTTTGAACCAAAGTGACATCGCGTCCTTCTTGTTGTCTAAAAAGATTTATTTTATTTTTTGTCCTTTAGAAAAAAAAAACTGAATATGATTTATTATTATTGTTTTTTCATATAATAATTTCTTAGGTGATAATTCAAACGGGCAAACTGTTGGACTTTCTATACTTTGACATTCGACCTAATTGTACCTACACAGTTTCTGACAATAAATTTATCTTTATCTTTAAATGATAAAAAGCTTGAAAACTTACCCTTTCCCCAGTAGCACCATCTTTCCCCGGCGTTCCAGGTGGTCCTTGTGGGCCCTGTAAATAGAAAGCGATTTTTATAGTTTCGTACTTGGCAGTAGATTTGTAGATAGTCTAAAGTTATAAGTCTCTCCTAAATGCGCTCAACACTATTGTCTCTGGTAACTTTCCTTAGACGCGTTTAGACGCCTGTTGAAACGCGCAATAAATATCTCTAACAGATTAGTCCCACTGAGTATTATAACGCCACCTATAAGATCCAGCATGCTGTTTTTCGGTTCTTAAGAATACGATTTACAAACCAGTGTCCTGTTAGTTCATTTAAGTCGCCACTTCTTACGTGGCGCTGTTGTATCGCCATTGTATCGAGGAGTGGGATGGGTGGCGTGAGGATAGGCGCGATTTTAGATTATTGTACACAACAACAGGTTAAAACAATATACATGTCATACATAAGATTAGAGTACAAAGGCGAACTTATCCCTATGAGGGATCTCTTCCAGCTAACCTTTGAGGGATTGAGTGTAGAGTGGGAGAATGAGATAGACAAACTTACACAGTGTACTAAAACTTTTCAATAAGGAAACTTGTAGCTAAAACCAGAACTAAATAAATATATAACAACTATAACATATAATAAATACATATTATAAATATATACGTATTTAAATTAATATACATAAATAAATATATATAGTATTCAACCAAATCCCTAAGGTCACACCTATTATTACTGCGATCCCCAACCCGCCTGCCAAGCGTGGGGATTATGGCAAAACCCCCCCCCCTTTGGGGGAGGCCTATATCCAGCAGTGGATGTCTTCCGGCTGAATGATGATGATGATGATGATTCAACCAAATCACAAGTCGTTGGAGAGCCACAATTTCTTTAAATTACTCTTGAGTGAGGCGACAGACTGGGACTGTCTTATTGACAAGGGCAACTCGTTCCACAACTTCACAGCGCGTACCGTGAAATATCTAGAGTATGTTCGCGTCTTATTAGACGGTAGAGCAAGAGTAAGGTTGACGCTGGACCTCAGACGATGACCAATATATTACGTTTGACTGTAATTAATATAATTATAACCCGATTGGGAAGGTCATACGACCATTATAAATCTTATGCGCTCTTAAAAGAACACTAACAACAATTATAAACTCACTCACCATTTTATCATCAGCGAAGTTTTCCCCCACTATCCCTGCTATTCCTGGTGGGCCCTCCACTCCCTCCAGTTACCCACTTTCCAACTTACCTACTTTTACCATAAATCATAATCTTTTAAGTGTTCAAGTGAATACAATCTTGCAATTTATAATGATTATGAATAAAACACTACCTATTCTGCAATAATATTAATTATTTTGTAAATTAGAGTTATAAACTGTATTGGAAAACTCACCATTATGCCAGTAGCACCATCTTTCCCAGGCATCCCGTATTCGCCTCTAGGGCCCTGTTATAAAAAAATATATCGTGACATAAATTAATGGATATGCTTTATTTTTAGCTTTCCCGATTTGGTTCAGAAATGGATCTCCCATTTCTGAACCAAAGCGACATCACGTTCTTCTTGTCTATCATTCCTTCGATAAAATGTTTTATTTCATTTTGTATCTGTTGAAATACGAACTTATTAAGATATGGAGGTACTAACCTCCTCGTCAAATTAATATATAAAAATATATAACAGTTTCAAGTTGACAAGCTGTTTAAATTTATTATGAATGAATGCAGTGTTTACATGGCTGATTATATTTTCTATTTTAAGTCTATTTTAATTCACGCATATGTAATATAATGAGGGGCTTTTCATAATTTTAAGAATATCCTTTAGAAAAAAATCTGAATATGATTTATTATTATGGTTTTTTCATATAATAATTTCTTAGGTTATAATTAAAATGATAAAAATCTTGTAAACTTACTCTTTCGCCAGTAGCACCATCTTTCCCCGGCGTTCCAGCTGGTCCTTGTGGGCCCTGTAAAGAGAAAGCGATTTTTATAGTTCCGTACTTGGCAGTGGATTTAAAAAATAATAAATAATAATAATAAGACGTTTATTCAATGATTGTATACATTGATTGATTTGCAGATAATCTAAAGTTATAAGTCTCTCCTAAATGCGCTCAACACTATTGTCTCTGGTTTTCCTTAGGTACTTACGTTTAGACGCCTGTTGAAACGTGGAATTTCTCTAACAGATTTGTCCCACCGTCCTATACGATAATAGAATATAAATGACCTACTTCACCGACTACAACATCTTGGGAGTCCTGGTGGATTCTGTTATCAATATATTACGTTTGACTACTTATAATTAATATACGACCATTATAAATCTTATCCGATCTTAAAAGAACACTAACGGCAATTATATACTCACTCACCATTTTACCATCAGCGCCATTTAACCCCGCTATTCCTGCTGTTCCTGGTGGGCCCTGTTATCATAAAATATACTTATGTATATTTAATTACTGTACCACGAGAATACTCACGTACAAACAAAAAGTTCACAAAATTCCCAATTTTTAGTATCTTATCTGTTCTTAAGAGTTTACGAACAAAGTGATTATGGTCGCCAGCAACGGAGATGGGAAACGCCATAGTTGCCTTATAGCCCGAGCGGCGTGTCGCTCAGCATACAGTCTTTATGTACGTAAATTTACTTACAGACCAGCGATTCGAATATCCGTTGTAGTCGCCCAAATACGAAAATATGGAACGCCATGTTTAGATATTATATTCGATTATTTATTTCAAGATTAGGAATTAGATAATATTGCTACTTTTATATTTATTTGGCAAAGGCTTAGCAGTGCTTGGGTCATATCATACTCCAGAAAGGCTTTTAGGTTCCTTACCTGTTTCTCTGTTATAGTAACATTATAAGTTGTTACTAACCACATATTTTACTGATTTTAATTCCAATCAAATATACATGTATTATCAGCATCACAGACAACCATTCGTGTACCTTATTGCAACGAGATAAGTTCTACCAATGGTCAGTTAACTGTGATGCTAAGTGGTACTTTCTGAGTGAGTAAAATCCCACTAGGGCACTGGACGTCGCGGTTAATAAAGGTGATGATGAAGACAGCCTTTGGAATGTTATCACATTTTCGTGAGAATCACCCGTTATACGGTACAGGTGTGAGGGTTACCAATACGAGTACTCTCCTGACAGAATGCGTGTCGCGCTGCTGCACTATTATATAATCTGTGCCGCCGCACGCATTTGTCTATCCATGTAAACGAGACCTAACAACAACAAAAAACTTACCGTTTCGCCTTTAGCGCCATCTGTCCCTGGTGGACCCTGTTAGCATAAAATATATGCACATGTTTATGTATTACTTTCATTTTATTACACTAAACGACAAAATATATAAACTAGCTGCCAGTGCTATATTATAAACGGAATACGGGAATATATTTAATCGCATATCAAAAATACTGAAATATTACATATAAAAAAAATACTGACTTGCACAAAGAAAGACTTAAAAATTCTAAAAAAGACTTACGAACTTAAATCCAAAGAAAGTGTTTTCAGCGTTTTGCAAAATTCTAACCCTAAGAGGGTAAAATAGGGGTCCAAAGTTTGTATGGGAGAAACTTCTGTTTTAGAGTTAGACTTAAAACTTCGTATATGGACTCTCTGCTTAAATAAAACAAAACTTATTCCAGCGTTTTTCGAAGTTGCTCCCCTAAAGGGGTGAAAAGGGGGTTCCAAGTTTGTACGGAGAGCAAATCTTTTTTGAAGTGAGAGATTTAAAACTTTGTACATATACTCTCTGTTTAAATACAACAAAACATATTTCAGTGTTTTCCAAAATTGCTCCCCTAAAGGGGTAAAAAGGGGATTCAATGATTTTGCGGGGAAAAAATCTTTACTTATCTTAAAAATCGATATGGGTGTCGTATTGAGGTTCCTTGAGGCGCCGATTGCGAAAATGACACGCATTTTCAAATCCAAGATGGTGGACTTTTGTTTTTCTTAAAAATTGATATGGGTGTCATTTTTGTAGTTTCTCGGGGTACCGATTACGAAAATGACATCCGTACATACCTACATACGTAGGTACAACTGAGAATCTCCATTTTGTAGATGGTTAGAAATTACGCTTACTACGCGACAAAAGCGAGTATGGGATAAATTAAACGATAAGAAGGCTTTCGACTTTGTAAAGCATAATATACTATTAAAATAATTACAGAAAATTGGAGTTAGAGGACAAGTTCTAAAATTATTCTAAACTTACCTAAAAGACAGACAATGCAAGCGACAATGGTCGTTAATTACAAAAAAGAAATAAAAAACAGTTTATAATATTCTGACATATTTTGAAGTAACTAATATGGGGGTACCTCAGGATAGTGTCCTAGGATCCCTTTTATTCTTAGTTTATATTAATGAACTTCCCAAGATTGCTGATACGTTGTGTGTGCTGTTCGCGTATGATGCCACTATTTTTTTTTCAGGAGACAAATCTAATATATCTCATATGAATCAAAACATTAACACACAAGGGATAAATTGGCTGCATACTTTAAATCTTAAGGTAAATTTAAACAAAACGAAATTTATTCAGTCAGAAAATTATTAAGTCAAATTTAACAGAGGCTGGATCATTCATTCAAGAAGTTGATAATATACATTTTCTTGGTGTTATTATTGACACCTTCCTAAATTGGAAAAATCATATTGCGAAACATAATAAAGTAAAATCTAGGCAATGTTATGCCTGCTCTGAAACCGAAGTTAGAAATTCCTACTTTGGGAACGTGTTTCCTCTACTAAACTACGGAATATTTTTTTGGGGGAACTCCTTAGAAGTGCGGAGTACATAAAATTTATTCTACAAAAAAGATGTATGACGTATCATATTTCATAGTCAATTCCAGTTCAGTCATTCCCATTCCTGAAATTAAAAAAGTAATGGACAATGTGTTCTAAAGTGTAAACGAATTTTTCAAATACAAGTAGTTTGTAAAATAGGAGTAAATATATGTATATTTTACAGATGTTGTATAGTTTTAATGCTAAAAATTGTACGCACGAAATGAGCAACTGTCATTTCTATCACCACTTACACTTCATGACCTTTATGTACACAGTATACAATGGATAAATACTTTACTTTTTCAACCCTATAGGGAATAAAATTTGATGAAAACGCTATATCAATTACCTTGTTTATAAATAAATAACGTATATACGAACTTTCAAATTCCTAAGGGTTCCGAATGAACGTTTTCTATACAACGGTACACTATTACGTACTTTAAAGAATATATGTTCCAAATTTCATGCTTACTTATATCTTCAGAGGTATTTGGCTGTGCGCTGTCTGTCAATCGTTATGTCAGTAACGCGTAAGAGTTTTCTAATATCTTCTACTAGAGATATTAATATCATTTCTCAATAGAATTACCCAACCATGTTTTCTGAAAAGAAAGCCGGAGAGAAATTGCCGGAATATTTGAGTCAAAATCTACTGAATTTGTGTCTTCTTTTGAATCTTATATTTCCAGAATTGTCATGTTCTTTTTCTAAAAACAACTTCAATAACCTCCAGAATGGCATAACACGAGTACCCAAGTAATAGTACTCATCAGCTAAGTATCAATTTCCTTGATCATGCCTATCATACGAATAACTTCTAGTTTTAAACTATTTAATCGAGTTTTATATCTAGTCATTTCGTATCTCTTTAATTTTCTGATTTCCTGTTACTATTTTATTGTTGTAACTTTAATAAGTATTCAATAACATCATACCTCTGGTCCTGTTTCCCCTTTATTGCCTTTTACATCCGTTAGACCCTGCGAAATACACCAGGTGCTGAATTAAATTGGTTTCATATGAGACTGTTACACTACGTTTAAAAGAAAAATAAATCAGTAAATTTTATACAATGCCACATTATTCCTGAGACTTATTGTTAAAAACAAACTTTACTTGTAACTACCAATAACTACAAAAACATTATAAAAACTATGATCTACAAACTGACAGGCAGCATAATAAATTCAAAATAAATTCACTATAAAGACTACAATGTTATAATAAATGATATACTGTATGATTCACTAACCGGTTTTACCTTACACTGCCCTGTAAAAAGAACGAAATTTGATTAGAATGAATATTATTTTTAAACACGTTACGAGTATGTTAAAGCGTTAAAGTAATCATAGACACATACTTATTTTTGCTTCGCATTGCCCGCCTGGTGCTGACTGTAAATGAGATTTTTTAATGAGTTACAAAATTAGTCTTATCTCCCAAAATCTATCTACAATTTCAAGGACATCTATCCACTCGTACAACTTCTACAAGTGACACATAAGTCGCAGGAGTTTAAATTTGCCTTTTTTAGTTTTATAATAAACTACACATTTACATATAAGTATGAACAAAAGGTCAAAAAGGTGATAAAATAGTGCATGGATACACGCTAAAAAATGTTTTTCGTTATTTGTAAACAAAGTATATTTGAATATAAGAATATGTAAATACATACCCCATCTTTTCGTAATGTAGATGGAACTAGAAAACAAAAGAGAATACTTTAATAATTATTATTAATTCTGAGCCTTTGATGTACTCTAACCTATATTTAGCTAACTATAGCCGCTAAAGTTCGTTTGTCCTTATTTGTCACATTGACATTTATAGTTTTATGAATAAGGGGGTAGGTATATCGTCGACTAGTACCCATAATGCAAGCTCTGCTTAGTTTGGGACTAGGTTGATTTGTGTAAGATGTTCACAAATATTTACCCGCGGATAATGGGTAACCTATGTGTTAATCCAGGGTAGCCACCTACATTCCAAATTTCAGCCAACGGCCGTTTTTGAGATTAAGGGGAACGTACATCCATTCATACATCCGCACAAACTTTCATGTTTACAATACTATTAGGATTAGGATTAGGATTTTAATTAACGAATAAATATAACTGTTTGTAATATATAGTATCCATAAAACTTGATAAAAATCCCAATTATAGCTACTTAAGATGGATGGAGTTTAAATTATCCACCAAAAGTTACACTGTGTCGCCGTTTCCCTTCAGTATGAAGACGTCGTCCGAGTGCATCTTCCACAAACAATTTCGTTAGTTTCCAGGCTGGCAAAGTTTCACTGTGTCTTTTTTGGAAACGGAGACGGACACTGAAAATTTTCGTGGATCATTTAATTTTAAACTCCATCCATCCTAAGATTAGATTCTCATACGAGATGGAATCCCTATTAACCATTTATACTTATTACTTTCGTGAAAAAAATTATTATTGCATTTGCATCTGATTAGCACAAAATATTTGTTATCGTGTATTTTTTTATTATATGTATTATATAAGGGATCTTGAGCCATATTCTCCACATAACTATCTCAAGAATCGGAATTATGTCCCTACGAATGCATTTAATCATTATTTTATTGTTTACCGAGTTATATTTCACCAAAGATTGCCAACGAGAACGCTTTAATAGCCCAAAGTTGGAGTTGAAATTATATAACAGATATTATAAAAAAAACGATTCGCTTTAGTGCAAAGTGCATTATTTAGAATTACGATATGAAACGGGATATTTATCATGTATATTTGTAGTTTTGTATTTTGTATCTTTGTATCCCGTTTCAAATCGTAATTCTAATGTAAATATGACCATGTAAGCTTGAAATCTTATATAAGTGCATTATTGATCATAATTATACTATGGCGTTACTCACATTCACTTCTAGTTACATGAAGGAAACACACTATAACTGTAAGTATACTAATACCTCTGCCGCACATAAGTGGTAACCGCATTGTCGCAAATTTCAAACTGAACCTGTATTACAGGACAGGAAAAATATACGTTTGCTTTTTTCCTTGTTATGCTCGCTGTGGTTTTTTTGCCCTTGAAAACATATTCAAGCATTGTATTATTATGCTGAATAATTTTAGTCGCATATTTTCAAGTAACTATTTCAGCGAAACCTCGATCAGTTATCAATCAACTCATCATAATAAATGAGGCAGTGTTAATGTTAAGGTTCTTTTTAAATATGATGTCCTACTTTCTAAATAATTTTTGCTACTATATATATATATATATATATTTTAAGGCGCCGTGAGTTCACGCAACAGAGATTTTGAAAAATCATAACGCGTTTGTAAATGATGATATGGTTTCAAAAAAATATGCACAACAATCTTGAGACCTTTCTGTAGTGCCAAAAGCGATTCAAAACATGATTAACCAACTTTCGCTCGATAGAAAAAAATCGCAAACTTGTGTCTAAAGCAAACCTTTAAAAATTTGTAACTATTTTTGCATATTAGCTATTTACATGAAAATTATATCAATAAATTCGTAATGTTGTACTTCATGACATTAAGCGATTACTTTTTCTTGTATAAGAAACAATGAAAAATAATAATTCAAATATACTATTTTCCGCGAAGCCGCTCGTGCGCGGCTGACCCGGACGCCCGCTCAGTGCTCAGCGAGCTGCGTTCGAGGTCGGACCTGTGCCATTTCAACTCTGCTCCAACTCCGCGCCACTAAGTACAATTTTCGCATAAATATGGGTAACAAGAGGAATAAAATAAAACGTAGTCGGCTTAAGCGTTTAATTACATGCAGAGCGAATGCTAGAAGAACGAATGCAATACGGTAAGTACTAAACACGTGTACCCACAGTAGAAATTCTTACATACAGTAGTATACCTATTCACTCTTTAGAAAGCGCGATGTGCGCTGAGCAACCACCCAACCCAGGCCTAGTAGAAGTACAATTATAGTATAAAAGTAAGACTAGTATGAATCGATAAATTTATATATTACAAGTATTTGTTTAATTTGCACTGTTAGTAAGTATGTAAAAAATTTGCAATTCTTTTTTTCAACCACTTGCCGGTACCCGATTGAGCCTAAATTTGGCAAACTTATGTAAATTCACTAACAATGTAATATTATGGTAGTACCGAGCTGATCTGATGATGGAGACAGAAGGTGGCCATAACAACTCCTAAACTGCACAAGATAAACTCGTCGTGTTTGGGCTCATTGAAACCGTCTCTACGAGTAATGATGACTGTGAAAAAAAAGTACAGTCGGCAATAAAAGCTTGTACCAAAAATGATTTTTCTCACAGAAACTCATTTTACTTCAAGTTTAACGAAGTGTCTCTGCCTGCCTACAAAGCTGACGGTCCTGGCTCCAAATACCGGTTGTTATATAAATCTATTTTTATTTTATATAAGTTATTAACTGCTTATCGTACGTAGTACCTATTAATACCTAATGTCGGTCCTAGCCTCTGATCAGGGTGGAGCGAGATTGGCTTTTTTTTTAGTCACCCAAACCACGACAAAGAAAATTACGAAGGTAGTAATGAAATATGTAGTTTTCAACCGTCAAATGAGTAAGTGTTTGATAAATATTATTAGTCAATTATAGTCGAAACATAAATTTGTTTAATACCATAGGTTACGGTGTCTGCTTACCATCAGGCAGGTCGTAGGTATGCTTGTTTGCCGCCGTCATAAAATTTAAGCTGGACTGTTCAATTTACTCCCCACCATACAGTATTTTGTTATTGACTCAAAATTTGACTATATATTCCAAAAGAAACTTTTTTTTTTGAAGAGTAGCCTGGGGAAAATCCAGGGGAAAACCTCCGGCATGACCACGCGTGTGGTTTGGATCACTGGAATACTCTAAGAGTTTGCGCTCCAGTGAGATTGGTTGAGCGGTTTCAACCGAATCTGAGGTGTGAGTGGAATCGAGCTACTGGGAGTTTTGTCGCTGGTTCACTAAACCTAGCCTAGCTGAGAAGAGTCCAGCAAGAAACTCAGCTAGGCCCGACCTGGGTCGGACTGACTCTACCCGGCGGTACCGGGACGAATAGGGACTATATGTGTCACTGATGTCGCGATCATAGATCAGATCACAGAGGTTCATAGTTAAAACTTTGAAGACTTATAATTATGTAATTATTTAGTCTTTTGAGTTACTTTTTTCGCGAACAAAAAGCACTCGAAAACAGCTTGATAATCACCAACATGTAGCTTGATTCTTCGGGATGGTTTTGGCGTATAATTTATGTATATTTTTCTATTGGGAAATCTCTTTTTTATAGGGAAACAATAGTGTCAATATTTTATTTACTCTCAAACTGATATCCCGATGAGTGTAATCGGGTAAATGTATTTCTTTTATTTTACTAACTTGAAGTTGTTTTAAAAAATATTCAAATGCGATTGATATTCTCAGTCCTAGAGGGACAGGGTATTTATGCATGTGATTCGAATGTCATGAGGCATACTTAATATTCCATAAAAGGTATGACACTAATACTATATTTTTGCATTAACTCCCAGAATCGCCAGCCTACATTAGTCAATTTATTTCCCACTTCGTTGCAGTACTGCTTAGTGAGTTTACTGTGTATTCTCACTGTAAGCGCGCGAGTGTGCCGGTGAGCGGGGCGCTCCCCGCGCGGCTAGTTACCTCACCCCCTGACATGATATTTTTCGTTGAACCTACGGCGCCTTAAGTACTATAAAGCGCCTCCAGAGTTGAGGTCACGCACACAACAACATGTCATGTAACTATTATTTTTTCGTACTGATAGCAAGTTCAACAGTGAATTGCAAGATAGACCAAACAGTTTCTTCAAACAATTTAAGTAAAAAAGTAAGTAAGTAAAGAAGCGTTACGAAGCATAGGTTATACACGGTGGAAACTTTGTCTTCTCCCAATGTACAAATGTTTAGTTATAAAAAAATAATTTATCATTTGTTTAAGTATTATTTACAAAAATACATCGAATTCAAACAAAATAAAAATAGTTGTTCTATTTTATTACATACTGATTCAAAATTTTATTTCAATAAATGGTTTTTTTTACTTTTTTTGGGAATTTTTTACTTTTTTCATACCTAATAAAAATATGTATCTGTTTTTATTTTGCATTCATTTTATTCATTCACTTTTTTGCACTCAATACATATTCATGTAGCTGTGTGTGTAATCATTCACCTTTAACTCTCGTGGCACTCACTCACAGTACAAAGTATGGCGTGTTCGTTTGTTTTTTGCATATAACTTGTATAGCGTAGTACTTTAAACATAAAAAAGGCTATTACTTAACAAACATGCAAATCTTATATCAGGACTTCAATTTCACGTACCCTATTCTGTGTAAGTGGTATTTATAATAAAATTATCTACTTACTACAACTCTTCTGTAATAAATAGGTATTTTAACAACAAAAAACAACGCCATCTGTAGAAAACAGTACACAGTACTGTTTTCTACAGATCTAAAAGCTGTAAAGGGCTTCAGTAAACAGTGCCATCTTGTGGACATCCACAGAAGAGCGAACCAATGCACGTTGGTTAGGTTAGGTTAGTTCCGTAGCTTCAATTAGTACAGCCGTAGTTCGACAGATGGTGTTACATTGACCGTATACAGAATGTATGAAAAGCATGAGTGAAACGACTAAGACTCGGTTTTATAAAGATAAAAACTTCCTGTGGGCACATCCAAAGTCTTTAATGTTTAATAGGTACTTAAGTTTGTATCATTTTTACTATAAACCACTCAAAAATATAAATAAATAGTCTAAACAGTCTCAAATTATAGTTAAAAGCGACCACTTATCCAATACATAAAAACACTATCTCTGTTAGCATTCGAGTCCACTAGGTACCGTCATATTATCTCTATAGGTGCTAATGAACCCTGAAAAATATTACACTCCTTTTTTGGGCAGTCGGGAAATAATAGCTATTAAATTTATTGTGTAATACTATATTTGCTACCATATAACCTTATACATTTTTGATTTCAATATAAATATTTATATTGAAAGCAAAGATGTTTATTTAGCCAGTCATAATCATAATATTAACAAACAACTACTTATATTTCAACGTACGTATACATACAAGGGTCTGTCTGAAAATCATCGTTGCTTTGTAAGATATTCACTACAACATTATGCTCTCTAGCCCTTTTTAGTATCACTCAATGTTATCTCTTAATGTACTTACTGTCTGATGTTAGGTACTTTATAAATTTTAATCTTAATTTTAACATGTAGGATATGTGGTATTTAATAAAGCATTTCTATATCTAGAACTATGTCTAAATCTTTTAAGTAACATATACATATAAGAAGACTGATAAAAGTATGAGTCTTTTATACGATTTTCTCAGTAAAGCCCTCAAAGAACACATAGCAAAAGTACAATCCTTCGCTAAGATTGTGAAAGGATTTACATAAGACATTTTCAACGGTCCATTTGACTCGTACCCTGTTGGGTACTGACAGCACTTTGGTAGCTATTATTGAACGGGGAGAAAATACTTTTTGCGGGTAAAACGGTGAAAATAAAGCAATTACCATTAAGTGGTGCGACTTGCACTTGTAAAACTACTAGCGACCCGCCCCGGCTTCGCACGGGTGCAATATTTAATGGATGTTATTGTACATATAAACCTTCATCTTCAATCACTCTATCTATTAAAAAAAAACCGTTGCGTAATTTTAAAGATTTAAGCATACATAGGGATATAGGGACAGAGAAAGCGACTTTTATACTATGTAGTGATGTAGTGATGACCGCCAACTGTGACTATATCGGGAAATGTTTTCTTGTATTGTGTAGTTGTCTATCAATCTATTATGACGATTATAAGCATGAGCGGATCGTGAATTAGAATCCGCCTTTATTGAAACACTCGTAGATGAATATTTCATGACAACTGTATAAGGGGCACCGTTTCTTTGAGAGTCGAGCCTGCAGGACCCCTTATCACAGATATAATTCGCAACTATTGGTTGCCAATAGCATTGTAAGCGCGCGCGCGTAGTCACTAGTTTAGTTACCCATTCACTTATACAAAAGTTCAAAATTAGCATGGTTTTACACTCGTCGAACACGAACAAAAACAATTTACTTACCTGTAAACTAGCGAAATTGTTTTTTTAGCAGCCAAGCCAAGTAGTACCTACTTGTACTTCATTTATTTAGGTATATTTATTCAGAACTGTAACTTATGCTAAATAAAACAGTAGTACAGCAAATTACAGGTTTCCCTTGATCGGTTGTATTACATAAAAGCAGCTTTAGAAGAAAAATTACTTGTTGCCATAGTCAGCCGAGAAAGTGGTATACCACTTTTCGACTCTATTACTTGTGTGTTAAGGTCCAAAACTGGTAGCCCACATTCAAACAATGCAAAGCGCAAAGTCAATAAGTAATTTACGAACTAACAAAAACTATATAAATATATATCAGATTACCTTTTGTTTGCAAAAGTCTGACGTTTGCCATTTATTCACAATGGATTTTCATTACGTTATTAACAGTAAAAGCGTTTATATAAACAGAACCGTTTCTATCACGTAACATATCGTCATTAATGTATCCCGACAGTAAAGGCAATGCCACTGTTTTTAATCAACTGCCGCAAAATGGAGGGTAATTACATTCTAATGAACAACTTTTGAGGAACGCCGAAAAAGGTTTGATTACTGCTGCTTCTTATTGTAACATATATAAGTTATGCAAAAGTGTACAAATAACAACTTAATAATATATACAAATGAATATAAAAAATGCAGGTAACTGTTCTCAATAAGCAATTTTGAAATATATATATATACTTTATGGCAATGTATATCAGGAATCATATATGTCTTGCCTTCTTTGTCCTTAACCCTATACTTGGCAGAAGTGCACTCATTTACTAGTCTCATTTTTGAGGCCAGGTCTATTAGCCGAGCCCGGCGCAGGGCTGAAGGTTTGGGTCTCCGCCTCGAGTGTCCGTGCATATCACTCCCCCAGTAATTTTTGCAAAAATGAAGGCCAAGTTCCTCAGTTATTCAGGTGCTTCATGCCCTGCCCGAAGGTGAGAGGTAAGGTGCGTTAGGCTGAAGGCAGCTCCGCGAAGGACAATTTGTGAAGTGCTCGCCTAAAAAAAAATAGTTATTCGTGTAAGTACGTTGCTATGTAGGGGGCATTATTTTTGGACTAAAATGCCTATGACATACGGACATACAGGCGGGCATGACAAAACTATAACTGTCCGTCGTCCTTATTTGTCATTTTAGCTACAGAACCCTAAAACTGACAATGACAGACGAACAAACACTTAAGTATTTTATTCACGGAAACTATTTTTTTTTCTACAATAAGTGTATAGTATGTATAGTTGTTGTATGAGTAGTATGCAACGTGTATGATTATATTCGTAAACAAAACACATAAACAGCTATTGTAAAGAGTTTCTGATGCCCATTATTCTCAGTTAACGAATGTTTTTCCACTTCCAACGGTTCGAGGGAAACGAAACTGTCACATCCACGCGTTTTACAACCACTTTCAACAACTTGGATCGAACGGTATAGGCATTACTACAAGTTTTGTGTGGAGTGAACGTTTTTTTTTTAAGTTTTTTTTAAATATATAATATTAAGCTGTTGGTCTGTTACAAAGCTGGGGTGCGAGGCTGCTATCCACGCGACACGTGTTTTTTCTCTGAGTTCTGATCACGTAGATGGTGTCATCATTAAGCTGGATATAAAAATGCCTGTTGTGTGAGTTTAGAGAGAAAGCGCCTTCCCTTTATCTTTTTCTCTTCCAGGTATAGGTACTCGACACCGTTATTTTTTTTCTATAATGAGTCTCTTATACTTTTCCTGGTTCGTGCGCAGCAGGGTGACCCACTTGGCTTGGCCCTTTAGCCTTTAGTCTTGCCATTCACAGGATTATATCGGAACTGAAGTCTCCTTTGAGTATTTAGTACCTACCTGCATGATGGCACCCTTGGGGATAAGCTGAAAGTAGTAATGCAAGACCTTAACACTATCCTCCCTCTATTCAAGGAGCTGGGTTTGGAGCTTAATAGTGCCAAGTGCGAATTCTTCACCTGCAGTGCAAATCCAGTGCGTCTTTTTCTTTATTTTCCCTTCAGTTTCTTGGTCTCAGTGAATTTTTAGCCCGTTCATTTAGCCTCCTGGGACATTCTATTTGTCCAGAAGCCATTCATGAGGCTTTTGAATTAAGAAGGTAGCTTCTCCTGACGGCGGTATCAAGACTGAAGAAGATTTCGTCACGTTGCCCTCACATTGTTGCGGTTTTGTTTCGCTGTACCTAGACTCACGTACTTTTTGCGAACTGTGCCGGCTTGGTTGCATTCTGATGCTTTTAATTCCTTTGAATATATGCTGAAGGGGGGATCCATCATTTTACCGAAAATCGTTACATCGATTATCATTTCCCATAACACTATTCGCAGAATTTTATTATCACTTAGGAATCATTCATCGAACTTCGTTAGATCGCTCAAACATTTGCTCGAATTACCTTTTACACAAGAATCAACTCATCGAATTTTAATTCAGTATTTTATTTGTTCATCGACGTAGTCGTTCATCGAATGGCCCTTAGTATAATTTTGGTTTAACGAAGGTTTCAGTTCCCAAAATTCTTATTACCTAGAACATCATTTCACCACTGTTTACTATTCTTGATATAAGTAAGTCTAAAATTATTTTTTTTCTCAGATTCTTGGTGTACTCTGTAAAAGTACTCATAAACAAAAATACTCAAAAACAAAAATATCCAAAACCTAAAATGTACAAAAGACCTGTTAGGGCAAAACCGACTGTAATGCGGATAGGTTAGAAGATTAAGACGGGAGCTTTGCTCCCGTCTTAATCTTCGAGGTTATTTTTTTTATATAAGACCAGAAAGAAGTTAATAGTAAATTTTGAATGTTTCTCTCAACTTGGACCAGTGGGAACTTACGTCGAATAGAGCGGTGGATTAGGGATACAGCGTGCGCGGGATATCAGCCTACCGGCCTTTCTGGCATCGGCGTGTAGGATTATGGATCTTGAGGCTGTTATATTCTTCATAGAGGGTGACAAGGTAACCATACCCTACGCGTCTGATGCTCGAGCTGCTTGGACTACTCTTAACCCAAATATACACGCGCCAGATAAACCGAGTCTCTAGCCCTCATGGGATGACGTTGAGGTGTGACGGCTATTAAACTCTCTTATGAAGGGCGCAGTGGGGTGTGGATTGGCGGTGTCGAAGCTAAAATCTGGGGCATGGTTACATGCGCTTCCCTCTCCAAACTGGTGCACTTTGCTTGACGACGAGTTGATGCGGGTGGCTGTTGCTCTCCCCCTGGGCTGCGATGTTTGTGAACCTGATTTATACATCTGCCGTACCCACGGGCGCCACGCATTGCGTTGCTGTCGTTGCGTGGGGAGATTTTCTCGCCATCACGCCCTTGATATCATTTTACGGACGGCGTTAGTGTCAGCAAATATTCCTTGTGTACTGAAGTCCTCAGACTTGAATCGGTCCGATGGAAAACAACCGAATGGTTTGACTTTGGTGTCATGGTAAGCGTCTGCTATGGAATTGCAATTTACGTTAGCACTTTCGCGGCGTCGCACCTTGTTAGAACCATCCGGTCCGCAGGGGCTACCGCTCAGATGGCTGCTCACAGGAAACGGGACAAATACTCCGCTTTGAAAAACTATTTACTATTTATTTATCCCACGGGTTGCTGGGACTCAGCCAAGGGTTGGGAGTAGCCAAGACGTTCTTTGCGGAGGTTGGGCGCCGTTTGCGTGAGAGAGGTCATGACCCCCGTTCCGGGTCATTTCTGATGTAAATGTCTATCGCGATTCAACGCGGTAATGCGGCGAGCGTGATGGGCACCTTTTCACTCAGAATGTCCCGGGGCGGGTTATTTGACTAAACATGGTTGTGTCAGTGTTTGTTAGAAATTACTTAATTTTGTTAGAATTGAATGAAATGTAACATCTTATTTTATATTAAAATTTAATTTCAATATCCTAATCCTAACGCAATAAATTATAAATATGAAAGGTTGTGCAGATATGGATGGATGAATGTACGTTCCATTTAATCTCAAAAAATACTGAACTGATTTCTATTAAACTTTCCAGTATTGTAGATTAGATATCAGAATAACACATAGGCTATAATTTGTTTTAAAATTCATTTCCTTAAAGGTTTCGATGTGAGGGTTTTGTATGGGTAACAAAATATTTTTAAATAAAGAAACTTAAAACAGGGAAATACAAAAAAGTACTCTTTTTTGTGTTTCACTGTTTTTCAAAATCGTTCAATTAAATAAAGATTGTGTTTCAGTTAACTATAATATTTAAATCATGAATATCTACATGTATTTCACATTCCATCCAAGTATTCTGACAGTAATCCTCATGGATTATCCCACACCCTTCAAACTGTAAGTCCTAAGTGAAAATCAGTTTGTGGCTTAACAGGCTATTAGTAGTCTTACAGGACTGATTAAGACCATTATACAACCAATTGATTACTCTATTGAGCCCCAATTGTTATTTTATTACAATACAACAGATTTTGGTCACCACTTAACTTGACGTGACGGGTGGAATTGCGAAACATCAACTTCATTCATTGGCCGGTATTCGGCTTACAATCTATACATATAAAAGAATAAGTCCTGACTAACTAACTGACTGACTGACTGACTGACTGACTCACTGACTGACTCATCAATGCACAGCCGAAACTTCTAATGCTAGAGTTGATTTTTGCACAGTCGATTACATTTATAACGTAGGCTAGGACAGGATTTTTCGAAATTCATCGCCTAAGGGGGTGAAACAAGGAATGAAAGTTTGTATAAAGTGAGAGAACTGACACTTTTCATATAGACTCTATCTTTAAATACATTATATATTACAACAATTGTCAAAATTTCTTCCATATGCTCTACAGCTTCATTATATGTATAGATAGATAGATGTATAGATAGAAGATATAGACAGATTTTCTACCCTCTACAGCTTTATTATATGTATAGATAGATACATAGATTAAAATTAATCAACTTTCTTTATGTACAATTGCAGTGCCCTGACAGGGTTTGTGTTGTATTCAAACTTATTTGTAAGATCTTTTGTACACACAAAGCAATGAAATAAATGAAATGAAAGAAGGAGTTCCAAGTTTATGCAGGGAGCAAATAATTACTTTTCTTAAAAATCCATATGGGTGTTATCTTCGAGGTTCCTCGGGGTGCCAATAACGAAAATTATCAAATTCAATAATATGGCGGACATTTATTTTTCACAAAAATGGATATGAGTGTTATCTTTGTGGTTCCTCGGGATGCCGATTACGAAAATGACATCCATTTTCAAATCCAAGATGGTGGACATTTATTTTTCTTAAAAATCGATACGGGTCGGGTGTCATCTCCGAGGTTCCTCGGGGCGTCAATTAAAAATTACGCCTAGTACGCGGGCGAAGCCGCGGGAAAAGCTAGTTTACAGTATGTATCACTTAAGTCTTTCACTATCAGCAGGGTTTATTGCATAAATTTTCGGACGAGCGTTACGATATCCATATGGATATCGTAACTAGCCATATAGCTAATTAATTAAGCTAATAACTAGCTATTTAATTATGTCAGAGAAATTATCAAAAGTGAGATTTCATCAAATCCCTAAGGGATGTATGAGGAGTATGATGGATTCATGCATGATTTCTTAAGGGAAATGGTAAAATGTCTACTCCATTTTACCATTTCCCTTAAGAAATCCAGTGATTTATATACCATGGGGGATGGGGGAATAAATAAACTGGAAATCATTTAAAATATGTATATCGAGTCCAAGTCAGTCACATTGTTCATTAAACGTCGTGAATCGTAACATTAGTTCGTAGTAGGGGCAATGTCTGATGTGTTCCAAGTTTATCACGGTTTTATAGAAAAAGTTGCCAACACGTCCGTTGTATTATTTTTTTGGATTCTGTTAGATCCAGCATCTGTCAAATGTTAGAAGTAATAGTCGCCAACACAACAACAAACAAAATTATTCGTATGTTATCGTTTTGGAAGAATGGACAGAGTTATTTGCCGGCCGGGGGTAGGTACTTAACCCCACCTGGGTACCCTTCGCTGTAGCCTAACTCACTAGCCGACGCAAAGCGATGTGAATTAAACAAATTACCGAAATTACGAGTACCGCATCAGTCAGTTCCTTTGGCTGATTTTTCGAGATTGGAGGGTTGCCTTTCACAAGTGGATTAGGTGAAGCAGACTAACTGAGGCTAGAGAATTTTGAATATGACCGCTTTGGGTAGAAACGTAACAAACAACCGTCCGCGTCCGTCCGTGTCAAAATAAGTTTGTAAACGGACACTTAAATGAGACTCAAAGTCAAATATTGCTACCAAGTTGATTATTGAAGATCTTAAAAGTGACATCGCGACGTGGTAGCCCAGGAACAGTGTGTGAAAATAAAGGTGAATTGCTGTATAGTCGTGTATTACGGCGTTTAGGTAGTAGGTACGTAATTGCACACATTGTATTGCATAAATTTTTGCAACTACCTACTTACTATGTACCACGCTTACACACTGCGGTACGCAATTAAAACACAGGAGCCGCATGAACCAAGATCCCGAGCACTCACAAATTTAATTTAAGGTACAACAAAATGGGTTCCGACATTGAGCCCGAGGCGAACCTCATTCCATCTATTAAGATTAGTTGACGATAGCTTCGTTGTTTGAAAACCATTTCATCTACGGGCTATGACAAAAGTATCCCCGACAATGTCACTAAAGTCGTATACCTTGAACAATCGAAACAATAGGGATGCAGCTATAGGTCAAAATGAGATGTATTTACCTCTCGTTCTAACAATTAGCTGCAACCCTAATTTGGAATGTTGGATCTATATGTATGTAGATACGCAAAAGTTATGCGATTTTTTTTGTTGTTGTATTGTAATGGTTTAACTAAATACTAAAGAAATATTCGTCTAAAAATATAATGCTTACCTTTAATGTATGACTGTTACAGAGTAGGTTAAACCAATAAAAAATATCAATCGTCAACTGAAAAGCGTTAACAGTGATTTGTAAAAGCACTCTTCCATTACGTACAGTTTTAATTACGCAAATAAATATAACTTATATGAGAAGTTTATATCACAGTATTTATTACTACGTCGTCAAAGCGTGTTTTATATAGCTAAGTATTTAGAAAATCTACTTATTGTTAAATATTAAAATAACTTCATGCAAACTTTCACGTCCGAAAGCTCCCACAGCAAAGAGGAATCATTTTAACCTTTATTAGAAATTCAATCCACGGCGTCCAGGACAGCAATAACCGTACCTTCGGAATACCCATTAATAAACTTTTTGGACTCATTAATATCTCATGCGAATAGAATAAATTATTCCAATGAATTTTTTGGATAACGGTGGATTTTTGCATAATTGCGTTTTGCCGGTCGAATGAGCGTAAATGAATATTGAGTGATATTTCCCAATCTAATTTTTTTTTTTTTTTTTTTTTACATTGGTTATTCCACGATAAAGCAGTTGTGCTGTTGAGCGAATATGGCATTTCCGTACCACGCATCCCGTGTCGCCTAAGAACACTGTATTATTCAATCAGTAGCATTCAATCTTCTTTGATTCGGATTTATTATTAGGTCTTCCTACTATTCCATCAACCCGTCGTCTACCGATTCCGGGGATCCCCGGGCTCATTACAAAATAATGCTATTGTTTATTTTTTTTTCCGGGAGACGACGGCTTAGTATAACCAAATCCCCCCGCGAGGGCCATTTTTCTTAACTTCGCCTGCTAGACTCTTTGGCAAATAATATTGTTTTATATTTCAAGTACAAGGAAAAATATGAAAACTATATATTTGTAATTAAGTCATAATTTCGTCTTTATTTAAAGTACGTAATCAATCATACAGGTTAAGCAACGGCAAGCGGAAAAAAGGTCGTCCCAGAACAATATGGCGACGATCCGTGGATCAAGATTTGATCTCTCTGGGGATGAAATGGAGAGAAGTAACCCAATTGGTCCAAGCCCGAAGCAAATGGAAAGAGTTGATTCGACCCCTGCCCTACACCCAAGCAGAGGGTAACGGGATAAAGAAGGTGCGTATGTACATGTACCTACAAATTTGTACGGAACCCTCGTTGGGCGAGTCCGACTCGCACTTGTGCGGTTTTTTTGTAGCACAGGTCTCAGGAGTTTATATCTGTCACAATACTAATTCATCTTGTTTTAATAAATACTTTTAAGCATGATACTTTGAACCACGTTCAAAGCATTTTTTTTTTACCGGAAACAAATAAACAAAAGAAGCCATAAAATCTCTCGTCGACGGGCTAAAGATATCATTTATTACTATCCTTATTGCTGTTGATATATGGGGCAACAAGGATCAGTGCAATGATTTAGTACAAAGCTGCCTCACAGATTACTACAGCCAAGTTCATTTTTTAGAATGAATTTTTTACACATAATTATCTAAAAAGACAGGTTTCGTTTTTATAGAGATTCTAGTAATTACTGCAATGTAATATCATCTATTTTTAATTGCGGCCATTGAACTTCAGAACGTTAATGATTGTAATGAAAATAATAAAAATTAATAAAATCTACGTTTCTGTGAGTTTCATTCGTTTTCAAGAAAGAAATAAAAAGGTATAGGTGTGTTCGGCCCATGGACCGTCAAAATTGTTAGGGTCCTTTGCTACCTTTCCATCCTTGTACGATTTTATTATTGTTTTTTTCCTAAATTACCCAAAATCTGACATTCGCAGCCCCATAACTTTTTCTGTATTATTATTATTACAGTCATGATAATTATTGGCTTCGTTGTTACTTACACCGCTGTGTATACACCCAAGAACGCCTTGCCGCAGATTCAGGAATAAAAAACCATTTATCACGCAGAATTGATTTCATCGCCACTTCCCATTACGTTTGAGGTTTTTTCGGTTCGCATAGAACAGACAAACACAAATAAATTGTTTTGAAAAATTGCGAATTCATTATTTTTTGTTTTTAAAATGTACCTATATTGGTACTATATCATTTCTAGTACGCTTACTATAAATAGTGATAATGCCTAGATTCTGGCTAATGACAATTGAGACTGAGATTTATTTAGAATTTAATAAGAATGTATCCATGTCAAAATATGTCAGATGCCATTTAAATTGTTGTGTCGATGGAGATAATTATTACTTGATCATTTGCGGGCGAAAAAGGGTGTGTAGCAAGTCGCATAACCGCACATTATTACGCTTAAATTACAACTTCATGATATTCAGAAGTCATGTAAGAACGACTAACGGTCATCGTCAAATATGGCGCCGGCAGCTCTCATCCTATAGAAACTTGTCAAACTTTCCATGCAATCGGATTTTGACGAACACCGCTTACGATTACAGACGGTTTGGTACAACCCACCCTAAGAAGCCTAGTGTATCCGTGAAGCTCGTTGTAGAGAAAGCCAAAGAAATACACTTACACACATTTAGTTACTCTAAATATATCAACCTCACTTGACTAGGCACTTTTGAAAAGAGTTGCGTTCTGTATTCAGCAGAGTTTTACAAAACAAGTTCCTTATTAAACAACTTCATTGTATGCACCAGTTTTTGAAATTTCTCCTCACCTAATTTAAGACGTGGAACGCTCGACACTGTTTCCCTCAAGTGGAAGTGGGGGTGAAATATTGACGCAAAAACGGAACGTGCTCTTTCTTCACAGTACACAGAAAACTTGTCAGTATTACCATAATAACGATCTTTATAGACTTTATTACAGAGGACTATATAAATTACATATCGTTTAACCCTTGTTCACACCTACTGTGCTATGGATGTTACAGTTTAGGTACTACCGCTGACCTATCCTAGTTGTCCAAATTGAGATTGTTTAAATAGCCTGTATATACTTAGCCTTAATTGGTTAAATTAAATAAGTATGGAGTTAAACAATTAGCAAAATATTTTCATTAAAATCATACAAAACGACTAATACTGAACTTCTCTATATTAGTTTGAATAAGCTAATTGAGAAGCCAAGCCAGAAATAATCACCAATATTTCAGAAAAAAACAGCAGGTTCTAAACAAACTAACATAACCTACCTTCTTTTTTGGTATCAGTTCGGTTCAGTAAGGGTGCCAGTTCTAAGCTAAGCTAACCTACTTTTTTTGTAGCTATTATTTTTCTACAGATCCTTTGTGAATCTTGCTGATAATTATAATTATTACTTAAAAGGTTTGTTTACACGGGTCTAACGCGAAATTTATGTATTTATTTTTGATGACCGGTGCAACCCGTGTCAAAACGTCGGTAACAAAGGTAAATACATGAATATTGCGAAAGGCCAGTGTAAACAAATCTATTGTATGTGTACAAAACGTGATAATTTAAAATGGTAGAATAATTATTCTATAAATTATTGATCGTCTGTGACATTATTTGCATATCAAGAGTTGAAGCCAATCAAATCTTTGTATTCAATTACTTGACTATGAAATGTGTCAAACTTACGTCAGGTAGGTCTACTGACATTTTTAGTGTGGAAAATGACATTTAGATCAACCTAACGCCCTAATACGTTACGTAATTCCCCTTCAGGTCAAATGATTTATGGCTTATTTTATTGCGAAACAATTTTAATAATAACAAAATAAAAAACTGGGCAAGTGCGACTTGGACTCGTCCACCCAGGGTTCCGTACAAATTTGTACTTAAAATAACGAATATATTTTTATGATTTAATCACAAATATGCAGTTTTCAGAGTTTTCCCTTTACTTGTAGTATAAGACGATATTATTTGCCAAATTTCATAGTTCAGGTCAACGGAAAGTACTCTATAAATTTTGATTCTCTTGAGAATATTGAATTAAACGTTTTTTGTGGCACAAACGGCCGTATCTTTTCTTATATTAATTTAGTTTTTTTTACATCTTCAAGGGATTGTAGGTCTGAGTATATGGTTTTAATTTCAACTCGATACATCCACGCGTTTCCGAATTAAAGGGTTTTGACCGATAGACAGACAGACGGACAACAAAGTGATTCCATAAGGGTTCCGTCTTTTTTCCTTTACCTACGGAACCCTAAAAACTTCCAAATCAATCAAATTTTTATAATACCTACCTCAAATGTCCGTTTTTCTTTACATTATGAATGGACGACTGAATTACTTTGAAATGGGAGAAAATTGAACAGAAATAACAAATGACCATTAAATTGGTTGGATATGGTTGCATAAGCAGGGTACTGTACCACGAATGCAGTAACGATGCAATTTGCGAGATTCAATGACGGCTGTTGACTGAAGTTGTTTGAAACATTGCACGCGGACATCCCTATTGGCTCGTTTCTACTTATGTTAACGAGGGGCTTAAACTCAGAGCACAAAGACTTTGTGTCTTATACATAATATGTTGTACATACGTATAAGACACAAGTATATTATACAAGAGCGTACTTACAAGTACTCTGTCAATGTCAATTCACAAGTTCTTAAGTAAACAATGTGACATAACTTTGGCCTAGTTGGTCACTTTGACTAAGTATATGTACATACAGTGTCACTACTCCACCTACAAAGACGGCGAGCGTGTTTAAGTCCTTAGAATAACACTTATGTTTATGTACCTATATGAATTCATACGATTATATTGATTGTGTATGTTTTCTGCTAAATAATTCTCAAAAACAAAATAGCCGATTAATCTTTAAAAATTAGCTTTCGTCCGAGTGGGATAGAACATGTTAGTTGCCTTTGATGATTACTAATTAAATTTTATCAGGCTCAGGATTAATTATCGATATGACTTAACTTCCACCTCCTTTTCATACCCTCAAGGAACGATTTCCGAGATAAAAACTACCCTAAATCCTTCCCAGGGTCTCAAACTATTTCCATACCTCGACACATCAGAATCGGTTCTGTGGTTTAATATTTAAGCAACTCGTGTATAAGAAAGGTCTAAAAAGGCGAGTGGTGTGGGTTGCAAATAAAGACACCACGAGCCTTTTTAGACCAAATTACACACCGTTGCATACAATACTTTTTCAAATAAAAAGTAAGTATTTTCAGACTTTTCATATTTTCCCTTAGCAATTGTGCAACTTACCTACGCAATTTTTCAGGAATTCTGTGACTTTCTTCGTGGATTTTTAAAAGAATCTACCTTCCTAACTAGCTAACTACACATTTTCTTCACGAACACAAATAAAATCTTCTTAATTAAGCACCTATAATGTAATCATTTATCAGCTTGAATGTTTTCGTTTTTTTTTTCATTTATTATAAGTTAACAAACAGTAATCACAATGAAAGATACAATTAAGTTCTGGTGATTGTGATACCAACAGCGTTAACTCTATATTACTCAAATAAATCTGTTGTGAATACATCAATGAGATGGAGAGCAAAACAGGAAGAGTCTTCTTTTAAGGTCTATACAATATCCTTTCGTTCTTGAAGTGTGATACAAATCGGTCAGTTTAGAACATTTTTATGTTCAATAGGCAGATAGGTAACATAAAAGATGACATAAGATAAGGCAAGGTAACCAAACAACATCAAATATACGCAGGTACAATACAATACAATACAAATATTCTTTAACGCTCACCAAACGGAGTACATTAAAATAACAACAGTAATTAAGAAAAGAACTAATAAAGTATGTTTAAGTATTACATTCTTATAGTAACTTTAGTGTTTCTTTTTGAAATTTGGCAGCTCTAATGGCCATAATATCAATAGATGCAAAACGATCATTATAAGTATCAACAAGTCTGTGTAATGGTGAGCGTTTACCAGTATTTGTACGGCAAGACGAGGTAACCAATAAGTGATGTTATCTGGGGCAATGCGTTCTGCAGGGAATAACTTATTATGCAGGGGAATACAATCATATCTATTGTGACGTCATTGCGAAATCATACAACATCATAACTTCAAGATTTGTTAGTCTGTATTTAAGGGTAGGGAGTTTATATTTATCTAAGAGTTGATCAGAAGACATACTACTATAACAACATTATTTTGTAATGCATAAAACGCAAATATTTCTTTTGTACATTTTCAAGTGCATTAATATATTTATAGCAATAAAGGGTCCATATACATACACACGGCATATTCAAATTGTGGAAGTAAACATGATTTAAAGATATGAGGGAATCCTGTGTTTACAGTTATATCACTTGTACGCGTAATAGGGGTGCAAAGTTTGTATGGGGAGCAAATCTTTTTTAAAGTGAGAGATTTAAAACTTCGCACTCTCTTTTTAAATAAAACAAAATATGTTTCAGCGTTTTTTGAAATTGCTACCTTAAAGGGGTGAAAACAGGGTTCCAAGTTTGTAAAGGAGCAAATATTTTTTAGTTTTAGTATTTAGTAGCCGCTAGTAGTATAATATATGCATTAGTTATTAAATAAAATTATGACGAATAGCGTTAAGTTGGCAGCACTGGTTTTAATATTAAAATTTTTACATGAACGCGCCAAAGAATGACTACTAAACATAGCATCTGTAATAGTCTGTGGCACCAAGGTGTATCGTTTAGGCGAAAAAACGAAACGCTTATGCGTATCGTTTCAGGGAAAGATGACTTTTCTGCAGACTTATTTCGTATGTCCTTATATTAGTGTTCGTGACTATGTAAATGCTAGATACAAATACAGGAGTAGAAAAACATAAAAAGGTAACAGAATGAGTTACTTTCACATTTCTAATATTAGTATAGGCTTATTTTCAGACATACTCAGCAAATAGAACAAATGGTTTATCCTGAATGTCTTGAATGGATACGACGTACAAAGGCGCACTTAGTCTTTTAAAAGGATATTTTGTGATAACACAATCACACACACACAATCACACACACATCACAATCTCTTGTGTAATTTGTAATAATGTTTCCGTTGTATGTTTGTACGCGCACATTAAGGGCCTTTAATCGGCTTACAAACCGGATTGTCGTAAAATTTGCGAACCACTGCGGAAAATTGTAAGTGATCCCTCATTGTGTGACGAGTCTGACGAGAATGTAGAATACATTGAATAGGAGCGGCAGTAGGTAGATTTGCTTTAATGTCAATAAGGGATCTCATACTTACATACTTACCCAATTCAGGCTTCAAACTACAAATTTACGTTGCGCTGCGCACTACGTAAGCGTGTCCGACGTTTGTTGTCTATACGATAACCACTTCACTTCGCGGACTACGGTGCAGGTAATTAAAATATTCTTATATCTAAGCAAGTTAGAGCTAAGACTGGTTGTGCATCGTATTGCGAATCGTAACTACTAACTATGACACTCTTTGTACACATTTTGAAAAACCCCCCAAAAATCAAAATTTAATACATGTTTTTAAAAATGTTATGTTCGTTGAGAATCGATTAACGGTTGGACCAACTAGTTCGTTTCATCAACGACTACAACTAACAAATTGGCGTGGCGATGTTTCATGTGTCCTGCCGCGCACTGCTATGTCGCAGCGCAGATAGACGGCTCTCACTGCGTTGAATAACGCCATCAATACTGGTTTGATTAATGTTCTTGATGCCAGATTGATGAATTTGAATTAGTAAGGAATTGCTCAGATAAATTGTAGGTATTTGCTGGGGCTAGCTCAGGATCTAAGTCTTGTAAATACCTATGACAAAGATCATCATACAACATTTCTAAACGAATCTATTTAAATATTATTTAGTGCTGACATAGCTTGCATAGTCGTTAGATACCTACTTGTGTTCTTGCTTTGTAGTGAGCAGGTTTTCGACATAGAATTTTGCATAGAACCTCACTAAAGATCACCATGGGGAGTGAGGTCTAAAAGTGGCCCAATAAACCTACCGTGATTTCTGGATAAGCTCTTATAAATATTGAAGAAATGAACTATACCAAGATACGTTTTGATGTTTGAGCTAGAAGGTGTTGTCAGAATTGATAGAGTTTAAGTAAATCTTATTTTCTTCAATATTCAGGACTAGGGACTGATGGCTTGAATGACCCAAATAGCGGATTAAATATACCATGTAAGACTGTATTGTATCGAACTTTAGAACATTTTGGTAGTTATAAAACGGATTAGATAAAAGAAACCTTTTTAAAAGTGGTACAGGAAGGTCATAACTTGAGACTAGCCTATATTTTCAAATAAAAGCGAGTTTCAACGTATCGGTTCCCCAGAGCTTGTAAAAAATTTGAAAGAGCGAGCCCCTCCCATGACAAGTTAGACTCAAAATTGTGTGCTAAATAAGTGAGGAAGAATAAGTTTCTTCTTGATGTTAGGAAGCTGACGCATTTTGTTTAGACACTGAAACTTCTGATAATGGCTTTATAATATTGTAATGTGTCTATGTTTCTGTTAGTTAAATAATATTGAAAACCCGTTCACGTATAGCAGGTATCACTATCATCGTTGTTAGCCTATCGAAACGAATGCCGAGTTCAAGCCTCGTTTTAGACCCAAAGAGATTCGCAAGAGCTTAATAAAGAATTGAGAACCTCACCCGTTGTCACTCCGGAACTCATCTTTATCCTATTTGAGTACTACTCAACGAGTAGGTGCTTAGCTAGGTATGTATGAATGCGACGCCCTTGGAAACGAATGTGGTATGTGTTTCTATGCCATTTTTAATTATACAATGGAGGCTTTACGATTTCATAATTAGAAAAGGTGTGGTTGACCGCAACTGTAAGCACAGTGTACATTGTCAGCTTTATAGCAATTTGTAACTTTGAATGGTTTTAATGTTAAATATGTGTTTTATTTTATCGTATTTTTGTTTATGTTTATGCCTTCCTTAAATAATAGATGTTCTCACAAGGTCTTGGTTCTGTACCAACAATAAATACATTTTCAGGTGACGGCTCAGATGAGCGAAATTTTTTGTGATCCCCTGCTCTGTCAGATTCTAACACAAGTTTTGATACCTACTTCTTTGCTAGAATGTTCATTTAGGGTTGTTTTTGTTAGATAACAGCAGCATATTGCGCAAAGTTTGATAATATGGAATATTTTGGCTGATATTGGCAACAAGACTTTACGGTGCAGTTACTGTTAGGAGGGAATGGCTATAATACGCTGCGTAGAATTCAATATACTACTGTGCAGTGTCAGGAAAAAAAAAAAGAAATTGTTTTCAGTAGTCAAGTAAATTGTAACTAAACGGCTTGATAGTTGCAAAAGAGACTTTTATTGAAGCATTTAAGAAGTGGATTGAAACAATGCGATACTGAAAGCCTGGAGATTTTACTGAAAAGCTGGTTAAGCCTGAACTATAAACACGTCAACCAGCAAAAACCAGGCTTAGAAAAGTCTCAAGACTAATTTTTTTTGCTCTTATATTGAATCTATATCATCGTCTAAGCCCGGATTTGGGCACCAATTATAAGAGTAATATGCTAATATCGTTCTAATATCAGTCTTATTGAATGCTGTTCGTATTTAAAGTAATCTTGCCCAAAACTAATTTAAGCTAACTTAGGCTAATATCGCTTAAATAAATAATAATAAATAAATAAATATTTGTGGACAATCTTACACAAATCAACCTGGTCCCAAACTAAGCAAAGCTTAAACTATGGGTACTAGGCGACGATATACATACTTATATAGATAAATGTATACTTAAATACATAGAAAACATCTAAGACTCAGGAACAAATATTCGTGTTCATCACACCCGGGACCTCCAGCTCCGATGGCAGGGTCACTACCAACTAGGCTAAAGCGGTCGTACGTCTTTTACGTAAGTATTTATTTAAAGATCAATTGACTAGGAAATACGACTAACAGATTTGTTGATATGGTGTAGTAAACATTCATTTGTTCACTCACTGCATTTATATTTTCTAGTTGCCGGTGATCTTAATTTGGTAGGTACTATGACACGGCCGTATGTCAAGTATGGGTCCCTAGTTATCTCCAAAAAACTAGGGAGCTCGTTAGCCATAAAAGAATAATACAATACATGTTTTACTGAAAATCCAGCCCGATTGCCTTGGTCAGAGCTTCGGTAAACATAATAACCCAAAATATCTTAGTCTGGAAATACGTCACGTCACATCACAGTGCTCTGCTCGACGCGTGCTCAAGCATCCGTGTTCAGTATCTATTTGATGTACGAGGCCATGCTTATTGACAAGTGATTTATCGTTGAATGGTAGAATAATTATTCTATAAATTATTGATCGTCTGTGACATTATTTGCATATCAAGAGTTGAAGCCAATCAAATCTTTGTATTCAATTACTTGACTATGAAATGTGTCAAACTTACGTCAGGTAGGTCTACTGACATTTTTAGTGTGGAAAATGACATTTAGATCAACCTAACGCCCTAATACGTTACGTAATTCCCCTTCAGGTCAAATGATTTATGGCTTATTTTATTGCGAAACAATTTTAATAATAACAAAATAAAAAACTGGGCAAGTGCGACTTGGACTCGTCCACCCAGGGTTCCGTACAAATTTGTACTTAAAATAACGAATATATTTTTATGATTTAATCACAAATATGCAGTTTTCAGAGTTTTCCCTTTACTTGTAGTATAAGACGATATTATTTGCCAAATTTCATAGTTCAGGTCAACGGAAAGTACTCTATAAATTTTGATTCTCTTGAGAATATTGAATTAAACGTTTTTTGTGGCACAAACGGCCGTATCTTTTCTTATATTAATTTAGTTTTTTTTACATCTTCAAGGGATTGTAGGTCTGAGTATATGGTTTTAATTTCAACTCGATACATCCACGCGTTTCCGAATTAAAGGGTTTTGACCGATAGACAGACAGACGGACAACAAAGTGATTCCATAAGGGTTCCGTCTTTTTTCCTTTACCTACGGAACCCTAAAAACTTCCAAATCAATCAAATTTTTATAATACCTACCTCAAATGTCCGTTTTTCTTTACATTATGAATGGACGACTGAATTACTTTGAAATGGGAGAAAATTGAACAGAAATAACAAATGACCATTAAATTGGTTGGATATGGTTGCATAAGCAGGGTACTGTACCACGAATGCAGTAACGATGCAATTTGCGAGATTCAATGACGGCTGTTGACTGAAGTTGTTTGAAACATTGCACGCGGACATCCCTATTGGCTCGTTTCTACTTATGTTAACGAGGGGCTTAAACTCAGAGCACAAAGACTTTGTGTCTTATACATAATATGTTGTACATACGTATAAGACACAAGTATATTATACAAGAGCGTACTTACAAGTACTCTGTCAATGTCAATTCACAAGTTCTTAAGTAAACAATGTGACATAACTTTGGCCTAGTTGGTCACTTTGACTAAGTATATGTACATACAGTGTCACTACTCCACCTACAAAGACGGCGAGCGTGTTTAAGTCCTTAGAATAACACTTATGTTTATGTACCTATATGAATTCATACGATTATATTGATTGTGTATGTTTTCTGCTAAATAATTCTCAAAAACAAAATAGCCGATTAATCTTTAAAAATTAGCTTTCGTCCGAGTGGGATAGAACATGTTAGTTGCCTTTGATGATTACTAATTAAATTTTATCAGGCTCAGGATTAATTATCGATATGACTTAACTTCCACCTCCTTTTCATACCCTCAAGGAACGATTTCCGAGATAAAAACTACCCTAAATCCTTCCCAGGGTCTCAAACTATTTCCATACCTCGACACATCAGAATCGGTTCTGTGGTTTAATATTTAAGCAACTCGTGTATAAGAAAGGTCTAAAAAGGCGAGTGGTGTGGGTTGCAAATAAAGACACCACGAGCCTTTTTAGACCAAATTACACACCGTTGCATACAATACTTTTTCAAATAAAAAGTAAGTATTTTCAGACTTTTCATATTTTCCCTTAGCAATTGTGCAACTTACCTACGCAATTTTTCAGGAATTCTGTGACTTTCTTCGTGGATTTTTAAAAGAATCTACCTTCCTAACTAGCTAACTACACATTTTCTTCACGAACACAAATAAAATCTTCTTAATTAAGCACCTATAATGTAATCATTTATCAGCTTGAATGTTTTCGTTTTTTTTTTCATTTATTATAAGTTAACAAACAGTAATCACAATGAAAGATACAATTAAGTTCTGGTGATTGTGATACCAACAGCGTTAACTCTATATTACTCAAATAAATCTGTTGTGAATACATCAATGAGATGGAGAGCAAAACAGGAAGAGTCTTCTTTTAAGGTCTATACAATATCCTTTCGTTCTTGAAGTGTGATACAAATCGGTCAGTTTAGAACATTTTTATGTTCAATAGGCAGATAGGTAACATAAAAGATGACATAAGATAAGGCAAGGTAACCAAACAACATCAAATATACGCAGGTACAATACAATACAATACAAATATTCTTTAACGCTCACCAAACGGAGTACATTAAAATAACAACAGTAATTAAGAAAAGAACTAATAAAGTATGTTTAAGTATTACATTCTTATAGTAACTTTAGTGTTTCTTTTTGAAATTTGGCAGCTCTAATGGCCATAATATCAATAGATGCAAAACGATCATTATAAGTATCAACAAGTCTGTGTAATGGTGAGCGTTTACCAGTATTTGTACGGCAAGACGAGGTAACCAATAAGTGATGTTATCTGGGGCAATGCGTTCTGCAGGGAATAACTTATTATGCAGGGGAATACAATCATATCTATTGTGACGTCATTGCGAAATCATACAACATCATAACTTCAAGATTTGTTAGTCTGTATTTAAGGGTAGGGAGTTTATATTTATCTAAGAGTTGATCAGAAGACATACTACTATAACAACATTATTTTGTAATGCATAAAACGCAAATATTTCTTTTGTACATTTTCAAGTGCATTAATATATTTATAGCAATAAAGGGTCCATATACATACACACGGCATATTCAAATTGTGGAAGTAAACATGATTTAAAGATATGAGGGAATCCTGTGTTTACAGTTATATCACTTGTACGCGTAATAGGGGTGCAAAGTTTGTATGGGGAGCAAATCTTTTTTAAAGTGAGAGATTTAAAACTTCGCACTCTCTTTTTAAATAAAACAAAATATGTTTCAGCGTTTTTTGAAATTGCTACCTTAAAGGGGTGAAAACAGGGTTCCAAGTTTGTAAAGGAGCAAATATTTTTTAGTTTTAGTATTTAGTAGCCGCTAGTAGTATAATATATGCATTAGTTATTAAATAAAATTATGACGAATAGCGTTAAGTTGGCAGCACTGGTTTTAATATTAAAATTTTTACATGAACGCGCCAAAGAATGACTACTAAACATAGCATCTGTAATAGTCTGTGGCACCAAGGTGTATCGTTTAGGCGAAAAAACGAAACGCTTATGCGTATCGTTTCAGGGAAAGATGACTTTTCTGCAGACTTATTTCGTATGTCCTTATATTAGTGTTCGTGACTATGTAAATGGCTGACTATACAAATACAGGAGTAGAAAAACATAAAAAGGTAACAGAATGAGTTACTTTCACATTTCTAATATTAGTATAGGCTTATTTTCAGACATACTCAGCAAATAGAACAAATGGTTTATCCTGAATGTCTTGAATGGATACGACGTACAAAGGCGCACTTAGTCTTTTAAAAGGATATTTTGTGATAACACAATCACACACACACAATCACACACACATCACAATCTCTTGTGTAATTTGTAATAATGTTTCCGTTGTATGTTTGTACGCGCACATTAAGGGCCTTTAATCGGCTTACAAACCGGATTGTCGTAAAATTTGCGAACCACTGCGGAAAATTGTAAGTGATCCCTCATTGTGTGACGAGTCTGACGAGAATGTAGAATACATTGAATAGGAGCGGCAGTAGGTAGATTTGCTTTAATGTCAATAAGGGATCTCATACTTACATACTTACCCAATTCAGGCTTCAAACTACAAATTTACGTTGCGCTGCGCACTACGTAAGCGTGTCCGACGTTTGTTGTCTATACGATAACCACTTCACTTCGCGGACTACGGTGCAGGTAATTAAAATATTCTTATATCTAAGCAAGTTAGAGCTAAGACTGGTTGTGCATCGTATTGCGAATCGTAACTACTAACTATGACACTCTTTGTACACATTTTGAAAAACCCCCCAAAAATCAAAATTTAATACATGTTTTTAAAAATGTTATGTTCGTTGAGAATCGATTAACGGTTGGACCAACTAGTTCGTTTCATCAACGACTACAACTAACAAATTGGCGTGGCGATGTTTCATGTGTCCTGCCGCGCACTGCTATGTCGCAGCGCAGATAGACGGCTCTCACTGCGTTGAATAACGCCATCAATACTGGTTTGATTAATGTTCTTGATGCCAGATTGATGAATTTGAATTAGTAAGGAATTGCTCAGATAAATTGTAGGTATTTGCTGGGGCTAGCTCAGGATCTAAGTCTTGTAAATACCTATGACAAAGATCATCATACAACATTTCTAAACGAATCTATTTAAATATTATTTAGTGCTGACATAGCTTGCATAGTCGTTAGATACCTACTTGTGTTCTTGCTTTGTAGTGAGCAGGTTTTCGACATAGAATTTTGCATAGAACCTCACTAAAGATCACCATGGGGAGTGATGTCTAAAAGTGGCCCAATAAACCTACCGTGATTTCTGGATAAGCTCTTATAAATATTGAAGAAATGAACTATACCAAGATACGTTTTGATGTTTGAGCTAGAAGGTGTTGTCAGAATTGATAGAGTTTAAGTAAATCTTATTTTCTTCAATATTTAGGACTAGGGACTGATGGCTTGAATGACCCAAATAGCGGATTAAATATACCATGTAAGACTGTATTGTATCGAACTTTAGAACATTTTGGTAGTTATAAAACGGATTAGATAAAAGAAACCTTTTTAAAAGTGGTACAGGAAGGTCATAACTTGAGACTAGCCTATATTTTCAAATAAAAGCGAGTTTCAACGTATCGGTTCCCCAGAGCTTGTAAAAAATTTGAAAGAGCGAGCCCCTCCCATGACAAGTTAGACTCAAAATTGTGTGCTAAATAAGTGAGGAAGAATAAGTTTCTTCTTGATGTTAGGAAGCTGACGCATTTTGTTTAGACACTGAAACTTCTGATAATGGCTTTATAATATTGTAATGTGTCTATGTTTCTGTTAGTTAAATAATATTGAAAACCCGTTCACGTATAGCAGGTATCACTATCATCGTTGTTAGCCTATCGAAACGAATGCCGAGTTCAAGCCTCGTTTTAGACCCAAAGAGATTCGCAAGAGCTTAATAAAGAATTGAGAACCTCACCCGTTGTCACTCCGGAACTCATCTTTATCCTATTTGAGTACTACTCAACGAGTAGGTGCTTAGCTAGGTATGTATGAATGCGACGCCCTTGGAAACGAATGTGGTATGTGTTTCTATGCCATTTTTAATTATACAATGGAGGCTTTACGATTTCATAATTAGAAAAGGTGTGGTTGACCGCAACTGTAAGCACAGTGTACATTGTCAGCTTTATAGCAATTTGTAACTTTGAATGGTTTTAATGTTAAATATGTGTTTTATTTTATCGTATTTTTGTTTATGTTTATGCCTTCCTTAAATAATAGATGTTCTCACAAGGTCTTGGTTCTGTACCAACAATAAATACATTTTCAGGTGACGGCTCAGATGAGCGAAATTTTTTGTGATCCCCTGCTCTGTCAGATTCTAACACAAGTTTTGATACCTACTTCTTTGCTAGAATGTTCATTTAGGGTTGTTTTTGTTAGATAACAGCAGCATATTGCGCAAAGTTTGATAATATGGAATATTTTGGCTGATATTGGCAACAAGACTTTACGGTGCAGTTACTGTTAGGAGGGAATGGCTATAATACGCTGCGTAGAATTCAATATACTACTGTGCAGTGTCAGGAGAAAAAAAAAGAAATTGTTTTCAGTAGTCAAGTAAATTGTAACTAAACGGCTTGATAGTTGCAAAAGAGACTTTTATTGAAGCATTTAAGAAGTGGATTGAAACAATGCGATACTGAGAGCCTGGAGATTTTACTGAAAAGCTGGTTAAGCCTGAACTATAAACACGTCAACCAGCAAAAACCAGGCTTAGAAAAGTCTCAAGACTAATTTTTTTTGCTCTTATATTGAATCTATATCATCGTCTAAGCCCGGATTTGGGCACCAATTATAAGAGTAATATGCTAATATCGTTCTAATATCAGTCTTATTGAATGCTGTTCGTATTTAAAGTAATCTTGCCCAAAACTAATTTAAGCTAACTTAGGCTAATATCGCTTAAATAAATAATAATAAATAAATAAATATTTGTGGACAATCTTACACAAATCAACCTGGTCCCAAACTAAGCAAAGCTTAAACTATGGGTACTAGGCGACGATATACATACTTATATAGATAAATGTATACTTAAATACATAGAAAACATCTAAGACTCAGGAACAAATATTCGTGTTCATCACACCCGGGACCTCCAGCTCCGATGGCAGGGTCACTACCAACTAGGCTAAAGCGGTCGTACGTCTTTTACGTAAGTATTTATTTAAAGATCAATTGACTAGGAAATACGACTAACAGATTTGTTGATATGGTGTAGTAAACATTCATTTGTTCACTCACTGCATTTATATTTTCTAGTTGCCGGTGATCTTAATTTGGTAGGTACTATGACACGGCCGTATGTCAAGTATGGGTCCCTAGTTATCTCCAAAAAACTAGGGAGCTCGTTAGCCATAAAAGAATAATACAATACATGTTTTACTGAAAATCCAGCCCGATTGCCTTGGTCAGAGCTTCGGTAAACATAATAACCCAAAATATCTTAGTCTGGAAATACGTCACGTCACATCACAGTGCTCTGCTCGACGCGTGCTCAAGCATCCGTGTTCAGTATCTATTTGATGTACGAGGCCATGCTTATTGACAAGTGATTTATCGTTGAGCATTCACCTCGTTATTCTATTCTATAGGACACCATATTTTTAACCGACTTCAAAAAAGGAGGATGTTCTCAATTCCGTTGTATCGTCACTTGAAATATGAATTAATGTAACCGCCAAAATGGCGAAATTGATTTATATCCTTATACAGTTCGACCGCAAAATCTGGTGTACTGTCGGTTGGGTATTTAAAATTACGATATCTCATTTCGTAACCAAAATAGCCCTTTTTCTTATTTTACCGTCTTTTTAGGGTTCCGTAGCCAAAATGGCAAAAACGGAACCCTTGAATCTATGAGTCATGTATGTCCGTCCGTCCGTCCGTCCGTATGTCACAGCCGATTTACTCGGAGACTATAAGCACTACAATTTTAAAATTTGGTAGGAACGTATATACTATGAACCGCTACGTAAAAGTGATGTGAAATTACAAAAAAATATTCAATTAGGGGGGGGCGGGGCACTCCCATGTAACCGGTGGATGAATAAAAAAATTTCAACACACATAGTCGTGTGGGGTATCGATGGATATGCCTTTAAAAATGATATAGAGGTTTCTAAAAAACTTTTCCATTTAAGTCAACCGTTGGTGAGATATTAGCTGTCAAAGTCATAGAATGTGTGTCCCCCCCCCCCCCCCCCTCTAATTTCCAAACTATGAAGTTTAAAATTCTGAAAAAAATTGAGGTGGTGTACATTAGTAAATATTTTCAAAGATTTTTAGTTTGAACAATATACACTTTACGGTTCACGAGTTTTTCGCTTAAAAACTGTTTTGTCCAAAGAAAAGCTCGTAAGTGCCGTGAGTTCCCTACGAAGATACGACTTTTTTAGATTCAATGTATTGGATAGTGATTTTAAATGTGGACTAGTAGGTGTTGGTACGGAACCCTTCATTGTGCCTGGTCCGACACGCACTTGGCCGGTTTTTTTTAATGTATAGCATATTTTTTATATATTACTTAGGTTGAGGTTAATGTGAGGAAAGATGTTCGATGGTATTTTAATGTTCTGACCAAAGTTGAAAAAAAGCCATTAACATCTGGGTTAACACAAAATGTCAATTGTATCATGGATTCACAAAAAACATCGTCAGAGTATATATGAATTACGAACAAATATATTAATAATACAGTCAACCACAATTCAAAAAAATGTAGCGCCACAAATAAAAAAATAAACAATAAAAACAATTTCAATAACAATAAGACGGTATCTACAATGGCAAATACATAAGATGTACTTAATTAAAATGCAAAAAACACTTCAATAATAACTAGGTTAACCTAAGTTAAAGTACTCAAAAGTCAAAAGATAATAATTTATTTACAATGCTGGTCATTTTATTGTTAAAATACAATTTATTTATGTCACAATTATTAAAAATAACAAGTAGCGTTGAAATGTATCACTTTCATGCCATTTTTTGAGGCATTTGCAAGAACTTGAATTAAATTGCGGGCTACCGAAGTTAGATAAATATGATCAAATGCAATCTAATGAAAATAGTATGCAAGTAGATAAATCTGTAGCTAATTTTATAAGTGTGAGATTGAGAAACTTATTAGTATGTAGATAACTACATAAGGATAATCCATAAGGATATCTTGTTGTGTTTGCAGGTTGCTTGTGCTTGTTCATTAGAATCAATCAACACCATTTATAGAACTAAAATTAAATAAGATTTATATATTGCACGAGCACGGCTTGCCTGATAGAAAGCAAACGCCGTGGCCAATTTGCGCTTTGGACTGTGTAAGAGTTCTAAGCACGCAACCGGGCCATTGATGTGCGTAATTATAAAACTCGCGCGCTCTGGATGCAAGCGCACCGAGCCTATAGTTCAAAGTCTATAATATGGACAAGTGCTAACATTTTTAATTTCCATTGTCATAAAATGTAAGAACTAATATATACGTAGATGAAATACACATGGAAATTCAAGTAACAAATATAAATTTTATTTAAACCCACTTAGTTTAGACAGTTAGCCTGGTCAATTTAATTCGCAAAGATAGCTATCTCAAATGTTAAGATTAACTGTTTATATAAAGCTAATAAGAAGGAAATTTTCCTCTTAAACGTTCACTTACTAGTTTCACGGTTGTTGGAGCTTTTAAAGTGGGTGTATATACAACTTTAAACTTCAAAATAGGTAAAGTTCAAATTCCACTTCAACAGAATGGAAGTAATTCGGAAGATTCTATGTAATGTAAGTTGTAATTTTAAGTTTTTGTTGGATATAAACTTTGCTCTAATCAATGTATGTGGAAGTGCTTTCGCTTTTCACCTCGCGAGAGCTTATAAGACGTGTAAGGAGAAGACTGAAAGCTTTCTGGAAAGGGCCTTTTAGGGCAGAAAAGCGAACTTTAACAATATTTTCCCATTACTTTGTTCCTTAAATATGTATACGCATTAAGCAACATCGTGCTAGAAATATCATTTCTAAAAAAGAAATACTTCTTGCTTACTAAAACTTTATGTGATGACCACATTTACAGCTCGCGAAATCGAATGTACTTATATTATTATTAAATAAACGTATTTAAATGACATATACTTGTTATAAAAGAGAAAGGGTAGCCTCGAGTACCTTTGCCACATACAATGAAGGGATAAATTAACTACGAAATAACGAATCAAGCCGTCGTTTATCATGCTATCGCGCGACCATCATAAACCCTCAGGACTGAAATCCATACTTTCATACTAATATTATAAATGCATAATTTTGTCTGGCTGTCTGTTACCTCTTCACGCTTAAACCGCTGAACATATTTAAATGAAATCTAGTATGGGGATAGTTGGAGTCCCGAGGAAGGACATAAGATACTTTTTATACCGGAAATTATCCCTTAAGGGGGTGGTAGTTTTTACAGAAGAGCGATGACTATGTAAGCGCCTGATATAAAAAAGAGCAATAAAATTCTCTCGCTATGAAAGAGTTCTACGCAGGCGGAAGTCGCAGGTAAATGCTAGTGAAATATATTTTGTTATTATAAATATGACATTAAATTCAGCGTGACACTTTCAACTTTGCCTTTTTTTCAATGTTCCATTTTAAATTTTACCCTACAATTTCCTTTCCTCCTGCCAGAAATGGACAAAGGTGGCGTCACATCCAGTCAAGTCTTGAAAAGCACTGGCAGTGCACTGAATGTACTCTGCCTCACCACTCAAAATTCCGCAGATTTTCGCGTAGTGCACGGTGCACAGTGTTGATCTTAAGTTTTAGTAAGTATATCCAAGTTGCAAATTTGGATAAACATTATCCAACTAAATATAACATGCTAATGGACAAAATTACATCTTGCTTTGCGATTAAAGCCTTTTTAGTGTTGGTTCCTGCAGACCTATTTAAGTCGTCGTGTTCAAATACCTACCTAAACGATATCAATGCAGCGAGTAGGTACCTAGTCGCAGGATTTATTGCAGCAGGGGTATTCTAGATTTAGCGCAAAAAAGAGTCAATGCGAATGTTTGGAAACTGGAATTTCATATATATCCATTTCCCACACTGATGAAAAAATGCTAATAAATACAAAAAACCACTAACAATAATGACAATAACCTCACACGTGTTTCGCCTGTTTCGAAGGCATCATCAGGAAATTTTGGCAGGATATATTGCTTGCGCTACGTCCGCCGAGCAAAACACACTTAGCAATGTCATACTCGTACGCTCGTGCGTAGCTAATATCTTACTCCTGCGAGATAAGTAAATTAAGTAGAAATGTCGTCGTCAAGGTAGGTCGGACGCCGTCGGTTTCACTTTTGAAATAAAGCTTAAGAATCACAAGAAATCCGTTAAACTGCCGCCCCTTTCAAATGTTCTGTAATTGCCGTCTCGATTTCCACAAAATATTCCCCATCCCTTGTTAGACGGTTCTAGTTTGGTGGTTGTGAAGTGAATCACACAACTATCTCTTTGATCAGATATGTTACTTTTATGCTGTGTGACTAGTGACATGTCTGCAGCTAGCAGATCATTAAATTTGCGATTTATCTACTTCGAAATCAAAATCGGCTTGTAAAGATTTGTTACCGAAGATTATTTTATTTTTGTAAGTAATCTGCCAACTGTTCTTCTATGAAACCATGGGAAGTTTCACCAAATTCTTTAGCAGCAGTTTTTGAATAACCGGTATTATTATTCGCCCCCACGCGTTTTCTTCCACGTCCTCTTGACTTGACATTAACGCGGCCTCTGAGATTTTGGCCCTAATGAGGTTCAGTATCAGTCAGGCAAAAGTTATGTCTTTTCTCACAGCATGAGCGATGTGGGTGTGAGGCTTTTTGTAATACCACTTCTCAAGGGGCATTGAATTGATTTATTAATACTACAGCACCGGCCATCCAAACCAATTCTATGGTCCCTAAATGACTATTATAAAATATGGAACACGCATTAGTACTGGCTGTTTATTCTACAGAAACTCATTTATGGATTCCACAACGGTTCAGCATAGAATAATAAATACGAACATTTAAAAAACCCCTGTTATTAAATTTGATAGCGGAGGCAATGTTAGTGTGATCATAATACATATAACTGGCCCAAGAACTTTTTAAAATTACGCCTAGTGGATGCTTACTTATTGGTCCGTGTCGCCAAATCTGGACGTATGGTAAATCAGTCGTCATCTTCACAGGCGCTGGAAGTGTAGCCTCTAGTGGAGGAAATATTAAATTCCTATTAATTCCAGAACATGATCCCGAAAATTACGCATTCGTAAACGCAGTATTCAACGGCCTGTATATCGATTATTAAAGTATAGAATCCCTTCCATAGTTTTAATGGACGGTATTGCGGTTGGTGCCGCGCCCAAGGCTCGTCGGTTCGCTGACTGACGCTAGCGTAATATATATCCTACTACGTTTGCACTACTACTAATTCAAACCAATACCTGCAGAGGAAGAAATCATGTTTTACGACGATAAGCCTAATTTAATTGTAAAAGATATTAGACATTTTTACAAATATTTGTATATGTTGCGGATCGAAAAACATTTTCGAAGACTTTATTTTTATTTACTTTGGTAATATCACAGTACCTATTTTAATTCTTCGTAATAATTTATGACTGTCGACACGAATACTCGTTCAGTGTCGACTCACAGGACATGTTCTGAGTTTAGCCCGAGCACCAGCTGGCGCACAGTCATCGTGTTCTACATACATTCATCAAGCACCACCATGGCTTTCGTAGGTAACAGAAGTTACATTTTAAGGATACTGTTAGAAGCCACAAGCAAAATACTAGGTCCGCATTTCCATTCGTCTTCATTCAAAGAACATTTGTCTCTACGATATCGCTTTATTTTCATATCTCTGTAATTTTTTTACCTAGATATATATTATAGAAATCGAGTTCTGTAACATCTGCACGGACATAGTAATCAAAAACATGTGAACACGACGTTTAGGGCATAAGGTTGGTCAGATATTTTTGAACCTTTGAGAACGTATATACGAAATCGGACTTAGGGCGGGTTGCACCAACTTACGAATACAAACCGATCAACGTTAAATATGGCGCCAGCAGCTGTCATCCCATAAAAAGGTGTCAAGCATCCAAGTTTTAGATTTATAATAGGTACTATATATACATAAAATAAAGTCTTCCGATATACGCCTAGATTATTTTAAATCTAGTTTTTTAAAGCATAAACTTAAAAAAAAAGTAAATCCACCCCATTTGTGCAAACATTACAAAAATACGTTAGCCAGAAAACTGCAACAAAATTAATAGACTGCAGTGGCGTTGTTGATTCCACCAATTTATGATGAGCCTCGCAAACGCTCGAAAATGTTACTAGAAAATTGTAGTAAGTAGGCGCCAATGTTTATTAGGGTTCATGTGCGAGTGGTCGCTCTCGGTACCGTTTTATTTTGATTCAGTCAGCGAATCTCATGTCCCTCCCTCAAAATGCGGTTGTTCTGGAGTGCTCGCGTTAGGCGAGATTCCCACGTTAACCTGGCAGTTTTTTTTAACTTATGTTATTTCGTAAAACTGTCTTTTAGCGATTTTAATTTTTACGTCAACATGATTTTCCAGTGAATTTCAAACTGTTTTAAAAATATTCCGTCACCATGTACACATGAAAACAGTATGAATTAAGTAAAATAGAAAGATAACTTCGCGGGTGCTGCTTGCATGTAAACAAAAATTCCTGCGAACCTAGTTACTTAGTTAAACAAACCAGACAAGTGCGAGTCAGACTCGCCCACCGAGTGTTCCGTACTTCCCTATTGATTACGTAATTTACATATATATACTATACTTTTATAATTCTTTCGTGTACTTGTAGTTTAAGACGATATTACTTGCTGTACGTATTTGAAATAATTATGTATGTTAGGAATAATTTATACAATTTCCCATCAAACACTGATAAGTTAATAACCACCAGAAACACTGGAAAACTCAAAATAACTTTTTACAGACTAGTAAAGGCGAAAAAGTCGTTCTTCTCAAATTGAATAAAATTCCAAGACACATCACTGAACTTACGGATTCTACATTTAAATCTGTATTGTGTTCTTTAATTGAGATGTGCAATAGAGTATTTGTATTGTAACCCGATTTACAGTTCACGACAAACTTTCTACTCAATAAAATGGTTTCAGGTTCAGCAAAATAAAAGTAAATCTGTAAAGTTGGAATGTCCTATTGCAGAGAACACTTAGCGAACAACGTATCCGTACTCAAAGCGATCGTGCCAACATCCCTGCTCTGCGGTATCTTGGGCAAAGCCCAAGTTGATCAGTAGTATTTAAGGCTAGAAACTGGTTTACCCATGTTTTGTCGACATTCTATTGCATTTTCTCAATTTCATTTATTCCAAATTTTCATTAATTCAAATCGATAGAATAAGTAGTTCTTGAGGTATTTAGCGATGTGACAGACAGACCGACAAAGTTGCACCATTGTGTTCCTTATTTACCTTATTAGTATGGAACCGAAAAAAGAGGAAACTGCATTTTCGGAAACCTACGTTTTGAAATAAATAAGCATAAAGAGTATATTCATACGTTTTTATCATAGTGATAATGATAAATGAGCCCTAATGTAACATCGCGTCATTATAACGACTGTCAGTTATTATGCTAAAATGACGCGAATATTATTTTTTCGCCAGTATTTTCGCTTCTTAATGGAATCGCTTACGTCTTCTAGCTTAGGGCAGCCATTACCTGAAATGTTTTAGATTGATTTTCACATTTTTTCCTTGCTTTTGAAAATTTGAATGGTTTAAAGTTGATACCGTAGATATCTAACGACTTAATAACACGAGTTGAAAATAATAATGTATAATTACTTTTTTAGAGTTCCGCACCTAGAGGGTGCAAACGGAGCCCTATTGCTGTCACTCACTCGTCCGTCTGTCCGTTTGTCCTTCGTCTGTTACACAAGTTTTACAGCCAAACAGTTAAAGCTACAATCTTTTAATTTTCACAGTACTCATCTTGTTGACTCAAACCCATACAAATTATCAAAAAATGTTTTCAAGGTGGGCTCCCAGACAGCTAAAGGGGGGAGCAAGAAAAAATTTATCTACTCCATCAAGTGGGGTATCTTTGTTTAAATCCCGTCGAGTAGATAAATACTGTATTTTTTGTTTTCAATAATATTGGAAGACAAAGGAACGCGAAGCCAGTAATTTCAACCTTTTTTAGAAAAGTATGTCCCGATAATTTTTTTGACTTTCGATTGACCTATGAACTTGAAATTTGGTGATAATGTTTATTTTTATGTATATTTTACCAACAAATAGGAACATATTGAATTACCAGATTTTTTTTTTGAAAGTCTCAAAACTTAATTTTGCGGATGGTTCGGAACCCTAAATATACGAAGTCTGACACGCACTTGGCCGATTTTTCTATTACACTGTCCATGTTATTGCGTGGGAAGCGAAGAATTGGCAAACACAATTCACTAACTTTGTTATTATTTCTGTTTCCACGCTTGTTTACTTACGAAACGAAAAAATTAAGAAAAGGTCTCGGGATAAAACTGCTGAATATTTTCAGTGTTCGCGAGAGTAAATGTACCGTTTAATTTAATGGCCTTGTTCAAGAAAACATTTCGACATAAGGAAGGATAAGAAGGGGGAATCGTTTTAGGGTTCTGTATCCGAAGGGTCCAAACGGAACCCTATTGCTGTCACTCACGCGTCCGTCCGTCCGTCTGTCACACAGGTTTTACAACCAAACGGTTGCAGCTACAGCAATAAATGCCCTGACTGGGATTCTAACCTGGGGCCTAGTGCTTAGTAGGCAGGATCACTAACTAAAGTAGTTGTCAATTTATAGATCTTATCCGTTACTTTCTTATAGGTTCCACCACAATATGTAATGATATAAGAAAACACGAAATTCAGTAATTCCAAAAAAGTATGTCGGTAAGATTTATAGCTAGACTTAAATCTTTGGAGGAACCTTTTAGCCCTTCCGCGAATAATTGCGGTCAGGTTAATGAGTTTCCGTTTCCCATTTTTAAGCCGAGGTGGAGTGCTCGTTAATAAGACCAAAGTGTGTGTAAGGTGTGTACGAGTATAACATGCTGATTATAATGTTAGAGTAAACAAGCCGAGCGTAGAAACGTGCAGGTATTCCACTCGTGATATTTGACAGAGGGGAACACTCTCTTAAACAGAGACATTGATATGGAGATATGTCCCCTTTTGTCAAATATCGCAGAAATATACAAATGCAAATTATACCTTAATCATATTTTAAGAGATATTGGACAGTATTATATAATAGTAGTTTATGCAACTGATACATAATGAGAGGTCTTAAAACACGAGTGTGGTTTTATGAAACGAGCGTCAGCGAGTTTCATAATAGGATCACTCGAGTGTTTTAAGGCCTAATTATTTACAGTTGTATACACTACTTTATCTACATCCATACATTAAATCCTCTTTCATGTGTTGAGCCACCATTGCGTTGAAAGTGCAGGAGTTCGAGTTCGTGAGCTCGTTGAAGTCTTTTTGAGCTCGAGCCTGTATCGTAATGGGCGGAGAAGGCCATAACGATACCGTTTTTGATGCTGTTATGGCCATCTCCGCCCCGGACCGGCGCGATATTGTAGTTGGTCCATACCTACACTTTTTGAGCACATAAAAGAGGATTTACTGCATGGGTGTAGATAAAAGCGTTTTATGACATTGAGTTCAAATTATTCTAGAATAATATTTTCTATTTCTAAACTTTAAAATTTTGTCTAACCTGAATTTAAATAATGTATAAACCTAGATCTAAGACGTATTTCTAATGTACTGTATGTTAATGGAATAAATATTGTTGGCTTTGACTTTGAATACCGGGCCGGAGGGATGAATACGTAACGTTTTGGACCGTGTGTATTAAGGCAGATTTAAATGTAATTTTCGTAGAAAACATCTCAGAACTACCTAGCGTAAGTTGGACACGTCCCGTAATCAACTATAAAGTCATCAGTTGTCTAAAAAACATGGTTGGTTATCATTTAATCTCCATAAGAGTAAAATTACTGTTGTTACTAATATTTGAAGAATTGTAAACATTTAGATTTCTATAAAAACATGTAATTCACCTAATGTTGTGCTAAACCGACATTTTTATTGAATTGAGTAGATTTAGTTATCACAGATTACCTATAATAGGAGAGTGGGAGCCACTCACTAACACTCTACAAACGGGAGGTTTCCTGGACAGATTTATTTATGCCTCAATGAATAGATGGTCCCACTTTAGGTAGATGCCACGACCGCGATTGATGCCATCGCCAGAGCTTACGGAGCAATTATGGCTACTGAATATATTCGAGGGACTAGTATGGTCAATGAATTTTAGAATAGTATATTATGCAACTGGTGTATAAGAAGAGTATAAAAAGGCGAGCGGTGTGGGTTGTGATGTGAGCCTTGGCGAACATCGCAATTAAATACACCACGAGCCTTTTTATACCAGTTATACACCGTTGCATAAAATACTTTTTCTACGACTCATTTCAAATAAAAAGTAAGGATTTTTCAAACTTTTCATGAGCCATATTTTTCCTTAGTAATTGTGCAACTTACCTACGCATTTTTTTCAGTAATGCTATATAAATATGGTAAACGTGGATTTTTAAAAGAATCAACGTACCTACACATTTTCTTAATGAACACAAAAAACATTTTATTTAAGTAATATAATCATTTAACAGCTTGAATGTTTTCGTTTTCAATTAGGAATTTGGTGGGAAATCAAAAATATGATACTTTGTTTATGGTTTGTTTTTCTTTTAATTTGCAAGTCTTGGTATCCGACCTAAACTGAATTCAAATCCGGATCGAATGTTAACTGTTTCGTTTTCATAAATGTATCCAAAAATAGATAAAACTTGTTAAACAACACAAAAAAGATGAGAAATGCGTGTATTTATATTAGTAAATAATATATTATGCATTAATAAATACATAAAAATTATAACAAAGTTGCGTTAAGTTGGCAGCACTGATTTTAATCATAAAAGTTTCACTTGAACGCACCAAAAAAAAAAAAAAAAATTTTTTTAAAATTTAAATCTGTTTATTGCAAAAAATAATCCAATCGTAAATAACAATATGGGTGCTTAATCTAAATATAAGAAGATTATGTGCGCCCAGCGTTCCGCTTACAGTGCGGTAGCTAAACAGGTGTTAATCAACAAGTTGACGCGGTAGGTATTCATTGTAGTTATGTTTGAGTCGCAGTAGGTACATTATCCCCATCGGGTTGTTTTATGAAGTACAGTTTTACTATAGAATGAGCTTGCTTAGTGTTTTTACAAGTACTAATTTTATTGATTATATCTATAGGTAGGTTATTAATTACCGAGGGAAGGATGCACCTCCAGTGTCTCTTTCCATATACATTGTTACACTTAGGAATTTTATATGTAGGTTGGTTTGACAGCTGACGCAGATTACCAGGTCTATTATATTTCTCTAACAGTTCAATTTTGTCTTTATATTCTGATGCAATCGTGACTTGTAATTTATCAAAAATATTTAGGACTTTACAATGGTTGAATAACTTATCATAGTTATTTTTATATTTATGTTTAATTTTTAATGGGACAATTGTTTTTAATATTCTTAGTTGTAGTCTATATATATTACTTAAATAACTTCTATAAGTCCTACCATAGCTTGACAAACCATAACTAATAACAGAATCTGCTAGTGACAGGTACAGTAGTCTTAGTACGTTATATGGCATTTTACATTTTAGTATAGTTAGCTTTGCTAATATAGCTCTAAGTTTGTTACATACATGATCAACATGTGCTGCCCAGTTAAGCTTGTTATCAATTTTTAAACCTAGGTAGGTATGGCATTGTACAATTTCTCAGGGTTTACAAGCACAGTTGAGTTTATTTTGAGAGTGCATACAGTTGTGTTCATGGGCAATGACAAGTGGCGATTGACCAGTACTCTTTAGGTATGGCGAGTGGATATGCATTACTTTGGTTTTTTGATAGTTTAGGGATAAGCCGACGTCATGTGCCCAGTTACAAAGAATGACTACTTTACATAGTATTTGTAGTAGTCTGTGGCACGCCAACTCTGATTTAATTTTTCGTTAAAGTAGGGTGTAAGGAGTGTTTTTGGGCAATAGATTAGATAGACTTTTTACAGAATAAATAAGTATGTATTTATATTAGAGTTCATGATTGCGTAAGTCGCGAAAAAAGTACAGGAGTAGAAAAAATATATTACTAGTGGCTCTGTGAGCTGTAGACATCATAAGTGAATTTTTTTATCATTTCCAAAATAAAAAAAGATTTATTATGAATATCGAACCTGCTAACAAAATATCACGAGAATCGGTTGATAAATGCGACCTGTAGAGGAGAACAAACCGAAATTCGCCCGCAGAATCTTACAAAATCATTGATAATTTTTTTGGAAATTCCAAAAACCGTCTCGACAAAAAAATTCTATATAACTATCGAACCTGCTCATGAAATTTCACGAGAATCGGTTGAGAATTGCGACCTGTAGACGAGAACAAACGGAAATCAGAACATACGAAAGCATTTTTGTCGAAGCTGAAGCAGAGACCTTCGTTTCACTCGGTCAAAAAATTAAATTGGGAAAAAAACGAAAACTTAGTGAGTATATTTAAGTGTTAACTTTAAGCTTTATTGCACGATACAAATTGTAGACTTATTAGTTCTTGGATTAGTTATTATAGGTACCCCTTTACATTTACAGATTCGATGGCCGGCATGTCTAGGAACAGTTTCTATCATGTATTACTTACTCATTGTATAGGTGCAACACACAGAATGTAATAGGTAGAGTAAATTTTAGCGACAAACAAAATGCTCCCCGTCCGTTTACAATATGCAAATGTGGCTACCCTAACTAAAGTAAAATAGCTCGTCGGAGGACGCAGTGGCTTCCTTCGTCGAGAACGGAGCCGGTTGCAGAATTAAACGGATATTTTTATGAAGCGAGGGCTATTTTGTGTGAGTTTTATTGTGCTACCGTCAGTGTTTTCTTACCTGTAAAATAATGAAAGATCCTTTCAACAATTTTAATAAAAGTTTTTATTGTTAGTGGTACTAAGATTTGTACATAAAAATAATATCAACTTCCCAGTGTGCTAAATACAACATTTTACTTTTCAATGTAGGTGTGTGAATAGGTACCTAGTTTTCAAATAAAAAATGTCTAGAAGATTTTAATAGAAGCTTTGGCCTTCAAACTCATTAATCACAAAATGTAAGAGGATTTTTCATGTTTATGACTAAAATGTTATTATTTACACATTACTTACTACCTATCTACTATAAATAAAGGTTATTGGATAGTTTAAGGACGTTCTTTCTCTTGTGTTTTATACTTACTGTCTGTTAACTACACCAGTACAATTTATGTAAAGAAATCTCTTTTCAGATCATGAAAGGGATAGCTATAAACTTTAAAGTAGGTACTTAAACGTAATTTGTTTAAATGAATTGTACTGGTATTAATGAACAGAGTATATTATACTTTTTTACAAAATATTTTTTGGTGTATGTTCTATTATTCGTGTTAATATAACATGGAAGTTAACTTAAGACGAATAATAGAATAGTTACTTGTTTTATTTTTAGGAAGCGCTTAGTACCTAATCACATAAAAAGTGAAGCGTTGACTTTTCAACTTCCGGATTTTGAGAACGTTTTGATCTACAATCACGAAATCGAGATGTATGGGTAACTGGGAACCAATCACTCTTTTTAATTTGACAAAGGATTAGGTACAATGACAATGAACTATGGTCAACAAAATATCAGGTTGAATATTCCACTGGGACACAGTTGCAATTACCTATTACGGGTATTGACACTTACAAAGCTAGTTAGTAGATAACAATATTTGAATATAAATGGAATGTAGGTAATAAAGATGGTTGTCATGGCGTCCCCCGACAACTATTAAAATTAATGTAATTCAGTAACAATAGATATATGCGACAATCATGAAAATTACTTATGTTAAAATGCTGATAATCATCTGGTCAGTTTTCAATCTTATACGATAAACGCAACTAAAAGCTCGATATTATTATGGTTGTAATAAAATGAAATATATATGTTCATAACAAAGTTATGCTTTGTGCTTGCATGAGGAACAATCAAGAACAACCACAAATAAAAAAAACAGGTATTGTGTGTGTGTGTGTGTGTGTGTGTGTGTGTGTGTGTGTGTGTGTGTGTGTGTGTGTGTGTGTGTGTGTGTGTGTGTGTGTGTTACATGTATGTTTTCATTGGTATGTACCGCCTGTATTCACTAACTATAAGACATGAAACTTAACTATCCTCTGTTAAATCAAATGCATTTTGTCCCACGCTTACAAACACAAAGGTCCAAGTATTAGGAAAAGATAAACTAATTGTAACCACATTTTAGCAAAAATAGGTAACCAGCTTAACTGTGTCAATATTACCCGTCCGGGATAATCCTCCAGCAGGTGAATCACGTAACTTTATGTACTAACGGTAGATATTAGATTTTACTGTCAATTTTGAAGTATAAATGTATGAGGTGACAATTAAAATTTGACATTAAAATCTACCTAACGGTAGTAAAAAAGTTACGTGATTACCCCGCTGCTCCTATAGTACCAACGGACGCATGGTTAATGCATTTTCACATTTTTATGGTAAACTAGTAAAAACATCATGTCAAGTTAAAAATCTTTTTACGTATATATAGAAATTATTATTTATTCATCTATTTATTTATGCATACATAACACAGCATTACAATAACGTCTTATAACTAAATACACATAAAAACATGTTAAAACACTGGACTGGATTTTGTCCCTCGCCTCACAAAAACTCGAGCTACTGACACACAGACGCCCATTAATTAGGTACCTCTATTAATAGAAAGGATATGAATGGAAAAATGATGAGTTACAGATATGTATGGAAGGTCAAGTGAATGATGACTAACCAATTTACAATACCTAACAATAAACTTTTATTCAAATACTCTGTCTGTACAAAATTATAGCACACCTCAATAAAAGCATAAAATAGTTCACAACAGAGCTATATAAAAACAGAGCTACAAATGTACAGTACAGCAGGCGGTAAAAATATACTTGAGCAAAAACTGTTTAAAGTTCCCAAAAACCTTAGAATATTTTCCTATTAATTAAGAATTTATTTTATTTGCATAAATTACATATACTTTAAAATACAATAAGATTTATAAATACGAATTTATTTTATTTGCATAAGTTACGTATACTTTCATACAATAAAATTTATAAACAATAGCTATTTTGTACGGACGAAGGTACCTATACAATATTGTGAATGTTGTCACACAGTTCCGTTGATTTTATATCTCCATAGGTTAGTCGGGAACGAAGGCAACTTTATGATTTCCCAGCGGGGCACATATAGCGGATAACACAAAACCGTAAATGGCGTAAAACTAGACGAGGCTTGACGTGCGGACTGAGATTTAAAACTTGATCTCCTCAAAACCAATAGACTGAAGCGCTTTGATAGTTAATGATATCATCACTATTTGGAACTTATTTTAATCCGATTTATGAGCAGTTTTTGGAAGCAGCCAGACTGACAATTTACGAACCCATATTGATTTAAAAAAAAATGTCCGCCATCTTGGATTTGAAAATGGATGTTATTTTCGTAAGCCTCGTTCGGCACCCCGGGGAACCTCGACGATGACACCCGTATCGATTTTTAAGAAAAATAGATGTTCGCCATCTTCGATTTAAAAATGCATGTCATTTTCGTAATCGGCACCTCGAGGAACCTCGAAGATGACACCCATATCGATAAATAAAGAAAAATAAATGTCTGCTATCTTGGATATTAAAATGCATGTCATTTTCATAATCGGCACCCCGAGGAGCCTCAAAGATGACAGCCATATCGATTTTTAAGAAAAGTAAAGTTTTGGTCCCCGCACAAACTTAGAAACCCTTTTTCACCCCTTTAGGGCAGCAATTTCGAAAAACGCTGAAACACGTTTTGTTATTTTTTTTTTTGAACCTGACTGTGGCTTTATAGGCCAGGTCCAATAAAGCGATAGGAGTGCGCGATTGGAGAGTAGCCTGGGAAAAATCCAGAGGAAAACCTCCGACACAACCACGCGTGTGGTTTGGAACACTGGAATACTCTAAGAGTTTGCGCTCCAGTGAGATTGGTTGAGCGGTTTCAACCGAATCTGAGGTGTGAGTGGAATCGAGCTACTGGGAGTTTTGTCGCTGGTTCACTAAACCTAGCCTATCTGAGAAGAATCCAGCAAGAAACTCAGCTAGGCCCAACCTGGGTAGGACTGATTCTACCCGGTGTGTGGCGGTACCGGGACGAATAGGGACTATATGTGTCAGTGTTGTCGCGATCGCGCGGTGGATGTCCCCGCCGGCGGGAATGCCTAAGTGTATTTTCTTAATTATCGATATGGGTATCATCGACGAGGTTCCTCGGGGTGGCGATTACGAAAATGACACGCATTTTCAAATCCAAGATGATGGACAATTATTTTTCGTAAAAATCGATATGGGTGTCATCTTTGTGGTTCGTCGGGGTGCCGATTACGAAAATGACATGTATTTAGAAATCCAAGATGGCGAACATTTATTTTTCTTAAAAATCGATACGGGTGTCATCTTCGAGGTTCCTCGGGATGCCGATTATGAAAATGACATTCATTTTGGTGTCCAAGATGGCAGACATTTATTTTTGTTAAAAATCGATATGGATGTTATCTTTGTGCTTCCTCGGGGTGCCGATTACGAAAATGACATACAGTTTCAAATCTAAGATGGCGGACATTTATTTTTTCTTTTGAGTAATTTTTAACAGAAGATTAACAACATCAGACAACTGACAGAATGATAAAGACCTCATTTATATCTTTGTTACTATCTAAAACCTACGCGGACGAAGTCGCGGGCGGCCGCTCGTTTCGTATATTTGTGGTATTTTTCCAGTTAACGTAGTCGATTTTCAGCTATTTACTGGCAGTAAAAAGGGATTTCGCGTTTCATTACACGCACGTCTCGTGCAGAGTAGATTAAATTATGCCCTCGAGCAACAGTTCTCCTTATCCATGGACGCCAATCCCAGACAAAATGTTGTTTTCGAGAAGCAAACGTTTCACAGTTTTTAATACATTGGTGGCTAATGAGAATACGGCAGCGTATGAACGATGCACCTTTCTTTTTCATAATGCCATACAAAAAAATATATTGGGTAGTTAAAGTACCAAAGTTCAAGAAAGTATAATTACTCTGTAGCTAATTGTAATAACTCACTGTCGCTTTTTGGGTATGAAAACGTCAAATTACAATGAGAAAAAGTACGAGTAAATTTTAGGAATTGAATCACTGTAATTATATAGTAGATTGTTAACCAAGGGTTGAAAGTGACCCATTTCACCCGAGATATTTTAGTTTAGGGGTGAAATGGGTGCTTTCCTACGAGCTAATCCCTCTACTTTTCATTTCGATTATGAGGAAAATATGTAAGTAAGAAATAAAAGTACATAATAGTAAATTATATCATAAAGATTCATTAATAAAAACACGCGCTGCAGCAACCAGGCTGGGTGCTGGTTGCTGCAGCGCTATTAAAAAATAGATAATTTTTACTCTAGGATTGGAAAATGTAAAAGCGACTTTTAGCCCGGCTATCTACTTATGATTTCCGAACAGGAGTCTCATATAAGAAAATACCCATATGAAACACGTTTTATATGTCTATAAAAAAATTAAGGGTTTCTCTCGATTCCCCTCATCCCATCCATCCATCCATCATCAGACCCTGAGTTGGTGGCAATGAGATCACCTTAGGAGTGTTCTCTTTCTCATTCGAGTTTCTGTTTGGCCCTATGGTTGACTGGTAAAGAATGCCTTGAAGCATTAAGTCAGTCATTAAATAAAAGAATAATTACGAAAATCGGTCCACAATTAACACAAAAATAGGTGAACATAAAAAAATAAAAATACAACGGAACTGGAACATACAACCTCCTTCTTTGAAGTCTGTTAACAACATACCTAATGGTTGACACTTATTGTTTGCCTAACTTTATATACTAACGGCAGGTATATTTTAATGTATTTTTTTAAATACAAATCTACTTATGAGCTAATGTCATTAAAATGACATTAAAAAATGCCTACAGTTAGTATCTGCATGAAGTTACATGGTTACCCTGCAGACATCAATTTGCAGTTCCCGACTTCGCTTCCTTCATCGCATTAGGCAATGACAATGGTGTCAACCACTGGGATGCTTACCTTATTTGTCTCAGATTCAAGAAAATCAAAATTCCCACTGTACCATCGCGAAAAGGGTCTGTTGAGCCACTTGACAACGTTCGCAACTTGGTCGTGTAATGCAAACCAGGACTGACACGACATCGGGTAACATCTATCATTCATTACACGGCTAAATTACGGTCAATGGCAAGTGGCTCAACAATCCCGGTTTGCGACTGTACACTTTTTTTTGAACCTGACTGTGGTTTTATAGGCCGGGCTCAATAAAACGATAGGAGATCGCGGTTGGAGAGTGGCCTGTAAAAAATCCAAAAAAAAAAAGAAAAAAAAGGGGGATACCTCCAAAAATTAACTAAATGAGCGTGTTATGTGACGTCACAATATACTACTTGCTCCGTACTAGTTATAACCATTGTATGGAAAAACGAGTAAGTAATTTGTAAACGTTTATTTGTAAGGTACATAGTGACCGTAAAATTTTTGTTGATTGAAACGTAAGAATCCTGATGGTGGTTTTTAATTTATATTTAGGCAATAAAAAAATTACACAATTTTCGTAACTTTCAAGTGGTTTTCGTTTTTTTAAGAATTTGACCATATTAATTTACTTTTTTGTTACAATTTGATAGTTTACTATCCATATAGTGACATTTTATTAGTATTCATTCCGCATAGCATATTCTCTATCATAATAAACATTTTTAATGGCGAAAATTCGCCGGAGACAATGTCAGTTATCATAAAAGTTGTTTCAAATGCTCACCAGCAAGTCACTAGGTTTCACTAGCAGCTGCTACGAAAATAAGTTGATGGTCCCATGTTTCCTGCAAATATCTTTAAATTTGGTATTGGCATTTCGGCTCGTTACTCACGGTTGGGCGAAACCAGCACTTAGGGGTTTTTCAACGCCGCCTGTTAGGCACGTACGGGGAACCATACGCTTAACAATCTGTTCGTTCGATGTATAACGTCTGTTGCACGTCTCTTAACGAGTTATTCCCAACTGATCCTGAAATCTGATCATCCTATTATTGTTATTTTATATTCGGTCTTCTGGACTTCGAAGTACCATACTATAAGTACACACCTGCGCTCGTTCTCAAAAATGGTCGTGCCACGCTCTATTGGGATCGACCTGTCATCACGGACGGACTATTGTAGCCAAAAAGCCTGATATCGTGCTGACAGATCGATCGAGACGCCAGGCAGTGCTCATTGACATCACCATCCTCCGTGACGAGAACCTCGTGAAAGCCGAGAAGGACAAAGCCAGCAAGTACCTAAGTACTTGCTGGCTACTACTTATCCGCTACTTTCAGAATGCTGCCGTTCTGGATCCAAATATACTTAAAAGCTAAGTACAAAAGCCATATGTTCTAAAATTTCAAAATGCCAGTTTTCTTGAAGAATCGTCCTTGCAAATCCAAAAGCAATATTTTATCTGTTGTAGGAAATATCAACCTTCCATATGTAAGGTGATAAGAATCTCTCAGCTTTCGATCAAACTCCTTTTTGAAATAATTTTGTGTTTCCGAACGAGGATATGTCCGTTACTATCCCGAAATTGATAATACTTTGTCTTTGTTACAAAATTATAATACGCCATAGTGATTGATTGCAGAAATTGAATCGAGTGCACGTTATGGCTCAATCGCTGCAAGGACATTATATTCCGATTCGATCGTGAGGAGCACCACACGTGCCCTACTGATAGCTCTGCAGATGTGATAACCTTGATACCAATGTAAATCTCTCCACGTTCAGTGTTGTGCGAAAGAATTCTTAATATGTCGAATTTAGAGTAAACGAACAAATAGGTACCGCAGATTCAGAAAGAAAACCTCTGAATAATTTCTTCCTTCTCGTCACTAGGGTCCTCAATTTGATTCCAAATAGTACTTGCGAAGGTGCTAATTGTCTCATCGGGTGGTTCACGTCACATCAGCAGCTGCAAGCAGACAATTCCATCACACTTGCCACTCGCGTGTGAAATACTTTATTTATTTATCCGCGATAAATTGATAGAACACTTTCACTGCCAGGAATTCTATATAGGGCGCTGCTTAACAATTTTTCAGATTTCCGGAAGCCTAACAGCTCGGTAGGCGGTCTGTCGCTATATATAGGTTGCTACATCGATTTCAGAGACACACTAACGATTTAAGTCTAAGAAGGCTGTTAGTTTCTTTTATATTCTGATTCTTTGTATTTTGATTATCTCAGTTGTTCTTTATATTCAATCGACGGTCAGAGATACCCGGATAAGCGGTAGATATCTTAATCTAGTTATCTACTGTGTGTTGTCTATACAAAGTAACTGAATAGGTTTTTCTGTAAAAATAAATTGAATTTGGAGACCATCAACTTGACATCCAAACGGTATAAATGTATCCTATAAAAGTTTTTTTTTTCTATTAATTAGTTTCAATCTGAAATAAATCTCTACTTAATTGTCCAATTCTAAAAACCATGATGTACCGATGAAGGTTTTTGGTTTTTCAGCTAACCTAACCGAATTGTACTTACAATGAAATATTCTGAGTCATCACAATGGTTTTCCGAATTTTGATATTTTGGAATACCTAAGTATGATTTCGAAATTTTTGTGTGTTCCTCAAAAATAGAGTAGGTATACCATAAATAGTCCATGCAATTTTAGTGTTCAACCTCACATTGTTCCGTCCCAGTTAACATAAATTCAGCCTAAGACTCCAAGACATTGTAGACACGATTTAGGCGTTCCTGTCCAGCTTTCTAGCGAGTTATATTTGGAAATTATACCTCCTAGAATAAAAATAGATCACACCGTCTGAAGAGTCTGTCTCTAGTGCATGAAAAATATCTTCGATCTAGTTTAATTCGTTTTAACGGGTCCGTAGCTAAAATGGAAAAAACGGAATAGTTTTTGACAGTTATGTAGTTAAATTACAATAAAATCCGTATCAATTATGTTAAGTATCAGAAAAAAAATTGATGAAGTGAATCTATTCAGAGACAATTGCTCAAAATGTCACAAAGAATAAATATGAAAGAAGTATTGAATATAATGCTCATTAAATACTTTCATCTCAAAATTGTACTAATCAAGATAGCCTTGACCATTTAAAGCACGTAAGTTTAAATATGTATATGATAGTGGTTTTAAATGGGAACTAGGTAGTAATGAGAAGGTACGGTAAAAGAGAAAATGTTTGTCGGATTCACCACCTTACTATTCAGCTCTATTATTATAAATAACGTAAGATTGAAAGTTTCAAGTATGGGTCAGTGCCGAGTACTGGGACGTTTACCTAAATACACGTAGTAAAATATTTGAATCAAAAACCCAGCATTTTTTTCCAAAAACAACCTGTCCTGGTGGACATTCCAGATAGCGAATTTCTTTTTTCATTCAGCATAAAGTTAACGTATAACATATAGGTACACAATATGTTACATGGTTTTATGTATAAACTCTACTGCTGACAGACAAATACAACTTTTTTGTTGAGATAAGCCGGCATCGCAATCACATACCAGCTGGTCTACTATATAGATTAGGAATTTCACAGTCAAAGTAATTTTCATGTACAATCGAACTCATAAGTAGTACTTAACTGAACTCTTGGGTACTTTGTCGCTTTCACCCGTTGGAGATCTAGCATGTCAGTTTTAACATGACGTTAAAGCGACATGGTCCAATGGTGTTAAGCCTCTTGTGAAGCTGACTGAACAAGGAAGGTATCAAACCATTAGGTTTTTGTTATGTTTATGCCCGATCACCTTTGAAACATCGGCTGGGAGACTGGTACAAAAATGATATGATTCATAAAACACTACTTGGTTAATTCTAGATTTTTTTTTTTCAAAATTGGGAACCTTAATTTTTTTGGAGTGGTCCATATTATATTTTTTATTGATAGTAGACATCTGTCAGCTGTCAAGTTGATATTTTATTTTTGTTGTTTCGCGGAAGACCGAGGCACGAACCTATTAATGCCTTTTGGAGGCATTAATAGGTTCGTGCCTCGGTCTTGTGGTATGTCAAAGACAAGATTAAAAAAAAAAACATAAAATCGATACTTAATAAAGTAATCGGCAACAGTTTTTAACCCTAATAAGTCTATTATCAATAAAAAATATAATATGAGCCACTCCAAAACAATTAAGATTCCCAGTTAATTACGCAGCTGCTTACATTTTGTGCGCTTCTTTACTGATAATTAATGATTATTAGAATAGTGCAATTTTATATACAATATATTATAGACAGGTTTTAAAGCAATTTGTTTAGGTAGGTACTGGAACAATTTGTAATTATTCTTGTACTACGGAATATGTTCTAAAGATGTAAACATATTGTACTATGTGGATACTATGACAGTAAATCTATTCTCTAACATTATTATTTTATTCAATTTTATACGTGATTAAGTATCACTCGAGTGGTTGGTGGTTTGATATGGAAAGCATATCAAACACCCACGGTGTTTAGCTCTTACACGTACATTGTTCAAGGCTACGGTCTGTTCTGTAGAACTTACTACTTTTTGCACGAGGATCCTTGTGGCTTAATCATTTTTAGGGTTCCGTACCAAATTGGTAAAAAATGGACCATTATGGTTTCACTTTGTCTGTCTGTCTGTCTATCTGTCTGTCTGCCACATCGCTAAATATCTCAAGAACTACTTATGCTATCGATTTGAAATTTGGAATAGTTGTAAAGAAGGCTAACCTAGATACATAAAACATGAATATTTTTTTTATTTAGGTACTTTCTGTGAAAAATGACAGGTGGTTCAAAATTTGAAAGTCCAGTGAATATGTCGAGTGGGGTGTCATATGAAAGGGCTTGGGTCGCACATTCTGAAACAATTTTTTTTTGAAGTTGTGTCGTTTTTGTTTTATGAGGGAAAATGTAAAAAAATACAGTCCCCCCCCCCTTATCTTCGAAGTTTACCAAGGAAAAAATATGAAATTATTACATGACATTGATATCAATGTATATTTTACAGAAAAAATATGACTATAGCTATATCTAGTTTTTCTCTTTTTTTACGTCAAAAAACATTTCTATACTAAGTTAGTAATTTAATCACCTTTGCATGTATTTTTGTTTTATAAATTCCTACGAGATCATGCTGAAAGTACAGTCACGAGCTTTAATTTGTGACCCATTTCACACAATTTTTGTTTGCATTTCTATACAATTAGACACTTGTGTCGACCTTAAGGGGGTTCCAAATTAAAGCTCGTGACTGTACCTTCTTTCAAATAAAGAAAAAATATTGAAATCGATTCACGTGATAAAGACTTATCCTTAAAAACCACCATACATACTAAGCTTTTCAGTCGCTCAAATTTGTAACAAAAGTCGCCGGTAGATGGCGCTGTACCCACGCTGTACCCATGGCGTTGAATTTCTACACCATGTTGTTTAGATTTTCCTGATTTAATAGGGTTGGAACTGGTACACATCTGTATACGGAACCCCCGGTGCGCGAGTCCGACTCGCACTTAACCGGTTCTTTATTATCTTTTTAAATTCTTAAGCAAATATCCATCTTCAGTGAGCACATAATATGAATGATATAGCTGTAACTCCATCTGTGACTTGCACAATACTTTGAAACAGCAATTAATGTAGGTAGCCGCAACCTTTTATCTTTCATATTCTTTTTATAGGTTGAACTTGGCAATCTGCACTCACTGTCAGCCACTGACATCACTTTATCTCAAGAGCTTCGCTAGAGATTTACTTCCTTAATGGAGTAGAATTAAGTCTGCGAAGTTGGGTTTCCGATGAAATTCAGAGTATTGTATCAACTGATAGTGGGGTACTTATTTGTTGAGTATTAAAGAGCTTTATTTTTTCTAGCACGTCTTTGACTCTCTCTCTCTCTTTGTCTTTTTCCTCTTCTTGGCAATCATTATTCCGACTGATATTACTTTCCTAGTGTTTTCTTCAGCCTCTTTGACTGAAATGTGGATTTGTTTTTATTAATATTAAGTCAATCAGCATCCAAAACATTGTGGACATCTAATTTGAAACAATTGTAAGTCTCAACTGCGCCATATCAGTTTCATTCCAATCTCAGGCATTTACATATAAACTTGGCTATGCATTCACGCAAAGAGGGCGTAATTAATCAAGACGATTCTAATTTATAATATATTTATTGTTTTCCAAAACGCAGGCGGGTGAAATTGTGCACTAATGATTGATTTTCGTCATGAAGAATTCTCATACGTATCAGTAATTTATACTAATACCTATTGCCATGTTTCCAAAATGACCCTTATTAGGTTTATAAGAAACTTTTAATCTCATTCCGCATGTGGGTTGTTTGAAAACAGTATAATTTCGTGCAATACAGTCACAGTTCTCTTGAACAAAGCTATGGAGGTTCCCTCTTCAAAGTCATTGTTGTTGGTTGAAAAAAAAGGGAATCCTTTTAGAGACGATGCTTTTTAGGTCACAGTGTTTCACTTAATGAAACTTTGCCTTTAAGTCACACCCCAATGCGTTTCAATGTGGTAATTAAGTTTCGTCTGTAATTTAAATGCACAAATATCAGAAGTACTAGTACCTACTAGTATTGACTATACTTTAATTATATCGTTTTCGAATAAAATAAGGAGCAATGGACGAATTAGACATAGTATCTACATTTATACAAGCAAAAAAATATTATGTACAAATGCTTATAATATTTTCTTGTTTCCATATAAAACACAAGTTGGCACATTGTACACTCCACTAAGTACTTTAATATTGATTCAAATTAACGAATTCTAGAATCAGGATAATATTATTATATACCACGTATAGCCTGTTTGTTTTTCTATCACCCAGAAATGTTTAGTTGATTATGACTATTATTAAAAAGGGCTTTTTTGTAACAATTGCGGACATATGAACTAATCGAGAATACATCCGAAATAATCTCAACGGCATCGTGGAAAGCAATTTCCAATATGAAAACTCGTTGACACAAGTTACTTACATTTTGCTATAACCGTAATTAAATTTGCGAGAACATCTCTCGGGGCTCTCAGCGTCGTTGACACTAACATAAGTTTCGTCAACTAAAACTAACTTACAACAAAAGTTAGTCAAAGCGTCCCTTAATAAGTAACAGAAAGACTAACTCACAAGGTGCAAGTACGTGAGAAATACTTGCTTAGTCCGCGCCTGGGAACTTGAAAGTTTATCCAATTACAAGTCATGTGGCTAAAGTTTTAATTCAAATTATAATTAGTTACATTAAGTTGGCAAATAGTTTGGAAGTGTCAAGGAACTGGCTACCTATAAATAAACTTGATAAAAAAATAAAGTTACCGTCTGAAGTAAACGCAATACGCTAAGGCTGAGTTTTATAAAGACCCGTTAGTCCTACCTGTCGGTAAGTCATGTCAAATTTAATATGTTTTATCTGGAATTTGGTCTAACTAAAGTAAATTTACCGTACACCCGAATCGATTGTAAATCATGAAAATGTGTCTTTTATAAAATGGGTAACCACGACGATACTTTCTCATTTTGAGGTATAATACGTTCATGTTTTGTGAGTTTACGACATCTTATTTCACGATTGTAGATAAAAAAAATTGTTGAAAAAACCGCGTTATCTAATATGTATTTGAAGTTATAACCTTGTAGGCCCCGCGTATATGTTATATTGGATAACATGGTTATTTCACCAAACTTTTATATATTCCTTGTGAAATAAGATGACGTAAACTTTCAATATATGTACAAGTATGTATAAATTTAGTTTCTCGCTCCGAAGTGTTGTGGTATCACCGAAGGTTCCAGATTTTAACCCCTAACGTAACCTAACCTAACAAATCTCTGCTAAAACAAATATAAATGTCAGTAACAGATAAGGCCAAATGAATTTTAGCGGAAATTTAACTACACTTACTTACTTCATTGTTTTAACCTGTTCTATCTTTATAGTCCTCATTGTCATATCCGACGACTGCGACCCCTAAAGCTTTCTCTGATGAGCGCGGATATGGCTCGCAAAACTGTATTTGGATATTTATAAATGTTCGGTCGCACTGTATGCAGTATAACTACCGCTGATCATTTTTTGTGTAGGAATATAAGGTTCGAGACGGCGCTTATGGTCCAGCTGTACAAGTCGAGCTTCTTCAAAAGAAGCTACACCTTTTCGGACTCTATTACATCATTCCGGTCTCATCGATGCAGGCTCCTCCCAGCGCTCAACAGGAAAATCACTGGCTTTGAAATAGCGTTTTAATACGTATTTGTATAGCAGAAACTGCCCCCCACGATTACGCTTCCCATTCGCAAACTCAGAATAGAACACGGATTTTGGGAAACCGGCTTTTCATTAGAATAGCCTGCATGCAGGGTACATTAGAACGACGTAAGGCGTCCGTGTTGGTCACACGAACCTGCCACCGAATGCGAAGAATAACCTGTTATTGTGTACAATAAAATACTTTCATAGATACTTATATATATTTAACTAAATATGTATGATGAACAATAAATGAATAGGGTTATAGCAAAAATCTATTGAGTGGCATAACATTATATATATATTTAAAGGCACGGTTAAAATTATTACGTTATGAATTTACTTGTTAGGTTTCTCTACAGGACTTTTCTTAGAGCGGTTGGTTGTACACACAGTTCAAAGAAAAAAATTGGCCGGAGATTTGATATAGCGGTTATTAGATAAACTTACTTGCATCAAAAAATATAGAAGGGTTCCTTCGTCTTTTGTACAAAACCGATGTCAAAAGCAGATATTGGGATTTCATAGGGATTTTTTTGCGAGTTCCACTAGCACTCGGCTAAAGACCGAAATAGACGACAAATATTATGCAGCGTAAGTTCTTTACAAATACCTTAATTTGCAAGAAATCGTCATACGAGTGTTAAGTCGGGTGAGTTTTTACTATTAGTTCCTTTGATTTAACTTTGATTTTGTGTTTTACAGGATTATTTATGAGCTTTTCATCAACACAACATACTAATAATTAATCATCCTGATGACTGTAAACTCAACTGAGAATAATAATATAACTATCCATGTCTTATACGTATGAACTTTTGCTTCGATAACACCCACATATGATTTATTATTAAAGTATAGTTCACTCTGTTAAACAATAAGATCTACATAATCTGTGTTTCAAAAGCTGTTCTAAATCCTGGTAAAGTCTTATTGTGAAAGACGAGATTAAAATATGAATTTTTGAAGACAATATCAGTCTCTCGTTTAATATAAATTAAGTCTGCTCGGGGATGACTGCTTAAGTCATATCTCATTATATACTCGCTTTAAGCGCCTGGGATCGAGAAAATGTATTGTTTAGCTCATACTCATCTCTTTAACATAATTCATATCGTGTATACCCACTTATACACATTACGAATTATATTAAATAGCAGCTTTCGACTTTCTGTGTTTCTCTTATGATCAATACCATAATTACATGCTTACTAAATAATGTAACAAGATCAATTGTGTAGTCGTCTACTAAACTCTGTCGCACGATATATGTGTACTGTACCTGCATACCTGCATACCCAGTTTGAGGCCAATTATATTATAAATTAAATACGCCAAATACAGATTTACTCAAAAAATACCTTACATAAGTACAGCCCGTTGCCATTTAGCTATTAAGTCCTAAATCTCAATCTAGTCAACTCGAACATAACGGCCTTAATATAGGACGCCGCAGTTATTTCAACGATGAGGTCTGAGGGGACACTCATTCAGCTTTGGAATAAAATTGTTAGGTAAATAAATATGTATATTTGAATCATATTTATGTCTATTTATTTATTAAGGTTAAGTATAATGTATTGTTAACCATAGTTGTTGGTTTGACTCCATTCTACTACGCTTTCAATATTTTGTGATCATTAAGTAGTTCATGTTATGGCACAATAAATACTTAATTTTGAATGAAGAATACCGTTAGATATATAAATAGCGGTAGTAAGTACCTATACTATTGTAAAGTGGGAGAGAAGCGAAATCAAGACCATAACGTAATTTCAACTACTGACAAATGAATTTAAACTCGGCAAATCAAATTTGGAATTTGTAGTAGACTTTGAACTTATTTAAAGATAGGGAAGGGTATTCCGAAGGTCTTATTGACAATTCTGGTCACGTGTCTTCAATTTTACGGTTGGAAAAGCCACAGCGTTTGATAGGGCACGTTACTTTTAAAGCAAAGAGAAAATAACCCTGTGGAATTTGGGGCAATCCAAACTGCTTTGTGGGCGTGGGTTGTCTGCTTTTTAGGGACTTCCAAAGAAACTGTGATTAACTATTTGCCTCCAAGCATTGTAAGTTGAGATCATCATAATCAACTTTTAAATATTGGGGTTATTTTTGTCTGATTATTAAATGGACATATAACAATGTCAAAAATTGGCATATTAGATTAGACTACGTAATCTTACGTAATTTTTTTTATGTTATAGGGGCAAACGAGCAGACGGATCGCCTGATAGTAAGCAATTACCGTCGCCCATAAACACCTGAAACACCAGAGGAGTCGCAAGTGCGTTGCCGGCTTTCAGAAGGGAATACGCTCTTTTCTTGTCAAGGTCATATCGGCCCGGAAATACTGCAGGCGACAGTTCATTCCATAGTTTGGTTGTGCGAGGCGGGAAATTTCTTGAGAAACGCACAGTTTTGGACTGCCAACCATCTAAGTGGTGATGATGGAAATGCTGACGCGTAGGACGATGACGAAAAGATGCGACTGGGATCATTCCGAACAATTCCTCCGAGCACTCCCCGTGATACAAGCGATAGAAAATGCAGAGTGAGGCTACATCTCTACGCAATGCCAAGGAGTCGAGGCAATCAGAAATACGCTGGCAGCCGACGATACGAGCCGCTCTCCTTATCCTGTGTCGAAAGAGCATACAATGTAAAACAATGGAAGCAATATCAATGAAGCAGCTCAGATTAAGAAGAAGAATTCTCATTACGGGGAATGCGCCATCAATCTCGTATAAAGTACGGTGGATGCTTTCTGGTTTTTTATCGAGTGCTAATGCAGTGCGGGGAAAAATACTATTGCAAAACTGCCACTTTGTTATAAAGGTTCCTCTAATTATTAATAGATTTCATAAATTTTGCAACGAAGCGATGGTCATATAATTACGAGTATAACTGCATCATAATGTTTTTTTTTAAGAGTAGGTGTTAATACATGAACTAAACCCAATAGTAAAAAACACAAGTCAAACCTGTCAGTGAAAACTAAACCCACACAAATGCATGCTCTTTTCTGAAAAAATATAAGCGGTACCGTGCCATTTGTTCATTGTTGTACCACATTTTACTTTTAAAGATTGATTTAAGTTTCTGACGGGACGCAGCGAGCCGTGTGAGTTGCGACTGACAGTGTAGTACCGACATATAACCTAGAGATGTGGTGTGCCAATTGACCCGAGAAATTGCCTCACCTTGCTACAAACACGCCTTGGCAAGTTGGCATGTAGACGTATGAATAAAGTAATGCCAGATCGATGTATAAACCTATGTTGACTGATCAAATCAGGAAGGTTTTTAAGACACATCAAAAAAGTTCTGTTAGTACATACTTTACTTAGTTTATGCAGGGAAATTGCAACAAGGGACAACACGGCTTTTCTAAGGTCAAACTGCTTCCAATTTAATTTGGTAAACGTCTGATGAATCACATTTGGTGATGTGGAATTGATGATAGCCAGGGTGACTTATGGGCACTCTTCAGTTACGTCTAGGTACGAATTTCACAGATGAGATTTCGTTGACATGTGTGATACAAGTGGATTTAACTATAAAATACCACAGGTAAGTTTTTAAGATTCAGCGGAACTCCTCAGACATTATCGGTCTATATATATCGATTTGGATATTTTCTATAGTAACCGACGTATTTGATCTCTGAAAGCAATTAATGTGGCGAAGAGAAAAGGAAAAGTTAATCTGTGCTGTTCTTATGTGTGGCACGGTGTAGTATAAAATTTGAGTCGTTTTTTTTTCTAGTATAAATTATCTTCTATACTCTTCTCTTGGCGGTACACTGAAGAAAATGTTCTTATTTAAATCAATTTTACTCAATTTGAAGATGAAATACGAGCATGTAAATGGAATGCACAGTAAATTCATTTTACGAAAGATTTAACCCGTCGTCTACCGATCCCTGGGATCCCAGGGCGCATTAGAAAAGAATGCTGTTGTTTTTTTCGCCGGGAGACGACGGCCTAAGTAACATTATTAAGAATTTGAGAGACTCACATCAATCAATCCGGATCAATTCTCTTTCTCAGCTATCTAGAGTGCTCCCTTATAATATTAAGCCATTCACGCGATTTCTCGGCGTTTAATTTTATGTCGTGTCACCGTTTTTAAACCTTATTTACATAACTTCCCTGAGTTTGAATAAACTTTGTCCATTATGTAAGGACCAAGAATGAGCCGTGCTTTTCAAATAGCTTTATTAATAGGCATTTAATTTTGAATCACCATAACAGTTCCATAGTTATTAAGATAAGAAATGTATTCATTTGATATTTCAATCTAACCCCACTCAAGAGCTAACCAAATTGGCATATTGTTCGAAAGAGCAGGATCGCCAAGCGAGCGAGCCTATTTTGACATTGACAAGGTGCCGCGGCGCCCCCGATGAACCTTGGCAGTAAAACGTCTTACTCGAATAACTCGAATTAATATTAAACTATAAAATAGGTCAAAGTAATTAGTTTGTCTAATCATTCAATGTTTAGACAAATAATTCACCTGGTCCATTACTTTACAAGCGTCGTAATGTTTATTAGTATGGCTGTCTACTAAAAGCCTCCGCTAAAACTCGCGCTCCGCTAAAAGTTAATTTTCTGCATGCAGGCTGTCAGTTCCCACATTCCCCACGTATTAATTGCATGAAAGTTATGACGGAACTATACATATGACTTTCAATGCTCAGTTTGTAGTCAGCTTACAACATTTACTCGACTAAATGGATGGATATTACGTATTTTTTTAATCAATTTAATTTCCAATACAAATCGAACAAATGGAAACCAACCATGGCCAGATCACATCCCGCAGCTAAGATTTATTTAGTTTAATCAAGAAAGTGTCAAGAACACCTAGGGTATTTGCTAGACGTATTATTAGACTCGCTGCTTATACCTACTTTAGATGTACCTCGCGTGACACCAAACTGAGATTTATAGCCAATAAAATATCTTAGTTTTATCAAAATACTAACGCAATAAATTTCACATGATACAGTTTATATAAAAACTTTTAAGTTTCCCAAATGAAATGGGAAAGGATACTGTAATGGTATTTTATTGCTGTTTGAGGTTTGAAGATCAGTTAAATCGATTTTCACCGCAAATTCGCACGGCATGGAATTTTCACGTCGCACAAAAAACCCAGGGCGCTCTTTGGAATGTTATAATCACAGTTCGTGGCATGGCACTATAAGGCAAATTATTGAAAAGTGGCTGCAGCTAGCGATTATTAAAAGTTTGCCATTTCAAGAGGAATTATCAAAAAATACTAAAAAATGGAAATAGAAAAATTTGTGATATCGAAGTGATATGAATCGATGCACAATAAATAAATAAAATTGTCTATGATTATAAGAAAAATAAATAAAAAGTGTAAATGGGTAACAACATAATTTATTTCTACACTAAATTAGCTAAAATGTATTATTATAACTTTAAAAAACAATTTTGAGTGTAAAAAGCGGTGTGAAAATTACACCGCCTATGAAATAAGTCGTAAAAATAGTTAATTCAGCTAAATAAAAGTCAAATTATCCCCAATATGTAATTAGGTACTTACGTCACAAATTTTTTTTCAAATATCTTCCTGTTATTTCCTCACATTGTTTGATAAAAGCACTAGGTATATCTACCTTGGCGGAAACCGGGGCTGCCTGACGAAGTGGTTGGCGGGGCGGGGCTTCGCCGAGGTCCGCCAAGAGCCACGCCAACCGCTTGTAAGGGGAAAAAGGGAAATCTGCCGGTTTCGTCGTGAAATATTAAATATTGCGTGTATGTACATAGTTGCCCTACAAATTCTTTTTTATTGAAACATGAGAATTTTATTGGTAACTTTCAATTTTAATTTGGCCAATAAACAAACAAAACTGTTCTTGCTAACATCTAACATTAGAAATAAGGGCTTTTATTAATGATAATAATTGATATTCTTAGATGAGTCATAATTCAATTATTATTTTAAGCAATAAATGTTGTGTCTATTTGCCTACTAACAACTGGTTTAAGTTTGCATTTGAAATTATTTATTTGAGTACGTAAGTGAAAAAGTCCTTGTCATACAACCTAATATTATTTCACACTTCAATTAAAGGACACAGTTCAGTAAAAATCACAATAAGTAGAAGCAAACAACAGGCGGTCTTATCGCTAAAGAGCGATTGCTTTCCGACAAACTTAGCTATGGAATGTCTAATATAAAGAGCGCTAAAATCCGTGAGTGTACCTATATCTATAGTTAAAGTTGTACGTTACGCCGGCTGCAGTGCTACGGCGGCTCAACCGCCTCTTGACTTTAACAAAACTGGCCCAATAAAAACGTGAAGCTACGTTAAGTGGCCTGAATGGTTGAAATTTGTCAAGACGGTAAGTTGTAAGTTATGGTATCCATTGTCATGAGACTGGGGCCTAAAGCTCACTTATCAACGCTTAACAAAGATTTATAGAGGGGCTTGTCTTATTTTTGTGCAGAATTATGATATATCCTTTTTGGGGTCTGCTGAAACAATTTCCTTTGAGGAAATGCGGTTTGTTTTTAAATGAGGGAAAGTGGTTTACGTGTTTGTTTTTAATACCCTATATTTTACGGACTTGTGTTGACGAGTTTTGTGTAAATAGATCAAGGTATTTTTTTGTATAATCATGTTTAAGGTGATTTTTTGTATTACACTCCTAAGTCCAACTCTATATTTTTTATGAATACTAAAGGGGCCAGAGTCAGTGCTACGTTCAGAGTAGGTATGAGTCTCCCACTGAGTTTGCAATACCATGGGTCCCTCTGGGTGTAGTCTACTCTCCCATGAACATCTAATATTGCCAGGGTTGAACCTCTAACTATTGCCTGGCAATATTATATTAAATCTTAAAGCGTGTTGATGCGACAACTGGAGTGGGTGAATATCGACTAATAAATAATATTTAATCAATAATTGAAGGCATTATGGAGCCCGTTGTTCACCTCTACTTAAAGCATGTTCTGTCCTGTGTTATTTTTTGAGGTGTACTTTATGCGATAAGTAGAAGCGAATATGTTGGTTCGGAGATTTGCTAAATAAAATGTTCGCGGCCTGTCAAAGTAACATTGTTCCGAGCGTATTGCCAGACATTTTATACTTGTAGTCTCTGGACCAAATATTCGCAAAAATCGCTAAACGCCCTTCGTGTACAATACAATAATGCGTTCAGGATGCTGTTGGGACTACCACGATACTGTAGCGCATCAGGTATGTTTATGGATGCCAATGTCGACGGTTTTAGCGCAATACTAAGGAAGCGAGTAGCATCACTGATGCGCAGAGTGAGGGATAGTGCCAACAGCCTCCTGAATAGCATATTGGAGAAAGTTGACTGCCCAGTTGTCAAACACTGGAACATTATACATATGGGGGACAGGACTCGCATTTATAATATCAAATAATTGTCCTCGTAATTAATTAAATATTTAAATAATTATAACTAATCTAGATATATAAGTGAACAAATGTTACTAACAATGCTATGGATGTCTTGTCTGAAATAAAATGATTATTATTATTATTATTTAAAGTGTATTGGTGTTGTATTGTATGATGAGTATAAAAACCGGTCAAGTGCGAGTCCGAATCGCGCACCAAGGGTTCCGTACACAGATGTGTACATTAATTCAGAAAAATCTCAACAACATGATGTAGACAATGAACGCCATGGGTACAGCGCCATCTATCAGCGAATTTCGTTATAAATTTGAGCGACTGAATGACTTAGTATAAATAAATAAATAAATAAATTTTAGAGGACAATCTTACACAAATCGAACTAGCCCCACAGTAAGCTCAAGAAGGCTTGTGTTATGGGTACTAGACGACGATATATTTAATAGATATAAATACTTAAAATACATAGAAAACATCCATGACTCAGATACAAATATTCATACTCATCACACAAATATTTGCCTTGACCGGGATTCGAACCCAGGACCGTCAGCTTCACAGGCAGGTGCACTACCCACTAGGCTAAACCGGTCGTCAAGTGTGTATGGTGGTTTTTCAGGGATAATTCTTTATCACGTGAACCGATTACAATTTTTTTCTTGATTTGAAAGAAGGTACTTTCTACATAATCTCGTAGGAATTTATAAAACCAAAATACATAAATAATAACTAAAAAAAAAAAATATATTTGTGGACAATCTACACAAATCAACCTAGTCCCAAACTAAGCAAATCTTGTACTATGGGTACCAAGTGACGACATGCAAAGGTGATTACAAACTTAGTATAGAAATGTTTTTTGACGATAAAAAAAGAAAAACTTGATATAGCTATAGGTATATTTTTCCTGTAAATTCATTTATCAAAATTTTATTTTTTTTCCTTGGTAAACTTCGGAGATAAGGGGAGGAACGGTATTTTTTTTACATTTTCCCTCATAAAACAAAAAACATGATTCAACGTAAAAAGAAATAAAAAATTGTTTCAGAATGTGCAATTCAAACCCTTTTCATATGACACCCAACTCGACATATTAAGTAGACTTTCAAATTTTGAACCACCTTTAATCTGTAATTTTTTACAGTAAATAAAAAAAAATATTTAAAAAGTCATGTTCTATGTATGTAGGTAAGCCTTCTTTATAACTATTGCAAATTTCAAATCGATAGCACAAGTAGTTCTTGAGATATTTAGCGATGTGACAGACAGACAGACAGACAAAGTGAAACCATAAGGGTTCCTTTTTTACCATTTTGGTACGGAACCCTAAAAATAGAACATTGAAATATAAGAAGTCCTCATTGCAATTATCATCTCCGCCGCGCAAAAATCGCTCTGGGATTTTCATTACCAAGCTTAAAACACTTTTTTGTCTCAGTTAGATATCAGTAGTATCAGTTACTTTTTTTAAATTTTTTAATCATTTTGTGATGCACAATAAAGTATATATTGTTATTGTTATTATATCTCGAATTAGTGTAGCGTGTGTAAAATCTCGTTAGAAATCGTCTCAAGAGGCGATTTCAGTTCAGCAAAGGCTGCATACATCTACAACTAGAGCACTGCAATTTAACCGCCTCTGACGTTGATGTCTTTACTCAGAGCGGAAGCCATGAAACTACGCCTTGTAAGTTTGTACTCAGTATTGGACACGACTTAGATTAGACCCAGAGCAATTACTGAAGCCTATAGGAGCGTTAGGCGGAGCTGGGATTTGTATAAGGGTTAGCGTTTTCCCGGTTGTGGCCTAAGAACCACTGGGTCGGCTTTGGCATCCGCGGTGTCGTGGTAGAATGACAGCGATCCCATGTTAATGGCAGAGCGGAGAAACGCCGGTGTAATTTAAGTGGGTATGCTCCTGACTCCCACATAACCCCCATCAGGTTTCCCAGACCGGGAAGTATGCATAAAGCATTTCTACATAGTGAAAAAAATGGGCCCGCTTGAGCATCTAATCCGAAGATTTGGCGTAGACACTAGTTTTACGAAAGCTACGGCCATCTGACATAAACATAGTCACAGAAAAACGTTTTTTAACGCCACTTTTTTACGAGTACATAGTTTTAAACTTAACAATCTAATTTTAGTGTTCTAATTCGTACCTAACCTTGATTAGGTACACGGGAATAGATAACAATGAGTGATGTTTTAGATTGACGCTCAAAGACCTTATACATCTCTGAGGATATTTATTTATTAGATTTTATTATTTTCATGTTGACGCTTAGAGATATATCTCACAATATTTTATTATGATTAGTGTACCTACCTTATTTACCTTTTATCTTGACGCTTAGAGACCTTATACATCTCTAACAAATCTCGATTGTTATTAGTTTCTTAGTCTTATTTTTGACATTTAACACTACATTTATTTATTTATTTATTTATTTACTAGGCACAGTAACAACATACAAATCAAAAATATAATATAATATTTAATTAATGATACTTTGATTATTGTATTATTTTTATTTGATATAGATAGATTTTGACTTGAAAAAATGCCCTTGAGGCCTATTTACAGAATAAATGTTTTGATTTTGATTTTTAAAAGGGGCTACGCAGCGCTGCGAAAGGGCAGCGAATCTACACTGCAACCCTGATTTTCAGTCAAACCCATGTATTAGTATGGGTTGCTCTATATATATACCATTTCGTGCAATACCTGCTTCTTCTGTTTTTATTTATTTTCTTGTTCTTCTTGTGTTTTTTATTTGCACGAATACCTAAATATTTCTGATTTCTGATTTTTCTGATACGACGGAACAGTGTACTTTGAAATATGGGTGATATTGTTATAATTTGTGTGTGCGTGTATTTTGTATATAAGGTTATATGGCAGCAAATATAAGATTACAAAAAATAGATATTAACAAAAAAATAAGATTAAAAAAAATAAGAGCTATAATTTGACGGTAGGACTGACCTTCCAACCCAGAGGGAAAAGTAGATGTTGTTGGGATTATCCCAGTTTCCTTATGATGTTTTCATTCAACGAAAAGCCACTGTTCATTCTCAAATGACCTTTCGTACGTATCTACGTTTTTTTAAAAAACCCATTACCTACGAGCTGATTTCGCGACGTCTAGATTGAAAGCCATAGAATTCACGTTTCGTGTTTTTGAGTCCCTTGCTACGCTCAAGATTCTAGAAACGAATACTCTCTATGCTCGTGATTCAATTTTAGGATTTTTTACTTGCTCAGGACTAAAATCAAAACTCGTAGCAAAAAGCCGCTTTGCTTTCTTGTTGCACAAATAACTATTGTACGCACGTTTTCGATAACAGTCACCATTAAATACAATGATGTCGGACCCGAACACCCCAAATTTCCTTAAAATTAATTGAAAACCAGAAAGTGGATTAAAAGCAGTTATATATTTAAATTAAAGTGAAGTTTTTTCCAATAATATCTTTGTTTCAAAGTTTGATTCCGAAAGTTGTGCTCATGCATTAAAAAGCTAGCAATTCAAACAAGTGGAACTTTTATAATTTCAACTTTGCCTTCGAATACAGATTTTTTGTAATTATATAAGAATAGAAGTTCGCTTCAGCAACTAAATATGTAATATTTTTCCATGGACCCTAACACAATAATTTGTGTAATATGCTGCTAGTTTATTGCTTGTAGTACCGTTTCTATTTCAAATCACGAAGATTACCGGGATTTTCCTGCAAATGCCATTCATCATAGGTGATTTGCTTCGCACTTGCAACTAGGAAATTCGGAGTACAAATGATTATCACTGAGTTTTCGATATCCCTTGATTTTTCTATTTCTAAACTTTGACTTTGTGTGTACATAATTAAAGTAAATACTGGCTTCCACAATACGTAGTATGTTCACTTTATAACCATCTTAATTCAAATATTATTTATTCTGTTCATGCAGCTTTATCTCATATCTATCTATATTTAGATTTACAATACTGATATTTAGGTAGAAAAAGCGTCGGAGCTCACAAGGTTAGTTGATCCAATATAATATCAGGCATTGTATGAAGATAATTTTTTGGTTAATTGTATATACCAATATTGACTGTGCCAAAAAAACTGGAATGTGTAGTCGATATAAATGGTGTCTGGTCGGGACGATTAACCATATTCATTGACTCAATTTCGAAATAACAATTAAGAAAACAGAATAAACGCGCGTCCAATTAAATATAATGACCGGCCGTCAACGAGTAACACATCATTTATACTTGCAAATGGGTCCTCGTAAATTTTATTACACAAATTTAAACTCATTTTTTCGACTTCATTGTTTTGTGCAGATAAATTGGCGTCGGTCTTTGTCACGGCACGGATACGTGTCGTAAATGAAACAATTGAAGACAATTTCGTATTCGAATAAAAAGCTATGGCGTAACATTAGCTGCAGCTTTAGCATGTGGCGTTGTGCGTGTTGTGTGTAACCTGAAATTGAACAATGGTGAAGAAAACACGGAAAGATTCTCGCCCTTCGAGCAGGAGAGCAGGCAAGGCACGAACGCGCAGTTCTAAACGGGCCGTCAACGCGAGCGGTCATAATTTAGAACTGATTCTAACATGCTGAGCGATTGGTCCTTGAACCTTGTCTTGTATACGTGAATGAGCCGTTTTTAAATATTGGTCTGCAATAGTCCTGTACCAAAAAAATGCTTACCGTTTTATAATATATTGCATACGTCTGAAACTCACGGGAGTATTAAATAAATGAGTTAAATGAACTTTATTCTGCAAGAAGGCCGCAAAGGCACTTTTACAAGTCAAAAACTACTAGCGTTTCTCATGAGACCACTGCCGAAAGAAACTCGACAGTCAGTCATTTTCTCCAAAATATGCTTATTACAATGATACTACTTAACCTACTTAAGTAAATGTAAGTGGTAAAAAACAAAAGAGAATTGAAAGAATATAAGGAAAAAATAACAATAGGTATTTACAATGTGTAGTTACACAAGAAAACAAAACATGTCGAATCGTTTGATATGCTTTCCTGCAAGAACTGTGTCAACTAGATACAATGAAAATATTAGACTCTTTACGCTATTTAGGTATTTATTATTCTATAAAAACTACGAAACTAAAACCTTCACATATAACAATAAAAGCTATAACCAGACTTATGACACAAACAGGCATTAATTAATGACTATGAGATTTATGTATTAATAATTATATACAATACACATGTTATTAACATATAATACCAATTAGCACGTAAGGTTTCTTTTAAGTAATAATGTAATGTACTATCCAATGTTGACATACGAAATAAATACTATATTGTTTTTGTACGGCCTTGACTAACGTAATTAATGTCTTATCAGATTTATGTATGAATAATTATATAGCTATAATACGCATGTTATTAAAATAGAATACCAATTAGCACGTAAGGTTTAGCTGTTAGTGCTGATAATGGTTTACAATAAATAAATAAATAAATAAATAATCTATTTCTTGGAATTAATGTAGGTATTGGTATTTTATGAAAAAATAGGTAAAAAATGCATAATGAACCATATATGTAACAGAAAAGAAGAACCCTCAAGCGCGAGTCCGACCTGCGCACCGAGGGTTCCGTACACAGTTCATGTATCCGCCCCGACATCATTAATTCAGAAAAAAATCTGAACAGCACGATATTTAGAAATTGAACGCCATGGTGGCGTCTATCGGCGCACTTTGTTACCAATTTGAGCTAATGGATAACGTATTATGTCTGTTGGTTATTCAAGATTCCATATTGGCTCCTAATTATCACTCTTCGAAATATAAATATTTTTATATTCGATAAATGTAGTACATACAGGTGTTACAATTATCTTGTGGCCATACATTTAGGCTTTGAAAAGCCATATAAGATAAAGTAATTACTTAAGGTATAAAGATTCACAATATATAAATAAAAGTGTCGATTGAAGGGTAGTAAATAAGGGTAAAGGTAATCAACTCCCACCCCCGAATTCATCAATTTGAGGAATTATTTGAGGGCTAAAAAGTATCCTATATGTTAATCAAGGCTAAAAACTCTAGGTGTACCAAGTTTCATCATAATTTGTTCAGCCGTTTTTGCGTGATTTACTAACAAACATTAGTTCGCATTTATAATATTATGTAAGACATTTTTTTTTAAATCTAATTACAACTAGTTAAAATTTTAATTACATAGTTTCAGATTTTTTCCTGTTCTTGTAGTATAAGAAGATATTACTTGTCAAACATAGTTCCAGGTCAAAGGAAAGTACCCTATAAATTGTGATTCCCTTGAGAGTGTCGAAATATACGTTTCTTGCGGCATAAACGGCCGTATCCTTTTTTACGTTAACTTAGTAATTTGTTTTTTTTTACAGCTTGAAGGGACTGTAGACCTGAGTATATGGTTTTAATTTCAACTCAATCCCTCCACGCGTTCCCGGATTAAAGGGTCTTGACAGACAGACAGACAGACGGACGTACAACAAAATGATCCTATAAGGATTCCGTTTTTTCCTTTTGAGGTACGGAATCCTAAAAGCGGACGAAATTTTGGAACTTCTTTAAGTAATAATAAGTATTTCCAGAATCTCATTTGGAAGTATGAATCAATAAATCGATATACGTGAATTAATCTAAACATCATAATATTTTATGATATAGACGTAACTAAAGAAAATCCTTCACTTGTATGAGCAAATTAAATTATGACGTAGATAGTTTAATACTCGTAGTTTACTCGTAAATTAGTATGCAATCAGGATGAATTATTTACGATGATTAATTCAATTTGAGATAAATATCCTACTAATCCCTGTTACAAACGGCAATATAAAATATTATTAGATAAATCTAAAGCTTAACATAATCCAAGATTAACCTTAATAACCAAACTTTAATTACCGGCTCACATTTCTCGGTCGCTTTTTTACCGCAACGCTTCCTTTGGGCGACATTGTTATAAACTTTTAAAATTAACACCCCGTCGTGCTCTGCATACATGTGCTTACTTACACAAACTGAAATCGTGTTTACTTGAAGATATCGTTACGACATAGTTATAGAGAACCTTATAGAATGGCAAAAGGGTTGAAATTTGCGTGTGTTTCGTATTCATTTACGATTTTGATTATAAGTGCAAATCCTCTTAGCCAGAGTCAGAGCAATTTGGCAGCAACCGCCGGTTTGAGCTTATAACTCCGAGAACTTGACTGATTTTTTGAAAATGTGCTTATGGTCTATCTCAGGTGTATCTTTCTACGGAACCTACGCTAGAATATTTTTTTGAAGTGAAATTGTTTTTTGAACATATTTCACGAAATATGAAGTAAATACTCATTGTAGTAAGGTAAACACATCATGTCAGACTATTGAGCAGCTCTGTCACTATGACATAATATAGAAAGTGCCACGTATTGGGTCATTTTCGAGCACTGGTAAGTTTAAAGAAGTACAAACAAATATCAATAAATTGCTTCATTTTTTTTGGAAACATACCTATAGAGAACGCACATATATTTTCTACAAATGCAAAGAAAAACAAACTTTTTCGTAGTATTTATTACACCGGACCGGAAAAAGTACGCCTCTAGTAAATTTTGTACAGTTTTTACCTTATGAAATATTTTTTAGACCAACAAACACATACCGTCAAAGTAAACGTAGCAGTAAGTAGAGTTTCCGAGTGGTTAATGATTCATCGAAATTATTACTCGTTCACCGACTGTGACTCGCATTTGGTCGATTTTTAGGGTTCCGTAGTAAATGTCTTATTGTCATGTCCGCTGTCTATATCACAAGTAAGTAGGTAGACATTACTAGTTCACGAGTAATAGCCGAAGCAAAGATTCGAACAATTTCCATTAATTACTTAGTAATAAAAGTCCAGTAAATATAAGTTTGTGAAGTTTTAAGTCCGTATAATGTACCGGGTGGACAACTAATTTCAGAACCCTAGATTGCGCGTGAACCAACACGCTGTTGGCCGCTTTTTTGGTTATCAAAACAAACATATTTTAGATATTTGAGATTTTTTTAAACACTTTTTATTATTGTCTCCCTGTGTCCAATAGTAGGTAGTATGTTTTTTTTTGGACCTGACTGTGGCTTTATAGGCCGGCCGGATAGGAGTGCGCGGTTGGTGAGGTATTATGTTGCGGAGCAAGTCTACCGCAGAAGGCCTATAACTGTATTCGGTATTCAGGTGTACGGTGTGTACTTAGCTGACTAAAAAAAGTGTATGGCAGACCTTGTTGATTCACAATGGGTTAGTAATAATGTTCATTATCTAGTTAAAGTTCAGTCTACTTATGAAAATTTACCGATTTTCTTACTTACACTTCTTGGCACTGTATCTAATTTTAATTAGTCCATTTTATGAGTCTATATCGATCAGTCAATCATTATTTTATTTTGTTATTTGTCTTCGGTTTTAATAACCTACATTAATCATTTATACAAGTCCCGACAAACATATTCGTAGCTATGAACCATCCCCACAATTAATACTAAAAAAATCGCACTCAAATCTGTTCGGGAGCGATGTTGCTGCTGACAGACACGTATATCGAGAATTATGCATGTCAAACTTATATTATAAAAGTGTATAATAACATAACATGTAATATAACTTGAAAAAGTTGGTAACAATATAATACGTACATGTTCAACCCAATTTTATTGTTCGTTTGTTTGTAAGTTCATTCCTTCTTTAATTAAAAATACCTACTGAGGAAAATTCAAGTAGCTTCTTAACGATAAATTTACTTCTATGTTAAAAAAACGTAAAGTAAAGTTTCATTTCATTTCGTAAAGTAACGCTGCATCAAAATTACCTTTACATTCTCACCCATCGGCGAATTTCTTATAGATCCTATGTCTCAATATCTTTCAAACAGCTTACAAATTGATCGCTGTATCGCTCCCCTATCAGCGTTTACAGAATTTATGGCAAAACTTTACTCCAAGTACAGTACCCAAATTTGTCTCGTCTAGACTTTACAAAACATTTTTCATATAAAGCCATCCGTACGTACAAACTTAAAGTATGAAATTTGTTTTATATTATAGGGTATTACTGGTAGAAAGTTACGTGAAACTCGCTTTCATGAGTTCGTTGTATAATGTTTGAACAGAAATAATTAAAAGTCCAAGTCTGATGCGATTTCTTATACGTATATGTTACTTATGTACTTACCTAACAAGATTTATGTAGGATTCGACCAAACACGAATGATGAAATAATAAAAGTGTCTAAATTGGTTGAATAAACTCTGTTCGTATTTGATCTAATTAGTACAGACAAGCTTTAGCATTTTAAATAGTATTGTTCTAATATGTGTTTTGAATATAATTACAAAAGTAGGTACAGAATATTTGGCCAAAGCTAAAGCTCAGTGAGGGTGGCATAGTGAAAAACTTTCTATAATGATGTTGGAAATTGTTCGTTCAAACTGACAAAATTCAGTAATCGTGTGTAGGATACTAGTCGTTTATCCGATTACACTGTTTGAACATCACAAGGCTTCCTCTAAATCATGAAATTAAATAAACGCGTCGTGTTGTACAAATAACATAAATAAATCTGAAGACAATGTTTAGGGAATATTACAGTACATACAGTAAAATACTAACATATTTAATGAGACCTTAACAAACGATTCATAACACTTAATATTCATAAGTACAAAAAGGTTTTTTTTTAATTTCGGTTTTCCTTAATGGTTACGGTTTTGATTAATATGACGAATGTATGATTGGTTTTGGTTAAACAAAACCGAAATAAATAATTGAATGAAAAAGATACTTAATCAGCTACACATACTATGTCCTTCAAAAATCAGAAATAAATAAATAAAAACCCTTATGTAACACTAAACAATGAAAATCGCGCCTTTATTATCACAGACAAGGAAAACCTTATCCTTTCATATTACTTGTCCAATAACATAGAAACTAACTTATAAGTCAATTTGTTAGTAATTTCAATAGTAAACACAAGTGCGCGTCCCGAAACTACGGCGGACAGAACTTGTACAATAGAAACTATTCTGATCCGTTATTATTACTACAGGGTTGTTGCATTCCTGAGGCTAACAGGTATTTCCAAGTCTTAAACTTCACATAGGTACCTATAGCTATTTCATTTATGCCAACGGTACCCATATCACAACTCCATAACACAACACATATATACTTTTATACACGGTGTAACGGGCCGATGGCCTGTCCTTCAAATGGAATATTATTTAGGTTTAGTACATGTCTAACGTTTTCGTTTATGATAATAACAAAATTTACGAATCCACGGTCCACATAATATTTGGATGGCATTTAACCAACTTTTCTTAAAGGCCCGTTCTTTAGGTTAGATGCCGTCAAATGTATCCCATCAAAAACATTCTGTAAAAAAAATTGGCCAAGTCGCGATGGAGCTGCTTGTTTATCTCTAAAAAGTAATGAAATCTAGACAAAGTCGTGCCAAGTCTAAGGTTCCTTACTGCGATTTCTTTATTATTTATAGTTAATGTTGTGTGACTTTCTTTATACATTAGTGGGTACAATAAGTCCCCGTGTGGTTGCCGGGTAAGAATTGCGCCACCCCATCTCTTCCCGTGGGTTTCGTAGGAGGCGAATAAGGGAAAATCGGAGGGTGGGCAGCAGCATCCTTCGATCATTACCACCATCAAACTGCGGTCGCCAACCCACTTGCCAAGCGTGGCGACTATGGCAAATCCCCCCCAAGGGAAAAATAAAAAACAAGTCAACGGCCATGTTCAAATTATATTCTCAACGAACATTCATACTACGTAATCCTCTGTGTACAAATGTGTTGAACATTCACCTTTATATTTGTGAGATATTTTGTAGTACCAAGTGTCAGGCATTCTTATTATTCTTTATTTGCTAACTAAATAAAATTCTGCAACTTGGCAAGATTATAGCTTACTGGATGACGAAAATTTCTGCGTTCTGGTCTTATGCAGAGGTTCTCAAATAGGGGCCTGAAAATGCGGCGAAATGGTTCCAGTAAAGGATGGTACGGCAGTGTTTGCTTCGCGCTCGACTTGGCGGGGGCACTGCCGTGCCCCCAGATAAAATGAAGATCTTCTCTATTAATAAATTTCTCTTTTTTAAGTATACTTTATTTTAGCCAATACAGTCAATAAAACACGCTTTCAAATAGAATGTAGTATTATATAATATGAATTTTACCCTAGAAAGTTCATTTAGCATCTCTTTTGTGAAATATATAGAATCATAAGGTGCTTATAGGCTGAAAGCCGTTAGAACTGACAAATAATACCTACTTACATCTAAAACTGTATTTTGGGGCGATATCATTTTAGGCATCTTTAGTAAGTACAAGATGGGCGGCGACGTCGTGGTAGGCCGAGGTGGAGATGGCGGGATGACCTAGACGCTTTTTTAAACGAATATCCCAAAACTGCTCAGAGTCGAGACGAGTGGAAGTCAAGGGGGGAGGCCTTTGCCCAGCAGTGGGACACCTTACAGGCTTAGAGAGAGTAAGTACAATACAATAGAATGAAATATACAGAGTTAAAGTAGATACAAAGATTTTTTTGTTAAGTAAACGCATTATCTCTATATTAAGGAAAACATTGAACGAGGCCACAAACGAAGTAGCGAATTTGTTATTTATTATTATGGAGAAAACATTTCAACATGCTTGACACAGGTATAGTGGGTATTCACAGCCACAAATGGTACAAACCTCGATCATTATAAGCTAAGTACTTTACTGTAGCTGTACTGTACATATAAAGAACCTGTAATGCACTTAATCCGCAAAGACTGCGTGACAATCCAAATTGGTGTGCGGGATAGCTACCGATACAATGTAAACTTTAAAAAATATTAGAATGAGGCTGTTTTTTTACTTCAAATTTGCTACTTCTTTACTACAAACGCTTTTACCACTCTTTCGGAAAATATTCAAAATGTATAACTGTACTTTTATCTCACGAGCGCGGGTTAGCCGTAGTTGTAGTTGTGACACATACGAACTCATAGTGCCTACTCTCACACACACATATACAATGGTGCATGTATGTAGTTATATCTCAACTCAGTTGAGTTTCTCAACATCAACTGCCATGGCTCACCCGCGTTCGTGAGATTAAAGTACAAAACTTTCATTGTTCACTTTTTTTTAATAATTATTATTTGTATGTGGTTTACCATATACACTTATATTTTCACTAAACAACATGTACAATACCGAAAGCAGCCAAAAGTAGGAACTTCCTTCTATCATCTCGTATCTTGTCTATTCAAAATAAGGCCGGTTACACTTGAAATACATGCATTAGATATGAGGCTAGCTTCCGTAAACAAGATGTCGATTTGTGATACGTATCCGTTGCACTGCAACGATGATATCGTTTCTGACTGCTTTGAGAAATTATACGCAGCTTCAAGGAATGCACTGCTTTTTTTTCTATCAAAAATGGGATTGCTCTTGGCCAGCATCTAGCCAGGGGGCAAAGATGAGGCCGAGGGTGTGAAACGAGCTCACCCTGCTGTACCTTAGGGGGCCTTATAAGTTTTTAAATGTTTTGATTTCAAATTATGACAAAAGTATTGATAATATAATAATAATAATGGTCGAATTGGAGTGATGTTTGAAACGATATTTCTTAATAAAAAATCCAAAAACATGTATTTATACTTTAAGACATTAATTAGGTCATAATAGTCCTGTTCTAGATAGTAACACTGAGAAAATGACAAAATACGTGTCAATTCAAACAGAAAATCATTAAATAGATGAGCGTTTTTTAACTGATAAGGACTCTTAACATCAGCATGTAAGTACCACATATTCTAACAAATACAACAATTCTACTCTTTATAATAGGCAGCAGTGGTCTAACGTAAAATGAAAAGTATGTAGATGACATAAGCATAAAACAATTTCAAAGATACTATTTTAAAACAAATTTATATAGATTTTTTTGTTAGTACTGATGCGTTATTCTTTATTCTTAGCATCGCTTTATAAAATGCAAAGCCTATACTTAACCCGTAGCCATTGCGAGAGTCTGAAGGGGATTAAGACGAGGATCCCCGTATCCTGATGTGGATGCGACTTTGATTGATGACATTTTAGCTAACTTCGGTTTGCCGATGGCCTTATGAGACACTCTTCTTTTAAAACATGCTGAATTTATAGAAATCAGCCTCTTGGGAATGTAGAAAGGACGAAATGAACTTTCATAGGAAACGCATACTGTAGTCTGCCGCAATAAAATAGGTTTCTACTTAGGCAAATGATGATATCAAAGATATTTAGGTTCTCTTTTGCAAATAATTATTCATCAGCGGCAATTTTATGCATCGTCGTAATGGAATCGATATGCATCGTCGCCGTAAAATAATGTTTGCATTCTTATTTAACATTATTACAATGGAAATTATTTGGATTTAAACAAAATCAAAATAAGCTAGTTTAGACTTACAGGATTCTAACTTTGGACCTATATAATCCTATGTAGGCTTATAAGATACTTACGTAAAAGCGATATTAGCCTAAGTCAGCTTAAATTAGTTTTGGGCAAGATTACTTTAAATATGAACAGCATTCAATGAAACTGATATTAGAACCATATTAGCATATTTACTCTTATAATTGGTGCCCAAATCCGGGCTTAGACGATGATATAGAATCAATATAAGAGCAAAAAAATTTAGTCTTGAGACTTTTATAAGCCTGGTTTTTGCTGGTTGGGTTTTCTTCAATTGACATTTTTTTCGTCTTTTATAAGCTTCCAATGTCGGTCTAAGTTGTTAGATTTATTGCCACAGGGAATTATCACACACTGCCGTAAGTAAATTTTACTAAAAGTATTTAAATAACTTAAATTTTAAAATATAAGTAATAAACGGGTCATTAACGGCTGAAACTCACGGGAGTTTTATATTTAAATTTTACTAAAATAGTGAAAGAAGAAAAATAATTGAAGAATAATACAAAATTACTACTTTTCGAGATTTAGATGGATCCTAAATTGTTTTGATATAATTTTAGTGTAGGTAGCGGCACTCATAATATAGTTTACTCATTATTAAAATTAAGGCAAATATGTACATGCATATAGTCATCCAGCTGGGGAATGTATTAGCCAGCCTCGCGGATAGCCTGTCACAGGGGAAAGATTTGGACCCTACTTTTATTAGATATTTTTAGTTATAGGTTAGTTTTATTCTACATTTAATATTATCTTTTGTTTATTAAGTACATTTGTAGATTATTTTGAATAAAATCTAATCCCAATTTTGTTTAGATCAGGAATTAATAAATTTGAATAAAGCTCTGGTATATATCATTGGACTTTAAATGGGGTAACCTATACAAATGTCTAGTAATATAAGTAGATATTGAACTATTTCACTAGCCAGCTTAAGGTAGGTATCTAATTGTGCCACTGTTTGGGCATAGGCCCCCTATCATTGGCTGCAGGATGTGCTTATCAAAAAATAACGTATTATATTTTACGCGGAGTACAATTTGAAAAGGTGACTTTAATTCAGCCAAGTTTCAAAGCGACTTTGACTAGTTTTGTTCTTTACCTTAAACGAATTGTAATATTAGTCATTTTATTAATGCGCTTAAGGTAAAGAGCAAAAACTGGTGAGGTATTTAATAATTTGCCCAAACCTAAAACACACCGGTAGAGGAAAATATTTCGTAGCGTTCACCGAAACTCACCTATACGTGAACATAAAGTTGTGTGGACGGCCAACATATGATTGTATTTGGTCTTTTGTCAGGACTGTAACTAAATTCCGGACAAATAGACTCGGAACAGGCAATCAGGGAGGTTTTTATTAGATATCAAATTTGCCAAACAGTAATCTGAACTACTTGATAAAATGAGTCAATACTTGCGAATTAATTGGATATGTAGACATATAGCTTAGTCTTAGTTTTTTTTAATGTTCTCTTACAAAGTTATTGATAAAGTTAGTTGTAAGTTAGTTAATTTGTGTTATCTTTGTAATTTTATTCTGTCATGATTTGATTAAGTTACATTATCAATAATGACATTCCATTTGCACGTAGATACATTATGTATTTATATTTATTTTTACATTGAATATGTATCTATATTTTATTTTTTTACAAGTAGGTAGGTAGTTGTGTATTTAGATAATTACGTTATAGCATATACCCGTAGAAAAATACACATTTTTGTAAACACATATAAATACGTTTTTGCACATGTGTTAGTTTGTCATACCTTTTGGTTCCTGTTCTTCCACTCAATTGTTCAATGGTAAAGAGTTTTCTTACAGGTGTAAGTTCACATTCGCACCAATGTAATTGAATTTATCTGTATTTTTACCGTGTCTACTATAAAATAAATTATTTAAATACATACATTTAAGTAATTTTTATACCTATATATAAATAATGATACAGTTGCAGATTATACTCATAGGTATTATTGTTTTGAAAAATATTTTAACTCACCAGTCTGATACCTAATAACAATAGGTCGATGAGTGTACCACACTCGTCACAGATGTAATATTTAAAACTGTTTTCCAGCTGGGTGGTATAGAATTAACATGTACAATCACGACTAAAATTCGGATGACAGACTAATTCGGATAGCCGTCACTTTGCGCGGCACAGAGAACTTTCCTCTCACTGGCACGGTTTTTATGTCTATTCTAATATATTGTGTTGAATCTGAATCTAGTGAATGCTCTGTAACTGCAATACCTTGTTTTTTACGTTTTTTCATAGGTATCTGCTATGTATGTGCCACCAGCGCCTCCGCACGCCGAATAGCCTACAGGGTATGGCACGGACACACAGTGCTAAACGTGCCGCTGCTGCGACGAGTACTCACGAATGAGGACTGCGTACCGGTCCGAAACATGTAGAGCTATATTCGACTTTAAAGACACAATAAGTACAATACAAAATGTAGTATACAGAAAAACGTTTTTAATAAAATATAATTAAATAAAATTGAATAATTAAATTAATATAATTGAATTTATGACGTTTACAAAATTAAAAATATCAAGTGCCTATACAAAATCGTCATTGAAATGGCCTCCACTCAGCTTTAATGTCAAGGTACCTTGCGAGTATCTTGACGCTGCTAGTCTTCCGTGAATACCTTTCAAGAGAGCGCTCCATCACGCTTCACACATATAAATGCAAAATAATCTTACGCGAGGTTTGACATCAGACATAGATAATATATTATATCTATCAGTATGGCTGCACCTTGACCATATTGCAATAGGTATAAGAGATCAAATCGAGTATTTGGAACTAACATATAAATATATAATAACACACGCATAAAGTGGATATTTTTGTGAAATTGATACATCAATGACAAATTCAAGTACATATCTATCTTCTCGATTATTAACGAACGAGTGCCTTTCTTCTGCTCGGGCGTCAAATACCGGCTATCTGAGATTCTTTGTTTTACCGCCTTTGTTAAGGATGATTCACAGTAGACCGTTCCGTGTCCGAGCCGTTCCGTCTCCGGGCCGGCCCGTCTCCGAGCTTTTTTGTGTGTAAATGTACTATCCGTTCCGCGTCCGGGTCATTCCGAGCACGGACGGGGACCGTGCCGTTTCCGAGCCTCGGACGTAGGTAGATCGGCCGTCAAACGTTTGCATTGATAATAGAGCCACCGTTCCGTGTCCGGGCCGGCCCGTTTCCGGGCTCGTCTGTGGCCGGGCGGCCGTTGATTTTCTGTCATAGAAAACGGGCCGGCCCGGAAACGGAACGGTCTAGTGTGAATCATCTTTTAAGGTAAATGCTACTTTGATTAGCAATCAGTGAATAGCAATGTAAAAAATATTTGTAAGACATTTCATGCTTTTAGCCGCGGGTCTCAAACGCGGTGTGTAAAGCAGTATGTATCACACGGTACCAAAATTATTTCCGTCTTGGGCGTAAACACATGAATCCCTCGCTACGCACAAAATTCTACTTCAGAATCCCTCACTACATTCAAAACTCTACTTCAGAATCCCTCGCTACGCTTAGGATTCTATTGCAGAATCTTTCGCTTTACTCAGGATTCAATATACCGCCCTCGCCGTAAATCATTTTGCTCCCTTGAGCATCATTTTGCTATTTGTCATCGACTAAAATTTTTTGTAACTAAGTATATAGATAAAATAAGTAAACTCTTCAATCTTTTCCCTGAACCTGTTACCTTCGATAACAGTATAAAAACGATTTCACCGGAAGCGATAACAATGATTTATGGTTGTTTGCCAAATCGGCGAGTTCAGTCAGTTACGAAGAGTATTTAATTTTTAGCCTTTACTGGCAAATGACCTCTAAGTAGAAGGCATTTTAGTTCAATATTTATTGCAAATACTAACACCTGTGGTGCCTTGTTCAGATCTCTATGACAATAAAACACCAAAAAGGTGCTTTGCTCGTGCTTAATTAACTTTAGTTATATTGTTGCTTAAATTTTGCGCCGTGTTGAATATCACAATCTATTAGTAATTATTTGATATGGATATGATTCTTGGTATTTATTTGAAGCCGAAGAATGTGAACAAAAATAAGTAAAAAAAGAAGTCACGTTAGCGCCCAGGGAAAGTAAATTTTAACAAATATAAAATTGGTATATTTGTTTTGATCTTCACTACTCATCAATCAATCTGATTTGAAAAAGCCTTTACAAATTTTCACTAGTAATCTTAATATTTACCTAAGATATTCCTTAAGAGAAATTGAACTGTAGCAAAATGTATTTTTCTCACGTATCAAAAGAGAATGGGCAACATATGAGCACGGCTTGGTACCGCGGTCACGGATACCTGGCACAGGTGAAAATATCGTTTTATATGGAAACACACAGTATTCTTTGATCGCTCACTGCATGTATTGTTTTTAAAGAAGGTTCAACTCAGACGGTCTCGAGACTATGATGATGGAAACTTGTATTGAATTTTAAAGTACCTATATTTTGGTTCGTGCTAGATATGAAACAGGGAAAGAGGAAACTAGATTTGACAGATAGTCGCAGTTTGTTTCAAGAAAAATCGCCAAAGCGGTTGCAACGTATCAACACCGGAAAAGTTTTGCTATCTTGTATTCCGGTAAGGAACCCGATATCGGAAGCGTATAATATATAATTATTATTTAAATAAGTACAAATAGCTATATAAATCTAATATTAAGTTATTTACTTAACATTATCATCGTCTATTAATTACTCGCCAGAGCTTAAAGCGCTACGTGAAATTTTCGTCTACTTATGAGAACGCGGTACATTGTCACGTCGCGATATAATCACAACACAATGGAGGCGATGGAAATTTCCATCACAACATTGTTCTATGAATTAAAGGTACTTGTCGAAGTGATTGATATTTTATTTGTAAGACTGTCAACTTTCAACAACAGTACAGCGTGAAATGGAACATAGTTGTGAAAAATAAATAAACAGAATTTTGACATTTCAAATTTGAATTCGCGGGTTGGCCGTTACCCGCCAATTACGAAAACTTTCGACTTTCAAGCGCTGTATACTGGAGATTTTATTGCGAAGATATGGATTTATTCACAGCCGCGCTATATAACATAAAAAAATGGATTTACGCGGGATAATAAATGTGTTGATGGGTGGATTGCAAAAAAATTGTACGTAACGCATAGGAATATTCACAAAAATGTTAAACAAAGGAAGTAATTGAAAGCTATTTTGTATGGGAAAAAAATTGTGTAACGTCACACAATGTGACACAATGTAACACAAAGGATGCGAAATTCGAGTCCAAAAAACTTGTCAATTCGTATTAAAAAAATACTGTAAGAAATTCTAGCACTCGTATATGGGTGAATTGCAAAAAATTGTACATTCCAAAAAATAAAATGTCCTCCTAATTAAAAAATCTGTAAAAAAATAAGTATTAGAGTAACATATTTTTCAATTTGGTTTTCACGTTGTCCAACTCATAGTTTTCTAGTATTCATAAAGTTTTGAAGTATAAATTTGACATATTTATAAAAAATCTCAATTTCTAAAAAAAGTGTATTTCTGCTCCCATACAAATTTCATATGTCCTTTGTGTAAACAGAGGGTATTCAAAAAATCATAACTTTGATTAAAACAGCCCGGGCCAAAAAAATATTTCGGGTCCTATTAAGTACAACGTGAATTATTTAGAAAATAGTTTATCAGGATTATAGAACGAATATACTATATCAAAATCTTTTTTCAAAGTTCGGGGAAAGATTTCGTTCCTTTGTATTACGTCAGCTGTGTAACGCTATATTCTGAATTTTAACGTAGATAATTAACCTATCCACAGCAGTTTTTTCTCTGGCTACAAGTAATCTACTATTAACACAACCGAATGTGTCGATAGCTCTATTAGTTTTTGTGTAGTGGTACGATAAAGGGAAACCGAGCGTTTTTTCGCAAATATTGGTCAATTTTGTGTTATGCCTAAAATAGGTAATCTTATTGTTTTTTATTGCTGTTTTTACATAGTTGGATGGAGGAATTAATAGGTAAACGGCTTGGCATATACGAATGCTAGAACTTCTTACAGTATTTTTTTAATACGAATTGACAATTTTTTTGGACCTCAATTTTGCATCCTTTGTGTTACATTGTGTCACGTTGTGTGACGTTACGCAATTTTTTTCCCATACAAATTAGCTTTCAATTACTTCCTTTGTTTAACATTTTTATGAACATTCCAATGTGTTACGTACAATTTTTTTGCAATCCACCCATATGCCAAACCGTTTACCTATTAATTCCACCATCCAACTATGTAAATACAGTAATAAAAAACAATAATATTACTTACTTTAGGCATAACACAACATTGACCAATAATTACGTAAAAATGCTCCGTTTCCCTTTATCGTACCACTACACAAAAACGAATAGGGCTATCGACAAATTCGCTTGTGTTAGTAGTAGACTACTTACAGCTAGAGATAAAACTGCTGCGGCTACGTTAATTATCTACGTTTAAATGCAGAATATAGCGTTACACAGCTGACGTAATACAAAGGAACGAAATCTTTCCCCGAACTTTGAAATTTTTTTTTGATATAGTATGTATGTTCTAGAAACCTGACAAACTATTTTTTATATATATTCCTGTTGTACTCAATGGGACCCTAAATAAATTTCTTGGCCCAGGCTGTTTTAAGCAAAGTTATGATTTTTTGAATAACCTCTGTTACACAAAGGACATATGAAATTTGTATGGGAGCAGAAATACACTTTTTTTCGAAATTGAGATTTTTTATAAATGTGTCCAATTTAAACTATAAAACTTTATAAATACTAGAAAACTATTAGTTGGACAACGTGAAAACAAAAACGAAAAATATGCTACTTTAATACTAATTTTTTTACAGATTTTTGAATTAGGAGGACATTTTATTTTTTGGAATTTACAATTTTTTTGCAATTCACCCTGATATGTAATTTGATACTACGTTACTTTTTTTGCATACATTTTCAAAACTCGAATATTAAATACTCGAAACTATAGGTGTGATGGAAATTTACATCATTATGCAACGGCCCCGCTCGTAAAGTATGGCGATTTAATAATTTAAAAAAATGTTTAATGTATTTAGTACTAAGCTCAAGACTTAATTTTGCATAATGATGGATATTTCCATCGGTTTACCCTTGTTTGGCCTAATAACTTTTTGCCTAATTTCAATTAAACTAAAATTATTTGGTATAACATTATCTAATTTTTGTTTGAATGAAAATCATTTTGTATGATCCTTACTTCATATAATTTTGTTTCACTTAATTTTAAGCCACCTAATTTTCATTTTGTATACTGTTTGATAGACATAATTATATTTCGCATAATTTTATTTACTCTAATCCTATCCGTGTTAGAGTCGATTTTGTCCCAATAGGTCTTTTTGGGCTTTTATAAAAAAATATGATAATTCAGTATTAGACAAAAAAAAACTTAGTAAAAACGTTATTCGACTATATGACGATTAGTTAAAATAAGAATCGACGAACTGATTTTTCGGTGAAATAATATTCGACAAAATAAGAGTTATGCAAATCGTAGTTTAGGCTAAACGTATTTCAATAAACTAAAAACTATGCCAAATGATATTATACAAATTGACTTTAGACAAACAATTCATTATACGAAAAGTTGTTAGACAAACTGAAATTAGGCAAAAAGTTTTTAGGCAAATCAAGGGAATACCATCATATTAAAAAAAAAATATTATGTTTATCTTATACGTCTTTTATATATTTTTCCCTTAATCTAGAGTTCAACTAACATTAACCTGATTTATTTCAGGAATAAAAAAATATGCAAAGAAGGGTTAAATTAAATTTAAAAATATGTTTTTATTAATATATCTCATCATATAAAAAACGAAACGGATTTTATCGCGCATATTGTTAAACTAATTAATACATCAAATCAAATGATAAATTAGGTCTTACTAATCTATCGTGTCCTTCAACTGTCATCGTGTAATTCGTTAGTCAGGACTGAAAGCCATGATTCGTGGCCAAAGGCACTGATTGCGACGCAGAGGCACCGGCCATAAAACACGCCCGTGTGGTTCCCTCCTACTTTTTTCACTGTTGACAAAACATGCCTTGATTCTATGCACGTAATTCATGTTGTTTGTATTGACATTGTCCCCTTCTAAGGTTTCGATGTATATATCTCTCTTAGCTCGACTTTTATACATCTTATTCTGAATATTTCCTTCTAAGTATATCAAAGTTAATGACATGCAAAAGTTTCTGTCTGTTTGTTACTTTTTCACGTTTAAATATTCCGCTAGTCGGATAGAGATAAAACCAAATAGGAAACGATGGGAAAGTTATTCTCATGAGCCATTATCGGTACTTTTATTGGCTCATCCACTAAGATTTTTTTGATTTATTTGTACAATTATTAGGTATGCAATATTACAAAATTGCGTAATATTCGGCACATACGGCACAATGTACAATGAATTTTTAAGAGAGCAATCTCTTAGAATTTAATTTGTGCAATGCGCCATCTGTGCCTTTTACTGAATCTCCATAATTAGTAAAAATCTAATATTTCATATGCATCAATAAATTGCTCTGAATAATTAGATTCAATTTATGTAATATATAACTGACGATTCAGAAGTGCTTGTTGCTAGGCCTATTTGAATAAAGAATATTTTGAGTTGAGTAATATCAACACAACATCTCACAAAAAGGTAGTTTAGAACATGTTTAGAGTAGATTCACTGCAGCAATTTTCAAGTAATATCGAAAACTATTCATTAAATGTGCTCCGAGGTAAATACGAGTACGTGAATTATCACACCACCTGCGGGGTAATCACGTAACTTTTGTACTACCGTTAGATAGATTTTAATGTCAAATTTTAATTGTCAGCTCATACATTTATCCTTCAAATTTGACAGTAAAATCTATCTACCGTTAGTACATAAAGTTACGTGATTCGCCTGCAGCTCGACAATGCCCAATTACATATAATCTTGTACACCCAGGAATCGGAAACCGGTTTCGTCTCCATACAATTAACCGGTAAAAAGATTCGGTTAATTGCGTTTTACGATATTTATTCGTACTTTAAATCATTTATTTCATAGATGAAGGCTAACTAAAACAAATCTTAAAATAAAAATGGTAATACGAGAAGTAATTAACGAGATATCTCAAAAATAGTAAAAACCGGTTCCGAGCCCTGTGTACACCTTACTAAAAGCAAATTATTATAGCCCTCGGCTTTCGCCGGATTGTAATGTTGTACTGAATTTCGTTGTAACCCGGATAATAATGTTATTTCACTTCTTATAGTTCTTATTCTTATGTCCTTAAATTCTAATTTCGTGCATGAAGTCCGTACGGTGGCGGGGCCGGGGAAGTGCGCGGTCCGGTACGCTCGCCCGCTGCCGGTGCGCCCCGAAAACAAAAGACGGCACGGCCGCCGCCTGCTGCAGCACATGTTTCTATTACTGAATCCTTATCCGATTACGTTCAAAATTGATATCTGAGTGTACTAGAGGTTACTTAGAACGAATTTGACGTCACATTGTTAAAAAGTGGCGGCCACCTTGATTTTTTTACACTTAATAAAAATCTGATTTCAGATTCGTTCCAAATGACCTCCTGGACGCTCGAATATCAATTATGAACGTAATCAAACCGTGATTAAAACAAAATCATGATGACCGCCACATTTTAAAAATCTGACATCAGATTCGTTCTAAGTGGCCTCTCGGACGCTCAGATATCGATTTTGGACGTAATTAGACAGTAAATAAACAAAATCAAAATGGCCGCTACTTTTTAAAAAGCTGACGTCAGGTTCGTTCCAAGAGAATTCTCGGAGTGTCAGATATCAATTTTGAACATTTTTTTAATGTCTCGCAAGAGGTGAGATTACGTATTAAAGTGACAAAAAGCACAGGACTGACTGCACTGGTTAAAAGTATTAAAAAGTAAAACTAATAAATGGGAAAAAAAAACACAAAAGAAAGAACTTAGGAAGGTACGGAAATTATTTTGATCGCAGTCGAGGGCCTAATATTTCGGTATGGTACAAGTATGTAGTAGGCCCCCGCGACTGCAAATAAAATAGATATCCGTCGTCGTGTCCTGTTTTTAATTATTATTTTATTTCGCAATTTTCCATTTTCATTTTTAAGTATCTTACGCGGTTAAAATCATGTTTTAAAGACATGTAACTATATTACATATATTTTAGAAATTGTCTTTTCAAATTATTCATTTTGATACCCTACTTGATAAGAACAAATTCTTTTTGCTCTTCATAACACACAAATTGGAGTACATATTCCGCCATATTTTTCTTACTGCAATGTCACAGTCATATCCTTTGTTACTCGGGATGACGTACGATTCCAACGATACCTCACACATCTAGATCAGTTAAGATATTGAGAAGTTAGGGGAGAACAATGAATCTTACATACATAATATATATACATGAAAGCATTACACTCGTTTTTCAAAAAGGTGAGTATACACCTCGGGGATAAAACTGTTTTTTTAAATCCCTCACTACACGCAGGACTCAGTCTAACTCATAACATCCTCGCTACGCTCTCAGGAGTAAAATCTGGAGACCTTCGTTCCGTTCAGGATTGAATATCGCGCCCGTGGCATAAAACAGTGCTTTATGCCCTTGGTATACAATCGGCTAATAATTAATAAATTTAATAATAAGTACCTACTACAGAAAGCAATTCACAAAAATATAATTTCTCCATAGTGTTACGACGGGGCCATAAAAGTCCCGTTGCCATAGAGCCTATATGACCGAATAGAAATTCCATGCTAAAGAAAATTATAAGGCATAAGCTTCTGGAATAGTCTACACCTCGGAACAAATTAATATCGAAATTACCGTCTAGAATATTCGGATAGGGGTATATAATATATAAGGGGACCGAGTTCCCGATCCGGGGCAGTATCGTAGTGGATTGAGCCGTATTGGAGTGAAGTTCACAAGTGATCTAAGTGAGAACTTGAAGTGAAACAGTGAGAACAAGTGGTGAAAATGTGTGAAATGTTAGTGCAAGTATCAGTAGAGATTAACTGTGTCAGTACTAGTAAACGCGGACACTGGGGGCTTGTGTAAGACATTTAATTCATTGTTTGAACGTGTGGACTCAGTGAACTTTACCCAGTGTTCCTAAGTCGCTAAATAAACCCATAGTTCTGTCTAACAGGTGTTTAACTCTATTCCGTACCCAACGCTCGTAACAATACATAACTTATTATTGTAAATAATAATACGCACGAAAAGGTCTAACAGGCTAAGCTAATAAGAGTAGCCCCCACGAGGATTTGGTTATACTTTCAGGTGGAATAGTGGCTGCTAAGAACACTGTATGGCTAATATCGGCTTAGTAGGTATAACATCCTCTTTCGTTCTTTATAAAATAATTCATTGACATTGATCAATGACATATGTCATATATTTACAACTAATCATTTTCTAGCTACTTCTTATGTCGCTTATTTTTTACAACATTTACCTCTGCCTTCAGACATTATTGCAAGAAACGACATAAGAAATAGCTAGAAAATGAGTAGTAGTATGTAATTAGGTACCTACTTACATACTACTACTCAATTAACATGACATGATAGAGCAAATATACGTTCGTTTATTTATGATTATAAATGTTTTTGAACGTACACGTAGTTGACATTTGTGGCTCGTCACGTAATTTTTTTGGTAGTGGCAAAAAATTAAGAAAAAAAACAGTTTTTTTTCATCTAAGTTTAAGGATGAAGGTCTGTAAAAATATGCATTAGTAACCCCATTATATTCCTGATTCCTCAATTCTGATTTTATTTGGTTACCCTCGCTTGCTTGGTTTAGCTATAATTACAGTTTAAAAATTACCGTGATTTTTTAACATTTACGTGAATAAATTTGAAACAAAAGAAGATCGAAGGATGATATTAGCCATACAGTGTTCTTAGGTCCAGCCATTCATCATCATCATTTCAGCCGAAAGACGTCCACTGCTGAACATAGGCCTCCCCCAAGGCTCGCCATTTAGACCGGTCCTGTGCCGTTTGTTTCCACCGGATTCCCGCGGCCTTCACCAGGTCATCACTCCACCTTGTCGGAGGCCTACCGACAGCTCGTCTTCCGGTGCGTGGACGCCACTCAAGCAGTTTCTGGCCCCATCGACCGTCAGTCCTGCGAGCAATGTGCCCTGCCCACTGCCACTTTAGTCTCGCAATTTTGAAGGCTATGTCGGTGACCCCAGTTCTGCTACGGATAGCTTCATTCCTAATTCTATCACGCAGAGAAACCCCGAGCATAGCTCTTTCCATTGCTCTTTGGGTGACCTTGAGCTTTCTTATGAGGCCCATCGTTAGCGCCCATGTCTCGTATCCATATGTCATCACTGGCAACACACACTGGTCAAAGACTTTTGACTTGAGGCACTGCGGTCCAGCCATTACTCCACCTGAAAGTATAACCAAATCCCTCGTGGGGGCTACTATTATTATTGTAGCCTGTTAGACCCTTCCATAATACCATTAATATCGTAATTCTCTGGAAAACAAAGAAAGGACTTTACTTTATCACAAAATCCAATTGTTTTCTTTACTTAGGCGCTCAATATTTTTTGAGGGACTTATCAAACAATACGGTGAATTGCTTTTGTATGATCATCAAGTTTAACTTTTAAATATAAAACTCCCGTGAGTTTCAGAAATTGAAAAATAATATTAAGAGCCACGTATTGGTCCGAAACATGTGAAATGAAATAAATGATAATATTCTGCAAGTAGGCCGCAAAGGCACTTTTACAAGTCAAAAACTACTAGAGTTTCTCATGAGACCACTGCCGAGAAGAAACGCCAAAAGAAACTCGACAGTCACTCCAAAATATGCTTATTACAATGATACTACTTAACCTACTTAAGTAAATTGTAAGTGGTAAACAACAAAAGAGAATTGAAAGAAAAACGAGGAAAAAATAACAATAGGTATTTACAATGTGTAGTTACACAAGAAAACAAAACATGTCGAATCGTTTGATATGCTTTCCTGCAAGAAATGTGTCAACTAGATACAATGAAAATATTATACATGACTCTTTACGCTATTTAGGTATTTGGTTTGGGCCATGCATTTTCCTCAACCCTATAATAAGCTAATAAGCCTTTGACATCAATTTTTTTAAAGTAATTTTTAAGAGCTGGAAAGGGTAAATTCAAAATTTCATCGGGTTACTTATTATAAAAACGGACACATTGAACTACAAAAGTCTTGTAAACTTTACGGACACGAAACTTGTTAGTGGCAATTTTATTTTTATTCCTGCGGGGTAATCACGTAACTTTATGTACTACCGTTAGATAGATTTTAATGTCAATTTTGAAGTATAAATTGCTGAGCTAATGTCATGTTTTTTGTACCCGACGCTAGTACATAATTGAATGAACGATTGAATGGAAATCCCATACTAAAGTGAGAAATTGATCAAATGATTGGAAACACGTAACTTTTTGACGGTAAAATTGTACGGTATAAATATGTCAATTACTGCGTGACAAAGTCATCGTCAGTCATCGTGTCTGTCATGTCATAACAATGAATTAAACAAAGATTTTGGTCATGATTTGGGTTTATTAATTAGTGAAAATGCCCCAAATTTCCTTGAAATATCTTTAAAACACACGATCGAGTTTAAAATTCCCTAAGCACTTTAAATAAAACGAAAAGTAAGTAACAACAAATGTCATGGTCATGTGGTATTTATTTGCTCACATTCGTATTTACTAATATATTTGGTATTATTATGTGCTTCTTTTCAGGATGTACGTAAACCAGATTCCCCATCTCTTGGTGATGATGCGATACTGTAAGATGCAGAGTGGGAGAGATAAAACGAGGGAAACTATGAAGTAACATGAATAGCGTGCCATATTATTCATCGCTGAAATATAGAAGTGTTAATTTATAAGTATGTACTTTTTCATATACGTGCCCCGCGTGTCGATGTATGCTTGTCGATTTATGAAAAGTAATAGGACGACATAAATTACCGACCCGTAGCTACCTAGTCTCCGAATCCTTTAAACATGAGTTTATTAAGTCCACTTGGGATGCTATTTCTTTCTTCCTTTGTAACCAGCATGTAATGTGAACCTTCGGTATGTACATAAGATATATTATATCCCGCGCCTCTACTTGCTTTCCCTAGCAAATAGAGTAATACTCCGGCGGATCCGCGCGGGTAGGCAGGTAAAGTAACACAAGAGTTATACACAAATGTCAAATGTTTTAGATGATACAACGAGATTGCGAAGCCGTCGGTGTTGCTGGTGAGTTTTTAATTCCGCGCGGGTTTACTGCCAAGAAAAAATCCTACTCGCATGAAGAGAGAAGAAAGTTGTATAAAGACATGATGTTTTTCTTAATATATTTTTGTATTTTTTCGTTGTGGTTTACATTATTTAAATACGTAAATAATACGTTTCGTCATTCATTAGGTGTAAGCAGGTACATACGAATACACTATATTGAAATTGTGTGTATGCTATTGCATCGACTTATGCTCATTAAATTCTTCTAAAATGATATTTCTTTAACTATGCAAATAGAACGAAGAAGGAGTTTCATTAATACTCTTACTCTTTCTTATTCAAACGGTACGAGTAGTGACGCGTGGGCAAACCTATAAACCTTGTGGGATGTAGATAGATTACTATCAAGGCACATATCGCACCCAAAGCAGTCTATAACGCTAGCGCAGAGCAATAAATTTGGCAAGAACAAGAAGCCAAGGGACTTCATCAGTACCGATTGCGTAGTTGAGCTGAAAATACATTAATCTCGAATAATGTTGTAGATGCAATAATGTAATCCATGTGTGAAAAGATTAATATCACGTTATTGGTCATGATTATAATTTTATATGATATTTATTGTAAAATACAACTGCTGCCCAACGTGTGCATGGATAGATTATAAAGACTGAGTTTCTCTCAATCACCTCTCAATGAAATAGCTAGTAATGTATATACAATAACTTATTCTACTTGACGCTAGATGTCTAAGTTGAACCTATTTCGTTTCATACAATAGCAACGGTAAAATCCGGTAATCTTCTTCTAGCATTAAGAGGCTGGATAGGTACTTTAACTTTTAAAAATAATAATTTGACACGTAGTGTCAGTCAACATTTTAGAAAAAATGAGTACAACAAAATAAATACATTTTACAATTATTATGTAATATTTAGTCCAGAGCAATATTAAACACTTATTTGGTGAATGTCACGTATAAAAATCATTTTTTCATAATGGCTCGTATCGAATAGTTGGCTATGGTAGTTCACTTAAGTAACGACTTTATCTGCTACAACGCGCCAAGGGTAAGTAATTTTATTACATATCACTAATAAATAGTGTGCATGTTACATCATGGCATAACTCATTATCATTAGCTGAATAGACGTCCATTGCTGGTCAAAGGCCTTTCCCGGAAAATGCCTTGCTGATCGGTCGCGTGTCGTCCCAGGTCTTTTGATTCTAAGGTCGTCAGGCCACCTCGTAAGGAGCCTTCACTCACTGCGTCATCCGATACGCATTCGTCACACGAAAAGTCGCTGGCGTGGGTTAAGCAGACACCATAGCCTATGGACGCTATCGACTCCTAAAGAATCACAAGCACGTTGCCGAGCCTTATTAAGTTTAGGATTCAGGGTCAGGGATATGTAAATGGGTATTTTGGTGTTATGAAATTGCGGATTTTTGAGACTGTGGATGCGTGGGTGATACTGATAATAATACTGAGTCAAATGAGGAATGTCCTTATTATAAACTGTAGCATTTTTAGTTTCTACGGCTACTATAATATACATAATCTGTAGCCAGGGTCATGATAATTCAGATGCTATTTCAAGATGTTCATTACTATGCTCTAATTTCTTCTTTCAGTGCAGCAATTGTGAATTGCGTATTTTTAGGCAACACGTTAAAGATGACTATTTCTTTGATCAACACATGGTTATGATGATAATTGGATAAAATGAAAATCTATAACCGCCACCCTGCTGCCTGGTCCACAAGATCTCCTTACCTCAAGGCAAGTAAGTTTTTTTATTGAGTAATCTCTAAAATACAGTATGAACACTTGGGACTCCAGAAGAATCACAAGGTCGTTGCCGAGCCTTTATTGACATAAGTATTTCTTGTGTTGATAGCTAGAGACAAGTGACGCACTCTGAAAATAGTGCATCCTCGGGAGTTCTTGTGACTTTATATACTCACTACCAGGAACACAACATCGTATACCTAAAGAGCAAGCAGTGATGTTATTATGGCTGCGGTCTCCTATAAGGTACAGTCAGGGTCAGAGAGAAAAAAAAACGATTTGAGTTATAAGGTTCCGTAGTAAACAAGGTACCCTTATACAAAGTGCAAAAAGATTCCGTTTTGTGGCGCATTTCTCATATAGTTTTATATGGCACGTCACAAAACTGACACAAAGTATTAGATGGTAAATCGAGGACATTTTTAAAATGGAACCCTTATAGTTTCGTCATGTCTGTCCGACTGTTCGTCCGTCCGTCCGTCCGTCCGTCCGTCCGTCCATCCGTCCGTCCATCCGTCCGTCCGTCCATCCATCCGTCCGCCCGTCCGTCCGTCCGTATGTCACAGCCGATTTACTCGGAAACTGTTAGCACACTATAATTATGAAATTTGGTAAGAAAGTGTATTCTATGAACCGCTATATATAAAAGTAATGTGATATTAGAAAAATATGTTAAACGAGAGTCCCGTAGCGGCGTCCCGACGCCGCTAAAATACGGAAATTCTCATAGTTATTCAGAAAAGGAACAACTGAAGGTACAAATACATTTCTTTAATTTTGTGCCTCTCTTAGGAACACCAAAAACATGTAAAAAAGGGTTCTTAAAAATCGACAGTTCCTTTTCATTGTCACATTATGCCGGACCAAAACCATGCCTAATAGTAGACTGCTAGCTAAGTTAGTTTTCCGGACAACGTGGATGCGGCACATCATCATCATCATCATCAGTCGTTCCGTCAATGCTGAGGACATAATGTCCAATTCTTGCTGACCAGACTCCTCCATAGGCTCCTGTCACCCACCTTATGGATGGCCTCGTGCAGATATAGTTACAGGATACCACCAGTGATTTGGGTATTCCGTCTAGCGGGTAGTCTGCCTCGGGACCTCTGGCCCTCAACTTTTCCCGTCATAATATTTATCTACTGGCTATCCGAAGAACGAACGTCGTGAGAGGTGTTCGAAATATACATGAGGATGCGGTCCTGACATACTGTCGATAGTCGACAGCTTAACGTAGCTGGATAGACTGGTTTGTTCGCCTTGCAGTCCATGGTATTAGAGATTTTCTCTCAAAATATTGAATATGCGAAGAGTTTGTATAATTATAATTTTTATTGAAATAAAAAGGTCATGAGGTTTGTATGCATGTATTGTACATACCCCTTACATGGTTTTTGGGCGAGCGTAGTCTCCTGACACAAGTACATTTATTACTTAAAAGGAGATTCCAACCTTGCTTTTGTTAAACTTTCTTTTAACCAATAGGTATGAAAGTAAGTATGTATTGAATCGCACAAACGTGTTGCCCAACCAATATCCTCGTAATTATGAGGATTCAGTGTGCTGACTGGTACGACCACGGTAAAGTAAATATAAAAGCGCCTTTTCTGCGCGGTATCGTTCATATCATACTTGGTAGACATGAAAAATGTATTACTTATTATAGTCAGACTTCCTTAAATTGTAAATTAATATTTTGACATGTAAAAGTGCCCTTGTGGCCTATTTGCAGAATAAATGTTTGTATTTGTATTTATTTGTATTTGTATGTCTGCTTAACATCAGTTTAACTATTTTTCAGCTAAAATATGGCGGTCCGTCGCTCTCAATACAGCTCCACCTCTGAAGCTCTGGCATTCTTGGTTGCCAGGAACACAATGCCTCATGTGTTAGTAATTATGTGCTATTGCTATATTATATACTATTATTATGGCTTCTCCAAGGAGTAGCATACTTCTCCAGTATTATAGGCTGCTCAAAATATTAACCAAATCGGGGGTCATTATCCTCACAGTATTTTTCCGGTTGTGCCCTAAGGATCCTGGGGTCCACTTTGACACCTAATCCCCAGAGTTGGCTTAGAAACTACTTTTACTAAAGCGAATTCCGTCTGACCTTACAAACCAAAGGGAAAACTAAACTCTGTTGGGATTTGATCGGTTTCCTCACTATGTTTTCCTTCACTGAAGCGCCATTGTTACATATTAAACGAAATATCATATAGTTTAAGATTGAAAGCGACGTGTCTCACCGCTCGGCTACGCTGGCTCCGGTTATGAAATGATTTGTGTTTTATCGTATTCCAAAAGATTTTGACGAAATTTGACTATTTATATTTATTTTAATATTAAAGTTTAAATGTTTACCTAACAAAAATAAAAATAAAATCATATTTTTGAGTGTTACAGACCTAAGTAATTCTATAATATGCTACGTGGATTAGGTACAGACCTAAACGTATAATATTACAGGATATGACTAACATAATATTTTTTTTAGCTCTGAAATACGATAGAAGTTTGCAAGAGAACAACGTCATCTAAAGGTTAAGCTATAATATATTGATATCTATATGTTTATTATTCAGAAAGCCTGCAGAATGGGAGTAAATTGTGCCTTGAGCTTAGAAAGAAAGTAGTACTCAATCATCAAGTTTTTTGTAAAGAAGCTTATGGCCTGCCTATGCCTGACGGCAAGAAGACATCTTTAACAGGATTTGTCGCATCTCCCTCTCTCTCTTGCAGCATATTTGCATCCACTTCTGGACATATGCCTTGATGTCGTCCGACCATCTGGCTTGTGGCCTTCCCACACTAGAACTTACCGCTCGAGGTCGTCATGTAGCAGTATTCTTATAATTCAGTGACAAGAAAATATATACAAGAATACGTAACAACAATCATCATCATCATCATCCTAGCGTCATCCCGGTACAGTTGCATCCTAAAGGATGCCCGGGGTCCGCTACCTAATCCCAACAGTTGGCGTAGGCACTAGTTTTTAGACATAGTGTAATACGTAACAACAATATGTGAAATAATATTAAAACTATCTTCAATCTAAAATAGGCCCTTGAGGGAGGCGTACCGAGGATGCTTGCGGTATTTCCTCGCTATATCGCAATGCTGATACGTTGTGCGAGGAAGTCGCCAGGTCTTCGGTCACCAGTTACGTGAACCAGATGCCTCGCAATTTCAGTAAATAACTAGTAATTCTATTCTATTGACTAGCTCTTCGTACCTTATACTTATGTCAGTTTATATATTACTGTTATAATAAATTCAAATTGTAAAATGATGTATATGAATAAGTACAATTCAATTTACAAAGCAACTTTTACAGATCAAGTTTTTTTTTCAGGAATGCTTGAAAACTGCAAACAGAAGGTTTTTTTACTACAAATTATGACTTGCTACGGTCTTCCTCGCAACGTTCAAATCATCGCGGCAGACCCAGAACGTAACGATACTCGTACTTTATACACTCAAGAGCAATAGTAATGGGTATACTTTCTCCATAGAAAAATGGATACAAAGTGTACTCGTTATTTTTGCTCTTGAGTATATGTACTTGCTTATTTAGGTAGTAATAAATGATATTTGTGTGTTGTTTTATTATTATAGAAAGATCTTTAATAAAAAAGGATTTAAATACTTTTAAAGGTATGAAGGTTCCGACGTATTTCTTACCGCAAATAGTAATTTTTTACCCTTATTCCATATGTCTCTACCGACACATCCCGTCTGTTAGAGAAATGTGGACATTTTACTTTCTTCTCTACCGGTAGGGATATTATTTGGCTATTACCCTTGGTCCCACCAACCATTCCTTAACCGTGGTACCATCAGATTGTACCATCAATGATACTACTGCAAATAATGTTCCATTGACATAATAGAACCACGGCTAATATTATTTTTTGTTACCCGTGGTATTGGATAGTAGACAATTTGGTAATTAATTAACAGTCATGTAGATAATGGTTACATATAATTTAAAGATCTTATTTTAATAACTGCATAGAAATATAGAAAATAACATTATTATTATTTAGCCAAGTCGAGCAATACAAAATCACGGCTATTACCAGCCGTTTCTCGAAGCCATTCAGGCCATTTTCAGCCTCTTGTAATTTTGTGTTGGCTAAAGCGCCATTCATAATTTATTTCATTTTCTATTACAAGATTCAATTGAACTTGTTGTTTTTGAACGATTGCAGGTCAAAGTTCCTTAGTTTTGTCACTGACTGGCTGATCATTGACCATTATAATTGCAACGCAATGGTACTAGTGAACATTTATTTTACCGTATTACCATCAATTATACCAGATACCACGGCAATAAAATACTTCGGTTGTACCATTAATGCTACCATAGCAAAAAAAACACCATACAACCATCAATAGTACTATCTGATGGTACCACAGTTAAGGAAGGCCTTCTGGTGGGTCCACGGGTAATTTGTTTTATCCGTTTTCCTACCGTCGTTCTTGACCCGTCGTCCTACAGTTCGAAACAGTGTTCGCAGGTGGGTCTACATGTCCCCCTGGTGGGTAATTGTATTTGATCCGTTGTCGTCCCATTCTAAACAGTATTCGCCAGTGGGTCTGCGGCCAATTTATTTTTACCACGGTCCCACTGCATTAAGCGGTAAACATTAATTAAAAACTAGCTATTTTGTTTGGTAGAACTGCGAACAAGTAATATTTCTGACCTAACCAATTGTAACGAATGTTCGGTTCTGGCGCTTCGCCGGCTCTGTAGGCTCATAGTTCTGCTTAAACACTCCTCGCTTCGCTGCATTAGAGTCGAATACGTAGTGCAGCGGGACTATGGTAAAAATAAATTGCCCGTAGGCCCACTGAAGAACACTGTTTAGAGCGGTAGGACAACGGGTCAAAAAAAATACCCGTGGATCCACAAGGGGGACATGTTGGTGGGACCTCGGGTAATAGGCTTGTTTGCCAGTGTGCCAACGAGCGCAGCTAGAAAAAGTGTTGGTACAACTGCGACATTACAAGCAAAGCGACCGTGCCGCGGCAGCGGCCGGCGAAGCACCTGAACCGAACAATCTTTTCTAACGACCATTTTATTTGCAACTAGTCGGGTCGCACAGTGTTACGAACACTCCTCCTAGCTTCGCTCGTCGTCGTGCCTACACCTCTTTTCATGGGCGTATTTACCCTAGGGCCAAGGGGGCCATGGCCCGGGGCGGCAGGCACCGAGGGGCGGCGAAGCGTTTTCTAGTTTACCTACAATATTTTTATGATATTTTTTTTTAATTGATATAAAATAAAAACAAACTAAAGTTTCGAACAAACAAATTATTTACGACACTAACACAACAACTTCGTAAATACCTTTTGCGTTTAAGAATTCTATACAGTAATCAATTTAGGGGCGGCCTACGGCGTAATAACTAAAATGTATATAGCATCCACAGACCATCAATTTAACTAGACGTCGCCTGTGCACGTACTTCGCGTGCCAAAAAGTAGTCAAAACGTCAACCCTCTACGCAGTCTCGCTCAGTCCGCCTTGAACGGTCATTGCCGCGAGACGTCAACCGAAATGCGTAAAAATGACTCGTTGTGCAGTATTGAGTTGTAGAAACTGTTCAGAAAATGCTGACCCAAATAATGGACATGTTTCCTACCACAAATAAGTAAATTCCTTCTAAAATTATGTTTAATTCCATTTTAAAATCATTTATTTTAAATTTATCGTAGTTGTAATATGAAAAATAGTCTATTTGCGACAGCTATACGATTACTTCATGTTCATGCTACATTACCTACTTTAGTAACAAAGTTGTAGGGCCTGCCTACATTAAACGCGCAATGGAAATAAAACGATCGATCTTTAGCTTGTGTCGCTCGGCTTCTTGGTAAGGGGAAATTCTCATTCATCTGTCCAATGAAGCGAATAGTGATGTTCACCTTTCGATTCGTCACAGTTCTTATCGATTGTTGAAATCGAGGTATGGTAATGTTCACTTAGGTTTTTTGTGACCCATTATAATTATAAATTACAGGTTTCCTAATGCAAAAGAGAAATGGATGGAAGCGACCGGGCAAAAAAACTGGTTTCCAACGAAAAACATAGCACAATTTGCTCCATACATTTCGATGATAGCAGCTTTAAACAAACAAAAAAATATCGTCGACGACGTCGTGTACCAATACCAACCATTGACGTACTGAAAAAATCAACAAGTGAAGCAGTTAGTAGATTGACATTGTAATCGATAGTATTGATTCCCTGGCATTGTTCTTAGAAACTTAATGTTTATTATTTCACAGTAAAGATTAGACGTTCTAATTGTTGATTAGAACTAAAGATTATTTGGGTACATGTCCATTGTTTGGGTCAGCATTTTCTGAACAGTTTCTACAACTCAGTACTGAACATCGAGTCATTTTTACGTATTTCGGTTGACGTCTCGCGGCAATGACCGTTCAAGGCGGACTGAGCGAGACTGCGTAGAAGTTTGACGTTTTGACTACTTTTTGGCACGCGAAGCACGTACACAGGCGACGTCTAGTTAAATTGATGGTCTGTGACACTTATTTTGTTTCAAACTAGCACATCATATTTAACGAAATTGCCTATGTTTTCATTTGTCTCGGTAAAAACTTATCTACCGATGCTTAGTTTTAGTGGTTTTAGTTTGAGACATGATTTACTGTTATTGAAATGGATGCGAATAGACGAAAACTGAGCGGCCACGCATATCGAAGAAAAGCTTTGGAAAAAAAGCACAAAGAAGAAAAACTTGTCAAATAAACGCTTAAAATCGATAGCTTTTTAAATAAAAATAATGACGAACCATCAACTTCGAACTTAGCTAGTTTTGGTACAGACCTAGCAGAAGCCACGACAGAGGCGGTAAGTAATAGTAAACGGAATGATGAGAGTCGCGAAGGAGAAGTGTTGCTACAGGGACGTGACCACTTTCGCGTAAATGCCTTTTTCCCAATTTGTGACCAGTTATTGGGCGAGTTAAAGAGGCGCAAAACGTCATATGATACGGTAACCGGCAAGTTTACCTTCTTAGGTAAATTAAATATAATGTCTGAGGCAGAAGTTAGAAGGCATGCCGTAAATCTTCAAAATGTATCCGTTAGATCTGGCGTCAGACCTACCAGACGAATGTGTTTTATTGAAACACTTCTTGGCGGCGTATGAAAATAAAATGAGTCTAAGGCAACTTAGCTTGTTTATAAAAAATAAAGATTTGCAAGAAGCTTTCCCATACATAGACATTGCTTTACGCATTTTTCTGTGTACCGCAGTAACGAATTGTAGTGCCGATCGTTCGTTTTTTGTACTGAAGAGAATAAAAAATTATCTACGTTCCACTATAAGCGAAGAACGCTTAAACAACTTAGCTGTTCTGAATATAGAAGCTCAATTAACAAACGCCGTAAGTTATAACAGCGTCATTGACGATTTTGTGCATAAAAAAAATATCTAAATATTAACTACTGAATAAATGGTACATTTTAGGATTTCTTTTTTTCATTTATTATTTCACACCATAGAGGTAAGCATTACAAGTTTTTTTCTTAAATTAAATACTTTTACGTCACTTTATGGGGCGGCAAAGCTGACTGGCCCGGGGCGCCAAATCTTTAAATACGCCTCTGCCTCTTTTTAAGGATGGTCGTCAAACGAACTACTTTTATAACGACCACCCTTAACAGATGTAGGTGGACGTCAGTAGTTTCATTTGTAGCGACCCTCCGGGGGAGATGTTAGAAATCACAGGTAAGGATAGGATGGAACTTATTGCATACTGGTATCCCAGATATCTTGGCTCCCACTCCCAAGCCACGCCACAGCTCAATAGCATCCAGGAATATATTCATTCCCTTACTTTCATATAAAGATATCGGTAGTAGGAATAGTCGAAGCTATTGTATATCTGGCATGCAGCCAGCTCTGCCTACCCTGGTGGGCGGTATGGGAGCCAGAAGGAAAACAAATTCCTGGGTCCCAAACAGCAGCAGTATGGGAGCCAAGAGGGAAAATCGGCGGTATGGGAACCAGGAGGAATAACGTTATCCCTGGATCCCGTTGGGCAGTGGCTTGGGAGAGACGAGGAAAAGTACCACCGCTGGATCCCACAGGGCAGTTGCATGGAAGCATGACGGAAAAATATTTAGTTATCAATGGATGTTATGGCAGCCAAACGGCATCAAAATACATCTAATGATACCATGGGAGCATAGCGACAAAAACATTACGTTGCAATTCCATGGAATCATAGGCTTGGGCACCAAGTGGAAGGAGGGAAATCTAACGGTAAGCTACCAGGGTAAATGTAGTGGTAGAGATATATGGAATAAGGGTAATGCTAGGCCTCTGCTCCAATATACTAAACTGTCTGTTTAACCAGTTGAACATATTGGACAACTTTCCTCTATTGTTTTGAAATGTATCGTAAGAATAGTTCATTTTATTTAACGTCATAATACTGTAATTGAACTTATTGCATTTTTAAGTAACAAGTTGCTCGACTACTTTTTAAAAATTGAAGGAAAGTTATACAATATGTTCAAACAGACAGTCAAACATATTGGAGAAGAGGATGCTAGGTGTCTATGGTCAGACTGATAGAACCAAGGACAAAGAAAATTACCTGTGGTACAATTATTAGGACTAACGGTGTAGGGCCACGGGCAAAGAATGATTTTTAGTTTATCATTATGGACCATTACGAAGTAAAGTCATGAAGCAATAATTAGGCAAGCCTACAGTGTGACCTTCAATTTGTCAGAAGTTTGTCAAATCCTTAGGCCCGGCACCCATTATTGGCACGGCATTGGCACGCCAAGGGATTCCACCTCGGGCACGCCAAGATGTGGTTAAGATTGCCGGGGTTGCCGAGGCGTCCTTAGGCATGACGAGGCATCCTTAGGCATGCGCAGCCATCCTTAAGCATGCCCAGGCCTCAGTAGGCATGCCGAGCATTCCTCGGCATTCCCAAGCACACCTTTGGCATGCATTGTCTATCCCGCTAGTCTAATGTGTGAGGCTGAGGAGCCCTTTGCCGTGCCGTGCCGATAGTGGACGCCTTTGCCTTCATGTACCTTAGTGTACACTGATGTCGGATCCGATTGAATTATAGAGAACATTCTGTCTATTGTGGATATTCAAGGAACGTCCAGAGCCATTATGTATTAAATTTGGGAAATATAAATGCTCGTTTCATTTCTGTTTGGGGACGTAGGTAGATTAACCCTCTTGATATGACAAAAACGCCTATAGGTGTTACCTGCTTACCTGGTGGTGTGGTGTGGTGTGGTGTCACGTACGTTGTCAAAGTGACCTTCGTGCTTTACACTAAAGTTCATATACAATCTCTTATGGAAAATGAGTTTGTTTGTAGGGATCCCTGCCGTACATGACGCATGGCGATTAAACGGTTAACTAAAATAGGCAGGTTATGCCTACAATTCTTAAAATTTGAACCTTTTTGGACTGATTTGAAAGACTATACCGATATAAGATTATTGCAATAATAATATTGTTATGATAATGTAATTTCACCACACTTTTCATTTTATAATTCGGTGCGGGTCTAGGCTTCGGTGTATAGCCAACATTATTTTACTGCCTGATAGTTCTCCTACTGCATACTAGATGTCAATATTATGGAATGCAAGTGAATGAACTGTCAACAAGTTCTCCTATTCGATATTAGATGGCATTTAGTTCTTTAAAATAAATATTATTAAATGATACAATATAAATTGTTATATTTATTTGTACCGATATTATTTAAAGACTTATTAAAAGAAAATAATTTAAAATATTACAAAGGTTTTACATCGTCACATTTACATTTGTCTTTCTGTCATACTCTCTCTGTAATAATGCGTTTTGTGTTTATCGGTTGCATGTTTAGTATTTGTGATTTAAATATAATAACTCGTGTTCATTTATCAAGATCACATTTTTCCTTAATTTTAGATAAAGTGCTTTGAATTGGGTTATTATGATAGTAAATTTGTGCAAAACATTGGAAGGAATAACCATTCGTTCATTGGATCACCTTTGCAATAACAGAACGTCGAATCTCATTCACCTTGTGAACGGTACGGTACGAAACGGTGTTTCTAACGTTAGTACATAAAGTTACCTGGTGCGAATTTTTGACAGGCGTTCGAACGGTCGAAAATTGACAGTAAAATCTATCTACCGTTAGTACATAAAGTTACGTGATTAGCCTGCTGGTAATAAAATTATGGATATCAGAATTTTTACAGAATGTTTCTCGATTCTTTATAACATAAATAATAATCTCATAGATGTATTGGGACGCTACCGTTAAAATGTTAATTTCTTTAAAGAGTTCTCTTAGAGTTTCACGTGAGCCCAGGTTATATACCGGGTGTACAATCCAAATGGGTCAGTATGGAGAAGTCGGAAACTATGAGAGATAGCGAGATCTGTTCTTAGGAACCATGACGTCGATTTTAGATTTAATAATAATTACATTCAAACTTTTTTATTAACTCTCATATCATCCATGATCAGCTTTGGTTTCGTACTATGGCAAATTTCGACCAATAACGAGGCATCAGAGATTTTTTTATGATTACGGCCAGGATCAGACGACAGTTTTAGTAGATGATAAGTGTAGTGTACGCTTTCAATTTTAGAAGGGCTGGGAAGCGCTACCATATGTTGACATATTGAATAAAATGTTTTTTTCATAAAAATACGGAGTCCTATTTCAGAATGATTTTTCGATACTGTTTAGTGCTCACAGTTGTACAATAAGTTATTTCGCTAGACCATAGAGCATAAACTTTGGTTCAGCTTTAAAAGTAAGGCATTGTGCAATGGTCTATTGAAGTTCTAATTCAAAGTAGACGAGTAGAAAAAAACATATAGTTTCGAAGGATTCAGGTACCTTGTCCTTTTATGATTTTGATTATACGGGGGGAAATAATATTGACCGTTAAAATTTTCACAGTGAATTCCTTGGCAAAAAATAAAAACATGTGTTATTTCTTGCAGTATCTTTAAGTGATAAAATATTGAGACACAGCAGCTGAAAGATTTCCTAAAAACTATGTGTTTGTGGATACCGTGGTAACGCGCCATCTGGGAGGCGGCTATAACGCTCGCCCCGACCCCACGTTGAGTCGCTAAGATAAACTTATGCGTCGAAAAACCGATTTTTAACGAAAACTAGTAAAAAAATGCATAAGTTGCAAATTTTTCTTCATCATACTTTCTCTGATGAATGCAACACGGAATTGCACGATCGTTCATGCGGAGATGCGTGTGCGACTAATCGCAATGTGCATTGGTCGAGATAAGATAGGCGCTATTTTCCCCGCGACTTCGTCTGCGTAGAACTCGTTCATCGCAATAAAATTTAATTGCTATTTAATTATATCAGACTCTTACCTAGTCATCGCCCTTCCATACAAACTAAATCAGTTCAGCGGTATAAGCGTGACGAGGTAACAGACTGAAAGACAGACACACTTTCGAATTTATAGTATTATATATAATATGGATTTACTTTTTTGTGATAATTCCCAACTATTAGTCCAAACAAAGTAACAAAGTCAAAAATTGTGTTCCAAGCATTTCCCTCTATACTTTTTAAGGGTTCCGTGCCCAAAGGGTAAAACGGGACCCTATCTATCACTAAGACTTCGCTGTCCGTTCGTCGTCCGCCTGTCACCAGACTGTGTCTCATAAACCGTGATCATGAAATTTTCACAGATGATGTATTTCTGTTGCCGCTATAACAACCAAAGCTAAAAACAGAATAAGATAATTATTTAAGGTGGCTCCCAAACAACAAACGTGTCTTTTTTTTTTCGTTTTTATAGATAGTCATCCCTTCGTGAGCGAGTCCGACTCGCACTTGGTCGGTTTTTGGGCATTCGTTTCCTGAACTATCACACCACAAATTGTTATTATTCATTCCGCATGCATATTGTCTATTCCTTATATTCTTCAGCGCTATACTCGGTTCGCCATGTTTTACAGTATAAAAATGTGTATCACTTTAGATATTAGTTCATTCTGAAGTACTTCGACGGTCGACTCACTATCAAATCCCCGTCATTCCTCTTAGATAGCTCTTCGTATCTCAATACTGAAACAATGCTGAGTTTTATTTTAAGTAGATATTTTGTTAGCTCGTGAGTTTTAGTTGTCAACTGGCGATCATGTATATATTTGAAATCAGCGTTTAATTGAGGAAAGGATGATGGCCTTTTACAATATATTTAAAATGAAAAAATGTGATCGTACTGGACCTTTCTCATACATTTTCACTAGATAATTGGAATTTACGAAGTCTATTAAGTTGGCAGTAAAACCGACTTAATATTTCACTATTTAAGATGAAGTTCTTCGTAAAGTCCTTTTTAATGACTTTACTAAATGAACCGTGGCTAAGTTGTCACTCGTAGATAAGTTTAAGGTCTCCATTATTCCCAGAAATAAAATAGTTATTACTTATTAATAACCGACAGCAAGCAATTTCATTTATTTTATCTCTATATTTTATTGGAACAAATATGCATGGTCATCACATCACATAATAATTAAATAGCCGTATACCGGGACCATCGGTTTCGTAGGCAGGGTCACCACCAACAAGGCCGCCACTATTAATTACTACAAACTGATAATTGTATGTATAGATAGTCAAGATCATTAATATATGTGCCCTTTTACAATCTATTCCTTTTTACATTTTAGTAACATCGACTGTACATGCCTACTAAGGTTCTAAATACATAGCTTTGTCAACGGACGGACAATGACACAGATAGCAAAACCTTTAGTAATAGGGTCCCGCGGGGCAACCACGTAACTTGTACTACCATTAGGTAGATTTTAATGTGAAATTTAATTATCAGCTCGTACATTACATGAAATTGTCAGTAAAGTCTATCTACCGTTAGTACATAGGTAAAGTTACGTGATTCGCCTGCAGGTGGCAACTTTTTTATAAATAAATAAATGAATATGAAGTGATCTATTTTACACAAACTAAACTAGCCCAGTAAAGCTTGTGTTATGGCTACTAGACGATGACATATTTAATAGATATAAATGCTTAAATACATAGAAAATATCCAAAACTCAGAAACAAATATGCATAGTAGTCACATAAATAAATTTATGGCAAAGAAACTTGTTAACATTTTGAAAAACTTGTTTCCATTTGGTATACCAAACTGAGAATATTAGGTATCAATTAATACGATTTTGAATAAAAATCGGCCTAGCGTAATTGATATGTATAGTCATGCAAAATTACAGCTTTCTAGTACTAACGGTTACTGAGCTAAACCGCAGACGGACGAACGGCCGGATATGGCGAAACTATACAAACCTGATAAGGTTTAACGACACTTATCTGTCAAACCTTATATAAGAATTTATTAATGTAAATAAAAAAATAAAATATAAGGATTCCTTGTTTACTACGGAACCCTAAAAATTACATGTAGTTTACGATATGTACATTAAGTTCACATTAACCTATACCGCTTGCATGATATTACCCTATTCACAATTATTTATTGTTCAAGTGAGTCTAGAGCGAAGAATGTAAGGAAGTACGTAAATGCGTTTGTCTGCAAGTGATTGCATTCATTAATTTCCTCTCTGGTTACTCTGGTTATGATTGCTTTCATAAACCTAATAAAAGAAAATCCACCTCTATTAGTTCATACCTATTTGTGAAAAGAATCTTTTGTTTGGAACTTTATTTAAAATAGTATAAAGGAGCGCTCGTTTCCCAACGGCGGCCGCCTACCGCATGCGATATGTGAGGTTAAGCAACGTGGGCGGAAGTCAGTTCCTGGATGGGTGACCGCTTTGAGTGGTTATTAACAGAGCCCTCCCGTGCTTTGGAAGGCACGTTGATCCCGGCTCATGTCTATGAAAGTAGTCGTTAAGCCAAGTTAGAGGCCTTAGGGCGGCTTTAGTACTTCTAACAGTCAATCTGCACGATTGAATAAGGTATAATAATATTGGTTTTTCAAGGATAATTCTGTATCACGTGAACTGATTTCAATATTTTCTTTCTTATTTAAAATAATATACATTCAGTACATTATAGTTAACAAAACATGCGAAGGTGATTCAATTACAAACTTAGTTTAGAAATGTATTTGATGATTTAAAAAAAAATGGAGACACAGTTATAGTTATATTTTTCCTGTAATATATATATATTGTTATTAGTGTTAGGTAACAAATCAAATTTATATCTTCTTAAACTTCAGAAATAAAGAAATAGACGGTATTTTTTTATATTTTCTGCTTAAATTAAGAATACCCGACGAAAATAAACTGTTGCAGAAAGTGCAATTCAAGCCCTTTCGTGACTGACTGATGGGGTGTCTTGACATATTCATCAGACTTTAGTGCACAACACATGACAATTTTGAGCCCCTTTTAATCTGTCATTTTTCACAAAATAAAAACTTACTTTTTGAAACGGGGTACCTAATATAATGGAATAAATTTGACTTAGTTGCATTTTTTTCTTAAAGTACTAAAATATCACAAAAAATATTACAATCTCAGGAAAATATCAGTCTGTACTTTATCTTCAAAATTCATCGACATTATATACGATTGCGAAGCCACAGGAAACTTTTTTCAAAGGTATTGTTTTTGCTGTTCGTCTTTTGTGATAGTAGTATTTGGATCAGTGCTATTCCACGTTCTGCGCAGTCATTCACAACCTTTATTTGGCGAGCTTTCTCCTGCATTTTGATGTAAATTTCATCTGTGGGCCATTGTGAAGGATATTTTTTTAGAAAATCGATTGATTTCTCGCGTCCATTATGCATTAACAAGTCAAACAGAGACGCTGTCCGTTGTGTAAAGAAAGACTAATGGATTTTCAGGGTCAAAAGCTTTACCATCTAGTCTTTTCAAAGCCTTATGTTTAGGTGGTTTGTGTTCTCTTTTAGACTCAATACTAACTCTGGGATCAAGCATTTTTTTCATACATGTTTGGTCCACCCTATTGACCGTTATGAAACAATACCTACTTTTTGGGTCAGCTATCTCTCAAACCAATTCACTTTAATACGGTAACAGAGTGTTTGGATAAGCAAATGACACTTCCCGATTATATATAAATAAGCATTGCGGTCTGCGTTTCATGATATATACTGCATAAAGCTTATGTTTTCCAGCTTCGTCAGGTTCCTGGGGATCTGCTTTAAAAGTACACCGTTTTCCGAGTTGTCCATGACACACATATTTTTTTAAATATATTTCCCGCATAAAGTATATTTTTTATTGCATACCACCATTTTTTTTTCCAAAACGAAGGTGTTTTGGGTCTTCAGTAAAAAGTGGGTTAATGAAGAGGGCGCTTATATTTGCAGCTCGACCGTTTATTACTTACAAATCTTACCGTAAAAGTTAAGAAGTTAAGAGCGTTCATACAAAACGTAACATTAACGTGACAAACATATGTCCGTTGAAAATGTTTTTTTAAATACCTATTTGTGCTTGGCTAACTCTGTTAGATCAATCGCGGCGTGTGCTTAATTTTGTAAACGTCAATTTTTTTTAATTAATTATGTATAATAATTAAATTACGCTATTAGAATCCCAAAATTATGAAATTAATTTCTTGAAATGGGCTATCATCAACCTCCGTAGCGATATCCCAGCACAATGCAAGATTTGGCGTAGCCACTAGGTTTTACGGAAGCGACTACCATCTGACCTTCCAACCCAAGGGGAAAGTAGACCTTACTGAGTTTAGGCCTTTCAAGTGAGTGACCGACTTAACTGTTAGAAGTTCTGAAGCTACCCGAAGGCGTCTTGGCTTAAACCATTATGTATGTGTAGTTAATTTAATTAAACTCCACTTTTCATGTTAAAATTATGAGTAGGTAGGTTAGGCCGGCAAGGCTGGCGATATCAATGATGAAGTATATTCATATTCATTTATTTATAAAATATACAAAATAAACTTATCGAAATATGTATGTACGTATATGGGGTTGTATAATGCTTAATGTCAAACGGTAAAAAGCTTCAGGAAAAACATTCGGAATCTCGTATCTATAGTCACTTTCACAGCGATTTTGTCCAAACTTTCCACTTACCTTACTTGTTTCCTATTGACGGGCGAGAGCGGCTTTTCTGTGGGAAAATTAAATGATTGACGAGAATAAGCCTAGCTTACGGTTTCACTCCGGATTTTGATTTTGTACAGGTCTCCCCTAAATTACACGTGGTTTAGAGGAGGAATTTCAAATTGGAAGCTGACACAATTGACAACATCCATATCCGAAATTTCATTTTGCTACCTAGTTAATACTGTTAGAAAAGTAAAGTGGAACAGTTGATTCTGAATTTCAAAGTGCTTGTTTTAATATCATTAAGTACTATAGACAATCTTATGTCATCTCATTATATAAAAAGCTTTCACTAGCTTGAATTTAACCGTCTCGACATCGTCCCGTAAAGAATCATAATTATGCATAACCACTTAAAAGACTTGCATGTTTTAATATTTCTCAGCACAAGATATTTTTCAAGTCCCCTCGGAGGCGACAAAAATCACAAATCCTCTTAATAAATAGTTGCAGCAGGTGCGTTGAAGTCCTGAACACCCCGCCGCGAAGTGCCAGCCTTCAGGAAAAATATGATGTAAATATTTATAAGATGAAAGCGGGAAAAATTCCAACCAAATGGATTTTTCCTGAAGTTAGTCAACAAACTTTGTAATAGAATACGAAATATCCAACCATCATATGCAGAATTTTTGCTGCGAAGTTTTTACTAAGAAGCCTAATTCCCCTTCCAAAAATTTTATTTAGAAGTACACTTACGAGTACTTACAATGAAACCCTACTTAATCTGTTTTATACTGAAGATTAGCAACCAACCAGATAAGTGTCAAACATATTAAATATTATGTTTTATTATAATATATAGAAATAATATACGGATGATCAAACGCATGGAGGTAACGGGAAAAGTGATTCGATCCACAGGTAGACTTAGAACAGTCCCGCGTCGCATGGCACTTTCGGAATAAAACCCCCGCGTTATAGGGCCGACGTATTACGAGCATCTACCCATAAATTAAAAAAATGAAACATCTGACGAAGCATTTGAACGCCAACTTAGAATATTTTTATTGGAAAATTCATTTCATTCCGTAAATGACTTCATGGAAATGAATTTTGTTTGATAATGTATTTTGAAATTATAGTTTTGTTTAATTTTTATTTTTTAAGTTTTCGACATTATATTATTGATTATCGTATTTTTATTTTTATAAATGATTTGATTTTAGTAGTATGATTATTATTTAAATATTTTTGATAATTGTTGTATAATTTAATTTAATAATAATTATTATTATCATTTTTGACATTTCATAATATTTTGACGATCATAATATAAAGTCGTATAGATTGACTTAGGAAAATTTATATTGTATTTTTCAATTATGAAATAAATAAATCTAAATCTATAATAAACTGCATACAGTCTAAACTTATATTATGTTAGTAGATTAAATGCAAGCGATTATAAATAATCATTTTCACCATTTATGTCAACGAATCAGTAAATATAAGTATACCTTAATACATACACTTGAGTAACGAGGTGCAGATCATAACCAAGTAATCGTTATTCAAATTTGCATTAAACAAAAGAACTCTTTAAAGCAAACAAATTAATATTTAATAACCTAAAAGGCAGCATTAAGAGGCCAAACCAACCCGTATTACCGCAAAAGCGTGCCACCGAACCGCTAAAAACCCTATACATTGTACAAAACTGGGCCGGGGCATTTTCTTAATAACAGTGTAAGTGCAATTTTCCAGGTGGTATAGCAGCGACAATGGCATAATCCTGCCTTTCTTCGTGAAAGGAACAGTCCGCGTACGAGTGCGACCGTGCCCGATGCCCCGTTTAGCTCGCTATGAGAGTGCTTGTACTTGTACCAAATGTACCATTAGGCTAGGAAAGACAAATTACATATTTCCCAAAAAATTATGTTGATGCTCTCACTCGAAAATACACATAAAATTGCCAATGGTTATCAATGACTAAACAATTTTTTGTGCTTGTGTAATTTTATTGGTATTTTTATAAAAAGTTGAAAGATACTGTAAGTCTTATATAGATGCAAATGATCATACAAAACTGTATATATGCAGAATATAGCATTCAGTCATTTTGAACCTTTCCAAAACTTTACTACGTACTATAAGCTTAAGCCGACTGATCGAGGATGATTTCCGAAATTTTTCCGAAATACGTAGGTATTACCAATACACATTTCACGGGCCCAAGAGCCTTCATAACGAACTGTTCATTATCTCCTCTTTTACTACCCATTTCTCAGTTTGACTGTTGCTAAATATTAAAATGTCATCAACATATAATAGGTCGTGACATTAAACTCGATAAAATGATGTAAATGACTTTATAATTTTGACTTATAAACATTTTATTTTACTTTATTTTTATCTGTATTTTGACATTAATGACCATAGTATACTGTATTCCAGGTGTATATACCTCTCAATTTCACATGCCATATATGGTAAATTTTAGTGATACTAAGACTACTTTTAAGATCTCATTGTACCTGAAATTATGTGAAATAAATTATTTGATATTTTGATTTTGTGTATCATGGCTTAATCTCAAGTAAATTTATGACTCGGACGCTGGTCATTTGAATTTCAGTTTCTTGATGAGTTTGTCGTTTATCTTCTCATTCCATTATTTGCTGACTTGCTTCAGTCCGTAAACGCTTTCCTTTGCTATTTTTTCCTTCGAAGCCATCCGAAGTACTGGATTCTTCATTGTAAGTTTCATCAGTTTTTTTTTGTTTTTTTTTTAGAAACTGACTGGACTTATAGGCCGGGCCCAATAAAGCGATCGGAGTGCGCGGTTGGAGAGTAGCCTGGGGAAAATCCAGGGGAAAACTTTGGAACACTGGAATACTCTAAGAGTTAGTAAGAAAGAGCGCCGGACCGTGTGGCCCCTAATCAATGACTCGTAAATGGTTCAAGCTTGCCTTAAATCCCGACTATAGTGTTTGTATATCTGTTTTATACTTAACAGCTGTCTCGAGCACACGGATGTGTAGGCAGTCAAGTAATAGCCACGGTCGAGAGTGGACGTCTGCCTGACATTGGTGTGGTATCGAGCCAGTGAATAATATAGGTAACTAGATTGTGCTTATGGCAGTACTACACCGACCACTTTTCTTCAGAAGAAGCGCCCAACACCGCCTTGGCGGGTGATCTGTTTTTCAAGTAAACCGCAGTGTGCATTGCCCAACTGCTTCCCATATGCTTCACACTTTTATAATAAGCGCTCGTGTGACAGAAAGTCAAACGCGTTGATCATATCGAAAAGTATGGTTATACCGACAGGGTTTTTTTGTCAATTTCCTCCGTGATTTTTTGGACTAGGTAATACTGGCGCGAGTCGACTGTTGAAACCCTCCAGTGCCTTTTATTACTTTTCTCAACTTTGACTACCTGGGGGTGTTCGGGGCTATTAATTTGAAACGTTACCTGCATTGTAACTGTTACGATAATGACGCAATTTTTTATGAAATTAAAAATAACAAAGGTTTATTATATATACATACCAGCGCTAGAAGACTGAGACATAGTTAACTAAAACAGGTTTTAGTTTTAATACGTCATCCCGAAGCGATACAGGTTCACCCGTGCTACGGAAATAGTGTAAGTATTTAATACCTACCCGCGTGGCAGCGAGGTCCATAATAAAAGGTTCAAGGCTGTTACTGAAAAATATTGACAATACAATAATCCTACAGTCTGCCCTGTATTTATATTATAATACTAAAATGGAACATACAACACTGTTCTACCAAATTCGGCCAAGCTGAATTCGGATCAGCCAAGCTGAAATACCGGTGACTGTGCGGTATAAATATGATCAATAAGTCGAATTTGGTAGAAGTGTTGTCTGTTCCATTCCAGTTAGAGATTGTCAAGTTTCTCAGCAATTTCCGGCCAATTATGAGCCATTTGCCCTTCATTTTAATTGCCCCAACGATACTTGGAGCCACGGTTATGCTATCGTTAAGTCAAGGAAGCATGACTGACTTAATTTTCTGAAAATATTTTGGGAAATCTGCACGGTTTGTTTTCTTATAAATACGATTACATTGAGTTAGATACTCGGCATTTTTCGGTCATATAGTCGGCTTAGTTCGCTTTACATTTTCAATCGTTTTTATGACATGACTGTATAAAATTATTGAACTGTACCGAATCCTATGTTTGTGTAGAGGCTAAAGTATATAAGTTAATAAAATATCACAACGCAACACAGAGCATTGGTTTCATCATCCGACGATAAAAAGCTTAATATGCGCAAAACCGCAAACTCGTAAATAATGTATATTTAGATAATTTTGTAAAGAAGTTAACTTTACGAGAGAAACTATTTTCAGTTTAAAGTGTTTGGGCGGTCAGGTTTCCCTGCTGCTGACTATGTATACTGATGAGTCACATCACATACATTCACACTACAAACACTAAACAAAAAAAATGAACGGATTCCGCCTATAAAGATTTATAACAGCTTATTTACAAACTTATTTATATTTATTGTTCATTATTTTGCTCAAATTCAATATAACCTTATATTTTCTACCTAAAATATATGTATTATTCATAGATCTGTAGCATTAAAAATGACACAACGGCTCGTCGTGTCGTCGTGACATATACATTACCTACTGTTTGACTAAAAGGTCAATAATTTTACTATGAATGTGCAGCAATCGTACCGTACGCAATGAAAGTTTTAAATGTCAGTATCTTATTATAACTGTATCCAATCATGAAATCAAAATTTACTCTTACGGTTTTCTTAGGAACTCATTATTACAGTTATGTAACACAACAATAGGTAATAAAAAGTTTAAATCCAATACAAATTAATATTAAATTAAAATAACTAAAACTAAACGTTAAACTTAGAAAAACAAATAAATAATATAATTAATTAAATAAGAGGGCTGGGCCTTTTGCAGGGTACTGGGCTGAACTGAGATTGCCCTTATTTGCGCAAGAAAGCTGCCGGCGCGAGGGTCGCCTGTTGCCTCTCTCATTCTTTTGCTGAGCTCCCTGTCGAGCTCCAGCGCACTTACCCCAAGGACCTAGTGTCTCAACGCCGAAAGCAAAGAATTGATATTGGGCGCCGAGACAGCTGTATTTTGAGACCTTGAGGCGTTGCCAGGCGTCCGCCGCCGGAAGGAAAACTCTAAACTTAATTTTTAGAGAAATGAATTCTTTCCTTATTGCTCGATTTTAGTAAAGCTGTCTTCTGGTTGGTTCATACCCAATACGAAATATTAAAATAAAAGTTAAATTAGTGTTCTGTGATTAGTGGATTTAATAGGTGAAATATTTTGATAGGTCAAATTAAAATGTTTTGCAAATCATATATATGTATTCACATTTTCCCTAGGTGCTAAGTGTCCTCCTTTGGCCCTCTTGACAAGTCTAATATCACACAGTTTTCGAGCATGAAAAAATAATCATTTGCCAATATTCAAATTCCCACTCCTATTAGGTATGGAGACATATTGCAAACCATGGAATAATTTTTCTTTGCTTAATAACAAGTTTGCTAACTTATTTATTTTGCTTTTCCTTTCAAAAAATGTTAGACTCCATATTGCTACAATGAATTCCACAATGAAACTTTTATAAATTAGTTAAAAGCAAAGTTAGAGACATTAGCTATTGTGGGGTTACGGACTTTTTAAATGGTGGGTGAAATGACAGAAAATGTACAAATTCATTAAGCTAGGGCTTTACACGCCCGCGCACGCAACACAAATTGATTATAAATGTTTGGGGTTTTGTCGTCTATATATTATCGTGCATAATAATATGCTTTTGCCGGGATCATTAAAATTGCCGGGAACAGCCATGAACATCGTCGGCAATATTGAGAACTCGGGAATCTATTTTTTGAAAAGTCGCCTGTATTTTACCGTCTTGACAATATTTTAGTCACCTGGCCTGCACCTAGCACAAATTTACTTACATAATTTTGTACTGAGTTTGAGTAAAAACATAGTTAAACTTTTAATAATAATTCCAAAGATTCTTATTTGCTTCTAGTCTACTGCGCTGAAGAATAAAACTGAAATAATTTACGTTTGAAGGTAAACATGTTCGGTAAATAGATTGCGGCCTTTATTCCAGACTTCTTGAATTTAATTTAAAAGGAAAACGTTGACATATCTTAATGTTTTCTCTTCAACTACTTAATACTGCTTATTTTTATAGAATGAGCATAGGCCAAAATCAATCTCAATGTAACATCCCAAATACACGCACATTGATGCCACGTCATGCACATTACTATTGTAAAAGCTCACCGGAGGACGTGTGAAACATAAAATACTAATTTAAAATATCTTCTAGTAGCGAATGTAGAGACATTAAAATACTATTTAGTTGCTCGGCATTACAACGTAAGAGCCATGGCTCTCTTTACGGTAATGTTGAGCCGAATATAAGACGGAGTTGCTCGCTCACTTAGTAACACAGAAGAAATACGACCAGCAACAAGGAAAAGTAACGAAGAACAGTGAACTAGGAACTCCGCTCGCACCAGTTTTAACTTAGGACACCTAGAAGTTTATACCTAGATTTAGTTAAATTCGTTAGAAATACTTAAGTCAAATCGTTCGGAAAGTGTTCGGAAACTTTTGACTTTGACATTGACATTTGTTGACAGAGAAAATTTAGTGAAAAGTATTGCTGGCAAAATAAGTCTCATACTTACAAAAAGTGTAAAGCGGTATGGTAGATTCGCTAAGTGTTTCCGTTTAAAAAACAGACGAGGTGGGAAATAGGCAACGCTCACGTGACTCCTTTGGAGTTGCGGGAATCTATAGGCTGCGGTGGCCGCTTACCATCACGTGGACCGTACGCTTGTTTGCCACCGACGTTGTATAAAAAAAATATCCCCTTGTACTAGTATCCAAGCAAATATCCTTTGTTAGCGTCAAGTACGAACTTGACATCCAGCTAGATCCAACAGACACAAGAGCTATAATAACGCAGCTTTGTTAAACATTTTTTATAAGTTTTTTTACTAAAATTTGGATTTATCTTGGCCAGCATGTAGCCAGAGGGCAAAGATGACGCCGACGGTGAAGTGAGCTCATCCACAGAAGATACTATTCACTCGTGCCTTAAAGGATCCAGATTAACTCGGAAATACAGACGCCGGCAGGAAATTCCAAACAAAAGCACTTGGTTCGTAAAATAGGAATTTCGTCCAGGTAAGGATGGTAGCCAGCCGGACGTCTGGATGTTCGATGGAAGGACTCAGGATGGATTATATGGATTCATATTCATTTTTCAGATGAAAATTAAGTAATATTTACTACATGCCTTCGTTGCTTAAATCAAATGACAAGCTACATAATAATAAATAATTATAACTTATATTAACATAGCGCCTCAAAATTGTAAAATAACCTTGTTATTACAGCCCGAGGCAGCTCAACTTTGAAATATTATCTTATTTTAACTAAGACAATGCCGATCATCTTATTTTGAGAAACACGGATTGAAATTCCCAAGGAACTTTTACTATTCTGAGAAGTAGGATAGATAATCCTACAGATTCTCGGTAAGCCAGTGAATTTAAGTTAAACATAAGTATGACGAAAAATTGGCTTATTTTCAGAGTTTGGTTTCAAGTAGTAATTTCAATCTTCCAATTCATATATGTAGCCCAATTAATTCTTCTTTTTGCAACTATGCCCAAATCGAAAAAGTAACTTCAACAAAATATCTCGGTGTCATGATTGGTCAACGGCTCTCATGGTATAGGTACACATATAGATGTCAACAATAAAATTCGAAAACTCATTTGGATCTTTAAAACCTTAAGACAAGTTGCTACAAAATCATTACTGAACCAACTACTTTGGCTCAATCTATTATGTGCTAATGTATCATAGTATGGGGCGGGACAGCAAAAACAAAATTTATTGAAGTAGAGAGGGGCCAAAGAAGTTTTATTAAAATTATGTACTTTAAAGGGAACGTCCACCACGTGATCGGGACAACACTGACACATTATAGTCCTTATTCGTCCCGGTACCGCACACCGGGTAGAGTCAGTCCGACCCGGGTCGGGCCTAGCTGAGTTTCTTGCTGGACTGTTCTCAGCTAGGCTAGGTTTAGTGAACCAGTGACAAAACTCCCAGTAGCTCGATTCCACTCACACCTCAGATTCGGTTGAAACCGCTCAACCAATTTCACTGGAGCGCAAACTCTTAGAGTAGTCCAGTATTCCAAACCGCACGCCTGGTCGTGTCGGAGGTTTTCCCCTGGATTTTCCCCAGGCTACTCTCCAACCGTGCACTCCTATCGCTTTATTGGGGCCGGCCTATAAAGCCACAGTCAGGTTAAAAAGGGCTTCTTCAACAATATAAATGTAAAAAGCTGTTGAAAACTGGCTAAAAAACTTAACTACGAAGTAGTTTAAGCTCTACTCTACAACAGTGCGTAAAATAAAACGGTAAAAACATAAATAGGTATACCTATAACTAAAAAATAACACTTAAATGAATCTTTATATAACTATAACTACATAAGTATAATGAAATACACACACACACACACACACACGCGACACACACATATATACACACACAAATACACAACACGCACACATGCACAATACCGTATTATTATTGCTTATTTCTATTTGATCTCAAGTAAGAGTGAATGTAGGGAGAAATAGTCATAATTCGCGACTTACACGTTTGTTTTAATTTATTTGTTAATTATTGTTTTTGTTATTTTTGTTAATTTACCACTGACAACGTGAGTGCGGGATCCCCTGTCACAGGTATTTCCATACTTATTAGGACATCCCAACCCATATGAATTGTAAACCTGTTGTTTAACGAAAATAAACGTTTTTCATTTCCATTATTCAATAAATTAGTTACTCTTAATTGAGTAAAATATTTTTTTAATAGATACTAGTTTTGAAAATAATAACTTGTCCGTTGTTTACGATTTGCCCTTTAACGGATTAATTATTAAAACAAGCTTGTATATTTAAAGTGATGTAATATGTTATTTTCTTTTTTTATCATCTCAGATAACCTTATCCATTTCGCTTCACAATCTCAAGGTTTGAGACTAAATATCAGAGACAAAAAAACACACATCTAAGTAAATCAAATATGTAACTTAATCCCCACCTACGGATTAGACCCTTTTTGAGATTTTTTCTTGTCTATTATAAATATATAGAACCGGTTTTACCTATAGAGCAGGGTTTGCAGTGCACACGGGCGCAGAGTCTTCTTAGGGGGCGAGCGCCGAGCGCCGCTCGCGACGCCTCCAAAGATGCGCCGGTGCTCTCAACGATTGATTGCACACGGGCGCTCCATGGGCTGAGGCCCCTCTGAATATATGAATAAATATATAAAGGTATATTAAAATCAATTCACGAATGTAGGCTGATAACCCAATAGAAATCAACATTAAAATCGCAAAGCACGGTATAGTAGATCTGAATGTAATTTTCCATACTAAAAATGACAATAAGATCCACTGTAACGGAACGCAGCTCTCTGCCTTAGTCACATTCAGTATGAAGTAGTTTTAGAAGGAATTTTGGTAGCGTAAGTTTGTACAAGGAACAATCCTATGAAGGCTTTACTAATCACGGTTTTTTAGTGTCAGACATTGCCTTCCACTAAAATGATGAGAGTCACTAACCTTTGGTGTCGTAGTCCGTTCTTCATGACAGGCAATACTGTTCACACTTTCCGTATTCATTTTATAATATAGAAGTTAATTTTATACACTCTGATTCAGCTAATTTTTAAGAGAAGACTTCGTCCAAACGTTCGACTGAGTTGTTCCTAGTGACCAGACTCCTAAGATGGAGTATGTCTTCATGTTAAATTCACTGAAATACCGAGAGATTATGATTATCATTCTTATTGAAAGATTATGTCAGTATTGAGCAAATTACAAAGCAAGTCCCTAATGTCTCGGATAATGTCCCGGATGTCTCGGAAGTCCCAGAAACGTGTCTGTAATGTCTCGGTTAATGTCCCGGATGTCTCTAATGTCTCTGATTTCTCGCAAACTGGTCTCTAATGTCTCGGATAATGTCCCAGAAGTCTCAGAATTTGGGGTATAAAAGGATTGAGAGGCGACAAGGTAGACTTAGAATTCGGCATTCAGACTGTCAAGGTCTCTGGCTTGCTTAACACGTTCGCGGACGGACATGCTAAAGCATTCGAATTTTGAGTACGGTTTATGACACGAATTCTATAGCAGTCTTCTTTTGGGATTCTTTTCTCGACGGGAATGCTAATGAATACGCTTTGCCACAGTAAATACTTGTAGCCCTGTATTCACTGTCACACTCTGTGCAATCAGGAAACGTTTACTGTCACATTACATAGTTTTCGCACACTAACAAACAATCATGTGTCGTCGCCTATCCTATCCCCCCTTTTACGCACACAGATGCTATAGCAGCCGTGGTTGTATGAGATTGTGTTTAGTCGAACGGCGAGTGCGCCGCTGAGTAGTTACCTGAAATGTCAGTGAATTATGCGCGTAAACGCCATTTGGAAGAATTATTTCGATCATTGTAAGTCACATTCATTCGATTATTTTTGATGGATATTATATTTTGTTGTAATATTTGACATATTTGCTAACTGCTTATTGCACTATCATTAATTTTGATAGCTTTAAAGACCTTAAAAACCACACATAAACCTTGTAATGATAATTAGAATTTGTATAAAAGCGAGCACGTTTTGCCGTCGCCAAGGGCTCCTTCGCCGCATAGGGAAGCTATATTTTTGCCATAAAACTAGTCAGAATCTTCGCCGCAACGTGAGCTGACGCCTTCACAGCCATTCAAGCCAGTCTCACTGCCGCAAAGCGAGCCCGTTTTGCCGCCGACAAGGGCTCCTTCGCCGTATAGGGAAGCTGCACATTTACCGCCAAACGAGTCAGCATCTTCGCCGCAACGTGAGCCGACGCCTTCACAGCCATTCGAGCCAATCTCTTTGCCGCAAAGCGAGCCCGTTTTGCCGTCGTCAAAGGCTCCTTCGCCGCATAGAGTAGCAGCACTTTTGCCGTCAGACGAGTCGAAATCTTCGCTGCAACGTGAGCCGACGCGTTCACAGCCATTCGATCCAGTCTCATTCCTGCAAAGCGAGCCCATTTGGCCGTCGCAAAGGGCTCCATCGCCACATATGAGCTGATGCCTTCACATATACTAACCATAGCAGGTAACTGTTATAGCATTTGCTGTCATAATTATATCACAACCTACCTAGGCCATGTGACAAAACTGCTATGGCAGTCCAATGCTATAGCATTAGTAGTCACATAACGTCCTATAAAAACGCGTCACATGGACGCCGCTGGTATAGCATTCGACGTACATAGCATTCATTGTCATATACTAATTGTACTGGATAGCACAGTTATGACGAAACTGCTATAACAGTTCCAAATATTCCATACAAAATTTTTGTGTCAAACAGGTGTGACTTACTGTCCGCGAACGTGTTAATATAAAACTCTTGGTGGGTGATTTTGTTGAAATAAGGGTGGTTCATCATCTGAGGAGATTCTCTTCATCATGAGGGATCACATCTTGACTTATCATTTAATAATTTTCGGGGTTTTTGAGTATTTTCAGTAAATCTAAAAGCCAGAACCAGGTTCACAGTGTACCTGAGGAGTCATTCCCGCCTAACGGTGTCAATAGGCATGATTCAGTCTTTAGCTACCAGATCTAAGGGTAGTCTGGCGTCTTCCTCTTTATCAACATAGGAGACGTTTAAATCCCTTACGCTTTCTCAATGCCCAGCTGGCAACTTAAACGAGGCTGCCATAGTTTGGGTCAGCATAGAGGAGTAATCTTCGTTCGTTGAAATTGTGCAGTAGTTGAGAGGCGGTCTTGTTAAATATATTTATATAATATCTTTATATGCGCAATAGGGCATCTTACTCACTGTACCCTGTCTACGGACCAGTGGGGGGAGACATCCTACACAGGCTTTAGCATTGCAATCCTCAGTTTAGCCGACTGAACGAGCGTAGTTAGGGAATACGCATTCTTTGAAACTAAATCTGGTAAGGGATTTTAGTTTCTACAGTTTAGATATATTTGGGTTAGTGATAGGTTAGCTTCATACACTGATTATAACTAGGTTCAATTACGAGTTTTAGTTGACTTTATCTATTTGAAAGGGTAATAGTAATTTCGTTACTGAGGAATATTGAATAGGTTTTATGATCTTTTCTAATATTATTAATTATTACTTTATTAGGTTTCCATATTCAATAGTTAAAATCTCTAGAGCTATTATTAATGACAAGCCGAGCAGTTCATACATATGATTATACCAAGTGACAAGCAGAGTAGTTATGAAGTTACATAACTTGAAGTCACCACTAGTATTTATTAAGGTTAATCTGCAAGTTGTACCGTGAAAGCACAGACGAATGCATAAATGGCTATTTTATTCCTGTTCAGCCCAACGCAGTCAATGAAATCACAAAATTGACATGGATCATAAAATTTCACTTAACACGCTATAATGGGTTAAATAACAGTCAGAGATGTGAATTTCGCAACTCCCAACCCGTTAACTAGTACTTACTCGGCTGACAAAACGACTCGGCGTACTGTTACGATACTTCGGATAAAGTATCCATAAACTTGAGATAAATGTCAGAGTAGACCTGTAAAATAAACCCTAAATAAATTTCAGACGGCATGTTTACAAATCTGGTTGATATTTTTTATGAACATTTTACTTTATAAATAATCCAAGTTAGATTATGTTTATTTATATGTTCATACAGTTTCTACTATATTGTGTTAAGTAGGTACTTACGATGATTGTGTAATTTCAGCTGACCTTATTTTATAATGATTCAATTCCTAATTATTTCTATTAGCTTATGATTTAAGTTGTTTGTTAAAAGGTTATACAGATGTATTGTAAAATGATTTTCCTTCGGGAAAACTCGGATCTCAATCGGAATACGATGGCACCCGAACCGTCAATCAATGATTGTATTAAATGAGTGACGTTTTCATATCCATTATTATGGAACTTTATTAATTAGTGTCAAATATCAAAGTGAATAATGTTATTGTATAATATAGAGATGTTACAACCACCTTCAATAACTTTGAAAATACTCGGTTTTATTGTCATTAGTAAACGAAACATTATCATCAGTTTAAAACATAAAGAAAAGAAATCTTATTGGGAAATATTTACACGAATAAAACTCAATACCTGCCTACTTAAAAACAGCATCTACTTATGGGGCTAGTATGAAAAATTTTATGTCATTGGCGTCCTAAGTATCGCACCTAAGTAAATAACCCGCGTGTGAGAGGGATTCAAACGACATGAAGGCTTTCATACTAGGCCCGTTAGTATACATCTAGGTACAGTCACAGTCATAAATAAGTAGTGATTTCTGTACTTTGTCGCTTTTAATCGTTTGACAATTTCGTATGATATTTCAAACACGACGTTAAAGTGACAAGGTTACTAAATGATAACTTATTTATGCTGGTGACTGTACTTATTAATATTTTACCTACACATTTGGGTCGATATTTTCAACATTTTCCATTTCACAATCTGAGTAACAGTCAGACATATCTTCGTCAGATTCGTCAGTCCTTTCATTTACATTAATTACAATCCTATCAATGATCATCCATCGAGTGTTTCTGTGACCGATATTCATTTTCACATTTGATGGCATGATCACAAACTTTCTTCCATTCATCCGGGCCAATCATATTTATTTTTTACTGTACCCATAATTATTCATGTCTATGTTCCTTTTTGATACGTGACCTATTATCTGTGAACGTATATTTTCTATAGGGTTGAAGTCGGGATGGTATGGCGGTAAACTTAACACATCGGTGTCCATGTAAAATTTTGTCAATGGAATATTCTACAGTCTTCTTTATGTCGACAAATAATTTCTTATAGTTGTATTTCAGTTAATGATGAATCACGGGGAATATTGTATTTTTGTAACCAGTTTATGATAAGCGGCTTTGCGGTATTAGAGTTGGATGGGCGTTCCACAAAAGGGGACGTTTTTCGAAATCGTACTATTTTTCATTCAATATAATATACATACTTACTTTTTTTTATAGGAAATTGAGATATGTTTTAGTTTAAGAGCCGTTCTAAATATCTTTATGGGTCAAAACATGATATCTGAAACTTTGCTCAATCATTTCACACCATGCAACCAGGTAAATTTTGATCTTATATCGAGTCGTATATAAAATATATCAAAGTCTGACTCGAGTGAAATATGACAATAGGTAGGAAAAAATGTGATGAAGATTTTTTTACGGCTACTTTCTTTAAAAATGGCTTTATATTCAATAAAACTCAAATTATCTAGGAAAGTGACCTGCGCGGATCATTTTAGTAGACAGGTGGCTGCAGATCAGACCATCAATTTAAGTAGACGTCGCCTGTGTACGTACTTCGCGTGCTGAAAAGTAGTCAAAACGTCAACCTTCTACGCAGTCTCGCTCAGTCCGCCTTGAACCGTCATTGTCGCGACATGTCAACCAAAATACGTGAAAATGATTCGTTGTTCAGTATTGAGTTGTAAAAAAATGTAACTTTCCATTGACCTAGAACAATTAAAGGCAAGTAAATTTATTATACTGCAAATACAGGGAAAAATCTGAAAACTATTAATTTGTAATTAAATCATAAAAAATCTAAAATCCGTAATTAATACCCACAAATTTGTACGGAACCCTTGGTGGACGAGTCCGACTCTCACTTGTATTTCGATATATGTTACCTATTTAGATTATATTTTCTGAATTAAACATAGTTTTTGGTATAATTTCTATCGCTTTTTAAATTAATGATTAAGTAAAAGTGCCATACTATGTCATAACTCCCTTGGCCTTCACGCATGCCACGTCGTTATTTTTTGTTCCGTAACTGACGTCGTGTCCAAGTATGCAGAGTACCGCAGTTTCCTGTGGCCCATTTGTCATAGCAATCTCTTCATCCCGGGTGACATTAATGCCCTATCTGACTAAAATACTGACTAACAAAATGAAATGTTTAACCCCATGAACATTTGGGACATTTTTAAAACATGGGTTCCGAACATGTTATGTTCATAAAATCGGCGTTATTTTGGCCCCCAAGTGATTTCTGTCTTAATCGGTAAAAAGGGTACCCGCGATATAGTTTTCTTGTCATTTGTTCATTATAATGTTAAAAGACAGACTACGCACTTCAAATTGTTTATAAAAGCATCTTTCAATAAAGAGTATGATATTATTTAGTTTTCAATAAATATTAACCAAACTAGAGAGTAAATATTTTGGCCCCCAAGTGATTTCTGTCTTAATCGTCAAAAAGGGTACTCGCGATATAGTTTTCTTGTCCTTGTCATTATAATGTTGAAAGACAGACTACGCTCTTCAAATTGTTTATAAAAGCATCTTTGAATAAAGAATATGATATTATTTAGTTTTCAATAAATATTAACCAGACTAGAGAGTAAATACTCATACCACTTCAAGCATCTTATATGGATTTACCGATTTATAATCGAATCGACTATTATAAAAGTAGTTACCTATGAGATAGGTACCTATCTAAAAAATACGTGTTTCCATAAAAATACAGTGTGAATACATAATTTAGTGGAAAGTATTTCTCTGCAAAAATTAAGGCGTATTAGGGTTCCGACAGAAAATAGATATAAGAGAAATGTAGGACATTTTGTCTGTGCTGGGTAGATAAAAACTTTCGTTCCGATTGACTGTCGATGTGTAAATTGTGACCGGTGGTAAAGAATCATGTCGCAGGGTAATCACATAACTTTCGTACTACCGTTAGATAGATTTTAATGTCAAATTTTAATTGTCATGTGTGAGCTGACAATAAAAATTTGACATTAAAATCTACCTAACGGTAGTACACAAGTTTCATGATTACCACGCTGGTCATATTAAAATGTTTTGTAAATCATAATGCGTTATAATATAGCTTATGTTACCTTAGGTAAAAGAGAAATGTAGGACATTTTGTTTGCATTCAGCCACATCAAAACCTATTTTGGAAGAGGTTTTATGTCACATGGTAGTTCAATTTTACTTAAACTTGAAATATAATAATTTTTAATTTTATAATGAATTTATATTTGAATAAATAAACGTATTTTTTGGCAACAAAACAAGCGTTCATTCATCGGGCGCGGTGGTGTTGCATGACACTATTAATCGGAGGTCTCGCATAATACTCGTTTCCAGTTATTGGTCTACTCAATCAGTCAACTTTTTGAACACAGTTTTAGATTTTAATAATCTTTAATAACCTTTTAACTTGTAAATTGGTCCACCTGTAAATTTAAAAAAAATGGAAAAGAAAAAAGTACTAGCGCGAGAAATCCAACTGCGCACGATATACAGTTACATAAAGTACTAGGTTTAGAGAAATTGTATTAAAAACTAACGTTTCGATTGACTGTCAATGTGTAAATTGTGATTGGTGGTAAAGAATTATTCGTGGCCATATTAAAATGGTTTGTAAATCATAAAGCGTTATATAGCTTCTCTTGAGAAGCTATATATTTATAATTGTATAAATATGTATTCATATTTTCCCTATGGACTCAAACTTTAATCCCGTTTCATAAGCTTATATGGCAAGCTTATATGTCTTTTTGAGCATGTGTGAAGTAAAAAAAGATTTTGGAAGAGCAGTTACCATTCCGTTTGATCCAATAATAGATTACAATACTCCTCGTAAGCCTCAAAGCAAATAAGCCCATATATTAGTATTCCGCACGTGTCCGTAACTTGCTTTAACAAAATTGTAAACATTTACCTTATCGGGTATGAGTGGGGGCGAACAAACTTTGGTTTGTAACAACATCGCGGTCATTCGTAAACACGAACGAATCAATCACCGGTACAACTGTTGTAGTACACCGGTAGAAACATTATACAAGGGTTACTAAGAGGATTCGTTTAGCGACACTAGTTTTTCGGCTGTAACTGAAAAAAAAATAAACATTTTCATGTCATATCAGTTATAAATAGTCATCGATGAGGGTTCCCTTTTGCCGTTCTGTTAAGGGAAACCTAAAAATCTATGAGGCTACGGACTTTTAATTGCTGAATGAACCCTATAGTTAAGCTATAACGTGTCCAGTATAAAGTGAGCTCTAAAGGGCTCAAAAATTGAAGTTCGTGGGTGTAGCTAAGTATCTGAAGATATAATGTCAGATCTGTTAGACTGTGAGTCTATTGACATTGCCGTTTCCGTGCCAATATTCGCTGCCACACCGTTAATAAATCGATTACCTACGATACCTAATGTTTTATTGCAAGTAAGAGCCCTTAAAAGTAAGAAAAAATAGGGAAGTGCTCGAGAAATTGCGGGACGGCGTCACGTTTCCACCAACAAACAAACTCATAAACAATGAAACTTCACCCCATAACGTCGCTTTGCTATGGATTTCAAAATTAGTTCTCTGAATCAGATTAGGTTGATGATAAGGTTTATTGGTAAAGTTCTTTGCATAATTATTTTAATAGATATTTGCGAACTACTTAAGGCTTCTTAACGCCCAAACTCTTAATACGACAAAATTATTGATAACTCCAATAAATTGATTAAAGGATAAAATGCTTGTATTAACATTTGAGTAGTCTCCTATTGGTCTATATGACCCAGCTACCCACATTCCACACAATAACTAGTTGGTTTAGTCACACGCGACGTTGACACTCTTAGTACCTTCAAATGAATGTTTGTCGCTTTAAATCGTAGCACCGCCAGTCACTCTGCGTGGGCTGTTTGCGATCGGTGGACGCGTAAAGTCTGTATGGGTCAGTTTGACCCCGTAGCGACTATTTACGTGTGTAAAATTTGGCTCCACTTGACCCAATAGCCACTAATTCAGTGACTAGTATTTTACTGTTTTTAAATATACAATGTGATTTTCAATATGCAGGCTTAAAAATATGGTTAAAGGATAAATAACAAATTATTTTTAAAATAATTACCATATAAAATAATAAAATTGCCAAAATAAAGGTTGTAATTTCTCAGTTGCGGGTAGGTTATTTCAAGGCTAGTTGACTGTTTTTTTTGTTTTTTGACTTTAATTAAGTAAATAATAGTAGTTTTAGAAAATGTGCTTAATTGGTAAATATATAAATTTGTATGTAAATAAGTAACAAAAGTGCTGAAACAGTAAGTAAATTATTGGTTATTTTATGGAGGTATGCTTTTTTAGGGAGATATTTCGTTAAATTAATCCAATTATTATTGTAACAGGATTGTATTATTTCCTTATTTTAATAAAAAGATTTTATCCCATATACTGCCACAATTTGAATTATACCAATTTGAACCTGACCTGGTACGAACTAAAAGTGCTTTGAAAGTAAAATGCGACTACGCAAGTATTAAAGTTATAGAAAGTAAATAACAAAGCCTTTTTTGCTTTCATTGTGTGTACTACTTTAAAGATTAAAAGTCAACTTGGACACATGTATGAAACGATATTTTTAATGAAAATTACAAAAAAATACATATCAAATCTATGATATTAGGCCAAAATAATTCTATACTAAATAGTAACGAAGCCAAATGTCAAGATACTAGTCAATTCCAATGGGAAATAGCCTAAATAGTTGCGTATTTAACTGATAGGGGCTCTAGTCTGTTTTACTATGTATGGTCCTGCCTTAAACGCTTCGGTTTTGGAAAAGCGAATGTCGAAAAAGAGAGAGAAAGAGTTGAGGTCGTGGTTAGTTAACTAATTTTGATTGGGGCAAGTAGACTGATTATGTGATGTAGATTGTAGGTACCAAAAGACATATTGGATATGGTGTGATAATACGAGAAATAATCAATCAATCATTTAGTTACAACGAAAAAAACATTAAAACCACATCGAAAGCTTATTTGAAGAGTTTATTACTTTAAAAAAATATTAATACGTACAAGGCTCAATAATAAGCATAATAACACTAACACTTTTTATTTTACATTAATCCCCCTTTTAACCGTCTTAATTCCCACGGTTAATAATAATAGTCAGTATTTTACGAAAACGACTAGATAACCATTAAGACGATAAATAGATAGGCTGATAAATTTTATTTTTTTAAAGGAATATTTCTCCTGTCTATGACGGTGGTTGGTCTCTGCGTATCAATGGAAACAGAGATATAAAAGCTTAAGACCATCACCGGTCTCCTCCGTTATGTACTTTTTAATTGGTTACGAAGTGCGAAATACTTAACAAATCATAACTTGATTACTCTACAATTTATTGGATACAAAAACATATTTATTCGTGGCAGAGGATGCGGGACCGTCTTAAAAACTATATCAAGACGACCGCTTTAGCCTAGTCGGTAGTGACCCTGCCTACGAAGCTGGAGATCTCGGGTTCGAATCCTGGTCAGGGCATTTATTTGTGTCATGGGCACGAATATTTGTTCCTGAGTCATGGATGTATTTAAGTATCTATTTGTCTATATAAGTATGTATACCGCGTCGCCTACTAGCGATAGTACAAGCTTTGCTTAGTTTGGGCCTAATAGGTCGATTTGTGTAAAATTGTCCACAAAGTATTATATAAGCGAATAAAGTTATCAATATATTATGTATCTAATATTCATCAGTTTCATTGACTGCAAGTTCCTGAGAATGAATATTATAAAATTATATTTATTATTATTATGTCTTCAATTCTACGCCTCTGCAGAAACTAATTCCCAAAATGTTTTCCCTAATTAGCTTTAAAAGTAGGTGACATATTCAAACAAACAATACAAAGAAACAGTTTGTAAATAAGCGCTTTCATGCTATTTTCAACTCCAAGCCAACGCTATAAAGCTTTTTGTCTAGTAATCCTCATTAACAAGAAGCTGGTTTGTGTTTGTTTTCGGTTTTGTGTGACTTGGCGATTACGAACCCCAACGGACTTATGAACTAAATAGTGATAATTCATAAACACTGTTAATGAAAGGTTCTTGATTGCAAAGTTGTTTACAATAAAATACAGGATCTACAAATACACTAAAAAAACACAATCAAAACGTAAAGCTTAAAGTAGAGATAAACAACAGGCAATATTATCTCTACAGAGCGATGTCTTCCAGACAACCTTTGCGTAGAGGACATAATGCAACATAATACCTGGTCTACATCTATTTTAGTAGGTAGAAAACGAAATTTGTATTATAGTAAACAACTTACATTGTAGGCACTTAATTAATAGGGTTATCGAGATTTTTTTAAAGTGTTTCGTAATGAAGATATACACGTACCTATAGTAATAAAGATAACAAAATTGAGTTTTTTTATTTTGGTTTTGAATTCGGCTCCAAAACGAACATTCATAGTGGCCTCCATATTATGACTTCCGTAAGTTGTATTAAAAATATAACCGGCGTAAATACCCATTCTTTGGTACTTCTTACTCTAATAGTATAGCGAAAATCAATGATTGACATTTGGCAATACAACTAGATGACGTCACATCACAGATAACATCTTCACAATCCATATATTCTTGTTTGAAATCACGTGACACACATATTCAAAAAAGTGTTTTAATATTGCGAAAATAAAATGTTTATGGACGTATTCACAAAAAATTGAGAATTCAAAAAGAATTAATTAATAATAAACTTTAATTTAGTCTTATATTTTATATTTTATCTCGATCACTGGAAAATACCCTATTAATAGTACATTACTGCAGACGCCGAGAAAGAAGGGCTTGCCGGTTGAGTAGGTATAGACGGCCGATACGAGGGAGGGATAGTGATATGAAGCCGGCAAGCCCTTTTCACGGCAAGGCATACTTGTATAGTGCTTTTCTCAAACATATGCAATGAAAAATACACCTCACAAAAAACAAATTTTAATTTTCTCTCCAATCCCTTCAAGATAATATTTTTTTTTACGGAAGTCGTCCTTATTTCGCTTGTGTTGTGCTCACAGAGCATCAATTTAACTAGAGGACCTAAGCACCTCAATCTGTATGAGAACCGACCGTGTCACTTTTTTGCTGCCTACTGTGACGTCACGAGAGCATATTAGTGATGTGAAAAATCCGTTGTCCCCGCGAAATCGATACAAAGGCGATATATCGCCCGCGCCTCGGACAAAATCGGACTCGGACAAATCGGTTACGTAAAATATGGTCATGTAAAAATAATACTATGGCGACCAATAAAAGGAAAAACGATACTTGTCTGGCTTTTTTAAATGAAAAGGCTTCTTTTTGTAAACATCGAATCTTTAGTTCTAATCAACAATTAGAACGTCTAATCTTTACTGTGAAATAATAAACATTAAGTTTCTAAGAACAATGGAAGGGAATCAATACTATCGATTACAATGTCAATCTACTAACTGCTTCACTTGTTGATTTTTTTCAGTACATCAATGGTTGGTATTGCTTCAGGAATCGTGCCGTCCCTTTCACTCTTGTGTTATTCACTATATGAGTGAAAGGAACGGCACGATACGAAGTTCGGATTTCGAAGTTCGGAGTAGCCCCTCAGTGATCCAGTATTAAGGCGAATATGTACCAGAGATGTGCGAAAATGTGTTTCCATATTTTTTGACACCTAGCTGTCAAGCTTACGTGGTGCGAAATGAATGAAAATATATCTTCGCATATCTCTAGTGGATACTCACTCTAAGATTACTTTCGATCGTCGTTGTTTTGTTACCAAACCCGAAGTGAAGACAGTATAATCGAATTAACATTGAGGTGAGACGAACCAAGGTGTTAGATATACTGAAACTCACAATAAAGAACAGCTGTAACGTTAAATTACTTTGAACGTTCGTATCACTTAACAATACAAATTATGCATTCAATTAATTCAATTGGCACATGTTAAACTATATACCATAGAGAGGTAATATAGATAGAAAACCATCAAATTATCATGATAAATATAGTACATTGGACAAATTAATTAAAATCATAAAAATGACCGACTTTAAATATGCGCAAAATTGTTGTTTTTTTAATAGTCCAAATGTAAATTGAGTTACCAATAGAATTCTCATGTTTCAATAAAAAATAAATTGTAAGGCAACTATGACTTAAACGCAATTTTTCTGTAAATTACTGGTTTTCCATGAAAAGGGATTACGTTACGAAGCCATTGCACTGTGGACTCACACTTCACTGCCTGTCAGTATGGATCGTTTTCAGTGCTCGTCAGCTATGCTGTACTTTACCTATGGTTTTCGTCTTTTGTGTTGCTCTAATTGTAGTTGGTCCCATATAAACATTTAATCGTCTCTAAAAACTGGCTCGGATGACACCATTTTTTTAGATCTATTATCGAATTCATGGTTGTAGCCGTAGTTAATAGTAAAGTAGGTAAGTATGTACGTATGTTCTATGTAAAATTCTTTATTGTACATGAGGAAAATACAACACAAATTACAAGAACAGTTGACATATTATGTACAAAGGCGAGCTTATCCCTGTAAATGGTAAGTATGTAGCCATTCCAAATCGTTTATTGCAACCCTGGCTCGTCGCTTAAGAGACCGGGGAGCCCATCCCCGTTCTGGTGAGGACCTTGTACAAAGAATATCCCTGGCTATAATACAACGAGGGAACTCCGCCAGTATACTAGGGACCTAGGCGCAGGGCGCAGGGTAGTAGTAGGAACGAAGGATCCCTCCTCATTCACTTCATACAGTTTTATTCGTGTGTTTGTAGAATGTAGTTGAGTAAAATAAATTTAAGTATGTATATACATTATTATTTGGGTCATTCTACTTTTACATGACCAGTTTTCTATTACAAAAAAAATCTATGACATGTATTGAATTAGTGTACAAAAATAGGATATCGAAATAGCACCTGAACCTAATAAAAGGAATTTATAGGTAAAGATACTTAAATATTGCTGTAAAAAGTGGGTAACATAGTGGTAAAAACCATTTTTTCATACAAATGTTGAGACATCCATGGACCACTGAGTTACTCGATTTATGGATATTAGCTGTGATTAGTTAATTATTAGACCCGACCAATATTCAATATTTTCTTTAGTATCTGATTGTTCTCCAGGATTATCTCTTGCAAAAAAATCGAACAATATACTTAGGTACGTTAGTTATTTGATTTACCTAATAAAGGACCACACGATTGTTTTAATGACCTACCGTTATTACCGTATAAAGCCGATGATGCGCATCAAAATCATGCATGCTTCTTTAAACCTAATACTTTTTATTACATTAATGTATTCTAAGTAATCCAGTTGACAGGCTTTTACCTCAAAACAAGTATAATGGTCTAATCATATATATAAAAACCAATAAATAGGTTACAGCCAATAGCTCAAGGGATGTGTTCCCTTTTATTTACGAGACGGGACAAATGGGACATATATAACCAGATAATCCTATTATATCCAATCGTAATATAATAGATCTAATCTCATGTGACAACAAAATATAGGCTCGTAAGTATAATAACATAGTTGCTATTACATGCACGTACAGGTAAAATTTAATAATAAAATCGTGTTTTAGTTTCTTTATCTGTCTTAACTTTATAAGTCTTAACTAGATAGTTTACAAGTCATAGACAAATAACTAATAGTAGTAATAGTACACTGAAAAAGTCAAAATCTTAATGGTTTCCTGAAGTATATTTTTTGAATAGAATCGCAGGTGTATTTTTACGAATTTTAACATTTGACTCTACATCACTTCTGCGCTTTTCTATATGTCCGTTTTACTTTTTTAAATTTCAGCCCGTAAAGTTTTATTTTCGTTTTTTTATCTGACTAAATATAATAGTGGCTATGTGACCTGTAAACTTCGTGATTGATTATTGTTTTGAAAAATTCCTAAACGTGATTCGACAAAATTTCTGTATAATTATTGATAAGTACCGCTAACAAAATTTCGGTAGGGAAATATGACCTGTAGAGGAGAACAATCCATTGAAAAAGATTTATTTTCTAGTTATCAAAAACGGACTCGACAAAAAAAAAACAATATAATTACATTAATTACTATTTTAGATAAATGCACCTCAAATTTAACTTAAACCTAAAAATATTTTTGAACTAGTCTGGCCTCAATCGTACCCACACCTTAACCAGTACTAAAAAAGTATACATTTTATCCTTAAAAACCTTCCGACATATAAGAATGTTTTTTTTAATTTGCTAGACTTGGCATCCGACCTAAACTGAATTCAAATCCGGATCGAATCTTAACTGTTTCGTTTTCATAAATATATCCGAAAATAGATAAAACTTGTTAAACAACACAAAAAAGATGATAAATGTATGTATTAATATTAGTAAATAATATATTATGCATTAATTAATTCATAAAAATTATAGCAAAGTCGCGTTAAGTTGGCAGCACTGATTTTAATCATAAATGTTTCACTTGAACGCACCGAAGAATGACTACTAAACATAGTATTTGTAGTAGTCTGTGGCACCCAACTCTGCTTTTATTTTTCATTAAAGTAGGGTAAGGAAGGAGTGTGTTTTTGGGCAATAGACTAGATAGACGTTTTACAGAATAAATAAAGTATGTATTTATGTTACAGTTCATGATTGCGTAAGTCGCGAAAAAAAGTACAGGAGTCGAAAAATTTAAAAGAAACGAACATGTTTTTTTCAAGGCACATTAAAAAACCTAACACCAGAAGACTCTTCGCTTCGCTTCGCTCCCGCCTTGTCTTTTGAACCTATCAACATTAGAGACGGTTTGCTCCGGAAGTTTCGCTCGCTCGTTCCGCTCGCTCACCCGGTAACCAAATTGTAAAAAAAATACATAATACAATTATGACAACGAAGGTATTATGCTGCGCAGGATGACAAAATAATTATGGGCAACGACTTTATTGGGTAAAGTGCGCCTTGACGAGATACCAGTCCCTGGGATCCCTCCTCAGCAGGGTTCATTACAAAAGAATGCTATGTTTGTTTTTTTTCCGGGAGACGACGGCTTGATATGAAATTATTATGGCGGTCCGTGAGTCACTGAAGGTACTGGCTGAAAATCAGCGCTGTAGGTTTGACACCTCAGCATAATGCTGAGCCAGTGTCCGTTTCACTGCCGCGAGGACACACATGTTATGTGGTTTGTTTTTCTTCTGTTGTCTTTTTTTGTAATATGTATCTGTGAATAACTGTTTCTTACTTTCCTTTTTTTTAATCAGCACAAAAACAGCCACAAAGCAAAGCGAATATAATAACTACGTTTTACCACAAAGTAACGTTATACACACAGTTACAGAAATCTAATCAAAATGAATGAGGCTTGCTATTGCCCTCAGAATATCGAAAAGATGTTATATAAGTAAAAAAATAGCTGAGTTATTCAATTTCATCTTTAAATAGACTTTTTGCGCGGCCGGCTAAAATATCCACCCAGATTAGCGAGCACGGTAATAGCAATTTAAGGAATACATTCGTTTTATCTTTACTAATAAAAAACCTTATACATTGTGAAATTAGGTAAAGTATATGTATGTAAATGCAGCAGCAATGAAATACCTGATTTATAGTTTACATTCAAAGTCACGTTTTATCCATTGGAACTTAAACAGCGCAGTGTTACGGCGGTCTATCTATTTCGCCGTGGAAACGTGGCTATACTTCTTATAAGGCGTAATAATAATTTATCGCACAAAATGGAAGTCCCACGACACCATAATGCTAAACAGTTTTAGTTTTAGTTAGGAGTAAACGGCGAGCAAACCCTTAAAAGCATTTCACTCTAAGATAAGCCATAATCTGTAAAATACGTTTTACTAAAATTATTGTATTTGTTTGAATTCAAATAAAAATAAAACAAATATTTGGGGAGAATCGTTTACACAATTTAATAGAAGGTAAGGAAAGGAAGGGTAGGGGCAATATGTCGGTTAGCGACCAGTTAATGTAGTATTCCGGTTTGCGAGCACTTGGATGAGTTGGTGAACGGAGATTATATTTTTTCATGATTTTTCATGGATTCGCACTCAAGAATTGCTAAATAAAATGTGTGCAAGTCATTTATTTTTAAGTGTCTTTAAAATGTATTAAACTCATCCTATTAAAAATAATATTAAAAATGCGAAAGTTTAGATATTTAGACATTGGATGTTTATTACTCAATCACAGAAAAATTGCTAAGTAAACGGATTATAATGAAACTTGATATACAACGAGTTTATAGCCTGGATTAACACGTGGGATACTTTTTATCCCGAAAAATCATGCCTCGAAGGGATGAAACTGAGAGTGGAAGTTTACGCGGGCAAAAGCTAGTTTAAAATAAATTGTCCTTCGCGTGGTCCTTAACTGATGCCGATAACCGACGCGTAATTGAACCAAAGAAAAAATCTATAATTAAATACATTACATTTTAAATTGTAGGTCCGTATAGATTTTATTAACCCACTCTCTGGCACGAACCCGAGCAACAAAGCATTATAAAACTAATCTCAACAAAAAACTTTAGTCTATTTATTTTTCAGATGATCATGGAGAAGACTTAATTAATTTCATGCGAAAAGTCATAAATCAAAGACTTTCCTTAGACCCGTCCATGTTACCCGTCTAAGGTAAGTTGAAGAGATATCCTTAATAAAGAGCCCGCGGAAATTTTACTTTTGACCACACTAACGACCCGTCTCTGCAATGCCCGACTTGCCCGAGACGTTTATAACAAATTCAGACAGTAACTGAAGAGGTAAGGCACGGCGGCACCTCATCTTGCTCATATTTGGAGCAGTCCAATTGGGGAAACATCTTCACTTTACGGCGTTGTATGTGTCCGTATGGTCTCAAGGTCCTTATAGTCTCAAGCGTCCACAGGCTATGGTATTTGCTTACCATCAGGCAGGCCGTAAGCTTATTAGCCACCGTTGTTGTGCATAAAAGAACAATAGAACCTATACTACGCAGTCAGGCTGAATTCGGCGACCGAATTCAGCCGAACTCAATGTTTTTTTCGCCTGCCACTGAGATAATTCGGCGGCGGAATTCAATCCGCCTGTCTGTGGCAGGACAGGTCCATAAATTGTGTATAGAACAGTTGCGGGCGGAATCAGCCCGGCTGAATTCGTTAGCCGAATTCAGGCCGCATGTAGCCTATCGCTGATTTAAAAATTATCTAGATTACACTGCCTGGTGTGTTGCACATAACTATGGTGCAGATAAACGGTAGGTACGATTCTGTGATAGCTGGGCGATATGTTATCAATGATAGGTAGGCACTCGTAGAATAGACAAAGGCGAGTGTTAGGTTTAAAGTTTATCAATGCTTTCTTTTTGTCATATATGTGTCTTCGTGTCTGTGAATAAACGTTTCTTTTTTTAGTTCTTTAAAGTGACAGTGACAGATATTCAACTAAAATACAGGTTTGATGAACGATTATGATTATGGGGGTAAACCTCCATAACGTGTCTTCATGACACTTCTTAATGACACCACACTACGTAGCAGTCCAAGTACACCCCCTCATTCGTACATAAGATAAAACACATTAAAGTTTGAGTTTAACACAGGCACCTTTAGAATCGAACGACAACTAGCGAACATAAGTGCACTATTGCCTCTTTTTTAATCTTTAATCCATTAATTCTATACTAAACTTCCCAACTATTAGGAAAAATCACAGTAACAATATAGGAATTTTAATTCCTTTTTTTAATTTTAAATTAGGAAATGTGTAAGCGAACATAACCGAAACCGGTTTTTCGAATTTCCAATAACCGTTTATGAAATTTTGCAAAATAACCGGTTATAACCGGTTTCTTCGGTTACGTTTAAAATCGGTTTGTATCCCAACTGGCAAGCTTTTCGTAGCACTACGTAATTTCCTCTACATACGGGGAAACCCAAGTTATCGGCTACGCATCTACGAGCAGAGAACTTCCCAGGGAAGTAAAGTTTTTTCCACTTAAAATATAGACTTGGCCATGCGCCCCTTATCGAATTTGGACGTCAGTAGGAATTGTACTGCTAAGGATAGGTAATAATTACAATAAAACTGAACTGCGGGCTGCTGGGGGACGGACGCAAAACAGTTTGTGCGCGACATAGGTCGGTCGACTCAGAGAGGAGGGAGAGGACGCCCGGTCCAAATCGTTTTTGGTCCAAAAGTTGTCCATGCAAGTCCAGCGTGGAAATGCCCCTTGTCGCGGAGCACCGCGATTAACCAACCATCGGTAAGTCAACTATTTTACCTTAATGTTGTATTCTATACTCGCTGGCAACAGTAACTTCTATAGTCGTTGCTAGGACAATGACAGAAAAATTGGCGGTAAAAGAGGAGAGACTGCAATTTATCATTCTCCATGTGTCGGGAATGTTAATGTGATTGTTGGAGCTCAACCAGTTGATTGTTGGAGCTCAACCATAAACACTGGTTCTGGTGAGTGTTTATGAATTTTATATACAATGGTTAGTAGTGGGACCCAGCAATTACGGCCCGACCAAGGGCGTAAAAACAATAGCAGCACAATCAACAGTTAAAGACTCTGTCAATGCGAGGCAATAAAGGGTAAGTCTATAGGGGGAAGGCAATGGAGGTCTTACGGGGCCCATTGGGGCCCCACACATATTTTCCCAAGTAATTTAGGGATCGTATATAGGCCGGAACACGTAGTGATTGTTCCTTGCCCCACGTGGTTGTGGCGATCCCTTTGATGTCGTAAGCTCGTGTAGATGAGGCTTGACCGTTGCCGTGCGAGTCGCGGGTCACTTGGGATAGATTACAATACGGGTCCGTAGTTTCTCTGTATCATTACTCACAACAATGACCTTTATAAGAAAGGTAAGTAGTCAATGCTGAGTTCCAAAAGTGAACTATAAATATTCAATGCAGATACTCGATTTGTCGTCTATTACATCCTCATAACTCAACGTGGCGACACCGCCAGCGGCATGGGCACTTTTTCAGCGGGAACAACAATAGAGATATTCATACCAAATAAGAAAATTAATTAGTTCGGAATTTTTCGAAAAAATATCAATTTCTTAATCAAAAGGCGAAAGAGTAACTCAAAAATAAATAATTACATAATTATAAATCTAAGTATACAGTTTTAAGAGAGGGCATACTCGGTCCTTTTTCCGCAAAACGCACTTTGTATTCGACCTTTGTAATGACGTCACTGACCTGTCGCGCCTTCTCTCTCTAATCAGCAATACTAAAGTGGTTGTAGCTTCGTTATTTTTTTTTAAATTTGAATAGGATTTTCACCATTTGATATATTTTTTTGCCTTGTTTCTTTTAGAGTAGTCATATGGAGTTTCAACATCCCTATTAGCTTAATTAATATTTTTTTAATTAATTCTAATTGAAATACTTACTTATTGTACATTAGATACATTTGAAAAAATAATTAGAAAAATAAAAAATAGACCATAAATATTTTTCTACACGTAATCTCGTTTTTATTGCAGGACTGTATACTACTTAAAAAATATATTGCAACGTTATATATGCATATTTTGTATTTTGTTGTCATTTTAAAGCTGATCGCGTAATCGGCACAATCCTTACGTACAGTAAACAAAAATGGACACCGGAATCAACCCTAAAAATGGGCCATTGCGGAGCCTGTATCACTAATCAGTACCTACGTACAACCTTTGACCGACATGACATGACTCCAGGAATCGAGTTCCGACCCGATCAACCGACTCCGACCATTCTTGCCACGCGATTTTCATTCTAACGAACTACCAGTCAGTCTAGCCGCGGCTACCGAGCGCGGAGGTCGTGTTATGTATGCGTCACGTAACTGCTGATACATCGCGGCTGTTAAAAAATCTTTAAACTTTCCTGTAATAGTGATGTGTTGTGTGTGACATTATAGTTTTGTGTGAACTCCTCATGATGTTTAAATGAGTTTCCACTGGTTTAAACCCTATATTGTGCAAGTGGAGAGTGGATTTGACTTGGCCGGCTTTTTGTTGTGACTATTTGTAAAAATCTGGGTAAGTTAAAAATTCAGTTTGTATACAAACAAAGTGGATTAGCGGTTATTTAAATAGCGGGTAACATCTGTTTCCCTAAGTATGTCTCGGGAGTAACGTTATTAAAAAGGTTAGGAACCACTGCATTAGACGTTAACACTTTACGTGACTGCTCATTATTATTTAACAGGTTGTTAACCTTTGGTTTTAAATACTTACATATATTGAATGTTGAATTAATTAACTACGAATCTGTTATTTATACAGCTAGTTCTATAATTTTAAGTGAATGAAATGGGTACCCGTTTGCGCTGCGCATACAGCATACATACTTACCTTTAAGATTTCGATCCTTCTAGTTGTGCCAACGGTTTGAACACGTGTTTTTTTTTAAACCTTGATGATGATGAGGTACCTACCTATCTCGTAGTGTGTAGGTATGGTATGTAGATACTTACCGTATGATTTCTCAGAGAGACACACCATCAGTCAAGTGACGGGATTGGTTGTCGCCTTAAAAAACCTTGAATGGGGCTTGTGATTAAATTTGTGAAGGACTTACACGTTAAATATTTTTTAGACGTCGAAGGTTGGTACATTTCCGCGGAGTGGTAAGAATCAGATAAGTACTTAGGTACATAATAATAAGTACCTACCTGTGGGTACCTACTAATCACAGCCCATCATAAGTTAAGTAAGTACTTACTTACTTATTTTCTGCGTGTGCCACTAATTGATCATGTCGAGCTCCTTCAAAGTATACGGACGTATAAAATTGGTTAGACACGGAACTTAACAATCACTAGGTAGATATAGATATATATTATTTTACATAATCGTTATCCGTCTTCATTCAGTTATTTATTTACTCGTATAGGTAGGCACAGGCACATTCAGGAGATAAATAAGGTCGCTAGGCCGGTTGTACGAGACCGGCTTCAGTTTGCGACCACCTGAAGAGTGAAGGTTTTTCAATTAAAGATATTTACATTTTTAAAGAAACAGTGAGTCTTATGAATTTTATGTAGTACTTTGTTATTGAATGATAATTAATTATATCAATTCATCCAAGTGGTCGCAAACCGGCGCACCAAATTAGCTGGTCGCTAACTGACGTTTCGACCCTTATTACGTAATGTGCGTATTATTTAGTTAAGGTACCAGAAACAATAGCATTGATGAGTACGTTTTACACATCGGTATGAATGTAATGTATTAGTAGGGAAGCTGCATGTAAAGTGTTACTTTTGATGTCTTTTTGTAGGTAGGTGCCCATTTGCCCTCGAGTCTTGACAGTACAATACCTACAAAATGTATATGCTGCTTCGTGTCGTGCCGTCCCTATCACACTCGTGTTATACCTACACTAAGTATATGAATGAAAGGGACGGCGTGATACGAAGTTCGGAGTAGCCCCGCAGGATGGGGTAGTTAGTATGACGGATATTTTCATAGTTGAGCAATTACGAAAACGAGAAAATTTTATGATTCATTTTATAATTGTTATACTTAATTATAGTTGAAGACGAGACATAACCCTACAAAGACAGCAAATTTAAATTAAGCATCTTATACATATAAAATAATAATTTTGAATTGCCTAAATGCTATTTAGATTGATGGTCTTTGAATGCAACAACCCCAGGTATCAGTATTTCCACGGGCTTGCTTATTTTAAAACTACTTAATAGTATTTTATCCAACAACTCTTGACAAAAGTAAACTAAATCAACTTTACTATGGGCTGCCTACGCTTGACGTGACGCCTATACTAGGGTATTAGTGTTCAGATAACTATATTTAGGCCGGGTTTTATAAAGGTATGTTTTACATTTTTTGATATAACTCACCTTACATAAGGTCTAACGGTTCTTTATAAAACCGAACTTAGATACTTCTTTCTGACTTCTGGGCCGTTAAGAAGGGGACAATGGAGACATGTATCTAAATTCCATAATTATCTCTGTTTTGCAAAATCAAATTGACAGAGACATCAGAGTGGAGTTGTTTCCCCTTATGTCAACTGTGTAGGTAACTAACTTGACAAAATTAAAAAAAAATCGTCGCTTCAAGCTTCATTTACGCTCATTAGACCAAAAAATATTCATTAAAAAAATGCAAAAAGATGACTAAAAATGTGTGCATTATGAGTAGCCCAGTTTAGGGCAAAGACAATTGTCTGCTGCGGCTTATGGAAACCGCTACAAATGTATCTTTTGCTTGTTAATTATATGTTCGCTAATTAAGACACAATAATTACTTGCACGGTAGGTATGTAAGATCCGGTTGTAAAGCCCTTGTATTATCATCGCGTTTAGCATTTTGCATATAAACACAGTGATAAGGAATGAATGAGTAAGGTTATTAGATTCAGTTGATAAGATAATTCGCTTATTGCTAAATACTTAGTGACAAAATTGTTAGCAGGTTTGACCTAGATATACATGTGTCAATAAATAACAGTTTTAAGTGGAGATGCGCCGAATATGGGTTTGACCGAATACGAACATTCGGCCGAATACCTATTAGATCCAGCTGGTGCTGAACCGAATATTCGGTCGAATTATTAAATGTAATTCCTTCATCTATTGTTTAAAACAGACTAATTGAATGGTAAAATTTTTGTTCATTATCAAAGCGAAATATTGACGAAAAATAAGTTAAATCACTGTTAATAATGGGTCAAGTTGTATTAATTTCACGAAACAGTAACTATTAATAAACTCTTGTAATTTGTAACAAAATCCTCTCAAAATTGTTCGGTACTTAAATAGTCGGCAGCTGAACCGAATAATTCGACCGAATACCGAACATTCAAAAACAAGCCGTATACCGAATAATATCGTATCCCTAGTTATAAGCATCTCCTATTTGTTTATTTTTCTATTCTAAAAGCATTAAGTCGTAACGGCTTCCTTCTATTTATATAGTCAAAAAAACATGTGCAACTTGTATTTCGATTTGGGAAAGATGCGGTACATAATTGCAGGTATGCTTCTCTATATATAACAGACTTAGAAGGAAGAGAAAAGAATAAGAAACCGAAACCAAAGCTTTGTAACTTATTAATATTATTAATAAAAAGAAACAAAAAAAAACGAATAATAGATCAAAAAGTACTAAGAAACCTGACGAAGAATCTGAGATATTGCCACGGCTTGTATTCAGTCTTACCACAGGATGGATCACTTCCCAGACTTTCGGAGAGTGGGCGCATTAGGAGTGGAAAATAATGATGACGAAGTCGTCCGTTGTTTTTAATGAATCTAATTTAAAAGACAAAAGACTAATTCTTATCTTAATAAAAGTTCCAAAAACGAAGGGTTTTATTTATGAAATCGCTTAAAGTCCTCTTCTTACCCCACCTTCCCCTAATATTTTCGGGAAAAAGCTTAGATTCGAGTGAAGATGACGTCAACATGACATTAAATACAATTATAAATTGGCTAACAAATAACAACTTTAAAAAACCGGGCAAGTGCGTGTCGGGCCACGCACAGTGTAGGGTTCCGTAGTTGCCCGTCCATCACTTCACCGGTCATATACGGAATTACGGACCCGTAGAAAGGTTTTTACTGATCTTGGTACTGGTGATGTACTTTTTGAGATGTTGTGTTGTACGGTAAAATGTCTACTCAGCTGTGTTAGTTTTCCTTTTAAATTCATCGTATATACTAATACCATGATTTTTTTCACATGCCTAGTAGCCATCGTTTAGCTGGCGGAGGGGGAGGGGGGGGGGCACCTGACCATAGTAAAAAATATCACTTCAAAGCATTACAGGTATCTAGTACTAACGGTTACTGAGAAAAGCGGGGGACGGACGGACGGACATGGCGAAACTATAAGGGTTCCTTGTTTACTACGGAACCCTAAAAATGAACTAGTTAAATAAATCAGTGAAAACGTCACTGAATTGAAACGCGACTTTTAATCTGGAGATCGGGGGTTGGAACCCCGGTTCGTACCTCAAGTACGAAATTTTATTATATACTAGCGACCCGCCCCGGCTTCGCACGGGTGCACTATTCAATGGATGTTATTATACATATAAACCTTCCTCTCCAATCACTCTATTAAAAAAACCGCATCAAAATCCGTTGCGTAGTTTTAAAGATTTAAGCATACATAGGGATATAGGGACAGAGAAAGCGACTTTGTTTTATACTATGTTGTGTAGTGATTTAACTGTATCTTATCGGTGAAGGAAAACATCGTGAGGAAACGGATCTAATCCCAACATGGTCTATTTATCCCTCTTGGTTGGAAGGCCGTGGGTCTGGGATAGCAGTCGCTTACGTAAAACAATTAGGTAGGTGTTAAAACAGACCCCGGGCTGTATAGAGCACAACCAATTCAGTGAAAACCGCATCAAAACCGGCCTAGTAGTTTGCTTTCTTGTTTTTTTTGTACAACGCCAGTGACATACAAGCGTACGGTCCACCTGATGGTAAGCGGCAACCGCAGCCTATAGACCCGCAAGTCCAAAGGAGTCACGTACGCATTGCCGACCCTATATACAATTTGAGGATGCAGTGTGTTGACAGCAGAAGGGACAACTTTATATCATACCTTTCATGGTTTGTAATATTTAGACCAAACTAAAGACAATTAAGCTGTAATGCTTAAGAGCCTTAGCTTCAAATTATTAATCACTATTCTCCGATTCATTAAAGTCTAACTAAAGTAAATATCACCGATTACTTCACAAATTGAGTACTATGCTACTTATTGTGGTGTTTTGTGCCTATGCCTGTTATAGAGCTGATTTTCCATGTACTTAAGGTGCTTATAGATAATACGGTCTTGAATAATAGACCGTACAAAAGAAGACAAACAAAGTCAAAGTCAACTGTGTGGGGAGGGAAAATACTGGTCTACTTCTATTCGCATTCGTTTGGCCTTAGATTAAGACAGGTTTATTGTTATGGCGAGTTATCGGTACTGAATGAATGTATAGGTACAATTGACTGTGTTAAAATGTAAATATTATTCTACAAACAGAATGGAGAACAATGTTTAACAGTTACTACAACAGAGATAAATGTATTTTTCTCAAACATGCAATGAAATATTGAAGTTATTTTCGTTATAACAGGCCTCAAAGTATCACGTTTCGGGCGGAACAATTCCAGACACCTGTAAAGTAATTTCGTACAAAAGGCCTAGGCCGGGAAGTATTTTTTTTTTTCATTTTAATGTAAACATGGCTTCTGTGTTCATGAACAGGGCTGCGACCGGGAAAGCACTATCGTAATTTTTCTATCTGTTGCTCGAATGACATTGCTCATTGGAGAGATAGAGAGAGAAAATACGATGGTGCTTTCACGGTAGCGCCCCAGGCTAAACAGCTGAATTATATTTAATAAAAATATTCTATTCACTGAATGGATATCGGACCAAAAATATCCGCGTTTATGCTGACACTCGAACTGATATTAAGAATACAAATCTGTTTAATTCAATGTATTAATGAATAAATTTATAATATTGTCTATACGCAAGTCACCGGAGACCATAGACAATATGGGAATCTTTTGCATTTATTTTATTTATTACAGAAATTAATATCCTTATCTTCAGGTTGTACATACGGACGACTTCCGTAAAAAAAAAATGTGGAGGGATTGGAGGTAAAATTACAATTTGTTTACAATTTGCCGTGAAAAGGGATTGCCAGCTTCGTATCATTATCCGGTCGACCGTAGGGAGGTTGTGAATAATGTGTGTCATTCCAACTCTAGTTGGCAAACTTAAATAGGTACATACATAATAATTGAGACCATTTTGAAAATTATGCAAGATGTATAATTACAATCTGCAATATACCCGATATGATCTAAATAAATATTCGAACTTCCTGATACCAACACGAATTAATGTTAAATAATTACAAATAATATATCTCTAAAGAGAAAATTTCGCAAATTGGTGGCAAATCCCTAGTTGCGGATAACTGGAGGCAAGTTCCAGATAATTTTGTTCGGAGGGATAAAAAGGTTTTATGACATCGTAAAAAGCAGATCTTTCTTCTAAGGCTGTCCTGACTCCTGACAAATATCAACATTGAAGCGGTTACTGTTGATTGTATAGTCAGATTTGATGTGATGCTATGAAATGTGGTAGAGTTACATGCGACGTACAAAAAAAATTGGCTTGATTTAGGCGCAGGCACGTGTATGTGTCGAGAATGTCTCGGATTGTACATAAACCAAATTCTTTTGTAAATGGGTTGTAGGCACACAAACGAAATGCTCAAAATATCATCGTGCGCGATTTTCACTTACTCGCTATAGTCCGATTTTAAGTCGAAAATAGAGAAAAAAGTACCAGCATCAGCAGGGTGATAGATACATAGGTAAGTACCTGACGTTTTTAAATGGCACGTTTCTAATTTTAGTTATAATAAATGTAATGAATTATATTACGCCAAATGTCTGATATTTTTCTGATTTTTGCCTATATATCTTAAACTGAGGACAATTTGGTTCCTAAGATAGTTTTCATAGTGTACCCCCCCATAAATAACCCTGTAATGTTCCATTAAGTTCCGAACACTTTCCAGGTATAAAGTACATAACAGCCGGATTAAAGATAAAATTTGAAATAAATCGCGTTCCCCGATTTTTTGGTAATTTTACGTACAATTTTACGAAGAAATCCGTGCGGCTGACATCAAGGGTTATGCAGATCAAACTCCCAATAGCATAGGTATTATTGTGGCCGAAGGGCGGGTTCTCGCTCCCAGGTAACGTGAGGTCACGCATGTAATATGAAGTCTTTGTGCCTCTGCCTACATCCCAACGCAATGTACCTAATCTTACTTCCGAACGTAGGCGCAACGCGGAATACTCAAGTAGCCTTAAAATAGGTACACGCTTTTCGGATCAGATCACACATTATCTTCCCCTTGTAGCTTAGATATTTCGCTACTATTAGTGTTTACGACAACGACAGTAGTAACTATTATGGATAGGTACCCCCTAACTAGTTACACATAACTAGTTAGTTATTTATGAAAGTTTGGCTTTCTGTGTCTCTGTGGTATTATAATATGTACTTACATATTAGTATTACGTATATTACGTAGTTGAGATATCTTTTGTGCGAGCCGATATTTCATAAAACTATTGTTGGACTTTGAATATTCTAGCGTGCAAAATTAAGTCGCCTTTTGTATGGGTTACTTACCTATACAACTCTGCTTAAATATACCTAAGTACTTATTACTGAACATTTTAATAAATTTCGAGGTAAGGTCCAAATACCTATTTAGTCCCGAGCCCTTAGTTGCTGGGATAAATATTAAAATGTAACCTGAAATAATAACTGGGGTGTTTACAGGTCATTTCGGGGTCAAAGGAACCTTGGCCAAGATGGGACTAGCAGACGACACAGAATGTAGGATCGGTTTGTGGAAATGCTGGAGAGCAGCTTGGAGTAGGCATAAAGGAGGGGGCAATTGCACAAAATATCCCACTGGGTTGAAGTGCATCCGCTAGGGCCCTCATCTAAATAAGATAAGATAAGATAAGATAACATCAACGTTACCGAAAGAACCTACCCATGTCAAGACTCGTAATCGTTTACATAAAGATATCATCATCGAGACATCAAGGCAATATAAAGAACATTGTGGAGAATAAAAGAACGGCACATTTATTTCTCGCGACAGAGGTTCAAGACGTGTGGGCCAACTTAAAAGGTGAGGGCTGACAACTCGCAAAATCCAAGTCAAAATCTATCTCGATTCAGGGTAAAACGTTGCTCATGTATATTTTATCGCAATGAATAAACCAACGGAATGTTCAATGAAGTTGCAAGAACTATTGTCGATATGCGTTTCTGAAGAATATGAATGCCGGAACAGTTGTAATTGTTCTCGACTTGATAAGAATGTTTTCAGTAAGCCGATTAGATAAATCAATAAACCAGTAGACGCGACACGGCGTGGTCGTACAGGAATCCGGATAAAGCGACAGTCACGGGACCTGTGATATTACGTCGAACTAACAGAACGCCGCACAAAATGGACTGATTTACTTAGAAAATATTTGGTATGAAATCTAATGTGTGGTGATTTCGAAGTCGTTAAAAGCGGTCAAATGTTAGAAGCGAAGTCGTTATAAGCAGTTTCTGCTGTAATTTCTTTATTATGACATAATACGTCTTCGTGAAAACAGAAACGTATGTTTAGGGTTCTGATTCTAACCAAACAGACAGATAACTAGGTAAGCGCCTTATATAAAAGAATAGCAATACAATTCTAAGGCGACGAATGAGTTGACGAGGACGGAGTCGCAGCCAAAAGCTAATACAAGAACAATTTATTGTATGTTGATGTGAATATTACAGGAAAATATTAACTATTTTACTTTCTATGTTAATTTTTTATATAAATCTGAAGTACGGAACCCTCGGCGCGCGAGTCAGGCTCTCACTTGACCGGTTTTTTTATATTATTGCAATAGTACATTCAAGTCCCCAAAGTAGAACCTTCTGTAGTAGCTTGCAGATACTTGTCCGTTAATTTTTTTTGCTATCAGCTTAATCGAAGTATTCCCCTGACCGGTTTCAAACTTTCGTCAGGATAAAAACAGGCATGAGCGAGCTCTTCCGAGAGATCTGTACATTAATCAACCTACTGAAAAGAATATAATGATAATGTAAAAATTGAAACACGCGGTTCTAGGTCAACTAATTTAAAAAAAAACCGGCCTAGTGCGTGTCGGATCACGCACAATAAAGGGTTCCGTACCGACACTTACTAGTCCACATTGAATCAAAAAAGGTCGTATTTTCATAGGAAAATCACGGCACTTACCGAGGCTTTTGGACTTTGACAGCTAATACCTCACCAACGGTTGACTATGAAAAAGTTTTTTAGAAACCTCTATATTATTTTTTACGGCCTTTCCAACACGCCTCTATGCATATTTTTTTTTGTCTACCCCCAGTAACGTATTTTTCTCGCAAAACGGAGCCCCCCCCCCCCCCCTAATTTAATATTTTTTCATAATTTTACGTAATATATTTTATGTTATATACTTTCCTGCCAAATTTCATAAATGTAGTGCTTATAGCCTCCGAGTAAATTGCTGGCTGGCTGTGACATACTGACGGACGGACGGACGGACGGGCCGACATGAGGAAACTATAAGTTTCTTTTTCGCGATTTTGGCTACGGAACCCTAGAAATAGTAATAATGATTGCTGAAAAAATTGCTGATCGCCATTAATCCACAATGACTAGACTATAATAATACGTTTACGAAATAAAATTCAATACCTAGCAACTGATATATATATGTGTTAAGAATTCAATTCTATTTTATTTACTGTAAGTGTGTTTTTCGATTTTTGGCATCTTATATCCATCTTTATATTATCTATAAGGTTACCTACATATTGAATTGCATAAATTTGAAAGCCGTAATGCCGGTGTGCATAACCACATTATAAATGTCATTGTCCGCGCGTTCTCTCTAATTTATCTATATGAGTAGGTGAGAATTACGTTCAAATTAGCAGTATCTTGGCGCTATTGTTCATGATATCCATGATTTGCAAAAAGATATGTACGTGGTTTATACTTGCGCTGTTTGGCATTATTCTTCATCCTATGGGGTTCATTTTGTCTCGGAACGGAACCTTAATAATGTAAACATGCGCTTTCATCTCCAGAGTATTAATAAATAATTCACTTCGTTTTTTTAAGTTTAATGGATTGGCTCTCTTTCTGTTTATAAGTAAGCTCCTTTTTGTGGTATTTATTCTTAGGAACCTGAGAATAAGAATATATGACTCGAAACTTTGAATACTAATTTTTTGGAACTTGATTTTGTTCATGAATCGATGTGTTTTGCATGTTCGTTCTGCATTTTCATGTTAGCAGACCAGAGGGGCTACTCCGAACTTCGAAATCTGAACTTCGTATCGTTCCGTCCGTTTCACTCATACTATGTATAACACGAGAGTGAAAGGGTGGGCTCTGTCCTACTTACCGCTTCGACTATAACTTGTTCTGTCACACCTCCGAGATGACGGCACACCCTATTGGGTGCCAAAACGAGTGCGCAAAACACATGGTAATATTATAAGCACAATTTTTTTTGTCAGTGTTAGTACGTAACTATTTCTCGCATAATAGAATATGAAATATTATTTTAGTGCAATTATGCACGTAAAGGCTTTGGAAGCTGCTAAATGCTATCGCCGATACGTAAATACTAGTTAGTGGCATTCATAGAATTGTCTGAATAACTACAGTTGGCAATTCTTTAGATTGAGTCTTACGGGCAGGAACAGGGTGCTGCTTTTCTTACCCGACACCACACCAGCCAAATCAATATATCGATATCGCCGGGTTACAAGCAAAAGTCACTAAGTAACAAATACCTACCTAAAATATAGCTCGTATATCAGCGTAGTTTCAGTACTGAGATACGAGGTTTCGAAGAGTAGTGACAGATTTGATAGTGAGTTTTACTTCTCACCCGACGATATGTGGTTCTAGTCTGGAAAAAATCACACCAGTAATTTGCTTAAATAAGTCTGGTGCGTCTAAAAGTTTCCCTTTAATTAGTTGCTATTAATCATATCATAGTCATCCAACTCTCAAATCCAAAAATAAGATTGATGAACCAAAATTACTGATCGTTTACTAATATACATATACTTTTATCCATCACCAAAATTCTTATATTTATTTTTGGCAAATAAACCCTAGAGGATGTTGGTACAAAACGCGTACTATATTTACGTATTTGTAATTTTTATTTCCAGTTTGTATAATTAATATTCATATCGGTATACAAATGTTTGTGTTGTTTAATAAAAGAGTCGTATTTTCAAATATTAACAAGAATACCACATAGACACAAGAATATTACACCGATTGTATGTTATTAGGTACATTTCAATTTTAAACTAACAGAATCTTCTTTTACTTATTTTAAGCTATAAACTTATTTACATGTTGTACAGCGTAAATAAAACTTCGCATTCAAATATTTAAAAGTAATTTATATTGCGAAAACATATTTTTTTATTTGATATGCTATTTGGAGGGTTAACTTTTTTAAATATTTTATAAGTATATTTAGCCTTTGTTTCCCAAATTGGATTGGAAATGAATTCAAAACAGCTTGATACTCGCAAATTGGATTTGAAACTATGAGCGTTACTCAGTTGTTGATCTGCGAATGCTGAAATTATTCACGGCTTGTAGATACTTAATGAAAAGCGTAAATAACATCGCGAAGTTTATAAATAATAAACGTAGCATTACGAGGGCTCCGTATGGAATGTGCAATTTGGGCCTTGAAAGCGTGACGCCTTTTAATGAATGAATTCGCTCACTTGGGGATATGTGACACGGTTGCCATACAAACGGCAACTGTGGTTTAATTATATAACATCTCAATAATTGACAACATATATAAATCAATTTATACACTCCTAATGTATTTTTTGAGCTGCAGCTGCATTGGTATTAAAAGAATACGATACATTTAATTGAACTTTTATTCATTAATTCCTCATATTAATGTGATCAGTGTGACCACAAGTAAGATTCTTAGATGAAGTTCAACATTTATCATCCATAAATATATAAACAAAATACATTAACACAGCTATTAATTTTTTCACTATGGTTATTAGGGTACAAATATTTAAAACAATTTTGGTATTATTTTATTACTGCCAATTTGCCAAATGCTAGAAAAACCAATATTCAGGTAGAGCACAACATTTATTTAAATATCAATCATTCAGTCACTAATAAAATCAATGGCCTATTGTATGGAGATTGTTATCTGTATGTATAAGCACTAAATTATAGCAACGGCTCGACAAAGACAAAGCCTCCATCCGCCGGATGGACCCAAGCACAATCGCTACGCATCATCTTTTTAATCGGAAACCCTTTAAAGTAAGGAAAAGTATGATTGCATTCGTATGATCAAACGATGCATACGTTTGATCATACGAATGTACGAGTAGTCAAAATAATTATTTTTATAGTTGAGTAACTATAAAAAATAATTATTTTGTCTACTTATTATTAGTTTTTACTTTCAAAAAGTAGCATCGCACACCATTAGCTGGTGACGTATGGGTGACGGCTGGGGCGGAAATCGTGTGGGTGTCACCTCAGTGGCATGCTTGTGGCCCTGACGGGTCCCTCGTCGATCGCTGGAAACTAATGTCACCCCCAAAAAAATGTCACCCAAAGCGGACCCCCTCCGCCGCCACTGCCGCACGGTCACAATAAGAACGTTTGTAATTTTGAAGAAGGTTCCAAATTTCTAATGTGTAATTGGATTCGTTGTGTTGGCAGCTAGAGACATATGCAGTACCCTCGCTCTCAAGACAGCGTATTTGAGCGTACACCACATACGTAAGAGCAAGTAGTGGTGTTATTACGGCTGCGGTCTTTTGTAGGTTGGAGGTACTTCTCCAGTTGCGTCGCACCAAATATGAGCGAGATAACATTCTGCTGTACCTGTACCCTATCTCTCTTAAACACATCTAAGCATACACTCATAACTTCAAACCGATCGTTTGTATGGCGAGCGACATCCGCTTTTCTACATTAACTCACTTAGCAAATGCGGTACAGTCGTATTCAAGTTAAATCCGCTGTGATTGCGTTTGTATAAAGAAAGGGTTGTGTTGACGGCTCTCAGTGTTGGGGTATTAGTCTGTGAAAACGTCAGAATATTGTGAGTTAACAAAGTATTTGGCTCATTACAATTTTCCCAATTACAGAATAGGCTCGTTTGTTTGATCATATTTCTCTTTTACGAAATGGGAATAATGATATTTAAGATAATCAAAGACGTATATGTTGATCGTAACTAATCATACCGGTTTGAACATTGCGAGCGAAATTTGACCTTAAAGACTTGAATGACCAGTGTCCTCATACGAAAACTTATAAGAAAATTATTGATTATAAAACAATAAAAGAGACAACTGTAGTAACAGTAACAGTTCTCCTGTCCTATTTAATGTCCTTGGGAAAGCATGTCTACTTTCACGTGACCTTATCAATGCTGAAATGAAATATGTGAACATGTCATATGCAATATAAAAACTCCAACAACCTCATGTGCATTATTTAATTATGTGTGATTGTTTCGAATATGTATTTTACCAGTATTTAGAATTTTGACATAGTATTTAAGCTCATATTGCTTTGTGTGGTAATGCTTTACTAGAGCTTCAAAAATAAATTCTTGTGAATATAATAAGTGAAATATACTAGCCGAATGCATTTCTATATAACATATATTTTACCTGGTATAAAATCCTCCTCATCTTATCGTTATCCCGGCTGTATTCCGGCCGGAGTCCGCCTTACCCGGGATAAAATAAATGATAATTATTCCCTAAAGCGAGCATTAGCTGTGCAAACATGCAAAGAAACTGACTAACTAAGTCATGGCTATGGAAACATAGGACGTATAGACGACATCTCAAGTTGAAGGAGGTTAAGTGTAGGTAAGTGCTCATCCGTTTTAGTTTGCGCGCCGATTTAAAGCCGACTTTTGTCCTCTTTGCTACAATTCAAGCTCATGTTTTGTTTATGTGACATCGACTTTTCCATGATATGCTCACAGATTGTTTAATCCAAGAAGTCGCGACATACTACTGCTACTACTACTTCATTTGTCTATTACGTAAATAGGTACGAGTGGGGCACTTTTTCGTAGGTTAACGATTTATAAACCCAATGTCTATCTTATTTCTGTAATGAACAAAAGCTTTGCATGCTGTTACATGTTTTCTTAATTGAGCTAAATGTCAACGCCGCCTGTACACTGTCAGGGAGACACAGCGAGGTAGGCCGAGCGAGTGTACAGGCGGCGTTAACATTTAGCTCCAGTAAGAAAAATGTAGTATGCCTAGGTATTACACAGTCCGAATCCGAAATAAAAGCCATAGCAATGTATTCTAACAGAACACTCTCGTCAAACAATAAACCTTTGTGAAGTTATTCAGGTGTGCTACATGTAACTGGAGATGGATATGATATATTAATAATACCCACCGTCTATCAGGTAAATCGGCCGTTTATATAAGGTAAACGTACCTACATGAATTGGTACTGTGGGTAAATAGCTAGTCTTACAAGCGGGAACGCTGTTAGGTAGTTATACCTTGGAACTATTTAGCAACCAGCTAATTGAGAGTGCCTTAATTATCTCATTATAGGTGTTCATCAAATTACATATTGTGTTATGAATTTATGATGAACCTCTGTATGTTCAGTTGAACTTATCATATTTTACTGGATAAGTTACGTATTTATGCACACAAGTCGCTAAACTAGGAAGAGCTGAACTTTTATTTTAGAAACCTAGTCAATGCATAGAGAGCAATATAAATTAACACGAATAGGAAAATTGTAATTGAAAATATTTAGTCAGATGTTACTTTGCGCAGTGAAAATATAATGCAATCATAACTTTTTCGCACCACCTGCTCGAAAATGCCTTATTATGTATCATGCAAACTTTACCGAAAGACAATCATTATAGCCCTTGGCTTGAGCAGGGTTGTAATGTTGTACTGAATTTCATTATAATCAGCCAGGTAATAATGTGATTTCAGTTTTCATAGTTAGAAAGAAAAGAAAGAAAGAAAGCATTTATTCACTGCACCAAAAGACACACAGTTACAAATATAATATACTCAGTACATGAACATACAGTTAAAAAGTGCGTCTTCGCGGCAGTGAATCGGTCGCTGTCTCAGCATTATGCCGAGGTGTCAGACACCTGCAGCGCTGGTTTTCAGACAGCACCGTACGTGATTCACGGAACGCAGCATAACATACTATACATATAGGAAAGGTATACATATAATGAATAATCAAAGGTGTTATATATATGAATGAGACTACCACAAAACAGGGTAAACTGGTGTGAACATGAGGAGGAATTTACTCAACAGTGGGGGGATATAGACCGAAATGAAAAAAACAAAAAATAAAGCAAGGAACAGCTTCAAAACAATTAAAATCAATTAAAAACACATGAAAAAAAGGCGACACAGTTGGAATAAGTGCTGGTTGGTTTAGGAATAGGATTTTTGGAGCGTCAACAGATAGCCCTTAAGCATGCGCTTAAAGGTATACTTGCTAGACGCCCCTTGGATAGGTGGGGGAAGATCATTCCAGCACTTGGACGCCGCAAACCTGAAACTTCCTCGAAACGCTGCGGTATGATGCTTAGTCACCAAAATCATTGCCTTATACCTGCGCGCACTTTTGGGCCACGCAAGTTTACTCAGCAAATATGCTGGGACCCCAGAGCGTACTATACCAAAAAGAAGAGTGGCGAGGTGCAGGCGTCTGCGTGCAGGCATGTTCAGCAGACCAGCGGCGTTCAAGTAGGGAGTGATATGGGAGCGGGGAGGGACTCGGAAGCAGAAACGAGTGCATGCGTTTTGCACTCGTTGTATGAGTTTTTTTGTACGACCAGTAATGCAACCACCATACACGATATCACAGTAGTTTAATCTGGACAATACCAGCGATTCACAAAGGTTGATACGCAAATCAACACTTAAGGAATCGCGAATATTGTATAGAACTTTAAGGCGGTAGAAACAGTTACTCACAACTTTAAGTATGTGGTTTTCAAAGCGCAGCTTGCCGTCCATGAGGAGGCCAAGGTTATTTGCTTCTACCACCCTTTCTACTGGTTCGCCCATGATGGCAACACTCCTGGCAGTCAAAGCCTCGAGGTTATTGACAGTATTACGGATTTGATGTTCTGAGCCAAAAACTACATATTTCGACTTGTTCGGATTAAGGACAAGGCAGTTCTTTTCCGACCAAGCAAAAATACGATCAAGGTCCGCGTTCAGAGTGTTGACAGCATCAGATATATCGGTTGGTGCGCTGGAGACGTAAAGCTGAAGGTCATCAGCGTAAAGGTGGTATTTGCTGCCCTTTATATTATTGATGATGTCAGCACTATACAATATGAAAAGCAGAGGGCCCAATATTGAACCCTGTGGGACACCTCTCAACACAGGACAAAGAGCAGATCGCAAAATGACGCCATCCATCCTGCGCAACGTAGTTCTTGTTGTTATATCTTTAAAATCTAATTTCGTGAAGCCCGCACGGCGGCGGAGACGCGCTAGCTCCGCGTCGCGTCCCTCTCCCGCGGCCGCCGCCTTCAACACCAAACACGACGCGGTGCCGCGCTTGTATTTAATTATTATTGAAATCCTTGGTAATGTATACATATTTATGACGCTGACTGTACAAGACTTTGCATTATAGGCACGGACTACAAAAATAGAAGATAAAATTCTAATAACATGTCGAGTCACGAAAGGGATCTGGTTGATTAACTGATTTGATTCTTCTCTTTATTTTTAGCAAGAGGTGATAAAACTAGAGAGTAGTGGGGAGTAGAGTTCTCCTCGGCGAGAAATCTGTTTTGGTCTTGGGCGCTTCGATCCCTCACTGCACTCAGGACTTAGTCTTAATTTCTTCGCTTCGCTCAAGAATTTACTCACTACATCCTCTCTCCACTCGGGAGTAAAATCTGGAACCCTTCGTTACGTTCCGGATCAATATCGCACGAGTGATATAAAACAATGCTCTATCCCATTAGTGTAAAATCTGATATTAGGAAGTATCTCAAAATACTGAAATATTTTAGTTCTCCACGACACCGTACGACATTTTACCGTGGCCAAAGAAATTTGACTACACAATGAACGCTTAATTATACTTTTAGAATACAAAGGCGGTTCCGCTGGCTGTGCTTGCAGCACTAATATTAGCGGGGTCTTCGCAACGTTTGCTTTGAGATAATGAGTAGAGGTGGCTAGTGGCTTAAAAGATCGCGGCGCAAACAAAGAATTGTGTTTGCGAGAACGGCTAGTGACGTGGGTCGCTGTGAAGACTATTATTTCGTAATTGTCGTGTCAGGCCACGAATATGCATGGATTTACATGAAATGAGGCGAAATATTGCGCACTTTCAAGTTTGGCTTAAAGGGCCGGTATTTGACAGAAGACATTTTCCCCCTTTAACCGACTTCAAAAAAGGAGGTTATCAATTCGGTTGCATGTTCTTTTTTTGTGTCTGTTACCTCAGAACTCCGTCGTTTATGAACAGATTTGGAAAATTATTTCTTTGGTTGAAAGAATATGCTTCAAGGTTGGTCCTGTTGTTACCAGAATCCAGTTCTGATGATGGGGTTTAGGAAAAATTAAGAGAACTCCTCAAAAATAAAAGGGAAACATATACCAATTTTAGTATTTTCAGTTACAAATCGAGCATCTGCATTCAGAAAGTAGCATTTGGTGAATTGGAACTGATGAAGAAGACGACGGATGGTCATCCAAAACTCCTAGTGCTTCACAATTAGCACTAAGATATTTCGATCAAGGTACTGAAGCGACTATGACGAAGCCAATTTAAATGGTCGTGATGTAATGTTACCACTAAGTTGATCTGAATGGAATCCGGAAGGCAGGAAACGGAACTCCGTAATAAAACAGTGTAGCTTAGCCGTGTTTGAGCCTATTGGAATCTTCATGACCTGCACTCTGGTAATGATTCACCAAAATGTGTGAAATAAATTCTCTTTCTGAAGAATATTGCAGATGGAATAAATACCGGGTCCGTAGAGTAGACAAAAGTAGAAGTACCTACTTTGTAATTTTTTATTATTTTTGAACCGGAGCGGACTGTGGCTTTATAGGCCGGGCCCAATAAAGCGATAGGAGTGCTCGCCCGGTTGGAAAGTAGCCTGGGGAAAATCCAGGGGACAACCTCCGGCAAACCACGCGTGTGGTTTGGAACACTGGAACACTCTCTGGAGTTTTGTCGCTGGATCACTAAACCTAGCCTAGCTGAGAAGAGTCCAGCAAAAAATTTGCTCTACCCGGTGTTAGGCGGTACCAGGACGAATAGCGATTATATGTGTCAACGTTGTCGCAATCGCGCGGTGGACGTCCCCGCCGGCGGGAATGCCTAAGTGTACGCGTCGTGTCTGAGTTGGACTCCGTAAGCGCAGCGATTACGTCATCCGGGGCCGTGAGTGTGCGCCTAGGACGCCGGATCGTGCGGCCCCTAATCAGTGATCGCCGAATTACGACAGAGGGAGGAGGGATGGGAACGTTGTTGACAGCCTTCCTAACTCACGGATTCCTATGATGGGCTACTTTGTTTAACATTTCTTAGTCAGAGTAATCAGTAATCAAGGGCCCCTGTGGGGCAGCGCACTCCAACGGGCGCTCTGCAACAAATTTTGTCTTTGCGTGAGGGTCCACTATTAAGATGTACATATATGTTTACAGATAGGAAATTCAGCGCAGTGTTGCTACATGGTTACATTTCTCACATTTTTCGTAGCTTTTGACCGGCTCGCGTAATATGTAATTAAGTTGTGTTGTAAAGGAAATTTTCGTAACTTTTGTGAATAATAAAACTATTTAAAAAGAAAGGTCAAGTGTATCTAACTGGGACCAAACGAAACAATTTATCTGTCTGCCCGTCTGTTGCAACTGTGTATGGCATTAGAGATACCGCCCATCAGCCCGGCGTAATTCTGTCGCCGCACTCGCCGAATTCACTCTATATGTGGCTAGTCATTTCTTAAAATCGAACGCTTTGATAAGTAATTACTTATGAAACATATTAAAAATGTAACTTTTGCATCAAACATATAACTTGTCAAGAAACGAAACGTAATTGACGTCCCAAGGGCCCTGGCAACACTGATTCGGCGATTAAGCCGTTGTCTACCCATCCCGGAGATCTACGGACACATAACAAAAGAATGCTATTGTTTTTTTTTCTCAGTCGAGGACGGGTTAACAGTAGTTAGCATTAGAAAACAATAAAACAAGGACAAGTATTTCCTCTCTTATCCAGCTTATGTAAATGAGAAAGCACTGACATCTTTATGTTATCAGATTGTTTTATCTTCGTGACCGGCTTGACATGGTTTAATGCCTATAATTAATTTAGATAGCGTGAGCCTTGGAGCAAGTTTATTAGTAAAGTTCTCAATTCGCAACAACGGTTCACATTGTTTTGCCAAAATCATATTCATTTTATATCGTCTTTCGTTAATTATGGCTACGAATTATTTCTATTAAAAGAAGATTATTTTTTGCAGTAGATCGTAATATATGAGTATATGACCCATGGCACATCCTCTGCCAACTGTTAAATTAATGATACCTATATGATCTAATTTAATACACTAGACAAGTAAGATGGACATTCGATATCCCTTTATTTCGAACGTCCGTAGAATCTAACTGAAGAGTTTGTTATATTCTACTTAATATGTTTTTGTCATTTTCATCCTAGAATTTGCAAGGGCTAAAAAGCCGAATATGGTGATGAATCGTGGTAGGTATTAGTACGTTAAGTACAATCCGTATAATATTATTATCAAACTCGGTTAAGCAAGACATGAGCAGTTCTCAATGCATTATCATATCTTCTATAAATGTCTCGAAGCTAATGAGCTTATCGGTGTGAAACTATATCTCTGTTGGGTCAGTGGGCTAATAGATCCGATAATAGTAATTATTGTTAAATGTACGTATTGGTCCGAATTGATCTGCATTAGGAATATTACGAGTACTTTAACCTAAATAAAAATTTAGTTTAAATTGAAATAGGTAACAGTGTTGACTAGATTTTTCGTTGACCAAATGACAAGGACTGTTGAGTGTCGTAAAATGCATATGCACCGCCATCTAGTTAAACGGGGCTAGCACAATTGACGATGCGATGCGACAGAAAGAGGAGGGTAGATTTTTCTCGTTTCGAGTCGCATCGCGACATAAGTATATAATTCTCACACTGCCAGGGAAACATGAATAGCTGAGTCGTGCGTAACACGTGCAATAAAGTTGTGCTAGCCCACAGTTGTCAAATGAGGCACAAAATATTGTTCTATTCCTCATAAGTCTCTATCTCAGCTTACTAAAATCCGCAGATATTATTGCCACAATCCCGAGATTATGTAGAAGAACCTCGATTCCTTTATTAATCATACATTTACCGACTAATCACATTTTTACTAGGTAGCAAACAAGAAGAACCAAGAGTTTCCATAGTGTTAACAACAACAACTAATAGAATAAACGTAATGATGAACATGGTAAAGTCGTCAAACATATTGTACAGGTGTTATAAGGTTGTTCATAAATACCTAAACAAGTAGGTGCCTACTCTAATAAAGTCGGGTTCATATATTTGTGAGCACTTAATCGCTCCGCGATGGCAATATCTGCCGACGACTGTTTGTACATTTCACCCACTGGATAGGTGAGGTACTAAACTAGACAACATTATTCAATAGATAACGTGATATGATTTGATTCGTAACTTCCTTACAGGTACTGTAGTCGCGATCGCAAATTTAATTTGCATCCATTCGTCTTATCGCTTACAAGACAAATAGGGTCCAATTAACGTTATAGCATCTCTGGCAGTTGAATGTTTGTTGTGTACAGTGCCCTGTAGTAATACTTATATGACAAGGCGCACAAAAATATCTGACACAACAATATGTGTAGTCATGATAGAACGTGGCAGATATCTGGGCATCCCTACTCAACCGAAGTGACGCAGCTTTAACAGGCTTTTCCACCCTTGCTCGCTGAAAAACAACCAATGTGTAAACTATATGCATTATGCGATTATGCAGTCAGCATCATTGCAGTTGGTTGGTTCCTATTTAATAGCTAGCTTATTAGAATTTCAAGTGTGGGTTGTGACGATCGATGCTCTATCGGAGGCCGGTTCAATTTACTCAATTGGCAGTAGGTCCGTTGTGCTGTTATTGTGTAATGTGTATGTAATGGGCGGTCATTAGTTTGGGCATAGATAAAGGATCGGGAATACGGTTTGGTCAGACTTAGTCATATGTCTTCAGACCGTCTTGTTGGGCAAAGATTGTTTAAGAGTACGGTACCTAAACTGCTTACTGCCTACCTAGTAATTCAAACGCAATTATTGACTGTTATAATTGTCAACACGTTACAACTTCATGAAGAGGTGGAGAATGGCTGGCTGGAGAAAAACCAGATCAAATATATTCAGTCACCTAGTGATACACATCGCGCGCGAGTAGCAATGCATCTGGAGTAGCGCTATCCCGCGTGTCGGCAATTATTGCATTCTCCAACCTAAGCTAAACCTATCAATGACAAGAGAACTCGCGCAATCAATGATATTGAGATCCATGAGAATTATTAATTGTTTTAGGAATACACACTTGATGTTAAAAGATTTTTTGTGTCCAGTCCCAGGATAATTCTTGATTTGCGTGAGGAATATTTATTATTTGTCGTTCATTTTGTATCCAATCGCACAAAACGAGTTGCTCACATTCGTATATATTTTTATATATTTTTTTTTTATTATTATTTTTTATTATTAAAGTTCCAAATAATTTAACGCAGAGTTTGAAATTGCTTAACTGCTAAAGCCATGAATGGCTTATTTACAGCTAGAGTTCGGACTAGGACTTACATTACATTCAGTTCATTGGTAAACAACAAGAAAGTACTTATCACAAGGCGTAGTCATAATTATTACATGACATGACATGAATATATATATATAGGTTAGAATAATTGTATGTATTCCTATAAATATTTTAATTATGAATTTGATCCTCTCATCCTGCATCCTACATATTTCTAGTACCTAATCAGATATTTGACACATGTTAAAATTTATACCACAGTGTGAATATATAAATAGTAAACCATCAAATTGTCACAATAAATAGTAAATTAGACAAATTAATCAAAATCATAAATAGTAAATTAGACAAATTAATCAAAATCATAAAAATATATGGGACATTAAACATTCACGAAAATGTTGTTTTTTTTTAATAGTCCAAAGACCGTTGTTGCGTAGATAACTATATGTGATGCTGACGACGCCTGTTGCTGATTCATAGTTGTACCCAACTACCCACCAGACGAAGCCTGCGTAGCGGATTAGGATTTCTCAGCAATGTCAAGATGATGATATCCAATAAATGAATTTTCTTTTAATAGTCCAAATGTAAATTGAAAGTTACCAATACGAGTATAATTTTCATGTTTCAATAAAAAAGAAATTTTATATCAACTATGTCCTTAAACGCAATTCACGATTAAAATGGAAAAGACTCATTTTTCCATACAACGGGATTACGAGCTTGTTACACTGTGATGTCACATTTCACTGCGAGGCTGGTAGGGTTTGTGTCATCATCCTCCTTTTTCCCGGTTGTATCCGAAAGGGGCCCGGGCTCTGCTTTGACAGGTAATCTCAAGATTTTGGCGTAGGTTCCCCAGCGGGGAATTAGACCTTGTTGGGATTAGACCGGTTGGTTTGCGACGTTCTCCTTCACTTTTATGTAGGTACTTATACGAAATAAAATATTAATATTTTAATTGTCGGTTATCAGCGAGCGTTTTATCATAATTAAATTTCGTTTTTGTAGACCAGCAGGCGAATCACGTAACTTTATGTACTAACGGTAGATAGATTTTACTGTCAATTTTGAAGTATAAATGTATGAGCTGACAATTAGAATTTGACATTAAAATCTACCTAACGGTAGTACAAAAGTTACGTGATTACCCCGCAGGGACGTGTTACTATGATCAGGGGTTGCCTACGTATCGAATATTTATATGACTTAATTTACTTAAATAATTTTACTTAGTTTCGGGAGCTGTTTTTGTTTTTCAGCGTCTAACTACTCTAGAAAAAACTGTAAACGAAACAGCAAAAAGTTTAGACAGCGCATTCCTTAACTACAAAAAAATCAAGCCTCTTTTCTTGTTAGAAAAACAAGTCTCAACAAAGTTTACCACCCATTCTTACTTCTCCCGGGCGAGTTTTAAACAACCCATTCAATCTTACTTAATAATTCACACATACCCTTTAGGTAAAACACTGTAGGTAAAAGCTACAAACCGCATGTTCTGACGCCCCAAATTTGACCTTGGCAGGATTATAAAACATCAAGGATAACGGATACGTATTTTACATCAGACATCCAGTTTGCGCTAGCTTCTATTTTTGAGCACATGATAAGGACAGATAAGATGATAGTTCATCCGTGTGCTGAGTGTGATATTTTATTAGGGTCTATATTGAAGTGCATAATTTTTTCTGTCCTATTTTCACTTCACATAATAGCTATTAGTATAACAACTTATTTCATAAATATAAATCCTAATAAGTTATTTGATATAGTATGTAGGTATACGCATTTCCTATTAGTCAAGTGTAATAATGTACAGATGTGGAATCGATTCAACACATAATTCCGTACAGACTAAAATATGTATTCTAATAAGTGATCTACTAACATACATGTTATCTAATATTCACTTTGCATAAAAATTGTTAATATAACAATGTTTAGCATAAATATCAATCCTACTTGTTTCACTTCACTTTTTTTCATTCGTCCGGAAGGTCACTTCGAATGTTAACTGTTGGTTATTTATGATATTAGTTTCTTACCTTGTGGAGGGTGTGAGTAGACCACTGTTTTAGCACTCATTTAAATACAGAGTGGATTTCCTAATGCATTTAATTTTATTCATTCCTAAAGCATTTCTGGGCTTTTATAAAATAAAAATAACCCTGAAAATTAAGACGGGAGCTTCGCGTTGCCTCAGCTCCAGTCTTAGTTTTCTAACCTATCCGCGTTAGAGTCGATTTTACCCTAATAGGTCTTTCTGGGCTTTTTTCTTTTTTTTTCAAATAAGAATTTGATAAAACATTATTTGGTAAGTAATACATTTTTAGGTTTAATGAAAAATTGCCAAATCTAAATATGACAATGATTGGTTTTCCAACTAAAACTAACTACTGGAACAAGTTAGTTAGGAAGTGAAATTTTGCCGAAATAGCAGTACACCGTAAATATGACAATCAATTTTATGCGATAACGAGAGCATCCAATTTGGGATTATGCGACCTACAGTTAGTACAAACAAATTGTAGTAACTTCGATGTTAGGCTTTTTAATAATAGTAAAAGATTAATTCGACATTATGTATGTTATTACTATTAGGAAACTTAATATAAGCCTAAAAAACATATACCTGAAATATATTATAAAAGAGACAATGAGGCGAAATGACGCATTGGGAAAGTGACATTTATTCTAAACACAATTATGCCATTCATGTTATGTCATGTTAAAATATGACAATCAATTTTATACGATAACGAGGGCATCTATTTTGTTACAGGAAAATCTTTTTCAAGGACAAAAATAGGATGTAACATATTACATTATCCAGAGGTTTTGTCATTCGCAAACAAATCAGTATTGCAAACAATAAACAGTACCTAGTTATCTCTGTTCCTGGCAATTAGTACAGGAATTTAAAAAATACGGATATATATTTAACCCAAACACATTAACTCAAATGACCTCTTTTAACGAGTGTGACCCCAATCACACCACGACCAATTTTCGCTTAGCCATCACAAAAAACCTATTGCGATATTGGGCTTCTTCATCTCAATTAGCGAATACGCGTACGTCAACCGTTTTGGCCTCGCGTTCAATAGCACGGGAGCCTTAGGTTTAGGTTGTTGTGATTACAGCAATCCCTTTTTAATTAATTTCTATGGAAGGAAGGACTTTTTCAGGTTTGTCGTCATGTTTTTTTTGAAGTTTGTTCAGCGATTATTTCAACTTGCTATCCGATTTTTATGAATCTTTTTTCCCAGGGTATGAATTAGGTGAAGGTCTGAAATCCAGAAGGAATGATGATGATTACAAATTACATATGAAACTCTTTGATCATAGTTAGTACTTCAGTCTAATGAGATTTCGTTGTCAAAAATTAGCTTGTACAAGATTATTATTTTCTGAGACAGGAACTACAAAGAATTACTACAAAAAAAAAACGGGTGTAGTTCGCAAGTCTTCTCTTGCGACATAACAACTTCTGCAATTAGAATTTATAATAGAAAGAGTAATTTTAGAGGTAAAGCTAGCTAAAGTGGAATAATAAACTTATCTACCAATAATGATTTTCTATGATGCAAACCGAAACGGGCGACTCTCCAAAAGTGATAAAAAACTTACTTCAGTCACAAAAACCTTAGTCCGACTTTGGTGAAACAAGTTCAAATGAGGCTCCCGGTCATCGGGTTCGTTAGTAGCATCAAACCGCACATCACAAAGGGTTCCGTGGCCTTTATGCCTTACTAATTGTTACTGAACGGTGTTATTTCTAATTGATAAAGCGTTTAAGGTTAAATCAGAGTAATTTTATAGATACCTTTATTAATATTATGCCATTATTATTTTAAGGTATCTACAATATTCCTCTGATTTAACCTGAAACTATTATTATCATGGGATTATTATTTTGTTTATGAACATTTTCAGTAGTAAACAAAATACATTTGTTTACAGAAATTAGATCTTAATTCCTTGCAATAAGTTTCAAATGGTATCTGTGTAACATTAGTGGAACTGAGAACAGGTTTTAAATATAGCGCTGGACTGCCATTTCGACTGAATTTTGGGTTAATCAGAGGCATACATTTGGCATTCCAATTTGTCGAAACCACCGAAACAAATTTGGAGTGCGGAATACATGTTTCAAATTAATCCTCCGTACAAGCCACGTGCCTCTGCCGCGCACTATTATGAACATTCTCTATGAAATGTTGTTCAATGTCATTCATCCTGCTATGTCTAACCTTGTATCTGTCTGCGCGGCTACAAAAAACTATTATCTTATTTAACAATGTGGTCATCGCACTATAGGATGACAATGCTCCTCCATATCTTATGATTGTTAGTCATTTAATAATATGTAGGTATCTAATAAACAATAATTATACGATCTTCTAAAATACGTTTTGGTTAATGTACCTACCGATATTTGGTATATACATCAATCATCTCATAGTTCGAAGTTGTACATTGCTCGTTACGCTTTGGCTCTGTATAATAAACATTGTCACCTTTGTGAATACACAAGGGCGTATTCGTTCCCATTGTCATCTCAATTAATTCCATTAAAAGCAAATACCGGCAGCTCACGCTTTGTAGTTAGTTACTTTCATTTATCTGGTTTGATTTTGTAATATTTAGAAGATAGGTAAGAATATTAATAAAGTACGTAACCATACAGTCTGGCCAATTATGACTAGCATTAAAGTGTGTCATAAAATCTAGATTTTAATATTTATTTTTAGTAGGGTTACCCATTTTGAATATGAGTGAATTCACGGAAATACTTTTTGACATTAAGCCAATTTGTTATAGTAATTATCCGATGTTTAGTTAAGCTATAAATACACTGTTTTAGCCGCACGTACACTACCTCAATGTAGTATTTTTACAACGTTGAATACGTTGAATGCGTAGACGTTATGTATTCATTGACACGTCTTTTATGTCTGATGTCATTTTACGATAAGACGTGTTTATAAATTCCATTGAGTAGGTGCCTATCGTATCCGTACTACGTGAACGTGTTCGGCTTTGTGCCTTTATACAGCTGTCATTGTTTATTACATTAATTGGCCTTATGAGAGGACCTACATAATTAACTTACATAATTAACTTAATACTGCTAAGCCGTGGTCTAATGATAATCTATATTTTTGTGGAAAAAAGAATAATGACAATGACTTAAATCCTTTTTCAAACCATCTGCTCAAAAATACCTAATTGTATATCATACAAACCTTACCGAAAGCAAATCATTATTGCGCTTGGCTTTAGCCGAGTCGTAATGTACTGAATTTCATTATAACCCGCTGGTTAATATTGTGATTTTACTTCTCATAGTTCTTATTCTTATGACCTTGAAGTCTAAATTCGTAAAGTCCACACGGCTGAACTGATTTGAAGATCGAATTTATATTCGAAAATCGTGCTGGCCACCACAAGCTGATTGGAACACATAATATAAATACATATTAAAACAAAACCCGTGAGCGTTACAAACTGCAGATTCTATAAAAAACAGTGAAATGTCTTATAAATATTTTTTAATATAGTTGCTAAAAAGTGGTAGCAGTATTGTAACACTGTAATTTTAGTTCTTTAGTTTTCGTTAAAAGAAGTCGTAATTTTTGAAACTACTGACGACATCTAGGGAGGACAGAGGGAAACTTTTCGCGCATGACATTGATTATTATACGCGCCATCTGTGAATGCGGGCCGAAACCACTAGCGGGCGTGTAAGTTTTTCTAGATCGATTGTTGATTATAATTTTGATATTAAACTATAATTTTCTTTATATTGTTTTGATGTTGGTTGGCTCGATGGAGTAAGGTCTTAGTTGCCTCAAAATTATTTGAAGCGGAGTTATGTATTCTCAAAACGAATGTCTTCTTGAACGCTGGGAATCAGTCAGAGAGTTTGACAGCTAACCTAATAAAAGGGCGTCTCGCCGGGCCTTCGCCCCTTTTCGCAACCTGGCCGTCACCATGTGAAGTAGTAACTAGGAACTGCAGAGGGCAATTCGAGTCAGCCGCCGGGCTCACAATACGGACCTACAAATCTTCGTACTCAATCATAGAAACCAGGTTTGTAAATTATTTCCTGCAAACGGCGTGAGATATTTGAGGTTAATTGTAGCTAATTTCATTATATTGTTACAGCTTCTTTACTTTTTATCATGGGTGCACACGTGGCAGCTCGAACACTTGGTTCCATTCTGAGGACGATGTAACTGCTGGGAGGGAGAGCTACGCAACGGCAGATCAGGAAATTATTGCGAGATTTTCAACCGGGTGAGTTACACGTCGACACTTTGCAGGGCTTAAGACAGTCGTCTAGTAGTCTTTATAAATTCTCTCCAAACACTTACTGTGCTCTCTTATCCCTCTTTACAGGAGAAAATACATAATTGGTGTGATTTTGTGTCTAATGCAAACAATCTTTGCAGCTGTGAAAGCCGGTCGTTGGCGCGGCGTTAGCACGTGGTCGGCGGTCTATCTGCATGGTCGTTGGCGTGGTTACCAGTGTCGTTGGCACGCTCGGGTCTCTGCTTACACCACTCTCATGCGCGGGCGCAGTTGGAGAGTAGCGGACTTGGCAGTGAGCACGTGGTCGTGTCGCTGGGCTGAGCTCTTCAAGGAGGAGGCCATCACGAGCATGTGACTGCATCGTCACATGGGCATCCACACCGGGGAGCCTCGGCTAGGCCTGCGGCAAACGTGACTAAACAGGTGACTCCGCTCCTTGTCTTACACAACACACGCTCACACACACGCGAGTGCCTACTTGAACTCAAATAAGTGTAATTCCCTTCTTGGGAACAGAGCCATGAGTGCGCCTAGTAACAGACAATTTAAATAGTATCTATATGAACAATTATTCTTGCTCCGAGAGAGTCTGCCTGTCCTCGCTCTTCTAGCGGTCCAGTGTTATTATAAGTTTACTGTAATACAACTAGTTATTATCACTGGTAATATAAGCTAATGCTTGTGCCTGCTGGCCACATAGAAATAAGCTTAAGCAACAAATTGCTATTGTGCCTAGAGTTATAAGACTTACATCTCTGCATTTTGTGTAATATGTGTGCATTATTTTTTGAATAATAATACTTTCTGTCAAGCTCATGCAATTGTTTGATTAATTAATCCTACTAGCTTCAACCTTGGTGTTAGTATTAGGTCAAAACACCTGGCGTCCAACCCTGCTACTTACTCTGTTTGGCTTACTGCCTTGGTCAAGCATTTCTCTTCTCTTTGTACTAATTAGGAAAACAGGATTGAGTTGGAACAGACGTGTAGAGTCACAGCTGAACAGGGAGCCCACGATCGAACCTGAGAATCTCTCATCAGCTGGCCAGCCTGGGTAAATCTTGTATATGAAACACGCCACAACACCTGCGCAGTTATCATATTACATTGGCACCGACAACGTGGAGCCCTGTCTTTCTGAGATTTCATTGTCAGTGTGACAGTCTGTCTAGCTCAAACCTGTGTTCTTTCTTTGCATGAGTTCTACAGAAATACTCTTGACACAAGTTCTTAACATTTTCTTATGTACTTAGTTATAAGCTGTGTTCCATTTGCTGGTTTCTATGATATTAGTTTAAGCGAACTAAAGTTTTTTTTTTTTTTCTATCTTGCTTAATAGAATAAAGCAAGGTCATTCTATTACTGTTCTCACAAATAATTTCAATCATGGCTTTGCATGTAGATGTGGATTGTTTGGTGAAAGATGAATTGATTTTTGAACTATCATCTAGAGGTGTAGAAGTGGACAGTGATGCAACTGTTGAAGATCTTAAACGGCAGTTTAGAAATGTAAAAGGCACCCCACACGACAACACAAAAATAAACACTTTTATTTCAAGTTTGTCGTTCGATGTGGAATTTCAGGTCTGTGAGGAGAAAGTGAAGCAGGTACTGCAGGCGGATCATTCCTCGGCGTCGTGTCGTAAGCGGTGTCTGTCGAAGCTGTCACACGTTATATTAAGGTTAGAAAAATTGCATTTTTTAACCGGCGAACAACAGCTTAGGAAGATTTCGTTAGTGTCTAAAGCGTTCCATGCCATCGAAACTTTAAAGTGCAATGAACCTAGTGCATCTAGTCAACAGTTTGTTCAGTCTAATGTCGAGGTCACATCTGCTGCTTCGTGTCAGAGGCACGCCTCACAGGTGCTTAAATGGAATCTTGTTTATGATGGACGGACCTCGGTTCATGACTTCATTTTTAGACTACAAGAGCTCAAGTACTCTTCGGAGATGTCAGATGTTGAACTGTTAAGAAATTCTGTACACCTTTTTTCGGGCGAAGCATTACTGTGGTTTAGGACGAATAAATCACGTTTTGATTCATTTAGCGACTTAGTAGATTTGTTAAGGGCAGAGTTTCAACCGATTGAATATGAAAGGTGCCTGTTGAACCAAATTAGGGCTCGTTTACAAGGAAAGGATGAGCCTATTAAATCCTACATCAATATTATGGAAAGTTTGTTCTTAAGGTTGTCTAGACCGCTGCCGGAGGCGGAGCAGCTTGATATTATCACGACAAACATGAGCCCATTCTTCATAGCTCGTTTAGCTCTAACAGAAGTCCATAATATTAGGGAGTTAAAGGAGATTTGTGCTAGGCTGGAAATATCAAAGTTTAAATGTGAAAATAGGGGTTATTTGAATACTGGTAGGGAGTCTATTCTTCCCGACTTCTGTAGTGGGATTGCAAGCTCATCTCCCTCAACTTCTGGTACGAGGTCACGTGACACTATTGTAGGGCCAGCTAGACCTAACAATGTTAATATATGTGGAAAGTGTGGCGGTGCACACCATCATTCTCGCTGTGATGTGCATACCACTCCAATTTGCTTTAGGTGTAAAAGGCCTGGGGTAATAACAAGATTTTGTGATTGTTCAAAAAACGTGTCGGCGGGTCAGAGATAACTCAATTCTCTGACCAGACCACTCAAACTTTACTGGATATGACACATTTTAAAGATGATACTTTACATTCCTTGCCTTTATTCAAACAAAATGATGAGGATCCAAGGCCATTTCTTAGTGTAGGTATCTTGGGTTTAGAATGCAACGCGCTAGCGGACAGCGGAGCATCTGTGTCAGTGTTGAGCCAGGCTGCATATTCGGTTCTGAAGCAGGAAGGATTGTATTTTCCCATGAATGCTTGTGATAAGGACCTAACTGTAGGAAATGGGGCGCACTTGTCCGTTCTAGGTACTGTAGAAATACCTATAGCATATAAGCGGGATTTACATTATTTAACGCTATATGTATGCGAGGGTGTGAACACTCCCATTATACTAGGTGTGGATTTCCTAAGAAAATTTCAACTTTGTACTGACATTTTGAACGTTAAAAAGGGAGACAGTCATTCTCAAACTTTAAGTCTGCTTAGAGACTCTAACACTCACTTGCATAAATTTGAAGACTTAAATATGAAACAGAGAGCTCAGCTGGACAGAGTAGTGGAACAGTTTAGGCACATAGCTGCTGATAACAATACTTTAGGCTGCACTATGTTGGAAGAGCATGTGATTGACACTGGTGATCATCCACCTATTAAACAGAAATATTATCCCATACCCTACCATCATAGAGAATATGTTAGGAAGGAAATTGAAAATATGTTGAAACTAGGCATAATTGAAAAGGGTAATTCGCCTTGGAATAGTCCTATTTTATTGGTTCCAAAAGCTAACGGGGAACTAAGGATGTGTCTAGACAGTAGGAAATTAAATAGTATTACTAAAGTTGATACATATCCAATGCCTAGAGTACAGGAAATCTTAGACTCACTCAGCAATGCTAGGTATATCACCTCTTTAGACTTGAAGTCTGCCTTTTTTCAAATCATGCTGTCACCTGAGTCGCGGGAAAAGACTTGTTTTTCTATAAGTGGCCTCGGGTCTTTCCATTTTAGACGTATGCCTTTCGGTTTGGTCAACTCAACAGCCAGGATGATGAGACTTATGGATAAGGTCTTCGGGCCAGAGTTCGCGAATAATGTGTTCTATTATGTGGATGATATCATAGTTATATCTAAAACTTTTGAAGAACATGTAAGCCTGCTAGGTCAAGTCTGCGAGCGATTGCGACAGGCAGGGCTGACTATTAATCTAGAAAAGTCAGTCTTTTGCAGACCATCGTTGAAGTTTTTGGGCTATGTGGTAGATCAAAGGGGTTTACGAACTGACAGTGAAAAGGTCAGGGCCATAGTAGAATATCCTCGCCCCAACACTCAAAAGGAGCTTAGACGCTATTTAGGGATGCTATCTTGGTATAGGCGCTTCATTAAAAACTATTCTACTGTGTGTGCTCCTTTGAATAGGCTTACTGGAAAGCTTCCTAAGGGTGAAACTTTTAAATTTACACCAGAGGCGGAGGAAGCTTTTAGGTATAGCAAGGAACTTTTGGTCTCTGCACCTATACTATGTGTGCCTAGGTTTGACAGAGCTTTTATTATCTCTACCGATGCGTCTGAAAATGGACTAGGATGTGCTCTATCACAACTAGATGATGAAGGTCATGAGCACGCGGTTGCATATGCCAGTAGAACCCTATCTAGTTCTGAGAGAAACCACTCAACGACAGAGAAAGAGTTGAATGCTTTGATCTTTGCATTAGAAAAGTTTAGAGGTTATATAGAGGGATCTCCTTTCAGGACTAAAGTTTACACAGATCACAGTAGTCTGAAGTGGTTGGTTGGCTTAAAGTCACCGACGGGCCGTTTGGCTAGATGGGCACTGCGACTGTCCCAGTTCAACTTTGACATAAATTACAGAAAAGGATCTGATAATAAATTGGCCGATGCTCTCTCTCGAGCACCGATTGCGTCGAATGAAATAGGTTTAATTTGTCCATTAAATTTGGTTAGGGACGCTTGGTATTCTAACTTATTTGCTAGGGTGGAGGCGACTCCACACAAGTATCCTGACTATAAACTGTTAAATGGAAATCTATATAAACGCATTAGGTCTAAAAATCCTCTGTCTAGAGATTGTGAGTGGAAGAGTGTAGTACCTTTACAAAATAGGCAGGACATACTGAGGCAATGTCATGATAGGCCGGATGCTGCTCATTTAGGCGTCTTCAAAACTCTTAAGCGGGTGGCACAAACTTATTATTGGCCCAAAATGTTAAGTGATGTAAAGAAATATGTCAAAAGTTGTCAAGTTTGTTTGGCTTACAAAAGCACAAATGAGGCACCTCCAGGTCTAATGGAAAATCCGAAGCGAGTGCAAAGACCCTGGCAAGTTGTATGCACTGACATTTCGGGGCCCTACCCTAGGAGTTACAAAGGTTACAAGTTCATACTGATAGTTTGCGACTGCTTTACTAAATATACTTGCTTGTTTCCCATGCGAAACTCACTAGCCAAAACGGTAGTAGATTTAATAGAAAATAACGTACTGCTCAAACATGGGATACCTCAATGCATCATTATGGACAATGGACCTCAATATATATCTAGACATATGCGTGCATTAGGTGAGAAGTATAAAATTCCAAAGTTCTTCTATAACTGTAGATTTACACCACAAAATAATCCATCTGAGAGAGTTTTGAGAGTTGTAGGAACAGCTGTTTCATCATACGTAGGCAATGATCATCGTACCTGGGCGGAGAGTTTGAGTGGGGTGGAGTTTGCAATCAACACTGCTGTTCATGAGGTCACGGGTTATAGTCCCTATTTTTTAAATACAGGACGGGAGGCTGTTCTCTCAGGTGAATGGTATCCATCGGGGCCACTGACTAGTGAAGAATTGCAATATGATGATAGGAGCTTGTACGCGTCTGTTTTGTCACATCTCAAACCGATATTTCAAAAGGTAAATGAGAGCCTTCATAAATCCTATCAGCGAAGCAGGATTTATTATAATAAGAATAGGAGAACTGTTGAATATCAGGAGGGTCAGCTGGTCTGGAAAAAGGAGTATCCATTGTCAGATGCAAATAAGTTCTTTGCGCAGAAGCTTGCACCAAAGTTCAGAAAGTGCAAGGTCAAGAAAAAAATTTCACCTTTAGTGTATGAGTTACAGGATCCTGACACCGGTAGATCTTTAGGTATATGGCACGTGAAGGACATATTGAAGGCGCAGCCAGCTGTTTGTTGATGCAGGAAGTCACCTGCATGGAGCACATTGTTCTAGAAGCAGCCTGGTGAAATTATGTTTCAGCTTTCTTTGGAGTCAGAGAATAGGTGTCATTCGTGTACGTATGTACACAGGTATTAACTTTGTTTGTCGCATTGTAGGACGAGACGCATACTTACACAAAACTTGGCTTATACACTCTGCCGCTACTAGGTCTGAAACTTTGTTATTGAGCTTTATCGCCTTTACTCAGAATCGAAAACAGGGTACAAACTCTTAAGTTATTGCATCCTGGGCGTCAAAAGAGTGTGGAACTTTGTACTCTTACAGGTTTACATTCTTATTTAATATTGTGTAATAGTTACAATGTCGTACATTCCTACGTGTTGCTCGATATATTTGTGTATATTTGTTTATATTGCCTCGGACATTCCTCCCCGTGTGGTGTCGGGTTAGAATAACACTTCCCCATTCCTCCCGTGGGTGTCGTAGGAATCGACTAAGGGAATAGGACTGAAGTGTGTTGCGGGAGCACGGACCAGCAACCTCTCCCTGCAATGGCACATTTCACTTTGTCATCGTCGTCCACAAATGAAAGGGCAAACTGGTTTACCCCATAATTAGGTAATGATTTGCATGTTAGGCGTGAGGTCATAGTTCTAGGTCTAAATAAGCTACTGTCATTTTTTTTGTGTTTCAGGAACACAAGTGTTTCATTAAGTGTTGGTGAATCTTTGTGTTAGCATGCTATGCTATTAGATTATACAGCTTGATAGGAAGCAATTGAAACATATGTATAGATGTAAGGTTTGTTTTAAAGCTCAGGTCGAACGTTAAGCACTTGTTCTCTTTTACTCAGCATGTTTGTGACAAGCATTGTTGGTTCTTCTTTTGAGTAGAGCCACTTGGCTCTTTTCTTCTGTTTGTTTCAGGACAATCTGTAGTGAAACTCTTCTACTACAATAGCTTGGCATTGAATGTTGCAATATGGATTTGCATATTATGGATCAATTCTGACTTCTCTTTGTATAGGGAGGGCTTAAGGTTTAAAAAAAAAAAAAAATTTTTTTTTTTTACTTTGGTGAAGCGGTAATGTAACACTGTAATTTTAGTTCTTTAGTTTTCGTTAAAAGAAGTCGTAATTTTTGAAACTACTGACGACATCTAGGGAGGACAGAGGGAAACTTTTCGCGCATGACATTGATTATTATACGCGCCATCTGTGAATGCGGGCCGAAACCACTAGCGGGCGTGTAAGTTTTTCTAGATCGATTGTTGATTATAATTTTGATATTAAACTATAATTTTCTTTATATTGTTTTGATGTTGGTTGGCTCGATGGAGTAAGGTCTTAGTTGCCTCAAAATTATTTGAAGCGGAGTTATGTATTCTCAAAACGAATGTCTTCTTGAACGCTGGGAATCAGTCAGAGAGTTTGACAGCTAACCTAATAAAAGGGCGTCTCGCCGGGCCTTCGCCCCTTTTCGCAACCTGGCCGTCACCATGTGAAGTAGTAACTAGGAACTGCAGAGGGCAATTCGAGTCAGCCGCCGGGCTCACAATACGGACCTACAAATCTTCGTACTCAATCATAGAAACCAGGTTTGTAAATTATTTCCTGCAAACGGCGTGAGATATTTGAGGTTAATTGTAGCTAATTTCATTATATTGTTACAGCTTCTTTACTTTTTATCATGGGTGCACACGTGGCAGCTCGAACACTTGGTTCCATTCTGAGGACGATGTAACTGCTGGGAGGGAGAGCTACGCAACGGCAGATCAGGAAATTATTGCGAGATTTTCAACCGGGTGAGTTACACGTCGACACTTTGCAGGGCTTAAGACAGTCGTCTAGTAGTCTTTATAAATTCTCTCCAAACACTTACTGTGCTCTCTTATCCCTCTTTACAGGAGAAAATACATAATTGGTGTGATTTTGTGTCTAATGCAAACAATCTTTGCAGCTGTGAAAGCCGGTCGTTGGCGCGGCGTTAGCACGTGGTCGGCGGTCTATCTGCATGGTCGTTGGCGTGGTTACCAGTGTCGTTGGCACGCTCGGGTCTCTGCTTACACCACTCTCATGCGCGGGCGCAGTTGGAGAGTAGCGGACTTGGCAGTGAGCACGTGGTCGTGTCGCTGGGCTGAGCTCTTCAAGGAGGAGGCCATCACGAGCATGTGACTGCATCGTCACATGGGCATCCACACCGGGGAGCCTCGGCTAGGCCTGCGGCAAACGTGACTAAACAGGTGACTCCGCTCCTTGTCTTACACAACACACGCTCACACACACGCGAGTGCCTACTTGAACTCAAATAAGTGTAATTCCCTTCTTGGGAACAGAGCCATGAGTGCGCCTAGTAACAGACAATTTAAATAGTATCTATATGAACAATTATTCTTGCTCCGAGAGAGTCTGCCTGTCCTCGCTCTTCTAGCGGTCCAGTGTTATTATAAGTTTACTGTAATACAACTAGTTATTATCACTGGTAATATAAGCTAATGCTTGTGCCTGCTGGCCACATAGAAATAAGCTTAAGCAACAAATTGCTATTGTGCCTAGAGTTATAAGACTTACATCTCTGCATTTTGTGTAATATGTGTGCATTATTTTTTGAATAATAATACTTTCTGTCAAGCTCATGCAATTGTTTGATTAATTAATCCTACTAGCTTCAACCTTGGTGTTAGTATTAGGTCAAAACACCTGGCGTCCAACCCTGCTACTTACTCTGTTTGGCTTACTGCCTTGGTCAAGCATTTCTCTTCTCTTTGTACTAATTAGGAAAACAGGATTGAGTTGGAACAGACGTGTAGAGTCACAGCTGAACAGGGAGCCCACGATCGAACCTGAGAATCTCTCATCAGCTGGCCAGCCTGGGTAAATCTTGTATATGAAACACGCCACAACACCTGCGCAGTTATCATATTACATTATACCGTGCGCAATGTTGCATTTCACGCATTAGTGCTTTTTACTCTTCCATTTTTTTAAAACTGTTGGTTCAAATGAAACCGAAGAGTTCAATCAGTTTACTTATTTATTTAACTAGTGGCTCTGTGAGCTGTAGACCTCGTGAGTGAGTTCTTTTATCATTTCCAAAATCTGACATTATAAAAATGGTCAATTATGAATATCGAACCTGCTAAGAAAATTTCACGAGAAGCGGTTGAATAATGCGACCTGTAGAGGAGAACAAACTTACAAAATACCAGAAACTTACAAAATCTTTGACATAGGAATTGTTTTTGAAAATTTCCAAAACTGACTACAAAAAAATTATATATAATTACCGGACCTGCTCACAAAATTTCACGAGAATCGTTTGCGAAATACGACCTGTAGAGGAGAACAAACCGTTGAACAAATATATATTTTTGTAATTTCCAAAAACATATTCGACAAAAAAAACTGTATATTAATCCAACCTGCTCACAAAATTTCACGAGAATCGGTTGAGAAATGCAACCTGTAGAGGAGAACAAACCGAAATTCGGCCGCAGCAACTTACAAAATCATTGATAAAAAAATTGTTTTTGAAAATTTCCAAAAACCGTCTCGACAAAAAAAAATCTATAAAACTATCCAACCTGCTCACGAAATTTCACGAGAATCGGTTGAGAATTGTGACCTGTAGACGGAAACAAACGGAAATCCGGACATACGAAAGCATTTTTGTCGAAGCTGAAGCAGAGACCTTCGTTTCACTCGGTCAATAAAGCATTTGGCATTAAAAAATACTTCTACTGTATATTTTAAACATTAAAATTGCATATTAGACAAGTTAAAGGGTTATCGAATATTAAAAAATCTAAAACTGTTTTCAAAAGTTGCCTGATTGAGTAGACCAATGACCGGAAACAAGTATTATGCGTGACCTTCGATTGATGGAGTATTATGTAAGACCGCCGGATGCATGAACACTTGTTTTCTTCGCCAAAACATACATTTATTTACAAATAAATAAATGTAAATTAATTATAAAATTAATATAATTGTTTTTTCATGTTTAGATGAATTTAAATTACCATGTGACATAAACCCTCTTCCAAAGAGTTTTTGATTTGGCTGAACGACAACCATGGCATGTTGAAAAAAAAAATCAATTAAACGGTAAACCGACTTTTTTAATTATCGCCTCTTTTATTCATAATTTCACGATTTAATTTTGTAATGACTTGTATGGTTTAAATAATATTTTTGTGATATGTGCAATTTATACGATTGTTGAATAAAATGTATGTAAACTATGCCAGATATAAACCAGCTACGTGTAAAGCCCAAGTAAACGCATTTTGTTTTGTTTCCTTTAATATTACTACAAAGTGGCACATACTGCTTTTCACAACTTATATGAGTAAAACAGTCATTGTGAAAGGAAGGGAAAAGAAGAAAAGTACAACTTTGATTCCTCATTCGAGAGCAATCATGACTCTTTTCAGAATAGCAGGTGTGAAAATTCTAATTAAATGTCCAATGACGAAAGTGACTGGCTTTGACTGACTGATTTAATTCTGTTTCTTGGAACCTTGGTTTTTAGTGTTCCGTATCATAACTATAAAAGGGACCTTTTTAGCCACTTTTCACTCTATTGTCTGTCACATGTCACACGCTAAATATCTCAAGAACTATTTATAAAATCGATTTGAAGTTTGGACTAGTTGTAAACAAGGGCATCCCTGATGTATGGAACATGTTTTTTTACTATGTATATTTTTTATTGTCAGAAAATTAGAGTATGCTCCTCGGGGTAAGTCTGTTTTAGTCTTGGACGCGCTTAAATCCCTCACTGCACTCAGGACTCAGTCTTTGTCAGCTCATAACACCCTTGCTACGCTTGGGAGTAAATACTTTAGTTATGTTCAGGATTCAATATCGCGCCCGTGATATAAACAGTGCTTTATCCCCTTGGTATACAATCTGCTATTACATAATAAGTACCTATTATTTGCAGGTATTCTATAGAAAAAATTTCACATAAATATTATTTCTCCATACGTACAATCTACTATTGTTCGGTGGATTAAAAACATAAAAAAGATTTACTGTTGAAGTTGGATGTTAATGTGCAAATCGGTGAATACGTACATACATGTAGTTTTGTTAGTTGTATTGTGTTAAACTGTTATGAGTAGGTATTATATTTTTTGTAATATTCACCTGATATGATTTTTTTAACAATTTTGTCCATTTGGGCATTCTTAAAAGAAAATAGTTTAAAATTCTAAAAAAACGATTTGGCTAATAGGATGAATAAAATAACACCGATCTACGAAAGTCAAATTAATGCTTATAAAACGATGCATGGTGATCTACATGTATTTACACACAGGGCAACGAACCAAAACGAAGTAGCTCCCTCTCTGTCGCACTTATAAATTCGAGCGATGGAGAGAGATAGATACTTCGTTTACGGTTCGCCGTTGGCCGACAGAAATTGTTAATTAAAACCTTAAACGTCAAAATGATGTTGATGGTCTGTCAAGGGAAAACCATGACCGTAATTGTCAAATCATTCCAGTCTACTCAATAAACTAATGTTGTTGAATGCCTTAAAATGGTTAAATACGTTTAATAGATAAATTTTAGACGAGATTTTGATCGTATTTTCCGCGTTAATGGCCCTTGTAACGAGCTGGGACCGCAATTATTTATAAAGCTATGTATCTGGGTGGCTTTACAATTTAGTACAGTACGGGAAGCGAATGCAACTTATATAATCCTCAAGGGGCCGATTTTTTTGTTGTTGGTTAGAATACATTAGTACTACTTACTCGTGGTAAACCAAAAACCATGGAATTCCAACGTTGGTTTAGGTATTATCCAGCGTTTTGTCTCCGACATATACATCCAATAAAAGATTATATAAGTGAGGTTTTTACTTCAAAAGTGTATCGCATTTGACTGTTCAAACATTCGCTATCAAATTCTAGTAGTTTCATCCAGTGTTGATGTCGCTATAATTTGAAACAAGTAAAAAGTATGTATTTCCTCTAAAAGATTATACAAGTGGTATTTTTTTACTAAAGTATGTTAAAAACGATCAAAATTAACTACAGTTCGTATTAATAACATATCCATCAATAGTTATACGAATAATATAAGTTTAAAGCGTTCTCATTAATACAAATTAAATATCCTAATTCTCAAGCCGGCGCCTTTCATTCCGCGTTAACATAGTAATATATTGACAGAAAAAGGCAGGGGTCTTGGTATACTGGTAATTCGCGGCATATAGTGTTGATAAAGGAGCGGCTACAGGCGACTTTAAGATATGGTATATAGTTCTGCCAGGGTGAGGCGGATTATGCGGGACGGGAGACGTGTTACCTACTGTTATTATAATTTTTTTGCGAAATTAATGTGTTTAGATATATTATATGAAATGAATCGTAGAGTGATGACACCAATTATTGACTATATGCCTTTTATGCGGGCTGACTTATAAAAATTCTAATGTAATTATAATAATCTATAAAACAGATTGTCAATTTTATGTATATATATATGTATATACGCATACAATTGATACCTTGAATGATTCATCATCGCAGAGCCGAAACTGCCGGGGCTAGTATTAGGCAAGTTGTATAGTTTAATTTGTTAATTAACGCTCCGTATTGAAATATTGCGTTTCCCTAGTTAGGGAATGAATTTATTTGTTGTGTAAATGCTTCGTCAAATTAATCAAGATTCGTTATTTACAATTCCCTTAAGATCAGCGAACCGAACTGTGCCATTAATTTATCAATTTAGTGTAATTGTTTATAATTGGTCCTTTATAAATTACCTGCCATCTTCGAAAATCTAGGTGCGTTTGTTTGTCCTGTTTACCTCTGGTGAGATATTATTTTATCCATTTCCCAGTTGAGTCCATATAACTTTTTAAATATAATACCCTACAGAGTATAATTTCAACGGCCATGCACTGATCACCCTTAGAGTTAAAATACTTAGAGATTTGAAGATAATATGCTCTGACTACTTAGCGTAGGTATCATTGTTCAGTAAAAATCGTTACTGGTATTGAAATGTCTTTAGCAATACCCTACAAAAGTATGACGTATTTCGTGGAAGACTTACAAATCCTACGAGCAAATTGTGGAAGGTTCCAGTGATTCTACAATATTCTACTTACATAATTATATAGCAGTTACAGACTTAAGAATGCATCGTAACATATTCTGCGCGTGAAATACGAAAAAAAAACCATAACACCATTTAGATAAGGCAGAAGTCCTTTGTTTTGACTATCTCTATTTTTATGACGAATGGTGGCTGAAACATGCGTCCCAATCCTTTTTGAGGACTATGCCAGTCTGAAACTTAGTTGTTTTATTCAAATTGGTTCGAGTGTAAAAGAATACGTTTGGTGAATGAAAACGCGCTTCGAGCTCACATTTAGTGGTTTTTTTGTACTTGGAAAGTGAGCGTTGCCTGTTTTTATTGAGTACATTGTTAACTTTCACGGACTATCAAAGGGCAATAATCCCTATAACTATTTACGTAAGTAAAACTGTTGTCGGTGACATCAGCGATATGTATTTATTTCGGTTCACATTATAATAATTTTGAGCTTAACGATTACCCAATGCTAAGCAATAGTCTCCCCAGCCAGATTTATCTAGAAGAGATCCGCTATCTTTGTAATGTCGTTGCCCCAAGAAGTGACGAATGATCGAGTGATCATTTGGTTTGGTGATATCGCCTCCAACCCAACATCCCAGAAGTCAATGCGACTTTGAATCTCGTCTAGATTCATATCATTTATATTACCTATAATGATCGATTAATTAGTATCATAAACGGTCTTACAACCCGAAGGATCAAATAACCAGTTAGCAACTAAGCTTTAGCTCAAGTGATTGGGTAGCCTGACTTAGAATGTCTCGAGCCTCAAGCATCGAACACGACTTAACTACAACAACAAAGATCATTATGGCTTGGCTTAAGGTGTTTTCTAAGCACGGAAGCCCTCGGTTACCAGCGGCCAACGTTGATTAAAGGTATAAGTTCGGAGTCGACTGCAGCAGCAGCAATGCTATTGGTTTGTATGTATTTCTATGAAATTACTTTCGTAGCGAGCGACACGTCATCGAGCGGCAGACGCTGTGTCCGCGGACTACAGATCAGTACCTAGTGCTGCCGACGCTGAGCGACTATAGTTGACTTTTTCTAGAGAAATTTAGTTATAGTTGGTTATAGTATATATAAATACGAACTTTATTTTATTTAAACGACAATACTCTCTAAATTGTCTAAATTCTTTTTTTTTACCAAATTGAATTAAATAGCTTCGTAATCCGACTGCTGCTGCCGTCCGTTCCTGCTGTCTGCAGTTAGGTTCAAAATCACGACCTCAGACAGCAGCACCAGGCGTCGTACCCCTATGACATGTCGCTTCGTTTCCCATTTAAAGTACGTACATGCGGCGTTATTATGAGAGTTGATTATTAATCGTTGTTTAGGATTTTTATATTCCTTCTTTTATTTTTCATCATTAATGTTAATCTAGTTATATTTAGTTTGAATTATAATTTTTCCGCTCTTATTGTTTTTATCAATGAAGTAGGTATTTATAATTTTACAGCATTTCCAGTGATGGAAATGGATGGATACAAACGCCGATTGCGCACAAAAAATTGATGATGATAAAATACGAGTAAACATATGAGGGAGCATCTCTTGTTCATTTTCCTCGAAGCTCGTGCTTACATATTTGATGACTCGCCGGGTATAATAAAAGTGCTCACTAGGGATTTTTGAATCAAAATACAACCTCCTCTGGCGAATTTATTTCCTTCTAGCGTCGTAAACTTAAGTAAGTACACATATTCTGAGCTAGAGTATAGCACATTACCATATTAACGATCCCGAGTTGGGCTCAATTACTATTACTCGCGTGCGGTGTAACAACGACCGCACAACGACCAACAGGCGACCTAGCGACTGTGTATGCTGCTGGCGGGCTGGTCAATGCGCTCGTACGACCGATCAGAACAGAATACGCTAGTAATCGTAAAACTACTAACTTAACATATAAGAAACGGCGCTTTCAAAGTCGGTCATATTCTTATAACTTACTGTTATACAATTAAATTTCGCCTTGTATCCGTATCGGAGTTCAGATAGGATGCCAATTCGGATGATCATGTAAACGATAATAATTCATGTATTTACGATAGAAGTTTTGAAGAAATATAGTATTAAAGCGTTACAATGCGATTGCTTTCTCTTTCTCTACTAAGGGCGGGTTGCACCAACTTACGGTTAGAGACTGATAAGGTTAAGTAAATATGGCGTTAGTAGCTGTCATTCCATAGATAATATTTATTTATTTCTTTATATGTAGAACCAACATCAACAGCAACATTTTAATATATAAGCAGGTAGCCAATTATAGGATCTCACAGGTAGAAACAGTATATATGTAATATAAGCAAACTTATACTAATGTCACGCACATACGCAATTATCCATGTAAGCAACAATGCTGGTTAAAACATAAAAATTCTAAATGAAAGTAGATTGTGGCTTTTGGGCCATTAGGAACTTTCTTAGTGCAATAATTTATAGCACACAAAAAACAAGCTGAAACAGGATATACACAAGAATCTATTATTATTATTAAATAGCAGCACTGACAAAATGACAACAACACGCTCAAATATTGTCAAACTTTCCATATAATCCGATTTTAATGAACACCGTTTATGGTGACAGACTGTTTGGTGCAAACCCTAAATCGCTCGTAGCAAAACCGACAAACCATCATTCGCATATCGCGCTACTATATCGAAGCAAAAAGGTCACCGAATGCGACTGCTCTTATACCTATAGGTATGTCGAGGCGGGGGACTACACAATGACGGCAATCTGAGTATACCACAGATAAAGTGACATCCGATCGCTTCTTTATAGCCAAGATAGTTGCAGATTGATACGGATACAGTTACACTGTCCGATGCGCCGTAAATTATCACTAACACATGTATATAATATTTGTCATGGATACGTTGACCAATTTCGACTTTATAGTGGACGCTAAAATTTTAAACGTTTTATATAAGTCTAACATAATTTACGGAACAAGTTATCTCTCCCGATCCTTGTGTGTAGCCAAAATAGACGTTGTGCTTAATAGTGTCGAAAGATGAAACATAAGGAAATTAAATAGTATGCCGTCGGTAAACTTTGGTAATCAACATCATTACTATCATCATACAATCAGCCTATAGACACCCATTTTATCGCACGTGGTTGCCATTCAAAACTTTTCGGTTAGAACAAGCTCTGCAGGCTGCAATGATTAACATTATCGATCCCGCAGGAAAATACCAGTCTTTGCTTCTTCATTACTATTGTCGGACTGTCTCAGGCCGTAAGTCATCGCTGACAACCACATGCTATTAGACATTCATTTAGTCTGAGATAATTGAAATCAAAAAAATATACAGTATACAGATGTGAAACGCAGATAACTCTATACTTAAATCAGTGATTAGGCATCGACGGTTGATCTTCGAGGGTTTCCCAAAGTTAGACATGCATATATAATATGTATGTACCTACTAAAAGAGAACAGAGAGAGAGAGAAATATATGTGTGTATATAAAAAATGGAAACTCACTCCTATCCCGAAGTTGTATATTAGTACCTACATTATGATGCAAGTGAGGTATGTTGAACATTACAGTAGAGGCGGTATTGCGGCTATATAAGGGAGCCGAGGGTGTGATGATCAGCCCCTCACGAGTTATACGACATTTTTTAAAACATGATATTCATTATTTTCTATAGTTGTTGATGGTAACAGGTTATTACTTATAGATTATGTATTGTACCATCACCAAAAGTGTCCCCCGTGACGTCATCACGTCAATACTGTTTATTATCACTGCTTTCTCCATGAGTTCACTTTATGAAGATAATGACGCAATTTAAGCAGATATCAATAATGTATACAAATATTTATGAATTCATGGCGCGCAGTATTTTTTTTTCTTGTCTCTGCGTTACTGCGCACGCAGGCAGGAAGCGGGACTTAAACCAAATCTCCAGCCACTCCATAATAAAAATAAATAAATAAGTACTAAATACGAATTCACTTTAAAATTATCAATTGTTATGCAACCTTCGATATTTTTACTAAATTGAAATTTATATTCAGGGATGAATCACCAAAACTCTCATTGTTTTTGCCGTATAAGAATCATTTTACAGTCAGCCTTCAGGTACTAAATATGAATTCACTTTGAAATTTTTAATTGTAACAATTAATAATTTTACTAAATTAAAAATTTATATTCAGGAAAGAATCACCAAAACACTCATTGTTTTAGCCATGTAAGAAAATAAATGTAATAAGAGCCATATTATGAGGAAATATTGAGAAACATATTATAGCCTAGTTATTAGGTGCACTGCAGTGCGTATAAATCTCCAATTTATGGTTTGCCACTATTATATCTCATTCACCCAGGGGGCTACAAATTGCTGTCCACTAGACTCATACAAATCAGCTGAATGCTCTCTTTGTGCCTTCGTGAAACGTGTCAAATACTCGTATTTGAAACCGATACGTATAGTTCTCGTGCAATTTTGTTTTTGTTTTCCGCTGGGAATTACTGAATTGCAGAAGACACGTGATCGCTCTTTTATTTCTGACCATTCAACTGGACTTCTTTTTGAATGTTTGAAACAGGTCGACACTCACTACAGAATACGTGTGCCCGGTAAGTTCGTTTGGTTACAGTTAAACACAAACGGATCAAACGGTACTCTTAAATTACTGCGAGTTAACAAAATTTCGTAAACTACCCTGGCCAGTGGCCATTGCAATTATGCAATTATCCGTTATTTTTAGGTTTTGTTTTAGATAGCATTTAACAATGAACTTTCCAAACTGTTGCAGGTATGGTAAGTTTTGATTGTTGAATTGAGTTGATTTAATTAAGGAAAAATTAACACATCAGCAGCAGTCAGACACATCTTTAAAGTCGAATATCGCTCGACTGTTTCGGATCAATACGTGGCCCTTAATCATGAGAACCACCAGCGAAGCAGATGACCAGTGATTTCAATATGTCTGAGATTTACGGGAGTTTTGTATTTAAATTGAGCAGTCAGTCACCAAAGTTGTAAATGACATGTTAATTCTATTTCACAGGTGTTCTAGTCCCTTCCATACCATTCACCCTAAAGTGCTCAGAACACCAGGCTGGACCATAAACTGTTCGTGACAGATTTTGAAAATATCGATTAAAGTTTAAATTTATACATTCAAAGTGCGTGTCGTATCACACACAATGAAGGGTTCCGTACCGGCACCTACTAGTCCTCATTCACAACCACCAATACATTGAATCAGAAAAGGTCGTATCTTCATAGGAAACTCACGGTACTTACGTACTTTTGTGTGCGCATGACAGTTTTTCAGAGATTACTCAAAAACCGTTAGATAGGTTTAACGGTTTTTGAGTGATTTCTTATAAAAACAAAAATCGTTGAAAGTATTTATTAATGTTTACCACCTCAATTTTATTCAGAGTTTTGAACCTCATATTTTGGAAATAAAAGGGGGATACACACACACACACACATTTTTTACGACTTTGACAGCTGTCAAACAGCATTGTCACACTTGCTACAAGCAAGTGCGAAAGGTTTGAGTGAAAATGACAATTCCGTACGACGTTTTTTTAATAAAGTTGCAAAAAATATCGAAGAAACAAAACTAAATAAAATTCTAATTAAAAGAGACAAAACAAAATCTATTTACTTGCCATTGTGGGCTTTGCACGTACCTGGCCTACATCTGGCGTAGTTTACATACATTTTATTTAACAATCGTATAAATCGCTCATATGACAAAAATATTATTTAAACTATACGTCATTACAAAATTATTTCGTAATATTATGATCAAAGAGGCGGGAATTAACAAGTCGGTTTGACTTTTAATTGATAGACTTTTTTCAACCTGCCATGGCTGTCAGCATGCAGCCAAATTAAAAACTATTTTGGGAGAAGTTTTATGACACATAGTTGTTTAATTACATTCATATATGAAAATAGTTATTTGTTATACAAGGGCGCAAAGTTGTATTTTAACCGCGAGTGTGGAATTGAAACACGAGCTAGCGAATGGATTCTAGGATTGAACCACGAGCTAGCGAATGGATTCTATGGTTGAACCGCGAGCGACGCGAGTGGTTCGAAAATAGAATCCTGAGCGAAGTGAGTGGTTCAAAAATAGAATCCTGAGCGAAGCGAGTGTTGCAACACACGAGACGTAAAATAACTTTGCAGCCGTGTATAACACAAATCTTTTCACCTCACTAGAGCGAGGATTTTTTTTTCCTCCTCCTCGTCCTAACGTTGATAGTTGCGTCCTAAATATAGTTGTCCACTACCTAATCCCGAGATTTGGCGTAGGCACTAGTTTTTTAACACAACGGCACAATATAAAATTATTGACTGTCTGGACTGGCCTTTACATGTTATTATGTTTAAAAAAGTTACAAATAGCGCGTTCGGATTTCAAATATTCTTTGCACTCTTGTGGATAAAATGCAGTTTTGCTATCCGTTTTTAAAGAATAATAAAGGGCTTTCCGAGCTAGTGAGGTGAAAAAACAATTATTTTTAGTTTTACAATTATATTGTATTTTTATTTGTAAATAAATGTATGTTTTGGCTAAAAGAAAACAAGTTTTCATCGATCCAGCGCGGCGGTCTTGCAAAATACTCTATTAATCGGAGGTCATGCATAATACTCGTTTCCGGTCATTGGTCTACTCAATCAGGCAACTTTTTAAAACCGTTTAAGATTTTTAATTATTTGATAATCCTTTAACTGGTGTAATATGCAATTTTAATATTTGAAATATAATATTATTAATCATTTTAGATTTAAATATTTATCTATAAATAAATTGTAAATATTCACTAACATGCTTGGCTGAATGCAGATTAAGCCCTGTGCCTTCTGTTGACGTTGACGTATCGATCAATGTAAATTGTAACCTATAAATTTAAAATTAATTTTTCGATTAAATTTTTCACTTCCTTGCACAATGCATTATAAAATGTTGTACGATTATTTTTCACGGGCTACCCAGAGATATCCCACCGGCCTATGTGCATTGAATTTTTTTTTCAACCTCTAGTTACATGTATAAGAATGCCTCCCCCCTCCTAATTTCATATTTTATCGTAATGTTGCATCATTTTTATGTAGAGGTTCATAAAATACAACTTGCTACCAAAATTTCATAATTGTAGTGCTCCGACTAAATTGGCTGTGACATACGGACGGACCGTCATAACGGAACTACCTACAAGTACCTGTATAGGGTTCCGTTTTCGCCATTTAGGCACGGAACCCTAAAAAGTATGTTTTAATAAACAATCTATTACTTCATTCGGATAGAAAGTCACCTCTCAAATTTCCGAGGCTCTATCAAACAAATATACAATGTTGGAATTCGATGTTTGGTATATATAGGTCAGGTACATTTCCTCGTAATTACATACGACATTTGTGATCTAAAGTATATCTTATACGTATTGACATTTATTATGGGTATTTTTAGTATCATCAAAAAAAGTTATCACACCGGAGTACCTACATGAAAATGGTGTATCAACATTATCATGCACTAACATAAAAATGCAGTACCTAAGCCACGTTACTTCGGTTTGTTGACACGTTAATGTATGATGAAGTAATTTTACGACGTATGGCTTGACGCTGTAATCACTGGTAACACGGTTAGATAAGTGCCGTAAACATCTTGCTACACTTCAGAATCAACATTATGACATGCCAAATTAATCTGGGTAGTTAATGGAATTGTAGATAAATTTTAATTATAATATGTCGGGATGTTGACTAAACGTCAAATTCAAAAGCGCTCTGTTAGTGTAAATAGTGTAGGTAAATTGCAACAAGGGACGTCACGACTTTCGAACAGCATCCATTTTTATAACATAGCCCAGATAAGTTGAAGATAAAGCGTGCTATTTTCCGTGGGTTTTCGTGAGCTTTGTTTATTGAAAACGTAAGAATAATTTATTTTCTTTTGTTTAAATCATACCTTTAGTTAAAAACCATAAATTTGTAAGGAGAGTTGAATGATTGGTATTGAATTGCATGCCGATTTCGTTTTACTTAAATCTCATAGATTAGTTTATTTAATTAACTAAAAGACATGGATGAGAGAGATTGAAGCTCATTCAAAATTAATAATCTTGATAGCGAATAATGGTAGGTAGAACATGGCAGCTCTTTCGAACATTTTTCGTGTTAAGTCAGCTCTAAGATTTATCGATTTAGAATATTTTCTGTGTGAATATTATGCAACATAGCGTTTTATCTTCGGTACGAGTACTATCTAATAAAGAATTATTGCGGCCCCACGCCTGCGCCTTGCGTTTGGGATTTACTTCATTTTTAATGTTTTTTTTTTAATTCAGAAATTTGTTTCAACCATCACTCCAAATTGATAAACGAACTAAAAACTGTTGTATTATCCGCTGAAATTCTACTACACAGAATATAAGTAAATAATGGCTCTGTTACTATCTAAAGCTTTACTAGATTGAATTATTGGAATTATCAATACTTTTAATGTGAAAAGGCTTAATGTGAAACGATTCTTAAATTTCAAAATAAATGTCAGTCCAGATATTACCAATGCTCCTATTAAAACCTTTCAAAAAGAGCACCTGCTCTTGCACACTTACTGAATTTCAGCAGAACCTAAACAAATTCAATAATGCCCCACATAAATCAAAGTCGAAAGAAATTATGAGATTTGTTACAGGAAGGTTTATTCTGTCAATTGTAATTCGTTTAGAAATATCTCACGATATCTTGTTGATTTATTTAATCCGGAGAATTCCGAACAATGTTTTCTAAATGAATCGTCGAACAATAAGTAAAGCACGAATTCAATATTGCCGTGATATTGCCTAAGAAATATTGAGCTTTTTTTTACTACTTTTTATATTAACGTTGCGGTGATGCTGAAAAAAATAACATCAGTGATTGAATAGTAGTTGTATTTGGACACTATTACGTAATACTGTGTCTACTCACAGAAAACAACGAATTTCAATCTGAAGGTCGCGGGATCAAACCCCAGCTGGTACCATTGGGTTTTTCAAAATACTTACGTACGAAATATTTTTTGATTACCAAACAGTGTTTTTTCGGTGAAGAAAAACATCGTGAGAAAACCTGTACCCGTAAGAAAGCAATCGTGGGGAATTTTTAGTTTTATTAGGTAGTTTAGATAATAAAAGTAGTTTATTTTTATAAAACTGAAAATGATGTTTTATTTCATTAAGTCGTACAAAAAGTATTCTTTAACTGGTCTAAAAGCGCTTGTGGTGTCGCAACCCTTCGCGTTAGAAAATACCGCTTTTATGGTCCTTTTTATAGAAAATACCTAATATAAAAAATACAAGCCGTCCTACATTGCTTTTACATTTTAAAGTAGAATCAATGAACTTTAAAGCAACTAAGTACTAACTTTAGCAATAAAATGTAGATAAATAGTATTTAAAAAAATATAGTTTAAAAACATTTTAACTTAAGTTTTGTTTTATCTTATAAAGAACAAAATAAATATACCCTTAACGAACTTGAAGCTAGTCTTTGTTCCCGGTACAGCCCGCCTGGGGCAGACTCGATAATTTATCCGTTCCCCCGCGGGAACATTGCATTTTGCGGCGAACATCTAACACGAAACTATTTTACGCAAAATCTTGAAACGTTTCCATTTTCCCGTGGGTATCCATGGTAAAAAAACAATACTATATTATTACCGAAGTCGTCAACGACGAAGAACACGAACATGCAAAACTAAAAATGTTAAATAAATAGTACATTTTAAGGCAAGTGCGGAAGGTTTGTCGTTTCACACAAGACTCGGGACGAGTGAAAATGACACTTCCGCACGTATAGCAAACGACGTTTTTTAATACAGTTGCAAAAAATAACAAAGAAACAAAACTAATTAAAAGAGAGATAAAACAAAATGTATTTACTTGCCATTGTGGGCTTTGCACGTACCTGGTCTACTTCTGGCATAGTTTACACACATTTTATTTAACAATCGTATAAATCGCACATATCACAAAAATATATTATTAAAATAATACGTCATTACAAAATTAATTCGTGAAATTATGAATGAAAGAAGCAGGAATTAAAAAGGCGGTTTAACTTTTAATTGATAAGACTTTTCAACAAGCCATGGTTGTCAGCATTCAGCCAAAATCAAAACTATTTTGCGAGACATTTTACGTCATGTGGTAGTTTAATTACATTTAAACATAATTAATTTATATTTGATTTTTTGGTAAATAAATACATGTTTTGGCGAAAAAAACAAGCGTTCAGTCATCCGGCGCGGCGGTCCTGCATAATACTCTATTAATCTTAGGTCTCGCATAATACTCGTTTCCGGTCATTGGTCTACTCAATCAGATAACTTTTTGAAAACAGTTTTAGATTTTTAGTATATGATAACCCTTTAACCTGTTTAATACACAATTTTAATGTTTTAAATATAACAGAAGTATAATTTTAATGCCAAATGCTTTATTAAATAAATGAGGAAACTGATTGAACCTAAATCTCGTCTGTTGGATGTTTGGATTGGACCAACAGTAAATTAATAAAAAAATGGAAAAGTAAAAAGCACTAGTGCGCGAAATCCAACTTTGTGCACGATATACAAATACATAAAGTACCACTTTTTGAGCAACTATATTAAAAAATGAATTTTCACTTCTCATGCTCGAAAAGTGTGTCATATTAGACTAGTAAAGCGGGGCTAAAGCAGTACATGTAGGCCCTAGGGAAAATATGAATACATATATATGATTTACAAAACATTTTAATTTGGCCAATAAAATACTTTACTTTAAATACCTATTAAATCCACCAATTACAGAACATAATTTAACTGTTTAAAAAAATATTTCGTATTGGGTATTAACCAATCAGAATATAGAGCCTCAATAAAATCGACCAATCAGGAAAGAATTCATTTCTCTAAAGATTAAGTTTTAGCAGACCTTATTGCACAATAATTAAAAAAGTAATTAAATTGTTTGAGCAACACTTTGAAGTGCTCAATGGGGAAGGTCAGTAGCTTTTATTCGCGCGTGAATATTGCTCGCGAACCGCGGTGTCTATGTTTTATGTGTCAAATCAGTTTAGAAAAAAAACATGCCGTCTGGTTCGCCGTGGAATTTATCGTTAATTTTGGGGGATGACCTTTATTTATTTATTTTCTTGCAATCGAAGTGGAAAGTAGAGTGTATAACTCTGGTCTAAAAGCCATATTACCCCTCGAACAATTTTTCCTCACTTCGTTCGGGAATCCTAATGATATGGCTCATTTTAGACCCTTGTCATACAATCTACTTTAAGATATAACCTGTAAAGTTGTAAGACCGGCTATTGTCTAGCATTGATGTACATGTTTAATTTAATCTTGTTTTTCTTTTGCGTTTTATTTCTTGTGAGCAATAAAGAATACGTATATACCCATTTCATTGTACTGTTTTCTAAGTCATTTTTGACTGTGGATACTGACAGTGATAATGTGATTAACAGGCATTAGGTATACATTTTATATCTATGTGTTAAATGCGCAGTAATGAAATGGTAATTTAAGAACACTATAAACTTTTTTAAACATTGCTACTGAATTGTACACACGATTTACTATGACGACGATTAGATATGAAAGTTAACTACAACGCCCTTAAGTTTTAACGATCCATGTGATGAAAATAGGTAATCATTTATATTGGGGGAAAATTGACGGCGAATATTAATAATAACTGTGCTCAATTGAAAGTTCATTTTTTTCTCCATACATATTAGCAAACCATCCCAGTGAGCAGTAGATTTATTTTACTTTACTTGTAGAATACTTTTACTCTAGTAATGTTCCAATAACTTTGAGGTATATGGCTTTATGCATCGCTTGTCGAATGTGCTGTATCGTTCTTGATATGAGATATTGGTTTTACATTAAATATTTAGAAAACTTGCACTATACTTATAGACTGGATAAGGACTGCTGATAAAGTTTAAATACAGTATTACACGAATGGGTCCAGTTATTCGTTTTCGTATGCACGGAAACTGTTTAAAATAATAACAAAACTCATTCTGGAGGTTTACCCGAGTCAATATTAGAAAAGTTAGCTCCGTAAGTTGACCTAACTGGGTGTTTCGTGTTCAATGTGCAGTGCATACGCAGAACACGTATCAATAAGAAGAAATATAATCAGGCGCTTAAAATCATTCTGATTATTGCAGTTGATGGCAAACAATATACAATAACTACAATTGCCAGATTGATATTTACTTACTAGTCAAACTGAAATCGAGTTACTATTAATTCACAAACCCATACTAATAATATAAGTGGGAAAGTCAAATTACTCTTTGTTTGCCAGTTACTTCTTCACGCTTAAATTTAGATGAAATTTGGGGTTACCTATCGCAAATTCGAAATTTTTTATGCCGACTATTGATAGGCCGAAAACAAAACGCCTGTTTTGTTTTATAGTTTTTTACTTGTCCGATTTTTTTTTCTATATTTTCACAGTTTTCAGTCACAGTTTTATTATCCAGCTGATTTAAAATCCCAATGATTATAATTCCATACATTCATTTGCCAATTGTTTTTTGACCGTAGGGTTAAAATACCTTAACGTCATTATGCAGATATTTCGATGATAACAATGTTGATTTCCGTCGATTTGCGTAACATGATAGCAAATCATTAATAAAATGTTAAATCAACTCACATTTGTTTTATTTCTTGTTAACTAAATGGTTGTACGTTGTTTTATAGACAATATTTTTAAAGAGTTTCGTTTCGCAGAAAATGTTTCTCATATTATTAGTCGATTTTGTCCCTACTAGTTGTTCTGGGCTTTTATAAAAAAATAACCTCGAAGATAAAGACGGGAGCGAAATACTTATTTTCTACTATTTTCTAGATGCAGAGAGAATGATGGAGAATTTTTTGATGAAATGGGCCCCAGCGTCTTGGGCTTCACTTGGGCGTCAGGACACTTCTAAAAGCGGCGTTACATATATTTTGCGGTATAACGAAATTATGGAAAATGTCACGTCCTTTCCGTATCATTGAAATTATGAAAATATGGCTAACGTATAAGTTGTCAAATGTAAAAATTGGAAACTGTAAAGTGGGCTTTTGAATTGCGGACAAATGACATTGTAATAAAATGAATCCGTGGTATTTCAAACAGTTGAGAAACAAAGTATTTGGATTGTAAACATTTGGTGAACCGTTTTCGGACAAGTGAAATTCGTTAAATCAATTTTCGAAACATCGATAGGTTACCGAAATTTGACATGGATATAGTTTATATCCCGAGAAAGGACATAGGATTGTTTTTATCCCGGAAATCATCCCCCATCAAGGGGTTAATTGGGAACGAAAGTTTGTCTGAAGGTACGATATAAACCACTTCCACGCGGATGAAGTCGCAGGCAAAAGTTACTATTATAAATATGTATTTAGAAATCAGTCTTGATTTGAAAATTGTATGCAATTTTATTAGCTATAAAATATCGAATTAAACTTTTTGATATTGCGTTGACACAAAGGTTCATTTAGGGTTTTTTTTTATACAACGCCGGTGGCAAACAAGCGGACGGTCCACCTGATGGTAAGTAAGATGGAGTTGCGGGCGTCTATAAGCCACCGCAGCCTATAGATGCCCGCAAAGGAGTCACGTGCGCATTGCCGACCCTTTATAAGATTTGAGGATACACTGTGTTGACAGCAGAAGGAACACATTTAGGTCCCTCGCTCTCAACACAGTGCATCCTCGGGAGCTCTGGCAACCTTGCTCACCTCCAGGAACACAACACTACATACTTGTATAGTAAACTAGCGACCCGCCTCGGCTTCGCACGGGTGCAATGCTGATGCATGTATTATACATATAAACCTTCCCCTTGAGTCACTCTATCTATTAAAAATGTAGTGATAATGTTATTATGGCTGTGGTCTTCTGTAAGGCGGAGGTACTTCCCCAGTTGGGTTCCTTCCAAAATGAAGATTTGCAACTATATTCACATTAACAAGATTTCCGGAATTAAAATGTCTATTTCGGAAGGGTCGGCCATTCATATATTATGGAAAATCCTTGAAAGCGAAGGATTGTCGGATTCATATCACGCTTAGAATTTATTGCGGAATCCGCATTTCCATTTGTAGTATACTGAGCACATTATAATTGTGGTACAGTTGGTTTTCGCAATAGAACGCGCGTTAATGGTCTTTTAGCGTATTAAAAGGTGGACATTATTTAGTTTGCTATTTTCCATAACAAATTAATCCTCGAGGACAGTCAATCGTGGCAGTGTTCAGCAAATTTGACGGGTACGGAGTTATTCATAGAGGTATCCTTAAAGAAGATAAAATGTGCTAACTTAACATATTTTTTAAAGCCGCGATGTCCGAATTGCAAAAGTGTGAAAAACTGTATTTGAAGTTTCAGTTAGTAAATAACGATTATTCTCCTTTAGGATAATGCTTAGCGTCCGGTGGCGAAGACAGCGTATTAAAAGTCACATCTAATATTTGTACGTAATGTATATTGATTGGTGATTCGATGAAATGATAGCCAGAAAACGAGACGTAAAATAAAATTCTAAATATACAAAATTCCAAGGGTAATGGAAATGATGAGCGCACGTATACATTACGTCGTTTCCATGTTAGTTATTTTAATTCTAAAATATACCTATTCAGGTACACCGCTGTACGGCGTAAATAAAAATGATGAACGGTCGGCTGTTAGCTTTTTTAATCAAAATGCACCAGATGGTAGACTGGAAGTAATAGAGAAACATTGCCGTCAACACCAACATTTAGTACCGATGTGTCCTGGAAGTAGGGATGTAAAAAATAATATAACGGATTTATATTTAGATATGGAATTGAGTAGGTATCTACACTAAATTATAAAGAAAAAAGTTTGTGTTTGTAGCATTGTATCTAAAGGATTTCCCGTTCCGGATCTACTCATCTGATTTCAAAAACTTATCGGTATGTGGATTGGACTTGCGGGAAGGACATAATTATAATATGCGGGCGGAGGCGTATAAATAAAAATACAACGATATGAATAATGTTATTGGAGCACACCCTGTTGGCGTCATAATTTAGGGATGTAAATATTCGGAATATTTATGCTTAAATCCATGAATACATAGCTTAACACGATGTAGTTCTGGTTTTTTAGTGTTTTGTATAAGATCAGTCACGGGATCCAGGGTTAATTCTTCAAATTTCAACATTGAAAAACTTGAGCTTGCTGTGCACTACGCGGAAAACTGCAATATTTTGGGTTTTTCACTTAATGTTCTAAAAGTCTTTCGACAGTCAAATGTACCTTGTACATTTTTTAAGGCAAACCACAGCTCTGTAAGCCCTCTGCATGGGGATCAAGCTATGACAATTCACAGATGGTCCATTTTATTTTTCTTTATTTGTTATTGTTCAGTTATTTTAAGTAAAAACGATGTGACGGTCGCCTGACAGAATGTGACTAAGTTGCGTACCTACGTAATTTCTTTAGCCCAAGGAGATTCTTGGTGAGTTTTGTTACAAGGAGCCTGTTACACCTTTTTGACCTCCATCAAACTCTTTTCACCCCGTTTGGTCTCACATCTTCTTGAAACGAAGCAACATCAAAGATATGTTTACAGTTTTGCTCCTTACTGCATACGCTGAAAAAATTGGATGTAGCTGTGATCGGTTGTACATGCAGTACTAGCAGTTGAGATAACAATGAGTATAGAAACAAACCACGGAATAGTAAATCTTCCAATCCATGCTTTAGAAGTAGAGTAAGTACCTACCGAAACTAGGTATACTAATTTTAGTATGGAAATAGATACAAGTATTATTGTGAAATAAGCCCAGGCAGATTCAGTTTTTTATCTAGCGAACTTTATATATTAATAATCTTATCGAGTCATATCGTGTAACGTGTAACCTAAGTAGTGTCGTGGCATAAGTTGAAATGCCGAACAAGGACTACGAATCTAATGGTTACACAAATGTATAATGTTCGCTCGATAGTAAATTGAAATTGCATAAATCGCAGTGGGTACCTCCGTCGCCATAAGTCCTAATACCCTACTTCATACCGACAAAATTCCCCTATGGTTAAGATATGGTGGAATGGGGGCTTATATATACCGACCGGTTTAGCCTAGTGGGTAGTGCACCTGCCTGTGAAGCTGACGGTCCTGGGTTCGAATCCCGGTCAGGGCAAATATTTGTGTGATGAGCATGAATATTTGTTTCTGAGTCTTGGATGTTTTCTATGTATTTAAGTATTTATATCTATTAAATGTATCGTCGTCTAGTACCCATACCACAAGCCTTCTTGAGCTTACTGTGGGGCTAGTTCGATTTGTGTAAGATTGTCCTCTAATATTTATTATTATTATTATTATTATTATATATACAAGTAAGAATTACATTATACGCGAGCAGAGAAGAAGCCATAGCTAGCAGTCTTTCGCCATCAGATATCCGAGCGGACAAGGTGTTCATATATATCTGAACACGAGCCTCAAAGCCTTAGAGTGCACGTTCAGATATTTTTGAGTACCCCGAAGAGTACAGATAGGTACCTATACTTGATAGCGAGTGTATGTACTCGTATATTAAGTGGGCTTATCGTGCATGTCCGTATCTGTATTACGATTAAAATGGTCTATTACAAGCTAACACCACCCCTGGGGTATCTAATGCTATTACGCGAAAATAGGTGCTTTGTTACATATTAACATGAAGTACCGACCCAATTATCAGGTTACAAGCATTGCATTGTACTGTAGCAAGGGTTCGCAGAAAGATAAAATTTTTTAAATTATTTTGTAATACACTCAAAGTATACCTATGAAGATTTCATTGACTGACGTTTACTACCTATCTGGATATACAAAAATATCTATTTTATTTATTGACACATTCAAATTGAAAAATTACATTACATACACTCGAAATTTAAAAATTATATTTAGTATCATCTGTAAAGGCCTCAATACACTCGTATGAAACTCGCATGCAAGTTTAACTACATGCGAGTCTCCTACGTGTGTAAATAAAGCATAAGAAAATCTGTACACGAGATCTATAAATATTTTACCATACCTAACCTACCCGTAGTGCGCAGTACTTTTGACGAAGTACGTCTTAGTGAAAACTTATAGGTAATATAAAAGTATGAGTCTGAACTTAGTTACACTTAGTAGTACACACTTCGCGAAAATTTGTAGCTTGTACTTAAATTGCATACAAAATATGCACATCTTCCAGCGAATGCATTGTAGAAGTTTCACTACATTACCCAATAAGGTACCTAAACAGGCAAAGAGTATGAGTTCAGTGCTGAAACTGAAACGAAAACGAAACATCTTTTCTTCAATTTTCACAGTTGTTTAAATATTAGCTCTTTCCGAGATTTGTTTCGCGTGAATACTGCAAACATAAATTTAATGATTTACTTACCTAAATGTTCACATAAACATACATAAACTCACGCCTGTATTCCTAAAAGGGGTAGGCAGAGCACACATGAAATTAAATTTCAGTTGCACATTTAGCAGTCATAAGTTTATAGGTTTAAAGATGGCGAAAATTTGATATTGCAGTGATGCTTGCTAGCCCATCGCCCACAACACAGTACATCCCGGTTCTCATAGTCGACTCCTAAGACACCCACGGGAAGAAAGGGGGAAGTGCTATTCTAACCCGGTACTACACTGGCAAATTAAACAAAATTTCGGGGGAAGGAGAATCAAAGAGGAGAATCCTGTAAATTACAACCTGTTTTATTTCGGAGTTCTTAATTCACAAACATTTCAAATTAGCGATGAACCTTTTGTGTACAAAATTTGTGAATTCGATGTTAGCTTGTTACGAATATTATATCAATATCAACAGGATTTCTAATTAATATTGTTAAATAGCAAATACTTAGAGGTTCTTCTAAATAATTAATTTAACAATAGCAGCGGACGAGACAACTATCAATAACTTCATGTTTTATATTTGAAAAACTTGTTTCGACTAAGAAAAAAAGTTCAAACAGACAATATTTTACTGACTTGATGGCTAACTCAGTTCTGTCGACAGCTAAATGATACCGCACTAACTGTGCACTCCCAGATGCGGAAGTAGTCAGTTTATTCAACACTCATCTTTTATAACAGAGAGTCTAAGAATTCATAAACTAAATAAGTTTTTATTTCCTACGAGCTCTACGAGGTTTCATCATCGCATTATAATTCGGGGCGGAAAGTTTACGTCTTATAATGGTGTTCATAATCATGTTTGTAGACGCTGGTGGTCTCATCTATGAATGTTTACTAATTCAGTGTTGTCTTAATAATACTATAAACACACGAGCGCAGGTTCTTCATCCATAATGTATCATGAAGTTTGCGTTACAATTTTAATGGCTTAAACACAGACATTGCCTATCTTTTCGTGCTAAAAGCAGTTTTTTTTTTCGAATTCCTTATAAATCATAAGCGACTAACTTATCAGTCTGTCAGGGTTATAGGTAGATTTATACGTTTTGTAACATTTCATTGAAGCGTACATTGTGATGGTAACAGAATTGGTTTAGAAAAAACATTATACTTATTGATTAATTGGTTATGCTAATGTTAACTGAAATTATCTTATTCTGATTTATCATTCCATTAATATTATTACTATTCAATCAATGGAAATACAATAAAATTTACTATGTTTGGCTGTCCATATCAAGTCGCTTTGCATTCCATATTACCAGCTTGAAATTTTTTCATATATATATCCTTTTTCGTTGTCAGCACACGACTCGCTGTCCAGTTCGCATACCTATTTTTCCGTTATAAAATGGAAACTGGCTAATAATCCAGAACCCGACTAAACAGGTTTCTGGCAACGGTGGTGTTAAATTGTGCTCGACAATGAGTCAATACTAGCGAACTTTCTCTGCCGGTAGTTTTTATTAGGTATGCTTTATAATGCTGTTTCTATCTGTTCGAATATAAATGTTAAGTGTGAAAAAATGAATTTGTCCGAATATAAGTGTTTGTGAAAAATACACATTTATGTAACAAAAGAGTCTTATTTAGTTGTGACGGAAGATTGTACATGAATTATATTTACCTAAGTGTGAGTGTGATGCATGTGAATACAGCGGTGAATACTTACGTACACTAATACGAACTTTTCTTTTATTTCAGGGGGAGCGCTGGTTCATGAATCGTTTGAATCATTGCATATAAGCGATTTTGTGTAAGTTACAACATTGTTTTATTTTGGACAGTCGAGATCATTAATATATGAGCATTTCCAAGGCTTTGCAATGTATATACATACACAGAAAGGTACACAATATGGTAACCAGCCGGCCTTGTAGAGCGTTGTCACACACTACCTATGTAACGTTTGTCGTCAAAATATATAATATAGTTGTTGAAACCCCCCAATCTTAAATTATACGATGTACAAAATAATACATAATATTCCTATCATATCCTTTGCAACAGATCTCTATAAATACCTAAAGTTTACATGTCATTGATTTAACATAAACTTATAAAGTCCATAAAGTGCAGTACCTATTCATTTGATATGAAACGTCCCCTCCGGCCGTTTTGGCAACCAAGTTTCGTAACCGGCAGGCGAATCACGTAACTTTATGTACTAACGGTAGATAGATTTTACTGTCAATTTTGAAGTATAAATGTATGAGTTGACAATTAAAATTTGACATTAAAATCTACCTAACGGTAGTACAAAAGTTACTTGATTACCCCGCAGTTGTCAAAAAAGAATATATCACCGTGTTAGGCAACTAGTTGCCCAAAAAGAATATCTATTCCTGTTTGACATCCAGTTGCCAACGAAGAATAGAGCTCAGACAGTTAGAAAAAATGTGGCTAATTTCCAAGGTTTCAAAAACAAATGTACATATAAAAGTAAAAGTGCCCTTGTCGCCTATTTGCAGAATAAATGTTTGATTTGATTTTGACTTACATACAGTATTGGGCATTCAAGAATAAAATCATTATTTGAATAAGAATTTGCAAGAATAAAATCACGGTGATTTTATTCTGCAATAATTCATCCGGAATATTTTTTTCTGGAATAATTCGTAGGTGAGAAAATGTAATGGGAATAAGTTATTCATAGTCAAATAAAAATAATCATGATTTTTTAGCTAATTTAACTAAGAATAGCTAATTTATCTGGCTTTAATAATTAAAGCCAGATAAATAAGCTTTTCTTGGTAAGCTATAAAAAGCTTACCTAGTTGAGTGCTAGTACAAAATACCACGGCTGCGATTTACTAAATTTCGCAAAAAATACAAAATCATACAGGTTAATATATTTTTTTAAATTAGTTTAGTCCACAAGATTGCTTAACATATTTGACACCACGGAATTCACCATCTCTAACGAGAACCTAAGCAGATCAGCAATATCCTGTGCGTGGCGGGTGTCGAAATCGGTGCGGTTGTTGGGGCATAGAAATACTTGTGTCCACCCATTTTCCCCTACTCCGCAATGTTGACTGCAAACGCTCGTTCCTGGTGATATAAAAAAATTGAGCTTGCACAAGAAATTTATCCTGAGTATGTTGGGTACCGGTCTGAAGTCTGTTCGGAAACATCCTGGAAATATACACTCCCCTTCTATCCCTGGCAAGAGTTTCTTTGATGTTTCAAAGCTCGACATTTTGCTCTGTTTTGTTCAATTTCAATTACTATTATACAAAGCGACAATGACAACTCACTTCTTAAAGCAATAAGTCAAATATGTTATTTTTTAATCAAATATGTAAGCCACCAAATCCTAACCCGCCCAAAGGGCGAAACAGGAAAAGATCTTCTTTTTGTTCAAGTAATTGGCATTGTTCAGTTATTAAAGTTATTTTTTTACATAGCTTATTTAGGCTTTACTCATGTGACTTTATCGCACATTGCTTATTTTTATACTGTATATGTTCATAGCTCTCACTGGCTACGTAAGAATAGGAGGAACCGTTCAACGCAGGAAAATGAGTCCCCCCCCATTTACATATCTAACTTCTCTTATAAATTTAATTTGCCGCAAAATAAAATATAACTTGTCACTCTCATAGTATCGTCATATAATTTTCATTTATCTACTTTTTCATAGGAAATAAACTGAAGTGGCTATGACTGATTTCTAACGCAAATAGATAAAATCTTATCCGAGCAGAGACGCTTTGCTCGCTTTTCTCATTCGGTCAATCAGCATCCGTTTACCAAGGCATAATAAAAGAGCTCATGATTTCTATGCAATGCCCAATAGAAATAACTTTTTCTTTTAAATCGTTTAACGCCAACCCAATTTCCTGATCTATCTCCGCATATTGCTTCTTTTTTTTGTTTGCAATTTTTTTAATCGTACGGTGAATCTGAATCTAACACGTCTAGTAGATGTGCTAAAGTATGATGTGCAGAGCTCGGAATAGGTAGTGCCTATTTACCTAAACTTCGCGGGAGGACGTAACTAAGAGTGGTTACAACCACCAAAAATAATTACTTATTTTTATTGAATGTGGGGTTTCCCGGGATTTACTGTATTATTCTAGAGGCTTAATACATTTCTCTTTACTTATAAATCTTGTTATATTGCATATTATTTGTTTAATTACCTTGAAATAACAATCAGTCATTAAAAATATAATATGGATCAAATTGAATCAAAAGGATTCCGAAATTTAGTGTATGTCTATGTCTATGATATCGTATAGAAAATTTTGACATTCATTCCGACTTTTCGAGTCCTTTGCAGCACTCGTGGTCACGGAATGTATTTTAAATTCATTGTACGCGATATAATCGGTTGAAAAATAGTTTTATTTAATATATAAGTAAGTACATGTATACCATCATATTAGAAATAAATTAGAATACCTCTGTACGATATCTTCTATGCCATATCATAGTTCTGTCTCATCACCAATCCATATACGCCCTAATGCTGGACACAGGTCCCCTCTCATGGAAGAAATGAGTTAAATTCTGTTTAAGTCGACTAAAAAGTATCAAATTTCGGAATCCTTGATGTTATTTCAAGGTAATTAAACAAATAGTATGCAGTATAACAAGATTTATAAGTAACGCGAAATGTATTAAGCCTATAGAATAATACAGTAAATCCCGGGAAATCCCGCATTCATTAAAAAGAAATAATTATTTTTGGTGCTTGTAACCACTCTTAGTTACGTCCTCCCGCGAAGTTTAGGTAAATAGGCACTACCTATTCCGAGCTCTGATGATGTGTTCGTCCGATAAAGCCGTTAATTTTCCGGTGCCAACCTTCAATATTGTTATTGGTTCTGATATTTTCTTTTGCACACGAACAAGAATTGCCGAAATCATGTTTTTTGAACCACTGTTTTTGGAAATATTTGTTAAACTTCTTTATTTTATTGTCGTTAGGGCTTCTTCCCATAACATATTTATAGCCTTCATTATTTATTTTTTTTGCCGGTCAGGGCATATATTTGTGTGATGATTGCATGAATATTTGTTTCTGAGTCTTGGATGTTTTCTATGTATTTAAGTGTTCATATCTATTAAATATATCGTCGTCTAGTACCCATAACACAAGCCTTCTTGAGCTTACTGTGGGACTAGTTCGATTTGTGTAAGATTGTCCTCTAATATTTATTTATTAATATAATTTTGTGGTAAGCGGGCTATCCCAATACATCTTGATACGTGTCTTTTCGTAACTCTTGTGTTTAATTTCAAAGATTTCGCTTTTTTCCACAAGCCTTTAAATATTATGTTCGGAAAGGTTTGCTTAAAGGCATTTATAGCAGCTAGTTCAAAATCTAGTGTAATTTTAGTTGACTTCCAATTAGAAATCTGCTTCTTAATCAACTTGAGAAACAATTTATATGTTGATGTTTTCTTGTTCGGTAAAAGAGCATAAAACATAGGAGTAATTGTGTGATTTTGATCATCATAGCCGTGTATTGTATACAATTGATGGAACCCTTTTGGGCAACTCTTAAAAGTGCCATCAGCAAAAAAGTGAGTAACATTATTAATATTCGTTTTCATGTCATTATTGCAAAAAACAATCATTCTTAATTCCTTACTTTCGTCAATATAATCACAAAGTAGCATTTTTTCGAATGTATTTGGCACTGTTACGTCAAGTACACGTGTAAAGCGTAATCTCTTGGCACCAACTATTTTATTCCTTCCAGCATATAAGCCTGTTTTCACGTTGTTAAACTTTGGTATTTAAGCTACTAACTCAAATCCGTCATTTTTGAGTTCACGAATCATGTTATTATATTGTTTTGGAATTGACTCAAAATTGCAGATTGTTTTCCATTTGAGATCATCCATTTTTTTTAATAATATTTTTACCGCTGTCACCCAAACACCCTAGTGTGTGTGCACTATGATTCACAACTTCGTTACAACAATTTAAGGTTACCCTTGCATCCTTTTGTTGTGAAACATTTCCAGAAGGAGTTCTTATAAACGTAAATCTTTTTTTGGTGACATTGACGATCATTGTACAGCATTGACACTCCACCCCTTTTCGTACTAATTAATACAATATCACTTGTAGGATATGCATTTGAAGTAGACATTATGAATACCCGCCCGGGATGTAATGGCGTGATCACTGGACACTTGATTATCAATCACTCGTAGTCGCTTGTAATCGCAATAAATACTAGATAAAACGAGTATAATTATATGTATGACGAACAGATGACAAATCTATCAAATAAACATACATATTTTAAATAACACCTTTAAACTTTTGTCTATAGGTAATATACTAAAAAGTCTGTTTGAATTTTAGGATATTCTAGATGTCACGTGATGTCTAGCTGTGAAATGAGAAATGAAAGTCTTATTTGGTAACCAGTTGTAAACAAAGACATTTAATTCCTTTCCGACAACTAGTTGCAAAACTCCACTGTCATCTAAGTACGGTAGTTGTGGTTCAGGAATAGAATTTCTTTTTAGGCAACTAGTTGCGTAACAAGATTATTTCTTATTTTTCAACAACTGGTTGCGAAACTTAGTTGCCAAAACGGCCGGAGGGGAAACGTCAATTAATAAATACTGTAATTGATGAAAGCTCGCCAGTGTTCGGATATAGTCGCAAACAGCCAATTGTCTCCAAAGACCAATATGTGCAACATATATCACCGGGTATTCCGTACATCTGAACAGATCTTTTAAATCGACTTTTATGAACTCGACTATACTCGATAATACTATTGAAATAACAAAAATGAAACGCGAACAATTAATCAGGCACTTAGTTTAGGGCCCGAAACTACGAGCAAATAAAAAAAAAATGTAACCCTAAATAAAATTACTCTTCGTGAAAAAAAAGTAACAAACGCGTTCAAAACAGGTCCCGTTAATTACAGTTTTGTATAAAAGCAGCATACGTTTTGTTAATTATTCTATAGTTCATGCAGAGACAGAGTAGACTAATAGTATATCTATTTTAAACGAAACATTTTGCCACAATAGCTTATGCAAACCAGGACCTCATTTTCTGAAACAGGTTCCGCAGCGATTTACACAAGGTTAAACTCTTGCTTGTTTGCGTGATTCACTAAGAGGTCGTTTGAATTCCAGCCTCGTTTATATTATAAAAGGAAAGTCACATTCCATGGTTTTGTTCATAAGGCTGACAGTTTTCTTTTTTTCATTATGATTTAGCGTAAATAAGTATTTTGTCGCGCGCTGCACGTTTTAATAATTTGTGACTATTAGACAATGTCGGTTATCAATAAGGGCCGCCTGTTGCTGACCGCTGTTCTAAAGTAACCACTTTACTTATTCATGCACAACTTAAATACACATATAATAGTAGGTAAGTTTAGTTTTAGTGAGCGTTGTTTACTTGATTAGAACAAGTAACTTCGCGCAGTTTGGGTTTAGCAGCCAAAGCAGCAAAAAAATTGTTTGACTAGAACAGATAATAGTATATCAATGCGAGGCACGCAAGGAGGCAATTGCAGTCTGAGTGATTAAATGGACGACATTGGTTGCCCGTTGAATTAATACGAATTATTATTTACTTAATACGAAATTTGCGATTGCCATTCCAGCACAGGCCAATGTAGTGATTATATCAAAAATTCGGAAATAAGACCAAATTGGAATCATAAACATAACTTTTTTTAAAATAAGAACCGCAAGAGTATTTTTCTTCCGATTTTGACATTTTATACGACTTGTGTTCTCTATATAACATAGCTATTTTACCTTTGAAAAAAATATTATAGGCGCTTTATTTTAGGAGCGTGGAGCGAGCCTGCAATGTTTTTAATTTTTATCTGACCTTTAACTGTAACGTTCACTTTTCTGGCCATTTGAGATGTACATGTAGAAAAGTTAAAATACAGTACCTATCCAACAGCTCTGCACTTTATAATATACCTCTTGCTTACCTTAAATCATTCTTGAGAAGGAATGTTCAACATACCACTAGAGCTGAAGGCGTCATTAAGAGGGAACGTGTTGGTATTTATGAATGGCGGGCTGGAAATTGTGGGGCTGCTATTTCAATACCGCTTTCCTATCCGAATGGCATCTTAACTCTAGGCAACTTTACCTACACTATACTTGCTTATATTATATATATAATATATATATATATATATATATATATGGTTTACTATTAAGCGAAGTATGAATTTTCAGTATGGCGATTGTTTGTACATTATATTTCGTGAATTATGCCACAACAATAATGAAATAATTTAAAATTTGTTGAATTGAAATGCGTAGGTATTACAATGTATTGAAATTGGTTAGAAAGTAAGTTACATAATTACTAATATGTTAGAGAGTTCCACAGCCAAAAACGTAACCTGTATAGTAGTTCATAGTTTTGTCATAGTCTTTCTGCCCTTATGTCATTATATGTGAAATGTAGGATTATAATGCCATTTATGTGTGTTTTTACAAGCTTTTATTTGACTTCCCCTGTTAGTTAGTATGTGTGGGACAAATCTTGCAACTGAATTTGAGACCAGTTATCCCCAACCAATTGAGCTGAAATTTGGTATACTTATGTAAGTACGATGACATTGCAAATTTCGAAATTATTTTATATATAAAGAATATAATATAGTTTTAACCAAGATTGCTGAATAAACATTTATTCATATATATGAATAAACATTGATGAGCACGTATACCCTCAAATAACATTTATCAGCATGACCCTTGGCACAAGTGCATTTTAGAATAAAAGCTTGTTTTTAAAAAAGTTTTTTTTTATTAAAATTTTATATTTATATACAACGTCTGTGGTAAACTGTATACAAGCACAAGCACCTTGCTGGTCAGCGGTTACCGCAGCCTATACTTTGATTTTCAATGTTTCACTACTGGTTTTAAGTATATCGTCTTGTTCAATGAAGTCTAAATATGGACAACACATATCGTTTCTAGAAAATTACATCACATCTGTATTGCCCGTGGACTGTGTCATGGTTTCACGGTACCTATTTTTAATATAATGAACACCAAATATACACAGCATATTGTCCTTGTCATTGATTTGTGGATAGTTATGTGTCATGGCCATGAAATAATGAATGGAGAATAGGTTTCATGAATTGAATTAAGATGTTTTTTCCTTGTATTCATTTAAACTTGCACGATTTTCACAGTATTAGTTATACTTATACACGATTGGGTCCCGTTTACTAATAAAAATGTATTTTTATGATAGCATATATAGATAGATATACTAGTCATCCTGTGCCATGTTTTTTATACATTATTAAGAAATGCTTAAGTTAAAAGTATATAACGGGTCGTATATACCTAATGCATAGTATGTTACCGATGAGGAACACCCACTACAGTAACTAAACAATACCAAATGTGATAATCCATATTGAAAGGTACCTTATGGCGGCCGGCACTTACGCCTTTATTGCCGCTGTTCCAATACAATAGTGAATAGGTGTAACGTAAGCGCCTGCCGCCATAAGGTCCCTTTCGATGTGGATTATCACAAATATTTGTTTCAGAGTTTGAACAAACAAATCAATTATCATGAGTTAAAATCGCAACAAATGGCGCTACAATTGAATTTGGTAGCAAACTTCTGTAATTACTCCATCGAGTTTTATGAAATTAAACTTTTGATCGTATTGCATTAATCCTGAAATATTACTTACCTAATTATTACCCTTTCTTAGAAATTCATAAAGGTATTTCATCAGTGTAATTTTTTGCAGTCCACCGTCATTGTTAATTTAATTAGTATTAATTCCATTACGCTTTGGGTTCGCCATCGCCCTAAATCTTTTTTTTAATGATTAGGCTCGTCGTTATTTAGTGACACCTTTTACCTTTAGAATACAACATACGAGTAAGGGTGCGTCCACACAAAAATAGGCTTCATGTGACTAAACAGCGTGGGTAACAAATGTACGGATTTGATGCGGTCAATTTATATACATAATGTATATTGCCGCATTGTTGTATTTGTGACATATGTCCATCCATCCAACATATAACGGAATTCATTTCTCTTATGGAAGTGCATGCACAATTTAACGTCGCCTTTATAATGCCGATTACACAATCTCTATCCCTTTTCTTGCGCAGCGAATGTGTAAAAACTACCATAGCCTATATGTATATATATATACCTATATATACCTATATGTATTAGAAATGAACTGGTTAAAATACTATAAATAACAAACAACCAGATGTCACAATAGACTAACCATAAGAACAAATGTGTAGTTAATTCAAAGTTCGCGGGGTCAATGGCTTACATGTAGCCGACTGATTCTTCTTGCTTAGTCGGGAGCTAATAACCGTGCGGTAATCGCTCGTGTACGGCAATCAACTACTAGGGGCACCGTTACACTGAACAAATTATACATACATATGGACATGTTCTCTGAATAATATTCGGTAAAGTAAGATACTTATGTAAAGACTAAAGAGGTCGTTTTATGGTAGCGTCCTGTAATCAAGACAACTGACTCTTTGTGTCAAATACTATCCGAAACCCGCCCCGCAAACAGAGATTAAGAACAAGGGTTACTTAATAAAACTACGTATTGCCCTTGGTATTGTATCATTCGGGTATGCTTGTTGTAATGTAAAGATAGAAGTGCCGTTCTGTGTCAATCAACCGGTACCTACTCGTACTTTTACTAAGAATTAGAAATTAGTAGAAGGCCAAGAAATTACTACAATGATTATATCATTTCGAGGCCAAATCAGCGAGGAATAAGATTCTACCATATTATAACACGTTCTGATCTCCGAAAAGCTTACATGTAACAATGTTTATCCCATAATACTTTTGGTAAAGGCATAAAACGAAACGATAGAAAGAAAAGGTATACTTTTTACTTACTGTACAAGAGAAAAAAGAGGGTGCCTGTTTTTTATCACGCTTACTGATGAATGTTGGGACCGAGTTTTAAATGGTATTAAAATATTGTCAAAAGATAAGCCGCGTTGTAACATGAAAGTTTTACTTCACAGTGTTTTTTTTGTTCTAATTCTGTAATAAAAATGGGAACTGCTTACATTTCTTTCTCGAGTAGGTATTATCTTAAAGGAACGACCTTGATATTCAGATTTAAACACATTAGGGTGAAATGCAAAAAAAAATACATTCCAAAAAATAAAATGTCCTCCTAATTACAAAATCTGTAAAAAAATAAGTATTAGATTAGCATATTTTTCATTTTTGTTTTCACGTTGTCCAACTTATAGTTTTCTAGTATTCATAAAGTTTTATAGTACAAAGTACAAAATACATTTATAAAAAATCTCATTTTCGAAATAAAGCGTATTTCTGCATCCATTCAAATGTCATATGTCCTTTGTGTAACAGAGGGTATTCAAAAAATCTTAACTGATTAAAACAGCCCGGGCCAAGAAATTTATCTAGGGTCCTATTAAGTACAACGTGAAATATCTAGTTTGTCAGGTATTTAGACCGAATATACTATATCAAAATCTTTTTTCAAAGTTCGGGGAAAGATTTCATTCCTTTGTATTACGTCAGCTGTGTAACTCTATATTTTGCGTTTTAACGTTGTTTAAGTTATCCAAGTTTTATCTCTATTAGTGTTTGTGTAGTGGTATGATAAAGGGTGACAGAGCGTTTTTTCGCAAATATAGGTCAATTTTTTGTTATGTCTAAAATACGTAATCTTATTGTTTAATTATTGCTTTTTTTACGTAGTTGGATGGTGGAATTAATGGGTAAACGACTTGGCATATACGAATGCTAGAATTTCTTACAGTATTTTTTTTAATGCTAATTGACAAGTTTTTTTTTACCTCAATTTTGCATCCTTTGTGTTACGTTGTGTGACCTTACACAATTCTTTTCCCATACAAATTAGCTTTCAATTGCTTCCTTTGTTTAACGTTTTTGTGAATATTCCTATTGCGTTACTTTTTTTTTTGCTATTATTAAAACGTTCAGATGAGAGTGTACGAGTAAATAATTAATATTAAACATTATATTCAAATGATGTGGTACTGTTAACTTTTATAAAGTATATATTTTTCAATTGTTCTCGATGTCGTGTCTTAGAGACTTGAGATAAATGCAAATTGTTATAAAAATACGTCATCACACCGTCACTAGTAGACTTCTAGTACATACTTGGGTAGGTAGTTTATTCATAAACGTTCACCAAACCAATTGTTTCGAGCGTGGGATACGAAATAGAGTTAAACACGTGTTTAACACGACTTTGGGTTTATTTAGCGACTTGATACACTGAGTAGAATTCACTGAATCCACACGTACTAAGTACACTTGCGTACACGTACTGACTCAACTTACACAAGTCCACTGAGTCTGCGTCTACTAGTACTGGCACAGTTAATCTACACTGATACTTGCACTATCACTTAACTTATCACCACTTGTTTTCACTGTTTTATTTCGTAGTTCTCACTTCGATAATTTCACTCTTTCCCATCCACTCCGATACTGCCCTGTACCGGGAACTTGGTTCCCCTTTACCCCTTTTCGAACATTCTAAACGATAATTTTCATATTTGTTTATTCTGAGTAGCGTACGCACATCCAGAAACTTGTGCGCCTTAATGACGATTCTCGAATTTTCCAAGCCCATATGTAGCCCTGCAAATATGTGTTAAGTGCAAAAAAGTAATTTCTAGAAAACTTAATTTTAAAGTTTGAATGTTTGTTATTACATGAAATCGAAAGATGGTGTGGCGTGGTGAATTCATATTTTTTATTATTTAAGGCTTAATGATACAAAGAATGCTGGGTTTTATAAATAAAAATTATATCGTTTAAGACTTAATAATTCAAAAATGTTGGGTTCATTAAATTAAACATAAAAATACAATTGAAATAAATAATATAAATAATTGCTCGAATTTACGAAAATTAAAAGGTTTTACCTGTGCATATATGCATTATGTTCACAATCCGGGCAAATTGTAGGACAATCCAGACAAAAAAATCCGATTTGTCCTATGGCATTGTTGTTGTACATCCTTCATGTTGTAAATTAGCGTGCGACATGTGGAAATGTGGCCTATTTGCATAATAGATGTTTGATTTGATGAAACTATGTGGAATATTGAACAATTTACACATAAAGAAGACTTGTGAATGTATGTATAGTGCATTTCAATTAATCCGTGACGTACAATCGGTGAAGTACGCAAGCGCAATGGTTGCGTTCAGTATAATTTAAGGCCGTGCCGGACGGCAGGGAATTTAGTCCACAAATGGGCTCGCCGGAAGACCAGCGCTGGCTCCTGAGTCAGTGTTATGGGACTATATCCTGACAATCTGCTTAGTGTAATATAGTGTTGTTTAAGCTTGAATAGTTTTAAATTTATTATGTCTCTTGTATTTGTCCAAATTACTTTGTCACGAATAAATTATTTTCTTCTTTCTGTCTTTTTAGTGTTCGCGCATGCTGGAGTGCATGCCATTTTTGTGATGCCTGTATCGAACTTATCGGCCCACCACATTGACGGCCACCTCCTTGGCATCCAGATAACGCTGATTAATGGCATTTGTTTTAGACAAATTAATGGCCGTATTCAAATGATTTGATTGACGTTGACAGTAACTAATTCGAGATGTCTAAATTTTGTGTAATGATTCCCTCGTGTAACCGAATACTGTGTTATATATTCATTCTAACTGAGTTTTGTTTGGGGTTTCCCAAAGTTATATGATCCCAATAACCAGGCAGTTTTGTTTAACGACTTCTGGTAGGATTTTTTGTGAAACATGTCTGCATTACAAATCAATTAATGTAATTACTTAAGAGATGACAACCAATTATAAAGACATACAGACGAAATATCGTAAGTACTTATTTATCAGTTCTGGAGAATAGACCCGATATTTATTTAGAACATGGTATGATCTGATCCCTTCAATCGGTTCGTCAAACCCGTCGTCTACCAGTCGGTCTCTGGGCTGATTACAAAAGAATGCTATTGTTCAGTTTTTTCGCCGGGAGACGACGGCTTAATTAGGATCGTGTTATATAATAAGGACGCATAGTGAAGCGAGGCTAGACAGTTGTGAATATCATAGTATTTAACAATTTGTCATTGGTATTAAATATTCGCGTGTATTTTTTACTGATGACACCGGGTAAAGCTTTAGCTAATGGAACTAATTGTAAAAATTTGACTAATTTGATTTATCGTGACTAAGATAAAGTTGGTTTTCGCAAGCTTTAGTTTTTATTTTTATAATACCAATACATTATGCCTTTCGCTTTTACTTGAATAAAACATTGTGATGAGATATTATTTTCGCACATTTAGTTCGAGTCTGTGACTCTTGAGCTGTGAACCTCGCGTGTTTTTGTTTGAATCCCCAGAAACTCACTGACAACAATTCGATATAATTATCGACCCCGCTCACAAAATTTCACGATAGTCCGACAGACCGACGAGAAATGTGACCTACTAGATGAGAACAAACCGAAATCCGACCACAAAAAAATTATAAAACCATTGAACGAAAATTTGGTTTTGTTCATTTACAAAAACTAGCTCGTCAAAAAAATCTACATTCTTAATTATCGAACCTGCTTACAAAATTCCACTAGAATCGTTTGAGAAATGCGAGCTGTAGAGAAGAACAACCGGAAATCCGGACATGCGAAAGCATTTTTGTCGAAGCTGGAGCAGAGACCTCCGTTTCACTCGGTCAATAAGAACTCAGTGTTGAGATCGTATTTTCATAGCCATTCCGATAGGCGTCATCGTTTCCCGATCACCGCTAGACGTGACTTGTACCAAGGCAAGGGAAATTTGAGAACTATCTCACCAAGAACGCTCCGGCGAACAGCGTCTAGCTTAGCACGATGTAGCTTGAGTCGATTGTAATCGATGACAAGAGACAACTCTAATTTATAGATGCTTAATAAGTCCTTCTTTTATAACATGCGCGCAATTTTGCTGGCATTTCCTACGGCTACTAGTTAAGAGGACTTATAAGTTTTAAAATGTTTTGGTTTCAAATTATGACAAAAGTATTGATAATACCAATAAAGTTATTAAAGGCTACGATAATTTTATTAAAGTGTTAGATAGTAACATAGCCATTTTTTGATATTATTGTGTATAGTAGAATTTAAGCGAAAAAAACAAATTTGTTGCTTGAAAATGGTCGATTTGGAGTGATATTTGAAACAATATTTCTTAATGAAAAATCTAAAAAACACATTTAAAATTTATGGCATAATGTCGCAATAGTCCTGTTCTAGATAGTAACATTGAGAAAATGTCTAGTTGCCTGTCAATTCAAACAGAAAATGGCGTAAATAGATGAGAGTTTTTAACTGATAAGGACCCTTAAGCCAACCGTCGGCCACCGTTCTCGAGTGGCTACGCCTGACTTTTCTGCAACGTAATTTTCAATCATGCCTAAGGCAAAAATACTTTCGAGTAATCAGTTCTACCATATAAATTATTCACTCACTCCTGGAAACTGGGAATTATATCGAACTCTACTACTCACTCCCGGTACACGTAAATGTTCTAAACTTCCGCATTGTGGACGAAAATATCATCACAATTTAGCTCAGTGCACTATTAACGACCGTTATGGAGTCAGGTCCGAAAACAAATTCAGTATTCGGTTTATGCATATTTGGTGTTGAGCAAAGAATGTGCGAATTGAAATCGATATTAGGCTTGCTTGATATGGAATGGTGATACAATGCCCCTAAGAAATTTCCCTCGAATAAGGAGATACATATATCTTTTATTTGTAAAAAAATTCAAGTGTTGATAACTATTACTTTTTAACAACACGAATATGATATGCTTTTCTCACTTACTCATGAAATCTCTAGTTCTAAAATGAATCAAGGCATATTAGCAAGATCAGATGTATATTAGTAAGTGTAAGTACCCTGTGATCTTAAGAGTTATCAGTTATTCATGGGTTTGTCTTTTTTTATTAAACTACATTATTTCATTAGGTCATCCTTTATCCATTATTTTAGGTGCTAACGCACAAACATAAAATGATGCCGCCAAATCAGTGTCACAATCTGGGATGGGACGAATCTTTTCAGTCTCATCCCAGATTGTGACGCTGATTTGGCGGCATCATTTTATGTTTGTGCGTTAGCACATTGATTTGCTAGCTTTATTATACGATAGACGCTTGCAGAATAAATGAATGGTTGCGTATTTAATATTTAGAAGCAATCTGTATGCGAGAGGCATATCTATCTGTCTTGGCTCGTGAGATTTCATTGAAGAGCCGCGATTCATGACTGTGCAAGTATACCTACACATAATCTAGTTTTGGCAAAAAAAATAAAAATTACTTGCTGGAAGATTCTGGTAAATATTATTAATATAAGTTTTCATGCCAAAATAAAAGACTTCGCACCCGGACTAGAATAGTGTTGTAAGAGCTCTCGGACTGTAACTAAAGAGAACATATACCCTACCCCAGGAATCATTGAGTCGAAATGCTGTTCTGATTCTGGAAAGAAATAAACTATTTATGGTATATATGTAAGTGTAACTCACTCTTGCACATTAGGTTGCGCGTGAATCGAACGAGAAGCCTGTGACCAATTCTATACAAAAAATCCACGTACACGTAATATGACTTCAGCAGTTTGTACGAGAATGTTCCCTCTACCGATTGAATATTCCGTCTACAACTGAAAGCATCGGTACATAGAGATCTATCTCTATCAAGGATTGCGTAAATACTTACTTTGTGGTATTTACGTAAGATGTTTAGTTATTTCGGCATGTGGCATGTTATGTATAATTGCACATTGCAACAAAAGTCTACCAGTAAAAAGTGGTTGTCCGACATGTGTTTCACATTGTTGCGGTCTGAAAAGATTCCATTACAACACTGAGCTATTGACTATATTCACGGTATTCACGCTCACTCGCTGTCCAATTTCACTCACATGTACCTTCTTATTTATACTCTACTCGTACGTCGAAATCTGAGTCAGGTTTTAACCGTAGGTAGATGCATTGTTCGGTGCTATGAAAAAATTTCGGTCAGATTTTATTTAATAAAATCAAATGTATAATGACCTCAATGGAGGTCACAAATTCACTGTGTCTATGTGATCCCTTTTTTAGGGTTCCGTAGCCAAAGCGTCCAAACGGAACCCTATTGCTGTCACTGACGCGTCCGTCCGTCCGTCCTTCTTCTGTCATACAGGTTTTACAGCCAAACGGTGACAGTATTAAAATTTTCACAGTATTAGCATGTTTTTGACCCAAAGCCATACAAATTGTCATAACTTACTTTTACACGTTTTTAAGGGGGCCTCTCATACAATTTTGGGGTATGGTTGTTTAGAGCTCACCAAACGATAACTTTTCAGGACTTTTAAAGAAATCATATTATAGTTAGAACTTCATTGTACGAATTGTAGGACTAATTAATTCCAGAAAAAGATATGAGGAAAAATAGGCGAAAGAAGGCGGTAGTAGTGTCTTAATAATTGCACAATGAATCCAATCAAATGGAGTCCCAAAGTGAATAAATATGCTAGCAATACTCCAACTGGCGATGGCATTTAAGAAATCTGGCTAATAAAGTCTATCATTTAGTGGGTGCTAATAATTTAAGTTATTAAATGTGTATAATAAACCGCAGTGTTCACTTGATTAACTTTATTGTATTATTTCCGCCTACGTGGCCGGTACCTCATTTGCAGTGTGCTTATTGCCATTATTAAATACTTTACAATTTAGAAGAAATGAACCATATCAAATCGATGACATAGTAGTTCATGAGAGACAGCATCGGATATCAGGGAGAGTCGCACCATAGGGTTTTGGTACCGAACCCGAAAAAAGTTTATCGTGTGAATAGATTATTATGAGTCCTGCTCGTAGTTTGTTATTAGTCAACCCATTCCCAAACCAAAGCAAGCTTGTACGCGGGACAAGCTTACATTGAGCATGATACAAAAAATGAAATTGTCAATGGGTGTCAAAGTCATTCCAAGTCTAATTCACGTCGTGCATCAAAAATAGTCCATTTTACCTTTACTATTTCAACAATTCTTTAAAATAGTTCTTCTCTTCAAATACAAAACATTACCTTATATTCGTAAAAATACTTTATTATCTGTATAATCCAGATGGAAGCCCATCATAACAAGCCGCCATTTTAAATCGTTATGAAGCAGCACGTGGCTTATATTGCTTGTCAAAAACAGTCGTAAAACGTATTACAGAACAGATAAATGTTAATGATGGCGTTTTATTTCCAACTACAAATTATTTATAATGTTTATTCTGTTCCTATAATAGCACCTTCTATTTCTTCCATAGTAGGCTGGGCTTGTATCCAACGTGCCGTCTATATAAGGCTTTATTTATTATAGAAGAAAATACAATGGTGGTCGAATTTTGTGCAGTTTACGTCTTTGTACTTTATACTCGAGATCCGAAATGTGACGTTTGCCATCTCCTAGTGTCAGTTCAGTCAAAAGGAATTGCGGCCCAGGTTATTTTCAAAGGAAACAATAAAAATATCTATGCCACTTCTGTCGAAAAAAAAAAAGTAGTTTTCTTGCGAGCCTATTAAATTGTACGAAGAACTTCTAAATGCTTGAACAAATTGATTAATACTGAATGATATACAGTCCTCAAACAATAGTAATTTAGAATGTTTCGATACGCAAAAGCCTGAGTAGCAGGCTACCTGCACGAACTCGCGGACGTTCGTCCACCTCGTAATTAAGAGTCCTTATCAGGTAAAAACCGCTCATATATTAAGTCATTATTTTCTGTTTGAATTGACACGTATTTTGAAATTTTCTCAGTGTTACTATTTAGGATAGGACTATTGCGATCTGATATTATACATTTTAAATGCATTGTTTCGATTTTCCATTAAGAAATATCGTTTCAACCATCACTCCAAATCGGCAATTTCCAGCAAGCTAAAAACTGATTTTTTTTTTCGCTTATATTCTATTACAAGCAATAAAATAAAAAATGGCTCTGTTACTATCTAAAACTTCAATAAAATCATCGTATCCCTTAATCACTTAATTGGTATTATCAATACTTTTGTCATAATTTGACATCAAATCATTTTAAAATTTGTAAGGCCTCTAAGTACTACGAGCGTTAATATTACGGGTGCATCATTGCGTTCGAAAAGCATCATGGCGTAGGTGTTAGATCGAGACAGATATATATCACAGGTGAAACGCCCCGTAGGCTCGTGCTGTATCTGTAACTGTATTCTTACTTATTCTGTACTTCTGTGGCATAGTGGTCAAAGCCTGTCAAATACAGACAATACAAAATACAACAGAAAAAATGCTAAACCCCGTTTTGGTGTTGCCTTACAAATGCACCATACAGGATCTAAGTATCTTTAAATTATGCTTATCCTTATCCTTATCGACCTGAACATTGGTTTAAAGATAAATTGAATATTCACCAAAATACATTAAGTACCTAAAGTGTGAGGTATAGTAATTTGCTATACTAGTACACACTAAGTAAAGTGTTCCATCGATTTTGCTCTTAAGCGGGAGCTTGAGTGGCAGGATAGTGTTACATGGTGCTTAAACCACTCAAAGATAATTAATTTTGCAAAATATATAAGTAAATATGCGTCATCTGTTATCTGTCAGATTATTGTTGTTAAAATTAAAAGGTGACACTCGTGACTCGCTTCATATTCATAAAACTTCTCTGAACTAAATATTGAGACAGCGATAAACGAATTTTATCGACATGAAGCGACAATAAACTTATTGTATATATGAATTACATTTAAAAATTGTTTTTATCATTATCCGTATAGCCTTCGTCAGATCGAGCCCGGAAGAAAAACAATGGATGTTTCAGAACCCGTGAGTTTGCATTTCTGCTAAAAAAATGTAAAGTTTGTACAAAACGAGTTCTTTTGTTTGTTTCAATAATTTAACAATAAATAATCTAAATAAGTACTTTATATCATACACATGAAAACTGTTATCAATAGTCATGGTAAAGTCTTATTTGGACAAAAATTGTATAAATAATTTCAGTTTCAATTTATGATTTAAAATACCTACCCTGATTGACGTTAAAACTTCCGCGTTTTCATGTCACACGTTTACGCAATCTACACTAACGTAATCGGGACATACTAACATAAAACAGTTTAACGTGTCTTAGACAAGATTAAAGGACAATGTAATGACGAGTAAAGTGTAGCACACCAGATTAACGCATGTTCCTATAAGAATTTCATGAACCGTCGGAGGGTACTGCGGGAGTTTTAAGTACTATACCCCACTATTTTATGAAGATTGTTTGAGTTGAGTGGGGCTTCCGTCCGCGTTATAAACTCCGTCCTTATACGGATTACAAGAAGCTTTGTAAGCAAATTGTTGCTCCAAGCCAAGCAAACTAGCAGGTGCACATCCGGCGATTAATTCTGAACTATAAGCATGTCGTAATAAAATACAACTTTATATGCGACCCCAAACACTCGATCGTAATTTTTAGGGTTCCGTAGCCAAAATGGCAAAAACGGAACCCTTATAGATTCATGTCTGTCCGTCCGTCTGTCCGTCCGTCCGTCCGTCCATCCGTCCGTCCGTCCGTCCGTCCGTCCGTATGTCACAGCCGATTTACTCGGAGACTATAAGCACTACAAATATGAAATTTGGTAGGAACGTGTATTCTATGATCCGCTACATAAAAGTGATGTGAAATTACAAAAAAAAATATTAAATTAGGGGGCAAAAAATTTAAACGCATATAGTCGTGTGGGGTACCAATGGATAGGCCTTTAAAAATGATATGGAGAATGATTCTAAAAAACTTGTCCATTTAAGTCAACCGTTGGTGAGATATTAGCTGTCAGTCATAGAAAGTGTGTCCCCCCCCCCCCTCTAATTTCCAAACTATAAAGTTTAAAATGCTAAAAATATTGAGGTGGTGTGCATTAGTAAATACTTTCAAAGATTTTTGGTTTGAATAATATAGGCTTTACGGTTTTTGAGTTTTCGCTTAGAAACTGCCTTGCCCAAACAAAGTCGTAAGTGCCGTGAGTTCCCTATGAAGATACGACTTTTTTAGATTCAATGTATTGGATAATGATTTTAAATGTGGACTAGTAGGTGTTGGTACGGTACCCTTCATTGTGCGTGGTCCGACACGCACTTGGCTGGTTTTTTGTGTTAATCCAAGAGGTGGTGATCCAATTAAGTAGGGGTAGGTAAGTCGATTTCTTAGTTACGCCGTTTTTACTTTTTGTGTAAGTCTCTGAGGTTTATCGTTTCAAACGAGTGCTTTTATCTAAATAAAAAACCGCTCAAGTGCGAGTCGGACTCGCGCACCGAGGGTTCCGCATACAGATGTGTACCGGTTCCATAGGCGACTTTTGTTACAAATTTGAGTGACTAAATAACTTAGTATGTATGGTGGTTTTTCAAGGATAATTCTTTATCACGTAAACGGTTTTCAATTTTTTTTTCTTAATTTGAAATAAGGTACTTTCAGCATAATCTCGAAGGTATTTATAAAACAAAAATACATTGAAAGGTGATTAAATTACAAACTTAGTATAGAAATGTTATTTGACAATAAAAAAAAGAAAAACTAGATAGAGCTACAGTTATATTTTCAAATCGATAGCATAAGTAGTTCTTGAGATATTTAGCGATGTGATAGACAGACAGACAGACAAAGTGAAACCATAAGGGTTCCTTTTTTACCATTTTGGTACGGAACCCTAAAAATCATTGGGAGTGATAACGCGCATGATGATGGGTTATGTCCACATTGAAACCAGTATTTTATATTGTAAATTAAAAAGGTCGTATTTTCATAGAAAACTCGCGGCTCTTTAGATTGCGTGGTACGTCCTGTTTTGCCCAAGCAAGGTAGTTTTTCAGCGATAACTCAAAACCGTAGTTTTCGTAGAAATAATTTAGTAAGTTATTGCCCCTTCCGCAACAGAACTCCAGCTAATGCTCGAAGACCTAAGCTTGGCAAGCCTTCAAGTTGGACTCAGAATGAATCAGTCAAAAACTCAGGTGATGACAAACAGTACAAAAAGTAGGTTGGAGGTAGATGTGTAAATCATACACTAATGTCGACGAGTACTTAGGCCAGCTAGCCTCTTTCAGCAAAAGGCAAGACAAGGAAATCGAATGCCGTAACGGGAACGCCTGGAAGAGCTACTGGTCCATGAAGGGCAACTATCCACTGTCATGAAAGCGAAAGCTCGTCGATATATGTATATTGCCTGTCATTGCAACGTTCCACAAACATAGTCGTTGACTGAGATCCAGAAATCCAAATTGAAGACGCTCTATGGAGCTTAGTATTTTAGGTGTTAAAAGGACGGATCGGGTCCGAATCATCCGTCTCAAGTGGTACTGGACGGACCACGTCTGTCGCATGCATGCGGATTCCGGATAGTTGGACTAATGTAGCTACCAAGTGGGTATCACGCGACGGGCAACGCAAATCGGGGCAGGCCCAGACGGAGATGGCGGGACAACCTGGATGTATTTGTCGTAAATTGAGAGAAAGAAGCGCTGAATAGGGACGCCTGGACAACATTGGGAGAGACCTTTGCCCAGCAGTGGGCCACATATTAGGCTATATAAAAAGAAAAGAAAAAGTTGTTCATGTTTTTGATATATTTTTTAATTCGAGACAGAAACGGTTCGAAGATTAGGGCGGGGGGCGGTTTGACACACGATTATTGTGTCGTTTGGAGCAATCGGGTGCTGTTTGTGGAGTACGGTTTGTTCATGCTTGCAAGGACATACTACTACGTTAATACTAGTGTCTTTTTATAGGGTATTGACGAGAGACATCATCCTGTATTAGTTTTTATTATTAGTGACTCTTAAAAGACCATATATATGGCACTCTAAGACAATGTACAGATGAAACATGCCTTAGAGATCTAAGGACGTTAGAATAGTAACTATTAATTGTAGTTGGACGCTCAGAGACCATGTATATCTCTGGGATATTATATTAATTTCATTGTACTGTTTGTGTAATCAGACTGAGACCTTATACATCTCTAACTATACTGATGTTGTAATAGATAACTTTGCAAGTTTATTTTCATTGCATTAAGTACATTAGTTTTCCTATATTTGTAAATTCAAAATTATTATTCTTTCTCAAACTGTAAATTAATATTTTAACATGAAAAGTTTATTATTATTTTATTATAGTCAGACTTTCTTAAATTGAAAATTAATATTTTGACATGTAAAAGTGCCCTGACCTATTTGTAGAATAAATGTTTAATTTTGATTTTGAATTATATCCGAATAAGCGAAGCGGCCTACATCGTTTCAAATTTTATTCCAACACACCATATAGTTTTTGGGTAAAATATATGATTTTCATATACGGGCAGATAGACAGACATACTTAACGAAACTATAAGGGTTCCGTTTTTGCCATTTTGGCTATGAAACACTAAAGGTGAATTACTTACTCTACTACAATAGATATGACTGAAATTCGTTTATGTTATATGCGGTTACCGCATTTCATATCATTCAATATTTCTGAGAAGTCGTTACCGAGGTCTAATTTAGAAGTAACTAATAGACGGGTATTAAAAAGGCCGTGTTCGTATCGTCCTTCCAATACCCCGTGAGATCATTGCAAGAACATGCGAGACTACATATTAATTACGCAACCATATATTTTATCCATGACTGTTACGATTCATAGTCCGTAAAATTAACATACATTTCATTCAGTAAAATATATTTCTTAAATTGCCGCGCATAAAACGATGGTTAGTCTTAATTTCAAATTATTTAGTTACAATACGGCTTCTACTTTACACAATACTGCTTTCAGTTATACTTAATACCGACTGAAATAAATAATTAAAGAAAAAATTAAATGTTGTCAATTGTGAGAGCAAAAAATAACATAAATTTCAGGGTTATAACTGGGACGCCGTCTTTTGACATGAATATTAATATCAGAAAAGGCTGATTGGTTTAAAAGTGCCTAAAATTCGGTCGTTCATAAAAGATCCATTAACAAGAATCGCATAACGCGATCGTGATTAAGGAAACAACAGCCAAAAAACTCTGATATAATTCTATACCCTGTAAAAAATCTCCAAGGTTCTTACGATACCTGTCAAGTCAATGAATACGTGTCGTGACTCGGAGTGTACCTGCAACAGGAAATAAGTATTAAAGTTGATTGATTTGATTCATTGCTTTTCTTGTACGCCACAAACAAAACATTCAATGTATTGATGGCAATTGCTAGACGCTGCACTTCCTAGTTATGTTTTTGTGGCACAGAAGCAAATGGATATCATTTCTTCTAATCTTACTTTTGTTAATGTGGCAGGTAGGTAAGTTGTAAGCAACGCAATAAAGTTAATTGCATGGCATCTAATATACAGGGTGTCCAGTAAATAATGGACAAGCTTCTAACCATTGATAAGAGTACCTGAGGCTGGTCCAGAAAATGGAGTTTCAGGTTTAGTAAAAGTTCCTTGGTTTTCGAGATAATCGAACTTTTCCATTTTCTTAATTATTGGTAGGTACCTTGTTTCACTTTAATGACCGTCGAGGTTTCCTAAACATTCTCCAATAGTGTTGCTTACAGACGGGTATTAAAGGTTTATGGTAGCCAGACGCCGGCATCGGGTATTTTATCTGAATTTTAAATTTTATAGCTTATAGCCTGCCTGATGATATGCAAACACCGTAGCCTATGGACGCTTGCTACTCCAGAAGATTTACAAGCGCGTTGCCTATTATTTTTTGACTTGAGGATTGTTGTGTTGACTGCTAGAGATAACTAAGGTCCTACATAACGTTACCTCTGTCATCAGTGTTCATACTGATGAACCTCAAGTGGACAATCTTCTAACCACTGGGTTAGAAGCTTGTCCATTATTTACTGGACACCCTATATATAGGTGAAGATAAAAAACTTCGATACAATGAAAATACAAAATTCAATGTGAAATCATAATGGTGCCACGTTCTATCGATGTTAAATTTGAAATACAGGAATGTACTACTTTGGGAAAACAAATAAATATGCTGATCATTAGTAAAGTTCTTAACATACTCATTGACTCAAAGTTAGAATATGTAACTAGTCGTATCTCGTTTGTCATTCATTCTACTTCAACAGTTTTCTTAACTGATTAGTTTTAATTTAGTTCCAGGTATTTGAACTTAGCGACATTGTAATTTTGGTCTAAATTTACCTCATCTTTTGTGTTACATCGTTAGTTTTATTTTTAAGAGCGCTTTAATAAAATGTAGTGGGTCCACTAGCGCCATTCGTAAATAATTGTAATTATTTAAATTTAACGATATATAACTAAAAAAGGGGGCCGCTACGTACTGTAGTTTGTATTTAAGTACTTTTTGAATCCATCAAACTAGTTTTTACGTTGCTGGATTCCTCAATCTATGCGCTCAAAATTAAAACGGCCGTTTTAACTTTGGACGCATAGATTGACGAATCCAGCAATAACTCTTGCGTTGTCATCGGATCTACCATTTCTACAATTTTATACTAAAAATTAAAAGAAGTTTCTAATAAATCACTTTTCTATATAACTCTGCAGGGGGTCAACATACATCTGACCAATCAATCCTGACCCAAGCACGTCCGTTTCCTTGTTATCCTCTCATTTTAATAGTTCCAGATATCTCCTGGAAATAGACCGTTAAGTCAACGAAAACAAAGAGGGTATAGGTTATAACTTTGAGTTTAATAGCCTCACGACTCCCTTTGCAGACGTCTTCCCGCTATTGAGCAATTTTCTGTCTGGAGAAAGATACAGAAGGTTTGCCAAGGGACTACCGTTTTAGCACGGCATTAACTTTTTAGATCGCTATTAGTCGGTATTATGGGGTGATTCGGTACAAAGTTCTTTTATTCGTTGATAACTGCTATTAGATACGCGTTATAAGTTTGATTGTGCATTTTTTACTATCGTGCAAATGGTAATTTGTTAACTGGATTCAATTATTTCTCTAAAAATGCTTTCGTGTTAAATGAATAACAATTGCTAATTACAAAGCTCCAGTAGTCCAGTTTAAGCTGCATTTATATGGAAGCCACAATTCAATATGATATATTATAGGTATATTGCATATAATTAAGTAAGGCTTCAGTCTTTAATAATTTTTAATATTAATTTTTCATTTTATATTCCTACACAACACAATATAAATTCATCATCTATTTTGTAATTAACAAGTTTTATCAACAAAACTAGTACCTAATATTTGTAAAATTACTGTTCGGACTCGGTCCGGATTCGGTATCACTTTGATTCGTATGTCAAGTGCAGCAAATCAAAACAAAAGAAACCATAACCAAACGAGAAGTGTCACATTTTTGTTTTCCCAGCAAATTCTTAAAAAATTATTACATTACTTATGTAATAGTATTTTATGCAACTGTTGTATAAGAACAGTTTAAAATTCTCGTAACGTCTTAACTTGCGATGCGAGCCTAGGCGCCCACGCCTCGCGCGTTTGAAGACTCTTCTTATACAACTGTTCCATAAAATACTGTTTAAAAAATTGCCCCTATTTTAATGATGAATAAGAAGAAAATCAAATAAAATTTATCAACTTATCGGAATAAAGCCCGTGCCAAATAAACTAATTAGCATACCTAACTCCAGATGACAACTGTTGATAAAACGGTGTGATTTATTAACTAAGTAGTTATCTTGGTGCCAAACAGTTCCATTGTCTGCTGTAATTTTCTCATCCTCAATTTATTGGCAATAATCCAAGAGCTGGGGTCACCGACATAGCCTTCAAAATTGCGAGACTTAAGTGGCAGTGGGCAGGGCACATTGCTCGCAGGACTGACGGTCGATGGGGCCAGAAACTGCTTGAGTGACGTCCACGCACCGGAAGACGAGCTGTCAGTAGGCCTCCGACAAGGTGGAGTGATGCCCTGGTGAAGGTCGCGGGAATCCGGTGGAAACGAACGGCACAGGACCGGTCTAAATGGCGAGCCTTGGGGGAGGCCTATGTTCAGCAGTGGACGTCTTTCGGCTGAAAGATGATGATGATGATGATGAATCCAAATAGTACACTACGTAAAAAACATACAGAACAGCAAAATATAGACATTATTGACCTCTTGTAAGGTCAACCATAATAAACCACCTTTTGGAAACTTTTTCTATAAGAATTGACTGTAGAATTAATTACCGAATGGTGCAAAAACAATGTTGAACAGCTAGCTAGACCACCTAAAAATAGCCAATTTAAAAATATAGATGCTTGAAAACATTCACCAATCTATATTAACAATTAAAATTGTGGCAACCATTGTAAACGTTACGAGTAACTCGGTTAAATAACACACAGGTTTTTAAAACTGTCAAGGCTGCATCTTCTCTGGTAGAAGCGAACGTCTCTAATGGATATCGATTTTGTTTCATATCATTATCATTCTAATTTTGAAACAAAGATAATTATATAAAAGTGAGTATACCTATGAGGCAAACCAAGATGGGGGACATTTGTTTTTCTTACAAATCTTTATGGGTGTCATTGTCGAGATTCCTCGAGGTGCCGATTACGACCATGACATGCATTTTCAAAATTCTTAAAAATCGATATGAGTGTCATCTTTGAGGTTCCTCGGGGTGCCGATTACGAAAATGACATGCATATTCAAATCCAAGGTGGCGGAAATTTATTTTTCTTAACAATCGATATGGGTGTCATCATTGTGGTTCCTCGGGGTACCGATTGCGAAAATGACATGCATTTTCAAATACAAGGTGGTGAACATTTACTTTTCTTAAAAATCGATACGGGTTTCGTCTTTGTGGTTCCTCGGGGCGCCGATTACGAAAATGTTTTTTCTTTTGAGTAATTCCTCACAAAAGATTAACAGGATCAGACAACTGACACATTGTTATCATCTAAAATTTACGCGGCCGTAGTCGCGGGCGGCCGCTAGTATATCAATACGCATACATATTGAACAATGTAGTCGTATTGTATTTTTGTAGTCGCCTAGTCGGTGCCATTTCATTAACTTTTGAGTAATAAGGTTGTTTACTCAAAATTTATTAGTACCCAAATTATTATCGAAAAAAAGACATAGAACTTTGTCAAATGGTGAAAATCTCTTTAAAATATCTCAAAAATAACGAAGCTATAACCGTTAGAATGATTTAATTAGAGAGAGAAAGCGCTACAAATCAGTGACGTCACTGACGTAAAGCGCCATAGTAAATGACGATCGTTCAATACACAGGTGCGAAAAAGGGACAGAACATGCCCCCACTTATAATTGTAAAGACTTATAATTATATAATTATTTATTCTTTTGAGTTATTTTTTTCGGCATTTGATTGAGAATTTGATGCTTTTGCGAGAAAGTTTGAAGTTATTGGTTTTTTTATTTGGTGTCAACATCCCTATTTCTTTGTATGACACCAACTTCAAAAATTACAATAGGTACCGACTACATTGTTTCATAAGAAGCGTATTAGTCTCATATTGAGATATTAGATGTTAGGTAATTATTTTAAACTCTCGCGTTTTGTACACATACTTAGACAAGATTTGTTTAAACGGGTCTATCGCGATATTTATGTATTTACCTTTTACACATAAATAAGCAGGGCATGAGGGGTGCTTACGTCACGTTTACGTTGATCCAGACCAATATGAAAATTACCGTATTTCGTTATATATTGGAAAACCGGTAGCTCGAGTTTGATTTCATCGTAAAATTTGAAATGAAATATTAATTCCAACGTGCAGGTATGTTACGACTGAGCTGCTATTTGGAAGTTTCTAGCTTAGTCACGTTTTGGATAAACCATCGGTCGTCAAATCGTTTTGAAGTTAGTCTCTTCCGGTTTTCCAGCAAAACGCGCGGAGTCTGGAACTCAACTGTAAACAAAGTAGTTGCCAAATCCCTCAAAATAACACATACATGATCTTTCTTCATTATAAATTCCCTTGTGAAGGTATTAATCGCTTTCATCGACAATTAAATTAATCATAGTTCATGCGCAGTCTAAAATGTGGGATACATGCTCTCTGCCGTTGGCTAAGAATGCTAAGATGTTAAAAGTTAAACAAATCAGCGAAATTGACGTAGATTCTATAGGATGCATGAAAATAATAATTAACCCAGACAAACAAGAAAACAGGCCACAAGCCTCCTTTCATTGTATGAATAGCATTAGAATAAATTTATCGTCAATGACGTCGAATAACAATAACAATAGTAAGTGATAAAATATAATACGAACGTTTTTTAAAAACTGATTTCGATGAAGTGTGGTCATCAAAACTAAAGATCAGTTTTGATGACCACACTTCATCGAAACGTTTAACTGAGAGGGTGAAAGAGTGGCGTGTGGCGCATGGGTATTAGAGTATTCGGTTCCCTAATAGTGCCTACTTGGAAGTTTCGCTAAGCAGCACTCACCGCTTATTTAGTACGACTACGATGTGAAGAGAGAGGTGTGTAATGTGATAAGAGGCTTCTATTTCAACCTACTAACTAGAGCCAACATAATTCGATGCTGGTACTTGTAAAGTTCGAATACTTTTGAGGATTAGGAACATAGCTCAAAGAGCCAAATTTTCTCAAGGGCGATAAATGACAAGCTCTATCTGCATTCATAAATTAATATGTAGATAAAACTAGCACTTTGAAGTTTGTTAAGTACCTAATAGATTTAAGTTTTATTTAGAATCAGAAGTATTTATTTGCTTAGATGTACAGTAGGGTGTTTCAGATTTGTATGGGAAAAAATATTGTGAACAATACAGTTGTTGAAACTGATTTTAAAATAAACTTTTATTAAACTTAAAATGCAACAGTGTTTACATGCATTCATAAAAAAATAACTAATCATTTGGCTACATAAGCTGCAACCTCTTATTTTGTTCTCTTAGTAACGCATTATCTGTGATGCTCGACGACTCTCAGCAAGAACTGTTTTTGCCCTTCATCTTTGACTGAGTCATTAAACTTTTTTATTAAAGCTATACCCCTCTCTGCTGTTAGGGCAACAATAATCGCTTACATCCTGAACACCAAGTAGTTCGAAGAAGGGTAGTAACAAATCACCAAGAGATTTTTCTTCCAATTTCAGACACTTACTATCCAACCTTTTCATTTCTTTTTTCTTTGCTGAACATAATTTTAAATTCTTGAACATCTTCTGTTTTTCATCTTCTGTGATACGTTCGTTCATCCAAAAAAGATAATCCCATGTTTATTTCTGACAAATACCAAAGATGTCCTTTGGCCGCCGCAAAGGCACTTTTTTACATTTTGACCAGGATAACTGTTTAAAAGCTGTAGCATATCCAAATCGTTCTTGGAAGCCCATCGACGTACCACTGCTTCATACCAGAATTGGATATATGTGATACAGACAAAAAATCCTACTTGTTTAATACCATTTAGCTTTTTTTTTGAAATACCTGGGACATTCATAAGCTGTCGGGTAAACAAGGCAACTTCCACACTTCTTGCAGTTTAATACTTGTACATTTAGCAGTTTCAGAAAGTGAATCTTTATTTTCTATGTGATGGTACAAAAAACCCAACAAAACTTGTTCCTAAGAAGGAAGTCGAGCGCCCAAAAAATTATCCCAAGGAACCTTGTCAAGTAACCAAATTCCACGTCTACTAGTCATTTTTAAATTAATAACTTGTTTCAATATAAAAACTACTAATTTAAATCACTTTAACACCACCACTACAAAATTTTACATAAGTTTTGTTTCTACCCTCTACTGCATCTATATTAGCTTCTTCTGACAAAAGTTGCCACAGAGCGCAATCTCTAAATTGTCCGATTTCCCTGATTTTATGTATATGGGCTCTGTTATAGGTTTAGAACAAAGAAGAAAAGCGAAGTCGAAAGATAAATCAAAAATTTGGAAAAATGAAACACTCTAATATACAGTTTCTTGAACAGATAAAGTTATTACTTAATAAGTCGTGAAGTGTATCTAGGCCGCGATTATTACGCGTATTGCGTTTATTACGTATTTAATGGACCGATCTATCTCGGGAATTTTTATATCATATGAAGCCTTCGATTTACTCAAGTTACCCACTACATCTACTTACTAGTCTTTTTTTAGTTGTTGTTCGAAAGTCAACTTTCTGTTTCCGTAAAAAACAGGTCACGAGCTAAACAGCATGATATTTTTGTGCCAGAAAGTATAAATTGTATTCCACGGGGAAATCACGGTTAACTCCGGAAAGATTTAAAAGCTTAATTTTAAGGAATTTTTAATGCAGGTTAATCCTGAAACGTATAATTATAATAGTTTACGAAGAACGAATGTATTATGTTCACATTTTGATTTTGCTTACTAATACAGGGAATGTACTGGAAAGAACGAGTTATTTTAAAGGCTACGAGTATACTCTCTGAACTAGGCAACAATATGAACATTTTTTCTAGTATATTATACATATTTTTTGCTTTTTAGTCCTAAAACACGACCTCTTCAAATTTTCTCTATTGAACAAAAGACCAATGCTCCTTTTTTTCGGTTAGTGCAAGTGCCCATATAAGTGCGTGTCTCTTACACGCGGGCGTAGTTTACACGAATCGAGGCACCTCCTTCATATAATAGATATCAAATTAGTAAATGTACCTAAAATATTTCTGCAATTCAAACAGTAGGCGCAATTAAAATAGCATACGTAGATACGTTATTATAATCTATTATCTTCTATCTTATATATCTATATTCTATATTATATTATATTATATTATATTATATGTATATAAATATATAAATAAATATATAAAAGAAGAAGTCCTGATTTACCATCAACGCACAGCCGAAACTACTGGAACTAGAAACTTCAAACTTGGTCCAGAGCTTACTTTTATGACGTATGTAAGGGATAAGACGGGATTTTTGGAAATTCCACCCCTAAGGGGATCAAATATGGGTGTAAAGTTTGTATGGGAGAATTTTTTTTTGAGCTGAAGACTTAAAAATTCGTAAAAAGGTTACGAACTTAAATCCAAAGAAAGAGTTTTCAGCGTTTTGCAAAATTATAACCCTAAGAGGGTAAAATAGGGGTGCAAAGTTTGTATGGGAGAAACTTCTGTTTTAGATTTAGAGACTTTTAAAACTTCGTAAATAGACTCTATGTTTAAATACAACAAAACATATTTCAGCGTTTTTCAAAATTGCTCCCCTAATGGGGTGAAAAGGGGATTTCAAGTTTACAAACGTACGTTTGTACGGAAAGCAAATCTTTTTTGAAGTGCGAGATTTAAAACTTCGAATACAGACTCTCTGTTTAGATACAACAAAACATGTTTCAGCGTTTTTCTAAATTGTTCCGCTAATGGGGTAAAAAGGGGTTCCAAGTTTGTGCGGGGAGCAAATCTTTACTTTTTGCAAAAATCGATATAGGTGTCATCTTCGAGGTTCCTCGGGGTGCCGATTACGAAAATGACATGCATTTTCAAATCCAAGATGGCGGAAATATATTTTTTCTTTTGAGTAATTTTTTAAAAAAGATTAATAGCAATCAGACATCTGACAGAAACAAATAAACGTCATTTATATCTTTGTTACCATCTAAAATCTACGCGGACGAAGTGGCGAGCGGCCGTTAGTAGACCATACTTAAATAATTTAAATTAAAAGCTGTTGATTGATTCGACAAGTGATTCCCTCATTTATGTTCAGCAGTGGAACATTTATATTGTGGACGGCATTGGAATAATGTATGTATATTAACCATAAAACACCCAATAGCGAGAATAAAACAAAGGTTGACTACATCTTTAAACTGCTAAGCTGTTTAAGTACGCTGTCGGGCCCCAGATTAAGATGGCTTAAGATAACTTAATTAAATAACCGGTCAAGTGATGTCGGCTTAAGATATCTCAGCAGTATAATTTGTTTCCGCTCCTTGTCGGATGAGGATCTCTCATCTAGTTGGATATCTATGCCTATGGCTGTATGTAGTAAACGAGAAGAGGAGATAAGCGTCCGGATGTAAACGAACACATTAATATGGCATATTTCGATGCTCTTTCCGCACAGCCTTAGGTAACAGGCATTTTGCATATCTACAAGACAATTTCATAACAATTATCGTTTTGGAAAGTCTCACTCAAAAGTGAACCATTTACTTTTCCTCAGTATTTGGATTTTTTGGGTTTTCCTGCTCAGAATCTCATAGTGCACAATTAATCATATACTTATATAAAAAATATCCTCAATTTTCCATACTAGGTTTAACAGTGGAAAAAAAATATTGGAATAAATATGGATTTAATTAATTATTATACATTACGTATTTAATTCACTCAGTAAATTGCAATCAAGTAATTCTAGTCGAAAAGCGATGTTCCCGTCCCGAGTGCCAACCTTAAAAAGTACCGCGCGCCGTTAGGTACTTCAGTTTTATACTTCGAATTGGCGCCCTCTGTCGACCGGAAACTGGAGTTCACCCGCAAGGCGTCGTCCCGCGCCGGATGTTGCCAACACTTATACCTCTTTCCAGCGGTCGCAACATTTTACAATTTCCATGGAAATCTGATGATGTGAATTTTTGCACCACGGGCGATTGTAAATTCCAAACTAAATCATAGCTCTCCTCCTTTGGCTTCGGTTTTCTCTCCACTGCAAAGTCGTTACTCAATCCTTACTAGCATGAATTCCTATAGAATTATTTATTGTTTGGTCTTTGAACACAGTTTAACAAATGCATCATTTAAGAATTAGGTAGTAGTTATGGACTTATTTGTTTTAAAGGCTAGCGCTCAAAGCAAATCAGTACAAAACACGGACTTGGTCGGACTAAACGTAAGGCCCGTCACATAATATATCAAAATATATAGTAAGATGCCTTGCTATAATATATATTATACGAGCTATGACGGGCTTTAAGCATTTAGTTAATACATTTTATATATTCATTCATTTAATAAAATTATTTCGCCTCATATAAGTTGTGAAGTCAAACATGAATAACAATTATGGTAGCAATTAACAACGTTCCGCCAAGCAGGAATTAACAAAATTAAGATACTTATGTCATATGCCGAGCAGTTTAATTCAATAATTATTTAAGCGTACAGTGGTTTACTATTTATAATTAGATCTCCGCATTTAGCGGCAGCCTTTGAAGCACTTTTATTAGGTGTACGAGTACGTAATGATTTACAGATGCCAACGTTCTTCTTAGTAGTTTGCCTTTGATTGATTACAAGTGTTGTTCTGGCGCTGGTAACCTACATTACGCCGCAAACACCAATACGAGTATGGCGTCGTATTAAGTGAGAAACTAGAAATGCGCTATTTAATTACTTTAACGATACCTATTAGACGTAACATACTGCATCGCATCTTTCTCATTGTGTAGGTATAAAAAGATTCATAATATTTGTACTCCTGATTAGGAAATAATTTTATTTAATTTATTTAGAGTCAGTTGCGTCATCATTTAAAAAAAACTCTTTTAATTAATCAGTATTTAATCTACGTTTTATCACGTTTAGTTGCAATGATTTGTAGATGAGGACATCAATAAGGATAGCATTGAGGAAAAAACAAACTTCTGAACTAGGTCAAAGTTCTCCTTGATAAATAGTTATTCAATACGATGCTATGTCAAGCTACGAGTATAGCGAGCTGTCATTAAATCCCTAATATGAAAATCCGGATAACTGAGTCCACTAAAAACGATATCTAAGGTGATTGTGGAGATATTATGAAGGATGCAGGTATCAAAGCTTTTAGTTTCGATTTTTAAAAAAATCAGCTTTAAAAAGTAACCAAAGAGACGAAACCAGAGAACTAGAGCTAATGATCGTTTCTTTTTCTTAACTATTACACTGTAATGGCGGAAAACTGATTTCTTTATTACGTATCCTGAATTACCCTGAATGATCCCTGTAAGGCGAATTTTTTTAACTAGTGGTACTTTTTAAAAATCGTACTTTTCTTTGCTTTATGAGTCTTGAAATACTTGGCTTTTTTGATAAAGGACTTAACAAAGAAAAATGAAACTTTTTTAAATAATTTACTGTCATTACTCATTCCAAGGAACTAAAGAAATATTTTTGCATTTTAGGATTCCGTACCTTAAAGAGAACCCTTACGAAGTGATCCTTCTTTTAAATTTATATCAACTCAGGCCTGCCATACCTCAGAGATGTAAAAAAACTTACGAGTTAACAGCTCAATCAGAGTTACGGCCCATAAACGGCAGAATTTTGCCGCATATTTTCCGGGATCAATGCTTACTTTCTACCACCGATGCCGGGGTGGTACTAATTAAACATGTATATGATGCCTGGGATGGGGCTCAAGATGCTATTGGAGTGTTCTGTGATCTATCAAAGGCATTTGATTGCGTTGATCACGAGAACTTGTTAAGACATTATGGGATAAAAAACGGTGCTCTTGACCTTGTTTCATCGTATTTGTCCAAGGGAACTCAACGAGTAGTCATTAATGTGACTCAATCTGCAGGGACAACTGTTGCGCTTGGAGTCCCTCAAGGCTCGATTCTGGGTCCACTTCCGTTCCATCAATGACTTACCAAACCTGTAGTTTACATCAATGACTTACCAAACTTAGTGCAACATAAACATGATATAGTGCTATTTGCAGATGATACGTCACTTATCTTCAAGATAGGACGGAAAGAGAAAAACTATGATGTTATTAATGAGGCACTAATTACTGTTGTAAACTGGTTTACAGTAAATAATTTATTCCTAAATTCCAAGAAAACAAAGTGCATCAAATTCACTTTACCAAATGTAAAGCAAATAAACTATTCTAAGATCAAACTAAAGGATGATGAACTGGAATTTGAAGACAACACAGTGTTCTTAGGCATTACCTTAGATTCAAAACTGCAATGGCATGCGCATATTGCCAGTCTGGCTGGCAAACTTAGTTCTGCGGCCTATGCAGTTAGACGTATTAGACAGTAAACTAACGTTGAAACGGCCAGGCTGGTGTATTATAGTTACTACAATAGTGTTATGTCCTACGGAATCTTGTTGTGGGGTAAAGCAGCTGACGTCCAGATCATCTTCGTGCTACAGAAACGAGCTGTATGCTCCATATACGAACTAAAAGCCAGAGAATCTCTGAGACATAAATTTAAAGAGGCAAACATTCTTACTGTAGCATGCCAATACATTCTTGAAAATATTATGCATGTGCGGAAAAAATTACAGGAATTCAAGCTTAACAGTGATATCCATGACTACAACACTAGAAGTAAACACAAGATGTGAAGGCCAGTCGTCTCCGAAAGGTTAGCACGTCGTTTGTGGGGAATTGTATACGATTTTATAATAAAATACCTATCGAAACAGTTAATTTGCCACCCAGTAAATTTAAGTCCCATATTAAAAGGTATATGCTAAGCCAGGCGTATTATACTGTCAACGATTTCTTAAATGACAAAAATGCTTTTAAGCCAGTGGTAGTTTAATCCTTAGTTTTAATATACCTATGTTTATCTTAGCATTTATCCTTGTATACTAGTTTCGTTACGTTTTATGTAACACGATGCTATTTCTCGCCTAACAGTCGCCTTAATCTTTGTTATCATCAATGTCCGCTAGCTTGAATATGTCATGCTCGCTTAAAGAGCTTTGCCTACGGTGGCGTTGTTGATCGGGTCGCCACCTTCCCTAACATATGGTCGAGGGAAGCGCTGGCTGAGATACGCGTCATACTCGTGATCGGGTGCTGTTTGTGGAGTCCGGTCTGTTCATGCTTGCAAGGACATAGTGACTACGTTAATACTAGTGTCTTTTTATAGAGGATTGACGAGAGACATCATCCTGTTCTCGACTCGTTTTTATTATCAGTGACTCTTAGAGACCATATACATCTCTAACAATATTAAATTAGTCTTAATCTTGACGCTCTGAGACCATGTACATCTCTAAGGACGTTAGAACTATTGTATTTGGACGCTCAGAGACCATGTGCATCTCTGGGAAATTGTATGAATTCATTATACTCTTTGTTTAATCAGACTGAGACCTTATACATCTCTAACTTTACTGATGTTGTAATATTCGTAATAGATAACTTTGCAAGTTTATTTTCACTGTCGTTATGACATTAATTTTGTTATACTTATCTGTAATCTCGAAATTATTATTCTTTCTTGAACTGTAAATTAATATTCTGACATGAAAAATGTATTCTTAGTCTTAAATTGTAAATTAATATTTTCACATGTAAAAGTGCCCTTGTGGCCTATTTGCAGAATAAATTTTTGAGTTTGAGTTTGAGCTTACAAGGTACTTCCCGTTGACCTAAGTAGAATCATGAAACTTGGAAATAAGAATTGTCTTAAATTACATGTAAAAATCATCAGCACACGTCGTCATGCTTTGAATTTGTAACTATATACATCTATATTACATAAAAATGCTGTTTAAACCTACCAGCGTAAAGGGACGCCGGTAAAAACTTCGTGACGGGAGTTCACAGTACACTAGATAGTTCATCCAACATATATAAATTTACAAAACGTTACAAATCATGCAAATACGGTAGGGGACCCTCGTGTGCTAGTCCAACTCACACTTGACAGGTTTTATTCGTTACAGTATTGTGTCGTATCATTAATTGTTTTAATGATCTCTTTGTCTACAGTCACAAAACGATATATTCTGAAAGTTGTGAAGAGTGGCTTTTTATATTTAAATGTCACTAATTACTCTGAGCTACCTAATAATACTATTATCAAGCTAAAATACTGTACTATTCGCGGATGATACCACGGTGGTGGTTAGCGCGTGTTCATTTGAGCAGCTCGGACAGAAAATTCATGACGGATGTGATCAACTGCATAAGGGGTTCTCTGCCAATAGTTTACTCCTAAATATCGATAAATCTAACGTCATGGTCTTCTCAGGCCGCAGAATTACTATTCCCCCGTGTGTAGCAAACAGCCCGATATCGATAAGCGAAGAATGTAAGTTCCTTGGTTTCACTCTGGACTCTAACCTTAACTGGAAGTGCCATGTAGACAAACTATGCGACAGAATGAGTAGCGCAGTCTTTGTTTTGCGTAAGCTTACGCAACTTAAGCATGTAACGACGCCTTGAAGCAGGTTTTGGTCATTTTCATTTCCTGATGTCGTATGGCATACTCATTTGGGGAAACTCAACGGATGCCAACAGAGTGCTGCTCATGCAGAAACGTGCCGTGCGTGCGATGATCGGGGCAAACTCGAGGATTTCGTGTAGAGGACGAGGAGGACATTTTTCAAATCATGGTATTATGACGCACTATTTTCAAAATTATAATTTTCGTAAGGAACAATATATCTAACTTTCATAAAGTAAATATTATTGGCAAAACAGTCCGCCACACTGGGCGTTTGAGAACAGTTCCCCGTCGCATTGCACTTGCAGGCAAGAACCCGCGTGTCATTGGACTTACCTACTACGCACGACTGCCTGCCGACCTCAGAGTGGCTACCGCGGACTGAAAACGAACGAAGTTCGAATATCTCCCTCTATGTCGCACTTGCTAATACATGCCACAGAGAGGGAGATGTTCGATCTTCGTTCGTTTTCGGTTCGCGGTAGCCCCTCAGACTAGAACCCTCTGAGGAAGTATTTCGACACCGCCTGAAATGCCTTTTATTGAAACATCTATTATATTCAGTTAAAGAGTATCTTGAACTTGACATGTAAATAATTATTATTCCTAAATTGTGTACCTATTGAATTTATTTTTATTCGTATTTGAAATGGACATTAATTATTAAATGACGATTCCTAGTGGGAGATGCCTATATTTAAATTTGATTTTCTTTTTGATTATTGTTTATTTTGTTGACATTGTGTTTTTTATTTTTATTGTTTTGAGGATTATGATAACTATTCTTATAATTTTGACATGTATGCAAATTTATTATGTATTTTTGTCATGAAATAAAGAATTTAATCTAATCTAATATAAATTAGAACACTTACCCTTTTAAAAGTCCATGTAAAGTGTAGTAAACCTAATTGTTACGAACAAAGTCTATCATCGATGTGATCTAACTTCACTTACAAGTGAGTTCCTTTAATACCGAACTAAATCTAGACACGCGACAGCGTGTCAAGCCAAGTTCAAAAGAAGAAAACTGGCGACGCAGCGGCCGTGTGTTACACGAACCATTTGGAGGCACTTTTGACCCCTACGTAACTCAAAATATACTGAAGACATAACATTTGAAATTTGGTACATTTATTAAGATCCTTAAGACTAACTAGATCCCTAAATTTCATGAACATAGCTCAACCGGATATTAAGATACAAACATCTAAAAATAGGATTTATTCCATTGACCTATATATGGAGGAAATACAAAAAAAAACACCAGAGAAGTGGGTCTAACCCACTTTCAGATGACCTAGTAACTCGAAATTGGCCACCCAGTTGGGTAATTGTATAGTTATGAACTTGATACAAAGAAACAGTGTTTTTTTTTCACAATTTGTAATATTTTCCAAAAACAGTTTTATTTACACAATAAGCGCCTACGGAATTTGTAATAGCAAAAAATAATTTTAGTTTCGAAATCAACTAAGGTAGAGTATAGTATATTCAACTGTCTAGTATAGTACGGTCAAAGCTAAATTTCGGAACAAAAATTAATGCTATCCCATCATCAAATCATCAAAAATATTTGTCTGTACTTTTTACCTGTGTTTTGTGTACAATAAAGTATAAACGTACAAAAACATAAGTGTGAAATGAGAGCCTGAGAGATATTCTTAATATTGAACTTGGCTCTTATTTCACATAAATGTATGTTTTTGATGGCATTATGTTTCACGCTCACGCTTAGACGCAGAGCAAGTAAGAACGATAAATGAAGGGTCAGTTAGGTTAGGTTGCTTTTTGTTTTGACCGACGATACACGTTGCCAAAACATCGCGGTTAGGAACAGGAGTGTAGAATCCGCATCACAAACTCAGCCGGAGCCGGAACGAAACAAAAGTGAAGCCAAAGGACTGATTCTACGTACTCAACCGGTAGGTGAAGCGGCACTCCTGGTCACGGAAATAAATCAGATTCGGGACCAAATGAACATGCTGTCGGAACAATTAGCCGATGCCTTGTCTACTGTCGCAAAATATCATGCTGCACTCACCGATTGCTGGTAATGTTCAACGAAAAACTGGAGCATTTAGAGCTTTCATCCGCAAACTTCGTCCCTTTAACGATCCCGCTGCCATCAAGCTCGTCTATATTACCTTAGTAAGAAGCAAGCTGCAGACATCGTCGATCCTTTGGCATCCTCATGAATCGACGTACGCTTTGCTTCTTGAAAAGGTTTAAAAGACCTTTCTTAGGTTTCTACTTATATAAGAAAATTTATGGGTACTACCCGTTTCTCTACGCAACGGAGTATCTCCTCGGGACCTTGGGTTACAACTTTCTGGAAGTGAGGCATAACCTTGGTTTATTGTTGTTTGCGTGCCGGACCCTGCGCGGTGATTCGGACTGTCCTGAACTGGTGAGTCGACTTGTGCGACTGCATGCATACTGCATGTACCGGACGTCCCCAGGATGGCCCTCAGACCGCGGCGACGCGATCTGTTGGCGTTACCGGCGGCGCGTACCGCGTCGCGCAGTAACTCTGCTGCCTCGAGCCCTCGCACTGATGAATGCGCTCTTGGCATCAGCACCGGAGTGCGACCTGTTTGCGTAGCGATGGGCGGCTGTGAGAAGTGAATGCCTGGGATTCTGTGAGGTGATGGATGCTAGGCCTACTACTGTGTTTAATTAGTGTTTCATTTATGATAATTGTACCTGATTGCAATGTATTAAGTTTAAGTTTCATGGCGCATTGAAATTAACTGTTAGGTCATGTAAACTCAATTATAAATAAATAAATAGTAAATGTTTTTTTTGGCCCGTGTAACATACTGAAATTAAACTGAAATGCGAAACGCAACTCTGATTGACACCTGTTACAAACATCTTCCAATATCACCGCATTTGTGCAATCGCTAAGCTAGAAACTGATAACAACGTAATGCCTGGCCGGATAACGAGTATCGCAAGCAATTAATCTAGAACAATTAAACGTATTGGATTCGTCTGATGCCGGAATTACACTTCGCTATGTGTGTTCGCGTTGCGTAGTCGCCTCCCTTTCTTTTGTGATATTAAAGAAAAAGATGCAACACGAATATTAGCACGAGTACAGCGGTACTAGTGTGCGGCCTGACACGTTACACTAGTGAACGAGTTTAATATCAAGATACGTGACATAATTATGTTTATAATTGTATGTGACGCCTGGCCATAAAATGCCAAATATCGCACGCTACGCGTGCGGAAAATCTTGCTTCCTAGGGAAGCGAGACATACAATTTTGTACTTATTTACCTTGAGGGCGGTAATAAAAAAAGCCTCAGATCGCATATTTATCGCCCTTGCTTTTGGCTTAGGCGTCAAATACCTGAGATCCGAGACATGTTAGGCTATCATACATAGTGTAACAAAACTAGTGAGGATCCGTTTAAGGGCATATTCGTTATCGTATTCTGATTAGGAAAAAGTAAAAGAATTTTTTTTGACGCAATAAATTTTTGGCCTTTGTATGGACAGCCAAGTCAACCATGACTTGGACGACCTGCCCCACGGAAAAAAAAATTATTTCGCGTCAAAAAAATTTTTCTTCTACTTTTTCCTTATCAGAACACGATACCGAATATGCCCTTAAACGGATCCTCACTAGTTTTGTTACAGCCTGTATAAAAAATAAAATAAAATATTTTTATCATCAGACAACGGCGGTCTATAGTTTAAATTGTTAGTAAACAGAGCCGTATCGTAGACACGGAAATATCTAGGTAACTAGTTATTTTTATTTGTGCAACAGTACCCTAATAAGTTGTATTGTATCACAAGGTCCGCATAATCTTAGCATTGATCCGCTAAGAAGACTTAACCCTTTCTTTTGTAGTTGCCTTAACGCATAAATTGCCCGTCCAATTTTACTTAGGGGTAATCCTCCGTAGGTGATTGACTCGCATATTACGCGTATGTGGCATGCTCTCTGAAGCTCTGAAATATTTTATAAAAATTTTGTGTTGCCTGACGGCAGTCTCAGCCTTTTTTACCATTTACTATGTTCTTAAATTTTTTTTTTACCAGAACCGTGAAAATGATTATTTGTTTATTTATACTTGTAGTACCAACAGCTGTAAAAACATGATCATATATATATAGTCTTACTAATCTGAGGTAGTAATACAAAGCCAATTAAAGGAACTCACAGATAATGAATGTGTTCCGTCTGCTGTCAACACAGTGCATCCTCAAATCTTATAAAGAGTCGGCAACGTGCACGTGACCCCTTTGGAGTTGCGGGCGTCTATAGGCTGAGGTGGCCGCTTACCATCAGGTGGACCTTATGCTTGTTTGCCACCGGCGTTGTATAAAGATACAATGTACTGGTGCCCCGTGGTACCAGTCGAACCTCAGTCTGCACCACGACATGGAGATTAGCACCAAGTATGGTTTCTTTAAGCAGACTGCCAGACGTTATTTTGACAACGCTCCCCTCAACAACGCGTACACTTAGGCATTCTCACCGGCGGGACGTCCACCGCGCAATCGCGACAACACAGACACATATAGTCCCTATTCGTCCCGGTACCGCCGCAACCGGGTAGAATCGGTCCGACCCAGGTCGGGCCTAGCTGAGTTTCTTGCTGGACTCTCCTTAGCTAGGCTAGGTCTAGTGAACCAGCGACAAAACTCCCAGTAGCTCGATTCTACTTACACCTCAGATTCGGTTGAAACCGCTCAACCAATCTCACTGGAGCGCAAACACTTAGACTAGTACAGTGTTCAAAGCCACCCGCGTGGTGGTGTCGGAGGTTTTCCCCTGGACTTTCCCCAGGCTGCTCTCCTACTGCGCACTCCTATCACTTTATTGGGCCCGGCCTATAAATCCACAGCCAGGTTTAAAAAAAGATACAATCTTAAAGAACAGAAATCTTTAATTTTTACATGTTATACTTTGTTATGTTTCTCCTAAGTGATACGAATAGACTACATAAAATACCTGAAAAGAAAAACACTTGCATAGTACGAAAAATACAATATTAACTATGTTGATGATATGAATGGTTTAAAGTACAGTCGCCATCAGATATATCGGAGCGAACAAGGCGCTCACAAATATCTGACTCAATTCTTAAGGAATTAGAGTCCATGTTTTGACCATCCTGAAGAGTACATAATATTTGATGGTGACTGTACATGTAATGATATGTCGTTCTATAATACCTACTTGCGTTTTCATATAAATAAATAACAGTCCTATATCAATATGAAATTGTATTTTCAATGTATTCATAGGAAAGTTAACGCGTCAACACAGAATTCAGCCAAAAAGTCATGGGTAAATTATATTACGCATTCTCGTAACTCCAAAACAGAATATAAGATCTCATACGGGCTTATATCATTTGAATACCGTGTCTTGTAATGTGAGATCTCTATAGGCAGATAAAATATTTAGTTCGTAAGTAGATACCTGCATGTGTTGCAAACTCAGTTAGGATGCAGAATGTCTTTTAGTCAGCGAACGAAACCTTTAGTAATTTTTGTTAACTAACCCCTTCTCAAAACCAGCCGTCTGTAAAATGGCCATCAGTTTACAAAAATGTGACTTACTTTGCTTAAAAAACATATTACTTGAAGTAAGGTTGTATTCTATTTGGGGTACGTATTATATATAGTGTACGTTTTCGTTTAAATATGGCAGGGGACTTAAATAGGTTTGACTGATGGGGCGTTACATAAAAGGGATATAGTTTTTGTTAAGGAATGTTTTACAAATTTGGCTTCATACCTCACTCAGCTGAATACAGGGAATGAAACTATTTATGTACCTAATCATTTATTTCTCTGGTCTTGTCTGAGTTGACACTTGCTTCTCTTTAATTAATAATTTAATAGTCCTTGACTTCCCAGTATTACTCTGCTCTTTAAAATTCTCAGCTTCTGATATGAAGCACTATTTTTTTAAATAATACATAACATTAAATTACGGTCTCGAGATTCATGTATTTTCAGTACATATTATTTGTTACTACATAACAAACATTAAAATGATCTTCGATTTTTAGTGTATTTTCATTCATTCAATTTGTTTTTACTATATACAACTATAATTTCCATATACGAGTATTTTACTCTTTTGTTCTTGAAGAAACATTAAGTTACGCAAAGCCACGCTTTCAATACTAGTAGGTACGTAATCTTTGGAATTCGGCCAGGAATACGGGTTCAGTGAGCTTCTGCCATATTTTACGATACGATACCGTAACCATGAGTTATGTCGAACAATAACACCGTTTACGTTTTGTGTGTTATCTAATCACCATCTGAGATATGCTTGGAAAGACAACGGTGTGATTGTTTCGTAAATTACATTTTCATAAAGGACGCAAGTTGTATGTTTTTGGCTTGGCCTTTCAGTGTTATTGTTCAATATTGCCTACTATTATTGAATATTATTTCATTATAAGACTTTTGCAGACATAATGCAGCCCTGTGCTTTTCTACAATTACACGTACTGAATTGCTACAAGTATTCTTCATTGAAACACACAACCTCAACAAAAGAAACACAGTACAGTATTGATTTATATTATCAGCTTCATACACATATAAATAAGATATGTAACAAGAAGTGGAAGCCTCATTTTGCTTCATAATTATCTATGCAATAACTCCATTAGTCCGTTAACGTGCTAATTTAACTCTCAGGTATTGTTAATGCGCCGTTGGTATTTCCTGCTCGAGCCTCCTGTAGTGTACAACAATTTTGCTTGATACTGAGAAATTCCAGAAGTGGTGAGATGTTGTGAAGGCAGGCCTGTTCCTCTTGTTACTTCTTCTAAACTCTGCTCTGGCACACTTCGGGGTGTCGATATACTGAAAGAGCGCGTGTTATGCGGCGAACGAACACGCGCTGTTTCCTATTAAATTTTCTAATTATCAAACGTCTGCACGTAAGTACAAGTACTATTAATTATTTTGCAGTGATTATTTTGATGTTACATTGCTATGCCGTTAAGGGCATTAGATCATACCTACTCACCAAGTTGGAATCATGGCGGTGAAGTATGTATACATACCCGTATTTCCGATGACCGTTTACCCAAGTAAAATCAGGGGTTCCTAATCCTTAAATTCCTATCACAAAATTCTTTCTTAGTCTCGTAGCAGTTGAAGCCCTTGCCCTTTTTTACAAATATAATGAAAAATATGCCAATTTGATATGATTCCCGACCCTACAGGGTAAGCGCGTATTTCGAACGCATGTTTGGGAATATCAGCTGTCATCTTTTGAAGTCGAAAATGACATTTGATATGTCCTAACACGCGATCTTAAAGTTACGCAATAAGTACATGATTATAATGAAAGTACATAAACTAAATATTTAGACATACAGATTCAATCCTGTTAAAAATGGCATTAATGCATACTACCTACGGCCGCCGGAGAGTTTTTTTAGGTGCTACCTAAGAAATGTATACCTATAACCCAGTACTCGCCCGAATATTTGGTACGTAAGTAGTTCGCAAAAAATCACACAATGCTCATTATCGCTTGTGTGAGGAAATCAGGAAATGAGAGACCGAAATGACCATTACCGTACATGATTACTTTGCCCTTTATCTTATAATGGATGCTCCTAGTACCTACTCTGTTCAGCAATAGTAGATCAAGGTGGCGTATCATTTAACGTGTCACTGAGAACGATGACAAATAACAGGAACTCTAGTGAAGGATAATTTGCTTTCAATTAGTACTTTAAACTGCTCCTTACCTTGAAAAGCCATTAAAGCCGACCAGAATGTCAATGGTAGGTGTATACGCATTCCTTTAAAAACATAACTGTAGATAAGAAGAGTAATATATCTAGTAAATTATTACTACATATATTACTCTACCGTATGATGCATATTATCCCGATAGAAGGGTAGTATAGGTACGGCTATTAGTTCTACAAACTAAGGATATTTCGGCAGCTCAGCTACAATATGAAAATTTATTGCAAATATATGTATTAGTATAGCATACTATCGTAACACGTCTATGTCTAGTTGGCCACTAAAAAACATTTAGATTAAAAATTATCTTCTTTTCGAAATTCCTATTTAAAGCACCAAATTCTCAGGCACCTGCAGTGTCTCGCAAACGAAATCCATTGAGAAGTGCAATGTTATTCAAAACTATGACATCGAGGCCATAATATTGTGTTCAGACTTTGTACCAGCAGTTTAATTTCAGGATCCTGTTCATGTAAAATACGCTAATATTCAATATCCTATTCCTGGAGCGACATTGTCGTTCAGCTGACTTAGGTGTACCCTAAGAAAGAGGCAAAGAATACTACGTATCTTGTTGCACCTAGCGTGATCTTTAGTCAGCCCGTCACGAAAGATAAGATATTTACGTACGCAATAAAATTATATGGTGTTTTTAGGGTTATAATATGTATGTAAGTAACATGTAGGCTTAATTTTGTTTCAATGTTATAAATTGATGATTTTTTTGTATTACTCAATAAATCTCAGGAAACTGGTCTCAGGATCCTGTCAAATTGAGACCAAGGATATTCAGAATTACCCGGGATCCAAGGAGTTTATAGTTTTAACTTGTAAAATAAATTAAAAAAGTTGATTTCGGTTCATTTTCGTATTTTTTCTCATATTCCCCGTCACTCCCAGTTTCCTGTTGGTAACCAAGAGTGTGACTGTGTGTAAGGATTCCTGCTACTTAATTTCGACTTAATGGTCATAAATTAATTTAAATATATATCTTAACTGTTCCACTTATTGTAAGCTAAAAGACGTATTCTTGACAATAGATTAAATTTCGTAAGAAAAATGTAAAAAAACGTCGGGCCGAAATCAGACTCAGTTTCGTCCCTAGTTTGTAGAACAACCAATACAATACATAAAAATGGCAGCTAGTCTACGTTTAGGGGCCCCAACAAACCAGCCACATCGCTGTCATTGCGGTGGCATGGTCGACAGCCTAGGCCACCACGGTCTTTCATGCGTCCGAAGCGCTGGGAAGATTCCCCGCCATGCCAGCATCAATGATGTCATCCGAAGGGCCCTTGTCAGTGCCAAACTGCCGGCAGTCCTAGAGCCTAGCGGTTTGGCCAGAGACGACGGCAAAAGGCCCGACGGAATGACACTGGTGCCTTGGAGTATGGGTCGGCCGCTAGTGTGGGACGCTACTTGCGTTGATACCCTCGCACCGTCCCATATTCCAAGTACCAAAATTGCTGCTGGTGCTGCGGCATCCGCGGCCGAAAACCTCAAGTGCCGCAAATATGTCGCCCTAGGAAGTAGCTACATATTTGCGGCGTTTGGCGTCGAAACTTTGGGGCCGTGGGGGCCAAGCGCGCGTCGACTATATAAAGATCTGTCGAAGCGCCTAATAGAGGCTTCTGGTGACCAGAGGGCTGGCTTCTATTTCGCTCAGCGAATAAGTATTGCCGTGCAGCGAGGAAATACAGCCAGCCTTCTGGGCACCCTACCATTTGACAGCGATCTGGGTTAAATTTTTTATTTATAATTTTAATTTTAATTAGATTATTTGTTTTATTATGTGTTTATACATAAAAATTAATTGTTATGTTGAATTGATACCACGTACCAATGGAAAGTTAGTTGACTAATGTCTTATTATTGTTTATTATAAAAACGGACAAGTGCAAGTTGGACTCGCCTGCCGAGGGTTCCGTACATTGTAGGCATTGATTGCGTAAAGTCTACTTTTATATATTTTAATTACAAATGTATTGTTTACAAATTTTTCCCTAGATTTGTAGTTTAAGACGATATTACTTACCAAATTTCATACTTCTAGGTCAACGGAAAGTACCTTATAAATTTTGATTCCCTTGAAATATACGTTTTCTGCGGCATACACGGCCCTATCTTTTTCTAACGTTGGAACCCTAAAAAGTGATTAAGTATGTAAAGAAAATCATAGAATACCATTTCCTAACACAGCTAATATTGCAAGTCGTAACACTTCTACAGAGATTAGTTAGAGGTCCGTAACCGGATCGGTCTCTTGTATCACCCTAAATATCTTTCTTAATGGGTAATTAATAAGGTAGGATTTAATCAACGTAATGACTTTGTAACGAAGTTGTGAGACCCGACTGATGGTCCGTGATTTCAAGTTAGAAGTTTAGAATATTTAGCCATTTAATTAGAGCTATAGGTAGGTATATGAAATATTCCAAGTTTAACTTTCTTTTAAAATTTTGTTTTTTGTTTCTGTTACAATTTTCTTATCAATAAGCGCTCAACAAAAAATGTAAAATATACCAAAGATAAAATAGCATATATCCGCTCAATGCATTTATAAAAATCTTCTGTTCTATACTTGTATATTTATGTAGGCTATTTCTTTGTTTTAATGAAAACAGCACATGCTTAAATATTATACATTTATATAATAGATAAGTATTCTATTACCTCAGATAATTAATGTTAAAACGAACGGCCAAACCAAAGGCAAAAATGTAAACATGCCAATCAAATGTACGCCCTTGTAAATGTAAAGTTGTTTTGCTAACATTCTGCAAAATTTAGGAACTGGTAACCGAACTGGAAAATTTGTTACGCGATTAATAAATTAAGCTGCTACTTTTTATATGAAACACACATAAGTCGAATTTAGGTCATGGGTGGGTATTATGTTTTCGCCTGTTTTAAGAATAAGCTACACTATGATTAATGCGTGACTTCTTACATTCAGCCATTAACGTTTATGTTCTTGCTGGAACTTGCTTCTTTTATTTTTTTTATTTCTCACTAGCATTTGCCTGCGACTTCATCCGCGTAGAGTTTGTGAAATTATTCAATTACTTCAGGCGCGGGCTTAATTTTTCCTTCCCGGGGTCTCAACTATATCTACCTATGACAAATTTCTTTTCATTCCTATCTAGTTCCAGCGTGAAAAATAACAAAGTTATTCTTTCATTTATAATAGTCGTATAGAAGCTAGTAAGTTTTTAGGCGCCAGTAACATAGGAAAACGGAAAATACTGAAATCACCATATGTACGTGCCTGAGGGATTACAAATTTAAAAATGTTTTCAACTGAAATTATGACAAAACTATTGATAATTCCAATAAACTGGATAAGGGTACGAACACTTCGCAATGTGTTAAAAAATAATAGTATGTATGAATGGAATTTGACGACTTGGATGCTGTTAGAATATATTTTTCTTAATGTGAAATCCAAAACATAGGTACATGTAAAATCTATGATAATATGTCCTGTACCATATCTACTGTCGTATTGGAGACAAAATGTCAAGATAAGTTAGATACGCGTCAATACATATTGATTTAACCTAAATATATGAGTGTTTTAACTGAAAAGGACCCTAAAGGGTCTTCTCGCCATTCCTCATGGATCCAGTCATCAAATTTTCACCAAATTTATATGGGACACCTGGGAAAGATATGATAATAAATAATGGCGTAAAATACATAATAAAAAACCTCTTGAAGTCAGCTAAAAACAATGTAACGGGCATATTTTTGAACATTAGGCACGTGTCCGGATAAATGTATAAGCTTTATTGGGAAAGTTTTAATGACACGGATTATCGCTGAATTTGTCGACCCTTATAGTTGTTGTTTGCTACATTGTTTACAGTTTTAAAATAGGATTTTAAAGCATATTAATTTATATATGTATTATGAGCACTATTTATGAACCTTTTTGCATTGCAGTTATGTGCTCTATCAAAAAAAGATGGAGGTATAAAATCGAAGTTAACACGTCCAAATGCGAATTCTTACCCCTGTAAGTACCGTTTTCCGATCACCTTTTTCGATATCCCATGATATACTCCCAGGTCTTAAAGAGTCAGACACTCATAACTTTTGTCTCTTAGGTTCACCTATATTTCCAGCTGGCGTTACTGAAGCTTTTTAGAGCAGAAGGCAGCTCTTACTCACAGCCAGAGATAAACTTAAAAACCTTTCCGCCCACGTTGCGCTCTCACTTCTGCTTGCCTGTTTTGTTATTCCCAAGATGACATATTTTTTAAGAACAATTCCAACGTGATTTTATCCCCCGCTTATCTATCCGGGTGGCTGGTGCATGTTATGGGAGACGCATACGGGACAGGGGCCTTGACCCCCCGCTCCGGGTCATTCTTGATGCAAAGGTTTTTAGATTGCAGTCCAATGCGGCAACGCTGCAAGCGTTTTTGGGCGTCTTTGCACCAGGAATGACTTGGGGCGGGTTATTAGATTAGATTAGGTCAAGTTTCGTTTTTATTTGTTTGTTGTTTTCATATTTGATTTAGTTGTAAATAAAATATATCTCTTTTATATTTAATTTTTCCTGCATTTATTTACTGTCTCTTCAATTTCCACATTGGTAACATCCAAATACCTTTTTTTTACAATTACACTTTATTTGTTTGCAGATACGAGCACACGAATCGGATTGTGCAAGTAAGTACTTGAATAGAAAAACTTCCTGGCAGCATTAGAAAGAATATATCAATATTTTCTATTATAGAATCCTATTTTTGAGTTAATTTTCTTTAAACACGTAATATCGCTCCTATTTTAACAAATATCTTACGCACTGGTCGGCTTTATTTGGGGAGTTGAATTTCAAACATCATCAGAATTTTGGTCCGAATTGTAATTCTATTTTTTGCACAAGTGGGAGTTGGAGACATCAAACAAAATAATTCTTTTTTGAAAAAGTTAGAAGATGTAATTTGCATTCTTATCATTTTACTGGTATCTTTGTATCATTTTTTGTGGCACGAGTTGTGTTTCGTGACTGTGTTTGAAGTAAACATTTCTGAAATTAAGGAAAAAAAATATTATGGCCGTTACGAATGTTACGGTCGACACAAAACAATGTATTTTGTATAGAAACTTGATTTTATCTCATATTTTATAGTCAATTATACGAAATCTTACAATTGTTTTTTTAGAAAAAAAGAGAATTTCAGTAAAACAACAAATGAAAAAGGAGTTTTTCACGTGTTGTTTTACTGAGCGCGTGAATTACTCGATTGCATAGATATTACTTATATCATAAGCCGTCCTCTCCCGGCGAAAAAAAAAACAATAGCATTCTTTAGTTATGATCCCGGGGATCCCCGGGACAGGTAGACGACAGACAGGTACGTGACAGTGGCGTGGTTACTTAATTATATAGATATCTCTGATATTGACATTGATTGACAATACTCGAAATGGATGCGCCCAAGAGAGTACTTAATGCTGTAACAGTAAGCATCTAACCTCTATATTGGTATTGCAGCAGGCCCAGGTCCATCCCTCCTTCGTCAAATACATATATGACTTTAGCCTGTGAAGAGTCGATCTTGTCAATTGCCCCAAAAACCCACTCATTACTTTACTTTAATGAAAAATTAAAGCAGAGTTAGGTGCCGCAGACTATTATTAAATACTATGTTTAGTAGCCATTTTTTGTTGCGTTCAAGTAAAACTTTTAAAGTTATAATCAGTGCTGCCAACATAACGCGACTTCGCCATATTTTTTATGTAATAGTGATATAAGTAAATAGATATATCATCTTTTTGTGTTGTTTCTCTATTTTCAGATATATTAATGAAAAGAAACAGTTTAGTTTCGTTCAGGATTCGATTTAGGTCGGATGCCAAGTCCAGCAATTAAAAAAAGAGTATTTTTTTTGATTTCCGACCTTTATAATTGAAAACGAAAACATTCAAGCTGGTAAACGATTATATTAAATACATAAAATGATTTTTACGTGTAATAGGTACGTTGACTCTTAAAAATCCACTAGCAAAAGCTAAGTTACAGTAGCATTCCTGAAGAAATTGACTAGGTAAGTTTTGTTTAGTAAGAGAAAATGTGGCCCAAGAAAATTCTGAAAAATACTTAATTTTTATTTGAAATAGTCGTAGAAAAAGTATTGTAAGCAACGTCGTGAATAACTGATCTAAAAAGGCTCGAGGTGTCTTTACGTGCGATATCCGTCAAGGCTCACATCCCAACCCACACCATTTGCCTTTTTATACCCTTCTTATACAACAGGTGCATAAAATAAAAATTTGTAAGAAGCACTAAAATATAACATTATTATTATTATATAACAACGGTAAGATAAGGACACAGGTTAATTTCTACTGGACCCGGTGAACACAATATCTAATATGAATCACAGTCATTTCGAAATAAGTAAGTACCCATTTAAAGCGTATCGATATATTTTATATTAGAGGGAAGTCCCTAGTTAATAGTCATTTTACCACATAAACTTCTATGTCTGCTAACCCGTCGTCTACCGGTCCCTGGGATCCCCGGTATCAGAGCAAAAGAATACAATTGTTTATTTTTTTCGCCGGGAGACGACGTCTTGAAAAAAGAAAAAGAATTAACAGATGGGAAATTTCTACCCATCACGAGTAATAGGTTTCATTTTTTAATGATACGTCTTGAATTTAAGTAAGTAACGGCATATTTTAATTATTTGACGTTTTCAAGTTCGGAATCGCCACCAAGGTGTCGACATATTCGTAAAAAAATATTAAGTCCCCTCGAACTAATTAATTGTGTTTAAAATAGAGATTAGAGACTCATTTTCTTCATAAAAACATGGTATTTTTGAATGGCACTGTTCAGTGTGCAATAGTCATTGAAATTCTGATTAAAAGATGAGTAAAAAAATCATCCTATCTTCAATAAGGCAATATTAAAAGGGAACTTATTATCAAATAGCGTACAGTAAAGTCCATTATTAGGCAATTGTTTGACAAGTCAAAATGCACAAATGTTGCCACAGTATGCCCAGTGCTGTTCGTATCGATATTTTTAAGGCCTTACTAAACTTACCGACCTTTCGGCGCAATTTATGGGATACTCCTAAGTTCTTGCCGACAAAATCGAAAATCGAAATTAGTAGTGTTTCTCTCAATCTAATATATCTGAATTTGTCAAATTAAAATTATTTGTAAATCTTATGATTTATTCCTACTTAAACTTTATATTTAAATACAACTCTTATCCTGCTTAACGAGCCTTTATGCATATTTTTATGCATATCTCATAGATTACAACATTGGAATAAGTTTGGTAGTATAACGTTATGCTTATCGATATGTTTTTATCAATATATACCTTAACTATTAACTTTTTTCTACTCACATCTTATTTGTCAGTTTACTTCTAGTGGGTACTAATAAAAAGGTGTACCTAAACCTATATGAAATTAACAGTTAGGTAATTTGGCACACCTAGAAACCAGTTGTTTATTTATCTGTAAGCCCTTAATATTTAAAGAGGCTCATCCAACACTTTCAACTAGACTCGATTATCCCATCACGGTGATTCCAGAAGGAGGGCAATGCGTTTTATGATAGTTTTTCTAGGACGCCCCTCTATGCTCATATCGGTACAATGTAAACATTCAGTTTTATGTTTCCTCCTGGTTATAAATAATAGAGATTGAGGTTTCCTTATAGCGCTATTCGCTATCGAAGTCGATAGGTACTTTCTGGGCCGAAATTCATGGGGAATTATTGAGGATTATAATTTACGGAGATGAGTTCGTCGTAAATGTATCCAAATTTGTCAGGCTAAATTTAAATCTAGTTGACAAATGTGGCTACTGAACTACAACAACACCGTTAAAATGTTTGAAATAGGCATCCTATTTCGTGTCGGGTAATGTGAAAGACTCTAATGCTGTGTCGTTTATAAATAGAAATGTGTAATTTATATTATGTTCTAGGCTATTCCTTTATGGAACACTGCTAAATCGGCTTGTGTTCGGTGCGATTTCAACAATAACTGTTGGTTATCACCTAATTCCTCTTACTTGATCTTTTTGGATGTTATTATCTCGATAAATATTCTGAAATTTGGATATATTAAGCGTGCGTAAATATTTGTACCTACCTTTACCTGTATCTACAACTTCATATTCTTTATTGCTCACCGAAAAGACACAAAACAAACAGAATGTTAAACATGTACAGGCAACCATATCATATTTATTGTTTGTTTACGTGTCTATTTTTCCCCTGCTCTCATGTTGAGTATTACATATTTTGTTGGAGGTTGTCTGGAAGAGATCGCTCTTTAGCGATAAGACCTCCTGTTGTCCTGTTGTCTACCTCTTGCTATGTTATGTTTCGGAATTGCTTTGTATTTTTTATTGAGGTGTGCAATAAAAAGTATTTGTATTGTATTTTTGTCCTAAGTTTTCCAAAAAAATAAACATTGCATAACATCACCAAAAATATAACTGTCTCTATCTAGATTTTCTTTTGTTTAATCATCAAAAAACATTTATTAATGAAGTGTGAATTTAATCATTTTCACATGTAATTTTGTTTTATAAACTCTTATAAAATTATCCTGAAAGTAACTTTTATCAATAAAAAAAAAAATTGAAACCATTTCGGGTAACAAAGATTATCGTTGAAAACCGAACACTACGTTATTTAGTCACTGTACCCATTGCGTTCAATTTCTATGAGTACCTACATATCGTGCTGTTACTTGATCGGTTTTTTTATAAACCTATTTCCAGCAATCCAGTAATTAAAGATTGTTAGTTTGATATATATCGCTTCTTAGTGGTGAAACCGTCTGTTGTACCACTGTATAAAAGTTGTATAGCATTTTCTTTTTAATGATATTTGAAAATATTGGTATTGCCTCTCGTTACCATAGCATATAATAACAAAATCCAATGACAATTTAATAACACCAAGTACTATGTCTAAAGCATCAATATCACTATATGTCATATTTTGAAATAAGCTTGTTTATGTTCTATATCTACGATTTGTTCCCACACAACAACTAACTTCTCCATTTGAGATACTTAGAAGATCCTTGAAAATTTTCCAGAAAGGCGACCTAAACCTTATCGAACCGGCCATGCGACTATCTTGTCGAGTGATGTGAAAAAACCTTTAACATATTGATATTTACATAGTAGCTTTTAAATCGCGTCAGCTATGAGAAAAGACGTCATTACTTCAGGAATATTTTGGTGAAGCCTTAAAGAAGACAAATGGGTGTCTCATTACCGCCCCCCTTCCTTCGTGGTTATATGAAATTCTGCGCCTGACGCCTTGGGAAACCATGTTAGTGCGTTCAATCTGCTTGAAGGGTGTATCCTTGTTCAGATTATGATTGCGCGTTAGTAACATTAGCAAACAATGGTTCATATTTCAATTATTAAGTGAAATATGAACATTTTAGGTTTCTCTTGGATTCAAATCTCATTATAATTACGGTAATACGTTTTAGCTCTTAAGGAACTAGTAAAAGTAAAATTAAAAATTGCACGTATCAGCACATTTATTGATACGACCAGCCTCAGGGTTAAATTCTAAAATTATTACTATTGAGGCCTTTACTCTCTAAGAGGTCCTTAAAACTAATCCCGTACATACCTGAAATATTTATTTATATATTTATTAATCAAGCATGAACCATTTTATTTTCTAATTATTATGATAATATTTTTTTATTTTAATTGTTACGACGAAATATACAGTTTCTTTGTAAAATGTTGCTGTTGTTGTTGTGACGAATTTTAGGTAATCGATCAATGCAGCGTGACATTTCAATTGTATTATTATTAATGTTATTATAAGTTTATTTTATTGTTTCATTGTCATAATTAATTTTAGCTTAAGTAATTGCAAAACTGTTACTCGGCGATCACTGATTAGGGCCGCACGGTCTGGCGTCCTAGGTACACATTCACGGACCCGGACAACGTAATCACAGCGTCCATCGAATGATGGAACGCTGCGCTTACGGCATCCAACTCAGACACGATGCGTAGGTACACTTAGGCATTCCCGCCGGCGTCCATCGCGCGATCGCGACAACACAGACACATATAGTCCATATTCGTCCCGGTACCACCCAGGTCGGGCCTAGCTGATTTTCTTGCTGAACTCTTCTCAGCTAGGCTAGGTTTAGTGAACCAACGACAAAACTCCCAGTAGCTCGATTTCACTCACACCTCAGATTCTGTTGAAACCGCTCAACAAATCTCACTAGCGCACAAACTTTTAGAGTATTCAAAACCACCTGCGTGGTCGTGTCGAAGGTTTTCCCTTGGATTTTCCCCAGGCTACTCTCCAACCGCGCACTCCTATAGCTTTCTTGGATCCGGCCTATAAAGCCACAGTCAGGTTCAAAAAAATAATTAACTATTACCTACATTATTATAATGATTATTTCAGGGCATCCGGAAATAATCACCAAATATCACATTATTGTATACATATACTATAAAAAATTTACCTACATAACAAATAAATGTTATCACCAAGGGGAGGGGGGATTAAAAATTCGTTAAAAAAGCATCACGTGATTAATGTACATGCTCGTACGTAACATCATACAGGGGCTTGAATCTATTCCAATACATGTTACTGACGTTTGGAGTTTATATTGAAATTGTAATATGTCAATCTCAGTTCCGCTACCGCATATTCAAATGCCTGTGAGAAACAGCGTAGGTACTAATACATTTCTAATCTAATCTCAATGTCAGCTGCGAGATTCAGAATACAGGTAATGTGCTAAGCCGCATCAACTTGATTTAATAAAGAAATAAATAGTAGTTTTTGACTTGTAAAGGTGCCTTTGCGGCCTACTTGCAGAATAAAATTCATTTATTTCGTTTATTTATTTCAATAAAATAAATAAATTAGGTATATTTCCATTCTATTGTATATTATAAAACTTTTACAACCCTGTTTTTTAAATTAGTTTCGAAATGTTGTGAAAAAGGTTTACTACGAGTATCACGGCATAGCATCGCATACGAGTATATGCTATTTTAATTCACATAAATAGAAACTACTATTCATTAGCACTTGTTAAATTGTTACAAAGTTCTGCTAACCTGCAAGTACAAATTGAAATGCTGAAACTTGAAATAAATTCTAGAACTGCACGTTATGTGGGGCATTGTGCTTGTTCGACCTTTTTTAGCTTTAAGAAACTACACTCGAAGGTAAACCAAACAAACATCACTTGGTTCCACGCATCGGTAAAATTGTGCTGATTCTTGAGTGGAAAACTTTGATATGAGCGGACATGTATAAGCAAACGGAAAGGTTCTGGAAGCGACGTAAGTTTGAATTGAATACTTGCCGTTTACTGCTACTCCAAGCGTAGACGAACCAATATAGGTACATAGGTACTTGTATAAAAGATATGAATACGTTAGTTGTGAACTTTAACCTGTAAGATGAAAAGGAAATAATTCAAATAATTAAACGGGTCATTCTACTCTTTCATGACCAGTTTTCTATTACAAAAAATATATATTGAATTAGTGTACACAAATAGGATTTCGAAATAGTATTTGAACCTTATAAAAGGAAATTATAGGTAAAAATACTTAAATATTAACATATTGCTGTAAAAGGTGGGTAACACAGTGGCAAAAACCATTTTTTCATACAAATGGTGAGACATCCAAGGACCACTGAGTTACTCGATTTATGGATATTATTAGCTGTGGTTCGTTAATTACTAAAACTATCGGAAGTGATACTGCAATTAAACCTCTTTCTAAATAACAATACAAAAATATGAAGTGAAGGCCTAGTGTTCCAAAATCTTCCAAAAAAAGGTGTGAAAATTATGTACATGAAAAAGTAGAATGGCCCAAACACTCGAACCAATATCAAATGTTTCACGTACTTTTACGATCTTTGCGCAGGATTTTCCGATCATCTCATATGGGCTTATACAGAAATCACGCGTGGCTCCGCAGGGGGAGGAGGGGCTTACGAAAACCTAACGACTGATCACATTGAGGGGTACAAGGTGACCTCACGTGTATTTTTTTACTGTACCTAAAAACCGAGAAATAATAATATATTCGCTGATGTAGGAAATTATAAATTTACATTTCGCACGTCAAAAACAGTGCGTCTTATTTGCATAACGCATATACGAAGATAAACATAAGATCAACTAATACGATACAATATCATTTACTTTAAAATATAATAGTACGAAAAATTGAAAAAAATTACACGTGAAACTTCGGGGGAGGGAGTCGCATAGAAACTCACCAAACATCACCAAGGGGAGAGGGGGTCTAAAAGTAGCCAAAAACGTGGCGTGATTTCTGGATAAGCCCTATGACTTCAATATAAAAACGATTATTAAAACGCTTATGAAAACGAGCTCGAGACACACATTTATATCAAAGTTAAATCATCATCATCATCATTTCAGCCGAAAGACGTCCACTGCTGAACATAGGCCTCCCCCAAGGCTCGCCATTTAGACCGGTCCTGTGCCGTTTGTTTCCACCGGATTCCCGCGACCTTCACCAGGTCGGTTTTGGTAGCCGGGTCTCTGCCGGGGATTCACTGTAGCACCCCCTGCCCCGCCGTTACCATGGCCGCTACCGGAGCCAGGAATGGCGGGGCCGCCGGGGACTAGGGGTCTTGGTTTAATTTTCTGGGCATGTTTTTTATTTTTCCCTTGGGGGGGATTTGCCATAGTCGCCACGCTTGGCAAGCGGGTTGGCAACCGCAGTTTGATGGTGGTAATGATCGAAGGATGCTGCTGCCCACCCTCCGATTTTCCCTTATTCGCCTCCTACGAAACCCACGGGAAGAGATGGGGTGGCGCAATTCTTACCCGGCAACCACACGGGAAGTTAAATGCGACATGTAAATGTCTGATTGACTCTCATGACTAAACCTCCTATTCATGGAAATTAAACAAACCTGTGCTAACTAAAATGTGTTCTCTCCTTTACTCAACCTAATCCATTTATACACATATTATAGGCGTATGATCATTCAAATGCTTTCATCTGTGCCATTAGGAACCGGTAACGTGATAAGACTGAAAAAATGCCTTCACTTAACTTGTCTTGACTGTTGACTGGTCTGCGAAAATGTTGCGTTTCTCGTATAAACAGTTTTACCCTTGATGTCTACTGCTGTTCGGATTTACGACGTATATCTGTTAGCTATTGACGAAATTGGAACGCAGACGTCTAACAGTCTAGTTTGTAAGTGGTTTAACTATGCCATTGACCTATTTGGCTGACTCTCGAACACGTAATAAGCGAAGAAAAACGCGACTCGCTATTTCATTTTATTTCTGTATAAAACACTTTACAAAGTGTCTTCGTAAATAATGTTTTGCTTTTAACGAAATCAAAACGAAATTTAGGAAAAGAGGTTCATCATTGAAATGAAGATTGCCATTTCTTTAATGCACAAAAAAAGATGTTTTAAATGTACCTACGTAAAAGTAAAGAGAAATGGTTTTCCTCCCTCTAAATGTGATTTGGGAATTGTTTCAATTTTATTGTGATAGAAAGGAAATTAAAAACGAAATTTAACTGGTTATATTAAACAAAATACCTTAAACGTGTACATTTCATAAATTCTCCGTAAAGTCAGGAATGACTACTGCCCAATTTTAGTATAGGGTATTTTGCAACCGCTCAACAAAATAAATGTTGCTTAGTATTAAATGTGCACATACTTTGGGGAGAGGATTGGCGTAACAGTTGTTGTCCCAGTTCTGTCGTGCAATTATCCCTAATCTTATAAGCTAGTGCTATAGCACATTAGGTGAATACAGTTGGCAATAACGTCCTAAGGTGTAGTATTATTTCTCTAAAATGAAAACCTATTAAATAAGATTCTACTGGTGACCTACGTTTCGAATAACTGCTGAATACGTCTGCTGCTGAAAAAGTAGTTACTAGCATACGAATTGGCAGTAAAAATAGCATTTCAAGACATTTTTTTAACATGAAACTCGTTTGTGGCTAACTGTCGGACGGGCAATTATTTTTAATGTTAAAGGATACTTGCTACTTCATAATACAATCTTGGCTTTGAAATGTCTTTTAATTTTGTCCATAGAGCAACTTGGAACGAGCGAGCTGTAAGCGTCAAGCCTAGGATTGTACTCATATAATGTTGATATTTAAAGCCGAGCAGTCACATTTTTATATTTTTTGTATTTGGTAACCATCTAAGTAATTACCAAAGTAAGTAATTAAGTAATGTATGTATGCTGAATATGCGTTCATTGAATCGTCTATTGTGTGATATCTGTAAAGTGTACCTCACTAATAAATAAATAAATTTAAATTGTAGAGACGACCCGAAATTGACACTGAGATGTATGCATATGTACATTAAATAGTGTATGACTGGAATGTAATGACCAAATCAAAATAATTTGGTACTACTTGTTAATTTTAAAAATAATGCAGTTCTTTTTCCATGTACATAATTCAGCACGTAATGTACCGCTGACAAATTAAAAATAGGATATTTTAATAAAGCTTATTATTAATTAACTCTTGTAGAATCCTCATTTTGTTGTTAATACGTGAAAAAACATTTTATTTTCACAATAATAAAACACTTTTTTAATCTGTGTGTCACGGGACTTCAAACAAATATACGCAGCGTGTGACGTCATCTGATTGTATTGCCAAATGTTTTGTCTTGTCAATGTCAGTCATTGATATGCTAAATAATATTTTGTTACTTTAAACCAAAAAAAATACTTTTAAAGTAAATATAAAATGACAAACTAATACAAAATTAAAACTAAAACTATATATAGATTGTCGCTATCAAAGAGAATATAATCACTACGTTTTGTCGTTATCGCTGCAAAAAACCATAACCGAAATCGGGTTTTTAAAAGCAGACAGTAGGAATTTGCCTTCTGTCGGTAACTTGATGGTGCAATAGTCGAACGTCGTTAATTAAGATCAAATAAATATTATGAAGCTTTGACCAAAACGAAATCTGCAGTGGTAGAACCCTTTATAGTTGTGAACCGTAAAAACCCTAAGTTCTATGATACTTGACGGAACCCTGGACTTCTCATCCCTTCGAATTTTCTATTGTAGTACGCAAAACTATTTTTCCTACCTCTAACCTGTTTCTTATCCTCAATTGCGAACTCTACAGCTGTGACTGATGAAATACATTGAAATACACATAATTATTATTATACCTAAGACGTGTATAATATATTAAATTGCTGATTTAACTTTGTTTTATGCTTCGGTGGCAGAATAATTTTGATTATTGTCGTGTGGTATTTTGTTTTGATTTTCACACGTGCTACTTCCATAGTAGGATGGGGAATAACTACTACGCAAGGTACATCCTAACTAGGCAGCTTGATGAGGAGAAACTCACCAATAAGCCTTAATGATGACTAAAAGTCAACTCTAACTACAAAACCGCCCCTAGTCCTAAGCGCTTATATAAGATTTTCCGCCTAACAATTAATCAACTACTTACTCTTGCCTTTTTCTAATATTTAAAGCATAGGCATAAAGACATTCCTACTGAAATGCCTCTCTTGTGGATTATTAGAACGATGGGGTTAGTCGTGCATTAGATATGAAACATCTAAGCCCAAACTGTTTGTATTAAATATGTGAATATTATTCCACTCTCGATAAACAGACTTGTGGGTTTGCTCCGCTTGCCACAGAAATAGAATCATTTCAGTTTTTTGAAACAATCCTATTGTCCTAATCATAACTGGAATTAGTGCACTTTGATGAACCTTTATTCCTTACATCAATACTTCACAATACATTTACTACACGACTGCCAACGATCCATGTCCACACCCAGAGTTGTATTTCAGCCTATAAAAACGATGGTTAAATCCTTCCCTAAACGATGAGTTTTCCTCTACTCATAATAAATACTTGAAGGAGTAGTTAGTGGTCTGCTCAACCCGCCACTAGATCCGGACAATCCCAACTCTCAGGATAAGTCCTGCTACCTGGAACTATTATTCTTTGCTAATTCACGAAACCCAGTATTTTAAGACCGTAACCCAATACCTTTCATTTTATTTTTTATACCTGTAACCATCTCAGATAGTTACTGTATTATCTAATTATTTATTCCGCCCATATTTGCATACCAATTTAAGTAAATTACCCCTAGATATCTTGCTAATTTTGATACCCATGAACCAGGGCTAAAACGGTCTAAATACTCAATTACTGTGAAGAATTAATCGAAACATACGTTAGTATCATTTGATAGTAAATTGACCAAGTAATATCATTTTTTTAATATACCTGTATAATCTTCGTTATCACTGCTTTCTGACGTCGTTTTATGCGCGAGGGAAACAACAGATGATGATGACTTATTGTTTGATATTTTTGAAGGAGAGATGGAAAAATCACTCTCCGATACATCCGCGTTGACAAAGTTTTTTGGTAATCTTAGTACGTCCTGAAGTCGAGGGCTGTATTTTACGGGCTTTATTTACTTTTCATGGGGAAACTGCAACTGAAACCGCTGATGCTTTAAGTGGTGATGTTCCAGTGTTCCGTAACATGTTATTTGTAGTATACCTCGAATATGTTTACTCCGAAAATGGTTTTTTTTCTAGCCTAGCAGCATCTGTCTGAATAACTTTCCGTCGTGCCATACACTGCTAATCTAACATAAATTTAACCGTTATAATAGGTATTGTTTCCCCTTTTCCTTGCTTATAACTTTGCAGAGGTGTGTTGGCAACTATCTCATAAGTACTATTTTCATTTGGACAAAGGCTACTTTTTACTGCGGGAAATATCTTATTCACATGTGAAACCCCGACCATGCAGGCAGTGGCAGCAGTAGGGGGTGGCAACCAGGGCAACCGCCCGGGGTCTCTCTCCTACAGGGGAGTGGAGCAAATCGCGCAACGGCGCGTGACGACGTAACGACCCAAGTAAGGGCGTCACAAAAATCTGATGCACTGGCTATGTACGGTGCCATACAATGTCTAATGTCACCACTGCACGCGAGCATAGCCGAAGGTGACAGCTAAGCGAAAAACACACAGCCGCTGCCTCCCGCGAATGTTGTATCATCGTGATGACGTAGAAAAAAAAACACATATACATACATATACGTGTACACTTTCATTACGGCACATTTATAAAATTTTGTCAATAACCCGTTTGAAAGTCTCGGATGTATCAAATAAACGATGTCACGTGTTGCTTTTCGAGCCAATCAATTAGATTACATTGCTTTTCGAGAATACTTTCAAAATGGAACACGCATTAGTATCAGGCGTTGTCGTTACATACATATCTTTATTGATTTTTTTATACGGCGAAAAAAATATACACGCTGTATATCGTCATTAAAGTTACTATGAACTTGAAACTTACTCCATATTTCGATGGTAGCAGAGCAGCTGCCGTCTATGTCGCTTGACGTTCAATGAGATCATGCCTGGATAATACTGTCAATAAGACACAAAACTAGTAAGCAAAATAATTATATATGAAATTAGAACAGCGTGAAGGTCGTAGTTAAATCTGATATCAATGACCTCATTATGGTAGTCATCTTGATTTTTGTACTCACTCATAATCACGCCAGTTTGTGCACGTTTGTTTGACAGGGAGCTGGAGTTTGTATTTATGTTTGTATTTATAAGTATTTGCTGGCGTATTTATTTGGAGGATAAACCATACCGATCTCTGTAGAGATAGTCTATCGGTAGCATTTACATTGAAACCAGATCCGTTAAAAAAGTGAACGAATAGGAACTCAATGATATTAAATTAGCACTGAAAAAGTAAAACTTTTCGTCCACATGATCGAGTCGTCAAAATTTTTGCGTAATTTACCAGGTGCGAACGCAGTTCGGGTAGCTTCCCTGATTAATTGAGCCATAAACCTAACCACTTCTCAAACGAAATCCAGTATTTTATTGATACCAAAACGAGCCTTTCATTTCGGTATTTACCTTAACGATCAGTCGTTTTATCACGTACTTGCGCACTGTATTTTTTAACGTCTTGCGTAAAATGAGTTGTTATTTTCAACAAGTAGAAATTTTAATTAGAGATCATACCTAAAGCGAGCGTGCTTGTTCATTAAACGGTGAGATAATTATACCCGCAAAGTTTAATTTTCAGATGATCGTTCCGGTTCTACAGATAAATTAATTGCCTTGTTTGACAAAGACAGCCTTTGGAGGATTTGCTTAAAAATTATCGTCAGGCATTAGGTAGGTGGCGCTTGGATTGAACTATTGATGTCCCTTTCAGCCAATCAATTAGGATTGTATGATTTCGAATTATTCTTGTTAAGGGCGCGCTTAATTTTAATTTGTTTTCCTGCCCTGCTATTTTTCAATTAATTCAAATCTAGAGGTCATGAGGGTTAACTAACTTGACGTTTATCATAGAATTAGTACACTTGTCGCTTGCGCAAGCTTAATGCGTGCAAGTCCACACCACGCCAGATATCAGCATACTGATATGCTAGTGATAGTTCATAGTCGACAGCTTATAAATATGTATAGCATTAAGAATTACAATTTAGATTTTGTTCAGATTAATTATCTCGCTATGAGTCGCAATTGCTTTTGTTTTGCTTTTCCTCCTTTGAATAACTCTGACAAACCAGTCCAATTATTAGTTCAGTCTGTTGACTCAATAGAAATCTATTATTGTTTGTAATTATGTTAATAATTATAATCTATGACGTAGCTAGTGCATTCTATGCAATATGTAAATTAATGTTATTGCGTGATTGATTTGCTGTATAATATGTTTAGTAAGCGTAAATTGATTACCGTTTGATGGAACCGCATTTAAATTCTGCTCTTTTCAATAAAACAAATCTACACATATATTTGTATTGTGAACTCTACCGACTCGCCGAAAAAGTCACGGACAAAATTAGCTAACTGTTATTATTTTCTTCCAATTTACTCCGACTGTCTTTGAACATGCCCTAATGGGTAGAAGAAGCGTTTATACGTTGATACCTTAGTGTCAATTCGATTACATATACAAGAATTCAATTTATTCCGATAAAATAAATGTTCTTGTTTTCTTCGGTTTTTATCACGTTCAGATAAACAATACATCATTTTGATCTACTCAGTTCACCATGGAAATTGAAAAAAAGGAAATAAAAAACGTCACGTTATTCGTAGGTAGGTATTTTATAATTAGAGAAAACTTGTTTGATGACACGTTAAACTGAATACCTACTTCTAGACTAATGTTCCTTTGTGACAAATATACTGTTGTGTGAGTAGGTAGGTACCTAAGTAAATTTATATATTTGGATTAGGTATCGTACTTAATTGGATCCTTTGTGGCGTTCTTTGAGTAAAATAATGAGTTCTTCGTGCTATCATCCAAATGGGTAATGGGTAAGGTCATAAGGGGTGTAATGCTTTTACATTCTAAGTCTTTGTGTGTTATTAAGTGTAGGTATTAGTATGATTTATCAGCATCTTAAGGCAAGGCCATTCCAGTGCAAATGACCCCCTCTAACACGCGTGAGTTTTAGAGGGGGCTTATTTTTACTATGATATTTAGGATTTTTTGACAGAGTTACCAAGGCATTTTTCAATATTTTGTTCGGTTATTTCTTTTCTTTGTTTCTTTTTCAGTCTACTGTAATTTATGTGTAGTGTAATTCTACATTATTTCTTCACACTGGAAGCTCAAACTTCAGTAATTTCGTCAGATCTGTGAATGGGCCTTTGCCTTACGAAGATGATAATTTTTGCTTTTCTCACAAACTACACAAAAAATTGTTTATTTTTGTGTATATTCATATATTATAAGTACAAGTGATCACTATAGCATGGTCAATTAATTATTCAATTGTTGTGCCATCGAATGCTCAACGAACCAGTTAATGTGTCTAGCCGATATAACAGCCACGTCATGCCAAGGGTAATATCATTCTTGAATGTAGCAGTGCCAAAGACCGAAAACAATATCATACATTGACCAAGGCCTAACAATTAGTCAACAATTTTAAGCACATCATGTGTAATAGTACATTTTGATGCAAGTGCGGAAGGTTTGTCATTTCGCACGAGTCCCGAGTTGTCTTGGCCCGAGCCGTCCGGCGAGGGACAAGACTCGGAACGAGTGAAAATGACACTTCCGCACGTATATCAAACGACGTTTTTTAACACAGTTGCGAAAAATATCAATGGAACAAAACTAAATAAAAAAGTAAAAAAAGAGAGACAAAACAAAATGTATTTACTTGCCATTGTGGGCTTTGCACGTACCTGATCTGGTGTAGTTTACACACATTTTATTTTACAATCGTATCGCACATATCACAAAAATATTATTAAAACAATACGTCATTACAAAATTAATACGTGAAATTATGAATGAAAGAGGCGGGAATTAAAAAGTCGGTTTAACTTTTAATTGATAAACTTTTTTCAACAAGCCATGGGTCAGCATGGGGGTCAGCATTCAGCCAAAATCAAAACTATTTTGCGAGACATTTTATGTCACGTGGTAGTTAAACATGAAAAAACAGTTATTTTTAATTTTATAATTAATTTACATTTAATTTTTTGGTAAATAATTGTATGTTTTGGCGAAAAAAAACAAGCGTTCATTCATCTGGCGCGGCGGTCCTTCTTAGGTCTCGCGTAATATCGTTTCCGGTCATTGGTCTTACTCAATCAGATAACTTATTGAAAACAGTTTTAGAATTTTAGTATATGATAACCATTTAACCTGTTTAATATGCAATTTTAATGTTTTAAATATAATAGAAGTATACTTTTAATGCCGAATGCTTTATTAAATAAATGAGTAAATTGATTGAACCTAAAACTCTTCTGTTGTATGTTTGGATTGGACCAGTGCGCGAAATCCAACTTTGCACACGATATACAGCTACATAAAGTACCACTTTTTGAGCAACTGAATTAAAAAAGTAATATATAATCAATTTACGAGTTAGACTACATGTTAGGAAATCGGAAAGATCAGCCAAACAGTTTGCAGATCCGGCGTCGCGTGCAGCCGATGTTATTTGACAAACACGCGGTTGGTGTGTCATGGCTACACACGTTCGCCACACATCGGACGCTTCGACTAATATGCACTGTGTTTTGAGTTTCATTACACTCGAAATGGCAGAAGTTGGATATTATAGTGGCATACATTTTATTACACTAATCAATATCGGTTGCCTAAATAATAACATCGCTGTAGCCCTTAGCTATTCGCCTTTTAAAGCCACAAAAGGATATTTTTCCTACATTTCGTGAGGCCATCTCTTATTGAACTTAAATAGTTGAATATCAAATTTTCTGATCTACAAAATTGTAAATCAGATGCCTGAAGTAAATAAGTATTTATGACGTGTAGATATATATGGCGTATATTTTTATTTTTATGAGTTAATTTAATAGTAGGTATGGTACAGTCCTTATTTTTATTTCGACTCACTCGCTGTGACCACACATCTAACTCAACTCACGCGACACTTAGTAACTGAATGGCGTGTATATCGTATTGTTTCCACCTTTCTACTAATTAAACTTCTAATTAAGAGCTGACGCAGTAATCCCACAACAAGTGGGCTACAACGATGCGTGAACAATGCTGGGGATTCTTATTAGCTCGCTCTTTTGTGAGCCGCAAATTGTTAATTTTCAGTTCTAAAATTTTCGCTGCTTTTTCTTACAATAGTTTTACAGAGTCAGTGTTTCACAATTTTGTACTTTTAATAGATAGGTATATGATTATAGATCAATTATTATCATACGAAATCTATAACGTCATGATACGTATTTCCTTGAAGTTAATAAAAAATGTTGGCACATGGGTACAGTGTATTTATGTGACTCGACAATCACGCGTCAGACCTTGGTTTAATATCAACATAAGCTGCGCTGACAAAAAATAGTTTTAATATATATCTTGCCTTTCTAACCCGGCTGCCTTTATATTTTATATCCGTAGAAGGACATTTGGCAGTATTCCAATTGGCATAATATAGTGATCTTCTGGGGAGAACAGCGCAACAGTAGTGTAGTCGTCGTCATAAGTCCAGTCCAGCCTTAAATAAATATTTATACCGACAATCTAGTTTCTGAATTTTTTATTTTTTTATTTATTAAAGTAAAACACACGAACATTAACAATTGGCTAAACTTCACCGTCAAACACAGCGTGATTTGTCTCGATGCAGCATTCCACGAAAGCTAAAAACGAGTACATGAGAATGTTAATAACTACTTAACTAGGTACCAATAATAATAAAAATATAATTACAACTAATAAGTAGAACATTGCAGTGTCTTATAGTTATTTACTGACGGCCGGCCGCGCTAGCGAACCGTTCTGCGCATTGATTTAACATTTCGTTTTTAAGAAACTTAGCAATAAATAAATAAATAAATAAATATTAGAGGACAATCTTACTTGCACTCGAACTAGCCCCACAGTAAGCTCAAGAAGGCTTGTGTTATGGGTACTAGACGACGATATATTTAATAGATACAAATACTTTTTTTTTTTGACTTTTGCTTTATATATTTATTTATTAACCAACTTAACATTTAATAAAAAATACAAGATCTATATTAACATATAACTATCAAAAATAAATTAAATTAAATTAAATTAAGACCTAACCTAGGTAAGGCTACTTAAATACATAGAAAACATCCAAGACTCAGAAACAAATATTCATGCTCATCACACAAATATTTGCCCTGACCGGGATTCGAACCCAGGACCGTCAGCTTCACAGGCAGGTGCACTACCCACTAGGCTAAACCGGTCGTCAAGATTAGCTTTTTTTGTTTGTGGTTTCATTTTGTCTTTCCCTTCTTTTGGGAGTTTATTTATTAAATCTGTTAGAATATAAATGTTCTACGGGTATAAAAAAATGAAAAGGGAGTTTCTTTGATACGCGAGTTGTAACCTAACCTAGTATGTTCATTGGAAAATAAAGTGACTATGGCGTTTCAAACATCACTCATTATATATCTCATAGGGATCTTTAACTGTTGAATTTTGAATAGGTTACCGATGTATACATACATTGATTTTTGTTATTAGATTTTTGGACCTTTAGACACGGACAGGGACACGATGATTCGCTCGACCGTGTCTGACGATGTTCGGGGCTAGCATGAACATTGAGAGATAACAAATGCAAAAGCCGAGGTTGTAGCTTGTAGCTACAACTGCTCTGGCTTTCCAAACGAGGCACTGCAGTATTGCTTGGAACAATCTTAAGTGTTGTTTGTAGCTGCTGCGTTTACTAGGCACCCGGACAAAGTTTGAGTGCGGTATTAATTTGGTCAGTTGAAATTTGAAAGCGTCGTTTGACATTGTAGGTACAATTTGCTTCGCAATTACAACAAGGATAGTTGAGGATAATGACTTGAATAAATCTAAAATAGATAACAAGGGTGTCCAGCAATAGATTTGAAAGGGTTTTTTATTGGGAATTGAAAGTCACAAGAGCAATATTCATTCAAATCCTACCCCAATTAAGGCGCATTGGGGAATATATTTCGAATAATTGGTATAATTATCATGTCCTTCCACAGTGCTTTTACCATGAGTTTACATGACCGTACTCGCTGGCGACTGCGTAAACGATTTAGTATGCCGATTCTTAGTTCTATTGCGTAACCGCCAGAGGAGCTGTACTTTTGCCCATACAATTTTTTACGCAGTCGCTAACGAATACGGTCATGTAAACTCATGGTAAAGGCACAGGTCTTAGGTAAGTACTATATTTTATGTGCTGGGTACCTATGTATACGTCCGTCACACGTTTCATTTACACACGTTTGCCCTTATTGTGGGTGATAGCTAAGAATAAATAGATTTTTATTGAGCACACTTTATTAATAATATTAAACTCTAGTAATTTCCTTTCAGGAAAACGATTGTGTTTTGGCGTGTGAATTACTCATTCATGTGTGGGTCGGCTTAAAGTTTTATTATATTGGTATGATTTTATTAGATAGCTTGCAACAAAATTCTCGAACCCATGTAGTGTTGAAGTATCGAATTGCACTTTTGAACGACTTAAATACATATTAGTTTACTTGCTGCCGTTGCAAGTTTTGCAATATCATCGATCTTGGTTGAGCTCGAATTCATGTATACCAGTTTTGGTTCGGAATAACAAAGTGAATCCAAATAAAATATTAGTGTATTCTTTCTCTATTCATTTTATTAATATTTTAGTAGCACAGAGAATTTTGATAAATAGTGGCAATAAAGTAATCAACTGTTAATATCAATTTATGATTTATTAGCTATACAAATCATAACAAGGTATAACATTAAGTAACACGTTGTCTTAGTAACACTATTTGGCGTATCGTAATAATTGAAATTCTTATGTATCAAATCCATTTCATTAATGAAGATAAGTTAGAAATTACAGCACAATCCTCTAATTAAAACCTTTTTTTTGTATATTTTAGCCGGCCCACTATCAGGTGTATTTATATTATATTTAGCCACTTTTTATTTTTGTTTTTATTCGATGGCGTGCTGCCAAATATTTTAGTATAGGTTTGCTCGCTACTAGATAAACGCAATCAAATCAAAAATAAAACCCCATATTTTATGCTAGCAGGCACTAATATGTTGTGTTTATAATATATGGTACATATAACGCGCGCATTAACTTCTCTCTCCCTCATCTAAGCCCTAAGTCCCAGTTGCTTCCTGGTGTTTCGGTGCCTGAGGTTAATTATGAACTTACTACCCGATCACCTCCCCGAAATCCTATGTCTGTACAGGTACACGTCGTATCCAGTATTGTAATACAAGCGTTGTATGACTTTGCCCAGATATTGGGACTGGTGACGGATCCAGGAATTTGGTTTGCGGGGTGCGGTTGACTCGGCTCGACCCCACTGAGGTGAAATTTTAATTGAATGCAGGAAACTGCCCCTAAGCCCGTCCATCTGGATCCGCTTCTATAAATATAGTACAGCCAGTGGTAAATGTGGAATGCACTGGTCAGAGTCAATTAGGCTTAAGCTTTTTGCTCTAATTGCATTTGATCGGGAGCTAATACGGCTTTTTGGCGTCGGTAAGGGAGTAGTCGTCTCATACGGTAATCGATTTAGTCTCAAACACATCTACTTCACCTGCCTGCCTTTTTGAACATATAAATGGTAGCTGATTTGCCCTAACGTTCGTAAAATGATCGACAATAAGTAAATTAATGATAACCTGTTGACATCCAGTAATATCGTATAACTCCTATATATATTGATACAGGAAATCAATTACTTTATTTATCGTATGACAATTATTTCCATCAATTCTTCAAGAAGAGAGTACGGTTGCCTCTCAAAAAAATTAACGAGGACCAGTAATTTTCATATAGAAATACTTAAGGGGCTCCCCTATCTGAATGACCTTGCTCGTTCCGACTCCCTCGACCCCCTCTCCTCATTCTTCACCTTACAACTTTTACGTCTTTGCGCGCGAGCACTCCCAAGCAGCCATCTAGTAAATAACAGGTAAACTACAACGTACGTTTGAAACTACTACCGACATCTAGCGGACTTGTTACGTAACGTGAAACCATTACTACGATTTTATAGGCCAAGAGCTGACAACACAATAGAGCTAAAAATAAATACTTATATTTTATTTATGATTAACTTTAATATTACATTTGAACACAGATTTCCTACTGGTTTAGGCAGAACACAGATTTTACTGCCTACACCTACTGGTTTAGGCAGTAAAATCTGTGTTCAAATGTAATATTAAAGTGAGCCGATATTACTATTTAAACCTACTGGTTTAAATAGTAATATCGGTTCACTGAATTAGCCACCTCCCACTGTACGTGTTAACAAAATGTAAGGTAAGGACAGATAAATCACCAAAGGAACTTGTATTTTTACCATTGGTAAGGTCGGCATAGAAAAAAGCTTTACATTTAAGGGCGTTATCGCTGTCATTAATGTGCCTAATGTGTCCGTCCGTCTATCACCAGGCTGCATCTCACGAACCGTGATAGTTAAGACAGTTGACATTTTCACAGATTTTGTTGCCGCTATAACAACAAATACTAAAAAACCTGCCAAGTGCGAGTCGGATTCGCGCACGATCTGTTTATTTAACCCTTCGTGCGCGAGTCCGACTAGCACTTGGCAGGTTTTTTATCTTTTTCAGTTTCATTCTCTATAATAAATATATGCAATAAATAATATATGATTTTTTTTTTAAAAACAAGGTTTTAGAAAAGCGAACTAACAAGAAATACAGAATTAGAAACGAACTCAAAAAAACTGTAAATAAAATATTTGGCGAAAAATATTTTATTTGTAGTTTTTTTGAGTTCGTTTTTGGTTACAGATTTTATTTAATAATACTTAGTCACTTCCAATTTTATTACACTTATTGTTGTTCCTTCAGAAATACATTAATTTATAGTCTTTTCGTGTTCTATCAGTGTTTTGCTTGCCACACCGCGGGATATGAGGTAGAAATGGTTATATGGATACGCCACTAACCCTGCGATAGCCATATTATATAGGTACACTTGAAATGAATAGGTGCCGTAAGTATTCATTTAATATTTATTATATATTTGCAGCGAAACATGAAGATTGATATTAGGCCGTTTTGTTTTTCATTAATCAATTCAATGTCTTTTGAACTGCAGCCAAATGGAAAGTGGCTGGCAATTTCCAAAATCTGCTTCACAAAAAAGTTAATGTCCACTATGCGTCTTCCAAGAATTTTCTTCTTTGGAATGGACGTGGTTTCCGCTGATATCTCCAACTGTAACAATATATTCACTTTCTTATTAAGAGTATACGATCTGTAACTCTCCCTTTCTCGTGTTTTTATGGCTTATTGTATTAATTATTTCCTCGCAACTGACGTGAAAAGAAGAGTGTATAACTCGTCCATAAAACCCATTTTACACTCGATTTTATATCATGTATGCACTGTAGTACATAATTAGGCATTAAAATACTCGTGTGAACTTATTATAAAACTCTCCTTCGGCTCATTTCGTAAATCACACTCGTGTTTTAATACCCCTCATTATTTACCAATTGCATAAACTACTATTAATTAGGTTATGTTATCCAAAATTAGGGACGTTTGAAATTGTATGTAAGTAAAACATCTTTCTACTTTGAGGACAAAGTTGCTTTTTGATTGCAATTTGTTTGAAACTATTTTCTCTTACAACGTTGCATGAAGATATAAAAACTAAATAGTAAGTTAGGCAAAAAGTAACTAATATAAAAAAAAAAACAGACAGAAACTTCCCACCTGCTGGCCGTAACTTCATTCTCCGAAATCGGTACGGGTGTAAGAGTTGGACTTGGAACAAGATATGTGGCAACTAGACGCTTCATTAGCCTCCTAAAATAATAAATTGTAGGTATAATGTCACATTGGAAACAATTGATACGACATGTAAACATTCACACAATAGGTACGCAGCCCTTAGACACTATGTAATGGTTATTATACAGAGTACCTAGTACCTATTATTCGTAAAAAATAAACCTTAGGTAAATATATACTTTACCTAGTTTATTAAATTAGGTAAATATATATTTCTAACTTTTGGACCCTCATACCGACCGCACTGCCCAGTCAGGATGTGGCTAAAAACGCAGTTTGGCTCTTGGTCTATTTTACTTACTGAGTGACATCGCAAGTTCGAGGCTGACGATTTTCTGAGTCTGCACCTTGATTTTCTATGTTCCCATCGAGTTATTCGAGTTGTTGTAGTGCATGTCTTTTTCTTTGAGCTCTATATAAAAAAAAAATATGATTTATAAATTTGTAAACTACGGGCATAAACGTAAATAAACTAAGCGTTTGACGACCGCTTTGGCTAAGTTGGTATTGACCCTGCCCGCGAAGCTGGAGGTCCCGTGTTCGAATCATGGCCGGGGTATTTTATTTGTGTGATAACACGAATATTTGTTCTGAGGTCTTGGATGTTTTCTATGTATTTAAGTATCAATTTATATATATATATATATATATATATAAGTATGTGTATCGTCGCTTATAAGTATGTATATTGTCCACAAATATTTATTTATTATTATAAATAACTTTATTTTTCATAACAATACTATATATCGTTTTCAGAAATTGCCAGGTCCGGGAATTATTTGAAATACCTATTATCAGAGACAGTTACATGTCAGCTGTTCGATTTAATTCAGTAAAACACACACAGCTGCCTTCACAATGTTTTAATTTACCTACTTTCATAATTACGCAGGTAGAAAATACGTCGCGGCAAAAAAACCGTGCATGTGTTGATTTTCTTTCTACACGTTAGCGTAATCGATATTATATTATTTCACTATTACGTTCTTTTGTAGTGTAATAACAAATGTACATTAAATATAAAATTACGATAACAAAAATGTGAAAGCAAGTACTTACACTGCGATTTTTATTTCATTGAGCCTTTGTTGTTGGTAACGTTTCACTTTTGATACTTTCGGCATCCTGAATTTGCACCAGCAAAACAATTATTGCGTCCTTTCGCACACTTACAAAACTAAAATCACTCAAAAGTCAAAATCATAGGGTCGATTAGTATCTTAAATTATTGCGTCCTATCACTCACTTATAAAACTAAAATAAACAGTGTCCTATCACTCAAAATCACAAAAGGTATTCTAAAAGAAAATAATTGCGCGCGCGTCGCATCGAGTGGCACAGGTTCCCCGTCCAACGGCCAAGAGGCGACTGCCCCGCGTCGCCCGCGCAGACACCCGTGAGCCGTGGTTATCCACGAATTTGAATAGTATCGATTTCTCAAAAACCATTGAGAAATTTGAAAAACTGGCAGATGTAAATGAAATATACATCATTATTCACCATTGGTTGAAGTTTCATGTCTAAGTGCTACGAAATAAGGGAGTTTATACAGATTTTAGCTCGAGAAAAGGGTTCACGGAAACTCCATTTTCTTGAGATACGGTATCTTTTATGAAATATCGGTAGACCATATTAAAGATCAATAACCAAGGTAAAATATTGTCTAAGAAACCTTATTGTTTATGTAACGTTCAAGCGTATTATAAGCGTCGTAAACACAGCAAATTCGTTATGGAGCCCCTTAACGCATACGAGTGAAACCAAGCTACAACTACACGCCTAGTCCTGTATTTCATTAAAATACAAAAAAAAACCGGCCAAGTGCGTGTCGGACAACGCACAATGAAGGGTTCCGTACCAACACCTGCTAGTCCACATTTAAAATCATTATCCAATACATTGAACCTAAAAAGTCGTATCTTCATAGGGAACTCACGGCACTTACGACCTTTTGTTTGGGCAAGACAGTTTTTAAGCGAAAACTCAAAAACAGTAAAACCTATATTGTTCAAACCAAAAATCGTTGAAAGTATGTACTAATGCACACCACCTCAATTTTTTCTGAATTTTAAACTTTATAGTTTGGAAATTAAAGGGGGGGGGGACACTTTCTATGACTTTGACAGCTAATATCTCACCAACGGTTGACTTAAATGGACAAGTTTTTTAGAAACCTCCATATCATTTTTAAAGGCCTATCTATCAATACCCCACACGACTACGTGCGTTAATTTTTTTTTTCATCCACCGGTTAAATGTGTGGAGTGCCCCCCCCTAATTTAATATTTTTTGTAATTTCACATCACTTTTATGTAACGGTTCATAGAATATACCTTCCTACCAAATTTCATAATTGTAGTGCTTATAGTCTCCGAGTAAATCGGCTGTGACATACGGACGGACGGACGGACAGACATGACGAATCTATAAGGGTTCCGTTTTTGCCATTTTGGCTACGGAACCCTAAAAAAACGTTATTTTAAAGTATTTTACTGAAATGCAAACTCAAACAAAATAATATCTACGAATCTAGAATGTACGATAAGGACCTTTCTGTTATGGAACGATACAATTATTTGATCACCTTTTTTAATGACACGCGAAACACATTTTTTTCAGTTTGGCCCTGCCTTTGCTGCAGCAATACTGAAAATGAATATAGGTAGTGTAATAACTTGACTTGCGGTAAGGACTCATACGTGAGAGAAAGTCATCGTCTATTATTGCATATACTACAAACATTAGTTCTACCGAGGTCGGCCGCCGCTCAATAATAACGTTGTAATTTGAACTTTAAAGTTTGTTGAATAAGGTCGATATTAGATCTTTGTTAAGAAAGTTCTTGTCAAACATATACTTGCAATACGAGTAGGTAGGTTTCATTAACCATAGTGTAAACTTTACGTTTAATTTGCGACACACCTTTTTTGATACGATTATATTCGTTTCGCATTCGTGAGCGCACCGAACATAGTCCTCTCGTCTCAACGGAGCGGTCGCGACTGGCCGCGCCCGCCGACGGTAACAGCAGATATACCGCGGCGTGCGAAACTTGCGACGGAAGATAGGGTATCGCGCGGAATAAAAAGGGTCTATCTACCAAATTCGTTTTGCCTCAATAAATCAGAATAATGACCTTGTTTTGAGAAATCGCTAGTTACAATCATAGATTATATCAAAAGCTATAATACACCATTTTTTTACTTACATGGTATGCAAGGTAACCCCACACAATTGAAAATAGATGAAAATAAGACATGTTTTGGCGATTTTTTTCTATCGAGCCAACTTTATTCCAGTATGGTTTTGTTCAGACTCAAACACAGCAAATATGATCTAGTTTTCGTGTGAATTTTTTCGTGGCATTTGCACTTGATTGTGATAGGTAAATATTCAATCTAAAAACTACAATTTGGCGTGGTGCCCCCTCTTAAATTAAAAAACTTAGTTTGAAATGGTTTTTGACGATAAAAAAAAGAAAAACTAGATACATTGATATCAGTGTTATGTGATAATTTCATATTTTTTCCTGGGTAAACTTCGGAGATGAGGGGGGAACGGTTTTTTTTTACATTTTCCCTCATAAAATACAAATAACTCAAAGTAAAAAAAAAAGTTTCAGAATATGCAGCCCAAGCCCTTTCATATAACACCCCGCACGACATATTCACTAGACTTTCAAATTTAGAACCACCTACTATCTGTTATTCTTCACAGAAAATAACAACAATATTAATAAAAGTCATGTCCTATCTATCTATTTTCAAATCGATAGCACAAGTAGTTCTTGAGATATTTAGCGATGTGACAGACACACAGACAGACGAAGTGAAACTATAAGGGTTCCTTTTTTACCATTTTGGAACGGAACCCTAAAAACAACATAGCGCTACTGTCACATTTTGACACCACAATTTTGGTTACAAAGCTTGAAAGCTTAGAACCATACCCAAGATGGTATTTACGTAGCGTATAACTGCCGTATATTGAAAATTTAATGCAAATTTCTTGTATTGTTTGCTCCAGTTGCGTTTCGTGATGACATGTCAAACCGGCATTATAATTTAAACCGCGGAGATCAAAGGCACTTCATTTTGTATTCAAAACCAAATTTTACGGAAAAGTAAACTTAGTACTTAATTTTTGTGTGGGTGGGGTGCTTTCAATGTCATCTGCATATCAAACATTCATAATGCTTGATATGCAGATGACATTGAAAGAGTTAAGGAACTACATGACAATGTATGAATTTCCTGGCCGCAGGGTTCAGATTGAAAGTAACCATATGAAAAGCAGGTAACATTTATTTTTTGTGTATAAAACGTACCACCCCTACCAGTACCTTTTCATTTTATAAATATGTTGAAATCAAATTATGTTGGCCCGTGTGGTTGCCGGGTAAGGGCCCGTTTGGTTGCCGGGTAAGAATTGCGCCACCCCATCTCTTCCCGTGGGTTTCGTAGGAGGCGAATAAGGGAAAATCGTAGGGTGGGCAGCAGCATCCTTCGATCATTACCACCATCAAACTGCGGTCGCCAACCCGCTTGCCAAGCGTGGCGACTATGGCAAATCCCCCCCAAGGGAAAAATAAAAAACATGCCCGACAAAATCAAACCTAGACCCCTAGTCCCCGGCGGCCCCGCTATTCCTGGCTCCGGTAGCGGCCATGGTAACGGCGGGGCAGGGGGTGCTACAGTGAATCCCCGGCAGAGACCCGGCTACCAAAACCGACGACCCTTGGCCCTGGCAACATTTAACTGCCGAACACTGCGGACCGACGAGAAACTGCTGGAACTGGAGGAAGAATTGAGCAAGATACGTTGGGGAATCGTAGGGTTATCAGAAATCCGTAGAGAGGGGGAGGATACGATAACCCTGAAGTCCGGTAACTTTCTTTATTTCCGGGAGGGCGACCAACAGTCCCAGGGAGGTGTCGGGTTTATCGTCCACAAGTCCCTCGTAAACAGCGTGGTGAAAATCGAGAGTGTGTCGACCAGGGTAGCGTGCCTTGTACTAAGAATGACCCAACGGTATTCGCTGAAGGTCATACAGGTTTACGCACCGACCTCGACGCACTCCGACGATGAGGTGGAAGCTATGTACGAGGATATTTCCAGAGCCATTCATAGCTCCAAAACTCACTTCACAGTTGTTATGGGGGACTTCAACGCTAAACTGGGCAAACGGGACGGTGAAGAGCTGAGAGTGGGGCAATTTGGAGTGGGGCGAAGGAATCACCGGGGACATCTACTGGCTGGTTTCATGGAGAAGGAGGGACTCTACATGATGAACTCCTTCTTCAGGAAACGTGAGCATAGGAAATGGACCTGGATGAGCCCGGATGGTGCAACGAGGAATGAGATAGACTTTATCATGTCGACGAAAAAGCATATATTTAATGATGTCTCTGTGATCAACGCGGTCAAGACGGGCAGTGATCACCGTATGGTACGAGGCACATTAAATATTCAGTTTAAGCTAGAGAGAAGTCGATTGATAAAGTCTACGCTCCGCCCGGCACCAGCCCAACTACAAAACCCCGAGAGCTTTCAACTCGAATTGCAAAACCGTTTCGAATGCCTAGGGAGCGACGTGGACGAAAACAACGATGGGTTTGTGGAAGCTGTCCATACGGTCGGGTCCAAGTTCTTCAAGACCCGTCGTAAAAAGGTCCAGAAGATCTCTGACCTCACTCTGAAGCTCATGGATGTAAGACGTGAGATGATCCTGCAGTCTTCAGATGATGCATCTCGCTTTCGGCGGCTCAACAGACAAATCTCGAAGTGCCTGAGGCGCGATTTACGCCGATTTAACACTAACTGTGTTGAAGAGGCTATTGAGCGCAACAGAGGCTCTAAGGTTTTCGCTAGAGATCTGTCTGTTGGTCAGAGCCAGATGACTAAGCTGAAGACCGACGATGGCAGGATCATTTCTTCCAAACCTGAGCTTCTGCGTGAAGTTGAGGGGTTCTATGGGCAGCTATACACAACCACCCGAAGACCCGCCGTTGATCTAGCCAAAGACCCTAGAGCTAGATTAACCCGACACTATACCGAAGATATCCCGGACGTCAGCCTGTATGAGATTAGTATGGCTCTCAAACAGTTGAAGAACGGCAAAGCCCCGGGTGACGACGGAATTACAGCCGAAATCCTGAAGGCGGGCGGTAAACCTGTCCTCAGAGCCCTTCAGACGCTGTTTAATTCTGTAATTCACGAGGGGAAAACGCCACAAGCATGGAACAGAAGTGTGGTGGTGCTTTTCTTCAAAAAAGGCGATAAAACTTTGCTGAAGAATTACAGACCCATCTCACTTCTGAGCCATGTTTACAAACTGTTTTCGAGAGTCATCACGAACCGTCTCGCGCGCAGGTTTGACGACTTCCAGCCTCCCGAACAAGCCGGATTCCGAAAAGGCTACAGTACCGTAGACCACATACATGCCTTGCGGCAGGTTATACAGAAGACCGAAGAGTATAACTTGCCACTTTGTTTAGCATTTGTGGACTACGAGAAAGCCTTCGATTCGATCGAGACTTGGGCTGTACTGCAGTCTCTCCAGAGGTGCCAAGTTGACTACCGGTATATCGAAGTCCTGAAGTGCCTGTACGAAAACGCCACCATGTCCGTCCGACTACAGGACCGGGAAACAAAGCCTGTTCCACTGCAGCGGGGAGTCAGACAAGGAGATGTGATCTCTCCGAAGCTCTTCACCGCTGCACTGGAGGATGCTTTCAAATTTCTGGACTGGGAAGGACGAGGCATCAACGTAAATGGCGAGTACATCACTCACCTTCGATTTGCTGACGACATTGTAGTCATGGCTGAGACCATGGAGGACCTCAGTACAATGCTCGTTGATCTCAGCAGAGTTTCCGATCGAGTTGGTCTGAAAATGAACATGGACAAGACGAAGGTCATGTCTAATGCCCATGCTGTACCAACTCCCGTAATAATCGGCGGCTCTGCGCTCGAAGTTGTTGACGAGTACGTATACCTGGGACAAACAGTCCAGTTAGGTAGGTACAACTTCGAGAAAGAGATCACTCGTCGAATCCGACTCGGCTGGGCAGCGTTCGGGAAGCTTCGCAGTGTATTCTCGTCCAATTTACCGCAGTGCCTCAAGTCAAAAGTCTTTGACCAGTGTGTGTTGCCAGTGATGACATATGGATCCGAGACATGGGCGCTAACGATGGGCCTCATAAGAAAGCTCAAGGTCACCCAAAGAGCAATGGAAAGAGCTATGCTCGGGGTTTCTCTGCGTGATAGAATTAGGAATGAAGCTATCCGTAGCAGAACTGGGGTCACCGACATAGCCTTCAAAATTGCGAGACTTAAGTGGCAGTGGGCAGGGCACATTGCTCGCAGGACTGACGGTCGATGGGGCCAGAAACTGCTTGAGTGGCGTCCACGCACCGGAAGACGAGCTGTCGGTAGGCCTCCGACAAGGTGGAGTGATGACCTGGTGAAGGTCGCGGGAATCCGGTGGAAACGAACGGCACAGGACCGGTCTAAATGGCGAGCCTTGGGGGAGGCCTATGTACAGCAGTGGACGTCTTTCGGCTGAAATGATGATGATGAAAATCCAAAAAGAATGTGTAAAAATCTATGTCACAATGTCTCAATAGTCCTGTACTAGACAATAACCTACTAACAGTTGTATTGAAAGGTTTAGAATGTATTTTTATAACAAAATGAATAATAAGGTACATGAATTAAACACATGCCTAATTTTATAGTTTTTTTCCGTCTTTTGGTACGTATTTATTTATGAATTCGTTACTAGACTAAATGTGGATTGACTCAAATTTCACTCGCAACTCGTGAGATAAAAGTACTGTAACAGTGCAAAAGTGCTCACAAGTAACTACAAATGGTGTAAGATATTTTTTTCAAATCCGCAACCTGGGTATTTAAATTGTGGCTGTACCTGTCAATTAGCTAGCGCCTATAATCCGCTTTCCCATCTAGTTACCCTATCCATGACCGAGCCATTGTCAACCCTTCTCGTAATGAGGCCGCAAAATCATTTTCACCGAGATATATCGACTTACATGAAATAAAATACAGCTTTGTGGTTAGATACCTTTTACAAAGAGATTGTCTTGTGTTGCTTTAGGTATCTACAGTATGCCTTCGTATGTTTTTTTATATATCTTGATTACAAATGTCGTTGGTTTTCTATAATCGTAGCTCGAGGAATAGTAAAAAATCAAACAAAGATGTGATCATTTTTAACCGAACAAACTCCGTCGTTTATGAACCGATTTGATTTTTTTAAATTGTTTGAAAGCATATATATTTAAGTTGGTCCCGTTGTTACAAGAATCTAGTTCTGATGATGGGATCTATGAATAATTGAGGGAATTCCTTAAAAATTCAAGTGGAACATATAGTGATTTTAGTATTTTCGGTAATAAATCAAGCGTTTGCATTCAGAAAGTAGCATTTGGTGAACGAGAACGGATGAAGAAGACCACAGATGGTCATCCAAAACTCCTGGTGTTTCATGGGTGGTATTAAGATATTTCGATCAAGATACGGAAGCGACTATGACGAAGTCAATTTAAATGGTCCTGATGTAATGGCACCATCAAGCTTATCCGTGTTTGAGCTTATTGGAATCGTTATGAGATGCACTCTGGTAATGATTCACTAAAAAGTGTGAAATAAATAATTAATGTTTTTAATAAAAAATTAAAACTGACTCCAAAAATACCAAAAAATAAAAAAAAAATAATTGCCTTACTTCTAACAACAGACTTTACGCTTCTTATTGAACAATGTCGACGTACCTATTGTAATTTTTGTAGTCGGTGTCATTTTGTCAACTGTAGACAATTACTTTGGATGGCACCGACTTTAAAAAATACAATAGGTACGTCTACATTGTCCAATAACAAGCGTTAAGTCTCATTTTAGAAGTAAGGCAATTTTTTTTTATTTTAGTAGTTTTTGATGTCGGTTTTTTAAGCTAAGCATCTACCACAGATGTACTAAATTTTCCTTCCGTACAAACAATAGCTAGCTCTCACGTCCACTTGTAAGGACACACATCAGTATATCATAAATATGGTTGAGATATGGAACTTAATTTCATTTTTACCGTTTGTTAAAAGTTAGCCATTTACGAGTATGATAATGGCGATAATTCTTGTTTGTTGGTATATTATTTTAAAGGTGCATAAAAAACTCCTTTTCAAGTAGCATTGCTCGTTATACTAGTACTCGTATATCTTTTTGACGTCCCCTGTAAAACTTTCTACCTCTTAGTTGCAAAGTGCCTCGTATATATGTACAGTATAAACTTAGCTACTTTTCGAGCTGGGAAAATCCGGTAGATCTCCTAACGTGGGGCTTTGCTCGGGGGACAAAACGGAAGGCTCAAACTAAGGCTATATTGAAAGTGGCAATAGATTCCATTTATAAAGAAGGTTAAAAGTGTTAACGTGTGTAGTTGCAGTATAGAATATTCTGGCATAGTTTCCTTTTTTTAACACGTCGGTGGCAATCAAGCGTATGGCCCACCTGATAGTAAGCTGTCACCGCAGCTTATGGACGCCTGCAACACCATGCGTGTCACAAGTACTTTGCTGACCCTTAAAAATGTATGTACTCCTGTCTTGGAGTAGTCCATGCTGTAGTCGGCAAAACCTCGCTAATTCCACAACCGCAGATATATAGATCGTTTCTCCGGAGTTGGTTAGAATTAACGGCTTGATTTATCCCCGTTTGCTGTTTTACATTATATTACAATTATGAGATTTTATCTGGTCAAATACCTACGGACATTGCATTTGCATACTAAATACACTAACATTTTAGATATTGATTTTTATATAACAACAAACATATTTCCGTGTTTTAGGCGAGACCATCAGTTTCGGGCACATGTGATTTTTCACAAATTTGAAATGATTACCCGACTGCATCAAGACAAAATAACTGCCCGCCTGCCTTTTTGAACATGTAAATGACAGTTGATTTGCCGTAACGTTCGTTTGAATAAATATGCAATATCCTGCACGTTGCGAAGACATTAGCATTTTTATTTTCAATCCGAACATAATTAATTTACTTCGGGATAGTTATTTGTTGTTCTATTAGATTAAGTAGATGCTGGTAAAATATGTTTGAATGAGATTGTACGAGTAATTATATAAATATATATATATATATATACGTTGGAGCTTATATGGCATACTTAGTGGCACATTAGTAGTTTAATATGTGTTTAGTAATTTTGTTACTCTTTGATAAAATTGCTTTTCAAATATAAAACTTTTGATAACTTTTTGAAATTTGTAATTTCAAGATGTTTACAATGCCTTAAGAATATTTAGTGTACATACATAGTTATAAAGTAGTTAAAGCAGAGCGCGTAATAGGATACTGTAAGAGTCGCTTCACCTGCTGTGGACCGATATTAAGGCTGTGCGATGGACTCCATTTTCGCAGTAAGCCATTTTTTTTATTTAGAGTACTTATATGTACTTACGTGTATCTATGAAGTGAAATGCGCTATATGTCGTTTCCTTCTTCTTTCTTTTCTTCAAATCATCGCAATTATATTCAAGCATCGTATTTAATGAGAATCGACACATAAATACGTTAGGTACTTTGCCTTCAAAGCTATTGTGGTTCCGTCTATAAAATGTTTATATTTCCGGTCGGTGTTTCAGATTTCTATTAACCTTCAGTATTTATTTGAGACTAAGAGGATGATTCAATATTTGCTATTAATAATTGAATTTTGTTTTCTGTGTTTGAATAGAAGACCTTCATTAAATAATTCATTGACATACAAACGGCTCTTTGGAGTTTACAGAATACGAAAGCAAAGCTTCCATATTTTGTCACCTAAAGTTAATTATAGCGGTTCATCAATACCGACCTGCCAGCTAGATAGGGAAAGCACAAAGGCATTGGGTAAGAATACCAACATGCTTTTTATGGCTATTCGTTCTCGCAGAAGTCCATATTACAGGCTAATTCAGGTATGTTAGATGTTTTACTCGAAATCGTAATTTCATTCAAAATTTCGGATCGCATTTTTCCTCGATCGTAAATTTTGTAGTTGTTTTAATTAATTAGCTACTATTTTAAATATGAATGAATGTATTTTTCTTTACTGTTTTTTTTTACCAAAGTCCTATTTTTGTGTGTATCGAAATTCTGTACAGTTTTGTTCATTGCTTATATTTTTATAGAGGCAAGTTTTCTTAGTAGATCATTTTCATACTCTCACTTCTCCACACTATTAAACTTTGTACGGACAAAATCTACATGAAACGATGATGTATTGAAACTTGTTGTATCTTACCTTCCTTCATGAATAATCGCCACAAAACCTTGCTAAAAATTACATCTGATATTACCAAGAATATAATTTGAATTTGCTAAGTTTGACGTTGTCTTTTCAAGATCGTTTCATAGAAATGAGTTTTGTAGAGTGCCGTAAAAATATAAATCTAACTATCTAACGCCATTAATTATGGAATACACGGAATTAGGACACGCCTTCAACATCACGACGTAGGGACCACCCCGTTGTCAGCTTTGTGGAAAATACCCATGACGGGAAAATTTTGACAAGGGCCGGCTATAGACTGTACCAGAATTGAGTAAATTAAAAAAACAATCGCCACTAATGAAAATAGTTTATGTAAACAAAATAATTAAAACGGCAGAATTTATGATCGAAAAAATGCAATCCGAAATTTTGCTATGTACTATGAAATAACGATTTCGATTAAAACGTCTAAACAGCCCGCTTAAACATGTTGCCTTTTTAGGGTTCCGTGGCCAAAATGGCAAAAACGGAACCCTATAGTTTCGTCATGTCTGTCCGTCCGTCCGTATGTCACAGCCGATTAAAACTGTCTTGCCCAAACAAAAGGTCGTAAGTGCCGTGACTTCCCTATGAAGATGCTGCCTTTATTGGATAGTGGTTTTAAATGTGGACTAGTAGGTGTTGGTACGCAATTCTTCATTGTGCGTGATCCGACACGCACTTGGCCGGTTTTCTCTATAGGAAAATATCTCAAATTTACTTTTTATTTTCCTTTTATCCTTTAGCACAAAGTGTAAGGCGATTTCCTGAATTCGCGGAGCGGGATCAATATGTGACATTTTCTTCTTTGACGTAAACTTTCTGACGTCGTAAATTCTTTTCGCACTTCATTTAAATGTAGGAGCGCAGGAAAAGTCGACTGATATTGGACGTTATCTCATATAATATCAGGATCGCCTAACTCTAAAAACAGTCGTCCAAGGAAGTGGTTTCCTTATCTCTTACTTGTACAGTGAAAGGCTTAGATAATGTACGTTCCTGAAGCGACAAAAGTTGTTGTTGTTGTCAAGTCATGTTTGCATTCTCGTATTTTGTCACTGTATTGCATATAGATATTTTCTGTACATATATAAATATGGTTATGAAGTGGTACACCACTTTCTTGGCTGACTATACCAACCCTAACAAGGCTAACCATACCTAGGATAGATTTTTTAGCTCATTGTTGAACATGTATATGTATTATACGTGTAGGTAGACCATTACAAAACTTAGCTAAGATTGAAATAAGTACACCGCGCTGAATAAGGTCAATGCTCGGCCCACTCCACCGAGTACTGTTTTACATACTTATATATTCATTAATTTAGGAATATACAATGCGTCTTTGGATGTCAATATAGTACCACCGATTTGGAAAATAAACCTCTGCCTCGAGGAGAACCGACGTAAAAAACTCATACGAGGAATGAATGTGACGAAAACACTTTGTTCCGGCGCCGACATGGGCAGGATTTGGCAACGGCCTGGGCTCGCCAAAGTGCACCAAATCATCCTTTAAGGTGCGTGCACTCTATACAGTACGTTGTACTATGCGTTGATCAGAGTCATAATATCCCTTTACACAAGGTCAGTCACGGTTAAAACTTAAGCGAACATAGAGACAGACTTAGATGTAAATATGGATACTAATATACTCTCAAGAGCGAAAATAATGGGAACACTTTGTACTAATTTCCACAGAAAGTGTATACCCATTATTTTTGCTCGTAGTGTATTTGGTGTATTTATAGCAAATTTTCTCAGCACGTAAGTAATCTAATATTATTATCCCTAATGACTCGATACCGATCAGTTTTCAATCCGAATCCTCAACGGTGCGTATCAGGCAATTTATCTAATATCTGAGCCCGTAGAATTAAAAGCCATGATCTGTAACGACCTTAGATCTTAGGATTACAGTGACTTCTAAATTAAATGTAGGTATCTACCCTTGAACTGGCTGTGAAGATACCTAACTCAATAAGTAAACTTTAATCTCAAGAAAAGCCTAACTAGTGTACATTTTAACTAACAAATTAAATTCTAGTCATAAAGTGACTTGAGAGAGCGGACCTGAGTCTAAGGGATCAGCAAAATGGTGAAATCTGATCTTAGAAATGGCGACTCCATAGTCTAACGAAGACTCGAAGCCTGCAATCATCACTAACTTTGAGCACGAAAGACATATGTATTTAAAAGATAAATTTGGCCGCAGGCTTAGCTGCAGCATGCAAGGGCGCAACTGGCGCAAGCCGAGATCTGCAAAGGCCCGGAGGCTTCGATTCTTTCTCCAAGAGTCACCAGTGTTCCGTGGCCAATGAATTGATCAACCTCCAAAGCATACTTTTTACAAAAAAAAGATCTGCAAAGGGCCGGAGGCTTCGATTCTCTCTCCAAGTGTTCTACGAAGCATATCTACTTTTTACAAAAAAACAGTCCACATGAACAAATCATCAACTGTGCGGCAACTTGACAAGTACCTTTTAAGTATGCACAACTATATGCGTTTTTACAACTTGTGTAATATGACATTGTGAAAATTTAGTTTTTAAGTTTTAACATAGTCAATTAGGTTATGTACACTAACAAAATTGACATCTTAGTTGTCTTTCATTAAATAAATTAATTGTATAGGGTATTTTAGTGTATGAAAAAATAAACTCGGACGCTCCGGTTGTGGAAAGAGCTCCCTGCCAAGGTTTTCCCGAGGGACTACTGTATGGGGTTCTTCAAGAAAGGAGTGTTAAAAATTTTGAAGGTCGGCAACGCGCATTGACACCACTGGAGTTGCAAGCGTCCATGGGCTGCGGTGACCGCTTACCATCAGGCGGACCGCTCGCTTGTTTTCCACCGATGTGGTATAAAAATAAAGACAATAAAATTTAAGAATAAGATAATTTTTGTTATAGGAAAGTCGAATTGTGTTGCTATACATTCATGAGCATGTAAAATAAAATTTATAATTAATTTTAAAATTCATGCATTTTTTATCTGTGCTAAAAATTAGCAAAACGGTAGCCGCCATACGAACTTCAATTGTGACGTCATACGGCACTATAATACCGGACCCACACAATGGGCGATGATGGCACAACGTACATGAAAATATATCTTTCTGCCTTTAATTCGTAACCGCGTCCTGTACGTTGGGTATACTCGTAATTCTCTTTTTTACGTAGCTCATTGTGTGTATCCGACATAACGGCTCTGTATTTGACACTTGTGACAGACAACATTATTGATGCGGCCAATCAAAATCGCATAGTTTTTTCGATAATCGATATGGTTTACGAAAGAAAGATAATCGATTCGAATCCGATCGACATAAGAAAAAACAATAATAACGCGACATTAATCTAGCATAAAATAATTACTCACATAGGCAGTATTAATGCATCTGTCTATGTACTCGATAACTGACCCGAGTAACGGATATAACAACGAATCGGTAATAGAACAGCGATTTTGTCAGTCACTATCTATTGCCCTACGACGCACGGTGGGCTGAAAATCGGCCTCCATAGAAATAGAAAGCGAAGTCTTAAATTTGAACTTTTTTTATTGGAATAGCTTTTGTTGGGTTTTATTATGCCCCAAAATTAATCTTAGCTTATTAATTATAACTTTTTTTCAAAATATTTGTATGGCGCGACACAGCAAATTACAATCTTATTGCTTTAATATTCATCAATTCCATAAATTAGAAATAAACATTCGATTCATTTCGGCTACTTTTCAAGAATGCGTAGAATGTGACAAAGTATTATGGATGGAGTCAATTGAGCGTTTCCGCGCGCGCGCACCTTGATTGTGTTTAAATTAATTATTTTGTAATAAAATATTCCAGCAATATATTTTGATATGACACAAGAAAAAGACTTGAGGACATGACGGGGCCACTTTTTTGACGACCACTTTAGCCTAGTTCGTAGTGACGTCCCGGGTGTGATGAATACAAATATTTTTTCCCGAGTTATGGATGTTCTCTATGTATTTAAGTGCCTATTTATCTATACAAGTCTGTCTGTCTGACTGTTTGACGAAACTTAGGAGCAAACTGAGAAACCATTTGTAGGAAAACCCACTGTATTCCGTTGACTAGTACATGACTTTTTAATTACCTGAGTATGTTGTTTCATAAAAGTAGAAAAAAAGTAAAGTAAAGTACAACTTATCGTCTAAAATTATACCTAGGTCACGAACATGTTTAACACGGTTGAGCGGGTTATTGCAAATACTGTAATTATGCTGAATAAGAGATATTTTTCTAGTGTATGATATAACATTGCACTTATCTGCATTAAGAAACAATTGATCAGTGAAACAGTATTATGATAATGATTCCAAATCAGATTGTAATTTGTGGCAGTCGTCGATACCGTTGATCGTTCTATATAATTTTTTGTCGTCTGCATATAATAAATATTGACTGTTCTTTAACGTCGCCTATGTCCTTAATATAAAGTGAAAACAGCACTGGTTCGAGGTGGGACCCTTGGGGGACACCGGATGGGATTTTAAGATAATTTGAGCAGTAACCCTTGATACAAACAGCCTGGCTGTAATTTCGAATATATGATTCGATCCACCTTAATAAACTACCGTGCACACCGAGTCCATAAAGCTTCGTAATTAAAAGATTGTGACTAATTTTGTCAAAAGCCTAAGAGAAATCGGTATACACGACGATCACCTGGCCGTTATTGTCCATTACATGAAGTAGATAATTAGTAAAATTAAGTAACTTAGTTTCTACACACCGAGATCTTACAAAGCTATGCTGATTTTCAGCTGTGTGATGACGAACAGCATAAGAAATTTGTTGAGTGACCATTTTTTCCAATAATTTACCAAATATACATAGAGAAATAGGTTTGTATTGTGTTATAAGTTCTTTGTGTGCATTCTTTGGTATTGGTGTCATCAGAACCTTTTTCCAAATACTAGGGAAGACATAGATAGGTTGAAAATACCAGATACAGGTTTAAGAAGCTCAGCGGCAGAAACCAAAACTGGCTTAATGCCATCTGGACTTACCCCCTTGTTGAAATTGTCATTCCGAAGTTCTTTTAGAATCATTTCATCCATAGTGATAACGGTATTGATCTCTATATTAGAACCGGAAGGCGAGTTAGATAAGTCAAAGTCATTACAACTTGCGGCGGAAGGGGTCACAGAAGCTGATTGAAAATGTTCATTATCTATTGGTAAACGGGATTTATCGCGTACAATTGAGTGACAATCCTACGGTACCTACGAGTTATTAATAAAGACTAAGTGCGGGTAGTTCAAAAAAGCCGCGCGGCTAGATGTTGATACCCGCTCACGCATTTCAGCTTGCGCCCAAGGTTGTTGTAAGGTTGTCGAGCAAAGCTCAAAAAAGGTGGATAAATATTAATTGTTTGTCTCATGTTTATGTCCCGTTTCCATATAACTGCCGAATATTATTAGATGATGTTTTATGTGAAATAGGTTCCTGCAAAATAAGTTTATTATTACCACGGAATTACCGTAATTATACAGGTATATATGAAAATGAAATTAAAATATATATTTTTTTTAAATATTAAAAAGCTCTCTAAGCAAGGCTAGCATTTTTGTCCAAATTGTTTTAATTACGCCAACAGATATTCTGTCCTCAATTATCACCGGAGAAGTGACTAGAATTAAGAGGCCGGTACAGTTTTTAATACAATCGACAGCTACGCGCCACCCAGCGGTGAGTTAACGGACGGACAAACTTGTACTTACACTCGATTTTGTGTCTTATTACCCCGCAGGTATAAAGTACATCTCGGCTAGATTACATAATTATCAAATAATTTGAGCCAAATGTGTTAACCTATAATACTTAATTACTTCTACCTACTCTTAGCGAGTTGCTCATAAAATACGTACCATCATATACTGTACCATTATTTATTAGAGACTATTTAAATATATTAGAACAACCGCATTAAGTATTACGAAGATTAATAGCTACGACGACACTCATTTGTTAAGTGAAACCTATCGTGAACAACAATTTCCGCAAAATACATCTCAATAATATTTTCCTTTGTGGCGAGCGTGGGCGTTCGTCCCGTAATATGATCTTAACAAGAACAAAAGGTTACATAGCTCTTTTGAACTATAATAAATATAATAATGACGATAAAGTGCAAGTCAGAGTTAAAGCAAGCAAGCATGTCTACCAAGATAACCAAACACAAAATGATTTGATATTTTGCTTTCACAACCAGATTCGGATCAAATACATACGGAGATCTTAGGGATCGCATTCGACGTAATATATATTTTACCTAGGTACGTCAATATTTTATTATGATAGACAGATTAAGGTAGCCATTGCTTATATTACTTTATATAATTGACGAAAATGGGGCTACTTTTAAATAATCGGGCAATATTCTAAATTACGTCGTAATCGTCTAAAAATACGTTGAAAATGTTTCGTGGATAACTTGGATTCTGCAAGGATGAGTTTTCCAATCACATTTTTTATATATACGTGGTAGTGCTTTGAAGCTGCAGCGGCCATTTTGTTTTCTATGACGAGATTTATTTAATGGGGCTTCTTTGATGGAAGGTACGGGGCTACATTGATAGTTATCATGGTACAATAATATACTTCGCCAGGTATAGCAAACGGAAGCATCGGTTAGTAGTGTGGGTGACACGACCTTCGGACTCCCTGCTATCGATGGTTCTCAAACTTTGTATTTTGGGGAAAAATAGTTGTCTTACTTAAAAAATAGGATATAAATTATATTAAACGACTGTATAAAAAACAAAATTACAACCATTACAAAAAAAAGGTATGGCATCTGGCCTTAATTGTCTTGCATGTCTCCCTGCCAAATAATATGAATTCTAATCATCTATCCCAAAGTATAGACCCAGCTATATTCAATCAGTATGACAACATGACACAACGATTGCGGTTTTTTGCAAATAATAGGTTGATATTCCAGTTGTCAAGTATCGGCTTAGCCACATCACTATTCTTATCATTTAGTGTCAAAATTATATTTTGACTGAATAAAAAGGACCCCAACAACATTAAAAGGCACAAATTAAGAAAACAAATAATTTTACGTAGTACGGTGTACCATTTTTTTTCGTTGTTTTCGTTCCACAATAGTGAAGCCATTCGTTGGCTACTGACTCGTTTTGTGAAAGTGTAGAAAAACAATAAGGTTCCGCCTTTAACACTTCTACTCTTACAGTTCCGAATAGAACAGCCAACCATTTCAAAATCTGGCCTACATCAACTCTTATTAGCAACCGCACCGCAAAAAAGTTTGGCAATTACTGCTTAAACTGACACCGACCGAGAGCGATATATGCAAATCAGTACATCCGAGCGAGATCGCGGTTAACGTCAAAGAGACTGACATGACGCTCGTATGTGTTAGTAAGCAGTGTTGCCAGTAGTGTATTATGATACTCCCTGACTTTCATGTATTCTGTGAGTATTTTATTAAATTATTAGGTATATTCATGTTCAACTTGACCTATTTTGTGTGCTTAAACAAGTAAATGCCAATTTTGACGCGTAAACAATTTATTTTGCATGATAACGGCAGATTTTTTTTCCTTAATTATCCTTTTTGTTACTATAAAGCGGCAACTCGACCTCGTGTCACGATCCTTATTGTCAGACCTTGTTTTCTTAGACCATGATAGTTATCAAAGTAACCCGGTACTCTATGTGATTAGGTTGAGTTACTAAGTCTACTGATATCGAAGTGACCCCACGTTATTAAAAAACCGGAAAAATATTATTATTATTTTTCAGGTTTACTATGGTGCGTACTTACAAACCACTTACAATCGGATCTGAATAAAAAGGCTGTTGATAATTAAGGTCCTACGAATTACTGATAAAGTATAATCTATTTGGGCTAAAGATAAGTAAATTCCTACAAGTGACTATTTTGCAAAAGTTTTAGTTTTTGTTGCCTATTGATTATTTAGTTCCTACGAATGACTGTTAAGAGGCCGGTATAGAAATTTAAACATTTTGCGTAACTTTTAGACATTTTATTACGAAAAGTAGCTATATTATGCCTTTTTTAAGCACCCTTTGAAAAATCATTTCATTATGCGACGTATAAGTGTAATATTTTATTGATTTTATTCTTGTGTTAATAATTCATCCTTTTCCAACATCTGTTTTGTCAAATTTCGCTAGAAGAGGCTTAATAAAATAATCTTTTCACTACATTACTCCTATCAAAGGGCTATAAAAAAATATTATTCCATTTGGCTTTAAATGCTTTACGGTATAAATTTCTCAGTTTTTACCAATGTCTACCAAATCTTTAAGAAAAAAAATGACCAAGTCGAGCAATTTCACGCATATAACGTTCTTAAATAGCCGCGGCTACTGGCTACAAAAATCACTTCTATAGAAAAATAAAAATACCGAAATAAACTTCAGTCCTTGCTCTATTGATACAATCTAAAATGTATATACCTATTCGTAATATAATATTTACAAAACATTACCTGAACTTGACTAAATATTGTCAATAAAATAAGCGGCGCGGGCGCCGGGCGCTTCCGAAGGAAAGACGTATCGCTCTGTATCGTTTCGTAATGTCACAACACGCACGGAACGTGAAGCAAACGTATCCCTTGTGCTTCTACAACAAGGCACACAATCGATTGTAAGTCCAAGTTTGTCCGTCCATCGACTCACCGCTGGGTGGCGCGTAGCTGTCGCTTGTATTAAAAACTGTACCGGCCTCTTAAGTTAAATTGTAGTTCATTGTTTCTTCCTAGGAATGTCTGTTTTGTTGAAGTTTTAGTGTATTGCAGCCGCTGATATTTTAGTTTATTTGGAATGTCAAAATTGTTGGTACCTATTGCCAACTTATGTATCATATTGATGAATGGATACCTAACACTGATTTATATAAGATCTCCATCTTGTTAGGATCAATTACACATAACTACTTCATACAAATAGTTCTTAAATGAGTGTTGATTGAATATTATTATACAAATAAATGCTATGAAGTGACAATTGGTTTTGTATTTGAATTTATTACTTATGTTGCATTGATTTTATATAAATAATCGTCAAATTGGTGGTTGAACAAGCTTTTAGTACAGCTTATCAAATTAACCCCTGTAATCAATCACACCCTGTTAAGCTTTAAAACCTAATATCTTCAAAAATAAGGAATTCAAAAATTTTTAATTTTTACTGCTATAATCCTGTAAGGGGTTACTTTTGTATACCATTGACTATTTGTACAAGGAGGCATCAAAGTGACCCCATTACGATACTTGCAATAGGCTCAATTTTTGGTTGGCAGTCAAATAAAAACTTTGTGGGAAGCTTATCTTATTTTTTTAAATATAATTTTTGCATTTAAACTGACGAGAAAATTATAAGTATCTCAATTTCAAAATATCAAGTAATTTTATGGTACCCAAGAAATAATTTTGAAAATTCGCTTCCTAATGGCAGAGATATCATGAATACAGATGTTTTTCTGCCACGGACAAGGAAATGCTAGTGACTTCCTTATGATGCTTTGTTTTTCAATCTTTCTGTGTAGTTTATTTATATCGTAGTGGAGCCATTTTTTCCTTTCATTGTGTGATGTTTGAATCGATATTTCTCATTAGTTTATAGTTTCAGTTTCAAGTGATTGAATAAGTAGTGTGTACATAAATAATTATTTATTTAAATAAAAAAAAATTAGATCCATTGTATAGTTTTAAAGGATAGGTCCTGTAAAATTTTCTAAAGCTATATCATTTCTCCCAGTAAGATACAAATGACGTGTTTGTAAATATTTATTTTATATATTATACCAAAGAAATTTAATTTAGTCCAACTCAACAAGTTATTGCAAATAAACAAAGAAATGAGAACAAAACTATAACTAACCTAAAATGAACCTAAATATACCTATCAAAAACCCTATTTAAATATATATTTGTGGACAAAGTATACGTTTTTGTAAATGAGACGGTATCATGATTGACATGCCTATTATATCGACAATGGGCCGGTATACAATGGCTAATGTCATTTAAATCTGAGTACCATACTGGTACAATGCTACAACTAGCCTTTAACGGTTGTATGAAAGAGTAGACTTTGGAAGTAGCTGTATACGCTCAAAGGACGGCTCTTGAAATCACGGCTTTGAAATATCTGGATTCATACATTGCATGCTGTTCTAAAATGGTGTGCAAGCTCGTTTTCGTACAGTGTTCTCAAACGAATTTTTAAAAGTGTAGAGCATGATTTGGCTATACCGGATGGATTCTATGTAGAAACGTTCGTTTATTTGAAAAAGAAGAAACGCTAAATAATCCTTCGCTTGCTGGAATGTTCATCGTTCCGTTCCACACTGTAAACGTACGTGATAAGTACCGATTTCAGAACGCTTTGACGTATTATATTTTTAAATGACTTCCAAACAAAGGTCTTCATCCGACGGTACCTACTTATGTATATTGGTATACTTACACGAGGTGCTATTTTAAAACCAATAAAATAAATTTCATATTGGTAAAGTTCGTTAGCAAACAATAATTACCGAGTTTAATGTTCTAAATATACAGGGAGTCCGAGCTTCACTCGCAAACCACCTCATAGAAAATTTCCCCGAAAACCACCTCATAGAAAATTTCATCAAAATCGATAGAGCCGTTTCCGACATCCCCAAAACAAGTTGAATTTCTCATTTAAAGCTATTATTATTATATACGAGTAAGTAGATAAGTTAAACGCAGCGCGGGGTAATTATAACTATCGTTTCTGTTTTTTTTGTTGATTGAATACCAGACCATAAGCAACAGGCATGTTAGCAACGTCACATGGGATCATGTCCCGTCAGCTTAGTGTTGTTGGCGCAAATTGTTTAGTTCAAAAGTATCCAGGACATAAGTAATACGCGTAGACTAAAATGAGTAAGTAAGTATACTTTTATTCGAATTAGGATCATATTAACATAATCACGTTTAAGTAATAGTTAACATTAAGTTAAAAAATACGTTTATGTTAACAACACACCTTAATAGTTCTCATAAAATAACTTGAGGTCACAGTAATATTCATGACAAGAACAAATAACTCACTACACCTAACATACATTTTATTGTGACATCACTACGTGATTTTCATTAATGAGAAACAAAGCATAATATCTACGTACTTCTTTACGTTTCTATCTACTCAATTCAGTGAACATTTGGCGTGTACTTTAAGTAAAAATTGTGCTATGCGAAGTTTAAGTTTCTTATTTTATTATTTTAACAAAACGTGAAGCTTTGTCACAGGAAAACGGAACGAAACTTATGAAATTCTGTGGCAGTTTCCTAGAAAAGTTTTGCTATGAATGAAATAGGTGGTACGTGGCTTTTATGGGATGAATGATAAATATACGCATAATAAGGTAACTTTGCAAATATAATATTCCCCTGAAGTTAGTTGGTGGAAGTCGTTTCGTTATCAGCGATATAGTCAATTACTGCGTAGCTGTAGCGTGTACATGCTGGGCAATATTGTATTACATTAAATAGTAAGGGTAATAGGAAGTTCAGGCGCTGAATGCCATTACACTTATATTTTGAGCAGCCCTAGCAAGTACTGAAGAAGACCGCCGCTATAATAGGCATGATGGCAAAAAAAAACATTTTTTCAGGCCATTCAAACCAGTTTTAAAGACGATCAAATGTTTGTATGGGACCTAAAATTAGAGCAACACAAAAAAAGAAAATAAGAGGCGAAGTACACCATCGCCCGCGTGGTTGTGTCGGCGGTTTTCCCCGGATTTTCCCCAGGTCACTCTCCAACCGCGCACTCCTATCGCTTTATTGGGCCCGCAGGCGAATCACGTAACTTTATGTACTAACGGTAGATAGATTTTACTGTCAATTTTGAAGTATAAATGTATGAGGTGACAATTAAAATTTGACATTAAAATCTACCTAACGGTAGTACAAAAGTTACGTGATTACCCCGCTGGTCTATAAAAGCCACAGTCAGGTTCAAGAAAAAAAGAATGACAATCAAATTTTCATGTCATTGAAACCAGTTTTTAGAGACGATCAAATGTATGTGTCGGACCTACAATTAGCGTAACACAAAAGAAGGAAATGAGAGGCGAAGTACATACAGCATAGCTAACAAACACTGAAAACGCTCCATACTGATTCACACGCAGGCGTGACGTCACTTGTAAATTGTAAACAATTTCTTGCGCTTTTCTATTGCACTGTCAATCTCTGAGGGTTTACAAGATATATATACCTGTATTGCGTCTGCATAGATGTGGTACTTGCAGTGCTTGATATGGGACTGTATGTCCGCTGAATATAAAATAAAGAATATAGGACCGATGACAGATCCCTGGGGGACTCCTCTAGTGACACGAACCTTGTCAGAAGTTTGAAAGGAGCCATCATTAAGACTAAGCTGCACATATTGGAAGCGGTTACTAAGGTAGCTAACGAACCACCTCAGTGTATTAAAATCAAACCCATAATAACTTAGCTTAGAAAGAAGAAGATCTATATTTAAACAGACAAATGCTCGGGAAAAATCAAGTAGTACCAGTAAAGTGACCATAGCACGTACCATAAAACAATATATCACAATCAATAATTGCTGAGAGCGCCGTCCTTTGATTCTATATCAAGGATATGATATTTGCAGGACATCAAAGCAAGGTAAACATCACGAAACCTTTATTGCGTAGGGGCCATTCCTTTTACTAATACGAGAACCAGACGTTTTCAGACACATTTTCTTTTCTTCAGGTTGTGCGCAGATATATTAGACATCGTGAATGAAACTGCTGTGAATAGGTAGACAAACAATCTATTATAGTGACTAGTAAATTGAATCCTACATCAAAGTAAAAATAACCCGATTTACTATATTGCTGCGGTCTCCAAATGTAATTCCAGTCGAGATAGTGTTAATTGCTAAGACGCACGTCGCCGTTTATACAGAGACGTATATTCGTGTAGGTTGTATAAAAAGAGTGGACTTCTCAAACTATATGAGAAAATAATACAAATATGTTGTGAGCCGATTTGCAACCACTGGGTTGAGTTGGTGAACAGAAAGGATTACCTATTATTTTTTTACTCTGCATTTACGATTTAAAAAGAAAATGAAAATAAGTTTACGAGAAATTTTCGTACCCAAAGACAAAATTGTCCATCATGAGAATGTTTGTCCTTATAATAGGACTTTGCAGTAACCAAGAAGCGTATTCCACGTCCAGCAACGGTTGATGGATGAGCATGAAAACCAGCAAAAAAATACAAACTTTTTATACATAGGTCACTTTCCGTCATCGTTATACGTGACCTGGCGCTATTTTTGATCCCGACTAATAGATCGCCTAATGGAACTAACCCTAAACACCCACGTCAGTTAGTCGCGTGCGATGAAAACATAAAGAGTATCAATGGGTATTAACTTAGAGTGTAAACAACGTAAAATGTAGTACCTATCACAACGTGAACTGGGCAATAACTAAGGCGGATTCTACAAATAGCTTTTTCTCAAAAATGACCAGAAAAGTGAACGTTACGTGTACCTTACTCGCTACACAATGGAAGGTAAATTGTAGTTTAAGGTCAATAAATTATAAACATTGCAGGCACACTCCACGCGCCTTAAATGTTACTTAAAAATTCTATTAAATATCGAGTTGCAAACATAAAAAAAAACCGGCCAAGTGCATGTCGGACTACGCACCATGAAGGGTTCCGTGCCTAATACTACTAGTCCACATTTAAATCCTCTATTTTATGCTGTTAATTAAAAAAGTTCTTATCTTCGTAAGCTGCTTGCGTAAGCTTGTGGCTGTTTGTTTGGCCAAGGCAGTTTTTCAGCCATAATTCAAAAACGGTTAGACCTACCTGGTTCAAAACAATTTTCGTTGAAAGTATGTATTAATGTACACAACTTAAACATTTTTCAGAATTTTAAACTTCATGGCTTGGAAATTAGAGGCAGGGGGGGACTTTTTACGACTTTGACAGCTAGTATGTATGTATGTATGTAAAATTCTTTATTGTACATGAGTAAAACATAACATAAATTACAAGAACAGTTGACATATATGTACAAAGGCGAGCTTATCCCTGTAAGCTAGTATCTCACGAACGGTTGACTTAAATGGAAACATTTCTAGAAACCTCTATATTATTTTTAATCGCCTAGCCATAGATACCCCACACGCTTATGTCCATTGATTTTTTTTCATCCCCCAGTTAATTCTATGTAGTGCCCCCCCTATATTTTTTATGTAGCGGTTCATAAATTACACCTTCCTGCCAAATTTCATAATTGTAGTACATAAGTGTCCGAGTATATCGGCTGTGACATACGGACGGACAGACATAGCGAAACTATAAGGGTTCCGTTTTCAGGTTTAGAATTAGGTATAATGTATTAGAATTTAAAATTGTGCATAAGAAAATTGACTATTCAATAAATTATAAGCATTCTATTGTTCAATACAGGTAGTCCCCAGTAGTCCGCTTAAACTGCTTACAGAAAATGGATCATACGCAAACACTATTAACATCTTTCAACAATTCCCGCCAAAATGGTCCACGGTCCACACTTACGATTTTAAAATAGATTCTACAGTATTTGACCGATTTAGAAAATGTTTTTGCATATTTGTTTTTTTTTTTTTGAGTTTTTTCGTATTCGCAATGAACAGCAGTGTTTAACTCGGGTGAAACCGCCCATTTCAGCCTCGAAATATTGGCGCTCTCACTTCGTTCGAGCGTCAAAATATCTCGTCAGGAAAGGTTAGCTTTCAATGCTTAGTTAACAATCTAAGTACTACTTAATTATTGTAAAACGGACTTTCTCGATTTCATAATTGTGTGTGGTTTAGTACTAACTGACTATGACCCAACGTTTTAAGCTCCACCTAAGTATGTATGTATGTATGTAAGCACTTTATTGTACACAATAACAGGTTAAAACAATATACATGTCACATAAGATTAGAGTACAAAGAAAGTAAGTGTAAGAGTAGAGTACTAAGTCTTACTTACTACATTAAAAGAATAGTAATAAATAATAATACTTAAATTGTGAAAAGCGATACGATGCTTTACCCATAAAATAAGAAACACGAAATATACATTCAAAGAATTGTGCGCCTAGAGGTAGTAAAGATGCGTTTATCTAACGAGGATATGGCGTTTTCCAGCTTCCCCGTCTGCGGCCATGGTCATCCGACAGGTCGCGCGGTAGCACAGCAGTAGCCTATACGTGAACGCGGTCTAACCATTCAACAAGCTTTAACATTGAACTTGTTAGAAATGGAATCACTGTAAAATTGGTCATTACTGTCAAAAGTTAAAGGCACAATTAACTTTATTTTGAATATATCTCCGTGATTTCGAGGTCGCATACTTGTCCGAGGCAGAGAACTCATAGAAGATGACCTACCCTGGAGGAGACCTACCGATTAATAAAAATACCCAGCGTATATGGGACCAACCAATCAGGAAGCAAGTCCATTCCCATTTGTTGGACTCCTGTACCACCAGCCAGGAAAAAGCACGGCTATCGGCAGTGCCGGAAAGGGAGTCCAGCTCATGGCTCAATGCCCTTCCATCTACAAATTACGCGATACTCCTGGACTGTAACACCCAGATAGGCTGTCCGTTTACGCTTAGGTGCCGACATTGTCTCCACATCACTGCCCGTGCGGAGCCCAGGTGACTAGTTTGGGACACCATAGTCTCTCCTGTCCAAAGCGTCGCCTATCTCGCCACGCTTGCCTCAATGATATCGTACATCGAGCCTTTATCAGCGCCAACGTGCCAGCCGTTCTCGAACCACCCGATTTGGCGCGGGCCGACGGCAAGAGGCCCGACGGTATGACCTTTGTGCCTTGGAAACTGGGACGGCCCCTTATATGGGACGCCACATGCGTAGATACCCTGGCGCCATCCCACCTTGTCACAATATCCGTAAGAGCGCAAATACATTGGCCTCACAGACCGACATGTGTTTGCGACTTTCGCTGTTTAAACGCTTGGACCACGGAGCGCAAGCACTCATCTATTGTTTGGCCAACTGGCAAAAAAATTGTTTTTCGCCCAGCAAATAGGCATAGCCATCCAAAGGGGACCGCAGCCAGTCTTATGGGAACCCTTCCCCCTGGATCCAATCTGACCTGACCTTTTTTGATTATTGTATTTATTTTTATTAGGTTACTTATTCTTATTTAAGCTTTAATAGCTTAAATAAGAGAGCATTGCTTTTCGTTGATTTTTGTTGTAAAACCAGTAATTATTGTTACTGGTGTGAACCTATAATAAAAATTAATGTATTGATAGCAGCTGTTGGTTCTCCGAATAAATAAATAAATTAATTAATTATGTAATATCCACTTAACTTATCCGTAATATTACAACGGCACGAAAGAGCCCCCGCTAAGTCAAACAAAACAGCAAAGCACGGCCGTACCATCCTTTTCTCGAAGCCATTCGAGCCATTTTCGACTTCGTTATGGAAAAAACTAGAAGCCTACATTTTCATTGAGAAAGGTGCCTGACTTGGCTCTACGTAATATCTCACAACGTTTTACGGTGAAAGACTATCTTGACTTGGCCTAATTTTACATGGAATGTTTTTAATAGGTGGCTTTGTTTTTAGATTATACTCTTAGAAATATGCTCCATTGTATTATGTAAGAAAATAATTACACGACGTTCTTGTAATCAGATCACGAACTCACGTAGAGGGTTGACGAGTATCTATATTTCTCTTGTTTCGTTTACTTTGATGATGCTTATAGTAATATGGGAGTAAGAGTTTTGTACGGGCATAAGTAAAGTAAACATAATTATACTTTTGTTATTGTCAAATAAACGCAGTTATTACGTTTTTATATCAAAATATTGTATGTATATATATAATGTACAAGTATCTTTTACTGATTCAAAAAACAGAGCCTTCTTGTAAATGAAACTTCCGCATGTTTCGGATATTTTAAAATATATGGTGTGGTCCAGACCACTGTTGTCAAGCTACCAGTAGCTTTACAACAGTTTTGGGTATTACGTGTGTGATAAGTGGGGACGACACAGCATGTGACATAGTGAATGTTATGTATAACCTCACATTCAACAATACAGGGTGACTGGTAATTCGACCTATTCCTTGAAGGGGGTTATAAATGTTATAATAGAGCAAATTTGCAACAATTTAAGTCCAGTCAACCAGGGGTCGAAACTCGCTGGTTTCCGAGTTATTCGAGTTTTTAGTTTTTTCTTTAAATCCGCCTTGTAGCCTTAAACTGGTGATTGTGACTAAAGTACTGCCATTTGGATGACAATAAAACATTTTTCTGATAGCCTATGAATAAGACGATTACTTGTTACTTGAAATCAAAATTTGTGTCCAAAACTTCCAAAAACTTTGAAATAAAAGGTGATGGAGTCAGAACTTTTTTTCTCCAAGTCGTCTCGATCAAAGAGAATTACCCAAAAAAAATGTATGACACTTGACATTTCAAGGAATATGTCGAATTACCAGTCACCCTGTATATAGTAAAGAAAATGAGGGTAGATTCTCGCTTCCGCCGCTACCGCTGTCTTAGGTCGCGACAAGCAGCCGAGCGCGTATAGCACATGCTCATAGTGCTAAACGCGCCGTTATCGCGCGTATCGGTTCGAAACATGTCGAACGATAGTCCTCTTGAAATATGTAAGTGAGACGTTACTGAGATTTTAAACAAGCCGTTCTTAATCCAAATTCGACATTGGCACAATCATCAAGGCCTTGATGGAGCCATAACACAATAAAGTTGATTGATTACATTTTAAAGGAGGAGACTCATAATTCCGATGTATTTCTATTCGGCATTTTTAGGGGACCCTATTACTAAGACTTCGCTTTCCGTCTGTCCGTCACCGGGCTGCATCTCATGAACCGTGATAGTTAGGCAGTTGAAATTTGTTGCCGCTATAACAAAAAATACTAAAAAACAGAATAAAATAAATATTTAAGAGGATTCCCATACAACATAGGTACGTGATTTTTTGCCAAAAAAATATAGATGATGGTACGAAACCCTTGATGCGTGAGTCAGACTCGTACTTAGACGGTTTTTTTTGTAATTATTTTATGTTGGGAAATGCATTAACTCATCCCACCTGATTAGGGGAAGCACGGCGGGTATGACGGGCTAACCTCGGCAAACGCCTTGGACTACTATCGTCTAAAAACCCCAACGAGTGCCGGCTCCACCTTGTAGAGTGGGATGCCACAGGATCGCTATCAGCATTCGACCGCGTGCGTCCCGGCGGGTAGCCTACAGGGTAATGGGCCGCAGACCCTACGCGCCAGTAGAACGGGTACATTGAGTTCCGTGGGATCTTGTTGGCAGGGTATCCCGTGACCCGGAGGCAAGTCCCACTAGCACTCTGGCTCTGCCTCCAGACCGTCGCTATCGGAGTGGATCCGCGAGATAATTATTCTCGCGTTCCCACTCCGCGGCTCCTTCAGAGAAATTAATGTTATCTATTGATGAACGGAGTTGTACCTCGAGGTACATCCTCGTAATTTTTTTGTTATGAAAGTATCACCAAAATCCAATTGTGATAGTCGGATAGTGGGACGTATACCTACCTAATAATTTCGGTATTTTCTACAGTAACTCATGTATTTACACTCTGAAGCCACAAATTTGGTGAAGTGGAGTTCCACACATGGAATTCGTGAATGTTGTGGATATTGCGGATACCTAATTCACAGAACATGACGGGAATCCGTTGAAGTAGCATCTAATGAGTTCCTTGAGGCATTGACGGAACTCCTGAAATATTAGCGGCCTACTTAGCGGTTCGAGTATTTTCTGTAATGTCGAAGGGAAATATTTTTTACCGTCAATTATAATAAAAGTTCTACATCTTGCTGAAGTTCTTATTAAGTGACAGAGAAAACCCAGAGTGCTTTAAAAGGTGTGATGAAAGTGCAATAAATTGGCAATTACTTAAGAAATGGTATAGTTTTATAATAAATCAAATTGAAATTAGCGATGTAACTCTACTTACCTGGAACGTATCCGTAGATCCGGGGCAGTTTGTGACGGTATGAAATATGCATGGCACTACTCGATGCGGTGCACCTATTTCCATTCACGATTGGTGCATCTGATATAACTTTGGACGCCGCGGTCTGTAAATTTCGTTCAACATCATTCCTTTGAATTCAGTGAAACTAATGAAAGCTAATATAAAGAGTGACTGTACTTTTAACTAAAATTAATTTTAAAAAAAACCTACCTTGAAGTTTGGTGTGTACTTATTTAGTACTTAATCCTATTTCATTAACCAATACATTATTATCGCACTGCGGGGGGCAGATTTTACTCTTATAGATAAACTCCTAATCGAGATCCAAATCATACAAAATATATGTACTTTTAACCGACTTCAAAAAAAGAAGGTTCTCAATTCGCCTGTACCTTTTTTTGTATGTTTAAAGAAAAGTTCACTTCTGATGATGAGAACCATGAGGAATTAAAGAAACTCCTCAAAAATTCAAGAGAACCATATAGCACTCCTATTAGTGTTTCATGGTTAGAGCTATGATATTTTGATCAAGGAACCTACTGAAGCGACTATGACGAAGCCAATTTAAATGGTCCTGATGTAATGTTACCATCAACCTGATCTGGTAATCAAAGCAAAGCGGGAAGTCGTTAGCAACGGAACCCCGTAATAAAACAGTGTAGCTTAGCCGTGTTAGAGCTTATTGGAATTGTCATAATACGTACTCTGGTAATTCACTTAAAATTGTGAAATAGATATATTTACAATAAAAAATAAAAACCGACTAAAACAAACGATAAAAAGTAAAAAAAATGGCCTAACTTCTAATCTATTTTTTATCGTGTTATGTATTACTCTTGTTAACATTATGTTATTATTATTTTTCCTGTTATGGCGATCATGATAACAATTCTTCTATTTTGACGTGTGCGAAGTAATGTAATTCCTTATCAATTATCTAATCTAATCTAATAGGTCAGTATGAGACTTTACGCTTCTTATTGAATAATGTAGGTATTGCAATTATTGAAGTCGGTGCCATCCAAAGAATCCAGTTTTTATTTTTTTTATTATGAAATATTTTTATAAATGAACACGCGTAATGCGGTTTAATACTTACTACTGAAACAGACCCCAGGACATTGCAAGTAAGTTAGTATAATCTGTTATGAAAAAAAAGACAAGTTTATTGTCTACAGTGTCTATGTATAGATTACCGACCGTGAATTTATTACTTAGACTAACGGCTCATGTCGTTGAGAACGGGAGCTTAGATATTATAGCTGAAGCGGCGGCTTCTGGTAAAGTGCAGTTACTTTGCCTCTAGACAGTATAAGTAGTAAAAGAGGGATGTAATTACAGTAAAATGCGGATACAGCGACAGTCAAGGGACCGGTGATATTACGTCGCACTAACAGGAAGTCGCACAAAACGGACTTATTTGCTTAGAAAGTGTCTTGTACGGAAACCTAATATGACGGGATTTCGACGTCTATAAAAGCGATAAAACATATGCAGTCGTAATAAGCGGATTTTACTGTATTAATAATTATGGCCAATATGCCTATAAACAGGTAAAATTTCCAAAACTCAACATACCGATTTTGTGAGGTAATTGCCTCATACCAAAATCTTATAATTGATCAAATGATAAATAAAATCCTCAGCTCTTTATTTAGATTGTAGGCTTAAACTTAATGCCTACTTATACCACTTTAGCGCTGCGGTCGCGCAACAACAGGCGCGCGGCAGCTTAAATTCCTGATTGACAACCGACAATGTGGTACCTTTTGGCTGATAAAGCCGCAAATTAGTAATACTTGCGGGCCGCGACAATTTTGTTAGATTGGCTGCTGAAAGGTTGCCGAACCCTGCTTTAACGGAAGGTTACGGATGGTAACAAAACTTAACATCCATGTCAAATGCATGCATTTCGTAGCAAAACTGATAGATTAGACGTGACCTAAATATCACTCTTTAGTAAACCTCAACCTACCACTTTAAATGAAACTCCTTCGGATATTTTTACTGGTTGACTAAGTTCAATCTTTGAATCCTGATTAACTTTAAAATTCTTCCTAATCGGAAAGTATCAACGAAAGGAAATAATCCATATTTTTTCGGAATGTAAACGTAGTCAAAGTTCAAAAGCGAAGAAAATTGGTTTATGCATGTTACTAAACACCGTACGACATGATAGTAAATGTCCGGACCGGAATTTATTGAATGGAGGTGGCCACACCGGCGTTCAGATTCAAGATTTATGTTCGCATATCTGGTGTCCATGCCGTGGTGCACGCCAGGATAAGTTGACTAAAAATATCACCGTTTTCCTGAAACTAGGGACATACGAAATGATGATATGTTAAAAAAAACAGTGATCTGATTTAAATTAGGTATCATCTGAGTTGATCTTATCGCAAAATTAAGTGAGTAACGAACTTATCCTTTTGCTGAGCTGATAGCTGTAGCTTTAGCAAAATGTTTCGCCCTTTTTTAATTAAGACGAAAAATCCTCTATAGATGTGTACTAAAGCTAAAATTAATTTGAAATAATAGGGTGTAACTTCCTATTGTCGTTGTCGATGTCTCGCCAATGAATTATTGACCGATTCAGCTTATTTAAAGGCAACAGCATTAACAGCCCTGTAAAATCTGAATGCCAATTGTGATACTTGTGTTACACTGCCAACTTTTTTATAACTAGTATATTATTTTATTCGTAACGACAGTACGAAGATTGTACGTACGATATGTACGATTGTATTGTACTCAATCTTCTTTGTCACAGAGACTTCGAATTTGCAATTGTGCCTTTAAAAATTAAACCTAAATTTCCTGTACGTTGGATCGTACGTTTTCGATACGAAAATTAAGCTTGGATGGGTGAACGAGCGAGCAGATGTTTTCTTAATGCGAGAATAAATAATTCCATCTTTTTCAAATATATTCCAATTTATTTAATCCTGTTTACATCTCTTTTGTTATCAAATTATAACTCGCTGCAAATGGAAAGGAACACGGGATTTTTTTCTGTCACATCATTTGACAGTCGGCGGTTTAGGAAATCCATGACACCGAACATATCTCTACCTACTTGTCATCTCATAACTAAGGGTTCCGTACCATTATCTATAAAAACGGCAAAAAACTCACGCTTGTTGTATGGGAGCCCCCTTTATTTTATTCTGCTTTTTATTATTTTTTGTTATTGCGGCAACAGAAATACATCATCTGTGAAAGTTTTAACTGTCTAACTATCACGGTTCATGAGATACAGCCTGATGACAGACGGACAGACAGACAGACGGACAGTGAATTCTTAGTAATAGGGTCCCGTTTTACGGAAACACAAATAGTTAAAGATGACGATATCTCTGATATGTCAACGTCATACCAGTTTTAACTGTGAGAAACATATAAATAATATAATGTGCGAAGTTTCGTCGTCAGTAATTTTAGTATAGAGATCCTAAATCTACTACTCCAAGCTTTTAAGTGCCTCTTTAAAATCGTTTTCTCACAAGCACTGCTCAGATTACGTTCGAACATCGTCTTTAAAGTCAGTCTATTTCAACAAAGTTCTATTACACATAAATAAAAGTAGGTAATGTTTAAATTCAATTATTTTGTGTAATTAACACAAAATTTGTTGTTTGAATTTAGAACTACGGAACAAAATTATGCTTTTATTATTTTCTTCAGAATTTTGATACTCTGGGTTCCTATGCAGGATTATATATCTACGATTAATTCTAACAAAAAGTACGTTTTTTTTTTTCGTTTCCTTTGGATCCTGACTGTTATATGTTTAATTAGAAGAATTAATACATATATCTTTTATTTTAACCATCTCACTGATCAGTTAGTGATAAATTCATTTTAATATTAATGAAAATTTATACGTATACCTTTAAAAGCCTTTTTGTACAGACTTCAAAAATGGGTTATTTGTTTTAATTTCGTTTCATTCCGATTTTCCGCTTTACGATGCACTAAATGCAATCTTCATTTACTTTTAAAAACAAACAATTTTACCGAGAAAGTAACTCGACATGTTTACTTATACAGTAAATCAGTGGATCACATTATTATTACAATTGTAGGAAAAATATTCAAAAGTTTTGAGTCAAATGTTCTATTTATTACTGTTGATAGGAAATTTTACCTTCGCAACAATTTGGAGTCTAACTAAACTTATTGATTTAAATTACATTTCTCATGACGCACGAGCTCAGTTTGACGTCTCAGAACGAAAGTAGCCAATAGCGTTAACACATTGTTAGGTACTCATATTTATCCAACGGTTGCCTACTTTCATGGCATGGGCCTGTGGCGTCTCTATCTATTTTTCGTTAGCGGGTCTCTCCCTTGCATAATCAAAGGCGTAGAAGAGAGCGTGCGAGTAAGTTTGGTAGGTAGCTATTTAAACATAGTAAATATTTAATCACGTATTTTTTTTTAACCTGGCTGTGGCTCTGTAGATGGGGCCCAATAAAGCGATAGGAGTGCGCGGTTGGAGAGTGGCCTGGGGAAAATCCAGGGGAAACCTCGGACACGACCTCGCGGGTGGTTTATACACTGGAATACTCTAAGAGCTTGCGCTCCAGTGAGATGGTTGAACGGCTTCAACCAAATCTGAAATGTGAGTGGAATCCAGCTACTGGGGGTTTTGTCGCTGTTTCACTAAACCTAGCCTAGCTGAGAAGAGTCTGTTAAACTATATATCAAACTATAATTCCAACTGTACTTTATCTGTAATTTAAAAATAAATAAAACCGTAATTTAAAAGTCTTATTGCAACGGCTATTATGTTTATATTAGAGTCCAGTAAGAAAATCAGCTAGGCCCAACCTGAGTTGAACTGACTCTACCCGGTATGCGGCGGTACCGGTACGAATAGGGACTATATATGTCTGCGTTGTCGCAATCGCGCGGTGGACATCCCGGCCGGCGCGGGAATGCCAGTTAAGTGTCTAAGCGTGTCTTGAGTTGAACCGCAGTACGCGCAGCGTTCCATCTTTCGATGGACACTGTGATTACGTCGTCTGCGGGGCCGTGAGTGTGTGCCTAGGATGCCGGACCGTGCGGCCCTAATCAAAATCAATGATCGCCGAATTACGACAGAGGATGAAGTGATGGGAACGTAGTCGACAGCCTTCCTAACTAAACGTACCTCAGTACCATACATTTGAATTAACCTTGTTTATAACTATTCCAAATATTATAAATAACGGAAGTAGTTTCTGAAATATTTAGAGATGTAACAGACAGACGGACGGACAAAGTGGCATTCTAAGGGATTTCTTCTTTTTCTGTTTGGGTACGGAACCCTGAAAATAGTATTTAAAAGGTAATTAAATAAAGGAAGCTAAGTCCAAACTTTTAGAATACCAAAGATGCAATTTTGTGCTAAGTCAAGTGGAGCCCTCAAATTACCGAGATTGTTTACGCACGCTAACTTTGCCTCAACTCTATTGCTCGCCGACGTTTCCGTAACAACATGGCCCCTTCCATTTCGCCTTCGTTCCAGGAACGGAATCCCGTTCCCACAGCTCCCTCAAACACTGACTTTGTACGTCACTTTGCTAATGCACAAAGTTTTCCCCGTTCGGTTGTCGTAGCTATTCATGACATGCGAGTTGTTGCCACGTCGTATACGTCAGGGAGGACCGACTGCAATCACTTATTCTGGTCTGGAATCTGGGTGCAGTAGCCTGACCACCTGTACCATTAGATAATACGCACATGCAGGCGGAATAGACAATAATAATAAGATGTTGCTATATGAAAATTAGACCATCAAATACTGACAAAAAACAGTAAATTAATAAATATGCTCAAAATCTTAAAAAAATATGTCACTTAATTTTTTTCTAAAAATATGTAATTTTTTTATTGACTATATATTTTTAGTTTACTAAAAACCAAAATCAGGATGGTTATGATTTAATAAACAAAAAATTGTACGATAACAATGTACCTTAACGCAATATTTCACGCACGAAACAGTAAATTACTCGTTTTTCCATACAATCAATGGTAGTACGGGCGCATAGTATATAACGTCACATACTATGCTCAATTAGTATGGTAGTTTTGGGGGCGTTTAGGGCGCTCGGATTTTATGCCATACTTTGAAATCCATTTTTGTCTTTTGTCTTGTTCGAATTGTACTTGTTTCATATACACTTGTTCCTCTATAAAAACGGGTTCGAATGGCATCATGAAAAATATGATGCATATATAGATATATAGTTAGGCCGATTTTTGTACACCCCATCAGATCTACAGTTGTGGTCCGATTTTAATAAATGATATGTCATTAGATTCGTGTCATGCATGGGAGAGTTGCATAAAACTCTTATTTTTTCATATTTTTCTGAAAACAGCAGGCGAATCACGTAACTTTATGCACTAACGGTAGATAGATTTTACTGTCTACTTTTTTATGATTTTACTGAATATTTGAAGGATAAATGTATGAGCTGACAATTAAAATTTCACATTAAAATCTACCTAACGGTAGTAAAAAAGTTACGTGATTACCCCGCTGGACAAAAAATGGATTTTAAAAAACTACTGTACACTGACCACGTGACTTTTCACGTGGCTCCTGTTTTGAATTGACATAACACTAAAAAAATTAAACGATAACTGAACTCAAACCTGTAGTAAGTTCTTCAGCATGAAAAAATATACGTTTTGAGTCAGCGACATATATCCACAACCCCAAGAAAATTAACAAAATACAAAATAAACGATCTTTTTACAATGTTTACATGAATGACAGACGTATTGTATCGACATTTAAATCAACGTCAACATGTAACCTATTTCTTCTTTTACGCCAGTATTAAATTGACATTACCTTTATACTTCAAATAAATATATGTACAAACTCATTTTCCCATATTCAAAATTTGGACTGGACGCCCGTCTCTGTTGTAGTCTCTTGGCGTCTTTTTTAACCCTATCAGTTCCTTGGGCGCCGATAGGAGTCCAATTCCTATTGAAGATTTAACCTTTAAAAGACTTTTTCTGTCCTCGGGTTGGCAAATCGCCCAGCGGACTCTCCTTCTGGGTGGAGGCCCATTGTATTGCTGGATGAGACCGGGAATATGTTGGAAAGAATCCTCGCGTCCTGGATCAAGAAGCATTTATAAAATGCGGGTCCAATGTCACTCCAATATCATGGAGTCCCTCCTTACCTGAGGCGCATCGTGGACCACTACCTCACGCAGCGGGTGCTTTATGAACAAAGGGAAGGGCAAAGGAGAACAAGGCCTATGGTGCGCCCCAGGGGTCCGTGCTTAGATCTCTACTATAGTACTCTGAGGTATAACCGGGCAATAAGGGGTGTCCTCCTTCCCAGGAAGGCCTTCATCTGCTACGCAGACGACACAATGGTGGCTGTCTGGGGAGCGGAGCTGAATGAGGCTCTGCGGCGGTCGGAGATAGCAACGCAACAAAGCTTATGGGTAATCATACAAATACCATACCGCATACAAATACAATTACCTAAAGGAAGCAATAATCTTCGCGGGGACGTGGTTGTGGCCTCCCGGGGGCGTCTCACTAAGGGTGAGCGGGAAAATGATCCGTATGAAGCCCAATGTAAAATACTTGGATCTCATCCTGGAACACAAATGGAACTTCGGGGAGCATTTCCGCCAGCTTGCTCCCCAAATAATGGCGACGGCTTGGGGATCAATATAGGAGGGCCGTCCGTGGCGTGCCGCCGTCTGTATGCCGGTGTCACTCGAAGTATGGCCCTTTGGCCCTATATGAGGCCTCGATTCGGGTGGAACGGTTAAGCGCGGCAATCAAGGCCCTGCTCAGAAGACCACAAAGGGTGGTGGCGACCAGAATATGCAGGGCCTTAACATGACGGTGGCGTGGGCGGCTAGTACGCCTCGCTGAGAGTTGGACGCGGAGATCTTAGTTGAGGCGCACAGGGAGCGGAAAAGGTGTAGGGCATCGGGAGAGTTTCCCGCTACCGAAGAGGTGGAGGGTGGCAAAAAGGCAGACGGAGCGCAGACTTAGGGAGCTATGGAAGAGCGACCTGGGGGACTGTGCCCTTATGGAATTCGCACCATAGGTGCGCTCCTCTGATCGTTTGACTCATGGTTAGATAGGGCCCATGGAAAAGTGGCGTGGGGTACAGGTTGGCGCAGGTAAGCACCGGACATTGTTGTGTCATTACCTGCAGAAAAATAAAAGAGAGGGCAACCCCGCCTGTCATGAGTCCGGCGCTGACGACGATACGGCCCAGCACACCTTGGAATGGTGTAGCTGCTGGGCCGAGGAGAGCCACACAATGGCGACAGCTCTCAGAGTGAGTAATTTCTCGCTTCACAACGTCGTGTCGGCCATATTGCGAGGTGAGAAATCCTAGGAGGCGGAGACCTCCTTTGGCGAAACAGTCATCTCGCAAAAGGAGGCGCTGGACGTGGGTGGGAACGAGCGCAGCCACTGGCCGCGTCCTCTTCCAGTAGGGCCAGTGGATTGGATGGTATGGCCTTACACGTCTGGGGGAAGGGTCAAGCGTCACTGACCTTCCCCTTAAGAGCAGAGCGGGTGACACCATTCTATTTGGATATGCTTCTCCCTTCTCTTTGACTAGCAGAGGGGGTTGCGGGAGGAGAGCCCCACGTAACCCCCAGGGTAAGCGTAATGCATTTTCACGCTCCAAAATTATTTTATGTACAAGCTACAAGAATATTTGTTTTTGTATTTTGTATGTTTAAATGTGCGGTACAGCGCTGTTATAAAAATGACATGGTAGTTCTACTGATAAATGTGCATATTTAAATATTGGACCGGTATGTGACGCATTAAAACTAAGATTTGGAGGGTTCGCGCTATACAGTACAGAGGCAAACAAAGATCAGACTTGTGCGCATCCTGGTGTTTTCGATCTGTCTTTCTGACTCGGAGACGTGGACTATTCGGGTTAAAATGAAAAGCCGCAGCGATGCATTTGAGATGTGGTGCTGGTGTCGACTTCTGAGGATACCATGGACTGCAAGACGAACAAACCCGTCCATCTTGGAAGAGCTACGTATAAGTCGTCAACTATCGACAGTATGTCAGGACCGCATCCTCGCATATTTCGAACACTTCTCACAATGTTCTTCGGATGACATGGTCCTCAGCATTGAGGGAACGACTAATGATGATGATAATGATGTGCCGCATCCACGTTGTCAGGATAACTTAGCTAGCAGTCTACTAATAGGCTTAGTTTTGGTCCGGTATAATGTAACAGTGAAACACACCTTTTTTACATGTTTTTAGTGTTCCTAAAACAGGTACAAATTACAAAAATGTCTCCGATAGTTATTCATAAAAGGACAACTATAGGCATTTCCGTATTATTGCGGCATTTCAACGCCGCTACGGAACTGTAGTATTTTCTATTGTGTAATTTAAGGCCTATGGTGATCCCAAAATTTTGTCTTGCTCGCTAGTGGTAGCTCAATATGCCGTGGTCTTCGCCAGTGCACGGACTAAGTTGCGAAATTTAAATATAAATTCATATTATCAAAACGAATGATCGTATCGGAATTTCAAACGTTTAGGTTTGACTGGTTTGAGATACGAGTTAACAATTGTTTTTCGAATGAATCAAGTACCTAACTAAATCTCTCTTGTAGTTTAGAAGTTGTTGCAAATTTTATCTTGTAAACAGCATTACTTCATTTTTTTAATATATAGAACGATTATTCTTATGTCATTATGTATCCGTGCGATGGAAAATTCATTATATGTATTTAAAAAAACCGGACAAGTGTGAGTCGGACCCGCCCACCGAGTGTTCCGTACAATTTTTTAGGTATTGATTACGTACTTTAAAGAAAGACTATATTTTTTATGATTTTACAAATATATAGTTTTCAGATTTTTCCCTGTACTTGTAACATAAGACGATATTATTTGTTAAATTTCATAGTCGTTAGATTCCTTTGAATGTTTTAAATGGCCGTGTCTATTTTTTTACTTCAACTTAGAAGTTTGATTTTCTCACACTCACTCTCTCTCTCTCTCCACTTCTGTGTTTATAGGTTTTTTTTTATGACTTGATAGGCTAAAAACTAATTATGTTCAAAATTTTGAGCTTGTGGGCCTGCTAGAAGTACCTTAGAATTATGTCGATCAGTCAGTCAGTCAGTGAGTGTGTCAATGATAAAATTAAGGAACTTTGACGGGGATCTTAAACTACAAGTTCAAATTGAATGATATTGGGAAAATAGATGTCATATATGACGCCCTATGTGTTACTGAAAGTTCTGGTTTCTAGCTTTAGCCAGCAAAATATTACTAATAGTTGCAGCTTTAGGCTTGGCATGTTGCGCTTTAAGGATAGCGCTAAGCGTGACATGGTGTCTTTTAGGATCGACCCCTCAACTTGGGAAGAAGACTCACAAGATCGTGATCAATGGAGGGAGACCCTTAGTAATGGAGTAGTGGAGCACGACCAAACTTGGTTTAATCTGTTATCCCACAGACGTGAATTGAGACATCAGCGCGTTGCTCTGCCTCTTTCGTCTTCGGACGGGACATTTATTTGTCAAATATGCGGTCGTGGCTGTCGCTCCCGTATCGGTCTTACAAGCCACTTACGTAAGTGCCGCACCTCTAATACGGACACTGCTTAAATCATCTTTCCATAGATGAACAAGGCCAATGATGATGAGGCTTGGCATGTCTGAACGTGAGCGCGCGTGAAATTGATAAAAAATAAAACCAAATACAGTCCAAAAGACCTCCAGCGTACTGGCGTCAGCTTTTCAATTAATTAACAATAAGTACAATACACATTTTTAAAAGGCGCCTATATTTTTCTATAGCGTTTATGAATTCTTTTGATATTTTTACTGAATTTTTTACTTTGGTTAAAGAGTTTGCCGACCCCTGACTTAAGTTCACTTTGTGTAAATGATTCCTAGTAAGTATACTCATACTCTATATAGTTAGCTTTAAGTTGAACGAACCTTGCAGACAGTAATAACGCTCCGGGTTAAGCGTTTATGACTGCGGTGGCAGGGGTAAAACAACCTTTGTGAAGTCAGAAAATTAAGTAAAATACTTAAGGTAAAAATGTAATATGAGCCAGAAGGGTTAGCTTATTTATTTGCATGTATGAGAACGGAATGCCATTTCGAATTGAGATCAAATTAATTATATTGTTACGGTTTGTGGTACAAATCATCTGATCTATATAACAAAAACGTACCTTCATAAAACTGAAGTAAGCATGAAACTGGGTTTCACGCTACATCAATAAAAATTGTTTACATAGACTAGTTACGATTATGTTCTAAGCATTGAGCCTGAGTCTTAAGCATTAACATAGATTCATTCATAGAAAATCAAAATGTATATTTTAGCGTTTATGTTTTCAAATATGTACGATAGCATAAATAGTTCCCGAGGTATTTAGCGATATGACAGACAGACAGACGGACAGAGTCGCACCATAAGAGGTCCGCTTGTCTTTGCTACTTTCATATTCATCCAGTCATACTTCCAACCTTGCACACCTAAAACATGATAAACCGCCGAAACCGTATAGCTCCGCAAAAAAAAACTCTGCGCAAGGCATAGGCTTGAAAACTTATCACAATGTTAATCGACCATCCTAGTGGCCTGACCATTGACTGCGCGAGGTAACCGCATAGCAGACAATAACAATAGCCTTTCTGTGCACAATGTTTACGCGGTGCCTAACGGGCGTATTCTCACAGGCCTTGTTAACAAGCTGCTGTATGAATTTAATACTAGTGGCGACTGAATGTTAGGAAATTTCACGCTTCCACTCCTGGCACTGCTGGGATTAGGAGTTAGACGGTCTTAATTAAGTACGAGTAGGAGCGTGATTTTCCGCAAGACGTGTTTAAAAAACTACATGCTTCGTATTAACAGAGACTAGAAAATTAAATAGATACTGCAGTACCATAACTAGTTTCACTTTGGAGTACTCAGTACCATTCATTTCATATGACACTTAGACTTCTTCTTAACGCAATTGCGCCATGTATGAACACAACCAAAAGGCTATATAATTTCTCTGGTATATGCCCGAAACTTCATCCGTGTCCCATACCAATTTCTACTCCGATTTTGTCTTCTTGGGGACGATTATCGGGGAAAAGAGTATGTTTTTTAACTCTAACACTTTAGTAGTCACGAAAGTAAGGCTACTTTCAACTACTATTAGTAGTGTGGATGTCACGACCTACGGTGTAAGCCTATCGGTGGACGTAAGTGTGAATGTGTCATCGACAGTGACGTCACGGTGACACAAATCCATATTGTCAGTCTTGTGTACGAGTAGTTCAGGGCAATTAAACAGCGGATTTGTTAGGTTTAACAATTATTAAACATTGGTAGGACGGAACACACGAACACTCAATTGCAGGATTGACAGAAGAGAGCGAGAGTTGCTAGCGTGGGCTTAATATTATATTGACTCTAATGTTGCCAAAACACCTTGTTTTCTTAGACCATGCATAAGCAACTTATCCAAGTGCTAATGTAGGTTATAATGATTAGCTAATTTCTATTTACGACATGTGTAATATTTATCTCTCCATAGTGCGGCTTGTACCAATGCATTTTTTTTCTGTGTTATGTATTTACATTAAGTTCAAACACAATACTGATTCTTTATAAATAAATTAATAAGAAAATAAGAATGAGAATAAACAATCTGTTTGTTAAGTTTCATTTTAATGCGTTTAGTCGTTTTTACGCGATTGATTAACAGATGTAATCATCCAAACATATAATTTGTAGTTACGTTGATTAAATTTGGCTGAGTTTTGAAATTTAATTTTTGTATAAATTACGTTGGCAGTGTCCACTTGCAAACTCCTTAGATTATTTATCAAGTTAAAATGTCAGTGCTGTTACGTGAGGTGTGCAATAAAAAATAAATTTGTATTATATCAATATCATATCTCCTGCATGTCATACGGATATCCGTCGTGACATACATCTGTGTCAATCAAACTTGAATGATTTTCTACTTTTTGAAAATGAAGATGGCATCGTGGCCTAGTTAAAGTAAAAAGTCGATATGACAGCTACCTGACAAGGTTGTAATATCTACGGTTGCCACTTTTGAATATCTCAGTCTCCCAGATCCTAAACCTGCGATAAATAGACCAAAGCTGTGCGTACTACTGAAATATAATAATGTGGCTACGTTACATGTATCGACACTAATTATGTTTGCGTTATTAGCGCTTAGTTCGCCGCTAGTTACTGAGCCGTGCTTAGTTCTTCGTGAAGAAGTTATTAAACTAGGGACGTGATTGGCTTGCTGGATTTTTCCTTTCAAAGTTGTTGTATGTGCTCTTGTGACCTAATTATATCATTCATTGAATATGTCGACATAACACGCGGTACAACGATTTCTGTTTAAGATATAGTATCTCAAACAACAAACAAATGAAACATGAACAATCCCGAACAAGTGAAACGAATAATTATAATACTACCACCTAAAGTACTTCCCATATTTGAGCAAATAATATTCTTATTCTGAAATCATTATACCGCATATATTCAGTACATAGATGAATAATTTGATAAATAAAATTACCCTTGGAGCTACGAGTAAATAGGTTGCCCTCTCATTTTACTAATAATATACGTATTGATTCGTTTTTCTGGCCAATAATATTTACTTTTAGTGTTCGTGCAGAAAGTGTGTTTTTGTTTGTGTTTTTTAAATACATGGTATTGCTTTATATGACTTTGTCAAAACACTTTGTGAAATTAAAACCAACGTATAAAAATATATTGGATTGAAGTTGTAAAAGAGTATACGTTTACATAAATGGTTAATATATGCAACAGTTATTAGCTTTTCAGGGTAGTAGCTCGAGTGAGAGTTGCTACATATACCTACGCCATTTCTAGCCAATGAATCACGTTTTGTGTGAACAATTTGGCGTAATTTGATTCGAGGTTTTTTTTTGTATAAATTATACATTTTGAACATGGATCGACTATTGAGCTTTAGTTCCATATATTGTTACATACGCATCATCAAATAAGAATTTATTTCAACTTTGTCGCAGCTAGTTTGTGGTTTCATTTTGGCTCGCCTATTTATTGTTATTGTTCTGTTTGGTATCGTAACCATATAGGTACTTAATTGCATACATAAAGTAGGCATCGTACTCCGGTTAATTTTGATACCTTGTTATATTGGACTTTACATATCAGTATCAGGTATGAGGTACCGGTGTGTAGTAGTAGTATTAGTTCCAGGTTTATGGTATCTTCGTTTATGGTTTTTAATTCCATGCGCCTTCTTCCAAACCTATATCAATTGAACAGCGTAGTTGTAGACTTAGGTCGAATAGAGCCTCTATTGAATATTGCGATAGCAAATGTGATTCTCTGCCCAAAACTTTACAAAATGTGGAAAACCAGTATTACCTATTTCATGATGTCAATGGTTATAAAAGATACACCCATTTATCGTATACATAAAGTGGTAATCCAGTAGTTAATTGTTAACAACGGGGCAAAATGCAATATTCGCGAGCGTTTAAAAAAATGCAATATTCACGAGCGTTTAAAAGCCAAGTGCGTACCTACACGTTGGCCCAACGGGCTGGCCCAATACCTTGGTCCAATGTATACTGCGGGCTTAAGCTTAGTGTGCTTACTCACAATGTTGCTGCTATCTCGCAAAATGTTAAAATACCTACTCCAAGCCGAGTTACGAAATAGTCATACATATATACAAAACTTCCGAGTGTGGATCGGATAAAAAAACACTTCACTTTAAATGTTGCATATCAATTGAAAAGTCGCTTCAGGTCTTCCACTTAATCTGTTTTTAATTTCGCCAGTGAAAGATCCTCGAGCATCGCACCAGCGATAAAAGCAACAATCGACTATGAATGTTTCTTTAATTTTCTTTTTTATTATTCCCTGTTGTTCAAATACTGAATGCCCAGTTGTAATAAAAAACCAGTGAATATCTTTCATTTCGTGGTTGATTCTGTAATTTACGCAGTTGGGGTCCCTTGTTATTTATGAAGATAATAGTAACAGGGATAATAATATTACTGGGGAATATGCTTTGAATTTATAAAATTTGGCCCTTGAAGTTGGAATTCAATTAAATTTATTGTTGTATTTTTACTGAGTAAATCTTGAATAAATAATGGGATTAAACGAAAAACGCAGCGGTTTAAAGATAAGTAAAATGGAGAGAAAGACGTAGAATACCTTAGGCCCCGGTCTCCTGTAAAATGGAGAGAAAGACGTAGAGTACCATAGGCCCTGGTCTCCTATAAACGCCATCGGCCGCTTACAGCGTTAAGCCGTACGCTGCGTCACAATGTTTACTATAGAGATGTACTGTTAGGCCCTGACAGATCTGAGAGACCATAACAGTTCATATCTTTAGTATGCATTGTGACGCAGCGTATGACGTGACACTGTAAGCGGCCGATGGCGTTTATAGGAGACCAAAGCCTTACTTACACTTCTGCTAATTGGCGGGCGCGGAGGACCCTTAACCTTAAATTAGTTCCATTAATCCCCTTGCGCAGGTGGATATATAGTTGCCTACGGAGACACGTCGTGAAGATTGACCAAAGGGTAATTTTTGGGATGAATTAAAAAGCAACTCGATTTTATAAAGAGCTAAATTATTGTTTCTCATATTTTGCATTTAATTATTGAATACTAGTTTCGTACGACGGCTTCATGATGCCTATAATTTATACCTAATAATATTCATTAGAAACGATAAAATGGGTAGGTTACCAACATCCGTCCAAATATTTATAAATTCATACTTAATTACAATACATAAGAGGAACACAATTATAATTTCATATTTATTTTCATTTGATCTTTTCTCATTTAGTTCAATATTTAACCTGGATACATCATATTTATGTTATTCAATACATAGACAGGTAATATACATCTTCAAGTTTGAGTGCCTATAAATAAATGGAACTGTACTCTTACAGAATACCTACTGCTACATGATTATGTATCGTGCCAAATTTCCGTTAAGTAGATTTTTAATATGGAGGATGGCATTTAGATCAACCTTACGCACACTTGAAAACGTAGTTTCCGTTCTGAAGGTCATGGTTCTATATTTAAAAAACCAATAGTTATTTCTGTTTGTCAACAGAAACATGAGGGCGACTTTTACTCTCCTCTGCGTGTACTTCTACGCGCTACTCTCAAGCGGCTATACTTCAGACGATGAAGACCGCCTCTGGCTGTCTTCGCTCATCGCCCTGGTGGAGCTGGATTATGAAGATCACTGCGACCAGAAAGCCACAGCTTCCTGGAGCGAGCTTACTGGCTCTCCCAAAGGACTCGCTCAAAAAGTAAGAACCTAACATTTTCGTTGCACTGTCTCCGTGTTGCTTCCCAAAGTTATTATAATTAAATTTTTAAATTTACTTTAAAAGTCCAACAATATGTCATGGAAAATTACGGGTTTTTTGAACCGCTATACTGAGCAGATTAAGACACAATAAGGACTAATTTTTCTGATATATGATTCTTGACTGTGTGATTGTTTGAATAATTATAGCTGAAACATGAGAGAATAAATTTTTTTCGGTAGGAAAAAAAATCGGCCTATTGAAATGGCTACTTTTACGGCTATTTTTAAACGGCACAATTGGGATACGATTATGGTATTAAACTTCATTTAACATTTCATAGGAGATCTATAGAGATGTGTCTAAAAAGCCGTTCATAAAAGGTGTTGCATCTCATTTTTTCGTGCTTGAAAGACATAAACGTGTCTCATACATGGGGGCGTGCTTTACACGGATCCAGGCATCAGCAGTTCAGCTATCAAAATCACGCCACGAAATATTGATCAATACTGAAATTCTAGTAGATACATTTATTCTTTTTAAAGGTATTATGTACAAAATTGGGGCATGTACAAGTCTTGCGAGACAACTAGCAACACATACATGAAAACACTTATTATAAAAGACTTCTACTGTTCCTGAAAAAGGTCCGTGGTGTTGAATAGACTGAAGCTAAACCCTTGTGTAAAGGCAAGTTATACTTAATTGACATTAAGGCAGATACAGCAAATAATTAAGAATTGGGGAAGATTATTGGGATATATACTAATGATATGAACTCATCGCTTTTTTTTCGGTTGAGGCAGGAAAACTGCGTTTCCGAGTTGATATTGTTTATCGGGGTAATTATGGGAGACAGCAATATTTATATATATATTGTTCATTTTCACTTGATAAAAGCATTTTATTTATCTCATTAAACTTGATGGAGCTATATTCTTCAAAATTATACATTTGTCCTTGTGTACATATTTATGCAAATACACATACCAGAGAAATAGAACTTTATTCGTACTTGTGATGAGATGAAACATTTTTGTCATTATTAACTTTTAATTTTGACGATAATGATTCTTTGAATGTTAATATTAATGCAGATATACATACTAAATTAAAATACATTATGGCTACTGTGAAAACACCCGGCTAAAAGTTTTATTGAACATTGCGTGTGTACGTTACCTAAGTAGGTACAGACGCAATGTTAGCAAAGGTGTTAAAGTAGATAATTGTGCGGCCTATGTAGTGGACTTGATCTGTTTTGAACATTCGACTTTACTTGCACAGTGAGCGAATAACATTAGCTAGATTGTAAGAAACAAAAATAAATATATTAAAGCGACGATGTATCTATTATTCGTTATTTATTTCTCACTAACTTTAATGAATCAATCCTGACTTTTTTCTAGTTGGGACGCGACAAAAGTTTCGGTATCTTCGCCCGCTCTCAAACGACGGACGTGCGCATTGCGCTCAAGGCGCATGCGCTGAGCGACGAGGAGTTGCTCCGGCGCAAGGTGAATCTGCTGCTGCAGCCGGGCGACTTGCTGTTGCCCACCGAACAGTGGATCCGGGTAAGTTGGAAAACGATATTTATTTCAATCAATTTAAGTACATTTTAATTGATCCCATTGTATAATGAAACTAGTCAATTTAACATGCACGTTACACAATAGCAAAACAAAATTGTAGCCAAATAAGTCCTGATCTATGTACCATTTTTTAATATCCAATTATCCCCGGTCCGAGCCAAAACGGTAAAAAAGGAGCCCTTGTTTGTTCGTTTTTCGCATAGCTCTCAAACCGGTCAAGTACGAGTCCGACTCGCGCATCAAGGGTTCCGTACACAGTCGTGTACCCGTCCCGATCCAATTAATTCAGGAAAATCTTAACAACATGGTGTAGAAATTGAACGTCATGAGTACAGCGCCATCTATCGGCGAATTTGTATGGTGCTTTTTCAAGGATTTTTTTCTATATTTAAAAGAAGGTACTTTCAGCATAATCACGTAGGAATGTATAAAACAAAAAAAAACATGCAAAAGTGATTAAATTACAAACTTAGTATAGAAATATTTTGTGATGATAAAAAAGAAAAACTAGATGGAGCTATGGTTATATTTTTCCTGTAAAAAACACTTTGATATTAATGTTATGTAATAATTCCATATTTTTTCCTTGGTAAACTTCAATGTGTAACTCAAGCCCTTTCATATAATGACACGCCACTTGACATATTCACTAGACTTTGAAATTTTGAACCACCTCTGTCTGTCTGTCATTTTTGACGGAAAATAAAAAGAGATCCATGATCTATGCATCTGGGTTACCTTTCTTCATAACTATTCCAAATTTAAATTCGATAGCATAAGTAGTTCTTGAAATATTTAGCGATGTGACAGACAGACAGACAAAGTGAAACCATAATGGTTTCTTTTTTACCATTTTGATATGGAACCCTAAACAGGAAAACGTCACGAAAAAAACATTTTACTCCTATCCGAAGTTTACTAGGTATAATCATAAAAAATAAGGATAAGTGAGAATACATATGTTACAATTTATAACACAGTGTGGCTATATTAGCAAACCAGTACGGGACTTAACAAAAAAAAAGGTAGATTAGACAAAATAATCAAAATCAGAGATATGGGACTAAAGATTCTCGAACATGTTTTTGTGTAGTCCAGATGAAAATTGAAATTTACCAATAGAATTCTCATGTAAAAAAGAAATTTTGTGGCTACTTTGTGCACATAAAACAATATTTCACGACCAAAACTGCAAATTACTCGTTTTCCCATACGGCGACAACGGTAGTACGAGGCTACAAAATTGGGGCGTCACATTTAGCTGTCAATCTCGATTTTGCCTATCATTTTCGTCTTTTGTGTTGCTCTAATCGTAGCTGGTCCCATACAATTATTTGATCGTCTCTAAAAACTGGTTCGAATGGAATGAGTAAAAAAATAGTCTTCTGGCCTATTGGCACGGAACCCTCGGTGCGCGAATTAGATCTATTTTAAACTTTTTGATATTATTACTCTGGGTGGAACGTGGCAAGGAGTTTTCTTTATACCTCCATCCCATCTATAAATTTTTAGCGCTGTACGTACACACTAAGATTCTAAACATAAATGAGTTGAAATTGATTTTTTTTTTATATGTACACTAAACTTGTTTTCGCTCAGTCATTGAAACCGCAGACTTCCACTAGCAAGCTACTTAGTATTTAATGAAGATCTTAAAACATTTTGCTCAGTTAATATTGAACAATGGGATAAGTAAGTGCTTTAGAATTTATTTTAAATAATTTGGCCAAAATATGTAATCTTCGTCTTTGTCTTTACAATAATTAACCCGTCGCTACCGAATGAAATACCAGTTCCTGGTGACTCAAGTAACCCTTGCGTGCCTCATTTTACCCCATTTGAAGGTAAGTATTTCCTTGTCCAAAGTTAGGCTACGCTGTGTAATATTTGACTCCCAGTTAAAATGAGGTTGTGTTTTTTTTTTTCAGTTGGTCACATTTGCAGACACTGCTGAAAACACACTACGCTTTGCAACAGACTTTGATTGTGGAACAACAACAAACTGCACGCTGCGAGGTAGGAAACTTCTTACGATTTACAAAAATAAATGTGGATATAAAAGAACCAGGCTCCAAAAGAAAGAGCTCAGGATGCAACCGGGATTAATGCGGTGATTAATAAAAGAGAAAAGAAAGTTATTCAAATACCAAATCCATGTAATTAAATTCTTATTCATAAAATTTGTGGTATTTAGGACAACTTTTCTCACAACGCAGCGGCGAGGTGAATTTGTGTTTCGCTCGGCAGCTAAGTTGTTTGGCGAATATTACAATCTTGAGTGTAGCGAGACTTTCAATACAGGCTCCAAAAAGCAACTTTGCATGATAAAATTGATAGCTCTACATATTTCATGTACTGGACTATGGGGATATCGCGTTCCTTGATCTCAGGGAAGAGCTGCTTGACAAGCTTGAGCGCTTGCAAAACGTATGTATCAGGTATATTTTCGGTCTACGCAAGTATGATCACATCTCCAACTTTCGTTCTCAGCTTCAATGGTTGCCGATCCGCCGGCGCAGAGATGTGTATATTCTGTCCTTACTGTTCAACACACTTTTTTAATCCTACTGCCCCTCCATACCTTACTGAGAGATTTAGATACATAGCTGATGGCAGTGGTCATCGTCTGAGGTCCAGTGCCAACCTTACTCTTGCCCTACCGTCTAATAAGACGCGAACATACTCTAGATCTATCACGGTACGCGCTGTGAAGTTGTGGAACGAGTTACCCTTGTCAATAAGACAGTCCCAGGCTGTCGCCTCACTCAAAAGTAGTTTGAAGAAATTGTGGCTCTCCAACGACTTGTGATTTGGTTGAATACTATATATATTTATTTATGTATATTAATTTAAATACGTATATATTTATAATATGTATTAATTACATGTTTCGTTGTTATATATTTATTTAGTTTTGGTTTTAGCTATAAGTTTCCTTATTGAAACGTTTTAATACACTGTGTAAGTTTGTCTATCTCATTCTCCCACTCTCCACTCAATCCCTCAAAGGTTAGCTGGAAGAGATCCCTCATAGGGATAAGTTCGCCTTTGTACTCTAATCTTATGTGACATGTGGGTCATTGTCAGATTTAGGTTCGCGTCTTTTCGGTGGACATATCAAAAGTTAAGGGCCATAAAGCTTAATTTTGGATTAGTCTGTTATTGTGTACAATAAAGTGCTTACATACATACATAGGTAGGTGAACAAAATTAAGTAAAGCCTCTTTTGCATAGATTCTTGGACTGTTCGAGTAGCCATTTTTTATGATTGTGTTACAAAATTTAAATATGTAAGGAATGTCTATTCAAACACGCTACAACTACAAACAAGCGGGGCCTTATTTAATTTTTTTAGCATTATAAGCACTTTGTTAAAGCTCCCACGTCCTGTCATGTCACCTCTTATTCGAATGTAAATCAATAAGAGTGTTAAAATCTTGATAAGTGACAATAGTACATTACTACAAAGGTCGCGAAGGAAGGGATTACCTGCCGCGTATGTTATAGACGGTCGAGCGAACGCGAGACTGTCTATTAAGAGGGGGCATAACGCCAGGAAAAAACTAGAAATCACCCGCGCGCCCTGCGCCTGCCCCGCGTTGTGCCCGCTACGATGACGACGACTTTCGCACAGTATATGCCCATCCAGGCAAATGAAACATGACAATGTTATATACAAATGATAAGAAAATGTATAAGGAGTTCATTATCGCTGCTTAAATCATTTATTTACACTATACATTAGTATAAGTTTTCACATGTAAAATATATTCCAAGGATAAGAAAATAGGACACAGTGTCAGTTGGATTTAAGAGAGTCCATATATAATCACATTATAATTTGTATAATCATAATATATTTATATCGTAATTATTATCGTGAAATAGATGAATCTGAATCATAGTTATGTAAGTTCGAAAGATATGTTCGTTGATAGGTAGTCAACTAGTATTTTAATTTCTTCACAATAATATCGCTTTCTACAAAAAATGGTAAAATTTTGAACGATATTAATATTCGCGCCAAAATCGCAGCCGCCATTACGCCCGCCGTCGTCACGAGGGCAGAAACATAAGGGTGAATCAACTAATCTTTGTTGCTCGTTACCATGGTTACGTCTCCTGAGTCACTCTTTAAAAGTGCGATTTTATAGTGTTTAAATCTACCAAACATGAGTTTTAGCGATAAGTATAAATCTCCTGAGCATGCTTGAAGTCCATATTATAAGCATTTTTCTAAGAAACACGGTTACTGTTGTCTCCTCGCTGACGGGACAGAATAACAACAAGAAAAAGTTGATTGACCCATAAACGTCAAGAAGAATGAGCTTCCAATAGTCCGTATCGTTGGTGCGTTTTTGCAATCCTGACGTCACTCATGAGCAAAAAATTTCGGTGCCGACCGAAAATTTTCGGTCACGTGACATTCAGATAATAAAACTACGATATTAGTTTTCAAATTATGATATATTACTAGGAGCGCTTGTGACCGAGCAGCGCCCCGGCATGCGAGGTTAAGCAACGTCGGCCCAGGTCAGTTCTTGGATGGGAGACCGCTTTGAGTGGTTATTAACTGAGCGCTCCCGTGCTTTGGAAGACATGTTAAGCCCTTGATCCCGGGTGCTGTCTATGATAGCGGGCGGCTTCAAAACTGCTTACAGTCAAGTTTCTCACTCACTTGACAAGGTGGGTCGCAGTTGCACCACGCTCGTAATACCTACCGTTACCCTACACGTGACCCCTGGGTGGTGCTAAACGGTGCGACAAAACTGGCAACTCATCGAAGATCTCACGGTTCGAAATAATGGCCATACGATAAATAAATATTATGGTAAAAACTATATAAAAATACTTTGTCAATTTAATTCTAATGGATGAAAATATCGTATTAACTAACGAGAACCACTTTAGCATAGTTGGGTCTCGGGTTCGAATCCCGGTCAGGGCATTTATTTGTGTGATGAACACGAATATTTTGTTTTTGAGTGTTGGATGTTTTCCATGTATTTAGGTATCTATTTATTGTACACGCTTAGACCTATATTTTATGAATATACAAAAATAAATATTATTTTCAAGTATTTTACTAAAACGCAAAATCTAACAAAATAATATCTACGAGTCTTTCTGTTATGTAATTATTTGAATTTGTCGCCTGTTTCTAATGACACGCGGAACACATTGTTTTCCAGTTTGACCTGTCTTTGCTGCAGCAATACTGACAATAAATATAGGTAGTGTAATAACTTGACTTGCGGTAAGGACTCGTACGTGAGAGAAAGTCATCGTCTATTTTTGCATATACTACAAACATTAGTTCTACCGAGGTCGGCGGCCGTTGAATGGTCACGTTGTAATTTGAACTTTAAAGTTAGTGAAATAAGGTTGATATTAGAACTTTGTTAAAAAGTTCTCGTCGAAAATTTACTTGCAATACGAGTAGGTTTCATTAACCATAGTGTAAATTTTACGTTTAATTTGCGACACACCTTTTTTGATACGATTATATTAAATTGGCATTCGTGAGCGCACCGAACATAGTCCTCACGTCTCAACGGAGCGGTCGCGACTGGCCGCGCCCGCCGACAGCAACAGCAGATATACCGCAGCGCGCGAAACGTGCGACGGAAGAAAGGGTATCGCATGAACGCCAAATTCGTTTTGCCTCAATAAATCAGAAAAATGACCTTGTTTTGATAAATCGCTAGTCACAATGATAAGTTATATCAAAAGCCACCATTACACCATTTTTTTACTTATATGGTATGCAAGGTAACGCCACACAATTGAAAATAGATTAAAATAAGACATGTTTTGGCGATTTTTTCTATCGAGCCAACTTTATTCCAGTATGGTTTTGTTTAGACTCAAACACAGCAAATATGATCTAGTTTTCGTATGAATTTTTTCGTGGTATTTGCACTTGATTGTGGTAGGTAAATATTCAATCTAAAAACTACAATTTGGCGTGGCGCCCCCTCTTAATATGAGGGCAGGCAATCCCCGGTGCCGGCCGAGAATGTATAGTGCTTTTCTCAAAAAATGTAATTAAATTTGAAAATTATAAGAAAACTCATGAAATTCTAAGGATTCAGTTATAAAAACATGCGCTGCAGCAGCCGACGGCCGCCCCCGGGCGTGATGTTGTATGAAATTCCATTATGGGCCGCCCGTTCCGTCGCACCCGAAACTTTGCAGCCCTGTTATAACGAACATAAAGTCAATATCAAAATACAGTTTCGTTGAACGTTTAGACGTTGACGATGACGTGTTTTGTAATATTGCGTTATTTATTTACTTAACACTTTCAGTTCGCAGTAAGGGTCATAATAGATATAAATTCAACCTGGTTGGAAACGGACGGACAATTATAAAGGATAATGAATCCTCTAACGTGACATTGCATCAAATTTTGAATTCCACAAAACTTTTAACAGCTCCGTGCTTGAGATGAATGGCCGCGTAAAAAATTAATTCCTCATCCCTCGTAAGAGCAATTTTATGCTTTAAAAAAACACCGAGCGAAGATTTATGCCAGCCGTAAAAAATGAAAAAGGCTTCACGATCACGATGTAAGTGTTCTTACTCGTTTAAGATAAGTTTTCAATGGCCGAACTCTTCAACAAAATGTCGGCAGATGTTTTATCGCCTTTAGGAAAATTGTCAGGATATCAGCGAAGGCTTGCTGAACCTTGTTAGTCTTCGTAAATTCAGTTTATTTTCTTCTTCGTGTCGAAGTTTCTCTTGTTAAATCCAATACTCTTTCTTTTGTTATTTAGTTGCAAATAGTTATTCACATATAAACATTTATATTACCTCAGTGTTCAAAAAAACGCGGACTCGTTCGTTAGATGGAACATACGCCAGGAGTACCTATGGTGATGGTGTGCTTTAGAAATAAACTGCCAAGCTTTTGTCTGTATGCATGTAAGCACTTTATTGTACACAATAACAGGTTAAAACAATATACATGTCACATAAGATTAGAGTACAAAGAACTTATCCTTATGAGGGGCTTTTCGTAGGGCTACGCAATTTCCTCCACATACGGGTAAATATTCTTTCTGTTTCACCCGTCGGGGTCTTGCTCCCGCATCGTGCGATAGAGTCGTCGCCGTCGGCCGTTTGGCGCTTAATTTCTCGGAGAATTAGTGCTTCGGGCGGCAGCGTTTTTCACCCTTGACCGATTTGTTACATCCTTAACTGGGTTTTTACGTTATGTTTATTTAGTAATTCTTTCTCGTTTATGAAATAATAGCAAAACACTAGGAGGAAGTTTCTAGCCAAAAAACGAAACTTCAAGGATCATTTCACCTGTAGGCAGTTATTTCAAAAAATCAAAACTTATAAACCTATTATTTAATGATATCTACAATATTTCTAAAAATCACGCAAATCGGTTCACGATTAGGAGGCGAAAAACGTTGCCTCTTTTTGTATGGAAAAATTCTGCTACAAAACTTAACGTACATTTTTACATGCCATACTTTATTCAAGTAAAATATTGAAGATATTAAAAGGAAAACTTATATTCTTTGTTAAATAATATCATCCTATAATTGGGTCATTGTCAGATTTAGGTTCGCGTCTTTTCGGTGGACATATCAAAAGTTAAGGGCCACAAAGCTTAATTTTGGATTGGTCTAGTAACCCGCATAAACAGTGTTTCCATAACTATAAATCCATGTAATAAAAACATAACTTATATGTACATAGCCGTTAACTATTGATCACCGGGTGGACAACTTTTGTTTTTACAACTGACAATGACCCAATTCGTAGGCTACGAAATTCTCAACCTAATCCATCTGCCAAAATAGGGCAAGGCATAATGCGGGTCTGATCCTTTATGAATGATATTGCGCTACTCTAATTTTCGACGCCCTCTCTTACAACCTATTACGCCAACCAGAACAACGCTGATTCCAAAAGCTAATAACGTTACGGGAAAGTTAGCAGTAACTGTAACGAATTCAGGAGATAGAAACAGCTTTTTGGACACAGAATACAGATTACTCGCAAAGTGGTAAAAACGTAACTGGTATGATAAAACGACTTTTGTGAAAGTGAAAAGCCTCACCCTTTCATCCCCTAGCTGTGGTAGGAGTCGATGGGTTGAAGTGTGATATGGGTAATGGGCTGGCAACCTATAACTGCAATATGACGTTTCTGGATCTTTAAAGCGAGAGTTGCAAAAAGTGGGTCTGAGAAATAAATCGTAAAGAGAATTAAATATGAGATGGAAAATAATTGACCCCCCGTTTATAAATGTTTTTGTTCTCTAACACCTAATTATATTTCGTACATAAGTTTCTTCGAAAAACCCACTGGTACGGGTTAGGGTTCGAACCCACGACCTACAGATTGAAATTAAGAAAACAATCCACGTCAACTTTGTGGAAGCAACTTCTTTTTAACCGACTTCAAAAAAAGGAGTAGGTTTACAATTCGCCTATATGTTTTTTTTCTTTTTTTTTGTTAGTTTGTTAGGCGACTAATCCGCCATTTATGAACAGATTTGGAATATTATTTCTTTGTTTGAAAGCATATGCTTCCAAATTAGTCCCGTTGTTATCATAGTTCACTTCTGATGATTATCATATTCTGGGAATAATGATGAATTGAGGGAACTCCTCAAAAATTCAAGGGAAACGTACAGTGATTTTAGTATTTTCGGTAACACATCGAGCATTTGTATTCAGAAAGTAGCACTTGGTTTACAGAAATTGATGAAGAAGACCACGGATGGTCATCCAAAACTCCTACTGTTTCATGGTTAGTACTATAGACCAGTCCGTAAACGCTCCAAGCCGAGGGCTACGTTGCAAACGGTGGTGTAGAAGATTTTATTTTTTTTAATTGTGTACGGGATAGGGATGCAACTAAGTATATATATCAAAAATGGTAGCATGAGATATCTCGGGACAACTTTTGCCAGCTACAAAACTTTTTCGGTTTCTCGCTCATATATTCTACCCGATGCGTCCTAGCTTAAAGCTACTTACTAGCAAGTTAAATAACTTGAATTTCGGCATCTAATGAGTACAGTAAATATAATAATTCTGTTAAGAAATATAGTAGAAAACCTTCGTCAAAAAAACAAAGTTTCTCCAAGTTGGACAAAACTACAATATAGTGGTTTTTAAGCATCTGCGTTTGAAATTTCAATTAATCCTAGTTTGCCTTATCTTCTTCTTCTTCTTAATATCTCAATCTTAATCTTAATAAATACATAAAAGAAGAAGTCCTGATCTACCATCAACGCACAGCCGAAACTACTGAAACTATGGTGAACAACAAGTTTATACCCTGGATTAACATACCAGTCACTTTTTATCCCGAAAATCATTTGAAGCGATGAAATAGGGAGTGGAAGTTTATGGGGGCGTAGTCGTGGGAAAAGCTAAGTAGAAGATATTAATGCTAATATAACTGAAGCGACTATGACGAAGCCAATTTTAAAGGTCGTGATGTAATGTTACTATCAACCTGATCTGGTAATTGAAGCCGGATGGTAGACAACGGAACTCCGTAATAAAACTGTGTAGCTTAACCGTGTTACGTGCTCACTAAAAAGTGTGACTGAAAAAAAAACGGTCAAGTGCGAGTCGGACTCGCGCACCAAGGGTTCCATATACAGATGTGTACCAGTTCCAACCCTATTAAATCAGGAAAATCTTAATAGCATGGTGTGGAAATTGGACGCCATGGATACATCGCCATCTATAGGCGACTTTTGTTACAAATTTGAGCGACTGAATAACTTAGTATGTATGGTGGTTTTTCAAGGATAATTCTTTATCAAATAAACCGTTTTCAATTTTTTTTTCTTTTTTTGTCTATCTCGTAGGAATTTATAAAACAAAAATACATGCTAAGGTGATTAAATTACAAACTTAGTGAGAAATGTTATTTGACGATAAAAAAAGAAAACTAGATAGATACAGCTATATTTTTCCTGTAAAATATACATTGATAACAATGTTATGTAATAATTTTATATTTTTTCCTTGGTAAACTTCGAAGATAAGGGGGGAACAGTATTTTTTTTTACATTTTCCCTCATAAAACAAAAATAAGTCAACGGTAAAAAAAAATTGTTTCAGAATCTGCAACCAAAGCCCTTTCATATGACACCCCACTCGACATATTAACTAGACTTTCAAATTTTGAACCACCATCATAGTCTGGCATTTTTCACAGATAATAAAAAAAATATAAAAAATGTTACGTTCTATATATGTAGGTAAGCCTTCTTTATATTTTTTCCAAATTTCAAATCTATAGCATAAGTAGTTCTTGAGATATTTAGCGATGTGACAGACAGACAGACAAAGCGAAACCGTAGTGGGTTCCTTTTTTACCATTTTGGTACGGAACCCTAAAAATGATAAAAAATAAAAACCGACTCCTAAAAAAATTACTTTTCAGTGTTTTCTGCTGTCGGACTGACTTGGCGAAGTATTAAATTGAAGTCGTTTTTTTTTTAAATGAAAGAGATTATTGTTTTTATTATCCTTGTTAGAATGATTTGTGACCTCATAAACGCACGCAGAGGCATTTGTTGGGATATTACCTACACACCTTGTGTTAACAGTGCTAAGCGAACGCTCTATTTGGGTGGCACCCTGTATACTGCCGTTAATAGCACACCCATGTCGTTCATGCGGCGCGCTGTAACCACACCGTATTTACTAATAAAAGCTATATTAATATTCACAAAGCGTTTAAATTTTCATCAATGCCCATAATTTGTATTTAAAGGCTTTAGTTACTTTTCAATCAGAACGAAGCTTAATTAATAGATTCATTAAGCTGACATGAAACCCTTCAATGAATTCATAAAGTCATTGATGAGTTTAATCTATTTTCATTTTATCGAAAAAAAAATCTAGTAAATTGGAACCCACTTGAATGCTGATTTTCGTCATTCGTTCAACCCCCCCCCCCCCCCCCCCCCGTACATTATGTAAATCACACCTGTATTATTTAAAACCTTAGGCAGAGCACATTAAATTCATTTTTATTAATTTTAGCAATTTTAAAGATGGAGAAAACGTGACATTGCAGTTATAGGTTGCTAGCCCACCGCTCACAACGCACTTCAATCCGGTTCCGATAGTTGACTCATACGACATCCATGGGAGGAAAGGACCCAGGGTACTACTGTTCTTAACTGCCACACAATAAATTCCTTATAGTTTAGTACATACCTGGCAATAAATACCTCATATCCCAGTTGCATCCTGAATTAGGGGTCACAAAACCGCTAGTATTTTTGAAAACCGGTTTTTCGGTTTTTGTACATTACAAAACCGGGTTTTCCGGTTTTTCGGTGATTTTTCGGTTTTACATATAAAAAGTGAAAAAAACTGCATTTTATGAATTTCAACTTTAATATTCAGTCATTTAACAATGGATATAAAACCTTTTTTATATCTTATAATTATTAGGAACAAAAATTCAAAACAAAATAACTAAAATAATATCCCCCATGCACTTCTGGAACGCAAAATTAACTACAAATAGTTATCATTATAACACAAAACATCGTATATTCCTTTTACGAAAGTAAATACTTATTAAATACACTTAACATTTGAGATCAATATTAATTTCTTTCATAGGTTAAGTTACTAAATTGGAGATCAGTGAAAAAAATATTGTTATTATAATCCCTCTTCTCGCCTTCTTTCAGCCAGGCAATTAAGAATAAATCATTATAATAACCCACATATAGAGATATTCGTTGCAGGGATAAGTTCACATTTGTTTGCACACATATAATTATCAATTTTTCATAGTTTGCATTTACCTTGTGGTTCGTACAATAAAAAGGTCGACTGCTAGTATTAGACTATTGCTAATAACTATATTAATTGTTAGGCTAAATCAACTATCAAGGCAAGCGATTATTTTTGGTTTTTCTTTGCAAATTGATAATGGGATCTTAGGATAGAGAGAATGTCTAATGTATCATCACTCAGCGATGTTCTTAAGTGGTTACAGAGATATCCTGCTGACGAAAACACCCTTTCGGACTCTACACTGGTGGGAGGCACTTTCAATAAACTGTTATAAACCTGTAAAAGGTTTTTGCCCCTAACACCTCCGTTTTCGTAGAGAGCCATTTCGACTTTTATCACAGACATAGCATCATTGTCAAATTCTGGCTCTACAACGGACACCCTGCTTGACATAGACTTGTCTATCGCCTCTTGCAGTTCCTCGGCCATTGTTTTCGGAGTACGCGTAATGGAGCTAGTTGAAGTTGTAGCAATATTAGTATTAGCTTCATCCCTTGAATTATATTCATTTATTTGAAGACTGTCGGAGTGCCTTTGTAGTTTATCTATAACTTCGGCTATTTGTTGGCTGTCTAGACTCGGAGCAGTCACACTCTCAGTTTTATTTGCGTAATAGTCTGATGGATTCTGCAAATATTTAAGAACAGACGTCAAACAGGTGGATCGTTGTTTTATACGGAAAGTGAGTTGTTCCGCAAAATTGTTGCTAAAACTTCCCCTCTGCTCTTTCAATTTTGAGAGCATGAAATTAATAGCCGTGTCTGCAGTAATCAGATTAGCATCGCGACGACAAAGAGCTTCAACCGTCATCTTGGCTATTTGCAAACATACGTTAATGTCTGAGAGTATTTCAAAATCTGTGTCCAGAAATTGTATGTCAGATTTTATGTCTATAAGTGATTTTAAAACACACTCCTTCAGCTTGAGAAACCGATCTAGCATATCTGCCATCGAACTCCATCGGGTATTGCAATCTAGCACAAGTGCCAGCTCTTTGCCATACTCTTCAAAGACGTACTTTTGCAGAATACTGTCGTTCTTCGTTGGAGAATTCTTGAACAGTTTAACGACTTTTCTTACTTTTTTAATTAAATCTGTAATGGAAGTTGTTAGATGATGGATTACTTCATCAGATACGACCAACGTTACGTCAAAGCGATCTTCAGGATCTCCAAGCGGTGTGTCTTCGCTTTCTTCATGTATCACTACACACTGTTTTTCATTGAAAAAGACGTCAAGGATTGCTAGCTGTAATCCATGTGCTAAACACAATTGGTGAAAGCATGGTAAGTCCTTGCCAACTTTCACCATTACACTAGCTCCATCGGTGGTGATGGCTGCTATATCGTTAAATGATATGCCGTACATCTTTAGCAAATTGCTTATCATTTCAATGCATGTACTGGCAGGCATGCTTCCAAATATTCTCATCAGCCCAATATTTTTGAAAGTAGCATTGTCTTTAAAAGAACCGTGGATGTTGACATTTAAGTAACGGTGACTGCGAGAAGAAGTCCACTCGTCAAAAGTCAATGCAAACTTTTCGTTATTTTGTTTCATTTCAACCAAAGTGGCCTTGATGTGATCTTTTAAAGAACTGCCCTTGTTCATGACTATGTTTCTGATGGTAGTTGCCGATTTTGGTAATGTATGACCACTTTTTAAGAAAAGGTACCTCATATCGTCTGAACGAACAAATAGTTGAAAGCTCATTCCATCTAATGCTACCATCCTACATATCATATTATGCATGTCATAATTTGAAGTAAAGAAGTCTGTCATTTTTTTCTTTTTTGGTGCAGGTTCTCCAACTTCTCCAGAATTAGAGGATACTCCACTTTCAACTGAATTAGACACTTTTATTTTATGTACAGACTTCAAATGCATATGTAAACTGGAAGTTGACCCACCGGAACATTTTATAACTTTACAGCATGTTTTACATTTCGCAGACGCTGAATCTGTACTCTGTAGATAATAGAACCATACTGACGTTCTATCATCACTCTTTTTAGTATGCGGATGAAACTCCATAGTTTTCTATTCAAGTGCTTGTCTTCCATATAATACGCCACTAAAAAGAAAAAAAAGAAAATCTTAAAACATGCTGAGTAGCAATTTAAATAGCTCATCATAGCACCAGTTTAGTACTGTGATACGACTGATAAGAGGTTCCTTATTAAAATTAGCAACGATAAGCCACCAAGTTTAGGTTAGGTTTATTTAGCATACGATATGCGTGCCGCAGTCGAAGTTAAGAGTTGTTATTAATATTTATGCATTACATCGCCTGTTGCCCAAAACAAAAATACGTAACAATCATTTCATTTCAAAGCAATAATACTGAAAGTCTCTTGTGAGACAAGATGTGTATGCTTTGAGGTTAGGTTAGTTAAAGAAAACAAAAATTGATTTTAGTGATCTAAAATTATACATTTATGACATCTTTTACACCGTATATATTTTATTAGTTTATACAAAACATCATGCAAGGAAATAAAAAAGCCCATACCTTACACTTACACGCCTATGTTTCCCACTTATCCTAGTCGGCGAAGGATGCTTCTGAAAAGACCGCCTTTTTTGCTTCTGTTAGTATGTAATGTTCGTATCAACTATTAAATTTAGGCTGCGAAATAAGAACACTAACACACGCCTGCCACAAGTATCAGAAGTGAATGTCATGAACGACACTACACAGCTCATTCGGTCAGAAGTGTCAGAACGGAACGGAACGAGTGAGTGAAGTGAATGATATTTTCTAGGATTACAGATTAGGCAAGTAACACTCCGAATACTCCGATCATGGTTGCCATTTTGATGTGATTGTGTTGCAATAGTTAAAAAATATCTCGTTCGGTATGTTTATTTTAAATCCGCACACACTTTGTTTTAAAATGATCTTTTGTCATGTTAATTAACTTACAGATATTGATCTTTATTTTTATTTACCGTGTATTCATTTGGTGTATGTTACATGCTGTGGTTTCACTGAAATGATTCCAAGTTTCCAACGAGGACCAGAGATGTTGTATTGAAAAACTAACTATACGTAGGGTAGGGCAATTAGCTAATTTTTATTAATTCAATTATATGTTCTATATTTACTGATAAACTAAAAAGTAGAAATTACAAATAGAAGAAGAAGTTATAAGTAGTAATAAACTGATAATCAAAGTAATACTTACAACTATCAAGTATTTAAGTGTAAAACCGAAAAACTCGAAAAACCGGTTTGTTCAAATTTGAAAGCCGGTTTTCTCAATCGACGAAAAACCCGGTTTTTCCGGTTTTTTCGGTTTCGGTGAAACCGGTTTTGTGACCCCTATCCTGAATATACCCGGAGTCCGCTTATACGACTATTAAATTATAAAAAATCACGTAAATGTCACTACTTACTCACTCACACCTTTATAGATAAATAATCATATCTGAATATGTATCGGGAAGTGCTCCTTCCATTAGTGGTGTACACATTTTTCTTCTGTGTATATGTGCTCAATGCTCATACAACCATGTTTGCCGACAGAACTGCACAGCAGTCTAGCGAAACAGCACGATGAACAGACATTGCGGCGCATGAAGGAGTCGTGGGAAAAGAAGCTTCCGGACCTAGACGAATACCTTGACAAGATACTTCCGTTGCTAAAGAACGCTTCTAAGGAAAATGGTGAGTTGCGATCAGCCCTATGAGTATAGAACAACGTAATAAAATAGCGCAGCCAAACTTGTTGTAAATATGTCCAGTTAGACTACCTTTGTACATCAAAGTATCTAAAGATATTGTTAGTGAAATGCCTTTGTCTATTCATTGAATAGGTCAGCGAATTAGTAGGCTGAAGTGGCAGTGGGCAGGTCACATATGCCGCAGAACCGATGGCCGTTGGGGCTCAAGACTGGTTCTTGAGTGGAGACCGCGTGTCGGCAAACGTAGTGTAGGGCGCCCTGTAACTAGGTGGGGCGATGATATTCGTAAGGCAGTGGGCAGGGATTGGGGGAGAAGAGCTGAAGACTGAGCTCAGTGGCGTGCCATAGGAGAGGCGTATACGGACACAAGCTGATGATGATGATGATTCATTGCAAATAATTATAGATTTATTTTGATCAATATACCATTTTTATGTCGTAAAATATATAACTAGAGCTTCAATAACCTAGTTTTTCCAATCTAATTCGTCGTCATGCTCCTAGCTTATTCCCGGTTGTGCCCTAAGGAACAACAAGGACACCTGTTATCGGAAATTTTTACCAGTTTCTTTTTGATACATCACAACACCCATATAATGTAAATGCGCAATACACATCGAAACAATGAATAAAATCAAGTATTGTTATTAGAGCTTCATTAGTAGCTAGAAAGTTGAATACGCGTTTTAGAGGAGCAATCAAATTGATGTATATTTATTTTGTCACTGATACGTAGTAATTTACGATAATAATTACCTTGAAAACGGTTATGTTCTATATCTTTTATTTTTTAAATCTAGCGTAGTGACTAAATCATTCGATTTAATTCAGATAATATTTCCGTAGTTGATGGAAATCGATGAATGAATTTATAACCGTAATAAATTACGTGTTATAAAAAATAAATATTAAAATAAATTGCAAACGATGAAGTGTGTGGCACTATCCGATGGACGGGGGAGGGACTTTTTAAAAGTAGGCCTGCTCGAGTTTAGTTGGGGAGCAACAGGGGCATAATGCGCTGAGAGTAATCTCGTGTAAAAAGAATTGCCTGTATCGGAGCCTGCATGTAGCTGTCATTCGATGTCATTAAATAGTCCCACCTTTCTTTAGTATACATGTATGTACATAATAATTAGTCAATATAGTAATTAGTGCTTTGCTTAGTGCCTAAGAAAACATTTAAAATAAATATCTCGTGGACGCGTTGAGTAACTGTTAGTCCATAAGAGCCCGATTATAAATTAATTAATTAAATGTGTACCGTTTACAGAATATGATACCGTCGAAGAGTACTGGGACTCGCTCGCCGAATATGAGGGCGCAATTCTGAAGGCCCGAGAATTGTGGGACCGCATCAGACCACTTTACGAGAAACTGCACAAATACGTCGCTCTCAGGCTGAAAGGCACCGAGGCAGTGGGAAAGCCACTGCCGGTTCATTTGTTAAGTGAGTACTAATATTGCTGGTAGCAGGTAAATATAACATCCACAATATCCACATCCGATTAATCCTTTTAATTTAAGAGCCGAGCTAAGCCCCATAATTACCGTCCACATGTTATTTTCATGTATTGTTCGTTTTCTTCCGGTAGTACGAATTACCGAAACGGGAAAAATGTAATATAAAATGAATTCCAACTAACCCCATATTCGAACTTAAAAATTCATAAAAAATTATGTCTGCCACTTAAAACAATAGGTTCATAAACATATGACACGGATTCTTAACAAATAAAATTTACGAGAGGTATTATGCAACACAACAGAATTTAATGGATATAAAGAAAAAAAATACTATGTCTAACTTGAGTTTTGGTTACTAAAAACAATTAGCTCCTTATAAACTTAGAAATATCTCCATAAATGTAAAATTCTTCCTTTGGTTTCGAATTAGGTGGAATCGGAACATATTCTTGTAAAACAATACTTAGGTAAAATTACATACTTTCAAAAGGTCCAAGTTAAAACAAAACACTGAAATGGAATTAAAAGAGATCAATATAACTCCGATTTAGGGGCGTGCTGAGCTTTAAATTGTATAACAAGCAAGAGGCAAAGTACCAAAAGAAAAAAATCGCTTCCAAATTATGATACTGCAACTCACGTTGATGCCAAAATACTAGGATTATTTCTCGGGATGACGATAACAATGGAATTATCTGTTTCAGGATCACTAGCAGGAGACGATTGGTCTAATGTTATAGAAAGCCTGTTACCTAAACATGCGGATATTTATCAAAAAATGTACGCTAATCTACACTTGAAGGTTCGTAATCGATTGCCGATTTGTTATAATTGAATCAAATGCTAACTTATGTTTAAACAATTGATATGTCCTTTCAGAATCTAGGTGGTTTAAGTGCATTTCAGGCTGCGTCTAAGCTACTAACCGATTTAAATATGCCCCAAATTGAGCCATACACTTGGGACAAATCGATATTCAACAGCAGCTGTCCGCCCGTGCTAGTAGATTGGTGTAAGCCTAATAAGCTAAGAGTAATCTCGTGTAAGGACGTGTCAATAGGAAATTACATGGATGCACACGAGGCTGTTATGAGAGTATTATATAAGGACACTGTCGCATTACATAGCAATAATACGTACACGTTGAGAAACGCTAACCGCTATTCAGGTAATGATAACAGTATTCCTAACAGTTTTTCTGCAGTCTTTGGTATAGATTTACCTAATACTTGAGTAGTTAAGTTTTATTTTCAAAAGCATATTAAATCAGCAATTTTTTCATAAACATATTATTAAATCTCAATGAGTATCATTTAAATACATCTTGTTAAAACTCGTAATTGAATTGAATAAAGTAGAAAAAGCCCACAATTTGAATTTTTAATTTCAACTAGGTATTCCGATTGTATGCAAGCATTCAATTACGACCATTGGTAAAGTGTACGCTTATTAGTTTGACACATAATATTTACTGCAAAATTGATTGTGTTTCATTGCAGCAATTTATGAAGCCATACCTGAATTTGCATCGCTCTTGTCGCTAAATCCCCATGCTTTGAGTAGGGCCGGATTATACTCGATAGAAAGATTTAATTACAATCCGAACTATCATCGTCTGGTCTTGCAACTAATAACAGCTTTGCGAGATCTGCCAAGGTGAGTTATTGTAAACAAAATACTTACAATTTTAAAAAAAGGTCTGGTATTCCCACTGGGTTGGCTTACGTAATACTAGTAGCTATACTAAATTTTGGGATCAGGTGCTAAGTCCACTGTAACCGAACGATAAGGCACGCGACTGTCAACCCGGAGGTCGCGGGTTCGAACTCCAGCACGTACCGGGTTTTTAAAAAAAAAACTTGTATACGAAATATCTGATATTGAACAGTAAGTAGCTTTTCGGTGAAGGAGAGAGGAAACCGGTCTACTCTCAACAAGTTCTAGTTTTCCCTCTGAGTTTGAAAATAACGCTACCTGGAAAACGCCAGGAGAATAACGAAAGAAAATAAATGGATAATGGAAGCTACCAAAATACATGTTTCTTCTTTTTTCTTTTCGAAGAATTCATTAAAACGTTTTACCTCCGACATTTCTAACGAATACCGAGTAAATAAAAGATCGTTTAATGTGCTCCGTTTAGTGAGCACGCCGCGCACAAGTCTATTGTAACACCTGCTCTCCCAGTCAAACTACAGTTAATTTATGAATTTTATGATGAACATGTTAAATAAGTTATGCATCTCTCCATACTGTGTTATTCAGTATTTATTTGTTTTGTTCTAACTTAGGTTGAATTTATTTATCGCCGCTGATGAATGGAGACTGCAATACCTTAAAGAAACAATAGCTTCATCGAATAAGAAGCGGAGCTGGACTGAATTTAGAAAAGACTTCTCGTGGTTGGAAACTTCTGATGTAGACATTCTTGGGAACTCTCACGTGCTCCACAATAAGCCTTTTATTGGGTACGTTTTCACTAAAATAAATTACATTTAGAAACCTCTGTTTCTCTTCGTCTTTCTAAAAACGATTTGTTTTGTTACAGAAAATTCATGGGTGTTATTCTCAAATATCAAATTTATCAATCGTTTGCCGAAGAACTCATTTCGGATGAGTCTGATCTTATTAAACATATATCTGAGAACAACGATCGTTTGGTGTAAGTAACAAATTTATCTCTCCATAATTAACAATTACTGTTGTATATGCTAGAATGTCACCGCATAATCATATTTTTATAGGGTTACCATGTCACAGGGCCTGGGAGTTAAATGGCCTGAAATGATAAGCGACCTGTTAGCCAAACGAGAGAATGCGCTGGAGTACACAGGGCTTACGGATTACTACAGATTGTTAGACGAATATTTAGATAATCAACTAGATCCGCAGGAAGGCAATGAATTGGATGATTATGTAGAACCAGTTGAACCAGAAGTAACAGAAAATGAAATTCCAACCCAATTTGTACTACCCGAAAATAATGTTGAAACTCATGAGGATATTCAAGAGAACGAAATAGATACAGGTGAAGATAATAATATAAAGTTAGGCGCCGAGACGTCTACTGTAGGTGTACTAGAAATCAAAAATCCTGTGGCGACTGGGGACCAAGAGCAAACAGACACGAATGTAAAAGAAGCGTCATACAATATGTACTGGTGGATTGGAATAGCTGTTGCAGTGGCCATAATAGTATTATTAATAGCAATAATAGCAAGAAAACGGCAAAATCACCGTAAACAGCTAGATAGACAAAGAAGAGAAAACTCGCATGCTTGATTTGAGGAGTATCGGTTCTAGATCAAGAACCGATATGTAAGTAGGTACTATGTAAGTTAGAGAATTTGTGCCAATGCGATTCATTCTAGTGTGTTGAGGTGAAGAGTTTAAGTGTGCGTCAAAATATTCTTTATTCTGCTTTAGTACTTATGTTGTGTTCACATCGATTGTATATCAACGATAATGTTGGCGATTCAACTAATATTCTAGGGTGCTGTTAAACTATAATAATTCGTCAAAATAATTGTATCTGTGTGTTTCTGTACTTTTATGAATTACAATGATGAAGACGCGGTGTAGAATAAGTAATTAAATACCAAATGCATGCATTATCTTAATAACATCTTATTGTATTCATTGTGCATGTCTCAGGACATATTAAGTTTTGGCATTGAATGCAACTGTCTTTTACAATATGATATTGCATGAATATAATTAGATCTATTATTTATTTTTGAAATTCGTCGTACTAGATAATAATCAGAAAATAACAATTATCATCATTCATATATTATTTATTTCCCGAACTTACATAATACGTCAGATATTGCAATTTGATACTTACCTACATTTAATCTTTTTTGAAATAAATCTAATAAATATATGTATAAGGTGTCTAGTTAATAAAATGAAGAAAATATTTTTGTACATATCACATTTTGCAAAAATAGTTTAAATGTTACCAAGAGTGTATATAATAATTTGTACATTATAGTTAAGTGTAATTTCGCTGTGCCTTAAGCGTCTCAATTTGTAATGAGTACTCTATGTAGTATATACCCTAACATTTAATATATAAAAGTGTAAAACAAATTTGTAAAAATTGCCTTCGGGTTGATATTTTATGAACTTTCTGTGACTAAAAAAAAATGTCAGACCAATTTCTAATAAAAATATTTGATATTCGGAAATTATTAAAGAACAGGGAAACAGTTCACCGATAATTTAATCAGTTTTAGAAATTTATGCGGAAGTAACCTGAAATTTACATGTTACCTAATTATTATTCTCCGATACAATATACATTAAATCTTTAGTTGCACGTTTTCATTTCTCTGGTTTACCTACATATTCTTTGTAATTATGAAATGATAAATATTTTAGTAACAAACTGTTACTTGACGTTGGTTCGTTGTTTGAATAAGTAAGCTGTGAAAAACAAATAATAAATGTTTAAAACATACAGGTAAAGTTTTATTTTATCCTTTAAACATTGTATAAGTACTTTATTATTACAAATTTATAATACCAAAGAACGTGTCCCGGGAGGCATTTTAGATTTACGATTCTTTTATACAACTGAACTCACCTGAATTACTATGAAAATTTACGGCTACAAAAACAAAAGTAGGGGTTGGGTGGACTTGTCACAACTAGCTGTTTGTGAGCCCAATGGCCGAATATTGGAATTGTGCCAACTAGGTTTGGCGTTATGGTATGCATGACAAGGAAATGTACCTACTAACACATTTTCTTATAGACTCCTTTTCAGAATGTTTGTCGAAATAGTACATTTTGATGCAAGTACGGAAGGTTAGGATGCAAGAGGCAGGCAATTATTAGTACAACCAAGGGTTTAAAAATCCAGATAGTTTACTGACTTTGTTCTTTAGCTTAATCAGAAGTGTCCTGAGTATGGTTCCCCGATCTGGATTCCGTTCTATTCTGTACACATCAATAATATAGAGGTTTTCAGGTACAACCTCAGTCGCTCGTACAAGTCATACTTTAGCAGACTCATGAAAATAGGTATTCCCACACTTGATACCCGACGCAAAATGTAAGACTTTTTATACTTACATACAATTTTACATTCTAACATAAACTCAGCTGCCCTGCTATCAACTATAAGGGGTCGCTCCTGTAAAGTTTTTTCCCTGAGAGTGTACTAAAATAACACTTCTTTCTATAACCCAATTTCTAGAATGTGCAGACAGTACCTAAGTATAATGACTTGGTTGCTAGTAATGTTCATGTTGACATGCTCTGCTCTCCCTAAAAACTAAAAATAAAATGTAAACGCTTTACCCTGATTTCCTTGTTTGATTATTTAATTTCGTTTCAGTTTTATCGTTCAGTTGGTACCTAAGAATGTATACTTATCTCCTTTAATCAGACTTTTGTTATTAGTAGTGTACATGTTGATTGCTGATACATCATTAGTTCGACTTGGCTGAAATAGGGTAGGGCAACTCTGTTATTGAATGCTGAACTTGATTGGATTTAACCATGTAATTAACTCTGCTCTGTGTTGGTCGACTTGACACTAGTACTGTATGTGCACTTGGCCAATTATGCGCTTACTTATTGATCATGCTGTGTTCACTTGCTTTGGATGTCATGCTAGTCTATAAGCTACTGAATTTGTGCAAACTTAACTGTATCATTTATCGTGATATGTCTGTAAACTGTACCTTTTAAATAAATAAATAAATGCTATTTTAAATAAATTAAAAAAATAAGTTTACATGTGTTATAGTCTGTGTGTCTGTTGTGGCATCTTAGCCAGCTTGAGTGCGGATTAATTTAATCAAAGGTATTTTATGTCGAGATACCAAATTCTGGCTATATTTGGTGGATATGCAGCAATCTTTTTCAGGATATTCAGCTCTCGCTGGAACTAGTGACAGGATCTCATCCATTAAGAAGCTACGAATGGCAAATTGTGGTTTTCTTAGTTTACATATAATTTTCAACACCACTGATAAAATAAATCAGAAGGGGACATGTCCACACTTTCATCTCTTTGTATCTCAAGAACAACAGAATGACTAACACATGAAAGTAGGGATGTGCTCCCAAACTAAGACAAATTAAAAAAAAAGCTACGCTAAATTATAACGGCTTTTTTCTACTCCTGTATTTTTTTTCGCTACTTAAGCAATCATGAACTCTAATATAAATACATACTTTATTTATTCTGTAAAAAGTATATCTAGTCTATTGCCCAAAAACACACTCCTTACCCTACTTTAATGAAAAATTAAAGCAGAGTTGGGTGCCACAGACTACTACAAATACTATGTTTAGTAGTCATTCTTTGGTGCGTTCAAGTGAAACTTTTATCATTAAAATCAGTGCTGGCAACTTAACGCACCTTTGCTACAATTTTCATGTATTAATTAATGCATAATATATTATTTACTAATATAAATACCTACATTTATCATCTTTTTTGTGTTGTTTAACAAGTTTTATCTATTTTCGGATATATTTATGAAAACGAAACAGTTAAGATTCGATCCGGATTTGAATTCAGTTTAGGTCGGACACCAAGTCTAGCAAATTAAAAAAAAAACCATAAACAAAGTGTCATATTTTGATTTCCCACCAAATTCCTAATTGAAAACGAAAACATTCAAGCTAATGAATGATTATATTACTTAAATCAAACAATTTTTTTTGTGTTCATGAAGAAAATGTGTAGGTTGTTTGTTATTTGTTTGTTTATTGATTCTTTTAAAAATCCACGAAAAAGTTATATATCATTACTGAAGAAATTGCGTACGTAAGTTGCACAATTACTAAGGGAAAAAATGGCGCATGAAAAGTACCATAAATACTTATTTTTTAATTGAAATGAGTCGTAGAAAAAGTATTGTATGCAACGGTGTATAACTGCAGGTGAATCACGTAACTTTATGTACTAACGGTAGATAGATTTTACTGTCAATTTTGAAGTATAAATGTATGAGGTGACAATTTAATTTGACATTAAAATCTGCCTAACGGTAGTAAATAAGTTACGTGATTACCCTGCTGGTATAAAAAGGCTCGTGGTGTCTTTACTTGCGATGTTCGCCAAGGCTTACATCGCAACCCACCACTCGCCTTTTTATACCCTTCTCCTCCTCCTTTTATTATTACATACATATACTAGTATATTATTCAACTGGTGTATAAGTGGCATAATATACTAGTATAGGTATGTAATAATAAACAAATATTAACTCAATTCACTTCCCCTCGAAACGACATGGTAAAGTTACCAATACCCACTTGAATGTCAAGAAGCATCAATTACCTATAGGTAGGACTCGGTTATTATGATATATATAATACTTATTTGCTTTTAATAGACTCTAAAGAAGCCACATATGAATCATTTTTGTTACCGCAGGCTGTTTTAAACAATGTTTGAATAATATACCCCAGTTATTACATAGGTACTACATTAACGAACGTAATTACCATAAGGAGAGATTAATAGGGTCTGTAAAGGTAAGCTTACTGTAAGCGTTTGCCGTTATTGGTTTAGGACTATAGGAATTAATTTAACCATTTATTCGCTCGTTTGGATAAGAATGATTTACGTACTTGGGCAGGCAATTTAAATAGGAGTAGTAAGTAATGCCAAACGATTGAAGCGTTTGGAATAGATTTATTTATTCAATTTCGAGTAATTTTCATGAACCCGAAATTGGCACACTGTGCCACGAAGCCCGTCTTCCATGAGAAGTGTTTCTTAGAAATTTTGCTTTGCATTTGGTTTTTAGGGTTCCTTACCGAAATGGTAAAAAAGGAACCCTTATGGTTTCACTTTGGTCTGTCCGTCTGTCTGTCATATCGCTAAATATCCCGAGAACTACTTATGCTATCGATTTGAAATTTGGAATAGTTATAAAGGAGGCATACCTACATATATAGAACATGACTTTAAAAAAAAATATTATCTGTGAGAAATGCCAGATAATAGGAGGTTCAAAATTTGAAAGTCGAGTGGGGTATCATATGAAAGGGCTTCGGTTGCACATTCTGAATCAATTTTTTATTTTTTTTACGTTGAGTCATTTTTGTTTTATGAGGTAAAATGTAAAAAAAAATACCGTTCCCCCCTTATCTCCGAAGTTTACCAAGGAAAAAATATAAAATTATTACATAACATTGATATCAATGTATATTTTATAGGAAAAATATTACTGTAGCTCTATCTAGTTTTTCTTTTTTTTATCGTAAACATTTCTATACTAAGTTTGAAATTTAATTACCTTCCCATGTATTTTTGTTTTATAAATTCCTACGAAATTATGCTGAAAGTACCTTTCAAGTAAAGAAAATTAATGAAAACGGTTTACGTGATAAAGAATCAAAATCACCATACAACTAAGTTATTCAGTCGCTCAAATTTGTAACAAAAGTCGTCTATAGATGGCGCTGTACCCATGCATGCATGGCGTCCAATTTCCACACCATATTGTTGAGATTTTCCTGATTGAATAGGGTTGAAACCGGCACACATCTGTATACGGAACCCTCGGTGCGCTAGTCCGACTCGCATTTGACCGTTTTTTTTTCTTCTTATTCTTATCTGTCACTACTGTCAAGTATTTTTCAGATAGCTTTTCTTACTTATAAACTCGAACTGGCTATCTCCTTTTGTGACACGCCTAATCAGAAACGAACTGCACAGTTAACTAGCGGCGACCAGTAAATTCATCTATGAATTATTTCGATGGGCCATCTCTACCTCATCCACCCCGAAATTACCCTAAATATTGAAATGGTTTAATTCCACTGTTACCAGTTATAATTTTATTCTACTCGTCGACTTCAATGTTTGAATTAAGGTATCTTAGACGAAACTAAAATCACATACTTTTCTCTATGGCTCCCTGCTCCCTTCAAGTAACTCTTATGAAATAGACCAATCACGTGTCGCCGTTACTGTACTCTTATGAAATTGACCTATCACGTGACGCCGCGGACATAGAACAAAAGACATCAACGAGCGCCCGACCCATGTGCCTAATCTTCATTTCCGCAGGACTAGTTTGTTTAATTATTTCGGTTTGTTTAATTAATTTCCGTTGACTCGTAGAAGAAATAGTGTATGTAATAGTTATATAATTAGCTTTTTAAGTCTTGAACCTTACTTAGATCACCCGGCAAGTGTAAAGGCCTGTTTACATATTAAAGTTACTCGCAATAAAATAGAGCACTAATCAAAGTGTATACAGGCCATAGGCGGGATTTCTTTTCCTGCCTCCACCGCCGTTGGTCATAATTGCTCGATATGAGTTGGTCTCTCGTTTGCGTAGGTACTCGGCCTTACAGTTTTTCAACTCATACACCGTGGGCCTAAATAACCCGATAGATTTAAATCACTTATTTTTGACGACAGTACGAGTAAATAATGCTATATCAACATGGGTCCAATTTCAAGTCTTAATTAAATCACTATTTCAGTACAAATTCAATCATAATAATTGACCGCTTCTTTGTGAACAGACCTTTACTCCAGAGAGCCAGCGAGTTTAATTGATCTCAAGTTGAGAAACAGGGAGCGAGCATTGTCATTTTAGTGACATCAATTTAAAGCACTACGCTGTATTTTAGTTGCAAGTCTTATCATGATGAAATTTTTTTGGTAGTGAAACATTTTTGTAGGATAGATACCAAACTTAATTAAGTGAAACTGGCTAACAACCATGCAGTTAGTACGCCTTTAGAATATAGACTTTTTTGAATTTGTGATTTTTTTTAAATAATTAATATCTCATAAATTATGGGTTTTGGACTATATGTTATATGAAATAAAATTATTGGAAATGAAATGAAGTTAAATTATTTATTTTTCAATTTAGGCATATTACATGTACCTATGAATGTCAAAAAACTACCACCGGTTCATAAAATAAACCTCTTCCTCGAGAAGAACCGGCGTCAGAAACTCGGCGAGGTGTCATTTTTTCAAAACAATATACAAAGTATATAAAATAACAGTACTTATCATAATACCACAGAATATATTTAGGACAAAATATTTCTGTGTTAGATTACTTGTGCGGGACGATCACTGCCCAAACATCCCTATCATTGTTGTAATCGTTTATCTTATAATATGCTTTTGAAATAAGTGTTTGTTTCATGACAGATTTAAATTTAGAATCCGTTAGTTCAGTAATATGTCTTGGAATTTTATTGTAGAATTTTATACAATTTCCCAAGAACGACTTTTTCGCCTTTACTAGTCTGTAAAAAGTTATTTTGAGTTTCCCAGTGTTTCTGGTAGTTATTAACTTATCAGTGTTCGTTGGGAAATTATATAAATTCTTCCTAACATACATAATTATTTTAAATACGTACAGCGACGGCAGGGTTAGGATATCTATTTCCTTGAATATTTCTCTCAATGACTCACACGACCCCAAGTTATAAATTGCTCGTATTGCCCTTTTTTGCAATATAAACACCGTTTCGATATCTGCAGCTGATCCCCATAAGATAAGACCATAACTAATTATACTATTAAATTAAGCGAAATAATTTAACCGTGCCGTTGCCACATTGGTAAGCTATCTTATTCTCCTGACTGCAAAAGCAGCAGAGCTCAACCTACTTCCTATGGCGGTTATGTGGGAACCCCACTGCAATTTTGAGTCCAATGTAATACCTAAGAATACAGTTGTCTTAACAAACTCTAAAGTTTCACCATTAAGTTTTATATTTGAATTTATATTGATATTTGATGATGATGAGTTTGCTAGTGAGAATTTTATACATTTAATTTTTTTCGGTTTCAACACTAAGTTACTGGCAACAAACCAGTCAGATATCATGGAGAGGGCATTATTTGGTTCAAAGAGTTCAGTATCTTTCCTATCAACCTTGAACAATAATGACGTGTCATCTGCGAACATGACGATGCCTGATCTTCGACTTACCATATATGGTAAATCATTTACATAAACAAAGAATAGGAATGGGCCAAGAATAGATCCCTGAGGTACTCCCATCTCTACTACTGTATTTGATGAAATAGCTCCATTTGATTTCTTTGTGTTAGGTACGACTTAATGAGATCTAATGCATGTTCTCTAATGCCATAAAATTTCAATTTATAAATTAATGTACCGTGGTCTACACAATCAAAAGCCCTGGAAAGGTCACAAAAGACTCCAATGGCGTCCTGTGACTCTTCCCAAGATTACAAAATGAATTTTATCAAACTTGCACCAGCATCAGTAGTTGACCTACCTTTCGTTAAGCCGAACTGCTGTGCGTGCAAAATATTGTTCAAATTAAAGTGAGAAATCAATTGCGTCAGCATTATTTTTTCAAATATTTTACTAAACGCAGGCAGGATAGAAACTGGACGATAATCAGAAGGATTATCTTTATGGCCGGATTTAAAAATAGGAACTACTTAACTACACTTCATTAAATCTGGAAAAATGCCATTCTCTTTACCAGCATTAAAAATGAGAGCTAGAGTGGGTGCAAAAACCTCCAGAATAGATTCCAGTACCTTGACTGACACGCCCCATAAGTCTTCTGTGCTCTTTATTTTTATCATTTTAAAAGACTTTAGTACATCCAGAGGGATGTACTAAAGTCTTTTAAAATGATAAAAATAAATAATGATAAAAGACTTTAGTACATCCAGAGGGATGTACTAAAGTCTTTTAAAATGATAAAAATAAATAATGATAAAAGACTTTAGTACATCCAGAGGGATGTACTAAAGTCTTTTAAAATGATAAAAATAAAGAGCACAGAAGACTTATGGGGCGTGTCAGTCAAGGTACTGGAATCTATTCTGGAGGTTTTTGCACCCACTCTAGCTCTCATTTTTAATGCTGGTAAAGAGAATGGAGAGACATGATGAAAGTGAAATTACATAAATTATCTAGCTTTACATTATCGCTCAAAAGGGATTCAGCTATTGTGGAAGACGATGTTAAACTTTTTATAGTAATTAGATACTTATAGTAAATTCATTTGCTACTTTTACTGCGTCATATAACTTTATATACTCTAATTAAGGTTTAAATCATTCGGGTTCTTAACGCCCACGGTGTATAAGAGGTCACTAACTGACGCAATGACTTCCTGCACTTTTATACATAATATGTAGGTATCCTCTAAGTGGTCTGTAGGCAAAACTACCCAATGTCGCTCCAGAGGTACTTAGGTCCTTTATAAAGTGCATAACTATGAAGGATGCTCTATCGCGTAAATATTTCTAATTACCCCTGCCTGTAGCTAGATATAGTGCTAACAGTTGTCCGACTGAGACGGGTAATTTTTCTTAAGAAAATCTTTACCGAGTTTAATTGACTTTGATTTGTACCTTTGATGTTGTCATGCCGTTTCGGCTTAAAAACAACTTATTAAAGTTTTCTATATTAAAACTTAGGGTTAAAAATATTATTTTTCCCGTTCTTAACGAATATCGAACAGACGCGGCTATGTTTAATATTAGTTTACATATATTAACCCTAAAGTTGTCAAATAAAAAAATCGTACTTGGAAAGCATGCACATACGTGATTAAATATGTGTGCATTTAGAGATACTCTGCCAGGTGTACATGTCAGTATGTATATGTATACCTACTGAAATTGACAAAGTTTGACACTAAATACAATGTAAGTAGGTATCTACTTATAGAAGTACATCATATGAATCACATTACATTTGACCACTAAAAATATCAATAATGCCAGTACTAAATCGACGGAGAAAAAATACACATAAAATGTTATGCAAGATTGTCAAGTTTGATTACGATAAAGTTGAAAGACTAAGAAAAAACCGGTCAACTGCGAGTCCGACTCGCGCACCCAGGGTTCCGTACAGAGATGTGTACTGGTCCCTACCCAAATCATTCAGAAAAAACTCAACAACATGGTGTACAAATTGAACGCCTTGGGTACAGCGCCATCTATTAGCGAATTCTGTCATGCAAAGGTGATTAAAATATAAACTTATTATATAAATGTTTTTTGATTAAAAAAAAAGGAAAACTAGATAGAGCTATAATTATATTTTTCCTGTAAAATATACATTGATTTTAATGTTATGTAATAATTCCATATTTTTCCTTGGAACACTTCGGAGATAAGGGGGAACGGAATTTTTTTTACGTTTTCCCTCATAAATCGAAAATGACGACGTAAAAAAACTGTTCCAGAATGTGCACTCAAGCCACTGGACTTTCAAAGAAAATACTTTAAAAATCATGTTCTATGCATCTGGGTTACCCTTATAACCCAGATGCATAGAACATGATTTTTTTAAAGTTTTTTTTTCTCTGAAAAATGACAGACAATAGATGGTTCAAAATTTGAAAGTCCAGTGAATATGTCAAGTCATCATGTCTTGAGATTATTAGCGATATGACAGACAGACAGGCAAAGTGAAACCATAAGGCCATCTAAAGGCCATAGGCCGGGCCCAATAAAGCGATAGGAGTGCGCGGTTGGAGAGTAACCTCTGGGTAAAATCCAGGGGAAAACCTCAGACGCGACCACGCGTGTGGTTTGGAATACTCTAAGAGTTTGCGCTCCAGTGAGATTGGTTGAGCGGTTTGAACCGAATCTGAGGTGTGAGTGGAATCGAGCTACTGGGAGTTTTGTCGCTGGTTCACTACACCTAGCTTAGTCCAGCACATGCTCCGTGACGCGGTGCACCTGTTGGACGCACGAGTGCGCGGATCCAAAGCCAAGCTTCTCGTCGATGATGACGTTATTCTTAGCCGTAAATCTGAGAATCCTAGTGAGAAGGATCCACTCATGTAGCTTTCCTAGAAAGCTAAGTAAGCTGATCGGCTTATAAGAGGTAGGCGAGGGCCGGGGTTTACCGGGCTTTGCTATCCCCATGACCGCTGCACCTTTCCACGCGGCTGGAAAATGAGCATTGGTCAGCCCGGCATTGAAGATGCCGACCAAAATGAGGAAGAAGTAGTCTTCATACTACATTGCGCTGCAGTGCCTTATGTATTGAAGCCCTATTTCAATACATAAGGCACTGCAGCGCAATGTAGTTCATCTGTAAAAACAACGCCACCAATTACTATTAGACAATAGACATGGGCATCATATTATAATACGTTTGCCTTCGTCTGTACCTTCTGTTAAAACCACAAAATAACACTTTTTTTAGAAATAGGTAATATTGAGAAAAACTTTGTTCCATTATTGAAGTGATGAACTAAGCGGGAAAGAAATTTTGAGGAAACTGCACCTGCCACTGCCAGGGCAGGCTGCTGTGTGGAATCGCTGCCATGTCCATATTAGCTATTTGTGAAATATTTGAATAAGCCTTTTAGAGTGAGTTCTTACGTATGTCCCATTTTTTACGCGTTTGTGGACATAATATTGTATGTAGACATCACTAATATTTATCCTGTTATAGCGTTGATAATAAGCATATTGTTCTGTAACAATGTTTTATTTATCCGCACCGCAATTATGCCCGTACCTAAGAATATCCATGTTATCATTGTTTTCCTGAACTGAAGAGATATGATATTCTCATCCAAAAATATACACAGAGAGTATAAAAGTACGTGCGTACCTAATAAAATATACTCCAATTCAAAAGACATCAAACCTTTCTTTTTTACTATTAACTACTCTTTAAGTACCTAGTTTCCAGCAAAAGATTTTTTTTCCAAAAAAAGTGCTAACAAATGAGGAACTTAACGCTTCGTAATTAAGCTGGATTCCGGCAGTATCAAGTCCGCTCAAGTGTTGGCTCGTTAATCAAACCTTTCCAACCGTTGGAACTACGCTGGGAAATTAAGAGGCATTGATTGCAATTCAAAAAAAATATTTTTGTTTTCCGATTTGTTAACATACTATATCAGTTAATACAATGGTGCTATTATGTAGCTTGTCTTATTGAAAATTAACGTTAATTTTAAATTATTAATTGGTAGAAAGTACGTAACCTATCATCCAATAATTGGTTCATGTGTGAAAATATAGAGGCATTTATACTCTAATAATTGTGAAGTGGTAAAAGCACTACTCGTAGTACCTACAGCCTATTAGTTGCTTTTGCGTATTTAGTAAAGTTATAAGTAATTAATGGAGAAAAGTGACAGATTTGTCATTAAGTAGGTTATTAAACTCATTATATACAAAAAATAAACAAAACAACTAAAGTTTGTTATTTCCCTTTCTCACAAACACATATAATTATGTTATATAACTAGACAAACGATACTGTAGCTGAAATAGGATTTAAGGACGTTTATGAGTATATAATGCCCCCATTAGTGTAACTACCTATAAATTATAAATACTTAAGATAAAAATCATGTCTGTTTTAAATACTTTAACGTAATGTTGTACGGAGGCATAATAAAATTATGTAATCCAGATCCTCCATGCAATCATTATATTATGGGAACATAACGTTAAAATACTTCATGTATATGAGTTGGTAAAATCAAACGCGTTTTAGACTAGAGAAAAGTGTTTTTTAAAGCTAATGATTCTGCAAATTAGGACAGGGAACAGGAAACAATGATTTTGGAAAAGAGAAAATATATTTTTCTTTATTGTTATCACAGTATAGCTGCTGACATCATTTTCTCCTTTCAAAAATTGCACTCTTGTTCAGTAAAGGCGTACCGGTTTATAATATGTAAAAGTCCAGCGCTTGGGCTTAAATTACTTGGCCAGGGTCTTGCCTTCCTGGAACATATCGCGACAGTGAGCCATTTCTGAACATTTTCGATAGTTTTAAAGATTAATTCAGAAAAATAATAAAACAAGGCGTTGTTTCCTTGAAATAGGAAATAAATAAGTAATTACTTTATTAATTAATTAAATTTTAAATAACGCATTAAAGGAAACATTTTCACATTTAATACATATTAAATATTTTAATTCCAAGGTATTAAAATCATTAAATAAGACTATTTTGTTTTTAAATTATTATTTTTTATAATTTTTCACCCATGGATCATATTTTGTCATCATGTCGTCAGACTAGGGAATTGACCTTTTATGCATTTTGATGTGCTTAACGCGGCAAAATTATGATTTAAAGCTATTAACGGATTAGTGGTCTAAACATTGACAATAGCAACAAAAATATATCGATTTAAGCAACACGGGGAGAGAAACAATAGCCTAAAAAAATTTAGGGTTATTTGACACTATTGGGTACTATTAAAAACATATATATACTGTACATTTTTGAAAAAAAAAACCAAATCTTTCCTGTTATATTTAGATTGGCTATTTCATTTAAGCTTGTATTTAGAATAAGAGTAAAGCGAATTTTTATAAATATAGCATTATTCTTTTTTTGTACCAAATTAATTTAAACTTACAAACATCGAAATGCTATGTTAACTATATTGAAAATAACAAAAAGTGTCGGTATCATTTTGTTTTATTATAGTTTGATTTACTTTACCCGTCGTCTACGGTCTACCGGTCCCTGTGATCCCAGGGATCATAAGAAAAGAATGCTATTGTTTATTTTTTTCGCCGGGAGACGACGGCTTAAACGATAAACTATTACCGTAATTGTCAAATAACTTATTTAAGTAGGTACTTATAAAATCTAGGCCTTAATTTCACTCTTTACCGGCTGTGTTCGGATTAAAAGTCTATATCTATTGTAAATTAATATAGATTGTTTAATTATTTTTCCTGTAATCTACAGAATAATCAGCAACTTTTGAGTCCTAATACATTACGGTACTCCGAAATTCGTGAATTTCGATCCACGCGCCTGTACTGCCTGTAGGTACCCTGCCTACTGGCTGCTTGGCGCGTCCGGGCAAAAGAACGCGGCACAAAGTACTTTTCCCTCGCCAGCACTGTTACCTTTATAGAATTAAAACCGTTGATTTTGAATCTAGTGCATGCTCCGTAAAATGTCGAGTGACTTTCTGCCTTCAGGACATGAGTGACCCTTTTCATTAATACTTATTTAAGTAATTATGTCTGATTCTCACCGGGATTTTCTATATAAAATATTATTTATATCAATATGTCATTTTGGTCACGCTTGTGAACATAGCGAACTGAAAGTAGGTAGCCATTACACTGTAACTGGAGAAACAATTTAAATGCAAATTTTATAAAAACACAATGCGAGCTGTGCCATCGATCAGCTTATGCGAAAAACATTACGGTATTTTATAAAACTGCGTTGTAACCGCATGAATATAGAAGCATTTTATTTTTCGCTTATCGGATTCAGTGCATCGTAATAATATATTTTTTATAATAACAATATTTCTCGTGTTGGTAAAATAGATATCATTTCGTCGTAATTATTAAAAACCATCTGCAGCACGTGACGTGATCTCTTATAAAGGACATTTTGGTATTATAGAGGGATATTTTCGTTCCTAATAGATTAATTATCACCGCCCATAATAAGGCAGAGCGTGCTCGTCTCCTTGCTGTAGCTGAGCCGAAGGCGGGACTCTGGTTTCACGTTTTGCCGTCTCCGAACATTGGGACACTCCTGGATAAGCACTGTTACCTTGGCAACCTGTCTGCGACTTGGCTCCAAAACAAATGAGCCGCTGCCATTGTGGTGCCAACGTCTACCCCCTAGATCACCACGGCTTGTCGTGTCAAAAGAGTGCTGGTCGCATCTTCCGCCAAGTTTCACTGAATGACGTCATCCGTAGGGCTCTTACCTCCGTTACCGTGTCGACTCTATTAGGGCCGAATTTTATGGCTCGTTCCTTAGAAATTGGAGAACAAGTTGCTCGCTAGCGCCGTGTCATCTCCAAGTGACCTGCTCTAGAGCTGGAGCTGCGGCCGCCACGGCGGAGCAACACAAGCGGCGCAATTATGCCGACCTCAGCGAAGGCTAACATGTGTGCCCCGTTTGGTATGGAAACACTGGGATCGGGGAGACCGGGTGAGAAGGCTTCTTACAAGAAGATCGTAAATTCAGATTTATTTCGTGATATAAATTGCAGTACAAAGTCAAAATAATATCGTATCTCCCGGTAGTCAGGATCGTCAAAATGAAATAAATTTAAAATAATAATAGTGGTACCTACACGTCAATAAATAAAATATAATAAACTCGCAATTACAGAGATAATGTCAATAAAAATAAATAATAATATTTGTAATTTCACTTTACTTTTATGTAGCGGTTCATAGAATACACCTTCCTACCATACTTGTAGTGCTTTGGGTACGAAACCCTAAAAACAACGTTTTTGCGAATAATTTACTATTTATTGTGATAATTTGATGGTTTCTCCATCCATATAGCCACACTACGTTATAAATTGTAACATAAGTCATTATCCCTATTATCATGAAGCAAAAGTATTCAAAATCTGTCCAAAATAATATAAAAAAATTCCACCAGGCTCGGCATAGTTGAAAAATAGTTTACCCATAAACCCATAATTCACTCGACTAGGAGTTTGTTAACAACATATGTACGTGTAGCTGACAACCTATCCTCATTAGCTTTTGACTTTGAGGGATTTGTGTACGGTTATTATAAATTGGGGTGTGGACGCGGGGCCAAAATTCAGCGGATATAGCTAATTTGTTACATTGTTTTGAAGCAGACACAGACTGTCATCCTTTAATTAAGTTTACTATGCAATATACAATCGGCTACCTGTCATTTTATGCCATTCGAGTTTTTAGAGGATGGAGGACCAAATACAATTAGAGCACAACAAAATACAAAAATAAGGGACAAGCTCAGCTCGTCTAGCTCGACGCAGAAACGCGTCCTACTAATATCGACACTTTATTTCTACAAAAATAGGATAATGACAGTTACTCGTAGCCTAGGTAAAATTACAACAGCGAACCATTACTAATCACAGTGTGCTAAAATCAAATACAAGTTCACTGAACAGAATTCAAAAATCAGTACTGCAAAGTTTGCAAAAAGACACACTCGAGTTGAAGATTGTTTACAACATGTCCAGGACTGAAGCAGATCGGCAAAAAGCTAGCCTGGACCTTTCAGTTCAAAACGTCGACGTGATTACAATTTTCACTGCAGAGAGTTTTGCAAAACTTAAAGGAGAAACTCAAAAAATTACTAGTATAAAGACTACGTGTTAGTTATGTGCGCAGGTAGCGATTTTAAGACATATTCGCCATTCAAAAACTTCCAAACCACTGCCATAATTGAAGAGACTGTTAAATGTCTCTTGCATTGCAACGTATTGTATGCCATATTCCAAGCAATGTAAATGGTAATGCATCTAAATGTAATTATTTTGTAAATAAAGTTAACAGTCTTTTATTATTATATGAGCGTTTGGAAAAATACGACTTTGCTGTTGTGCAGAATATGCACCGGAATTTATCTGGCGTCTATTACAAATATGATGGTAATAAACTAAACGTGAAGGAAAAGTTCAAGTTCGCTACTTCAATAAAATGTTATGCTTAAGCAAATTAATGAAAAATAATAATATTGATTGGACATTATGTTTTGTGAATAATGTAAATTCCACTAAATGTAATTTTAAATTGTGTAAATTATCTATATTGCATCTTGATATCAATAGACTATTGAGCTTGGAAGTTGTTATTGATCTAGACATAAGACTCAAAACTGCAGGTTCTGTTACCAAGCATAATAAGTAAGTTTCTGTAAGTATAATATTAACAAAAACTTTTGGCTTGAACCAGGCGAACATATTTCAATACACCTATACACAATCCAATATCCGGTTTTTTAAGCGTCATGCAAATGAACGTTGAAGCAGAAAAATACATCTTAAGAAAACAATTGCTAAAGCTACAAGGAGATTACAGGAAAATTAAAAATAAATGATAAAATTACCCTTAAAATAGATATTTAAGTTGATGGTGATACTGCCATTGCAAATACCTTCAACAATTATTTGGTTCGTTGACATCGGCAAGAACTCAATTAGTGAAACTGATTTTAACGTTCATGAAATTACTTAAAAATCTCGAACTAGTAGTCTAGTAGCAATAATACAATATTCCTGACAGTAATTTTATTGAGCCAGAAGTTATTAAGATCACATTGAACTTAAAAAAATCCGCGCTCAACAAGAATTTCGTACTAATAACCCAATATCGAGTGATCGAAGTTAGAACCTATATAGGTATCAAAATAAAATATAATTTTTAAGTAAATCCGGCCAGTTTTACAGAATTCTCAAAAGTTTTCCTGAATAAAATTCACATTCGTAAGTTCGCTTTTGAAATCCTGCTCAAAAAGAGAAATTTATATTATTAACAATCTTTTTTTAACATTCAGTAATTTGATCACATTGTGATTGATATCGTACAAAGTGTAAACCTTACCTCATAAGAAAAGGAATTGAAATGGACAGAGAATTGTGCGTAATATTGTACCTTTTTCTGCTTATCATATAGCGTTGGTCGGAAGGGATCTTAGAGTGATTGGCGTATACAGTGACTTTGCAGCCCGGATTGGGATGAAATTTGGCGTAAGGATAATTAGTTAACTAGATACATAAACATGTTTTAAGATTTTTTATCTCGGAAATCATTCGTGGACGAAGTTCCGGACAAAATTTAGATGGAGAATATTGGATTTTGAAAATACACAATAATGTAGTAAATACTTTATACCCAATCTCCTCCGGAAACCTCCGGGGTTATCGTCCAGCTGTTGTCTTGCGGTGCCGATTGCGGCTCAGTATCCACCACACTATCCAAGTGTTGAGGAGTAATCTTAAAGCGGCCAGCGAATAATTCAGCTATTTCTTTTGCTTGTTATATTATTCAAATGGTAAGCAGTACATGTCTCCCTTGATGAAGACGTTACTGCTTGGTTTTCTTCATTTTCCCTATTTTCCACTGTCTCATTGCTATCGAAGTTTGTCTTTTTCGTATCTCTAGATGGCCTCGTTAACACTAAACCATCTATAATTACTCGGCCGGAAATCCCTGTTCGAACCGAGGCTAGTATAGTGCATTTCTCAAAAAATGCAATGAAATTTGAAAATTATAAGAAAACTCGAAATGAAATTCTAAGGATTCAGTAATAAAAACACCCGCTGCAACAGCCGGCGGCAGGTGCCGACGGACCTGGGGCCAGCAGCCGGCCCCGGAAACAAAAGACCATTACATTGCCGGCCTCGGATCGGCCTTGTATTAAATTCCATTAGCTATGGGCCGCTCGTAGCGCCGAACCCGACACATGATACGTCGCAGCCTGCGTAACGAACATAATGTCAATATTTCATTGCATGTTTGAGAAAACATATTTTGTAGAAAAGTTTATGATTATTTAATCAATAAAGGGAGATAATGATCATGTTTTAATGAGCGCTCGTGGTCCAGCGGCACCCGAGTACCGTGTGCGGTATGCTAGGTTAAGCAATGTCGGCCCAGGTCAGTTCTTGGATGGGTGACCGCTTTGAGTGATTATTAACTGAGCGCTTCCGTGCTTTGGAAGACACGCTAAGCCGTTGATCTCAGCTGCTGTCTATGATAGCACTCGTTAAGCCAAGTTAGAGGCCATCGGGCTGCTTGAGAACTTCTAACCTTCATGTTCCCCACTTGACAATTAAGCCTAATTCTAATAAGGTCTGGTTTCCCCTTGGGTTGCAAGATGGCATTCGCTTCCGTTAAAACTATTGCCTACGCCAAATCTTGGGGTTAGGAGCGGGCCCCGGGCATCCTTCAGGATACAACTGCACTGATAACGCTAGACTGATGATGAATGATCATGTTTTCATTAATGAAGATAAACTGATACCACCCTTGTGCTTCCTTCATGTTGGCAGCTACGCTCGTAAATTACCTGCCGACCGTGTGGCAGATTGAGCCCTTGCTTTTTAGGGTTACGTACCCGAAGTGTCCAAGATGGAGCCCCATTGCTGTCACTCACGCATCCGTCCAAGTTTTTTTTTTATACAACGCCGGTGGCAAACAAGCTTACGGTCCACCTGATGGTAAGCGGCCACCGCAGCCTATAGACGCCCGCAACTCCAAAGGAGTCACGTACGCGTTGCCGATCCTTTATAAAATTTGAGGATGCACTGTGTTGACAACAGAAGGGACAAATTTAGGTCCCTCGCTCTCAACACAGTGCATCCTCGGGAGCTCTGGCAACCTTGCTCACCTCCAGGAACACAACACTACGTACTTGTATAGTAGATAATGTTATTATGGCTGTGGTCTTCTGCGAGGCGGAGGTAAGTAAGCTTGTCCGTCGTCTGCCACACAGGTTTTACAGCCAAACTGTTGAAGCTATAGTATTCAAATATTGAATTCATTTTGTTGGCCCAAAGCTATACAAATAGTTAAAAAATATTTTATGAAATTATAGTTTTTAAATGTTTTTATGAAGGGGGATCATGCAGCTAAAGAAGGCGCAAAAAGTTTGTTGTTTAGAGCTCGATAAGTAGATAAATATTGTATTTTTGTTAATTTTGCGGTTGGTACGGAACCCTAAATGTGCGAGGTCTGACACGCACTTGGTCGGTTTTATTATGTAGTAAGTATGGACAGAGTGTAGTTACAAACTATGGCGATCATAACATAGAAACAATATTGTATCTGCAGCAGCAATATAAAGGAGAAGTTATCGAACATCAACTTAGGAAACTATTGAAACTTACGAGTATACAATATACCCACTTACCTAATAACTTTGTGATTGAGTGGAATATGAGCTGGCCGGAGTAAACTACTCCACTATTTTAAATATTTTTCACCTCACTAGCTCGGAAAGCCCTTTTTAGGGTTCCGTAGCCAAAATGGCAAAAACGGAACCCTTATAGTTTCGTCATGTCCGTCTGTCCGTCTGTCCGTCTGTCCGTCTGTCCGTCTGTCACAGCCGATTTACTCGGAAACTATAAGTACTACAGTGATGAAATTTGATGGGAATATGTGTTGTATGAACCGCTACAAAATTATGACACTAAATAGTAAAAAAAATAATTGGGGGTGGGGCCCCCCATACATGTAACTGAGGGATGAAAATTTTTTTTTCGATGTACATACCCGTGTGGGGTATCAATGGAAAGGTCTTTTAAAATGATATAAAGTTTTCTAAAAAACATTTTTCTTAAAGTGAACGGTTTTTGAGATATCAGCTCTCAAAGTCGTAAAAAGTATGTCCCCCCCCCTCTATTTTTATAACTACGGGGTATAAAATTCTAAAAAAAATAGAGGTGATGCATGCTAATTAACTCTTTCAACGATTTTTGGTTTGATCAAAGTATCTCTTATAGTTTTTGAGATAGGTTGATTTAACTGTAATTTTGGTTAAGTTATTTTTGCTGTTTTATAGATACTAGTACGGAACCCTTCGTGCGCGAGTCCAACTCGCCCTTGGCCGGTTTTTTTATCTTTAAAAACAGATAGCAAAACTGCATTTTATCCACAAGAGTGCAAAGAATATTTGAAATCCGAACGCGCTATTTGTAGTAACTTTTTTAAACGAATTAACATGTAAAGGCCAGTCCAGACAGTCCAGCAACAATAATTTTATATTGTGCTGTTGTGTTAAAAAACTAGTACCCACGTCAAATCTCGGGATTAGGTAGTGGACAACTATATTTAGGACGCAACTGTCAACGTTAGGACGAGGAGGAGAAAAAAAAATCCTAGCTCTAGTGAGGTGAAAAGATTTGTGTTATACACGGCTGCAAAGTTATTTTACGTCTCGTGTGTTGCAACACTCGCTACGCTCAGGATTCTATTTTTGAACCACTCGCTTCGCTCAGGATTATATTTTCGAACCACTCGCTTCGCTCGCGGTTCAACCATAGAATCCATTCGCTAGCTCGTGGGTCAATCCTAGAATCCATTCGCTAGCTCGTGTTTCAATTCCACACTCGCGGTTAAAATACAACTTTGCACCCTTGTATAACAAATAACTATTGTGGTCTTATTATGAACGATTTATTAACCTAAAATAGATATGCCTAGCTGAAATCAAATACTTGAAAAAAAAAACTAATCGTAAATGCATAATACAAAATGGTAACGAAATTAATGAACCTGAATCGGAATTTAACTAACACCGCTTACGATTGAACTGATGAACAGATGTTTTGGGACAACTCAGCGTGATATGACCTGATTATTAGTCCCTGTAGTGTAAAAAAAAACGTGTGCATTAGCTTGTCACAAAAATGTTAGGTTTTGGTGAAAATATTCATTACCTACGTCAAATATTTTATTGGGTTGCAATTTTAGGATACTAATAAAATAAATTGTAAGAGTATATGTATCTCCTAATAGTCCAAGTCTCTGCAACAAATAGATCTGTTAACATTCAATTTATTTCAAGGGTCAGTACTAAAAGACGATTTATACAGGCCCTTCATAGGAAAGGCTTTACACGGTCAAGTAACGCAGTAAAGGGAATATGTTGATCTTGTTTTTCCGCCTTGTTATACTATTATAGTCAAAATACAGGATCAGAAAAGTGATTAGCTCACTATTTTTTCTTTTAACATCTGAGCTGGCCGTGGCGTACAAAGGGTTAGACACCTTGGCACACGCTGCGTAGGCAAGCGAGCCATGTAAATTATGTTTTCCTTTAGTACAGTGGTGGGCAAAGTACGGCCCGCGGGCCAACTGCGGCCCGCGAAAGCATTTTATCCGGCCCGCCGCCGATACATCGAATTTGGTACATGGCCCGTGATGATTATATTTTGAGGGTTCAGCCAAAAACCAGAGCAGCGGTTTTATACAAAAGTGCAGTTCTGCTGCAATTATGGCCCTCCTCCGAAATTCCTCAAGCTTACTGGCCCGCCATGAAAAAAGTTTGCCCACCCCTGCTTTAGTATATAGTACTACCTAGTGAAACGTGATGCGCTACAGATAAGTTAACTACCACGTGCCAGAACAACTACGAAGAAGCGAACAATCCATACCAATTACCAAAGTCAGTGAACAGAGCACTGCGCCGTCCCTTTTCTCATGAAAAGTGCGTTATCTGTACCTATTTACTGGAATCTCATCGAAGCTGTACGTCAGCTGTGTGAGCGTCTGTCTTTATTCACCTGCAGTCAACTATTGCCTATTCATGAGACACAAGCTAAAATAACCATGTGCATAATAGTGGCCTGGCTCCAAATATATCCACAAAGTGCGACGACGAACCACGACGACCACTTTAGCTTAGTTGGTAGTGACCCTACCTGCCTACGAAGTTGGAGGTCCCGGCGAGGGCATTTATTTGTGTGATGAACACGAATTATTAAAGGCCATGGCATGGTAAGGGAGCATCTTGTGCCTTAATAGCTTTTCCGCCTGATTTTTTTTATGATGGGCCACGCCGTTGGTAAATTGAATTAAATATACGTTATAGCTGATTGAAAAAGCCATTAAAGTCAAAAAATTGAGGAAATTGGAAAACATAAATATTGAAAAATGTTAACACATGAAAATTTATTGTTTTATATGGAACGTTATGCGGTTTATAGTGACATATTATTGGTCTTAGCTAAGTGTAGCATATGTGTCAAGTACGAAGTAATTCGTTCAATTGAGGCGGAAATATTCATAAAAAAATATTTTTCTTATTCATTTTTTTAGTTCGAAAATAAGAAGAGGAGAATGCTGAAATTTGGTTTGACCGAACTCGATGCTGGTGAAGGCAAAAGTGGTGACCTGCAGCTCGCTCCTCAAGACCAAGACTCTGTTCGTCTACGTAGGGCGCCACTGTCGACTTCAGGTTGGTGAATCGCCACCAACTTCATGATGTTCTAAATTTCTGTTTTAACTCTGAAGATGGCGCTGTCGTCAGTTTTCCCAGCATGAAAATAGCGCGGCGACAACATGTACTGGAATATTTTATGCTTTATAACAAATCACCAGATACATATAAGTATCATATTTTCATGATACTCATAATATAGGTATAGTAGTTGTTATCTCGCGCTATACCAACGCAGATAAACGGTTAGTCCAGACTATTTATTTCCCCCTAGATAGTTCATTATAATAAATGACTAGGATAATGGGAAACGTTACTGCTTCGGCTGTCTACCGTTTTATTGGAATAATTTATATGCTTTCCTGAATAATAAGGAATTGAACAAAATATATCATAAAAATAACGAAATCATGATGTAGATGTTAGAATTCTATATCACTTTTGATTGTAAATTGTACCAGCCGGCCAAGTTACACCATGCGACGTAGACCCGATATGTTAATTAGGTACTTATATCGCCACATTCACGTCTCTCTCTTTCAAAATCAGGATGACAGAGACTTGAAACAGATGCGATTATTCGGAGATGTCCCCTTCTGTTATTTCAAATCCCAGATACCATTAACATTTTCTCACATGCATTTTTATTTTGACAAAGATGGGTATCTACCTAATAATAGTAATAATAATTCGTAACTAGCAAAGACGTGCAAGTTTTCGCAGATATCAATTTTCAGATAATAAAACACTTTTTTGAAATGGTTGTTAAAAGGAGTAGGTACTTAGGTACGTCAGCCCAGGTCAGTTCTTGGATGGGTGACCGCTTTGATTGTTTATTAACTGAGCACTCCCGTGCTTTAGAAAGCACGTTAAGCCGTTGATCCCGGCTGCTGTCTATGATAGCAGTCGTTAAGCCGGGTTAGAGGCTTGAGAATTTCTAACAGTCAAGTGGCCCACTCGTCACTTGACAAGGGGTTCGAAATTGTACCACGTCCATAGGGAGCCCCCGCCGTTACCCTAAACGTGACCCCTGAGTGGTGCTAAACGGTGCTACAAAAACTGGCAACGAAATTTCTATACGATAAATGAGAAACTGTATGATTGACTAATTTACACTAAATCGTGGTAATATAATTTGTATTAAATAAGTTCACAGTTCACAGATTTTTCATAAGTAAGTTTAAAAGTATAAATAGTTTTTAACTCAATGCAACCACTCCATAATTATGTTGTAAAAAATCTCTGGGCAGTATTTTTACGCAACGGTGTGAGCAGCGGTCTGTAAAGTGCCATAAGCTTTGACTGGCTGTACTGACATTGTAACGGCGTCACGGGTAAAATTTGTCGGCCGTTCTTAAAGAACAACCCCAAGATTCGGGTCACTGCGAAGCAATCTTCTACTCCGTCATTCTACGAACCGATGAACAAGGGTCGGAGATCTTCTGTAATTTTATAACTGGGTGTTCGGCCAGCCCGCGTCGTTATCGATTGAATAAAGTCAGACCCATACATTTTTATTGCGATTCGATTGAACCCTTGTGTAGGGTCAACAAGTTCAAATTGTACAGTCATCGCCAGCAGCAATACGTGCCACAACAAAGCGCACATAAATATCTGACACGTCTTTTTTTCTAAAAAGGCCGTTTGAGATTGGGAGATTGAGATATTTATTGATGAAATTATGAGTATTTTTACATGTACTTTGTAATTTGTACATAATATATTAATTATTATGTCACTTCCATTTACAAGATAGGATGTGTTAGACGTCAATGATATACTTTAGATCATCGGTCGGCAACAGGCGGTCCTTGGGCGGCATGCGGCCCGTGAGCTCCTTACTTGCGGCCCACGAGCCTTCTTGTCGACCACCGACAACGTGGTAGGTACCTTTTGTCTGGTACAGTCACAAATTAATAACACTTGCGGCCCGCGACAATTTTGGTAGCTACTATGTGGCCCTTGACTGCTAAAAGTTTTCCAACCCCTGCTTTAGATTATGAACGGCCAATCATAATTGCAGCCAGATCCCTTTGCAAAGTCTGTGGCTCACGTAGCGTGCAATGAGAATCACGAACGCTATTAAGCGTGCCACAGACTGCAGCGGCCTGCGGTGGTGGCCGCGTTGTCGGCCGCGGCGGCGGCTTGTTGTACACTATGATAATGCTAACATTCATTGAGACACACGTGGCCTTGGTTGTCATAGCGACAGCAGGCCGCCACCGCAGGCCGCTGCAGTCTGTGACAGGCTTTACTGCACTCAATGGCAAGCACGACGACATTACAATTCATGTGATATGACAGACAAATGACGAAAGCTTTTAAAATAGTAACATTTTATGTTGGACCCTTCAAGGGTACAATACAATACGATACAAATATTCTTTATTGTTCACCAGAAAATACATTGAAAACAAGATTAAAATTAAAAATGTTGGCGGTAGACAACAGGTGACCTTATCGCTAAAAATCGATCTCTTCCACACAACCATTGGGTGGTGGAGACACAACAGAAAAAATACCTACCTACCTATGTTACTGGTTCATATATATGTTATGGACATGTTTCATGCCGTCATCATTATTGCAGTGCCGTCAAACCAAGTTCCGGGAAACAATAATTTCACAGGCTAGCAGCCTAGCAGTCATAATCATTTTCTTGCGATGACTTTTCACAATTTTCAACATGATTTTTTAACTCGACAACTGAGCATTAAGTATCACATTGTTCAATCAATGTTACTGGAATGAAATAAAACCTCTGATACTATTCAAAGAATCCATGTCCATCAGATCTTTAAAAAGGCACGAGGAAAAACAGAGCAATAATGTTGCAATAAGGAAATATAATATTTCAATTTACTCCCGCTTCATCTATATACTCGTACTGGGTAGGATCGCCTTCTATTGTGCTGTCATCTGTGTTGAATACATTCAGATTATTCAACTATCACTGACAGGGCAGAGACCGGCTCGGAGAACTTATTTATTTGTGAATCGTATTTTATTTTGAACGTAAGTCATGCAAATTACATAAACCCTTAGGCAGCTGAAATCAAATAGAAATTGAACATTAATTGGATAGGTAAGTTGCTTCGCTAACTTATACTTTGGGTTACGAGCACGAGCGGTAACGAGATCGTGTATTAAAAAGAAAATTAAAAAACCGGCCAAGTGTGTGTCGGGCCACACACAGTATAGGGTTCCGTAGTTGCTGTCCATCACGTCACCGGTCATATGCGGAATTACTGGCCCGTAGAAGGGTTTTTACTGATCTTAGTACTGATGATGTACTTTTTTGAGATGTTGTGTTGTATACATATTTTTGCCGTTTACGGTCATCTCTACTTAGCTGTGATAGTTTTTCTTTTAATTTTTACGTATATACTACTACCATGATTTTTTTCACATGCCTAGTAACCACCGTTTAGCTGGCAGGGGGGGGGGGGGGGGCACTTGACCATAGCAAAAATTATCACTTCAAAGCTTAATATCGCGCCAACCGATTCTTGATTCAAAAAATGCTTTTAGACCTTATTATTATAATAATATTTTTGAAAGAGCTATCCAACGACACCCCACACGATGGGGGATGGAAGAAAAAAATTGCACCACCACTTTACATGTAAGGAAGGTACCCTAAAAAATATTTTTTAATAATTTTATTCTACCGTTTTGTCGGCGTCATTGAGATGAATACTCATGCCAAATTACAGCTTTCTAGTACTAACGGTTACTGAGAAAAGCGGGGGACGGTTTCCCGGTCCTTGTTTACTACGGAACCCTAAAAAGCATTTATTAGATACTCGCCTAACTCCGTCTATAGTTGTCAGATAACAATTTTAGAACACAAACTCTTTCCACTTCCAGCGAGATTCCGTGGCCTCGCAATTAAAGACCCAACAAAGCAAGCGAAAACCTCCTCTGAAATATCATCAAATGCAAACAAAATACTCATAGACGCAATTCGTATCGGCGAAGAAATCAACATAGACATAGACGACCGCCAAAACCGCCGTTTTTACGACACTTAGTACCTAACTAACACCCTAATACGAGTACCTAAAGAAACACATCTTCACGCTATAAGAAAGATTATATTCTAAACTCAGAACTAATGCAACAAAATAGTAAATTCACAATTCCACAAATGTTTTAAAAGTGCATCAAATACTCGTGGAAAATTGTGCAAAAATGTAAGAGTAATTAAACCACCCACTGTCGGTTAAAAGCTCATAAGGAAACTTTATAATGCCGTTAACTTCTGCTGGCGTAGCGGAATTGCTTCATTTGCGTTTTATTTTTGCATGAACACCGCTTTGCTTTATTTTACGTGACTGACGTTGACAAGACAGACGACAAAGCTTTTGTTATCTGACGTTATTTTGTAAAATGTCCGTTTCTACGTATATCACTTGTAGAAGCTCGTGACGTTTACTTTTCAAACCCGATGGCTACAGTACAGTACAGGTTGCCTTTTTGTTATTTCAGGCGAACCGTTTAAAAAAAACTTAATAGCAAGTGAGCAAATTCTAGTACAATTGTCTGCTTGGATATTAAATTAAGATTCTATTATAATTAATATATGATTTTTTCATATTAGTTACAGTTAAACACGATAATTTCGCTTCGAACCATTTACATAATCTTAATCTAAATATATAAAAGAAGAAGTCCTGATCTACCATCAACGCACAGCCGAAACTACTGGAACTAGAAACTTCAAATTTGATCCAGAGCTTACTTTTATGACGTATGCAAGGATAAAACGGAATTTTTGGAAATTCCACCCCTAAGGGGATCAAATAGGGGTGCAAAGTTTGTATGGGAGAAACTTCTGTTTTAGAGTTAGACTTAAAACTTCGTATATGGACTCTCTGTTTAAATAAAACAAAACTTATTCCAGCGTTTTTCGTAGTTGCTCCCCTAAAGGGGTGAAAAGGGGGTTCCAAGTTTGTAAAGGAGAAAGTCTTTGATGAAGCAAGAGATTTAAAACTTTGTATATAGACTCTTTGTTTGAATACGACAAAACGTATTTCAACGTTTTTCGAAATTGCTCCCCTAAACGCGTGAAAAGGGGTTTCAAGTTCGTACGGGGAGCAAATCTTTTTTCAAGTGAGAGATTTAAAACTTTGTACATATACTCTCTGTTTAAATACAACAAAACATGTTTCAGCGGTTTTCAAAATTGCTCCCCTAAAGGGATAAAAAGGGGGTTCCATGTTTTTGCGGGGAGCAAATCTTTAAAATCTTTAAAATTTTCTTAAAAATCGATATGTCGTTTTTGAGGTTCCTTTAGGCGCCGATTACGAAAATGACACGCATTTTCAAATCCAAGATGGTGGACTTTTGTTTTTCTTAAAAATTGATATGGGTGTCATTTTTGTAGTTTCTCGGGGAGCCAATTACGAAAATGACATCCGTACATACCTACATACGTAGGTGTAACTGAGAATCTCCATTTTTGTAGACGGTTAAAAATTACGCTTACCGGAAAAAGATAATAGTAAATATTATTATTGGACCATTTTTTGGACCAAGATTGTTTTATTTTTGATAACACATCCACGCAAGTACATTCCTGTTGAACTTTTCGAAAAAATAAACATAACTTAATCAAGTTAGAGCAGTTACCTAGGGAATACGAGTTTTGCAGATAGAAAGAAAAAAAACATCTTCTGTCTGGAGTTGGTATATAAGGAAAGGCTTTTGTGACATCGGACAGGGTGCTGTGAGCTTCAAAGGCGCTGAGCACCATAATTTGAATGTAGCTCGAAAAAGCGGGATATTTCCTTAGAGGATATTGACTATGTGACAAAGACCTAAGGCCCCCCTCTCCTTGTGATCAAGCGTAGTATTTCGAGAACCCTCTCCCTCCCGAAACGAGTCACGTAGTATGGGTATATTCCCTAAGTGGATTCGGTCACATCCGTTTACCCTTATGCGGACCCTATGTTATTAATTATAATTTATATTCATTATAATACAAATGCATCGACGCACCGCTTTTCAAGTAGTAAAGTATTTACAACTTCAATAGGTGTGGATAATTGAATCGCAGCAAATAAAGGCTTATTAATGAAACATTTTTGACAATAAATACGCAACTCATTCTTTAATGGTACTTAAAATATTAATTAACAGTAATGACAGTTTAATTTCATTACCCACGTACGTCCAGAATGGATTCGTTAAATGGAGTGACATTTTGTGGATCGTAGCATATCGTATAAATAGCTATGGTATCCGAATGATCTTGTATTTCAAACTGAGGCCATAAATTCGAATCCTGGATCGTATCAGTGAGCTCTTGAAATATATTTTAGTTACCTACTACTAGCTAATCGGTGAAGGAAAACAATATGAGACATCAACCCTCACTGCATAGCCCACATGCCAGATTGGATTGTGTGGGAAGCACAGTCCGTTACTCTCATTCAAGAGAAGATGCTGCTGGATATAAGTATTTAGGCTGATAATGATAAACAATTCTGTGTTTTTGGTACATCTAAAAATTGTGCGTATGATCAGTTACAAAATAAATTGTCACTTATTTTTCTAACCCATTTTATACAAAAAATATTTGTTTCGCTTTAGAAAACTATTCGATTTAATTGAATACCTATGTATTTTCATTTGTTTTGTTTAAGTTAAAGTTACGAGTTTAAAGAGCTAAGAAAGATATTAAACTGGAAACTAGAGTCTATCTTTAGATTATTTTCCGAAGCGCTGAAGTCAGATCATTTATTAGATTGGCAATAACTTTTTTATGTACTTGATAGTTTGGGAATTTTTCTTTATTTTATAGAAGAAATGACAATGGTAGTTAGAAATTATATAAATTGTAAAACCTGCCTTTTAAATGCGGAATACACGATATCGCATTTTTTTGTTTGACAACATGCGAGGAATAATGATGAAACATTCATCGGATCTGATATGGCATCTCAGGCATTATTACCTACATCGTAAAATCCATTTTACTTGCACAAGCGTCAATTAGATACAGCTCTGCAATCTCAAAGTAGCACTCTTAATAACAATACAAATATATTATTCGAATACTTTTTCGTGTCGGTGATGCAAAGGCATATCCTTGGTCATGATGTGCTAGCACTACAGGTATGAAATAGTACGTTATTATCGGGGCCCGGAAGGAGGCAATTGCAAGGTTGATTAAATACACATAAAGACCCGAGTCCGTTTAAATAATACGAAGCCTGCAATTGCCAATCCGACCAAGGTTAATATTCTAGATTTTCTCAAAAATGGGGGAAATAAGTCGACATTTGAATTAGGATTGGTAAACATAACCTTAAAACCTCAAAAACTTAATGCCTTCATGCCCTCAAAGAAATCAAAGGGTAGAGATAAATGGAGCTATTTCATCAGATACAGTGGTAGAGATGGGAGTACCTCAGGGATCTATTCTAGGTCCATTATTATTCCTTGTTTATGTAAATGATTTACCATATATGGTTAGTCAAAGATCAGGCATTGTAATGTTCGCAGATGACACATCATTACTGTTCAAGGTTAATAGGAAAGATACTGAACTCGTTGAACCAAATAATACCCTCTCCATGATATCTGACTGGTTTGCTGCCAATAACTTAGTGTTGAATCCGAAAAAAACGAAATGTATAAAATTCTCACTAGCAAACTCATCTTCAAATATCAATATAGATTCAAATATTAAACTTAACGGTGAGACTTTAGAATTTGTTAAGACAACTGTATTCTTAGGTATTACACTGGACTCAAAATTGCAGTGGGGTTCCCACATAACCGCTATAGGAAGTAGGTTGAGCTCTGCTGCTTTTGCAGTCAGGAGAATAAGGCAGCTTACCAATGTGGCAACGGCTCGGCTAGTTTACTTCGCTTATTTTAATAGTATAATTAGTTACGGTCTTATCTTATGGGGATCAGCTGCAGATATCGAAACTGTATTTATATTGCAAAAAAGGGCTATACGAGCAATTTATAACTTGGGGTCCCGTGAGTCATTGAGAGAAATCTTTAAGGAAATAGATATCCTAACCCTGCCGTCACTGTACATATTTGAAATAATCATGAATATTAGGAAGAATTTATACAATTTCCCAACGAATACTGATAAGTTAATAACTACAAGAAACACTGGGAAACTCAAAATAACTTTTTATAGACTAGTGAAGGCGAAAAAGTCGTTCTTGGGAAATTGTATAAAATTCTACAATAAAATTCCAAGACACATTACTGAACTTACGGATTCTAAATTTAAATCTGTTGTGAAACAGACACTTATTTCAAAAGCATATTATAAGATAAACGATTACATCATGGATAGGGATGTTTGGCAGTGATAGCGTCCCGCACAAGTAATCTAACACAGAAATATTTTGTCATTAGTATTAAAACATATGTATGTATGTTTATACTGTTTTTGTTTTTTACATTTGAATTTTGTACTATTTTTACTGTTATTTTATATACATAGTATATTGTTTTGAAAAAATGACACCTCGCCGAGTTTCTTACGCCGGTTCTTCTCGAGGCAGAGGTTTGTTTTATGAACCGGTGGTAGTTTTTTGACATTCATAAGTGCATGTAACATGCCTAAATTGAAGAATAAATGATTTCATTTCATTTCAGTTCTGACGTTGCTTGCGCACCGCCGCACCCATTTGAATTTTTCTATTCATTTTCAAGTTTCGTATTTTTGCGAAAATCGCTATATATAGGTAACTACTACACCTTGCATACGTTCGCGGCAGGCAATCTCTTCTTTCCCGGCCATTGTAGTAATGTACTACTTTATAACATTAGCAATGAACGGGTTAATAATAATGAAGTCCAATAAGACTTCTCTTACCGCACAATGCAGTAATCAGATTGGGCGAGCGCCCGGTAATGCCATTAGCACTATCTTATTAAATATATGACCTTAGTAAAATTAGACCCGTATAATTTATTCGTTTCTATATGCTAGAATTCGTTTTAGGTTTTTTGAGTAATGGGATTATTTTTTTCAAATACTAATAATAATTTTTGGGAACTTGTTAGACATACTAGATTTATACAGAAGTGAACGTGTCACACACTATATATAATTAATCCTAAATTAATTGGAATGCGTTATCTATGAGTGTCGAATCTATCAACAGATTAGGATGTCTTTCCCTCTCTCCCTCTCTCTCTTGTGATGTGTATGTATTATTATAAAAAGTACCCGCGGGTAAAAGTCGTCCATTTACCCCAATTAAATATTCCCGAATATACTGTATACCTGTGTCGTAACTTTTTACTCTCTACAGCTTGCTGACAACGAATTTCCAACCACAACTCAACATCAACTATGTTTTGAAACGTCAATCAATATATTCAATAGCAATAGGAGTACAGAAAATTCAATTACCTATAGTTAATTTCTGTTTCCCTTTGAAGTCAGAATTTGGAACAGTTTGTAACTTTGTACTACTTAGTCAAACATTCCTTTTGATGTGTGATTCATTTGTATTTTTTTTTTATTCATTTGTGTCATTATATCAACATGCACTGACAAAATAATTAATAATTCGGTGTACATGACATTATTTCAAGTTGAAAGGTATTTTTTGAGCCATTTTGACAACATAACTTTTCCGAATGTTGTAACTTTTCAGAGAACCAGTTTTAAGCCATCCGGTCTCTTGTCCGTCCAGCTAAGGCCTGGAGGCTCCAAAATGCAAGGTACACTTTCGGACAATATCGTTGAGTGGTGGCGTGGGAACCTCCCTGCACATCGACAACAGCTCAAAGCATGGTGACCATTTCTCTCCACCATAGTGCCGCAGATGCATAGATAAGGTTCACATACATCGAAGCCCAGACGGAGAGCCACGGCCATTGTCGAGGAGGGTACTCAAATGTGGAGACGGAAGAGCATGTAACCACGCTCCAGACTCGGGCCTCGAGACCGCGTTGAGCCTAGCCTTGTCCACAACCATAGAGTTTTCCAACAGACCGTCCAGAACTCGCTTCGTCCCGACAACATCCCATAAGCATTAACGGTACAGTTTCTCAGGCGAGGGCGCACCCGGGTTCAGAGCCGACCTAGCTACCTAAGCACCGGTGGCATAAGGTATGGTAGCCTTGTCAATGACCCCATAAGCCGATGCCAGAAAACCACATCTCTAGTGAAACTTATGCCCAGTCCACCGTTCCGAATGAGTAACGACGCTAAATCCCACTGTTCCGGGTTGAGGGAGACATTCAATATATACTCTAAAGACTCCTTTAACACACTGTCAAAGTAGTCAATATGTGCTGGGTGCAACCAAGCTGGTACGGTGCATAAAATGAGGTTAGTCTGGGAATGTCGAAACAGACCCGCAGTAAAACTCGCGCCACGTGCGCAGAAATTCCCTTTAGCCTTTCTCTAGAAGTTAGGAGAAGCTGTCTTCTTGTTTCAAATGCCTCTAGGATGGCATCTGGGAAAATAGAATATCCCAGGAGATTAAAATATTGAGCTGATAATTATTTTAGTCCGGGAAGCATAGAACTGAAATAGGGAACACGGGAATCGACACCCCATGGGAAAAACTCACCCTTATTAGAATTAATTTCAAGCCCCAGGTCCCGAAAGCGTGGGAGGATCGTGATCAGGTCTTGTTTCACTTCCTCTGGCCTACCCCCGAGGGTACTATCGTCTAAGTACCAAATGTTGAATGGAGATTTGAGCTCGGAAATCGCTTTCTGTATAGCTAGGCCGAAGATTAGAGGGCCAAGCGGATCCCCCTGCTGCGCACCGACCTGAGAAAGAAATAGGGAACCATTGTAAAAGAGATTAGAAGGGGATGAGCAGACTTGAAAAAGGAAAGGGTAGAGGGAAGGCAACTTTTCACGAAGCAACACGTCACGCTCAACACAGTTAAACGCATTTTTGATATCGAGTTTCATTATAATACATTATTTATTCCTTATTACTGGGATCTATTGAAAACGCTCGCGTTGCGTGGATAGCAGCTTCGTAACCCAATCTTGCTCCAAACCCTAATTGGTGTGGTTGCAGGTAAGCGGCCATTTCCTCCCTTACAGCGCGGCACCCAAGTTTAGCCATTAAACGACGGAATATGCCGCCGACAGCAATGGGTCTTATACCACCATCCTTTTTCATCAACGTGCACAAAGACGCTCTGTAGATGTAAGGACAAACCAAAGGATTAAACTGGCCACTTAACAAGAAGTTGCATAGTGTTGTTAGGCACTCTAGTAACCGGCGCCCATTATCACCCGCCGAGCCCGAAGTAAGCTCCTTGAGATGTACTAAGCCAGATGCAGAACCACTGTTGAAGGAGCTGAGAGCCAGTGCTACGTCTTCTACCTTGGCAGTATAAGCAGAAATTGATGTATCGGGCTCTGGTGGGAAAATGAGATTTCTATTGGTAACTTTCAATTTACATTTGGACTATTAAAAAAACAAAATGTTTGCGAATTTTTGAAGTCTCAATTTATTTATGTTTTTATTAATTTATCTATACTTTATTTATTGTGATAATTTGACAATTTTCTGTCTATATAAGCTCACTATGGAATGCATTTTAAAATATTGTGTCAAATACCCAATTGTACATCACGAAAGCCGAAACTTGTACTAAGCATGTGCCGTATGTGCATTGTGCAATATGTGTCGAGGACAGACAGATATAACGAAACTATTCCGTCTGTGAAAAATTGGTCACGGAACGTAAAGTTAATCTGTCATTTATCATACTAGTAATGGACATTTCAGGTCAACCTTACGTACATTTACATCAGTAAAATTTTATAATTTTGGATTGCGGTCCATAATTATTAAAATAAAAAAGATGCTGCTACTGTATTGAAACTTGCCTGTATTACAGTGAATATATGATACAAGGGTCAGAATCACAACCATGATAACTGACTAAAAGTCCTTCATGCCCGAAACCTTTAAGTTCGCTTAATGCATTCCACAGTTGGTATATTGGTTGTTCTACAAACTAGGGATGAAAGTAAGTCTGATTTCGGCCCGACGTTTTTTTTAAATTGTTGTTGGGAAATTTAGTATACTGACAAGAATACAACGTCTTTTAGCTTAAGTGTAACAGTCAAGATATTTAAAAAATTTTAATTTATGGCCATTTCATGGAAAGTAAACTTCAGACACAGTCACACTCTCATTTTTCTGGTGGTTACCAGGAAACTTAGACTGTGACAAGGAATATGAGTGGGAAAAATGCAATACCGAAATCAATTTTTATTTTTTACATATTTTAGAAATGACAACTATAAACTCCCAGGATCCCGGGTAATACTCAGTGTCCTTGGTCTCAATTTGACAGGATCCTGAGACCAGGTTCCTGAGATTTTTTAAGTAATACAAAAAAAACATCAATTTATAACATTTAATGAAAATTAACCAGAACTGAGCCTTCGTGTAAGTAACTTTCATATAGAAACGCTAAAAATACCATACAATTATATTTATTGCGTAAGTAAATATCGTACCAGGATTCTGTGAACTTGACTGATTAGACGCGACTTTCCGGACTTTTTCGTGACGGGCTGACTAATTAAAGAACACGTAGGTGCATTAAGTTAGGTAGTAATTTTTGCCTCATTCTTAGATACACCTAACAAAGCCGAACGACAATGTCACTCGGCAAATAGGATATTGAATAGGTATTCCTGTATTTTACATTGAACAGGATCCTGAGATTAAACTGTTGGGAAAAGTTTTCTTCAAGGATTTTATAATATTTTTTGGGACAATAAGATAATAATAGAGGTCTTACAGGCAAGAAAAAAATAACGATAAATTATTTATAGTAAATAAATAACACATTTTTCAATAGACATTGTTTGAAGAACACTGCAGGTTCCCGAGAATTTGGTGCTTTAAATAGGAAATCCGAAAAGAAAATAATTTTAAATGTAAATATTTTTTAGTGACCAACTAGACATTGATGTTTTATGACAGTATGCTATACTAATATGTATATTTGTATTAAATTTTTATGATATTTTAGCTGAGCCGGCGTAAATTCCTTAATTTGTAGAACTAGCCAAATATTTCCATTAGTTGAGCTGTTCTAAGCAATGTATTCGGATATTTTGTTGGAAGTACGAATATAATAAATTTTCTCACCAAGTTATTTTTAGCATGTTCATTTTAGCACGTTCATTTTACTTTTCACTTTTGTTTACAACTAAAACTATCTCAGATTGATATCAATATAAGTTGGTTATTCAATGTTCATATCACGTAGCCAAAAAAGTTGGTATTAAAAAAAGTTACTAACTGTGCCTGCCAAAAAAGTCCGACAGTATTTCACTACAACTCCAAGCTATTCATATTCTACAAGGTAACTGGATAGACCGTACAACAAGGCATAAAACAGTGTTTTCATTCGAAACATTTAAAATTGCTGTCAAATTATTTATTATGGAAATACAATTATATACAAGAAAAACAAAAGAAACTAAACGCTAAAATAATATAAAAAAAACAAACCCTAATTATAAAAAGAATGTGCCGTCCAGTAGTTGCGGCATGGTGCCCAATACGCTGGCCTCATTACCTCTCTGTATAGCGAGAGAAATTCTCTGCGAGAGGTAAGCGCCAGCCCTGGGGTCACCCGAGGTCTCAACAAGTCGCAACGACAGGGCTCTCATGAAGGCTTTCATGTCAGCGGACCAGGGTCCCAGCGTCTCCACCGCAAGCGCCGCAAACTCTTAGTTACCTAATAAAAGTGAGTATTTTGATGGTGAGTGTATTGAGATTCTCGAAAGTGTCAAGTATATTTTATCCTCCAAGCTAAAAAAGTCTATTATTTTCTCCGACTTCCGTAGCTGCTTGCAAGCTCTACTTTCTATTCCCTTCTCGGTAAAATTTCAAAATCCGATTATTTACCAAATTAAAGACAGTCTTCTGAAATGTAATGATAGTGGGTGTGAGGTTGCTTTAGTGTGGGTCCCAGGCCACTCGGGGGTCTCTGGAAATGAACGTGCTGATCAGATTGCCAAGGAGGCAGTAGTGAGTGGTGACAAGTTGAATTTCAAGATCTACTGCCATGACTTAAGGCCTTTGGCAGCCAGTTTGCTTACCAAGAGCTGGTCTGTTGCATGGACTTCATCTAGCAAAAGCCGAGGTAAACTTCTCTCTCTGGTGCAGTCCAATGTTTCAAGGAAACCTTGGTTCGCAAGGCTTTAAACGGAAAAACAGTCATGTTCCACAATTACCCACATGAGACTAGGCCATTGCTATACTCCAGTACACTTGGCAAAAATCCACATCTTAGACTCTTCATTGTGCGAGTGCGGAATGGAGGACGGTGACCTGAACTATATTTTCCTTTCTTTCCCTTTGTATAATCATAAATTCCTTTACGGAGAATTAACAAGGCTAAAGGTACCTTTTCCTACTCGAATATTAGACTTAATTCAAATCAAAGACAAGGAAGTTTTTTAGCCTCGAGGGCTTTTTGTAAATTTAACAAATTAAAAATATAACTGTGCATGTCTCTGTTGATTGTAATCTAACTTTTTAATTTGTTTAGTTGATTTAATTCTATAGTTCTGTCTAATTCTAATCTACGTATAGTTTGTCTAACTCGGGGTCTTTAATGTTTAACAAATTACTTTTTTAAGGAACAGCAACTTTGAACTTATAGCCATATACAGCGATTCGTATTGTTTTTTTGTTCCTTCTAATCGACATGACACTGGCTAATACCTCATGAAAGCTAAGAAAAAAAAAGTAGGGTAAGGAGTGTGTTTTTGGGCAGATAGACTTTTTGCAGAATAAATAAAGATGTCTTTATATTAGAGTTCATGATTGCGTAAGTGGCGAAAAAAAGTACAGGAGTATAAAGAAAAACGTATATTTCGACACTCAAGGAATCGAAATTTATATTCCGTTGACCTAGACCTACGAATTTTGGCATGTAATATCCTCGTATACTACAAGTACAGGGAAAAATCTGAAAACTATACATTTGTAATTCAATTATTAACAATATAGTCTTCATTTAAACTACGTAATCAATCATAGAGGTAAAGCAACGGTACTAATGTAACGTACCAACAAATTTGTACGGAACCCTCGGTTGGCGAGTCCGATTCACACTTGTCTGGTTTTTTATTTTGAAGGTATTAAAATAAATCACAATCAGATCGTAGCTGGGCCATCAGGCATACAAATTTTGTAACGAATGAATAGAGTTCATGCATGTTGGGCTCCATTAATTACAGTCTGACATAAATTCACTTATTGTATAGTAAGCTTTTATATGTAGAACTAAAATATTGAATAACTGTCGCTTGAATTCGGCTACATTATTAATATAGAAAATTCCAGAAGATATAATGTAGAGAATTTTTGGAATTTTATTGTAAATATTTGTCATTCCAAGCATACTTTTATGAAAAAGGACGGTTTTAGATTGGATTCCATTTGTTTTATTCACCTCATTCCTCTAGTGATTTGTATTTAAATAAATTTCAACCTACTTAGGTAGAATAAAATATGAAATTTTATCAATTTCTAAGCATCTTGCTAATTATATAGTCAACAGTCCTATATTGAAAACATTGTTATTTTATACATATACATAACTTACACACACACTTATAGGTACTTAGTAACACGCATCCAAATTTTTAGCAATGTCTCCACTATCGGACTATCTGTACATCGAATTGGCTTTTATTACCTAATATAGAAGGGGTTTTATAAACAAGATTAACTTGAAAAATATAAAGACAAGATTCTTATCAAAAACAGAACCATCTCGACTTGATGCTCCTAGTACTTTCGGTTTCTTTTCAAATTGGTCAACTCTAAGGGATTGGATTACCCGGAACTGATTTCTAATATAAAAATATCTGTCCCTACTAGATTGCCTCGACCGCATTGCCCGCGGCTTCGTCCGCGTAAACTTCCACTCCCTATTTAATCCCTTCGAGGGATTTTTAATCCAGGCTATAAACACGTTGTATACCACACTAAAACGGCCGTTTTAGTGTCATTAAGTAACAAACATCCAAACCTTCGCATTTATAATATTAGTAGGAAGTAGGATATAGTATTAGGTCAGGCAAAACAAATTTAGGCCGCAACTCCGCCCTTTCGAGAATGACTAAATTGTATCACCATCTCCCAAATTCTATCGGAGTGGATATATTCACACACAGCTCAAATAAATTTAAAAGAAGAGTGTTAGCATATTTTCTTCGGTGATACCGCAAAGCTTAAAGACGAAAGTCTTCAACCAATGCGCACTTCCCGTTATGACCTACGGAGCCGAGACGTGGACAGTAACTGTGGGGCTAGTCCACAAATTAAAAGTAGCTCAGCGCGCTATGGAGAGAGTTATGTTTGGAGTTTCTCTCACAGGCATAAAATACAGAAAGAAGTAATCTGTCAGAAAACTAAGGTAACCGACATAGCTTTTCAAATTAGCAAACTGAAGTGGCAGTGCGCTAGTTACATCTGTCGCAGAACTGACAGCCGCTGGTGTAAGCGTGTTCTGGAGTGGAGACCGCGTCTCGGCAAGCGTAATGTGGGTCGCCCGCCGGCCAGGGTGGGAGCATATGTAGGTTGTAGGAGGGCGGGAGGTGACTGGATGCGTATGGCAGTTAACCGGGATTTGTAGCGCGCCTTGGGGAAGGCCTATGTTGTTCAGCATTGGACTGCAGTGTGCCTATAATGATGATGAGTAATTATAAAACTTGACAGTAAGGTATATTCTATAAACCGCTACTTAAATATGTGTGAAATTACGAAAAAAAAATTAGGGGAACTCCATACAATTAAATGGGAAATGAAAAAAGATTCAATGCCGATAGGTGTGTGGAGTATCTCAGGATAGGCCTTAAAAATGATGTAGAAATTTCTAAAAAGGTTCTTCTTATTCGTTTAAGTCAACCATTCGTGAGACATTTAGCTGTCAAAGTCGTAAAAAATCCGTACTCACACTTATATTTAGCATATTAACGGTAACATCAGATAAACGAATTTATGAAATTGGATAATTAGTTCCGGAGATTAGCTGTTACATAGAAACTTACAAAGGCACAAACATTTTGATTGTATTATATTAGAGTGAATAGTAGTAAAAATGAAGATGTCTGAAAAAGGAATGTACGAGTAGGTAATGCAATTTTATATTTTCTATTCTTTAAATAAGCTTTTCTTGACGTCTTTATAATGAAAAATGATGTACCGAGAAACACGAACATTAATTCATATGCCTTTAGAACATTGTTACTAAGTTAATGGCAAGGATGTATTACACGTAAGATTAATTAATTAAATAATTAATAGGAGACGGGTTAAAGGTCCCGTAATTGCGGTTAAGTATTCAGAAATTTCGCAGTAATTCATTATTGTATATATTTACGCTGGATGAAGTAACAGTGGGCTGTGACATACGGACGGACAGGCATAGCCAAACTATCAGGGTTCCGTTTTCGCCATTTCGGCTACGGAACCCTGAAAAAGTGTTTCACGGCCGTCTTAGCTTCTATTAGAGTAAAATTGTGAGCTTGCTATTTTCGATTAAAACATTTACACATTACCTACTTACATTAAATATTACATGTGTATGTCTTTAAGATATTTGTAAAATGGGCCACAGGTGCCAGAAAAAAATGATGATTATTATTATTATTCTCTGGTCAAATTTCTTTTTATGATCTGTATCTAGAAACAGACACATACCTAACGTGAAAATTTCTACTGATGATGGCGTTGTTTTGTTTACCAATATTTCTGAAATCCAGGTTTTAATTACTTGAGCAGTAATAAACTTCCTACGTTAATTTAAACGTAACGATTTTATTAAAAGAGGATAAACATAAAAATTTACATACATTTCTACTTCTTTTTACGTAATTTGGATACAAACATAATTAATACGACATGTTTGTAATCCGTGACATGTAGACAGATTATTTAGTTCTAGCAAATTCTAAACTACCATTTCTTGCACTGAATGCAAGCACTGTGACATCATTTATTATTGAACAACTTCTTCCCTCTTTAATCATTAATTTTGTTTTCTATTATACGAGATAAATTGCGACGCGCGCGTCGCATCAAAACCAACTAATCGCCGTCCGGAGAGGTCGTAAATCCACTCCTGATTGTGCACTACACTTAGGCGGAAACGAGCCATTTCATAATGTGGAACATAATACAAAGTCGTTACTTCATGTAACGCTTCCCCTGAGAAAAATACGTTCAACCGAGCTAATTATGTAGGTATAGCAAGTTCTTGTTAGGAGTTCCCGCGGATTTCAACGATTTATTGTTGTCGCGACCCAATTTGCAGGCCCTAGTAATTCGGTGTTTCTATATTATGTTTAATAATGACCGTCTACTCGTCGACGTTTGCGGATTCCATAAAGTGATATTAAACAAAAGTAGATAGAAATTGTAAATTCAATTAATATGACCCCTTACTTCAATATTGTATTTGCAGCCAAAAGCTACAACATGGAAGTTAAACACGTTGTCTTGGGACCGTGTCTTAGTATTTGACATTCTTTTTAAACTTGATACTCCTCCTCCCATAAAACTTTTGACAGTGACTGATGTTAATATTAAAATTGGAATTTATTATTAAATTAAATACCTAATAAGATAACTATATCTTGCAGACGGGTGTAATCACTAATCACCCTGTCATTAACACTTGTGAAGTCAACCGTAAATTGACTAAATCCATTCAGTGCCAACTAGTGGTATTTAGAGAATAGTATATTGTGTCTCAACATTATATACTTACGGCGAGGGCGGTATATTGAATCCCGAGTGAAGCGAAAGATTTTACAACAGAATCCTGAGCGTAGCGAGAGATTCTAAAGGAGAATCTTGAGCGTAGGATACAAGTGTTTACGCCCAAAACGGAAATTATTTTGCTACCGTGTGACACATACTGCTTATCACACTGCTTATGAGGCCCGCTCCTAAAAACATGAAATGTCTTACAACTCATTTAGCCACCGAGTGGCACATACTGCTTGTCACAATTTCTATGAGGAAAAGAGTCATTGTTGCCCTCCAATGAGGGAAGAAAAGTACGATTTTGATTTAAACGGAAAATAATAAGTGACTTAAGAATTATTGAAACGTATGGATAGAAACATCGCTATCGCCGCAGGTTTATATATCTCTGGAATTGGTCGATTTGGTGATGTTCGAACTTACCTAACCTAACCTAACGAGCGGACGCTTTCTATACTTAAAGGGCAAATACAGATTGCTGTAAAAGCGATAGATGGATTTAAAAACTATGATAGAATTAGATTTAATTGATATTTCTTCAGACGAAGATTCTGATGCCGTATTTGATCTACGTATTGCGTTAGCAGCGAAACCAATTTTGAATACTACCATAATATTGATGCGTCACCCCAGTATCGTGATAATAATCACCACGTAACCGACCCCAACTGAAGGATGACTGGTTGTCTCTTTCCAACTTATTGATGTCGCGGTAGGTTGGTTGCGCGCGCGATCGTCGGCCCGGCTTTGCTATATGGAATCTAAAAAACATTTCTCGTTGTTGTCGGCGACGTGTAGAAAGGTATGTACAAACGTCGCGGGGGCTCGTTATCATTCCCGCCCCGATTAACCTTTTTAACGCTCTGTCAAATACAAAAGGTGACCCTCACGCGCCTTGGCATGGCAATATCAAACGCCTAGCCATTTAAAAAGCGTATAAGTTGATATCGTATTACACTGCAGTGATGGATATATCTGTCGTTGGCGTCCAAAAGGTTAGTCGCGCCTTAACACTTTCCTATATAGTGAGAGAAACTGAGAAATATTGGTTAAGAGTCACGTCAGAAAAGGAACATCCTCTATATGTCTGAAATATACCAAAATATATCGTAATATACCGAGCCTTACCTTAGGATACCTTATACAAACTATATATTGTCGGCGTGTGTGTGGACTCTGTTGTTTAGTAAGAAAAATATATCGTAAGACGCGGTATCTTATGGTATAGTAATATATAATTATCGCTGTTTGTGAAGGGCTTTATCGTCTAACAAAGATTTATACATTTACATACCAACCTCGGTTTGTTCCAGTAAACTCAAGAGAATTCCTCCAGCTTTGCTTGCTCGTTATATTAATAATTTACAGGTGAATAATATCCAATTATTTAGCAACGTGTCATAACTTTAACTTTATAATGTTGAGAAAGTCAGCGAGATGTTTGAGGTTGTATTCAAGATATTATTCGCTCAATTAGTCTTCTTGTAGTTCAGTGAGATCAGACTTCTCAGAAGGGTTCAGCACAATTCTGGAAAGCGTTATTGAGATTAGATGAGTATTGTTTTACCTCAGGCGATCTCACTTACATTACAACATGACCGAATGTGTAAGAACAAGAGTGCACTAACAAATATGATTCCAATATAATCTCAATTTCTTAGCATCACGCGAATCGCGATCCAAGACAGGGCACCTGCTCCACTCGAGTGATTTCAAGATGTTTAGTACTGTAGAATTTTTGGGTTCTATTCGAAAAGTGTCAGTAATGCTAGCATAGTAAATGTTTGAAATGAGAGATTTAATTGACAAACCAGTGCCTTGAACTCCGTCTACCTTTGAACTCTTTCATCAGGAGTCATCTAGAAAGTCTAGGTTGAGTTCGATAACGGTATTATCCGAGGGTCTACAAAATTTGACGTACTGAAGACACGTTGACATTTCCGTATACCAAAGCCAACCACGACATGGAAATTAGCACCATGTATGGTTCCTTAAAGCCAACTGTCAGATGTCATTTTGACACCGCTCCCCACCATTGGAATCCTTAAATAGGAAGGCTGTCGACTACGTTAATATCCCTCCCCCCTTTGCGGTAACTCGGCGATCACTGATTTATCTAGAAAGTTGTTAGAGGGGCCGAGTTCGGTAACGGTGTTATCTGAGGGTACAGAAAATTTGACGTAGGTATTGAAGACACAAAGCCAACTACGACATAGAAATTAGCACCATGTATGATTTCTTTAAGCCGACTGTCAGATGTTACTAACGCTCCCCATCATAAGAATCTGTTAGATAGGAAGGTTGTCGACTGCATTACCAACTCTCCCTTTTGCCTTTGCCGTAACTCGGTGATCATTGATTAGAGGCCGCACGATCCGGTGTCATAGGCACACACTCAGCTGTCCTATCTTTTACCTCTAAGTTCGCATTTGATATCATGTCAAATCACTGGTATAGGTTATAAACGGGTTTTGGGAATTTTGGCTAGAAGACCGCGCGAGAAGTAACATCAGCTGTTCTGTTCCGGCTCGCAAAAGTAAATCGCTTAACGTTTTCAAAATTGGAGAAAGCTCTCTGAGTTTGATCTCTGCCATCTCTGGCTTCCTATATTTTATATGTCTTTGTATAGGTAAATAGGTGAACGCTTGGGAGGAGGAAAGCAGTAGTAAGCACTCCGTCTTTGGGTTTACAAAAAATGCTTTTGCAAACTATACCTAATAAATACGACGATATAAAAAAAATGTGCATTTTGAAAAAGGAATATTTTTTAAGAATGTAGCTTGAGGTTGGTAGAGAGGTTGTTGGTAGAGGGCGCGACCGAGCTCTTGTGAACATCAGCTGATCCGTATTTACGTATTTAAAAATATGTTTTGTGCAAGAAATTCCATACGGTACGTTTATTTCGAGAGAAGCCGGTTGGAATTAATAGTGGAATTGTTCGCTACTAAATAAAAATCCTCAAGAAATTGGAAAAAGTGTTGTTCATAGTGAAGGCGAACCGTTACCTTAAAATTATACAACTAGACATTGTGACCAAAAAGACAAAATGTGCATGTTTCCGTTGATAATCGTTAAGTTATAGTGTTAACTAGAAGAAAGTGACTGTATATTACTATTAAACAGGTAAACTTTAATATTTAAAGCAAACCTAATATGACAACGAACTATTAGTGAAAACAACGACATCTATCAGCAGGGAAGCGCAACACCAGCCTATGACGAGACGAGATAGACAATTACTCCATTAACATTACGTGCATAACTGAGTGCAAGGTGCAAGCGAGATAACTTCATCTCCCTCAAAGCTGTATACATTGCTCATTAGTAAAGAGCTCCGCCCACCGGCACTACAACTTGCCGACGGCAATTATCGAACAAAAGGAAATAGGCCTACGATCGAAATTTTAAATCTTGAGATCTATTTAGTCATTTAAATACGGACAAAATGGACTGTGAAGCATGTAAGGCCCCTATAAAACATAGCCTTGAGCTGCTTAGATGCGTAGCATGCAAAGATACTTTTCATTTTGAGTGTCTTGGCATTTCAAAGGATATTTATTTAGGAAAAAAACAGGAACTCGACCGGGCGTGGAAATGTCCGCGCTGTGAAAACGTTACACGACGCAGGAAACTTGATAATACACCGGTTAAACAACTAGATACCACCCGATTAGAAGATTTAAATATGACAAATAAGTCAGTTGACGATACATTTCGTGATGAAACTCAACAGAGATTTTTTGGTGACACTTTACACTCCCAACAAAGCCATGTCACACACCAACCGATTACACTGGAACAAATTGGCATTTTATTTGAATCAAGGCTAGAAAAAAACAATAACACTATTCTAAATAACCTGCATCAATTAATAAAATCTGAAATAGAAATAGCCGTCAATAAGATAAAAAGTGATTTTGCACTCCAAAACACTACTATTCGATCTGAACAACAAGTTTTGACGAGACAGGTCCAGGATGCACGTTTATTAATTAAAAACCTGGAAGAGGAACAAACTAAAATCAAAATGGAACTACAACACTTGGCAGCATATTTAAATAATCAAACTTGTCAACAACCACCGAAAATGGACAATAGTAAAAAATTTATACTGTATGGTTTAGATGAGTTTTACGGCGAAACCGAATACGACTTGATTTATCGCATAAATACTATGTTCCACGAACTTCTCAATATTAATATCGACGGATACATTGAATCGATAAGGCGTGTAGGAAAAAAAGGGTTCCGCCGTCCTCTAATTATAGAGTTAATCAGTAAGCGCATGCAAAAACATGTTTTGGAGCATACATCTTACTTTAAAAACACGGGATATGGAATATCAGAAGTACTGGACAATGAAACCCTCCAACATAGAAGGCATTTGAAAGAATGTCTTCATAATGCTAGGCGAAATGGAAAATATGCTATAATACGTAATAACAGATTATTCATAAACGGCGAAGAGTATATCCCCGAATCGTTATCTCAACAACAGCCAGCCGCGTCAGAAGGCCATACTTCAAGGAATTCTATAATAATCATCTTTTTCGTGTATAATAACATTTTTATACTACACCAAAATATTAATGGTCTTATTAATAAGAGTGATATGCTAAGTGTGCATTTACAAGAATTATCAGAATGTAATAAATCTATTGATGTCCTTTGTGTCACGGAACATAATATGAAAGCCGGTGACGAATCGAATCTTTTCATCCCGAACTATGAATTGGCCGCTCATTTTTCACGGGACAATAGAAACGGAGGATCTTGTGTACTAATTAAAAACATCCATAGGTATCGTGTTCTACAAGACGTAACTAAAGCTTCTATCTCAAATATCATAGAGTGCACGGGCATTGAGCTTTTAGAACATAAGGCTATAATTATTTGTATATACAGAGTTCCCAATAATAGTTTAGCAAGAGTAGAATTATTCATAAATAAATTACATACAATTTTAAGCAAGATATGTAATAACAAAAAGAAAATTATACTATGTGGCGATTTCAATATTGACGTTTTGAAGAGAACTAAACAGTCTAATATGTTTAAGTCTCTATTAGATGAATTCAATCTAAAATTGGGAGTCACTAAACCAACCCGTTTGATTAGTAACACGTGTATTGACAACATCTGTCACAATGTACCTGGAAGTAAAACGGAGATATTAGAACTCGCCATCTCTGACCACACAGCTCAACTAATAAAATGTACTGTAAAAAAAACAAGTAAACTGAAATATTGGTATCTTTTCAAAAGAGATTATAGCGATGAATATATATCGAAATTCATGGAATGTCTGCAAGTATTAAATTTTAGTAGTGTTTATATGAAAGATGACCCCAACGAAGCCTTTGGCGCGTTCATAGATGACTTCGAACTGTTTTACAACTTATGCTTTCCATACAGAAAAATTAAAATAACATCTCAACTACGCCCAAAATGGATCTCTAAAGGGATTAAATTATGTTGCAAGAAAAAACGGATACTTCTTTGGAAATATAGACTCGAGAAAGACATAAACGGTGACAATAAAAAAATATTTAAAAATTATTCTCAACGTTTAAAGAAAATTATACTACTTACACAAAAATCACAAAACGACTACTATATTCACACGTCATCGAATAAGACCAAAGCAGCGTGGGATATAATTAGGAACCCTAAATCAAGACATCCTAAAGAATCAATCACTCATATAAAGATTGGTAACAAAACAATCACAAACCCAAAGGAAATGGCTCAAATATTTAATAATAACTTTATTGACCAGATTTCCTCGATGAACTCATTAGCAAAAAGTGATGGCAAAAATAGTAATCCTAGACATAATAATAATAATACTTTGACATACAATTCACTTAATTCATTATTTATGATTCCGACTAATTCCAATGACATACTATCAATTATTAAATCATTAAAAAATACAAATAGTGTAGGCATCGATGGAATAGCAACCAAGATTGTTAAAGCAGCAGCTCACCTTATTTCATCTCCTATCAGTTATATTATTAACCTTTGTATTGAGAAGGGCATATTTCCAGAAAAATTAAAAACATCTATCATTAAACCGCTCTATAAAAAAGGCAATAAGAATGATATAACTAATTATCGCCCAATAGCCCTGATACCTATTTTTTCAAAAATTCTAGAAAAAGTAATTTATAATAATTTATACTCGTTTTTCGATAAATACAACTTGTTTGCAAAAGAACAAAATGGTTTTCGGAAAAATAAGTCAATTAACATGGCCATATATGAACTCCTAGAAACGATTATGACATCAGTTGATAAGCGAATACCGGTTTGCGCTATTTACATGGACATGACGAAAGCCTTTGATTTCGTAAATCATGGCTTATTATTAAAAAAGCTGTTTAATTATGGAGTACGTGGTAATGCATACAACCTGATTAAATCATATTTAAGTAATAGAAAGCAAATTACACACATAAATAGAATTTGCCCAAAATCAAACACAGAGACCACATACTCTTCCGATTCGCGAGAAATATTATACGGAGTACCACAAGGGAGCGTTCTAGGGCCGTTGTTGTTCCTTATTTATATAAATGACCTCCCGCGCAACATCGACTATCCTATGGTACTTTTTGCTGACGACAGCACAGTTATTGTTAAAGCCGAAAACTTAGATACATATGAACATAATATAAATAGAGCACTTAGATTAGTAATCGAATGGTTGAATAAAAATAATTTAAGAATTAACTTGACTAAAACAAAAATTATGAATTTTATACAAAGAACTAACAAATTTCCGAAACTAACTGTGACATATAATGGCCAAGAAATAAATGAAACTGACATTGCAAATTTTTTAGGATTAAGCATAGATAGTAAGATGACATGGGGAAATCAAATTGAATTAGTATGTAATAAATTGAATAAATTTTCGTATGCTTTATATAATCTTCGGAAAGTTGTCAACCCATCGACAGTACTTATGGCATATCATGCGTATGTTACGTCAGCGTTAAAGTATGGCATATTGTTTTGGGGAAACGCAACGGACAGAGAATTGGTCTTTAGAAGCCAAAAAAAATGTTTAAGAGCCGCCTGTGGTATCCGACCTATAGAGTCATGTAAACCATTGTTTATTAAATATCAAATATTGACATTTCCGTGCCTTTATATATATGAAATCGCTTTATATGTAAAAACAAATGTAAATCTGTTCCCTAGTTTTAATAGTACACGTCACCGAGGTAAAATAAACAACAGACCAATTAAAACAGCCTTATTAGCAAAAAGTATTTTTGGTATGGCACCTAGAATATTTAACCGTTTGCCTAATTTCATATTACACATAGAGAACATAATACAGTTTAAAAAAGAACTACACAGATTTTTGACCAAAAAAGCATACTATTCAATTAAGGAGTATCTGGATGACACGCATGACATATTATTATGACAATTTTAAGATTATTTGTATTAATTATTATCGCTATTATTGTAATTTCTAATTTTATTTCTAATATTGATTGACTTAATTTTATTTGTGAACTAGTTATTTGAAAATTATTTATTCGTTTATTTAGTAGTGTATTTTAGTTTTGTATAGTGATTTGTATGTCTTATGACAAGACACAGTAGAACCATAATGTAATACCTTACACCTTTGTACCTGTGTTTAACAAATAAATTATTTGATTGATTGATTGATTGAGCTTCACCTCTTTTATTAGTCTCTTTTTCTAATACTCAAACATCGAAATTCTAGAACCCGGTGTTGTTTCTTTCCGTGTTTTCCCGTGTTGGCCTGCCGCTGCTAGCAGTAGACATTGTAACACAAACTACATTCAACAAGTAAAAAGTCTTCTACTTTTGAGTCTTTTATAATTATGTAAATTGAGGTTCAAAAGAGGTAGACCACTTTCTTGGCTGATTGTAGCTAACCAGGTTAACAATATATTCCATTACAAAATTTAGAATCATGATGACTTCCAGTACACCGTGTCGAGTCCGCTCCATGCGCCGCCCAGCATTATTTTTCGTAGATATTCCAGTGAAGGCTGAACCATCTCAGTGGTTCTGTTAGTAAAAAGTTGATCGCCATAAAAATCGCGTAGGTCAGTGTCAATTATTAAAGCGCTACGCAAACATTTTATGTATAGTCGGATTATTTGTTTCAGCGTCACCATCGTGCGCAAAGTTAGATTTCGCGCACTAGTACTTTTTACGTTTCCAAGTTTTTTAAATTTACTGTTCGTCCAATCCAAACATCCAACAGAAGAGTTTTAGGTTCAATCAGTTTACTCATTTATTTAATAAAGCATTTAACATTAAAACTTCTATTATATTTAAAACATGAAAATTGCGTATTAAACAGGTTAAAGGCTTATCATATACTAAAAATCTAAAACTGCTTTCAAAAAGTTATCTGATTGAGTAGACCAATGACGGGAAACGAGTGTTATGCGAGACCTAAGATTAATAAAGTATTATGCAGGACCGCCGCGCTGGATGAATGAACGCAAGCGTTTTTCGCCAAAACATACATTTATTTACCAAAAAATCAAATATAAATTAATTATTAAATTAAAAATAACTGTTTTTTCATGTTTAAATATAATTAAACTACCACGTGAGGTAAAATGTCTCGCAAAATAGTTTTGGTTTTGGCTGAATGCTGACAACCATGGCTTGTTGAAAAAAGTCTATCAATTAAGAGTTAAACCGACTTTTTAATTCCCGCCTCTTTCATTCATAATTTCACGAATTAATTTTGTAATGACGTATTGTTTTAATCATATTTTTCAAAGTCCATAATGGCAAGGAAATACATTTTGTTTTGTCTCTCTTTTCATTACTGTTTTATTTAGTTTTGTTTCTTTGTTATTTTTTCGCAACTGTATTAAAAAACATCGTTTGATATAAGTGCGAAATGACAAACCTTCCGCACTTGCATCAAAATGTACTATTTAATTCCAGAAATCGTCTCCCAACGGTATTGATATGGATGTTTACGCGAACGAAGTCGCGGGCAAAAGCTAGTATAGATATATGTGTGTGTAAAAAAGTAAGTTCAATTATTATTATAAATATAGATTACAATGCAAACAGAGCTGCTATACACTGAGGTACTGTACCTGTTCACAATAAAATAATAGTAAAAGGCGAGAGCTAATAATAGCACTCATTTACCCATAAAATGATGGATACACGGAACATAATAAGTAATCCATCACACAGACCCGTTAATGTCCGGACCTCTTTACAAAAACGGTTGCTCTATAGTCTCTATACACTATTCATCCTTACGTGTCCTATGATGTAAACAAATACTTCTAGAAGACATTAATCATTATCACACTTCCCTAGGATTACAATACTTTGTGAGCTTCTTTAAGTATACAACAACATTTTAAGTGATGATTATTGGTAGTCGTAGAGAAAAGAAAAGAAGAGTCGTCTATGAGATAAATATTAAAACTAACTTAAATGTAAAACAGGCCCTTTGGGGCATTGTACCGAGGATGCTGGCAAATTGTACTCTCTGCCGAGGCCTTAGTTTTATTACGCTTCAATATTTCGGCATTTTCCGCCGTTGCCCCCACTTTTACTGTAGTTCGTTGGAGGTGGGAAGGTTCCAGTGTGTCTATAAGTAGCATCCCACATCCGTCCCAAGCTCCAAGGAACTAAAGACACCCCATCAGGTCTCTTACCATCATTTCTGACCATGCCAAGTCGGCTCAAGAAGAGCAGGCACGTTGACGGTGGCAAGAGACCTGCGGATTATGTCATTGGAAAAACGGCCTGCACTTTTGTAATTGGCTTTTCTGTTAATATGCGCGTTGTTACATTGTTGCAACTGCTGTTGTTTCTCCTAATATAAATAAATAAAAGTGTGGTAATCAATTAATGTCTGAAGCGTTTGTTTTCAGCATTTGTATTGTATAATTTCTCAGGTTTTCAATTTTGGTTATAATATCTCTCTAGTTTAAGTAAATTGTTTACATTTATAAAGAAAATGATCAATAATCGTTTTTTGGATTACCATACCAAAAAGGTATAAGAGGAAGCCGGTGGGTCTCTTTTTATGTCGGTCTTTCTGCCTGTCACATGGATAAATATCTCGGGTACTATATTTTATCCTACCGGTTAGAAACTCAGAGTAGAAATAAACAAAGTTAATGCACGATAAAAAATAAAAAAAATAAGCATTACTATTTCTTTGCTATGAAAATAGAATTGAGCAATATGAGTCGCAGCTTTTTTTATTGTGCTTAAATTTCGATTTGTAACATCCCCTTTGAAATTTATAAGGTAATCCCTTTTTTATTTGTGAAAAAACCTTTAGTAAACAAAGATTGTACGGAACGATTGTACGGAGTGTGCAAGTCAGACTTTCAACTAACCGGTTTATTAATTACGCAATTTCTAATCAAAAGCGAATCGAGTGGTGTTAACACATTCAGCGCCGAGGACCCGATAGTTGGGATCTCCGTTCGTAGTTCGTAGACAGTTTTTCGCTACAGAGTGGCTCTGCGCGCTACGCTCGTAGCGCTCGTCGGCAATGAACGTGTTAAGAGCGCACTCGGCTAAAGCGAAGCGCCTTCTGTAATATTTTCCTTCTTTTCATTTAGACGCAAAACCTAATTAAAAGACTGTTTAGTATACTAAAAATTTTCTTTTGTTAATAGCCTTATATTGTCTAAGGAAAAACCGAATTCAACTAGCATTTATGAAATGGTGTTAAGTAAAAATCTATTCTTTCCATAAAAACTTCAGCGCAATGCAGTTCATAATTAAATTTTCAACTGCATAGTTTGCGAAAGTACAGACGTCATGAAAGTGTTCAGTAAGCATAATAGTTAAACACTAAAATTCAAGTGATGCTAAGCGAAGCTGTTTTGGAATATTATACTATAAGGTGCAGTGGGGCAATCTAGACTGCGAGAAATTAAAACTAATCGAAAATATTTTCTGTGTTTTACATGATTTACTAGAGTGCTGTCTATGCCCGGATAGCGGAAAAGCTCTTACATAATTTCACCAAGATGACACTCTAGTCTAGTAAATGATGTAAAACACGAAAAAATCGTTTAATTTTATTTTCCCGCAATCTATATGGCCCCGCTTTTAAAATGTTAATTAATCAATTAATTTGGAATGTTTATACATGTATATCAGTAACGCCAATAAAACAGTATAATGAAATCTTAAAAATGGATAGCTTGTTCAAAATTTTTGTTGGTTTTCTAAAATTCATGGTTGTAGTAAGTAGGTATAATGAAATTAAAAGGAAAACTATCACAGCTAAATAAACCTTACTAGTTAGTTAACGAGTACAAGCCGAACTTAACAAAACCTGGAAAGCAAACTTTCGTACGATCTCCATTGATTACTTATGTAAATAATATACAATGCTAGTAAGTTATAAGGTTGTGAACTTTTAATTCCGCAAATGTAACCGATGGACGACTACGGAAGCTTATCTTGCAGGCTCGTGGCCCAACATGCAATTGGCTGTTTTTTTAGGTATATCATATCTGTGTAGGTACTTTACTGTATTTATTAATGCAATTTGTGTCAAAGTTAATCGTGACATCTATGCCACAAGATGTCTAAGTTCACATGTAACTCAAATAGTTTAATTTAATTTATTATTACTCGCATATTTAATCATACTATACAAGTTACGTGTGATCTTAGAGAGAGAGAGAGGAGATGACTGCTATACCGACTTCGGTAAGTTTACGTAATAAGTCGCTCCAACTTCATTAAATATTCAACTGGTGCTATGGAATAAGCATCATGTGCAAGATATTATTTTTGCGTTAGTTCAGAGATGAGGGTTCAGTTCGAGAGAAAACGTATTTTTTTTCAACATCAACCTAATTATTTCTCTTATAACCATTTCAGCAAATGAATTAGAACTAAAGATTAAATAAATTACACATAAAATATACAAAAATAATAATCGAATAGACCGCCCCTCGCCGTTTCTGGTACAAAGGTGCCCATGAATTAGTTAAAAGTTTACATATGTATTTCTCTTTAAATAATAATAAAAAGAGATTTTGCTATTATAAAGGAACCTACAACTTACCACCCTGACCCTTGACTTATTACTCCACCGACAAGAGCGAAGTTCTTAAGTTTTGATGATGAAAGGAACCTAATATCTATTATAAAGAAAGGTAGACTACAAACCTTCCAAGGAAGGGTTCCTTTTTATCTTTTCGGTACAGATCCCTAAAATAAAAAGAGATTTTGAATTACAAAGAAAGAAATATATCAATTATTAAGAAAGGCTGACAACAACAAATAACTATCAGCCAGTATCCAGAACTGCCACTTCAACATGCAGATTCTCTGAGCTATGCGGGAAGACGGAGCGTTGGACGGCCTCCCACTAGGTGGACAGATGACTTGGTCAAGGCAGCGGGGAGTCGCTGGATGCGGGTGGCTCGCGACCGTGTGCTATGGCGCTCCTTGGGGGAGGCCTATATCCAGCAGTGGATGTCTTCCGGCTAAATGATGATGATGATGATGATGATTGTAATTTCGAATTTCAAAATAACTACACGCGAAGTTCCTAAAAGTAGATTGTGTCATGGAAGCAAAATTATATACATATTTACGGCGAGAGCGGTATATTGAATCCTATCTGAGGCGAAAGATTCTACAATAGATCCTGAGCGTACCGAAGGATTCTAAACTAAACTAAAGCACAGCGGGGAATTCAAGTGCTTACGCCCAAGATGGAAACAATTTTTCTACCGAGTGGCACATACTACTTTCCACACCTTCTATGAGGAAAAGAGTCATTTGTGCCCTCAAATGAGGGCAGCTTAGTACGCCTTTGATCTCTTATTCGAGGGACACAATGACTCTTAACTGAATACCAGGTTTGAATACATATATATCGGCACATAAACATATATATTTTTTTGTTTCAGGTTTTTGGCTACTGGAGAAAGTATGCGGTCACTTGATTTTCAATTTCGCATATCACATAACTACATATCAGTTGTAATAAAGGAAACGTTAAAAGCGCTATGTAAATATCTTACTATATATTTACCGAGTGTCACGGAAGATATTTTGAAAATTTCTGCTGAAAAGTTCATGTCGACATGGAATTTTCCATGCTGTGGTGCTCTTGATGGCAAACACTGTCGTATCAGATGTCCGCCCTAAACAGGATCATTATATTATAACTATAAAAAAATCTTTTCTATAGTTTTGCTAGCTATAGTAGACGCTGATTGCAAATTTATTTGTGTGGATATTGGATCTTATGGAAAAGAAGGCGATAGTGTAATATTTTCCAAATCAATAATGGGCAAGCAAATTGAAAATGGTACTTTTCCGTTTCCTGCAGACAAGAAACTACCTGGCACTGAGATTTTTTGCCTCAGTTTCTAGTGGGAGATGGTGGCTTTAAGCTGCTGCCACGTTTATTGAAACCATATTCTACTTCTCAAGGTGTAGCACATGTTGAAAAAAGGCAATTTAATTATCGTCTCAGCCGTGCTCATAGAACTGTGGAGAGTGCGTTCGGAGAGTTAGCAAATGTTTTCAGAGTGTATTATACACCCATACACATAGCTCCCGAAACAATAGATTATCTTATTATGGCGGCTTGTTACCTACATAATATGTTAATAACTGAGAAACAAAAAAATAACACTACGCATAATGACGCACTTAATAATGCACAGCAGCAAATGCCAACCCGAAATTTGCTACCTCTACGAAGATCAGGTAGAGCAGAGATCGTTTCAGCAGTTAATATTACAAATAGCTAAAAAACTATATATATTCACCAACTGGACGAGTAGCTTGGCAAATTAATTATTCATTAATAAAATAATACATTAATAATAACGATTTAAATAAAAAGTTTTTTTTTGTTGTTCCTAAAAACCTAAAGACATCATATAAATATATCGACGAGGGCGGCTCGTTGGGCGATACATTTGTGGTTGGTCGAGCGGTGTATGCAATAGTGCATACACCGCTAGTGTAGCGGTGTGTGTAATAGTTAGTTTAGAAAAGGGTAGTTGTCAATGAATGTTTTAGCAAGTACCCCCACGGACCAAACGCAGACCACTCCCAAGCTATCACCGCTTGGCGTTTCCAACATTAAACTAAGTTTTCTTAATCTAATCTCGTAGCGTTGATCTGCTAAACAGGCAGTTATCTAATGTATCTCCGACAAATATAATATGATATATGAGAGTTTCTTAATGCCTCGTGTGTTCATAAGTTTTGAGACGCAGTTTAAGTTCCATATTTTTTTTTAATAATCTTATAATATATTATTTTCTACCAAATACTATCTGAACACACACATTCCAAACACAAATAAAAAATGGCAGTAGGTAGCAGCTGTCATATTTTTAATTATTTTTATAGGTATTCAAAGTTCGTCTCAAAACTTATGAACACACGAGGTATTTCTTTAGCCCGCTGTACTTCATATTTATTTATTACATTGTACCTACGCAAGCCGCATAGTAAGTATGGGTAGGTACTTCGGCTTCATCGGCAACCGATTTTTATGAATAATAGGTAGCTATCTAAACTAGCATTCGATTTCAAATCGGTCCAAGGAGCTACGATTTCACAATTAGAGTTTACAGACAGACAGACAGACACACAGACAGAACACCCCTCGGTACCTAGGCAAGCTATAAAACGGATTCTCACCTGGTAGACCAACAACCAAGCTCATTTCTTCCCAACGTTTGTGTTTCAACACATTGTTTTTATAATCTTTATCGCTGGCATCAAATAAAATTCTGTTGAATTTGACTGCTTCAATCAGTAATTAATTTTGTTCTTTTGTAAATTTCACCATCTTCGATTTTTCAATGGCAATAACGCGACGTCTATTCCGCCAGAATGCTCCGAAATGACTGCGTAGGCGGCGTACGACCTACGGACGCGGTCTACGCAGTCTCTTGACTGTCGCTTTATAGTGTATACGGATTATACTGTATTTCGAAAATCATGTCGTCTATAAATCAAAATATTACTGTATATTTAATTTTATTCACTGCACTTGTCGACTTGTATAAATAGAATAAGTATAATAAATAATAAATATCTACCTAGTATAAATAGAATTAGCCCACATACTAACTTCTAATCGAGAGTATAATGAAAAAAATAGTTGTCATTACATACCTACATTTATTTTTTCTGAACACAAGAAGACATTCTTAGCAGATTTGAACATTAGCTCTTTTGAACATTAGTAATTTTGAAGCTAGGACAGGACACCTGACAAGTTTAAATGATTTTCGAAGTATTTAGGAATATCTTACCTAAACTTTGTGAATCTAGTTTACGCTACGCACCCATTTTTTCCCCCAGCATATTTTAAGATATTTAACTTACTTATCTGCCTTATAGACCTCAACCGTCAACTTCTAACAAATAAAACGTTTTAGTTTCGGGTAAAGTATCCTACATATTATTTTGTCTATTGGGTTAAAAACATAGAGTATTTCGGGAGCTCACAATACTAGCACAACATTATTTACGATATAAATAAGCATAAGGAAGTGGTTTACTAGCTGGTCTAGAAACGTCAAAGGCTAAAGGAAGAACAATATATTATGCAGGGGATATTAGTATGTCGTCTACAATGCCGAGGCTTCTCACAATGCGATCATTGTTATGATCGAATTTCTTTAAATAAATAAAATAAGTATACGTATAATGGATTAACGGGTTTTCCTATCCCTGTGATAATTAAAATGTCAGTAACTGGTTACTAACAGAACGTATTTGCTAGTTTTCATTTATTTTCACATTAAAACTGCGTTTGGATCAAATCTCGCGAACCAATTATTTCAACTTTTGGGTATTTAATATACACATTGATGTTCCTGAGTTAGTCTGACAATGCAACATGCAAGTGCAAGCGTTTTTAGGGTTCCGTCGTAAACAAGGAATCCTTATAATTTCGCATTATGATTTATGTGGCCGGTAGACAGATGCCAAGTAGTTACGGAACCCTATATTTCGTGTGGCCCGACACGCGTTTTGGCAGGATTTTTTAAACTAAGTATATGGCGAAAGGTCAATTCGTTTTTTTATGAAACTGGGCCTAAATGTATATTTCCTATGTTTCCTAGACGGAAGAAACAAAAATGTTTAAAAAACCTACATTAGGACGGTTAGATACTTACCTCCCGGACGTGTGATTGATCTTTCTCATTTAGTTGTAAAACACAAGTGCTGTAATAATTTGCAGCTGTCTAGGAAAGTGAAAGCAACGTAATTCCCTAACAAAGCGCCAGACGGTCCCAAAGATATTAAGAGAGGGATCAATTATTTCTGTATCATTGTACGAGCGTCTGCGGATTAGACAATACGGGAGAATTTATTCAGCTCTGGTGCGGTGTGTTTGTTTTTTGTATCATCATCACCCAGTTTCATCTTATGGAGGCTGGGGTCCGCTTTATCTGTTATAACCTGCGTATAGGTAAACTAAATGTCCTATACGGCTGCATAACAGCTGTAGGTAACGACGTTTATAATATGTGACGGTTACTATGTTCTATATTCTAACAGCTGTACTCACAACGTATTCAGGGATTAAACCTAACTCATATTTTATTAAAGTGGTTTCCTCTAACATGGTAGCATTCGCTTAGGTGAAGTGAGTTTTTTGCGAAGCTGTGTGCTGTGTTTTGTCGAAAACTGTGCGCACGAACTTATCCTTACGAGTATTACCGCAATGGCGACGTCCAGCACTGGGGCGGCTATTGTTCCTGCCATGGAAAAATTGAACGGCATGGGTAATTACGGATCGTGGAAATTTCTCATGAAAATGGTCCTGATCCAAGAGGATTTGTGGGAGTTCGTCGAGAGCAAGGACGGCGTAAAAGCCGATTGCGAAGACAAAAAGAAGTAGCAGAAGGCTCTGGCTCGCATTTGTTTAAGCATAAACCCTGTGGCCATCATGCACGTGCGGAACGCAACTACCGCATGGGAGGCGTGGCAAAGTTTGAAGGCTGCGTATGAAGACAGGGGTCTTAGCCGAAGACTCGGGTTAATGCGGCAGCTGTTTCGGATGAAACTCCAAGAATATCCCGATATGCAGTCGTATCTTATGAAGATAAGTGTTGTCTCACAACAATTAACAGACATCGAAGCTCCTCTCGATGATGAATATTTAGCTGTGGTAATGCTAAGTGGACTCACATCCTACTATGACCCACTGATCATGGCGTTGGAAAACTGCAACGTAAAGATGTCGAGCGAGCTGGTGAAACAAAAGTTGTTACAAGAACAACAGCGCCGAACCAACGGAACAGGCACCAGCGATGGTTCCGTTATGGTGGTGAAACGACGAGATAAACCTGTCAAATGTTTCCGCTGTAAGAAGCTGGGCCACATTTCCATGAATTGTCCAGATAATAAGAAGGCGAAGGAGCCCGTCGCTAAAGGAATGGCGAACATGCTGAGCGCGCTGTCGGTGGACGTGCAGGAAGATTCCTGGTACATAGACAGTGGGACCTCGTGCCATTTCTGTAATAGGAGGGACATTCTCGACGACTTCGTGGTGGATACGAGCTTGGAAGTCACCGTGGCGAACTGCGAAAAACTTGTTAGTGCGGGCCGTGGCAGTACCGAACTGCATGTTAAGGACGGTATTAAAACTCTAAGCAGTGTAGTTTTCATGCCTAACTTGTCATGTAATTTGATATCTGTCAACGTGTTGACGTCAAAAGTTTTTTGAGTTGTATTTTTTTCAGATTTTTGTAATATTTATTTTGGAAATGTTTTGATTGCTAATGCAAAACGTGAAAACGGTTTATACAAATTACAAACATTTTCGACGCGTAGTAAGCCGAAATCGTCTGAGTCTGCGTCCGTTGATCATGTTGCGGCGAACGTGGGGACTGGGCGTGTTGTGTCTCAAGATGTGTGACATCAACGTTTGGGTCATTTGAACTCGAGAAGCATGAATCTGCTACGAACAGGTATGGCAAATGGCATTGACTTTAGTATAATTCTGAGTACAAACAGTGTATTTCTTGCATTCAAGGGAAGGCAACCAAATTACCGTTCCCAAAGAAATCATTCACTAGGGCGACCGAAGTCTTAGGTCTTGTACACAGTGACGTGTGCGGCCCTATGTCACAAACCTCGTTCGGCGGTTCGCGTTAGGTACATGTTGGTTTTTGTAGACGATTTTTCGAGGAAAACTATTTGTTATTTTATTAAATCAAAGGATGAAGTTTTCGAAAAATCTAAACAATTCAAAGCTTTTGTCGAAAATCAGACGATCAAACGAATTAAAGCTCTGAGGACAGACGGAGGCGACGAGTTTGTTAGTAAAGTGTTTGACGCTTTTCTGAAGCAACACGGTATAGTACACCAGAAGACTGTCCCTTACTGCTCTTCGCAAAACGGTGTTGTGGAACGAGCAAATCGGTCTGTCGTTGAGGCTGCGCGGTGTATGTTACAGGGTGCCGGCTTAGAACAGAAATACTGGGCGGAGTCAATGCACACTGCGGTTTACTTAAAAAACAGATCGCCATCCAAGGCTGTGTTTGGCGCTACTCCTGAAGAGAAGTGGTCGGGATCTAAGGTAAACGTGAACCATTTATGAGTTTTTGGTTGTGTTGCATACTCTGTCGTCGAGGGTCGAAAGAAGTTAGATCCGAAATGTAAGAAGTATATCTTCATAGGCAATTGCGAAGATACAAAAGAATATCGGTTAATGGATCCCGTGTATCCTACTAAATATATAATTTCGCGTAATGTTGTGTTTGCAGAGGACAAATTCTACAAGGACCCAGTTGAGCAACCTGTGGTCAACGAACCGACTCCGTACATGATCATTAGTAATGGATCTGACAATTTAGGGGTGCAGGCGGTGGTGGAACCTGTTTATGACTGTTGACTCACAAGATCCACATAATGATCAGATTCACGACACAGATGAAACCGACAATGATGAATCCAGTACTTGAGATGAAGACTACGTTCCTGGTTCGTCATCTTGGGATTCGGAGGAATCGAGAGGACGGAGCGAGTTTGGCGATGCGTTCTTGTCGGTATTCAAGACCGGCGCGAGTAGCGACACGGAAACACCTACTACCGTTCGCGAGGCACTCGACGGTCCTGAGTCTGAGCAGTGGAAGGCAGCGATGCGTGACGAATATCAGTCTTTCTTGGATAATAAATGTCTCGAACTTGTAGACTTACCGAAGGGCAAGAAGCCAGTTAAGTGCAAGTGGATTTTCAAGAAAAAGAGAGGATTGAATGGAGAGCTCTTGCAATATAAGGCTCGAATGGTAGCGAAGAGATTTACTCAAAAGTAAGGAGTAGATTACTTTGAAACGTTCTCACCTGTCGTGAGATACTCTACAATAAGGTTACTTTTGGCACTGGCGGCTGAATATGATATGGAAGTGGATCATATGGATGTCAAGACAGCGTTTCTTAACGGTGACTTGAAAGAGGTCGTATATATGGAAATTCCTGAAGGCTTTGAAGTAGATAACAGCAAAGGAAAGGCATACCGCTTACTTAAAGCTGTATACGGACTGAAACAAGCCAGTAGATCATGGAATGAGAAAATAAATGATGTGCTCATCAAGAAACTGAAATTCTAACGACTAGCGTCCGAGCCATGTGTCTACGTGAGATCAAGCCATGACGGACTTGTCATACTCGGCCTATATGTTGATGATATTTCAATATTCAGCAACAGTTAAACTGAGAAAAAGGCAGTAAAAGAGGAAATAATGAAACAGTTCGTTATGAAGGATCTTGGGCCCGCGAAAAGTGTATTGGGAATACACGTCTGTCGCTTATATTAGTAAAGTTTTGGAAAGGTTCAAAATGACTGAATGCAAACCAGCTAAAACACCGATGGAAGTTGGACTAAAACTTACTAAAACTGAGAATAATGGAGACTACGAATACAGAAACTTGATTGTCTATTCCCGTCCTGATTGATATTACGCATACTGTGAGTATGCTAAGTCAGTTTAACGATTGCTACTCGGAAGCTCATTGGAAGGCGGCGAAGCGCGTGCTTCGGTACCTTAAAGGTACAATAGACTACAGCATCACATATGAGAAGAGTGGGTTAGACGTGACAGGGACGGCGGATGCAAACTGGGCGGCTAGTGTACTCGATCTTCGGTCTTACATTGGTTACATATTTAAATTGGGCAATTCTCTAGTTTCATGGGAGAGTCGTAAACAGCGGACAGTGGCCCTTTCTAGCACGGAAAGTGAATATATGGCGTTATCCGATGCGTGTAAAGAGGCACTGTTCATAAAAGCGTTCATGAACGAATGCTTAAAGTTGGATGTCAAAGTAGTGGTCTACAATGACAACCAATCTGCAATTAAAGTGTCTGAAAACCACATGTTTCATGCAAGGACTAAGCATATAGATGTTAGACATCATTTTATCCGCGAAATAATTGAAAATGGCATATTGGTTGTAAAGTATATGTGTACTAATGATATGTTGGCGGATGTTTTAACAAAGCCATTGTACATTGAAAAATATCAGCGTTTTGTTAATGATTTTTATATGCTTAGTGCTTAGAATTTATACTAGTAGTTATGTAGTATGAACATGTAGTTTAAGGGGTGGTGTTAGAACCTACGTATAGGTAAACTAAATGTCCTAAACTGGCTGCATAACAGCTGTAGGTAACGACGTTTCTAATATGTGACGGTTACTATGTTCTATATTCTAACAGCTCACTCACAACTACTCACAACGTATTCACGGATTAAACCTAACTTATATTTTTAAAAAGTGGTTTTCCTCTAACATTATCGCCTATAAGTAATACCAAAGTTTGGTGTAGGCACTAGTTTTCCAAAATCACTGTACGGTTATTATTACGACTGCCACGGCCTTTCCACCTCGAGATAAATTTTGGTTTTTTTCGACTGAAAATCGTTTTGATTTTGACATATGGTGTCTAAGCAAGCTAAGTCAAAAATATCGACCGTCAATTGGTGGATTCGTTGCTTCAGATGATTTTATAGTAAGGGGAAGATTTAGTCTCATTTTGTAAATTAGTACGTCTTTGCGGAGCATTATAATATTGGGTTACAAGCTTCTAAAGTTCGAACCTAACCTAACTTTCAGGCTGTCTAGGTACCTTACACGTAAATATTTATAGTACGAAATGCTTATTAGACCCACGATCAAAAGATTTTATCTCTGTAGCTTTACTAAAAGGATTTTTTTAATGAATAATTTTCGGCTTGATGTTATTAATTAGACTTAACGAAGTTATGTGTTTCTTAAAGTAGGCGCCCGAACTATAATTTTACTCAATAATTATAGTTATTCAAAAGTGTATATTTATGTACCATGGAATCACTATTATTCTTTTGTACGATGTGCAATAAAGAATATTTCTATTGTATTGTACTTTTATCTTATTGACTAACAAGAGTAATAAGGTCAAGAAAAATAGAATTACTAATTACATTGACCAAGCATCTTTAAAAATACAACCGCGAAATGAAATAAGTAGGTATGAAATATAGTTGTCTCATTCAAGAATAGGTACTACCTAATCAAACTTTCTTCGTTTTCATGTTACTCGCCAACAAGACGGCCCGAGGCATTCAATATACCTGAATAAATAGGTACTGAAATAGGTCAAGTTCCCCTCGACTAATAATTTATAATTTATATGCAGGCCTTCAACATTCGATTCCACTATAAAAGGATCAAGGTACGAAGATCATTGATATATATAGACCTTATGTTACTGGCTTACGAGCTGTATGTAGTTATACTAGCTTTTTCTCTCGGCTTCGCCCGCGTACTAAGCGTAATTTTTAACGATCTAGAAAATAGAAGGTTCTCAGTTTGACCCGTATGTTTATATGTACCTACATGTGTAGGTATATATGGAATATCATTTTCGTAATCGGCTCCCTGAAGAACCTCAAAGACGACACCCCATATCGATTTTCAAGAAAAATAAATTTTCGCCTCTTGGATTTGAAAATGCATGCCATTTTCGTAATAGGCACCCCGAGGAACCACAAAGATGACACCCATATCGATTTTTAAGAAAAGTAAATGTCCGCCATCTTGGATTTGTAAATGGATGTCTGTTTCCTAATCGGCACCCATATCGATTTTTAAGAAAAATAAATATCCGCCATCTTGGATATGAAAATGCATGTCATTTTCGCAATCGGCATCCCGAAGAACCTCGAAGATGACACCCATATTGATTTTTAAGAAAAATAATTGGTCGCCATCTTGGATTTGGAAATGCATGTCACTTTCGTAATCGGCACCCCGAGGAACCTCGAAGATGACACCCATATCGATTTTAGGAAAAGTAAATATTTGCTCCCCGCACAACCCCCTTTTCACCACTTTTGGGGGAGCAATTTAGGAAAACGCTGAAATACGCCATTAATATATTTAATCAGAGAACCTATATATTACAAATCTCTCACTTCGGTAAATACGCGTTTTCATACAAACTTTCATCCCTTGTTTTAGCCCCTTAGGGGATGAATTTCGAAAAGTATTTTCTTATCCCTAGCCTACTTTATAAATGTAACCGACTGTATAAAAATTAATATTCTAGCGTTAGTAGTTTCGGCTGTGCGTTGATGATTCAGTCAGTCAGGACTTCTTCTTTTATATGTATAGATTGCAAGTGCCCTATCGGCACTTAGGGTTTCTATGACATTCAAATATTAACGAGTTTAGAGAGCTATGGATGATGGTATATCGGACATCATAATGTGAAGGATGAAGGTGCACAAACGTGAGATGTCGACAGTGATATTGCAATGAATGGTTGGTTGAATCGAGGGTTTAGTGACTAATGTTTGTGGAAATACCATAATTCCTTTGAGCAAACTCATTTGTTCAATGGTTAGCTGGAAGAGATCCCATAAAGGGATGTTTGTCTTTGTACTTAACCTGTTTTTGTTTGTTTTTCATTTTGTTGTGTTGTACCTATATACAATATCAAGAAATATATACATACATACAAAACAATTGATGCGACAACTCCCGAAATTTTGTCGTTACTGCTCTTCCTTAAACAATGGCTGATATATTTTTTGACTAATGCTTGTGCATGGAAAAACCTTGCTAACCAGAGGGGCTACCGCGAACTGAAAACGAACGAAGTTCGAATATCTCCCTCTCTGCCGCACGGATTAGCAAGTGCGACAGAGAGGGAGATATTCGAACTTCGTTCGTTTACGTTTCCCGGTAGCCCCTCAGGAAAACGGTCCTTTTTATGTCCTGCTATTTGCTCTACAGAATAAACGGGGAACTTGGTGGGTTGATTATGTTAGTTTTGCATTGACCTTTCCAAACGACGCAGAGAGAACTCGAATCATATGTGAGATATATATTGTTTTAACAGTTTGTTTAGTGTACAATAAAGTACTTACATACATACATAGAACCCCTCTTAAAGGACGCCCCGTCTACAAGTTCTCATGACTATCGATCAACAATGTAAGTATGATCAACCAATTTGATGTCTGGGCCACATCGTACCTTGTCACAGTGAAAATCTATATGAAAGCCCCTAGAGATCTCATATAATGCCACTGTGACAAGGTACGAAGTAGCCCAGAAATTAAATTGGTTGACTGTACATTAACACACTTCTTTCACACGTTCATTAACAATTTCAACATACATCGTCAACAATAAGCAACAGTGATCATTGATGAAGTTGATATTCACATTTTGAATAATTAGACAGGGACCATAAATAAAGCCAGAATATACAATGTAATATGTTAAAAAACCATTTTATGAAACTTATTATATTTAACTTTGCCACTATTCAATAAAATGGAAAATCGATTTTCAATGAGAATTGTCCCACACTACGTTCATAAAAATGCAGTATGGTTATTTCGAGTTAATTACAACTCATAAGTTCTAGTCTAATTATTTCACAACTAGTTTTTATACCAAGGTTTTTACGGCAACAAAAACATATTTGATGCTCACACGTCTGTAGACGATGTAATGGAATGCCAAGTCGAGTTATTTATTTCTCTTTGAACAGAGATGAAAGGTGCTACAGGAGTGGAGAACATGTGCATGGATTAGCATCGTATTCGAATGCGGGTATGAGTGCGTATTGATGTTAAAGGACGTGTTGTTTTACATAATTATTGAAATATCTCATATCATCTCTTCTAGTTTGTTTTTCTTTACTTGAATAAATTACTCAAGAAGGTATTTTTTTCGAATGTACTTAGGTATGTACCTAAGCCCGTTTTACAGAACGCTCTTTGACATTATAAATTATTTTAGCATTGGTTCGCAACGATGCAGACATAAAGGATATAACGACAAAACGGTTTTAATAATTACGTTAGATCTTTGCAGAGATGTCTGAGTACACGTAGAAAGATAAAGTCATGGTGAGTTACGTATCTTTAAATGTTGAGAATACTGTAAGTACCAAACGCTATAAGATTTGTGAAAATGGCATCATTCCAATACGCATTAGCAGGAAAATTTATCTTCGCAGTACAGCTCTCAAAGTGGCAGTCAGACTTACTTTTCCTTATAGTTCAGAAAGTTTTGCCCCAGTAGGACTTCGAATTTGTAAATAAATTGAACATATTTCCTTCTAGACATTCCGTAACTTGACATTTATTGGCCTATAGGTACTTGTGAATATTGCTGTCTACTCTTCTCAGCTAGGTTAGGTTGAGTGAATCAGCGACAAAACTCCCAGTAGCTGGATTCCTATTATACCTCAGATTCGGTTGAAACCGCTCAACCAATCTCACTGGAGCGCAACTTCTTCAGCTTATTCCCGTGTTCAAAACCACCCGAGTTATGTCCCCGAGGTATGTGTGTGTTATTTCCCCTGGGTTTTCCCCAGGCTACCCTCCAACAAGGTCCAAAAAAGTAGTTCGTAAGTTTTTTGATTTTATCTCTGTTAGTTTATTTTTCTGTTATTTTTTTTACATACATGTATTCAAAATTACTTTAAGTTTACCACTGAAATACTCACATGCTCTTATTCCATTGAATATTCTACTTTAAACCTAATGTAATAGAGTTTCTATTACATACATATACACAGTCTCTAAAAACCCTTTGTAATAAATACTTCATTATATAGATGTTAAGACTGAATATCAATTGGATTAACAAAACCATACAGTGACAAAGTTTCAGTAGATAATCGTAATTTACATAGGTACTAACTACCTTTTCTTCATAGCGAAAAATAGATTCAGTTTCAAACGACGTTAATAAATATTTTCAATATGTTTATTAGTCGTATTTTATTAGTTCTTAAATCTTAGATGTTTTCTATGTAGGAATTTAAGTATTTATCTATGTACCTCTAAGTATGTTTATCGTCGCCTTCAGTGAAAACACTGAAGACAGGTGTCAAAGCTTAAAACTCAAATCGATTAAACTATCTATTAAATACATGTGCCTACGCCAACTCTTGGGATTAGGTTATGGTCCGATTTTAATAAATGATATGTCATTAAATTCGTCTCATGCTGGAGAGTTGCATAAAACTCTTATTTTTTCATATTTTTCTAGAAAAATGACTAAGAAATAAATGGATTTTAAAAAACTACTGTGCGCTGACCACGTGACTTTAGCCGCGTAACGTCACGCGACGTGGCTCCTGTTTTGAGTTGACATAACACAGTATAAAAATAAACAATAACTGAATTCAAACCTGTACGTTCTTCAGTATTAAGTAAGAAAATATACTGTTTGATTCGGCGACATATATTCACAACCCCAAGAAAATTAACAAAACACAAAATAAACGATATATTTACAATGTTTACATGAATGACAGACGTATTGTATCGCAGTTTGTATCGTCATTTAATTCAACGTCATAATTTAACATTTTTTTTCTTTTATGCCAGATTTAAATTGTCATGACCTTTTTACTTCGACAAAAATTATAATTATACAAACTCTTCGCATATTTAATATTTTGAGAGAAAATCTCTAATACCATGGACTGCAAAGCGAACAAACCAGTCCATCCAGCTACGTTAAATTGTCGACTATCGACAGTATGACAGGACCGCATCCTCATATATATTTCGAACACTTCTCATGACGTTCCTCGAATAGCCAGTAGATAAATATTATGACGGGAAAAGTTGAGGGCCAGAGGTCCCGGGGCAGACTACCCGCTAGACGGAACACCCAAATCACTGGTGTCCTGTAACTATATCTACACGAGGTCATCCATGTTAGACCTTGGGTTACCATGGAGATCGGAAAAACAGATGTGTCATGAATTTGCATATTAACATTAATTGTTGATTATAATAAAGTAAATATATTTACATATATAACAGAATGGCGACGAGGATCGTGACTGTAAAATAATCCACACGAAAGTAAAGAAAATACATAAGTAAGAACGGCAACCGATTTTTTTTACAATGGACGAGTTAGCACAATTCCTTAGTCAAATGATGGAGACTATGCGCGGCATGCAAAGCCAACAAGCGATTTTACAAAACGCATTCCTACGGCAAAGTCACCAAGGTTCACAACCAGTAAGTGGAATATCTCTACAACCCTATGACGAGGACAACGAATCCTTTGATAGCTACTTACAAAGGCTACAGAATTACATTACTCTAAAGGGCGTTACAGAAGCAAATACAAAACTACAAATATTCCTTAACTGCATTGGACCTAAATACTACCAAGTGTTAAAAAACTTAACGGCACCCAATACACCCGAGTCAAAATCATACGATGAGTTGGTGAAGATCCTTGGCAATCATATTGCGCCTGAACCCGGCGAAGTAGCGCAACAGCATAAATTCTGCTTGCGATCCCAACACGAAGGGGAAAGTATTGCTAATTACGTAGCCGGATTGAAAGAACTTGGAGGTAAATGCAATTTCATATGTGCAAATTGTAAGGAGACGACATTCGAGACACACTTACGTGTACAGTTCATACGCGGTTTGAGAAATGCCGAGATTAAGGAAAGACTCTTACAAGAATCGCCAACTACGAAATTTGATGACATAGTCAGAATTGCAATGGCTATTGAAACATCTAAATACGAGACTAAAGAAATGGCATACGAAGCACAACCGAATATAAACAAAATTACGGTAAAAAAATACAATAGAAATAAAAATACTACATACGAGCCCCAATGCAAATGAGTACGTCTGGTAGGAAAAAAATGTACTAAACTAACGTTAACCTAAAAATTCTGGGGGACGAAGGTGTTTGGAAGAATTAGCAATATAAAAACAGTATAAGTTATAAATCGTATTTTATTTATTCAATGAAAAAAAAAACGAACTTTCCTTGGTAATAAAAAAAACATTGTTTCACCAATTGTACTAAAATGCAAAAAAGTTCGTCTTTAGTGTTACCGACGCAGATTAGAACGTCTACCACTTGGTGGCGTCTCCTTTTGCATCTAAAACGGCTTTAATTCTGAGCGGCATTGTATCTACCAGCTGTCGACACTCTTCCGGGGTTGTTTCATTCCAAACACAGGTAAGTTTCTCTTTAAGATCAGCTTTTGATCTGGACGGGTCCTTTCGCAACTTCTTCTTCATTTTCCACCACAACGTTTCTATGGGAGACAAGTCCGGGCTGCTGGATGGCCACGACATGGTAGGTATTTTTTTCTTTTTCAGCCACGCCATCGTTGCTTTAGCGGTATGGCATGAGGCACCATCTTGTTGAAAAGTATACGCATTTTTATACTTTAACTTACGTATAGACGGCAGCAAACTCTCTTGTAAGATGCTTTTGTATTTTTCGGCATTGACGGTTCCATCTATAAATTGCAGACAGCCGACACCCTGTGCCGACATGCAGCCCCAAATCATTAAGGAAGCTGGAAACTTTACCTTACGCTTAAGACAATCTTTTTGAAATGCCTCTCCTTTTTCGCGAATGACTTTACTTCGTTCATCGCCTACTGTGACTTCAAATTTAGATTCGTCACTCCATATAATTTTACGCCACTGATCGACGGTCCAATTTCTGTACTTTTTGGCGAATTTCAACCTGTTAGTTTTCTGCCGTTGTGTAAGTAACGGTTTCTCTTTAGCAGTGTAAAAACCGTAGCCCATCCTCTTCATCACTCTCTTGCAAGTATCCACTGAAATGTTTTTTTTAATTGCGTCACGCCATAGTACCGTAAGTTCTCCAGCTCTTGCACGACGATTTTTCTTGATGATCTTCCTCAGAATCCTGTTTTCTGCTTTAGTAGTAATTCGTGGGCGGCCGGATTTCTTTAAACAAGAAATTTTGTCGTGTTTTCGATGATGCTCGATGATAGTTTGGATTGTAGACCTTGGCATAGAAAGGTCCTTGGCAATTTGGTACGTAGATTTGCCTTTATTGTTACTGGAGATTATAATTTTCCGCACTTCTTCAGTCACTGGCTTACCTCGTGCCATCTCGATAGAAAAACGATTTGGAGTAATAAAAAATTAGGCTGAATTTGCCCTTTTATATAGTGGTTTGTCATTTTACATGACAGAGAATATTCCGTATTCAATTTGAAAATAATATTTTATATTACGAACCCTGGTAAACAGGTTTTATTTTAAATAGACGACCTATTTTGCCTTAAATATGAAGCAGACGTAATTATTTGCGTGTGAGATGTAATATTTATAATTAAATTATTTTAAAATAAATAACGAGATGTACACTTTGTACAACTCAAAACTAAGCTAGCTTTAGTGACATTGCGTCTAGTGTATTCCATTAATCATCAAAGTCGATTCGGGTAGAAATACTAGTTTTTGAAAAAAAATACGCATGCAGAATTGCGACTAGACGAGCTATTTTGCATTGGGGCTCGTATACTGATAAAAACGATGCAAAGGAAAAACAAATAACATGTTTTCGATGTGGCAAAAACAATCACAAAGCTACACAATGCAAATTGAAGAACAAGTTATACTGTAAGAAATGCAACACGAAGGGACATGTACAGTCAGTTTGTTTCAAAGACCAAAGACAACTAGACTTTGAGACAGAAAGTGATTCAGCTTACGAAAATGAAGAAGAAATATACGAAATACATAAAATACCTATAAATACCAATACAAAACGAGATAAATTCAATATTACATTACAAATAAATGGGAAAATACACACCCTAGAAATGGATACAGGAGCGGCGGTTACAACATGTTCCGCAGAATACTTTAAGAATCATTTTGGAGACCTGAAACTAAAAAATACGCTAGTAAAATAACGAACCTATACAGGAGAAATTATAAAACCAATTGGTACCTGCAAAGTGGATATAATGTACAAAAACAACGAAATAAAAGGAAGAATCTTCGTAATAAATGGAAAAGTAGACCCTGTTGTTGGAAGAGAATGGCTAAGAGAGCTAAATATACAGTTTGATATTAACGCAATACAAAAGGAAGAAAAAGATATTACAGAAAAAGATTTTAAAAGCAAATTACAGAATATAATAGAAGAATACAAAGAATTGTTTTCAGAAAAAATATATAAATTTAAAAGAGGCGATAAAGTAATAATAATAAAGACAACTTGCAGTGGTGATTTACCCTACACTCACCTACTTAGACCAACTTATTCTCAAAAAGAGCGAGAGCGAGATGTTTTAACCACGCCACGTCATCCTAATGTAGAGTCAACTACTCAAACTAGCCCTGAAAAAGTAAGGATTACCCTGAATGATCCTAGCCCGAGTAAAAAGCAGAGTATTTCGCCTGATAACATACTTGCACCTACGGAAGATCCACAGGAACCTCGAGTTACAGAACCTAATGTACCTGTTTCATCTGATAACCCTACTACTGCACCGCGACATAGTATGAGGAACAGACGAGCACCAATACGGTTAGACCTGTAACGAAGCATTTAATAACGAGGGAGAGTGTTAGACCTTGGGTTACCATGGAGATCGGAAAAACAGATGTGTCATGAATTTGCATATTAACATTAATTGTTGATTATAATAAAGTAAATATATTTACATATATAACAATCCATAAGGTGGGTGATAGGAGCCTATGGAGGAGTCTGGTCAGCAAGAATAGGACATTATGTCCTCAGCATTGAGGGAACGACTGATGATGATGATGTGCCGCATCCACGTTGTCCGGATAACTAACTTACCTAGCAGTCTACTATGTGGCTTGGTTTTGGCCGGCATAATGTGACAGTGAAAAGGAACTGTCGATTTTTAAGACCTCTTTTTTAAATGTTTTTGGTGTAATTTAGTGCACTTGTGCAAACAATCTAGCGTCTTTTCTTTAAGTTTCCTGTGCGCCATATTAATTGAAATTGCCCTAATGGGCATAATTTTTTTCATTCCAGACGAATAAACATCACTGCTAGTAACTCGATTTACAAGCCCTGAAGATGTAGATACTAGTCTAAGAGGCCATTTGCTCGTCAGCAGTTCACCAGAAATGTATCCAATCGGATCCTGAGACCCTGAAACCCTCCTCCTCATTTTGGTCGGCATCTTCAATGCCGCGCTGGGCAATGCTCACTTTCCAGCCGCGTGGAAAGGTACATCGGTCATAAGGATAGCGAATCTCGGTAAACCCGGACCTCGCCAGGCAGGCTCGTAGGCCAAATTACTTAGCTCTCTAGGAAAGCTATATGAGCGGATCCTTCTCACTAGGATTCTCAGATTTACGGCTGGGAATAGCGTCATCATCGACGAGCAGTTCGGCTTTAGATCCGCGCACTCGTGCGTCCAACAGGTGCACCGCGTCACGAAGCACGTGCTGCAAGGTTTCTCTCGATTCCAGGGGTTCAGAACCGGTGCGATCTTTCTCGACGTGGCGAAAGGCTTCGACAAGGTCTGGCATAGCGGTCTGATATACAATTTATATCAGCTCGGTATGCCTGACAGGCTCGTACTCACCATACAAGACTTTCTCAGGGATTGAAGCTTCAGGGAAGAAGTCTGCAATACGATATGGGGATTAGAACCATGTACCCATCACAGGTATCCGTTAGTTAGGGAAGGCTGTCGACTACGTTCCCATCCCTCCCCCTTCTGTCGTAACTCGGCGATCACTGATTAGGAGCCGCACGGTCCGGCGTCCTAGGCACACACTCACGGATTCGGACGACGTAATCACAGCGTCCATCGAAAGATGGAACGCTGCGCTTACGGCGTCCAACTCAGACACGACGCGTACACTTAGGCATTCCCGCCGACGGGAACGTCCACCGCGCGATCGCGACAATACTGACACCTATAGTCCCTAGTCGTCTCGGTAGCGCCGCACACCAGGTAGAGTCAGTCCGACCCAGGTCGGGCCTAGCTGAGTTCCTTGCTGCTAGGCCTTATCAGCTAGGCTAGGTTTAGTGAACCAGCGACAAAACACCCAGTAGCTCGATTCCACTCACACCTTCACTGGAGCGCAAACTCTTAGAGTTTTCCAGTGTTCCAAACCACACGCGTGGTTGTTTTGGAAGTTTCGCCCTGGATTTTCCCCAGGCTACTCCCCAACTGCGCACTCCTATCTCTTTATTGGGCCCGGCCTATAAAGCCCCAGTCAGGTTCAAAAAAAAAGTTCACCAGAATCTCTGGATTCTACTCTGAATACACTTTAACAACAATCGGTTTGTGACGAAATCGTTGGTATTAACAAACCTTTTTTGTATCAATTTGTGGTACTGGCCATTAATAAAAAACCATCTTGTTTAAAAAGGACAATAATTTTGACAGATAAACGTATTGTGTAAAGATTTCGTAAATAATTTATTAGTCGATAAATGATAATAATTTTTGTTTTGTTGTAAATTTAAATAATATCTAAACCATGCAGTCAGTTGTGACGTTTGAGAAACCATTACCTCATCTAACTTTACCGGACTGGGATGCTCGTCTTTACGGGTTGAAGGTAGGTCGTTGCTATTAAAAGATGGTTCATTGATATTTGTGGGCAGTCTTTAATAACCAACAACATAGGGCCCAATACAAGTTTTATAGTACCAATAGGCTTACACTTCTTGCAATTGGAGGTCTTGATCTTATTATCCTATACTATTAAACGAGCAATATTTGTATATTTATCTGTAATTGAGTTCTCAAAATTTGCTATATAATCGCGACCCGCTCCTGTTTGCGTTCCAGTTGGTATTTAGCATAACAAGGATTGAAAAAGGTACGCTTCGGTGATTTGGGCACGTTGAAAGTGCCTATTTTGTGTGAAAGCTGACCACTGATTGAGAAGATTTACGTCCAGGAGATGGATGGAAAAGTCGGAAGGGGGCGGCCAAGGCGAGGATACATCCACCAAATTTCTGCCATAATTACATTGTCAAAAATTTAATTTCTTGTCTTCAAATTTCAATTTTCCCAAAGTCATTATCTACTCGTTAAGATGGTTCTAATGCTCAAACACGACAAGTGCATCTTGTGTAGTTTAGTAGTATAGCCACCTTCCGTCTCCAGCATCAGATCAATAGTACCGTAATATTGTATTGTCATCAAAGTTACATAAGTATGCCAAATTTCAGCTCAACCAGATACCGGCAAGTGTCTGAAAAAAAGGTTGCAAATTTTGAGGACAACTTACCTACTTACATACTTTTTACATATTTAATTATTTACATACTAACAGTACAAGTTAATAAAGCTTTATAAAAATAGGCCCGGTCAGAAGTAGCCGCGCCCGAGAAGCTTGTATGAAGAGATATATCGAATATATTGATGTGATCGAAGCGAAAGAACTTTGTATGGATCGTAATAGTATTTGGCATTCTTTGCTCTCTGTATCGAAGCGAAAGAACTTTGTAAGGATCGTAATAGTATTTGTCATGCTTTGATCTCTGTATCCCACGTGTTCTGTGGTGTATCCCAATGGGATACGGGCGTGAGTATATGTATGTGGATGTAAAGGTAGCAGTAAAGCACGGCTTCAGGGACTGAACAGTCTAATACCTACTGTTATTGTTTCCTAGTACCTGTGTATGAATCATCAATTTATTATAGGTACTTCTTTTCACTGCTACTTTTGACTATACAGCCAGTACCTTGCATGCTTAATTAATCTATAAAATCATTGAAATCCTACTATAATTGTCTATAAAATTATTGAAATCCTACTATATGTATACGTGTTAAACACCCGGCATAGGTATAGCATTTATTTATTTTTCTACTCCTGTAATTTTTTTCGCGACTTCAATCATGCAATCATATATATATACTTTATTTATATGATTGCATGATTGAAGATTATAATATAAATACATACTTTATTTATTCTGTAAAAAGTCTATCTAGTCTATTGCCCAAAAACACACTCCTTACCCTACTTTAATGAAAAATTAAAGCACCCAACTGCCACAGACAAATACAATGTTTAGTAGTCATTCTTTGGTGCGATCAAGTGAAACTTTTATGATTAAAATCTGTGCTGCCAACTAAACGCAGTTTTGCTATAAATTTTATGTATTAATTAATGCATAACATATTATTTACTAATATAAATACATACATTTATCATCTTTTTTGTGTTGTTTAACAAGTTTTATCTATTTTCGGATATATTTATGAAAACGAAACAGTTAACATTCGATCCGGATTTGAATTCAGTTTAGGTCGAATGCCAAGCCAAGTCTTGCAAATAAAAAAAAAACATAAACAAAGTGTCATCTTTTAGATTTCCCACCAAATTCCTAATTGAAAACGAAAACATTCAAGCTATCAAATAATTATATTACTTAAATAAAACGTTTTTTTGTGTTCATGAAGAAAATGTGTAGGTACGTTGATTCTTCTAAAAAATCCACGATGTTATATAGCATTACTGAAGAAATTTCGTAGGTAAGTTGCACAATTACTAAGGGAAAATATAGCACATGAAAAGTCTGAAAAATACTTTTTATTTGAAATGAGTCGTAGAAAAAGTATTGTATGCAACGGTGTATAACTGGTATAAAAAGGCTCGTGGTATCTTTACTTAACCCACACCACTCGCCTTTTTATACCCTTCTTATACACCAGTTGCATAATATACTATTAGTAAGCACACTTCCACTTCTTTTTAAATATTCCTTGAAACGATCAATTATTATATTTACTTTAAGTACCCGTAAAAAAAATTCAACATGATTTACTCTCACCTATTTACTGATATTTCCGCGACGACCTAGAAAATTATTTGCAAATGATAAATCATTGTCTTGCCCGATAGGCACGCCGTCCCAATCGTTTTGAGGTCGTCCGGATTTCGGCGTCAAATTAGAAAAGTTTTGCTTGTCCCAAACCATGTCGGAGAAATTGCCTTGAAAACCGATCTAAGGATCGATAGTGTCATAGACATGGAGTATCTGTTTCAATTGTTGAAGTGAAATTGGTGTAGTAGTGATTTAGGTACGCAATCAGATAACATGTTAAATAAAACCGGAGAAGTGCGAGTCGGACTCGCCCACCGAGGGTTCCGTACAAATTTTGTAGATATTGATTATGTAATTTAAATAAAAACTATACTTTTTATGATGTAATTACAAATTTATAGTTTTCAGTTATTTCCTTGTACTTATAGCATGAGACGATAATTATATACTTGCCAGATTTCATAGTTCTAGGTCAACGGAAAGTACCTTAAATATATGATTTCCTTGAGAGTGTCGAAATATGCTTTTTTGTGGCATAAAAACCCGTATCTATTTTATGTTAACTTAGAAAATTTATTTTTTCACAGGTTCAAGAGACTGTAGGCCTGAGTATAGGGTTTTAATTTCAACTCAATACCTCCATGCGTTCCCGAGATAAGGGTTCTTGATATGCAGATCGACAAACGGGCAACTAAGTGATCCTATAAATTAGGGTTCCGTTTTTTCCTTTTGAGTCGCGGAACCCTAAAAAAGAAACAACAACATAAAATATTACGAGCTCAGCATTACTAAAATTTATTAGTTTCGTACCGACATACTGAAAACTATCCCACGCCTATATTCCCAAAAGGATAGACAGAACACATGAAATTTAGTTATAAATATCACTTTTAGTAATTGTGGGTTTAAAGATGAGAAAATGTGATATTATATTGAAAGCTGATTAGCCCATCATCCACAACACACTTAAGTCTATTTAGTCTCTTACGACATATATGCGATGAAAGGTGGTAATGCTATTCTAACCGGAAACTATACGGGGACTATATTTTTTTAACCTTCCTAAAAATACCGAATGTTTACCGATTTTACGAAATAGCTAAAAAGTGTAGTAAAGACACACACAAATTATTTTGAACGCCACAACATAAAAAAGTCTTCAATCAATTGACCAAAATTTATGAAATTGAGTTTACTTATGCGCAGGCAACGTTGGTTCCATAGTGAAAGTTATTAAGCTTTATGTATACATTTACATTTTTATTAGGTTCAAAATTCCACCCTGTATATTCAGAATGTATAAAAGCTATTGTTAAAGAAAAACCGGTCAAGTGCGAGTCCGACTCGCGCACCGAGGGTTCCGTGCACAGATGTGAATGTGTGTCCCGACCCAACTTATTCAGGAAAAACCTCAACAACATGGTGTAAAAATTGAAAGCAGTCAGGTACAGCGCAATCTATTGGCGAACTTTGTTACAAATTTGAGCTACTGAATAACTTAGTATATATGGTTTTTCAAGGAATTCTGTATTACATGAACCGATTTTAATTTTTTTAAGAAGGTATACATTCAGCATATACACGTAGGAATTTATAAAACACAAATACATGCAAAGTTGATTAAGTTACAAACATTTTATAGTACTAAATGTATTTAGATTATAAAAAAAGATAAAGTAAATAGAGCTATAGTTAACGTTATTCCCATGTAGTGCACAATAAAGCATTTTATTATTATTATTATAGAGCTATAGTTATATTTTTCCTGTAAAATATACATTGATATGTAATAATTTCATATTTTTTTCGTTGATAAATTTCAGAAATAAGGGGGGAGAGCAGGTTTTTTTTTATATTTTTCCTCAGAAATCGAAAATGACAACGTAAAAAAAATTAAAATTGTTTCAGAATGTGTAAATCAAGCCCTTTCATACGACACCCCACTTGATATCTATCTGTCATTTTTTACAGAAAATAATAACAAATATATATAAAATGCATGCATGGAACATGTTTTTTATATATATTTGTTATTATTTTCTTCTTTATAACTTATTCCAAATTTCAAATTTATATCACAAGTAGTTCTTGAGATAATTAGCGATGTGACAGACAGACAGACAAAGTGAAACCATAAGGGTACCATTTTGGCACGGAATCCTAAAACAGCATGTATTTATTATAACTACGTAGACCAATCACATTCTCTAATATATACAATTATACAAGTTTCTATTAAAAAACAAGTCTAAAATCGTTATTACTAGCGATCCAGGTTTTTTATCGTATGACGGGGCAACTTGACTCTTAGATATTCTCAAGCCGCCCCAAGACCTTTAACTTCCCCTGACAAACATGGAAGTGTCGTGATATCGATTGCGTCAACCTACCTTTCACCTCAACGTGACTTAATTAAGACTGACCTCGACTCACTAGCCTCCTTAGGTCCTTCGGTCATCGTGGCCGGGGACCTAAATGGTAAGCATATTAACTGGGGTTGCATTGCAACCAATCCCAACGGCAATCGGCTTCGTCACCTTTTGATCGACAGCATCCCTTTCGATCTCCTCGCTCCATAAGAACCGACTCATTTCCCTCATAACGTAGAGCACCGACCTGACATACTCGACATAGCACTCCTAAAGAAAGCGTTAACTCTGCGTTCTGTAGAAGTGATACACGAACTTGACTCGGACCATAGGCCAGTTCTTTTGAGACTAGAACCTCACCCTAATAATGCACCTCGTACCAGAACAAAGAGGAAAGATGTTTGGAGGAAAAATTAGGACACTCGTGAACAGAACCCCGGCACCTTGCTTAAAAATGTTTAATAACTTAATTATGACGCCCACGTAGGTCTGACGATATGTATGATATGTAGATTCAGATGGCCCTTGTAAATAATCATGTAGACAAACTCTCTGTCCACTATAAAGTTAGCTTTAATCGAGTCAACTTTTGTATTAAATTTTAGGCATAGACGGCAAGGGACGGAGATTCAAATGCAAAAATTTTATTTAAATGAATAAAATTTTGAAGTGCACATTTGGACGGTTTTGTATTTTAGGGATGAATTTTTATTACATTCCATTTTAATATAAAAAAAATTTAGAATAAAGAAAAAATTGAAAAAAATATTCAGGCACATAATTTGAGACGTTAGTGCCGTTAATGAAGCATGAGTCTTCTTGTAGATGTCGCTGTACGCCTCCCTTAAGGCTTTTGTATAACAATATAGTTCCATTTTACTATTTTGCTAAATATGTTTTTTTTTAACCTGACTGTGGCTTTATAGGCCGGGCCCAATAAAGCGATAGGAGTACGCGGTTGGAGAGTAGCCTGGGAAGTCCAGGGGAAAACCTCCGACACGACCACGCGCGTGATTTGAAACACTGGAATACTCTCGAGTTTGCGCTCCAGTGAGATTGGTTGAGCGGTTTCAACCGAATCTGAGGTGAGCGTGGAATCAAGCTACTGGGAGTTTTATCGCTGGTACTAAACCTAGCCTAACTGAGAAGAGTCCAGCAAGAAATTCAGCTAGGCCCGACCTGGGTCGGACTGACTCTACCCGGTGTGCGGCGATACCGGGACGAATAGGGACTATACAAGTATGTGTCAGTATTGTCGCGATCGCGCGGTGGACATCCCCGCCGGCGGGAGCTTAATATGTATGCAAGAGTAGGCACTAGACTAGCGCAGCTAACATGCAGATTCAAGTATTCGACTCAGATACCGGATACTGCTTTGTATTTTTTTTGTCATCCGTACGCTGCGACTTCAATTAAAAACATTTGCCCTACCTGTATCATATACTAATTTGGTCAGATATGCTGGTCATCATCATGGTACTAAGTTTAGGGCAAGCAACTAGAATTACAAGCTTCAGGCGCATTTTCATTTAGATACGACCCGCATACGAGGTACGAGAAATTGCCATAGCGCCCGCACGCGGGGAGCCGTTTTTATTTGTCGTTAAGCACCCGCATGCGTTATAGGCGCACACACCTTAACATATGTAACTTGTAAAATAATTTTAAAGGTTTGTATTATAAGTTACAAGTTTTTATGAAATGGTCCACTGAATTGCTTATGGGGCATCGTCAAGGCATTTCCTACCGGATTGTAGCGGCAATTTGACTAAAATAGGTTAGATGAACCATTATGTATAAGGGGCTTATAGTCTCATAAGTTCGGTTATGACGAGCGGCTAATCATAAAAAAATTAAAATAATCTACTAAGAGAACAACGGTTGAAACTCACTACAATTGAAGTCCTTCATCAGGTTGAGTGTTGTCACGGTAACCGACCGCGCATCATTGCTCGGCGGCGCGCGCGAAGCTCGCGGGCGGAGGCGGGCGGGGGCGAGGGCGGAGTGGCACAGTCCTATACTAGAGTTAACACTTGACTTGACTGCTCCAACAAATTTTCCAAGTCGACCGACAGCAGGCACACCGAACTATGTCAACGTGTGGACATCGCTACACAATTTTAGACCAGGGATAACAGGCTTCCATACTGGCGGCAAAACTCAGCCGTTGTCACTATTAACATGAGAGGGACGTTCAATCTCAATAGCCTCGCGGATCTTACGTGGCACAAAACGCTTTTCCCGTGCCAACAGTTTCGCCTTGTCAAAGCGCAGAAAATGAGACGCTTGCATCGCATGCGTGTTCTGCCACTGCGGAGGCTGTATTCCGAAACATGTCGCAAATTGTGACTTTCCGAATAAGTTTCAACCGCTGTTAAGAGAACAGCGATTGAATAAGGTATTAAGTATAAATATGTCTCACTATAGTGTCAGTTTATGTATAAAATCTACTCACTTCATTTTACATAATATCGTCCCCATGGGAAAATTCAATCATATTTTTTAGGTTTCACTGAAGTTATCGGTTTTCTTATACGTGGAAAGTAATTCCGCTTTCCTTGAAACGATCTGTATGATTTCTGAACCGCTTCACAGCACATGAAGGCATTTTCAATTATAAAAATCTTGTTTCGGTAAATACATTCAGACATCTGACACTCACTGTCATCCCGATTGAACTGAATTCGTGTCTGGTGCAGGTTTTAAGGACTGCCCACCACGGTACTGATTTCGTTGCGCCATAATTTAAAGATTTTATTTATAGATATCTATTTGCAAAGTCATGTACATGAGATGTTACAATTATAGAAAAGCTTCCATGACACCCTGTCAGGGCACACAAATGATCCAAAAATAGCTTAATTCTAAAATTTAGATCATGTCGAGTGAATAATTGGACAGAGTAGATTTTGTTTGGTATTAGTAGGTTACAGTTTATTAATGTCAAAGTTACATCCATATTATACAGGGTGTACAATCCAAATGGGTCAGTATGGAGAAGTCGGAAACTATGAGAGATAGCGAGATCTGTTCTTAGGAACCATGACGTCGATTTTAGATTTAATAATAATTACATTCAAACTTTTTTATTAACTCTCATACATAACCGGGAATCGAACCTGGTCAAAATCAATGTGTATAAATTCTGCAAGTCGCAAGAAGCACAACGCTAATGGAATCTTGTTTAAATAATTGAAAGAAAAACCCACCAATAAGATAATTATTTTATTTCAGTAAATGTTCAAAATGGTAGCCATCGCAAGATTGCATTTCGTATTTTTATGGGGTGCATATGTGTTAATATGTTTTCTAAGGCTGTAGTTAAATCTTCTACAGTGTCGTAATTTGATTTGTAGATTTCATCTTTGACATAACCCCATAAGAAATAGTCAAGTTCTTCATTCGTTAAACGCATTTTATAAACAGTACACAACACATAACACAATAATAATGTGAAAGTTATCAAAAATCAACACGAGGAGGTTACGAAAAGCCGTGTTTCATTTGAAGTTAATTCCAAAAACAGTATTCCATTTTCAAATTTTAAATGAATTGGTACACCCGCTGAACAAATGCGTTCTAATTTTAAATAAACGCTATTTGTAATGCATAATACCGATGCAGATAAGATATGCATAAGTGGTCTCTTCAGATAATTGATGATCGATTCATATTATTCACGACTTATTATTAATAATAAAACTGTGGGCATTTTTGTCTAATTTACTGTCAGTTGTGTTTACGCAAGATTTCATAGCCAAATCTGGTCCTTTTTACTTAACGCGGTTACAAAAATATTGACCAGGTTCGATTCCCGGTTATGTATGAGAGTTAATAAAAAAGTTTGAATGTAATTATTATTAAATCTAAAATCGACGTCATGGTTCCTAAGAACAGATCTCGCTATCTCTCATAGTTTCCGACTTCACCATACTGACCCATTTGGATTGTACACCCTGTATAGATTAGTCAATTACAATTTATATTTAAGATTTCTTAATGAGCAAGGTCTTCAATTTTTTGTGAAACAACTTCTCATTTGTTTCCAATTTAATCACATCGGGTATTTTATTTACTCGGATACATACAGAATGAGGCCCGTTTCTTTGGATAGCTAGGTTAGAGTTTGATATTTTTAGTTTGTTTCTATATTGGTTTCTGGTGGATCGGGGTTTTTTCTAGCAAAGATTTATTATATAGTATAGCTGACATAATGCCTCTATGTTTATTTCCGTGCACTTGGTGTTACTGAAGCAAATATGCGATCCCAAACAACGCTCCACGCTCGAATATTTTGTAGGGACTAAATACTAGGTACTAACATTAGGTACTACCTACCTATACATCTAAGTGTCTAACTAGCATAGTATTTTGTCAAAAAAAGAATTATTATCTTTGAAGTTCTGCTTCGTTTAAAAGAGGTTTTATTAATGTTTACAGGTGACAGCCGATACAAGAAGAGCAGACGCGTTTGATTTTCGTCACAGCGCTCACCAGCTTAGGAATGAGACTAAAATCAAGACTGATTGGGACAGCTACCATAACAACAACCGTCTTAGAGCCAGGTAAAAAAGTATTTCATGAGAGTGAAGAACGAGTTAGGCTCCACCGTCGCCAAATTTATGTCTCGCTGGCTTGGTTGTTTTAACTCGATATACTGCTGTCGTTACCGCGCGCCCGCAAACTTGCCAAAATCAGCCTAAAACATTTTTTTGACAAAACCGATCATCATTCCAAAAAAGTGAAAAGAAAGTTATTGTATATTATTTTTCAATGAAGATTACCTAAACAATGTCATTTTTTTAATAAAAATAAAGTAGTAAAATTTCTGTTAGTTTTGAGGTATACCTCGTCACCCTGTATGTTCTGCAGATTATGATTTTTGTTATCCGGCATTAAAATTGTAATAGTTATGCATGAAATAGTTAATAAATTACTCTTTCACAATAGTTTACCAAGCGAGCTATATCAACTTTAACCGTCAGATATGCCGTATTCCTTGTCTGCCTACCTATGTATAGGTAAAGCTACAAATATTATTCTCAAATGAAAATAGGAAAAAAACTAATTTTTGTTTAATTTGCATAAAGGTAAAATCTTATAATTTTACTAAACTATGAATTAGACTCATTCATAAATAATTAATCAATAGCGTATTTACATCACTAAAATCAGGGAACGCGTTAGGCGCAGTTATCCAGTCCTGGTTGTTTTCAATTACTTGCCTTTTCGCCGCTATTGACTTGATATAAATTCAGTGCATTTACTGCTGCACACGCCATGACTTCATATCAAGTCGATGTAACGATTGTAAAGGCAACCCACGTATCGAGTAACACTTTCGCGTATGAGGTACAACATACGGAATCAAATTATTATTTATGTCTAAAAGCATAGTGAATTCCCTAAGCACCCTTTCGTTGACATCGTGGAGCGGTTAATGTACCGACGCCGTGCCTGTAAACAATTTACATAACTTACATTCTCAAACGACGCTCTTCAACTTGTGCAATGCGCTATGATATATCACGGCCCTTTCATTGCTTGAGTTGTTTCACGAACGAACAACCTAAAAGTACACGTCAGTCATTCACGTTCAGTGTGTGTGTGTGTGTGTGGGTGGGTGCGTGCGTGCGTGCGTGCGTGCGTGCGTGCGTGCGTGCGTGCGTGCGTGCGTGCGTGGGTTTGTGCGTGCGTGCGTGCGTACGTTTTATGGATCTAAAGTTGTCCGAAATAAATGCATTTTATTTATTTATTTTATAGTACGGTACAGTACAGTACGGCTTTATTCAAATTAATAGTAAGATTAGATGCGAAACGAAATACGACATCAATACGTTAACTTCCTTCCTATATGTAGAATTCTTTCCTTGTAAATTATAATAGCTGCACCTATTTATCTATGAAAAGTATAAACAATCTTTTATTTCACTGAATACGTCATTTTGTTTTCTTTAGGGTATACGAAATAGAACAATGGCGGTCAACCCTTCAAGAACTCTTAGATCGTCTAGACAGAGAAATGTCTGCGCTAAAGGAAGAAAAAGCATCTACAGAAAGAGAGTTAGAACAGCTAAACTTGCCTCTTTTGGTGTGTTCTGAATGCCTTTCCAACAGAGATGGAAGGCGAAGCACGGAACTAACTTATGATCTTGCTGATACCGAATTGAAAAAGGTACTATTTATTTATTTAAACTTTATTGCACAAAATACACAAATTGTATAAATGGCGGGCTTAATGCCAAATAGTATTCTCTACCAGCCAACCATTGGGCTAAATAGATATGATATTAATCTATATTTAACTATGTATAAACAGATTTTAAATACTCTTTAGAATCCGGGAAATAATAATAGTATAAATATCCGTATGTTTAGATATGAGTTATTATTGCAGACAGTATTACTAAGACCCGGGAAAAATCTTCTATAAACTAGTTAACCAAAATAGAATGATAGTTTTATGACATTATTTCAAGTTAAACTGCATTTTGGCAACATGACTTTTCCGAAGTAAAAAATCCTGCTGAATCCTATTCTGAATGTTGCCAAGTCGAATTTTGACTCCTTTGCTCAAAATTCAAGATGGCGGCCAAAGTGGCTAACCTAAAAAACTCAATATTATAACTCGAATCTGGTCGAGTGGGGTATCCTGGAATGGGTTTGGGGATCGAAACTCAATTTTGATAACCAGAAGTCGGTCCAAATGCTTTTAAGGAGGTGCTCCCAAACAGCTAAAGGGGGCGTGAAAAAAACTTTAGACCTATCTCATCGAGTGGATTATCGTTGTTTAGAGCGCGTTGAGTAGTAAAATACTGTAAGTAATTTTTTTTCTAGAAAATATTTAAAAACAAAGGAATGAGAAGCCACCAAATTCAGCTTATTTACAAACTTTTGTTCCTATGACTTTTTTAACTTCCCATAAACATATGAACTTGAAATTTGGTGATTATGTTTATTATTACGTATAATTTATCAGCAAATACTGTTATATGGATAAATCAGATTAATTTTTGAATATTCCTTATTTTTCCTATTGACACCAACTTAATTGTACGGTTGGTTCGGAACCCTAAAGGTTTGCGTCCACTTCCGGTACCCGGATCGACCTCTAGTTATCAAAATTGAGTTTAGTGACACCAGAAACGCAACCCAGCATACCGTGCTCGACCAGATTCGTTTTCATTCATTTTAGTTGATATCCGCAATCTTGAATTTTGTGCATTGGAGCTAAAATTCGGCTTGGAAAAATTCGGAATCGGATTCAGCAGGCTTTTTTATTTCGGAAAAGTCATATTGCCAAATTGGCTCACAAAATGCTGTTGACTTCGAAAAGGAGAGCGGTTTTTAGAAATAATTATCGGTCTAAAAATGTGTCGTGACATCACACTATTGTGGTTTTTTGCGTCTGAAATTACACGGGGGGTTTTGCGTTATCACAAAACTTCAAAGTTCCTTAATTTTTAATATTTTCAATGCAACTAGTTATTTCATAATACATACATACTTACGCTTTGTCAGCACGATTGTTATTTTTTCTTTTTAAACTCTAATGGCGGCAAACAAGCATACGGCCAGCCAGGCACCATCTAGGAACGTTTGCACGTGTGGAGACACAATATTCACGGACGACCGACAACAAACAGAGTTAGTATTATCCAAGCAGCGACTGACTTCTATGCCCAATTGTACTCTAGCAACGAAGAAAAACAAACCAGCTCTACGTGTCACACAGAGGAAGCAGTACCGAGTTTGTTAAAATGCGAAGTAAACTGCACAATTTCAAGAATGAAAAAGGATAAAAGCCCGGGTGAAGACAGGATAACAAACGACATCCAACCACATGACTCAGATATATAATCAAATAATTCAACAGGAAGAAATCCCAGAGAATTGGAGTAGCTCACTTATAACTCTATTATACAAAAAAGGAGACCTGAAACTAATAGATAATTACCGACCAATCAATTTGCTTCCAGCCCTCTACAAACTATTTTCTACAATAATCTTAAGCAGAATATCCAAGCACTTAGACGAACAACAACCGAGAGAACAAGCAGGGTTCAGAAAAGGCTACTCTACGACAGATCATATATTCACGATCACACAGGTAATTGAAAAGTTTACGGAATATAATAAAGTTATATATCTGGGATTTATAGACTATACAAAGGCATTCGACTCTATCAGCTCACACACGTATTTATGGTCAAGTCTCAAAGAACAAGGGGTGCACACAAAGTACATAAATATAATTTAAAAAAATACATTACTATACATCAGCCAAAATAAAACTGGAAGGGATCGGAGAATCATTTCCAATAAGAAAAGGGGATCCAATGTCACCCAAGCTGTTCACAACTCTACTAGAAACAATTTTCCGACGAGTAGACTGGCAAAATCACGGCAGAAACGTAAACGGAGAGAGTCTTACACACCTCAGGTTCGCGGATGACATTGTGGTCTTGTCTGAAAGTCATGAAAGTCTACAATACATGACACAGACCCTAGATACAGAGAGTAGAAAAGCGGGACTACAAATGAACGTATCGAAAAAAAAATGACTAACGGAGAACCAAAGGAAATAAAATTACACTGAGGAGTTATATTACGAATATGTAGACTTTCAAAAAACCAATAGAGAATGAAATAAATAGAAGAATAGCCATGGGATGGAAAAGATATTGTGCAAAAGGAAGTGTTCAAAAGTAATCTCCCGATATACCTAAAAAAGAAGTTGATGGATAATACGATTCTGGCCACAGTAACTTACGGTTGCCAATGCTGGCCCCTCAACACAAGTATTATCCAAAAACTGAGAACATTTCAAAGAGCAACGGAAAGGTCTGTGCTAGGTATAAAACTAAGGGATCGTATGAGATGTACAGAAATAAGAAACAAAACAAAAGTAGCCGACATCATTCAAACCATTTGTAAATTAAAGTGGAGATGGGCCGGGCACATAGCAAGGGCAAACGATGGTCGATGGAGCGAGCGCATAATGCAGTGGTACCCAAGAGACGGAAGAAGGACAAGAGGGAGGCAGAGGCGACGCTGGAGCGACGACATAGTACAAGTTGCAGGCAAAAACTGGCAATGAAATGCTAAAGACCGTCAACGGTAGCATACTATGGAGGAGACCTACGCCCTGAATTGGGCATCGTAACAAAACTATAATTAATAATAATAATTTAATTTAAAATATAATTTTAATGTTCAACATAATTATACTTAATTAATTAAACTAATATTATAAATACTCACTCATTGTAATATAATAAATAAACAATCTCAATGCATGCTAAATTGTGAACAATTAATAATGAAATGAGAATCAAATAATTAATACAATGAAATATAATAAGTACCTAATATTTATAATTGGAAAATACGTAATTTGTTCATATCATTCAGTATAACGTTTGGAATAAAGAGGCTTTATTATTATTATTATTATTCCCTTTATTTATTTTTCATCTTAGGCTAGGCTTTTACAATATTTTTATAAAAAGTAAAATATAAAAATACACTTACAAAACATAAAAATATTACACAATCCTAACCTAGGGTGCTGCCGGCAGCGAGGCGGGGCCTAAGCTACCGGTGGTTAGGGCGACAGAGAGAGGAACCTCCTGACTATCCGCGCCGTGTCCAGGAGTACCGCCTTTTGTGTCTGACCCTTGACCCAGCCATCTAGCGAGAGTCTCTTGCGGTGTTGGTCGAGACTCTTCGCTATTAGACCGTTCGCAGAGACGACTATCGGGACAATGATCGTTGAATCAACATCCCACATGGTGGTCACCTCGTGTGCCAAGTTTAGTTACTTGCTGACTTTGTCCTTCTCGGCCTTCACGAGGTTCTCGTCTTGGGGGATGGTGATGTCAACGAGCACTGCCTGGCGCTTCGATCGATCTGTCAGCACCATATCAGGTTTATTGGCTACAATAGTCCTGTCCGTGATGAGTGATGACAGATCGATCCCAATAGAGCGTGGCATGATCATTTTCGAGAATGATTATTATTATTATTATTATGTACGTATTCACAGCTGCTGCAAACTCCCAACACAGCTTGTCCTTGGGTGACTTTACTCACCACCAACCAGACATCGTATTTGGTGTTCAACTTCGTAGAGCAAGTAGTTGTTATAGGTATTATGGGCGAGGCAATTGCCCCGATAGGCTGCTCCAAATATAAGAGCGTGATGAGAGATATTCGCCTGTGTCCTCTCATACCTCTTATAATTGTTGTTAATATTAATTCCAATTATTGTAATATACAGGAACTGTGTGTAACGGAGAGCAATAAGAAGATGCTGATCGATCGTTGCCAATCAGCTTGGGAGAAGATCAACAAATTAGAAGTTGTTAAGTTTAAGCTACAACTGGACCTGAACGACAAGAACGAGACCCTCCTAATCGATAAGGACATGCTTAATCTAGACAAAGATTGCGCTAATATCACGTATAAAACGGATTCGCTAAAAACTCCCAAGAGGTATCAAAATTATATTTTATTATACCTTTGCGACCGATCGACTCAATTGAACTATTTTGAGTTTCATTCCGTAATTCGATAGGTATGAATTTCAAAATATATGAATATTTATAGCTTAACCTCTAGATATGGTAGTGCCATACTACAATACAAAGCTATTAAGATACAATACAAAGCACTTATTTTTTCATTCGATTAAAGGTTATGATCTCGCTTCCTATTTTAAGAATGGACGGGCACCTGTGGTACGTTGGAAAGGAAAAAGAAACATTCCTGCAGTTTATTCTGGACATTATTTTATAATAATACTTTTTTTTATTTTTTTTATTTTTATTCGATTCTGAGTTTGTACTCCGAACTTCGAAATCCGAATTTCGTATCGTGCCGTCCCTTTCACTTTCGTGTTATTCACTATATGAGTGAGAGAGATGGCACGATACGAAGTTCGGAGTTGTTCCCCTAATTTTTCGGGGTTTGTATATGAATTACGATGAAACTTTCTGGGAGACCAATCTGGGTTGCTAAATGTGCAATTGTTAGTAAAATCGGCACATGATTTGTGAAGCGAATTGAGTTCCAAATCTTCAGCGTGTAGAAATAGCCGGTAAGCAAACTGCACTAAATTTATCTTAGCATATTTGCTATTATTTTTTCCATTTACTTCAGAATGATAACCTACGAACAATGGCTGGATAGATGCGAAGCCACAAAACAAATGGCTATAGATGAACTGCAGGAAACCCTAAGCCTTCGAGAGTCGCTATTTGTAGCAAGAGGCCGTGCTAGGAATCTTCTGAGGGCCCAGACTGATGCCACTAACTACATGATGCGTAGACGTATCTACGACACGCAGAGGGCTAGGAATGAATTGGAATGGCAGAAACTGAAGGTAAGAATTACAATAAAAAATATAACTTTCTATTAATATCATACACTCTCTATTTGATAATTTCCGATTAGGGGCCATCCATAAATTACGTCACACGTTAAGGGGGCGGGAGGGGTCTACGAAGTGTGACATTGTGTGACAAGGGGAGGGAGGGGTCCCACCTTTTGTGACGTCACATTTCAAAATCCAAAACATCTAATGAGTTAAAATGCCAAATATGGACTATTAACGAAAAACTTACAAGTGCATATACAAATAGAGTTGGAAAAACTCTATTTGTATACGCATAAGGTTTAAATTGTGTGTTGGCGATTATTTATTGTTATGTTATTTTTTTCAAATGTTTGAGTTGATGTTGGTTAGTAGTTAATTCCGGCATATGTGACGTCACACTATGGGGGGGGGTCTCACAAATGTGACCAACTGTGGCAAGGACGGGGGAGGGGTCAAAAAATCACAAAATTAGTGTGACATACTTTATGGATGACCCCTTAATTCAAAAGGGAGGGTTTTTAGCAACTTGTCCTTGACTGGACAGTCAGTCTAATATTATACAATGCACTGATGTAATTCAAAACTGATAAAGATTTTTAATTATTGTGTAAAACAATAATTTGTTCCTACCAACGTTACCCACTAAGCAATATATCGAAATGATCGGAATTGAAAAAATACACGGTGTATATTTAATTATGTATGACTAAGAAATAGTAGGAAATGTTAATACAGATTATAGTTTGTTTTCAATTCGCTAAAAAATAATAAGCAATCCTATTCCATATCGAAATTGTAACATGAAAAGATGAGAAACTTAAGTAAATGCTTTGATATCCTGATATAACCAATATCGCTCTCTTTTACAATGTTATTTACTATTCTCATACTATGTTTTAATAATGTTTAAAAGCAGTTATTTTTATGTTACCGTCTATTAGTAATATCGTAATAAATAAATGTAGCTCAGGATTTATCACAATCATGATCGTAATATCATTTGGGAAACAAAACACTTCTGGAATCAACTCATCTATCACTCACTTTTATCATATATTTTTCAGATGGAAGAAAACATGGACAAACTAGCCGCTGAATTAAAAGTGATGGGGGAGCAGTTTATTGACAAAGTGAATGCTTTGAAAGTGGCAGAGACCCGACTGGAGACCCGAGGGTACAGGCCAGGTTCCGAACTTGCCGCGGACGAAGCGGACATCGGCCTCAAGGAGGAGGTGCGCAATCTTAGGGAAACCATCAGGCAGTTGCAAGAGAAACTCGATTGTGGGAAGTAAGTCTGTTAGCCACTATTTCTTACTAGCTTTTTAGACGTCTGCATAAATTTCATTCTGAACCTAAGTAATTTTCATTTTTGACTCGTTATATGACCACGACTGTAAGTTATTATAAATTCGTTAAATAAATGGAAAACCGCGAATGCTGTCACTATTTAGTACATATATAGCATCTAGTAAGTATACATTTAAGCGCAAGCTCCAAAAATCCTATTCCTAAACCAACCAGCACTTTTCCCAACTGTGTCGCCTTTTTCATGTGTTTTTAATTAATTTTAATTGTTTTAAAACTGTTACTTGTTTTTTTTTTCATTTCGGTCTGCATCCCCCCACTGTTGAGTAAATTCCTCTTCATGTTCACACCAGTTTGCCCTGTTTTTGAGGTAGTCTCATCCATATATATATTACCTATGATTTTATTCATTATATGTATACGTTTCTTATATAGTATGTTGTGTTGCGTTCCGTGGATCACGTACGGTGCTGTCTGAAAACCAGCGCTGCAGGTGTGCGACACCTCGGCACAATGCTGAGACAGCAACCGATTCACTGCCGCGAAGCGCACTTTATAATTATATGTTCAATGTACTGAGTCTATTCTGTTTGTAACGGTATGTGTTTTCGTGCAGGGAATAAATGCTTTCTTTCTTTATATAGATTGACTGAAACAGACTATCTGAATAACATTGAACTCATCATTCATCCAACTGCTGAGAAATTGAATAGATTTGCATCATTTTAACATAATTGAACATTTGAAGCTTAGTTTTCGATCAAAATCATTAAACTGCATACACATACACATGCAGCAAGAATGTGCAATTTCGTAGTTATCGGCTGTGGTCGAATATACATTAGTAATGATTTGCAAATGCATTGCCCAGACGCACTGGAACTAGATTAGAGCCGTGTGTACTATAACTAGATTCGAACTCAAAATAACGACCTGCGGAAAGCGTGTTACATCGTTGAAGGGATATAAACCAGTGAAATTCAAAAGTCACGAGGGAACGTCCGAGGTCATATAATTTATTCACCACACAGGGAACACAATTCATGCATCCATTAGATAAGGTTTTTTATATGCGGTTTTATGTCTGCAATGTTATTCTGAGATTGAATAAGTTTCTTATCCTAAAATTAGACTTTCATTTTGTAATTAAGAATTGGTCAATTATCTAGGTATAGTTAAGATTTCATGAATACTTAGATAGTACACTCACGTACCTACGGACTTTAATTTTTGAACCATATAGTGTCAAACTGATTTTGTTATTGTAATAGCTCTAAATGGCCCACCAATTAAGAATATGCATGATTTTGAGCGCTCGGATTTTATCGTCTTTCGTGTTGTTCTATATACACATTTGTTACTCTCTAAAAACTGGATCGAATGGCATCATGAAAAAAAAAATGATGCATATTCTCTATTTAAGTCCGTGACCGTACATTATACATAGGACATTCTTAATTTTTTAAGTAATATATAAACAATTGTAAATACCTTAATACTTCCTATCGTAATTTCAGAGCAACGTACAACGCTCTCGAAGCGACTTCTATCAAAATAACCATGGACTTGGCCGACAAGAACCAATCCCTGGAGACTGACACCCGCGCTCTGGAGATGAGGGCGGCCCTGGAGCCCAAGAAACCAACTGGCACCGACAAGAACCTAGTTCTCGCCAGCATGGCCGACGAAGTACCCAAAACCGAGACTTAAACTGTTCCAGCAATCTTCACCTAAAAGTAATATTTTGATTTAAGAAAATTTTCCATTCTCGCGATAATTTGGCAGTCATTTCACTCATTTCACATTGATTCCCGCCCTAGAGCAATTTTCCCGATCACCGCCTGGAATATGCTTCGGGGTCCTTTCACAAGATACGAAATTGCCCATTTAACTTTGTCATTTGTCATTTTAGGCGCCTTATTATTTCGTGTAAATTGCTAGTGTTGCCTAATTTACAATCTGAAAATAGATTTTTATTAAAAGTATTGCATATTTTTATTTCATATGAATATATGTATTGAATTTCGAAGTATATTTATTATGAAAACCACACAATAATAGAATAATCTAAACTAAAAACTAAATAAACTATAGTTACAAGTAAAAAATAGGGTCAAGCTCGAAGCTCGGCAGTAGGGTGCCCAGAAAACTGGCCGAATTGCTGCGCTGAACGTCAATGCTGATGCGCTGAGCAAGGTACGCACTTCGGGTCAACCGTGGCGTCCACAAGACATATCGCGAGGTAATAAAAATGCAGTGAGCTGTTCCCCACGGCCCTGGAGTTTTCACTCCAAACAGCTCAAACATGCAGCCACCGTCAAGGGCTGCATATTTTGCGCCGCTTGAGGTGCTCAGCCGCGTCGTCGGCAGCCCCAGCCTTAACCGAGGTGTCTGGAAAATGAGAGGGTGCCAGCGTATCCACACATATGGCGTCCCAGACTAGTGGCCGTCCACCTTTCCAGGGTAACAGGGCCATGCCATCTGGTCCTTTGTCGTCGTCTCTAGCTAAGGCAGTCGGCTCTAGGATCGCCGGTGTTCCGGCGCTGGCAAAGGCTATACTTAATTAATTTACTTTTGAGCAAATTAACAGTTATTTTATAGAACGGAATTCATATCAGTCAAAATAATAATCCAATACAGTTTTAACGACAACTTTACCCGATGTCATCCTGGCTAGACTCGCCTCACCATACATCCTTATTATATCTTGACTTCGAGATTCGTTTCAACTGTTCATAATCGGATTTAAGGCGTATACGTACATTAGTAGGAATTGTAAATATCAGTGATATCAGCCATGTGGTCGGAAGTATTCGGTTTCGCTCTGCGATCTCCGCCACAATGAGCTACCGCTGCTCGTTTTGTAGCAGTTTTATCTGTATAAAGAGCCATTTTTACAATGTCATAGTCACATCGTATATCGCTCTTGGAGCGGTGTTCTTGTTTTCAAATCTAATTTGGTGACACTAGTTTCATATTATTGATTAATTAATAAATTATGATATTAATAAATTTAATAATTAATGGTTCTTCATTGTCGAAACCTGATGTTTCAGACTCGAGTAATAAATAAGTCGCTAAATATTCAAGATTTCCAAACTAAACGATTTGATTCGTTTGATATAAATTGCTATTTTTAGAAGAATTAGAAATTGATATTTATTACAAGCTAAAATCACAAGCGATTGTGAAATGAATCCCCCAATTTAAAAAAAACGTATGTTTACGTTTGCGGGAAACGCAACAGCAACTTTCAATGGCCTGCGAATAAATAGTAGATTGTATGACAAGGATCTAAAATGAACCACTAATATAGAGAATAGTTCGAGGGGCAATATGGCTTTTAGACCAGAGTTATATACTCTATTTTTCACTTCGATTGCGAGAAAATAAATAAACAAAGATTAACCATCCAAAATTCAAATAACAATAAATTCCACGATGAACTTATATATAATTTGGCAGCATGTTTTTTCTCTACACTGCTTTGACACGCAAAACATAAGACACCGCGGTTCGCGCGCAATATTTACGCGCAAAAAAAGCTAACTCACCTTCTATTGAGCGCTTCAAAGCGTTGCTCGAACGAATTAATCACTTTTTTCCTCGCGTCTTGCGAATCACTTATTTGTGTTATACTAATATGTACTGTATATAGCATAGTAAATGCATGTACACTAAACCTATTCTTATCATTAGTAATGTAAGTGAATCCACTCAAATCTAACTTAATCACGAATCAGCAACATCCAGTAGTACATTGACAAACTTATACATTCAAGTGCAATATAAAACTAGTTTTTCTGTCCATAGACAGTAGTGCCTTGGCAACTGTAAAAAAACTGGGCACTATACGCCCTGCTGTGGTGCTTTTAGCTTCGTCACGCTTAGTTGGTAATATGGGGCAAAAAGAAGTATAAAATCCGAGTCGCTCGACGCATCTTCACAGTCAGCTTTCTTCTTCGACACTGCGCTACTCCTGAAGTTCCGATAAGTAAGTATAGTTAAGCTTACAATATTTGCAGAAAAGCTTTATTTAAGGCAAGCTTTCATCGTCGACTATGCTTTATTTGCAGATTCGTCAAATTTTTGTTCGAGGCGGTTCTATCATACCTGAATTTGACGCCATCAATGAAGTTGTGTGTTAATATAAATAATAAGTTGTGTATTTATATAAACTATTCTTATTCCACCATCATTACTTCATTAGATCGACTTTCATAGATCACAACCATTTTGCTAACTATGGCAATACGAGTGTTTATCTATTCATAAACACTCCATCTCGGTCGGTTTCTCAAAGCTGAGGGCGCGACCACGAAAGGAGCAAGCAGTTCTTCGCCATCACCGCTCTCCAAACCAATAAAAACTTACGTAACACTCACGGACTTTTGTTGAGCCATGGAGCTCGCTTTATACTGGAGGCGCCATAGTTAAGCTATGATTGTTCCACCTCCTAGCCCTGGTCACCCAACCATAGTAACCAATCAACGTGCAGAAGAAATTCCTTAATAGAAGTATATATTATTATAAAAATATCCGTTATGTCTATTGTCCACCACAGGGGCACCTTGTTACTATTACAAAATCTGCTTTCTAAAAGTTCTAAAGAATTACCTACCCAAAATTTGGCAGAATTATAGAGTTATGGGGCAATAATAAAAATTTAATTGTTTCAGAATGTTTTATATTAAGGTCCCATTTACACACGTACAAGAATCGAATGAAGTATTTTGGTGTTTTTTCACCTTGATTGAACTTATTGTGTACGATGTATATGACTACGATGTATACGATGATAATGGTAGACATTAAGTTCAATCCAGGTAGATACCTCGGGAACCCGCAATATAATGAAACTTCCGTGCGAATTCATGCACATGTCTAAATGGGGCTTAGCTGATTCAAGAATATATTCTAAACCTTAAAGGAATTCTATGACATAACTAATTACATGACATGATAATATCAATAACCTTAACTTACAATCTATTTACTTATTTTCTGAACCATCAGTCTACTTATGACAAACGTTACTTGATAAAATAAAGTAATAAAATAATTATTGATTTACAAGCGGTAATAATACGTAAATAGCAATAGCTTAAATATTATTAAAACTAACTTAAATCTAAAACAGGCCCTTGGGGCATTTTTAAGTGAGTATCTTTATTTTTGATACACAGGTTACGTAATAGGATGACAGTAATAATGAATTACACAGTCCTCTGTGATCTACCTACATTAGTAGACTATGTTTACAGTGCTGACGCTGTATGTATCAAACCAATAGTTATTTGTTATTCAAGGGTGCAAAGTTGTATTTTAACCGAGAGTGTGGAATTGAAACACGAGCTAGCGAATGGATTCTAGGGTTAAACTACGAGCTAGCGAATGGATTCTATGATTGAACCGCGTACGAAACGAGTGATTCTAAAATAGAATCCTGAGCGAAGCGAGTGGTTCAAAAATAGAATCCTGAGTGTAGCGAGACGACACGAGACGTAAAATAACTTTGCAGCCGTGTATAACACAAAACGTTTGACCTTTTGTACAGTTACATCCTAAATATAGTTGGATGCCCGGGGTCCACTACCTAATCCCGAGATTTTGCGCAGGTACTAGTTTTTTTAACACAACGGCACAATATAAAATTATTGGTACTGGACTGTCTGGACTTATGTTATCATGTTTAAAAAATGTACAAACAGAACGTTCGGATTTCAAATATTCTTTGCACTCTGTTTACTCTGTTTTTAAAGAATAAAAAAGGGCTTTCCGAGCTAGTGAGGTGAAAAGTACAATATTGTATTATTTCAAATTTCGAAAATTACAGTTATTTTAGAATTATGAATTACAATTTCGAATTACTTTTCATCATTTAAAATGTTTTGTCATTAATTTTCATCATTCATCGAATTACTTTTCATCATTTAAAATGTTTTGTTTTGTCATTGTCATATATTATTTAAAAATCTTGAGGGCTGTCATATATTATTTCTTTTATTTAAAAATAAAAGAAATAATATATGACAGCCCTCAAGATGTATGGAATATTTTAAATAATCATTTTATTGAATTAAGTAATGCTAATAAAGTGTCTATAAATAACAAGGAAAAAAATAATCTTGAAATTAGTCAATATACAATGTTTTTAATGCCAACCGATAGTAGAGAGGTTCACAAACTTATTACATCTCTGAACAACAGCAAAACGTGAGGTAATTACAGGCCAATCACTATTGTCCCAATCCTATCAAAGATAATTGAAAAAGCTTTTTATACTCGGTTAAATAATTTTTTAACGAGACATAATGTTTTACATCCTGATCAATATGGTTTTCGAAAAGGTCTTAATACAGAGCTGGCATGCTTTGAGTTTATCAAATATGTAACTGAAACTATTAATAATAAATCTCCCGTTACGTCAATATTCCTTGATATGACCAAGGCTTTTGACCTCGTTGACCACTCAAAGCTATTTGCAAAATTAGATGCCTATGGAATCAGAGGTCAGGCGAATGATTGGCTTAATTCTTATTTATCAAATAGAATGCAATGTACGGAAATCTCAAAGTTTGTAGAAATTAAAAATCAAATTCATAAAGTAATATATAGATCACCTCTCCGTACTGTGGTCTCTGGTGTACCTCAGGGTAGTAATCTAGGTCCATTGTTATTTTTAATTTTTATTAACGACCTTCTTAAAGTTACAAATCCCAAAACTATTCTCTTTGCAGACGATACAACTATAATAGTAAGAGGAATAGATCAGTGTACATATGAATCCGATATTAATGAAGCATTAACAAACATGAACCACTGGATAAACAATAATAACCTTCTAATTAATCTAAGTAAAACACAATATATACAATTTCATTCTTATGGAGCAGTGCCTCATCAACTAAATATTCATATTAATAACATAATAATAATAATAACATTACAGGAATAATAAATAATATTTACATTTTTATTAATAATATTTACATTACAGGAAACTAAACAAATTAAATTCTTAGGATTAAAGATTGACTCTCATCTGAATTGGAAGGAACACATTAGTTCACTATGTTCCAGATTAGATCGGTTCGTATTTGCCTTGAAAAAGTTAAGGCAGTGTGTTTCTTATGATGCTGCACTCATGGCTTACCACGGACATGTATCTTCCATTCTTAATTATGGCCTCATACTATGGGGTAACTCAGTGGAAGTCGAAAGGGTTTTTAAGTTACAAAAGAAATGTGTTCGCGCAATAGTAAACGCTAGGATAGGAAACAGTTGTAAACCCATTTTCAAGAAACTCAATATATTACCATTAGCGTGTATGTACATATTAAAAATCTGCACCTTTTCTAAGACTTTCCCTAAATATTTTATTAAACGTTCAAATATGTGTTCAATTGAACCAAGAAAACAATATAAAGATTTTTTGTATCAGCCACGCTGCATGACTGACATTTATAAAAGAAATGCCTACAACATGGCTATCATGATCTACAATAAGTTGCCCATACAATTAAAAGCTCTAGAAGGTAAAAGATTTAAACATGCTCTAAGAACTTGGCTACTTGATCGGTGCTTTTACAATATCAGTGAGTTTATGAAATAATATTTTTAGTTTTTAATATAATTTAAGTTATAGAGTAATAACTGAATATAAAGAAAAAAAAATGCCTAATTTCATGTCATATTTAAGTCTATTGTAAATTGTTTGGTTACTGTCTAACCTAAACAAATTATTTTTGCATGCTGTTAATAACAGCTGGGAAAGGTGAAACAATTATGTATACACTAACAAATGTAAACTTACCCTTTTTCTGCAAATAAACAATTATTTTTATTATTATCCTCTTTATTTGCTTTAGCACTTAGATTAGATTTTATAATAATTATATACAAAGTAAAATATAAAACAATATTACACAAAACATAAAATCATTATAAAAACCTAACCTAGTGTGCCGCCGGCAGCGAGGCGGGGCCTAAGCTACCGGTGGTTAGGGCGACAGAGAGAGGAACCTCCTGACTATCCGCGCCGTGTCCAGGAGTACCGCCTTCTGTATCTGACCCTTGACCCAGCCATCTAGCGAGAGTCTCTTGAGGTGTTGGTCGAGACTCTTCGCTATTAGACCGTTCGCAGAGACCACTATCGGGACAATGATCGTTGAATCAACATCCCACATGGCGGTCACCTCGTGTGCCAAGTCTAGGTACTTGCTGACTTTGTTATTATTATTTGTATGTCTTTCCCGTTCACGGGACAATGGTATCCCGGACCTTTGGGAGGCGTGCGCGGAGCCGAAGTACCGAGGCACCGAAGTACCAAACGAGTACCACATAGCCAACACGTAGAGGCCCTTTCGACACTTTAATGAAACGCAAGGGATACACCGAGCGGATACTGTCCCTGCCCGTGTCATGGGACGCACACAGAGACAGCACCCGCCAGGGTGTACAGGGACTATTTCTGGTTGATGGAGCCTAAATGAACTGGGTTATTGGGTGAAAATGATGAATTAATGGCTGGGCTATTGCGTGAGACATCGGACGCCTGCCTAATAAAACTGTCTCAGATATTTATATCCGGCAGACGGTGACTCGCTCTCTGCTAGATGGGCCCCCATAAAATAGCGACATTATAAAATGGCCTAAGGGCAACACCGGTCAGAGAGCTGGGGGTGGAGAGGTGGCACTGGACTTTAAACATATAGCCAACTCGCCACTTAGGTGACCACATCCATCCTCGAGCATCAGCTCTTGCGACTCCACTCTGGACGGCCGGTTAAGGCAAGCCAGAGGCGAGGGGGCCTGTCCCACCAACCACAGGCCACCCCCAGGAGCACTCAGGTACGTAGGGCCGCTACTCCCTAACAGCTCGCCACAAGCCGCCTTACGTTGACTGATTGCACTGGAAAACCAGTGGGCGATGGGGTCGTCACATCCCTACGCCTTTATTATTATTATTATTATAAGGATAAATTCATCAATACTGTAGCAAGTACAAGTTTCAATATTAATTTATTTTTAAATCTGAATAAATCTAGTTCTTTAATATTCTCTGGTAGGAAAATGTTGTTTTACCGCTCATAGTTTGTATTGCATGCTTATATCAAATACTTCTCAAGTAGACGAAGACTGCAACCTCATAGATGTACAAGCTTGTTAGAGTTAATACCTTTATATTTCTAAAATGTGGTTTGCAACTCTCAGTTTGTTTAAGGCCGCACACATGACAGCTCGAATGCTTTTTTTTGCGATCGGAATACTTGTAGCTTGTTGACAGTTACCCCAAACAATTATTCCATACCTTAGAATCGATTCTATATAACCATGATATGCACATAAGGTAGTTTTACGATCTACTGTTTTTGATATTTTATAAAGCACAAATATAATGCGTTTGCATAATGATTCAGTATGTGCTTTCCAGTTGGTATGGTTGTTTATGTTTATTCCTAATAATCCGGTTACGGTTATATTTTCAACAGTGTTGCATTTAGTATTAAGTGTAGTGGAACTAGCATTTGACTGATGAAATTGCGTTATTTTTGTTTATTTTTTTCGATGTCATTTTTTAACCTGTTTGCATTTAGCCACTGTTCCACAGACGCGAGTGTGTTATTTATTTTTCATCCTCATAGGTATTCATATCTCTTATTTCTATTAAAACTGTGCTGTCGTCTGCAAATAGAACCATAGTATATTCAATATATTCAGGCATGTCATTGAAATATAGTAGAAACAACAGTGGTCCCAATATGTTTCCCTGTGGAACTCCTGATAATATAGGTTTAAAAGAAGAATAATAAGCCAATTCTTGTTTTGTTTTATTAAAATGTTTGTAATGCATTGTAGGAACCGAGGATGCTGGCGGCATTTCCTCGCTGTATCACAATTACAACGTTGTGCAAGGAAGTCGCCAGCTATAAAATAAATAACATTCAACTAGTTTCAAATAGAAATTATATAAGTAAACTCATTAATCAATCATATTTCGCCGTTAATTCCGGCATAATTTCGAATTTATCATTTTAATTTAGGAAGTGTTCTTACCGTGTATTGAGTTCGATATGAACGATCGCACGATAAGTAGATCCGCTTCCTAAATGACGCAAGTTTATTTCTATCTATTTGGTACTCTATACAACGCTGTTGTTACTTCATCATGGATAGCTCGGAAGCATCAAGAGAGCAATGAACGTGAAACCGTCTGTTGCGCTCATTGTATTACCGCGTAGCTACAGGTTATTTACATTTGACTTTTTGTCTGTCAACGCGGAAGTTAAATTACTTCTGTTCGGAATGAAGGGTTATTCTGATAATAACAGTACGACTACACGAGTTGAAATTAATTTCTCACCTTGACACTTGAGCAGCTTTATAATATCAATGAAGCTTTTCTCAAAATTGCGTTCACCAATATTGAAATACGTACCTTAATTTTCGCCTCGTTAATTTTCGTAGATTATTCTTGGTTGGATTCACAGTGGTGATTATTGGATGGAATAAATGTTATGGAATAGCCCCCGAAGTCTCATCCGAACAAGTGATCAGGCGCCCGAGGCATTGAAGGCCGGTTGGCTTAAGCGCGACAGTATTGAGTGGACAAGTCAAACAATTGTACTACTAAATAATTAATTACTAATTAACTAGCATCAACATAGGTACTGTAACGTCATAGCATTATTTTTGTTCATGTAAAAAGTCTGTAATATTTATCAGTCACTCAACATTATAATTCCTTAGTGGTCTCAGCTTGTTCCATAATAATTTATAAAACTGACTCCAATTTTGTACTTCGCTATGCCACACACATGCACATGTTTACATTTTCCACTTCACCACATGAACCGCTTTTCGGTAGCAAATACGGTGTCCTATTTATTTATTTATCTTATGGCAATTATTTCGAACCGTAAGATCTTGGAGAATACGGTTGCCAGTTTCGTTGCACTGTTTAGCACCAGCCAGGGGTCACGTGTAGAATAACGGTGGGTACTCGCTACGGACGTGGTGCAACTTCGAACCCCAAGTTAATACAGAAAATATCGAAATCGCTGTAGATGAGGTGTGGGCCGATAATATTTGAGGAGTTCCAGATTCCTCAAGGATCATCACATACATATCATCGGTACCTTACCTAAGATCCGCTTAAAAATGTACATTTTGATGAGAATTATGTTGCTTGTTATTAATGTATGTGTGCTGTTATGTATGCTATGTATACGATAATAACATAAGTTTTACTAATTACGGAGTAACATAAGACCTAAGAATTACATTAGCATCGCAATCACATATTATTATAAAATCGCGGGTAATATTTGTGTCTGGCTCAGCGATTCTTAATTTAAAAAGTTCCCGAGAATTAAAAAAAATACAATCAATACAATCAATCTGATATCATACTTAAATATACCACCTAAAACCTGTTTGAATCAAATTAAATATCTGCTAAGCGTTTACGTTCGATACGCGGTAGTTTTATTCAATGCGTCATCAGTCTATATGAGATTCTTCTAGGTTTAATTAAGTATAATCAAGTGGCTTACTTCAGATAACTTATTCCAACATTATATTCCACAATTTAAAAATCTTTTCAGCACTACGCTGATGTTGTCGACGGCCAGTATATATAACTTCTGTTTACTTAATAGTTGTTGTGATTCTAGAGATCAAATTATATTACGAGCTTATGGGTTTCCGAATGGGAGACAGAAATAATACTCTCGAGAATTCTTAAAAACTAGTTAAAAACTTGAGGAGTCATTTCAACTTAACTGTCAGCTCATATTGCAATTACCAGGTACTTTTTGTCGAGATCTGTCAATCATATTTTTTACCAGGTATTCACGGGTCTCCGTATCAGTCATTAAGAATTCCGCGTTCTTTATTCTTAACGTAGGCTAGGGAAAAGAAAGGATTTTCCGAATCATCCCCTAAGGGGGTAAACAAGTATTCGTCGTTTGTACAGGGGGCAAATCTTTTTTGAAGTGAGAGATTTGAAACTTCGTAAATAGACTCTCTTTTTAAATACAACAAAACGTATTTCGGCGTTTTTCGAAAATGTCCCTACAAGGATGAAAAAGGGGTTCCAAGATTGTACAGGGAGCAAACCTTTTTTAAAGTGTGTTCGAGTTTTCTACCCGAAAAGGTGTAAAAAGTTTGTTGAAGGAAGGAGCAAATCCTTTTGAAACGCTGAGGTACCTTCTAGAACACTTCATTTTGTCCAGTGTCGGGAACTCCTCGTGTCTCTTCTTCTAATAGTCTAGCAGGCGTTAAAAGTTTTTTTTATATACAACGCCAGTGACAAACAAGCTTACGGTCCACCTGATGGTAAGCGGCCACCGCAGCCTATAGACGCCCGCAACTCCAAGGGAGTTACGTACGCGTTGCCGACCCTTTATAAAATTTGAGAATGCACTGTGTTGACAACAGAAGGGACAAATTTAGGTCCCTCGCTCTCAACACAGTGACAGTTTTGCCTTCTTATGGAAAAAACACATCCCCATTTTCTAACTCTAAATCCGTTGGTCGCTGCATATCTTCTGAGTAATTTTTCACAAAGATTAACAGAATCAAACAACTGGCAGAAAAAGTTGACCTCTCGAGTTCAACTCTCTTGAGTTGAGTTATTTATATCTTTGTTACCTTATAAAATCTATGCGGACGAAGTCGCGGGCGGCCGCTAGTTATTTCATATGTCATCGATCGAGTGTATTTAGGGAAATATGTAAAGTTTCCATCTAATTAATACTTCTGAATGTTCAAAATTATCAGAGCATGCACTTTAACGCCTTGACAAAAGATACGTGTTCAGATGTTTGTGAGCACGTTGTTGCTCTCATATGGCGACTGTACGGATTTGTATTAAAAGTATTAATAATATTTACGAGAAGGAAGTAATAGTACGATTAATAATACGTTATATTTGATTCAATTACTTTATTAAAAGTGCTTTTATTTAGGTAGCTCCGTTTCGATCAGGCCTCTAAGCTACATGACTCTTTTGGCATATCATCACACTTTGGCCTGTGTATCCACACAAAGCGAACAAGTACAGAAGGCTCTGCTTCCTACTTAGAAATATTCGACTTTCGCATGTACAGTTCACTTGCAAATCCTTTTCCTGAAATATAGTGATGTTGCTGCCATAGGTCACTCAAGTGTTACGTAATAAGATGCAACAATCTCGATGTTTATCTCTCTAGTCTGACCTGATGCGGGTGTATCGCGTAAATAGGCACCTACAACGCATTGTATGTATATATGTAAAATTCCTTATTGTATATGAGTAAAACACAAAATTACAAAAACAGTTAACATAATTATATGACTGTGAAAGGCGAGCTTATCCCTATAAGCCATATACATAGCTCTATCTGCTTTTGATTGAGGCAGCTTGTTTAGGTGAGGGAAAACATACGTGTTTTTAGTTTTGGATAATCGAGCTGTGCTTGACATCCTTTGTGAGTTTCCAGAGAACATGAGTTTTCCCAAAGATGAGACCCAGCTTGGTCGATCTTTCATCCCCGTCTAAATCGTTGGAGCCGTTTTAGTCTCTTTCAACTCAATTACAAATAAACAAAACAGATATGAATAGTACAAGACAGAATTTTTTAAATGTTCTTGTTCAGTAACAAGCATCCTACAGAAGGAAGTTTTCAAGTTTCAGTACCTTTGGAAATTATTGTTTCTTGGTCCTTACGAAGCCGTCGTCTCCCGGTGAAAAAAATAAACAATAGCATTCCTTCGTTATGATCCCTGGGATCCCAGGGACCGGTAGACGACCGGGACCCGGAGACGGTCCGGGGGCTGGGGGCCCGGAGATACTTTAATAATAATATTTTCTTATTGTAAGTAGCAACAACGTAGTTCAAATTTACAGTTGCCATTCATTAGTCATAGTTAAAAAGCAGAATTACTTGACGGTCGTAATGTGTAGACCCTTCTGTGTTTCAGTTTTTCTGGCAGAGAGAAATAATTGTTATTTGAGGACCGCACATACTTTACACAAATATTTGTACTAAACTCTAAACGGAATAAAAAGGTCTAAAACATGAACATGGTTATTTTACGACTGGATTTTACATGCGCCATGTTTTTTTTTATTTTTTTACTGAGCGGAAAGAAATACCCCCACTAAGCGGAGGTGTGGGTATAAAACATTTTCACATCTTGTATCACTATGAGTCAAGCCTTCGGAGCAGTCTCGTGGATTCGTGATCACTATCAGTTTCGGATATTGTGCCGGTTGTCTTTGTGAATGAGATCTTTGACATTGAACTCCATGTGCATTGAAGTAAGTGTTAGTTTACCTATTATTAATACGCTCTATTAAGTACCCCGACGAAAAAAATAAACAATAGCATTCTTTTGTAATGAGCCCTAGGATCCCAGGGACTGGTAGATGATGGGTTTTAAGCAGTTTTTAATTCGGTGTAACTTTATAAAGTACGTATTATTTCTATAAATAGGTGTATAAAAATGTCTGTGGTTTGTAGCTAAATAGTAGCTTAGCGCAAAAACGTTAATGGTTAGTTTGTATTGACAGGTGAATACTTACCCTAAAAATTGACATTAGGACAAATCCACTGTCATTTTGCCTTACATAAATGACATTTACATAGAGAAGGGGCCTTTGCCTGGAGGTTTACTGGTAGAGAATGCCTCATGGCATTAAGCCCGCCTTTTGTACATTGATTTATATGTTCAAATGTAAAAAATCCTTTGACGGGATCCAGTTGAAATCGACAAAACTATGCCAATATAAGAATACATATGCAGAACGGTATGAATATTTTTCTAAAGCAACTGTGTACTTGCACTCGCAATGTGGATAATTTTATTTTAATGGAAGTGGGTTGCCAGGATTAAGTTTAGTGGTTATTTAAATATTGAAAGTAAAATCCGTATATTTTCCTAGATTGTTAAGAAGGTCGTGCGAAATGAAATATTCATAGAGCTGTGACAGAATGTTAACCCTCCCGAAATTGCTTGTTTTAACATAAAGGTTTCAATTCAATTGAATTACCTTACGGGTCTGTTCTAATGAAAAAAAGCCCTACTTTTAGAATTCATCTTAAATTATTAGTTCTTTTATGAAAATGATTAAGTATTTAGAATCGCTGTCAGTTATATGACATCAAACAACATCATCATCCTCCTAGCGTTAATTGACCGCCGTCTGACCTGATAGCGAACATGATCACAAAAAAATCTGAAAACGAGTTTACTGTCAAACAAGACCGTGCATTTTTAGATATTTTAAGCAGTCTGAAAAATACAAATAATTGGCTGCTAAAATCATATTATAACCCTTCCTTTTGACTTTGTTGAAAAAGATAGAGATAGTGATGGCGACTGGTATCTATTTGTCTAATTAATACCTACTCACCTATAAATACTTAGAGTAGTGTAAATGAACTTGTTCTTAATTTAAAAATAAATGGTATGTTGCTAGAATATTTTACTATAGGTACCTAATATCAGTGTCGTCGATTAAACTCATTGTATACCTTCACGAAAGCCTCGAGGACCTGGAAAACGCTAAACGTCCCTTTTTTACTTCAGAGTCTATCAATGTTAGTATTAGCCGAAGATTTATACGTATAGGAATGTAACCCGGCGTACGGTCTAGGTAAAATATATGTTTACACGTTTCCACCTTAATTCTTACTAAGGCGTAAAATGTACACATATCTTTGAAAATGTGGACAGTAGAACGGTATTTTAACGCTGTCGTGTGTTTCTTTGGGCCTTACGTCGTTGTTCTGGAATTCCCCAGTGTTTTCCTCGTTGGCTTATTAAAGGGCAATCAATATACCTGATATAGCTCAAAAGACCAGAACTAATGAACCCTTTTACTAATTCTCTGTTGTCTGGTCGTCCGTTCGTCTGTCAGCGGGCTATGTATAATTATAATTAAATTAAAAGTTAAAGATTCGGTACGTACAGACATCACCTAAAGCAGCTACGCATATGAAGACGTCAAAAGGCTTTATTGTAAGGGAATAAGAGCTTTTGACCTCTTCATATTTAAAATGACAGTGCCACATACATATCTAAAGTCACAGTCACGAAAGCGCCGGGCGTTGGGTACAAAAGTAGCAGCTCAGTGTTTAAAATAGGTATTTAATGAAGGGCTTATATTTCTGCCCCGTTTTTATATATAGATATTTCATTTGTTCACCTCTTATTATTTACAGCGGCTTTAAAGACATTTCCGGCAACGCATATGTGCGTTAATGTCGATACAATTTTGGCAGGCTGGTAGCAAATGTGCTAATATTACACTTATGAGGTCAATTTTAGGTAGTAATTTCGCATCCATGTGATTCGCATGATCATTCCACACGCGATTACATAACAATCACACTGATATCATATTGTAATGCGAAGTGATGAATCTAACGATCTCCTGTAGTCGGCCAAAGAAAGAGATCTATTTATCACATTTTGATTCAAAAGTGGTAGCTCTGACTGTCTTGGCTGTTCTTGGCTGACTGTACACTGAATTTTATAGGCGTATGCAAATAATTCCCAACTTTTAATTACAGACAACCTGATAATGTCTGGGAAGCTGTCAGCCGCTCTGCTCTTCGCCGCTCTGCTAGTGAGCGTCGGTATCATTAATTGCAGTCCTGCTATTGGTAAGTTGATTAAACAAGTTTACTCTGAAGTTTGATGGGAGATGGGAGTAATAAATGTGTCGCTAAATCTAATTTCTTCTTATGCCAATTAAGGAACACCACAAATATACTTACTCGACTTCGGATCACCGAGGTCACTACCAGAAATAGTCGGCAACATCAAGGGTCTGATACTAGGCTTTCTGGTAGAATTGGATTGGCACGAGTAGCGTCGTCAACCCGTCACGCAAAATAGGCGCATATGACTTCGCGTTGCGGAAAACTAGCGCGCGGAAACCTATATAGGTAGTTACTCGTCATTTTGGGACTATTATACTATTTCACACATATTTAGAATTGCCGTCACCATATTCATTAATTCGTAGGCAAATAGTGTTAATAATCAAGCTATTTGGTAACCGCGAATGGAAGATGTAGGTAATTGTTATATTAATACATGGAAGTCACTTATAAATGGAGACGTGGTATCTCGTCATCTAACACCCCATGCTTTACTCTGTGTATGCCTTTGGTGCTTTAATCTATTGTTACATGTATATGTTTTAACCTGTGATTGTGTACAATAAAGTGCTTAACACACATACATAGTATCATTGGCGTCGCGGAAAATACTGCTTCGAAAATAACAAATCATGATAATAGTTTTCCCGCAACAGTGAATTCCGTCACATGGAAAAAAACGAGTACCTACGTAGATATTATTAAATATTGCAACATAATTACAAATAAACTTAACATATTGTACTTACAACCATAAAGTAGAAACACCAGTAATAGGTATACTATGTAACCACATACGTAGCAACCGACATAGTTAATTACTATTGAAACATTGGTAGGTGTCGGGGTGGAGATGACTCACGTACTAATTAATTATACATCCATAAAATTCATCGAAAACATTGTTCGCTCATTCTGTTTGAACGTTAGTATGAAGGATCAAAAATGTGGACAAACAAAAAATGTGCAGAACCAAATTAACTCGTGAGTCATATAACTTGGGGATCTAAGATATTATTCATAACGCTGAGAACACAGTACAAAACCAGTAGAGGCGAAACAACCAAACATACCGTTAGGAGCCAGGTCATAGATGGGTTTTGGGTAATGTGAGGGACAAGTAAAGATGTGAAAAAAAAAACAAATTACATTGTGCTTTGACATGAGCACCTAGGGGGTTGTAAGATAGAAACATTCCGTTATTACAAAAATTATATTTAAGTATGTAGAATACCTATTGTTTGTCTGTAGTTTCGAACTATAGGCTATGGAAAACATTTTTCAATGACTGACTTGCTACATCCGCCACATTCTGTTACAACAAGGCCCATATACAAATGCAACAACTTGCATGCCATTTTTATGAGGTTGCGTTACGGTCTACCCTGTTGCGACGAGTTCTATCAGAACCCGCAATGTAATGAAAATCGCATGCAAGTTCTTGCACCATGTAAATAGGCCTTCAAACCGGACGCTAACTGGAATAACTTAGATTGTGGCGCACGTTGTTTGTTGTTAGCGTTCAAAATGGTGACCAGTAATTGCGGCTAATTTTGAAAATTGCAGCTTATCTCAGATTGTGCAATCTACATATTGTGAACATAATGTGTGACATCCTTTTTTAAAATCAAGTACTAACAACTGAGTCATAAGTATCGTGTCGAAATCTAATCTCACAATCGAAATTTTAAGTAGCCGAGTAAGTAAACCTCAGTTGAATTATAAGTTGCGATCAACTAACACATGCATTGCCAACATTTAAGCAACTTTTCGTCTGCATACGCAAGTAGCGGACGGCATCTCTTTTCGCTTTAGAATAAAACTGCCGCTGTCGGTAGTTAAAGTGTTAACTCTGTCACTGCTTGGCTTTTAATACCGCAAAGTATGCAGTAACATTCTAAATTAGGATAGAAAAACTAGCCTTGGTATTTTTCCACGATATCGTTATCATACGCAGGCCAGATATATGTACCTACCTATACTTGTTATGATGGGTTTAGACTAAATGAATAACTAAATGATTTTACAATTTTTTTCTCGACTGTGACGATCGTTTCTTTCATATAAACATCTATTTTTCAAACTTCAATACGCCTCAGGAAATACACATTTTCTAGTGCGTTGTAAAAATAGCCAAAAATACGAATAGAGCGTCTAATTTAATACCGGCATCGTTGTACCTCATAACAATATAAACATATAGACGGTAGACAAAAATATTACCAGTAATCCAATCTACGAGAGTGTAACCACCTAACATAAATGCTAGGAGAAGACTTATTGCGCTATTCAGCCAATAAAGTACCAAGGAAGAGGGTTTTCACTGAATCGGCCACGTGGAGTGGAAATGAGATATTTTATTTAGCTCTTTTAATTTTCTTTCGTTAGATATAGAATTTCTGAGCCTCGTACATTCCGCTAGCAATTAATTTCGTCTGCGGATAAAATAGGCGAGTAACTTAGTCTCGAGACAAAAAAGTTTTCCAGCTAGAGATAGAAAGGCCTCAAAATAGCACCTAGGGAGCTTGATGAAATCAATGGGACATGACATGACCTTTGTAAGCTTATGTAGCTAGTTAAAGTAAAAACCTATTCCGTAATATTAGTGATAGGCATTCGCATTTATAAGATAAGCAATATTAATTAATTGCAGAACCGCTTAAATCAGGCCATCTCGCTGTCTATTGGATCAAAACCACCAGTAACCCATCTACACAAATCAGGTCGTCTCGCCATCACTTGGATAAAAACCACCAGTAAACCATCTACACAAATCAGGTCATCTCGCCATCACTTGGATAAAAACCACTAGTAAACCATCTACACAAATCAGGTCATCTCGCCATCACTTGGATAAAAACCCCTAGTAAACCATCTACACAAACCGGGTCATCTCGCCAGCTCTTGGATAAAAACCACGAGTAAACCATCTACACAAATTAGGTCATCTCGCCACCTCTTGGATAAAAAACCGGCCAAGTGCGTGTCGGATTCCACACGTTTAAGGTTCCGAACCAACCGCAAAATTAAATTGGTTTTAACAGGAAAGCTAGGAAATCTCAATGAAAAAATCTGATTTATCAAATAAAATATTTTTTTGGTAAAATATACATAATAATAGACATTATCACTAAATTTGAAGTTTACAGGTCAATGAAAAGTTAAAAAATTCTTCAGAACAAAATTTTATAAAAAAACTTACTTTGGTGGCTTCTCATTCCGTAGATTTCTATTTTTTTTACACCAAAATATGTAGTATTTCTATACACAATGAGTTCTAAACAACTCGATGGGCTAGGTCAAAAAAAATTCGCGCCCCCCTTTAGCTGTCGGTATGGGAGCCCCCCATAAAAACATTTAAAAATAAGTTTTGACATATGTATGGCTTTGGGTCAACAAGATACTTTACTGTAAATAAATTAAGACTGTATAGCTCCAATCGTTTCGGTGTAAAACCTGTGTAATAGACGACGAACGGATGGACCGGCGGACGAACGGACGCGTGAGTGACAGCAATAGGATTCCGTTAGTACCCATCAGGAACGGAAACCTAAAAACCATTAGTAAACCATCTACACAAATCAGGTTAACTCGCTATCTCTTAGATAAGAACAACAACTAAACCCATAAGAATTCATTCCAAGAAACAAATAGTGACATCCTGACATCAGTTTATATCTATAGAAAGAAAGTCCTCTAGAAGTAAGAGTCCATCCGACATTGCAGAAAAAGTCGTTAAAGGATGTCAGATAAACAATTGGAAAGCAGTCATAGAAGTCGCATGCGGACCGAGGCAGTGACCTCAATCGGCACATTTGACCGGTTTGCTTTCGCCGTGTGTTTTGTTACGCAATTTCACCTTAGCCGCTTACACTTGACCTGGTGAAGACAGTTCGAATAACAAACGACGAGGCTCAAGATACTCTGGCAAAGGTGGGCCCTGACACGTCCTCGTGCCCGGGCTAAACAATTAAGTAACCTTATGAGAAAACTCTGTAAAATGAGCTTAGACACGCTTGTTATTTTGGCCCGCCATCGCGTCAGCGCATTCTATAGAAGATATTTTAATAATTCAGCTTATTGTGGTAGGATTCAAAAGTTCCCTTTGCACAATAATTTACAATGGCCCAACAAAAGCAGTTTTGAAAAAGAGCTTAGAGAGTTCTATAGTTCCAGAGTAGAATAGAGTGTTTTGCATGAACATCTTAGCAATTGTCTAAATGGAAACTGAAGTGTCCTTTCCGGAGGGATGGAGTGATTTTGTTTAATATCTCGGACAAAAGATGGGTGAAGGAGGGTCCGTACTACAAATAATAATAGGTTTGCAAAAGAAAGATGCTATGAATGGACATAAATTATTTGAGAATTCCTAGGAATTTTCTGGGTTTTTATAACGAATGTCGAGCGGAACGCAGCACCTACCGAAAGATAAATATAAGGGAGTGTTTTAAGGATGTTATACTATATATTAAGTACCTATGGGATACCTACACTGAACCTTTATACTATATGCCTGTAAATAGGTTCGGTTTAGGTACACTCACACACACAGTGTAGGTTCTGAATAATAATACCAATTAGTCATTAGATAAGCAAAAATGAACCTAATTACGCAAGTAGAAAGCTGAAACAACTTCCTCTACGCTACGCGTGACCTTAACAACAAGATTAGGACGTGAAAGACCCAGCTATAGTAATAATTAATTGCGGCAATTACCTATTCTCGCGGCCGTAACTTCTGAGAGAACGTTTACCCTATAGACAGCTACTTATCCTACATATGTATGTATGTGTACCTATGTCAAAACTATTGTTTTATTATGTTAATTATTTTCTTTACGTCCACAGCATCCGGTTTCGATCCACTGGAGGTTTGCATAGAAAACTGCGCGCAATGTAAGAAGATGCTAGGAGACTGGTTCCAGGGCCCACTCTGCGCCGAGACTTGCATCAAACTCAGGGGCAAAGTAATCCCCGACTGCGAAAACTATGCCTCAATCTCACCTTTTATCGTCAACAAGTTTTAACTCGATTGAAAGCGTTATTTGGTCGAATGCATGACATTAAGCTCATTGAATTTATATGTAGGTATAATTCCAGTTTCTCATTTTGATCAGTATTCATAGGTCTCTCTCTCGCATTTTATCTTATTATAATTAGGTAATGCCTAAGTAAGTTCGACCTCACTCGCCTCAAAAACCTCGTAACCATATAAGTAGGTAATAGGTAATATAAATGGGTTAGTTCAGTAGATATGCAGGTAAAGTGCAGTCTGAAACTATAAATCAGAGAATTTCATTTCCGATGGCTCTATACCCATTTGAATTGTTTAGGAATAATGCGGAATAAATATTGAAATACGAGGGACGCTAATAATAAGTTTTCTTGGCAAAATCTAATCCGCGCTCAAGAGGATAAAAAGTTCAATTAGAGTTAACGCAAAAAAATACGCAATCCCTGTAAATTTGCCTCGTAGGGCCCTAACAACAACAAATGGTAAGAAAATAAAACGTAAGATTTATAACACCCTAATAGATGATTACCTACTGAAATCAAGAGTATTTAAGGCCAAAGTTGTCGCTTTTTGACGAGAAAAGTTTAATTGCAAGTACCTAATGGTAACTGTCGCTTTTTTAACTTTGTCCCATTATTTTCTTACGATGTACTTATTATTCAGACAGTGAAATCAACGTAGTTTTAATTGTTTACTTGACTTTAAGTAAAGCCAAGAAGTTGAGCGTAAACCCAATTTTTTTATCATCGAAAAACTGGTACCTCTACCTACATACTACAGCTAGTTCAGCCAAGTTTCATTTGTATAGGACTATAAATTTCGTTAGTAAGTCGTTAACGCTGACGAATAAGTAGTGTCCACTCCGAATGTTTTACCTAAAATGTGCACTCAGGCCCATTTCCATTGTGTTACTGACGAAAACGTGTCACTCATGCATTCGATTAGCAAACTGAGAATTCTTGAAGACGAACGACAAAGCCAAAGTATTAGCTTATACTCATTAGTACTTAATTATATCTAGTTTTAATACTTTTACAGTTAATAGACACTTGTTTGTAATTTTATACAGGGATATAATAAAAGGCAAATGTACTTAATTAAACCGGGGTTTTATTAATTTCATTTTATATTAGCGATAATCACATATTTATATTTCATACAATATTTTAATATATATAAAATAGTCATAAAACTGATAAAGCATGCTCAGTTCTAAGGTTTCAATATCATACCATAGTCAAATTGATCAAAAACGCCTGAAAAAAATTATTAAAAAGATCCTTCATACCCAATTAGGTACTTTTTGTAATATGAACTTCGTAACATCACAGATTAATAATTGTGTGTTATACAAGTGTACACAGTTGTATTTTAGCCAGCGAATGGATTATATGGTTGACCACGAGCGAAGCGAGTGGCTCAAAAATAGAATCCCGAGTGTCGCGAGGGTTGCAACCACAGAACATTAATTTAATTTAATTTAATTTAATTTAATTTAAATACATGGAAAACCAACAGCGTAACACATTTATAAGAAAACTACAATAGAATTACATAGCCAATTAAAGGTTCTAAAGAATAGGTTAGAAAGGCGATGTAGGCGTGGCGCGCGCGCCGCTACAATGTGCATGTGCTCATCATTCGCGCCAACAGCAGCCGATCGCCGGTTCAGTCGCTCACGAACGAAGGAACGGATTCGTAAAGCGTCAAAAATATTAAAAAATGCCGTCCTGTGGGATTCAAAATCAGATGTTAAATTCGACAAACTGAATAATTTCATTGCACAAATAATCTATTTCAATGTTAATTATTGACGAAAAAACTGTGTTTTGCCGTGCGCTTATTTGATACATAATTATATTTAAAAGTTTTATTTTATGTTTCCTTGTAAGTATAGATTAAATATTGCAGCTACATTTTGCTTTGGCGGCTTTTTTACATTAACTTTGGCGCGTTCTCGTAAATTTCAAATTACGTTTTCAAACGTAATTTTAAATTACGTTTGAATTTACGTATCTTTATTTAGTGTCGTTACTACATCTGTCACTCCAGTAAAATAACTTTAGTAAAACATTGAAAAATATGTAACTATAAATTGGAAAATGAAATATTACATATTATTTTATTACGTCACGTCAAGCCAGTGAACGTTTACACTCAAAATTTGAAAAAGACGGTTTTTGATTTGAATGAAATAATTATTTGTGCATTGTTTTAACTTTTTCGTGTATGGTATCTTTACGTAATCGTTAATTCTTTAAGATTAATGAAATAATGCAAGTTCCCTATTGAGTATTTTTCTGGATGTGATCATCAACAGTGCCCCGTCACTAAATTTAAGGTTTCCAAGACCAAATGTATGATTTAACTATAAAAAATACCAAAATCGTCATATGTGTGACTATTAAAAGTGAGGAATTCCTTAAATTTCATATGGATACCATCATCTGATCATTACTTAATTAATTTATGTGGGATAAGCTTGCAGATACCTGTTTTTGAATAAAAAGGATTTATCAAAATTGGACAATAATTTACAATATTTATAAAAATACATATTTAAAAACATGACAAACTAAGATTCTATTTTCTTCCTTCTTTTGACATCGGTTTATTAAAAAAAATAAAGGCTTTCCGAGCTAGTGAGGTGAAAATAAAATGAAAGTAGATACGACGCTCTCTTAAAATAAAAATACGGAAACTTCTTTTGTTACTTATTTGATCCTTTAACCATTGCAAGCGTGAGCCTGCAAAATCCTATTTCGAAATAACTTTTTCACAGATCTCCGCAATAACAACAATTTAGGAGCTCTTAATTAAAAGGCGGCAGCCCGTAAACAAGGTAAACTTCACCCTAGTGAGCCTAGATTCAGATCAAACTAAGGAGAAATATTAGTGTGAATAGCTATGTGCGAAATCGAGATTCACATTGACTCGCATCACCATAAAGGCCTGGCCACGACAATGGTCTTAGCGACGAGCGGGGCGGCGGGCGGCGCGGCGAAGGAGAGCGGAGCGGCGAGCAGGCCACGTATTTCGCGGTACCGTCAGCGGTATCAAGCGGAGGGACGTATTCAGAATGGCTTTATCGAGAGTTTCTCGTCACTACTTCCACATCGTTCATATTTTATGAATATGAGAGAAGGAATACACGCGTTCAACATGTGGCGAATTCATCACTTTACTTATATCAAGAATACAAGGAAGCATCCTGAATTTTTTATGAGTGCACCAAAATGAATGTAGAAACATTTGATAATATACCCCAACATTTGGACAAACATATACCCAATCCTGCAGTGGGATAAATTTTTTTTTTTAACCTCATGCCTCAACCTATCACGATGATGTTTCGACAGTCATATAGTAGGACTATTTAAAATTTCGCGCCCGAATCATCTTAATATCTTGTTCCTCAATTTACCGCCCGATCAGTGCCACCTATATCGCCGTTCGCGGCGCTCACGCTCAGTGTCGTGGGCGTCGTGGCATCCCTCGTACTAGCCCGTACCCTTGTTTCAGTCGCGCGTCGCCACCGCCGGTCGCTCGTGAAAATTCGCGCGCGATTTCGCCGACCGCGGCGGCTCGTGGCACGCTTCATTCGTCTATACATTTGTTTCCGCTGCTCGTCGCTCACCGCTGCTGCCGCCGCTAGTCGCGCAATATCGTGGCCAGACCGTAAAGCTATATACCTTCGAAAAAATCGTGGCGTGAACATTGGCGCCAATAATTCTACCTCCATTTTTTCACGATTATCAGTTCAGTGTTCTGTAGGTAAACTCAAAACAAATGGACTATAACTATTACTAACTATCCTACGCATGACTTCGATGTGAAATCAATTGACGGGCACTTCGATATTTGGCGCAGTTGCTTCCGGCATTTGAACAGGTGGAACTTCACCAATGGCAGCAGTGTCTTCAGAAACTGCAGACAAAGGAATAATTAAAAAAGGCCTGATATGAATTCCTGATAAGATGTAACCGATCATGTATCGTAATTGTCTATTTCTAGATAATGTACGATGGATATGCATTTCATTAAATACAAACAAACCAAAACACGTGCATCGGCCAATACTGAAAACTGAGCGTAATGCTGTGGTACTACGCCATTGAATGCGTGATACGATGGGCTAGTTGAATTGGCTGGTCTAAAGTTAGTTTACATTTAGTTTAGTTAAATATCCAAAACGAGTACTTAAAGAAAGTTTTAAAAAGTTATGTACCAGTCGCAGAAAGAGCGGATGCGTTGAACGTCGGTGCCGAAGTATCCATAGACATGCTGTTTTGTTCTCGAGGAGGTGAGGCCTGGGGACTTGGCGTTAACTGCAAAATAAACCAACCAACTGGTACTTCTGTTTATGTTTGTGAATTGTAGTAATGTTTCGGTCAAGAGGTCGTTGTTAGTGGAAGTCTGTTTTTGAACTATTCTTACTTTCGACTTTGGGCCAAAAATTCAGATCTTCTTGATGAAGCCAAGAACTGCATCTTCATTCGTGGCCATAGCGTGGGGTCCCCAATGGGGACCCCCATGGCGACTCCCCATGGTATTTCCAAGGATTGTCTCAAGTACTAATTTTTATGTGGCGTCCTTCCCGCTGCTGTAGCTACCTTTCATTCATCGCAAACAGGAAACTGGACATTGCTGAACTTGAACTCTACTGATTTTTTTTTTATGGAAACTTATTTACTTTTCACACCTACTATTCAGAAAAGAGTAATTATTTCCATCGAATGAGAGAACAAAGTCGTACATTTCTTCCCTCATTTCAGTGACAATGACTCATTTCCTCATAGTAAGTAAGAAAAGCAGTGTGCACCACTCAGTAGCAAAATTATTTGTAAGACATCACATGTTCTTAGCAGCGGGCGTCATAGGCGGTGTGAAAAGCAGTGTGACATGGTCACAAAATTATTTCCACCTTGGGCGTGAAAACTTGAATCCCTCGCTACGCTCATGATTCTACTTTAGAATCCCTCACTAAGCTCAGGATTTTATTGCACAATCTTTCGCTTCAGTCAGGATTCAATATACCGTCCTCACCGTCAATATATCATTTTGCTCCCTTGAGACACAATCTACAATTTTGAGTATAACGCCTAACATAATATTCATTGTTACCATTGGGGCCATCCTGCGCACTTTGCCGACCTTGTGCCGCACGCTGAAGGGCACGCACCGCTCGTAGTACGCGATCATGAAGTCGGGATACGCCTCGCCGAACTCGTGTCCTGGCACCACGTCCATCTCCAAGCAATCTTCCCTGGTAACACATCGATACGCGTGTAAGTACGATTCTTGCTCAACTGGCATTGGATACAGATCCGTATTCATTATAATGAATTTTACAGAGTTCCGCTTCATATATGTTGCTAACCGAGAGCAAATAATTAATGAATTTATTATAAAAATCGTAGAGTTCTTTTGACTGAAATATAAGTATAGCAATAGGGATGCAAAAATAATTCGATGCCCTAGCCAAATAATAGAGTAAATAATGAAACATACATACCATTTTACAAGAAAATAAAGAGTGCCATGGTATAACTGGCCGGCAAGTATCTTCTCTGGCTGCAAACCTCGAGCCAATCCACGGGGTTTTTCGATTTCCTGAAATACAGAATTTTAATCACTTAAAAATAATAAATATCTATTGGGAACATGTGTCATTCCCACGCGAAACCACTTTGTATGTCCTCAATAAAGTGCTACTGGCATATCAACATATAGAATAATGTATTATTGATGCTTGACAAAGTATTACTAGTACTAGTAGTAACTAGTAGTCTTATACTAAAAGTTATTTAAGTTGGCCAAGTTGTATAAAATCAAACCATTCTAAAAAAAACTTTATTGTTGAAGCTCGAAAATTCAAAACCCATTAGCAGTTTTATAAAATTTTGGGTAGTAAAAAGAATTTTAACTATACCTGGAAGCAGCACATGTGGTCAACTGAGAGCCTTGAACCTCGAAATTTTATATAGCCATAAATAATGACAATATGTATAAAGTGAACACAATTGAAACTTAGACAGCTTTATATCTTGCTACACTAACAACAAGGCACAAAGTGAATTCTGTTTCTTTTTCTTGATCATACATTAAGGGTGGGTTGCACCAAACCGTCTATAATCGTAAGCAGTGTTCGTTAAAATCTGATTGTATGGAAAGTTTCTATGGGATGACAGCTGCCGGCGCCATATTTGACGATGACCGCCTGTGATCGTATGTTGGTGCAACCAACCCTAAAAAGAACTTACTTCAATTTTTTTCTTCTTCTCACCACCCCTTCTGCCTCGTTTCCTAGTAGTATACCCCTCTTCCACCGTCTCTGTTGGAAGCGTGGGGGCAGCGGCCGCAGCGGCCGCCGCAGCCTCCGCCGCCGCCGAGGCAGCAGCTGCCGCTGCTGTCGCGGCAACCGCCGCCGCTGCTGTCTCGGCAGCCGCAGCTTCGGCATCCGCGGATTCTCGCTCCCGTTTCAGCCGAGCCTCTTCATAAGCTGATATGAGCTCGGGACAATCAAGATTGTCTTCTGGCTCCCATGTGTCATCCTCACTGCAGTTAAAGATATATACAGATGTATTGCAAAATGATTTTCCTTCGGGAAAACTCGTATCTCAATCGGAATACGATGGCACCCGAACTGTCAATCAATGATTGTATTAAATGAGTGACGTTTTCATATCCATTATTATGGAACTTTATTGTTTTGTGTCAAATGTCAAAGTTATTGAAGGTGGTTGTAACATCTCTATATTATACAATAACATTTTTCTTATTGTATAATATAGAGATGTTACAACCACCTTCAATAACTTCGAAAATACTCAGTTTTATTGTCATTCGTAAACGAAACATTATCTTCAGTTTAAATCAAGATGATAACACAAGATCTAGATAGAATTTCTTGCGTGGTCTACCCAGCTTAATATTGTTTGTGTTGGTATTTTTATTCTTTCTATATTTTTCTTCCTGGTTAAATTTTGTTTTTATTGTAGGTTTAGATATGCCCGTTGCGTCCGAAATTCGATGTTGAACTTTGCCAAAATACTCTGAATTATTGCTATTTTCTGATATGAAGTACAGGTACATATTAAATAGAATTCCTTGGACGGGATTTTTTAACCATTTTTGAGGTTTCGGCATGGTAATACAACCTTTTTATAAGCGAACTATAAATATAATCAAAACTATAGCGAATATTTGAATTGCGTTTTAGGCACTCTATATATTGGTCTGCTGATGCGACTTACCCGTAAGCTGGCTAGGCTGTAAGATGGGTACTGAAGCTAATTGAGAGAGCACGATAAATACGAACTTCTCCGATAAAGTACGAAGGAAAATCATTTTGCACTACATCTGTAAATTATGTTTTGGAACAATTTGATGTAAGGTACTTTGGCCAATGGAATGGTGAGTACCTGGCGATAAATATTGCACATCGGCGTTTCGAAAGAGACTCGCCTAATTTCGGCTTCGTAGAGCGTTGTCACACACTACCTGTGACGTTTTTCAGCCATCTTCAAATTATATAATATAGAGTTGTTAACTGAAGGGTCCAAACGGAACCCTATTGCTGTCACTCACGCCTCTGTCCGTCCGTCGTCTGCTGCACAGGTTTTACAGCCAATGGTTTGCAGTTAGTCTTCAAATTTTCACAGTATAAGCATCTTGTTAACCCAAAGCCATACAAATTGCCAAAACTTATATAGCTAACGAAAGCGCGAAAATTTTTTTGGCCTACTCCAACAACTTGTTGTTTAGAGCTGCTCATTGAGTAAGTAGATAAATACCGTACATATTTTGTTTTGGTTAACTTAAATAAAATTAAGTTTAAGTGATGAACTTGCTCAACCTATAAAAAATTACCTGATTGCAGAGATAGCACCCATAATTTTTTTTTAGGGTAGCGGCTATTTCGGGCTACTTAGCATTGGATCAAGGATAAAAAGGCCCCAGGGTTTGATTTAATCACAAAAGAGGTACTAATAGAGCTACCAAAGAAGGCTTTAGTCTTCATTGCGACACTCTTTAACAGCATCTTGAGAACAGGCTACTATCCAAGTTTATGGAAGGTCTCCCAAATACAAATGATGCAAAAGCCTGGTAAGCCTATACATGAGGTAACATCCTACAGACCGATAAGCCTACTTCCATTGCTCTCCAAACTCTTCGAAAGGATCCTCCTGGACAGACTCCTACCAGTACTGACGCAAAAAAGGATAATTCCCGAGCACCAGTTTGGTTTCAGAGCACAACATGCTACCACTCAACAAGTCCACAGAGTCTGTAACACTATCAGAAAATCCCTGGAACAGAAAGAGTACTGTTCATCGGCCTTCCTTGACGTGCAGCAGGCCTTTGATAAAGTGTGGCACAAAGGGTTGTTGTACAAAATCAGGACTCTCATTCCTCATACTTACTACACACTATTAGAATCTTATCTACGCGAAAGAATATTCCAAGTGAAAGAGGGAAACTGTACCTCAACCTTCTTTGATATAAAAGCAGGGGTGCCGCAGGGGTCCGTTTTGGGACCAGTGCTGTACGTTCTGTACACATCTGACCTGCCCGAAGTTCCTGGAGTGATCACTGCTACTTTCGCTGATGATACAGCCATCCTTGCTAGTAGCAAAAATAAACTGCAAGCGTCAGAAAATCTCCAAAGAGGTCTTGATGAGATCACCAAATGGCAAAAGAAATGGCGCATAAAAGCCAGTGCAACTAAATCTACACGTGAGATTCGCATTACGAAAAGGCGACTGCCCGCCTGTTAAACTAGGCGATAATATACTTCTGCACACCAATGAAGTGAAATACCTCGGCATGCATTTAGACCGAAGACTTACATGGAGAAAGCACATACAAACAAAGAGAAATGAGGCCAACCTTCGATATAAAGGACTATACTGGTTGCTCAACAGAAATTCTAAACTATCAACCGACAACAAACTGCTGATCTATAGTGCAATAATAAAACCTATCTGGTCATACGGAATACAACTCTGGGGGACAGCAAGCAACTCAAACGTGAATATCATCCAACGCCTTCAGAATTGCATACTGAAAAGCCTATCAAATGCACCATGGTTCATCACAAATGCAGAAGTCCACAAGTATTTAAACATAAATACCATAAAAGAGGAGTTCGAGAAGAGCTCCAAACAATACAAAAATCGCCTTATACGCCACCCAAACCAGCTAGCAGTAAAACTCACCACCAGAGATTACGCTAAGCGACTAAAACGAAGCGATATATTCGAACAAAGCGATCAATCCTGAAGGAAGGGGAGACGTCTTATTTAAGAGGAGCGTGAATCAAAGGATACTCGTTCCAAACGCCATCATAACGACACCAAACCTGCTTATAGTCAGAATGACTGATTGCAGATACGGATAAGGAAAAAAAAAAAAAAAAAAAACTTAGCATTGCAGATCTATTGTGGTCCCCACATACTACAATTTTCAGTAAAGTCCTACAAACTCGAAGAGCTTTTGCTGAACTTGAGATGCTTAATCTCTTCAGGGCACATGAAATGTTTATACAGAATAGAGCTATGGCTGCGCCTATCGGCTATCGGCTAGGCCAATCAGCTAGGATGTGTGTAGGCTTCTACTCCACTTCAAAGCAGATTCTGCATAGCCTTTTGTCAGTCAATTCTACTGTGTGCATGTGCTTATTTAGGCAACCATGCACTGTAAGTACCCTTTATTTCTTTATTTTAGATGTAGAGTAGTTTTAATGTGCTAACTACTTATGGTCATACTTGTGAATCAAAATTGAACTTTGCTGTTTAACAGTAGAGCACTGCCATTGATAATGCTGGCAAATGTGTTAGATGCTGGAAATTGTTATGACATGCAATCCTGATAACCCTAATACTTTGAAACAGCATGAGTTATTTGAAACATAGTGCAAAATTTTTAATGAACAATGATGTTCAAACTTTAAAACGCCATGTTCACAGAATCAAGACATCACTTACTGAGAGTATCCTTTCCACTTCAGCAGATATTCCACTTTTCCGTTCTTAACACGCCGGTCCAAAACTTTCTCAACAGAGAACTCTTCGTGCTTCCCACTCGGGCCTAACACTCCAGGTTGAGTTGTAGGCATTTCTGACATTTGGTTGGTTTCCATCGATTGTACCGGTCCTTGGTTAGGTTGGAAGTTTAAATCAACTCCAACCTGCATATTACTTGCAGAAAGTGACTCGATAGCTTCTTCCATGGCTGAAAGTAAACAAACTCATTTCTTTTAATTAATTCAATAAAGCGTAGTATAATGAAGGTAAACCGCAAAAGAAAATCTCTCATATCACTTATTTTTACCTGTTTCAAACGCTGCAGAAACAATATGATGTATAACTTTAAAAAACTTGAAAATACCAAATCAAACGCTACTCTGCTTGGCATTAGCAGGCCAAACGATTACATTTTCTTTGGGCCAAACTTAACCCCGAGCCAGTGTTGCCAGGGCCCTTTGGACGAAAATTACGTTTCGTCTCTTGAAAAGTTACGTTTTTGATGCAAAAGTTACATTTTTAATATTTTTCGTAATTACTTATCAAAACGTTTGATTTTTAGGAAATTAGTAGCCATGTACAACTACAATTCGGCGAGTTCGGCTACAGAGTTACGCCAAGCTGATGGGCGGTATCTCAAATGTCATACATAGTTGCAACAGACGGCCAGACAGAGTCGTACCATGTAGTTCTTTTTTTACCGTTTCTGTATGGAAGCCTATAAATTGTCTCGCTTGGTCCTGGTTAGATACAATTGACCTTTCTTCATTATTCTCAAAAGTTACGAAAAATTTCTTTACGACAAAAGTTATTTACATTTTACCCTAGCTGGTCAAAAGTTACGAAAAATGTATGAAATGTAACCATCTGGCAACACTGCCCCGAGCTGACAGTCCAGTGACAGTGACATCGAGAGACTCGAGTCGAGTCGAGTCGAGAGTGACAGCGACCCAGTGTTGCCAGATGCCAAAACACAAAAAGGGCAAGGTGCGCTTTAAAAACGCGGGTTTTTGAAAGAAAATGCGTAATACATTAATTGTTAACAATTTTCTTTATTTTATGTTCCACTTGAAAAAGTTGCTATACGCTGTTGCTCTAAGCTCTACTCTTCACTAGGCTTGCGCAACTAGGAACAAAATTTACAAAATGTCACTTTTGTATGGAATTTGGCCAAAAAATAATGGCGGATACTGCTATCTCGCTCCCTCAGTTAATCCATCTTAGTCACTTGTCAATGTCACCTCACCTCTGGTCACTTCCGTTCAACTTGAGTGATCGCCATACTGTTTCTTTGTTGATCAGTTCGTAGTGTGGTTTGTAGTTGTTATTTTGGTATTTATAAATGGTAGAAACCTTAATTTAAAGTTAAAAAGCATGAAGTAAGAAGGCAGTGTCATTTTCAACATACCACGGACTATTTCAGCCTATAGGGTATGTGTTATTTGTGGTTTTCATGCCGGTCGAAAAGATGACGAGAAAACTAAATTAATGGCAAGATTTCCTTTAGATCACGACCGGTAAGCAATATTGGTGATTATCTAATAATATGTACCACAGCAACTTACATGTAAGCAAAATAAGAAGCGCTATTTGCAATTTAGTTTTATTCGTATACTATACATACTAGTGTTGGCCGTAACATATCGATAACTAGCTTATCATATAGAACTCTGGTATTTTTCAGTTGCAGACAGTGGGTGAAAGTGATTGGCAATGAAAACCTAGCCTACTTTCCGATTGAGAAGTTGAACGAATTGAACTTTGTTTGTGGTGGTTAAACTTTCAACCCAAAGATTTTAACCGAAAGAAAAGTCGTCTAAAGAGGTGGTTAATATATCTAAAGCAACACAACTTTATACTTTTTTTCTTTTATTTATTTCTAGCCCTACCCACTGCGGAATAAGCGCATGGACGTCGTAGTGTAGTCGTCATAACCTAACCAGTTGAGAATGGATTCAAACCCCAATTGTTAATAAAGGAGGATCCATCATTAATGTGAGGTGTTTTTGGCAATATTATATACGTAAATAATGGACGCCCTCTAACTGGGATTTTTATAAAAATGGAACTCACTACGTCACTAGGCATCGTTTATCGATATCGATATCGTTAACCGTACTACATCAAAGTTAATCCCTATCGCGCTGTTATGTTGGCATTACCTATTTTCTTTTTTTATTTAATTGTGGTACAGAATGTTTGCCAAATTCTACGTCAATTTCATGCAATGACAATGTCACTGTCATCCAAAACCTAGTTTGAAGTCCCGTCTCTTAAAACGTAGTGGTTATATATTCTCTTTGCCCTTCACTATCAGGGAAGGGATGGGGAAGGGTAAATAAATGTTACGTGCAGTCACTCTAACCAGTTCTATTCATTCTATGTTTTGATCTACCTCCTTTTTCACCGAGCTTTAACTTTTTATAAAAGCGGATCCGCGATAACTTAACGCGGATAGCGGGACCAGTGACAAAAACGCGAAGAAAAAAGCGGAAAAGCGGGGTATCTGACAACACTGCAGCGACCACTGACTGAAGGACGTTTAGTTGACAATAATGACATTGACAGTTCGATCTTAGAGTTTGCTACGCTTAAATAATAACAATTTTTATTACTGGCAACTCGTTACATGGTTCTTCGTGGTGCTGCGACAGCGGCCGGCGAAGCCCAGAACCTAGCATTTGTTCGTAAAACTATTATGGCAATTGATATTTATGTTCTCAAACATTATGGTTAAAAAATATATGTGAACATCATGATAATAATTTATGGCTTTTGTCAGTTAATGCCTATTGATAATAATTAATGAGACGAGTAGTTCAATCAATCAATGAATAGCCTTTGAGTATATTACAGTTACAGACTATAATAACAAGCAGTGTCAAGCAGGGAGACAACCACTAGACAACGTCTTTCTTGGCTGTGTAAGCCAATGCGAGATCGGCATACGTGACCGCAAGCCTGGCAAGTAAAGTTTGACCGTGGCAAACAGGTCAATGGCTTCGAATTGTATGCAACCCACTATGAATCCGTTCTTCGTCGAATATCACGACGAGTCTCATGGAGTTTAACATAGACCAAATACCAGCTTCAGTGGACGGCCGACGTGGACCAGTGTGTTAAAGCGTTCATAGCACTTATCAAGTCATTAGAAGTTCAACTATGAGAAGTAAAGAAACAAAAATCATTTAATACATTCACATTTAAAAGGTCAACAAGATAAATTGATAGGTATTGACAAATATGTCAAATTGCTGGCTTTTTAAGGCACTCATGTGTTGATTTATTACCAGCAATTTATACAAAGTTCTCTAATTGCAATGGCTGAAGACATGTTGTGTCAGCTAAGTTTCTTATTGAAAAATAGAAAAAGCGTTTGAGCTTACCATACAGATTCAAGAATATCAGTGAAAATATAATTGTTATAAAGTGTGTTTCTACCTACGTTTGCTGCCCCAGGTAGAAAGTTAAGTACCGAATTGTTAAGAAATCACTTCTTGTTCTCTTATCTAATGAGAAGATGAAGTCTGAAATATGCGAAACCTCTAAGGCTGATGACCTTTCATACTTTACTTTTAGATTGTTGTTCTATAGCATTGAGTTATTTCCTGGCGAATCGTAAGTTGAGAAGTGTACGAAGGAGTTCCGTTAGGTACTCGCAGGGGCCTCTGATTGCAAAACTTATAAGCTCATAACAAGATCAAGGTATAATAAGTCTGGTGCCCCTTTGGCGATTCACCCGGGTTCGTTACATGGCCATCCTTCGAGCAGGGTATTAATGAGTCTGTTTAGATTCAGTTGCCTTAAGTGGCATATACAAAGAAGGGTCTCGTTAGACACGGTTGCCTTTAGTGGCACGCAATAAGATAACATTAAATAACACATAACATATTGATGAGTATAGACATGTAGATGTTTGCCTATGTAGGCAAGTTCAAAATAAGCTAAGGTAGTTACTTAGAGATTCAAGCAGTAGAATCAATAATCACTTTTAAAAACAGGTGGTGATTTGATGACTTCATCTGCATGTGTGTGAGACAAAGTCTATCTGGGGCTAAGCAGAGTTGAGGGATACACAACCTTACAGGTAAGACTATAGATATTAACGCCACATGACCTTAAATTCTATAAAGCAAAAGCGAACCAGATTAATTAATCCATTAAATGAAGTAAGACAACTAGAGTATCTGAGTTACACCAGAGAATCCAAGGCATAGATGTTTGTGTGATAACATCTTGTTTAAAATGTTATCATACTAACATACAGGCATCTCCCCTGTGTCTTAACGGCCCTTAACCAGCGGATGCGGCACAGTTCCTTTTCACCAAATGCTACTTACTCACTGAATGTAAATGCTCGATTTGTTACCGAAAATACTAAAATTGCTATATGTTTCCCTTGAATTTTTGAGGAGTTCCCTCAATTCCTAATGGATCCCATCTTCAGAACAAAGAATGAATTTTAAAAAAACGATCTCAATTTGAAAATTAAAGAGCACCGATGCACTTACCATGCTTACTTACGCAAATGCATGGCTACTTATATGCAAACTTGCAAGTGCGACAGAGAGGGAAAACTTCGTTTGCTGTTCGCGGTAGCACCCCCGACCTTGTTTTCTTAGAGCATGTGTTGTGTTACTACTCTTTTAACTTTTTAATGACTGACTGTTGTGTTTGCACATAAGTGAGACAGAGAGGGAAAACTTCGTTTGTGGTTCGCGGTAACCCTTCTGACCAAATAGAATATAACCACTACGTTCTAAGAGACGGGACTTCGACCTAGGTTTTGGATGATAGTGACATTGTCATTGCATGACATTGACGTAGAGTTTGGCAAACATTCTGTACCACAATAAAATAAAAAAAGAAAATAGGTAATGCCAACATAACAGCGCGATAGGGATTAACTTTGATGTAGTACGGTTAACGATATCGATATCGATAAACGATGACTGGTGACCGGTCCATTATTTACGTGAGATGTTTTTGGCGGGAGGGGATCAAATATTGCCAAAAACACCTCACATTAATAATGATGCTCCTTTATTAACAATTGGGGTTTGAATCCATTCTCAACTGGTTAGGTTATGACGACTACACTACGACGTCCATGCGCTTATTCCGCAGTGAAAAGGGCTAGAAATAAATAAAAGAAAAAAAGTATAAAGTTGTGTTGCTTTAGATATATTAACCATCTCTTTAGACGACTTTTCTTTCGGTTAAAATCTTTGGGTTGAAAGTTTAACCACCACAAACAAAGTTCAATTCGTTCAACTTCTCAATCGGAAAGTAGGCTAGGTCTTCATTGCCAATCACTTTCACCCACTGTCTGCAACTGAAAAATACCAGAGTTCTATATGATAAGCTAGTTATCGATATGTTACGGCCAACACTAGTATGTATAGTATACGAATAAAACTAAATTGCAAATAGCGCTTCTTATTTTGCTTACATGTAAGTTGCTGTGGTACATATTAATAGATAATCATCAATGTTGCTTACCGGTCGTGATCTAAAGGAAATCTTGCCATTAATTTAGTTTTCTCGTCATCTTTTCGACCGGCACGAAAACCACAAATAACACATACCCTATAGGCTGAAATAGTCCGTGGTATGTTGAAAATGACACTGCCTTCTTACTTCATGCTTTTTAACTTTAAATTAAGGTTTCTACCATTTATAAATACCAAAATAACAACTACAAACCACACTACGAACTGATCAACAAAGAAACAGTATGGCGATCACTCAAGTTGAACGGAAGTGACCAGAGGTGAGGTGACATTGACAAGTGACTGAGATGGATTAACTGAGGGAGCGAGATAGCAGTATCCGCCATTATTTTTTGGCCAAATTCCATACAAAAGTGACATTTTGTAAATTTTGTTCCTAGTTGCGCAAGCCTGCTTCTGACAATAAGGATCGTGACACGAGGTCGAGTTGCCCTGGGGCATCAGGGACTTCGTTTGCTGTTCGCGGTAGCGCCCCTGAATTGCATATATCGCTCTCGGTAGGTGTCAGTTTAAGCAGTAATTGCCAAACTTTTTTGCGGTGCCGTGGCTAATGAGAGTTGATGTAGGCCAGATTTTAAAATTGTAGGCTGTTCTATTCGCAACTGTATAAGAGTAGAAGTGTTAAGGCGGGACCTTATTGTTTTTTTTTTCACTTCCACAAAACGAGTCAGTAGCCAACGAATGGCTTCGATATTGTGGATCGAAAACAACGAAAAAAAATGGTACACCCTACTAAGTAAAACTCTTTAATTTGTGTATTTTAATGTTGTTGGGGTCCTTTTTATTCAGTCAAAATATTATTTTGACACTAAATGATAAAAATAGTGGTGGCTAAGCCGATACTTGACAAATTGGAATATCAACCGATCATTTGCAAAAAACCGCAATCGTTGTGTTATGTTGTTATACAGATTGAATATAGCTGGGTCTATACTTTGGTATAGATGATTAGAATTCTTATTATTTTGCAGGGAGAGTATGTGTAAAGCACTTTTTACCTTCTGACTATTACAAGCCACTGTCGCAAATTCTCCTTAATCACAATGGACGACATACAAGGCAATTAAGGCCAGGCCTTTTTTGTCATTGTTGTAATTTTGTTTTTTATATAGTCGTTTAATATAATTTGTATCCTATTTTTTAAGTAAGAAAACTATTTTCCCCAAAATACAAAGTTTGAGAACCATCGACAGCAGTGACGCCGAAGGTCGTGTCACCCACACTACTAACCGATGTATCCGCTTATCCGCTTGCCATACCTGAGGGGCTACCGCGACTGATAACGAACGAAGTCCGAATATCTCCTTCTCTGTCGCACTTGTTAATACGTTCCTCAGGGGCGCTACCGCGACAGCAAACGAAGTTTTCGCTCTCTGTCGCACTTGCATGTTTGGTCGTAAGTGCGACAGAGAGGGAAAACATCGTGGTAGCGCCCCTGGCCACACCTGGCGAAGTGTTATATTATTGTACCATGACATAACACAACACACAAACAGCACAAACTGTCACAAACACATGACATGACATATGCTGATAATAACCTGTGAGCTTGTAGTTGATCAAAATTAGATGTAAAAAAGTTTGTCTTCTTTAATTACCTAAAGTCGGATAACATTAAATTACATTTTGCGTAAGTACCTATAATAAACTTCAGACGTAATCGGCTAATCGTATACTTACTGAATGCTGCGGCAATCTTAGTGCTAGAAGAAGTAAACCGGTGCTCTTTCCAAAGAACTTGGGCGTCTTTCTGTTATAATGTAGTGATGTAGAATGGTCCTCAGTGTCAGTACTTACTAGTGTAGGTAGGGTAGTCCCTGTAGTTGCCTAAAGGTAGGTTTAGACGAAGACTATTTTCAGCCGCCTATAAAAGGCACCGTATAAACACTGACGCCACGCCAGCACAAACACGCGCCAGTGACCTTTGCCCGCGTATCTTGCTGCCTCCGCGCTTATAGTACTGAAAAGGCACCGTGTAAACGACTAGTGTCGGTTTACTGGTCACTGGCGGCGAGATTTAGGCTGAAAATTGACATTGTCTAAACAGTCTGAAGATGTGCTGACGGTAGACACTGGCGCCATCATGGTCTCCGTTTAAATCAACCTTTGTGTTATGAAATTTTATGTATGTTTGCTTCCATCAGGCTATGACAACTCGAGGTCCATTCCAGAATACAACGGGATTTTGCGCAAGATGCGGATCCATCCTTCCCTTGTTGCAGGAGTTTGGGTCTGTAAAATGCTATGCTTGCAAATCTGTGTATGGTGCTGAAAGTAAGTATGTTTAATACATTATTCTTAGTATCTCAATCATAACACAGATATTTGTTATAATAGTTATTGCAGTAAATTGTGATTTTGACTGTTCAAAACTAAGATGTACAAATGAAACTAACAATGATTGCAAAGATTTATGCTAATAATGTTCTGATATGCTTAACCTGTGGAATGCTCGAAGTACTCCATACCCGAGGGTACTTAGAATAGAATTTGCTATGCATTGCTCTTGTTTAACCCGTCCTCAACCAATGAAAAATAAACAATAGCATTCTTTTATTATGTGCCCGGAGATCTTCGGGATGGGTAAACAACGGCTAAAAATGATTTCAAGGGTCTGAAGATAAATTCTAGATCAAAGGGTCTGTCTGGGCTTGAGTTTATTCAAACACCTACACTTAGATACTGTAGTTTTGTCTTCAACCCCTGCCATTTTAATTTAAGCATTTTTTTCCATCAATTAAATAATGGTTTTATGTTTCAGATTACAATAATATTAAATTCAACTACACAATTCATTTCAACACAATATCATCTCAGCCCAATGAGAATATTTTGAACATGGATAACCCAGATGGGCCAGTCGTAGAGAGGAAATGTCCTAAGTGTGGTAATGATAGAATGTCCTATGCTACACTACAGTTGAGGTCTGCTGATGAAGGGCAGACTGTTTTCTACACTTGTACCAGTTGCAAGTAAGTTCACGATTTTTATACATCAACAACATAAATATGTAGGAGTAGGAGGTAGGAGCGTTCATGGCCCAGCTGCGCCCGTGTACCGCGTGCGGCATGCGAGGGTAAGCAGCGTTGGTCCCTGTCAACTCTTAGATGGGTGACTACTTTGAGTGGCTATTAACTGAGTGCTCCCGTGCTTTGGAAAGCATGTAAACCTTGATTCTGGCTGCTGTTTGTGTCAGCAGTCATTAAGCCATGTTAGAGGCCTTTGGGCAGCTTGAGAACTTCTAACAGTCAAGTTGCCCACTCACTTGACAAACCTAATCCCAATAAGGTCTCGTTTCGCCTTGGGTTGCAAGGTCAGATGGCAATCGCTTCCTTAAAAACTAGTGCATGTGCTAAATCTTGGGATTAGGCAGTGGACCCCGGGCATCCTTCAGGATGCAACTGTACTGAGATAACGCTAGGAGGATGATGATGATATAATTCTAGAATGTATATATGTTTAAGATGCTATGGAAAATTCTAGGGGACGCCTTTGCCAAGGGGCAGACTGACACTAATGAAAATATCCCAGATGTCAGAAACAGATTAATTATAATTATTTTATTGTAATTACGAAAAGTTAGAAATAAAGGCTTTATTTATAATACGAGTATATGCACCTACTGATAGTATGGCACAGCAGGCGATTATTTGAACATCTGTAACTTTCCAGCAAATCTAATAACAAGTGAAGCTTCCCTCAGCCTTTAGCTAGAGCATATTGAATTTGTCAAGAATTTAAATAAACCTGTATTTATCGAAAGTCAATACTACTCGTAACTCATTGAGCTGTATCAAAGTAGATATATTATGTACTTGATAAAAAGCTCTTGGATAATAATCCAAGGGCTGTTTGTCCTGCTCTATTTAGTTTCATATGACTGTAATTCAGTATTAATAATTGTGTTCCAGGTATAAAGAAACGGAAAATTCGTAAGAAGACTTCTGATTGCAGTGGGTTTACTTTATTTAATTTTAAGCCTATTATTGAATTCCAAATATTATAGGAAATATAGTGTAATTTATATTTTTTTATATTCCCTCATTTAGTCTCATCCTCTTCTCCTAAATTTATCCTCATATTGGCAGAAGTACTTGAGGATGAAAAAAGTAAGTTTGGGCATACGAGGGCTGCACTGAAAGTATCGGGAATCTAATACTTATGAACTTATTTTTGACACATATTATACCTTTTTATAATCTCTGAAGTTTCATCATATTAACACACTGGCCACATAGAAAAAAAAACAATGGTTCGGTTTCAATTGTTTTTTCAAATTGTTGAGTCACTGCTGATGATGGAATTGTCCCGTGAAAATTTAAGAGCTATGATTTATTACGACTTTAAAAGTGGATTAACACAAAAACAATGTGGAGACCGGATGATTGCTACCTTTAATAATGAAGCACCTTCAAAAATGACAATATACAGGTGGTATTCAGAATTTCTACGTGGCCGAGTATCCCTCACGGACGACGCGCGTGAAGGTCGACCAAAATCGGCAGTTACCCAAGAAAATAAATAGAACTCACTCGTGAAAATATTCGAGCTATGATTTATTACGATTTTCGGCGTGGTTTAACGCGACAACAGTGCATAGATCAATTAACTTCGACTTTTGATGATGAAGCTCCACCGAAAACCACTGTGTATCACTACTGATCTTCAATCGTGGATGTAGTATGCTCACGGACGAACTTAACACAAAATATTGAAGTTGTGTGAAAACTTATAATGCATGACCGTCATGTCACGTGACGTGAGATAGAGGCGACTTTGGGCATATGTATGACGAGCAACCCTTTGACCGCCACAGTCAGCTATTCACGTCATCGGAAAATCGTACCATGGACGCCAACGACTGCTACAGCCGACAGCCTGGTCAAAGCAATAGCGATCTATGCGCGATTGCGTAAAGTTTAATTTCGCTTTGAACGCGTGGCATCAGCGATGCGTCATTTGTGTGTAATGCTTGGCGCTCAATAGCTTAATAAGATATTACACGAGTATTTAGCTGTAAAAAAAATTGTTCGCGTTGGATCCCACAATTTAAATATGTATTAAAAAGAGGCTCACGTCGAATGGTACAAGAAAATGTTGAAAACATATAACCGAGGTCACTCAAAAGCTGTTTATAATATCTACACAGGTGACGAATCCTGGATCTATGCGTATGATCCCGAAACTAACCAACAAGCAACAGTGTGGGTGTTTCAAAATGAGCCGAACCGTACGAAAGTAGCTCGTGCAAAAAGTACCTTGAAGCAAACGGTGGCCTGCTTTTTTAGTATTAATGGCCATGTGGCTACAGTGCCAGTAGAGAATCGTAAAACGGTTAATACGGAGTGGTACACGACCATTTATTAGCCTGAAGCTTTTGAAGAAATACGTAAAAACAACCAGCGACGCAGAATCATTCTTCACCATGAGCTATCATACGTCACACGAAACAACTCGATTTTGGAAGGTCAAAATAAAGAATTGACGGATCATTCACCGTACAACCCTGATTTGGCACCTAATGGTTTTAATTTATTTCCAAATATAAAGAATAAATTACGTGGTCAACGATTTTCGACCCGTAAAGATGCCGTCGACGCGTTCAAACAACACGTTTTGGAGATACCTCAGTCAGGATGAAAAAAATGTTTTAAAAATTGGTTTCTACGTATGCAAAAGTGCATCGATCATCATGGAGAATATTTTTAAAACAACAACCATATTTAGTCATATATGTTTGTTATTTTTTTCTATTCCGGATACATAAGTAGCAGCCCTCGTATTCACTCAAAGTTGTACAAAAAATTTTTTCATCAACGTAGCGAAAACTAAAAAAATTGTTGGAAATTGGGATACTTAATTCTTTTATTAGTTCTTTACCTACACGTGATGCTGACATTGCTGAGCAGGAAAAACCAGTAACATCCCAAACTGAGACAAAAAAGTAAAAGGTACTTAATTTTTTTTAGAGAAAACATCTGTTTACCTGTACCTAACAGAGGCTATTTTATACAATCTAGTAGCAATATACCCCATGTAACTAACGTACTAACTTTGCCCGTGCCTTCGTTTGTGTATACTCGTTGGGATGTAATTGCTATTTCTTACATGATTCGATAGCTATTAGATTTTCTACAGGCACAATAATAATCGCATTCCTATAGAAACTTATGTCGCCGTTAAGAGATGATTTCCGGAAAAATACTACCTCATGTCGTTTCCAGGGTTTCAAACTGTCTTTCAAACTCATACCTCGTTAGCATCTCCATACCGCACCAGATGGTTTCTTGTTTTGGGGCCCAACTTTCCGGAGCGCAAATTTACAAAGTTATTTATTTGAAATCAAACTGTTCGTTGCAATATTTACGCATTGATTGTTCCACATTTCTCCCAGGAATCCTAGTGGCATAATTAAAAAACAATGATGCCAAAATGTGCGTGATGTGTGTGAATGTGTGTGTGTGCCAGGCGTAGATTTATGCAGCCTAACGCTGTCTTTCCACAGTTTCCACTGAGGCAGCGCGAAGCGAAGACGTGCAGTATTAACGAATTAAATTCACTCCGCTCCTCTCCGCTTCGATTTAATGGATTAATTTGATTGGTCACTTTTTGACATCTCCGCCCCAGTGGAAAGACAGCCTAACTCTTACCAGATGTGTTGCATTCTCCTGATAGCTTTACAACGAGAGGATCCAGCGCTGTCGGTATAGAAACTTGTGAAATGGTAGGACTGATGTCTCCACGTGTTTCCTATTATGACCTGTGATGTCTGTTGACCATTTCACATACTTTCGCATTCCAGGATTACGCGGGGAGTAGTTTCATTCGCCGATAGATTCCATTCATACTTTGGGTCTGTCGGTTATACCTAGAACATAGAAATATTGATAACCGCGCCCCGCCCGGATGTGGTAACAATTCGCGGGATTCTCTGCATTTTCAGGTAATGCCCATTTACGTGTGTAGCGTTAGGGTAATGGCGTAGACTTTAGAAAGCCTTTCATGAACCACCGATTCGTTAAACTTGTAGGCGTTACTGTACGATTAATTTGACTTCACATTGACATATGTATGTATATATGTATGCTTGTATATATGTATTATTTGCTTAAGTAGTTTGAATATATTGTTATTATCTGAAGATTTTTGCTTGTTAGTCTAACTTTTGCACCCCCCTTTGCAAATTTCTGTTTTCCCCTGTTGACTGGTAGAGAATGCCTTGAGGCATTAACTCCGCCATTTGTACTCATTTGTTTTATAGAAATAAATAATGCTCTTAATTCATAAGACAGTCTTCTTTAATGCTAGTGTAACAGAGCTCCTATTACAAACATGCGATTTTAGACTGTGTATGGTTTAGACAGAGTACATTGGTGTTAATAATACATTTTGATGCAAGTGCGGAAGGTTTGTCATTTTGCAAGAGTCCCGAGTTGTCTTAGCCCGAGCCGTGAGGTGAGGGATAAGACTCGGGACGAGTGAAAATGACACTTCCGCACGTATATCAAACGGCGTTTTTTAATACAGCTGCGAAAAAATATCAAAGAAACAAAACTAATTAAAAGAGCCAAAACAAAATCTGTTTATTTGCCATTGTGGCGTACTTTACATACATTTTTTTAAAAGTCGTTTAAAACGCACAGTATATCACAAAAATATTATTTAAAAGGAAAACTATCACAGGCAAATACTCGTATATGTATACAACACAACATCTCAAAAAAGTACATCATCAGTACTAAGATCAGTAAAAACCCTTCTACGGGTTCGTAATTCCGCATATGACCGGTGACGTGATGGACGGGCAACTACGGAACCCTACACTGTGTGTGGCCCGACACGCATTTGGTCGGTCTTTATATTTGATAAGATAACCCTTTGACTTGTCTAATATGCAATTTTAATATTTTAAATATAATAGAAGTATAGTTTTAATGCCAAACGCTTTATTATATAAATAAGTAAACTGATTGAACCTGAAACTCTTCGGTTGGATATATGGTTTGGACCAAGTTTAAAAAAAATGGAAAAGTAAAAAGCACTAGTGCGCGAAATCCAACTGTGCGCACGATATGCAGCTACATAAAGTACCACTTATTGAGCAACTGTATTAAAAAATAAATTATACAATATGGAATAAGAGCATGTCAGTGTCATACTTAAAGTGGAGCGCTCGTGGCCCAGCGGCGCCCGCGTGCCACGTGCGGTATGCGAGGTTCTTGGAAGGGTGACCGCTTTGAGTGGGTACTAACTGAGCGCTCCCGTACTTTGGGCGGCACGTTAAGCCGTTGATCCCGGCTGCTGTCTATGGCAGCAGTCGTTAAGCCAAGTTGAAGGCCTTCGGGCGACTTGAGAACTTCTAACAGTCAAGTTACCCACTCACTTGACAAGGGGGGTCGAAGTTGCACCACGTCCGTAGGGAGTACCCACCGCTACCCTACGTGACCCCTGGGTGGTGCTAAAAGTGCAACAAAAACTAGCAACCTTACTGCCTTCTTGAAGATCTCACGGTTCGAAATGATTGCCATACGATAAATAAATAATACTTCCTGTACCTATATTATACTTGCCATTAACAGCGTCTCCTCAGGAGCTGTGGCAATCTTAGCACAGGGAATATATCAGTATAGTCACATCATATACAAGAATAAGGAAATATTTACATCGTAACATCCATATTATTTTAGGAATGAGGGTGTGTTGCAGTGATAGGCTACTTTGATACAGGCTTTTTGATGCTGAATAAACAGTAGATCTATAAGTAGGTATAATTAATTGTTTTATGTTTTTTGTAAGGTGGATGATTGTTCAGTTTAATTCCAATAAGCGAGATATTTCGATATTCTGACCACTCCCAGATACCAGCAAGTCAACTTAACTGATTTAGACCAAAATATCAGTTGAAATTTTGGAAACTCAGTACATTTTTTGACATATCTTACCCATATCATATTACTCATTTTTATTGTTAACCTACAGCTACCATAACTTAGAATACTTACATTAGATTAGATTAATATAAATTGCTACACCCTAACAGGGTCCATGATGTACCTGCTCAATGTTTAGAAATAAGACCTTGTAATACCATGGTTGCAATTATTGAATAAATTAAATTAAATATAATAAGGTCTAACGGATATTTATAACACCGAGTAATTCCTCTCATTAATTACCAATTAAAACGAATGAGTGCCAATGAAATATCCAATCTGCTTTTAACTTTTATGACATCATAATTATAAACCTCTCATATTAAGAACGTTACCGCGGGAACGTATTGCCAAAATGAATGGTACCGTCATTGTAGTCTATTAAGTTGCTAATGCAAGTCCTCGGCCCATTTCCTTATCAAACATCAACGGTGTTCTGACATCAAACGGTACCGCGGCCACTCATTCACAACACTAGTGAGCCCGCCAACTTATACACGTCACGTCAAAGCTCTTATAACATAGACAAACAGACTATAATTGCTAGATCCATGTCACTAATAAAGTGGTAGGTTTGTACAGGTGAAACCTTCGTTTCACATTCGGCACGCGCTACCGCCAAAGATTTCAAGCATTTTTTTATGATGCCAAAACGAGATGGGAACATGATTGTGCGAGTTTTTACTACGAGGCAGAAAGGGAGGACCGATAGTGGCGATAGTTTTTTCAACGAGCGTGGCTCGGCGCGGCGTTGAGATGAGGCGGTAATTAATTTGATCAGTCGGTGTACGTTGTACCGTGTGGCTAGGGAGGGACAGTGCTCTGATTTCAGTTTGTCGATAAACTGAAAGTATGTCAGCTACTGCAAAGCATTTTGCGTTAGGGCGGCCATGCCAATTTGTGTTTTAAAATATCATGCTCTCGCACATTTTGCGGCGCTCTAGCTTTAGTATCTGACGAAAGTTATACATATGTATTTACCACTGTGGAGAAACCTATTTGTTCTGTGAGTATTGCGTTCTTAAAGAATAGTTCCTTGTTAGATTGACAAATGGCATAGTAAAACTGTTAATCTTACCTTCTTTCTGCCATGCATTTTAGTATCTGTGAGAATATTAATTGTTGCCAAAAGGTCTACAAAACCGTTCAGCGTTAAATAACAATCCTTTGTTTTATAATTTTATATTGTAGCCGTCCAGAACTAATAGCGCAGTATATCGCAATTTATAGTGCTCCTATTTGATATTTTTACATTGATATTTTAGTCAGTGAGGTACTAGTACCTATATGTAAAATTAAGCTATTGTTGTTTGCTTTAAATAAATATATAATCAATAAAGATGCAACGGATACTGGTTTGGCCAAATACTGAATATACGGCGATGCACTCGGCCGGACATTCGGTCAAAAATTTTGCCTAAAAGGAAGTAAATTCGCTGCGTGCGTGCGCGAAGATCTGTGCAGGTTCCAATTTGTTACTAGCTGTAGGCAGTTTAAGAAAAAAAAATGCGTTAATTTTACTCATTAGATGCAATTTCGATTTCCGGTTTCATAATTTTATACTCTTTATGTCTGTTTAAAGTGATGTGGGCGATTAAACTCATTTTAGTAATTGATTACTCGGGAGTAAATTATTTACAAAAGTTTTTCTATGTGAAAACATACTATCGGGTATCCGGCCGGATACTACGCCACTATTCGTACTCAGCCGGATAGTAAAATTGTAGCCGGATGTCGGATAGTGTAGTAGTTTGTTTGACATTCATAGGTGCATGTAATATGTCTAAATTGAAGAATAAATAATTTCACTTCATTCATTTCAGTGGCCCGATATCCGTTGCATCAATAATTTTCTACACAGCTATTCTTCCAAAGATATTCAATGCTGTAAGTTATACTGCTGAGTATAATTCTTCTGAGTAATCTTTTTCTACTTAGTGACTTTATTAATTTGTTCTACCTAATAATTAACATCTACACATTTTTTAGTGTAATACTTCTCTTCATTCGCTCGTATCAGTCATATTATGTCTTAAATTCAAATATACCATTAAATAAGCATATTGTCCACATGTCGATATATCGACATTCACCTGTCCCTATCCGCGGGGTCCGGGGCAGGTGCCTCGAGACGCCGCGGCGCGCCAGTCTCCCGCGCCCGTCGCCGCGACTACACGTCGCGATCATCGACAACTGAAAGAACACACGTGCGCGCAACCCTATTCGTTCCATTTCAAAATTCCACTAAAAATAGAACAGTGCAGTGCTCGCGGATTTTTATTGAGACATTTTTGAACGGTAAGTCCTTTTTATGTCACAACTTGGAATTCGGCTCTACAGGTCTTAAGTATGCCAGTCGTACGAATCGTTTTCTAAGCTTTTAGAAATACGTTTTTGTTTGTTATCAAACCGAGATGTGTTTAACAGATAACGACGATTGTACAAACAGATATTCGTTAATGTAAAAGCTCTTTACAAAAGACATCAACGCGCCGTGTGTTGGTTTTCGTGTCAGTGGTATTGAGTTGGGGTTTTCAACTTTGTATTTGATTGGTGATCTGATAAAAGAAAAAGTTACTTCCTAAGCAGTTACTAAAAACTTTCAATTTATACTTTCTAGGGTCCGTGCATTTTAGTAACTTTGTTCTAAATGACATTAATCAGCAGTTATATTCAACGTGATTAATTAGGTAATTAGAGTAAAACTAATCTTAGAATGAAGGCGCCTCAAATGTCCTTTATTATTTTAAACTTAATGTTGATTGAGATTAAATGTTGTTATGATTACTAAATATTGGTTAGGCATAACATAATGTTAGTTATATAAATCTTAATAATCATAGTAACATTTTTACGTACCTAAGCACATTGGAGGCGCGTTCATTTTAACATTGATTTCACTCTACCCGACCACCGCAGAACGAAAGGGGTATTTTTCAACACATGCACATACAATCATACATTAGGGTTAGGAATCACGAATTATTTCCAATTTAGATAATATATATATATGTAAGATGCATTGGCGCGGAGGAGCGCTCATGCCCCAGCGGCACCCGCGTACCGTCGGCCGAGGTCAGTTCTTGGCTGGGTGACCTCTTTGAGCGGTTATTAACTGAGCGCTCCCGTGCTTTGGATGGCACGCTAAGCCGTTGATCGCGCAGGCCAAGTTCGGGCGGCTTGAGAACTTCTAACAGTCAAGTTGCCCACTCATCACTTAACAAGCCAAATTCCAATAAGGTCTGGTTTCCCCTCGGGTGGAAGGTCAGATGGCAGTAGCTTCTGTAAAAACTAGTGCCTACGCCAAATCTTGGGATTAGCTACCGGCCCCCTGGCATCCTTCAGGATGCAATGCATCTTAGGTGGTCGTTTACCTAAATTGGCTTGATCTGGGGCCTAAACCGATATTAACAAATGAAATGTCATTAAATTCGTCAAAATTTTGACAATACTTATGTTACTGTAATGCCTTATTACCAATAAACATAGCTAATTCCTATGAAATATCAACTTATTCCAATTTAGATTTTTTCTTAATCATTAATAATCAAAGCAATCAAGAGAAAGTCATGATAATAACTTATTCTCTTAGGCTACTATTTCATTCAACCGATTTTTTTTCAGTGTTTTATGGCAGATAAGTAAACTGTGAAAAACAGTTAGCGTCACGTCTAATAAAAACAAGATAAACTAAAGCCCGACAAGAAATATGCGCAATGTTGCGCAATTCCATCGGAGCAATAATTTTACAGGTAGGTTGTCACTTATCAGTGTCACAGTTGCGGTTTAATTTCAGTAATAGTAGTGTTGAAAATCACTACATAGTAAAACAAAGTCGCTTTCTCTGTCCCTATGTCCCTATATCCCTATGTATGCTTAAATCTTTAAAACTACGCAACGGATTTTGATGCGGTTTTTTTTAATAGATAGAGTGACTCAAGGGGAAGGTTTATATGTATAATACATGCATCAGAATTGTACCCGTGCGAAGCCGGGGCGGGTCGCTAGTTAAATGATAAATGACAAAAAAATGCTCAAAAAGATTTATGCACAAGAGCGGGACATCATTAATAATGTATATAATAAACTGCTGAAAAAAAACGTTTGGGTCATTACCCGAATGGAATGGTGGTGGTGGTTGCATTAAACCATTTCACTGCAAAACATTTCAAACTTTAACATCAGAGAAATAAAAAGAGATTTATTGTCGCCAGAAAGAAGTTACGCAAAATAAAAGCAACAAATAACAGAAACAGAAATTAATAATAGAGGTAGGTACATTAAAATAAATTAAAAGTTATTGCGACAATAGGCTCGGGCTCAGCACATCCTGGACGGCTAGACAGCGCTGTTTTTCAGTCCGCACCTACTTCACAGCTCAAGAATATATGTGTAATAGCTAGCTATGGGAAACATTCGCTTGAGTACTCTACTGATACTGATGAATAAGTCAAAATGTCATTTGGTCTGTTGCCATGTAAATCAGAATAATAGCGCCCTGTCAAGACAATGGTCATATATATCTGGTCGGACTTTACATTTGTGTCATAAATGCCATACTGAACTCTACTCGTATCAGCTTTTATTCGATACTAGCTTGCTCGCGAATTTGTCCGTGTCAGAATTCGTTTATCCACCTCCTATTTTATAAGAACTATATCCTTCCCTGGGTCTCAAACTATCACCATACAAAATTTCATCCAGCGGTTTAAGCGTTACTTTGACAGACAGACAGTTACTTTCCTATTTATAATATTAGTATGGATTATCACGTCGTTTACGTCGAAATTCGTCCCTTGCCAGTAAGGGACGAATGCCAATGTCCGACATACCCAAACGCGATGAAATGTAATGAAAGAGATGAATAGGAGAGGTATAATCAAACAGGTGATTTTTTAATCTGCATTGTCATAAGACTACCTGGGCATTTTTTTCACTATTAGTATTTATATACTAGTAACTAGACGTTGGAATAGGGGTGATGACTCATGTTACAATTTATAACATAGTGTGGCTCTATGGAAAGGAAACCATCAAATTATGACAATAAACGGTAAATTAAACAAATTAATTAAAATCCTAAAAAGATGAACTATGAAGATTCGCAAAAACGTTGTTTTTTTAAGAGGTGTTCGTTAACAAGTTTGTATGAGATGACTACCGGTACCATATAATTTAAGTTGGTACAACCCGCCCCTAAGACTTGCAAAAATATGCTTCTGGAGCAGTTAAATCGCTGCAGATTTTGCTACGGTAAGGGGCCCAATGTGAGACATTGGTTGTGCATTCTAATTCGAAGTCTTGTGCGCGAAGCGAGTGTGCGAATAACATTTAAAATAAAACATTTAATGATTGGAAGTAGTATAACATAACTACACTACATTTTCTTTTAGATATCCTACCAATTTTGCTCAGAGAATAAACTTTGGAGTGGATAGAAAAACTAGGTATTTGAAAAGTCGAGAAACCTTATTCCAAACGCATGTTCTCATCGCAAGTTTTAAGAATTTAGTAGTAGGCAATTAGTAGTAACTTTAGAGTTTACGCCGAAAGTCCCAAAGACAAACAGCAAATATGACTCTAAGGCAGGGCGTACTAGGACAGTCTTAACTGTTCACTAAAATATCAATAAACCGTAAATGAAATGCAGGTAAATTATGAAATAATCTACGAACAATTTTTCTGTAGGACAAAGGCGTCGCCCAGTTCTAGCTAGAAATACTTCTTTCCGCGAGAAATGGTTGGAGGTTGTCCCGCCATCTTACCTTTGACTACCTTGTGGTAGTTGTGGTACCCATTTTGTAACTATTTTAGCTATCTGGAAAACCTTCAGTGTGCAACACGATCTATAACCATTTTTAAAGATACATTAGGTGTGTTGAAGAGTTACTGCTTGAAGCAAATGAAGCAAGCGTTCGCGATCTTTATTTCGAATTCTAGATCCCGTTCTATATTATTACTTAAAACATATATCTAGACAAACTTAGTTTAGGATATATCATTTGGATGTCTGTTATCTACTTTGCATTTTTTGTTCAGCGTAACTAAACAATTACCGGATAATGTTTTCCAGAATGGGTTTATTTATTGCTAGGAACGCTTGGGCCGATTATTAACAAGTTTAGTAAAATGACATTTAGAAATAAGCTGACAAGTTTATTTATTGTTAATAACAACACTTATTTATTTTATTTGTACACATGTTTAACAGCCATACGAAATAAATCGTACAGCAGAGACCGATCTATTGTGGTTCCTTCTCGGCCAAGTCTGATGGCAATTTATGCCTAAAGCCACACCTAGTAGGTGCGTCACCACGGTCATCGCTGGCTGGATCGACGACTTATTCGTGAATTATAATTGTTTTATTATTCTTAATTGCTTTCACATACCATTCATAAAGGACACATTTTTTAATCATCATCATCATCATCATCATTTCAGCCGAAAGACGTCCACTGCTGAACATAGGCCTCCCCCAATTTATTTTTCCCTTGGGGGGGACATTTTTTAATGACTAGCTAGAATTTTTGGGTCTCCCTCCAAGACATAAGCCTAACAGTAAAATTAGAAAAATAATTATCGACATAAGTTATTGGTTTGGCCCAAGTAAACCCACAGTGAAGGTCACCTATCAACTCTTATGTAAACCACTAAATATACGAATGTAATGTAAGTAGATTTATAGCATTATTCTGATACCAATCATCAGCACCGTCTGTCAATGGAAAATAGGTTTGACACTAATGTTCCTATTTTAACACTCACGTTATACGTGCAATCAGAAGAGAGTGGTAATGAGTAAAGCGTAGTTGGTGCTCGCGTAGTAAAACTGGGTTACTCGTACGCGAAAATATAATTGGCTTTATTTCTCCACGTATCGTTCACGCGGACTGAACATCTGCGGCGGGCGACGCACTTTTAACATCTGCAAGGCTAAAATCAACCTTAGTTTATAAACAATGTGGTTCAAAATCCTATTGTATGATTGTTCATTATAAAAGATTAACGTAAAGAAATAGTGCTTGGATTGGATGTCAGATCTAATTACCAAGAGAGATTAGATTGTTATCTCGCTTATGTTAAGTAAGTATATATAGGTACCTTTATTTTTTAGATTGTTTATGGAAATTTCAAGTTTGCGATATGGACGGTTTTACGAGTCTTGTTTATAACCAATAGCAAGTGTTATGGGCAGTAAAGTGGAAGCTAGAGGTAATTTTGCTAGCGATAAGTGTTGTATAACTTTCTCATTATTATACCTCTACATTGAATAGTTACTAATGAAAGAAGTAGTATAATGTCAATAAATTATTTTATAGCTGATAATCTCCGGTCAGTAGGTCCAATTGAATACCGATAACTTTATAATTATATTTTTAGTGTTGAATAATAAATATTGTTAAAATAATCGTGAACTTATTAATGCTAAATCATAATTTAATTATTTTACTGTAGGTATAGATATTTATAATATACAGCAACGAAAATGAGATAAAATACTCGATATCGTTATTCGTAAACGATAAGGATATATTTCAGATGGGTATATGAATCTTGGTTATAATGATTGTTTTTTTTTTCAAATTCAAATTCAAAATTATTTTATTTCAAATAGACTCAAAAGAGTGCTTGAGAAACGTCACCAAGAAATTCATACATAAAATAATTATACAGTAATGTCAATGATACAATATTAAAAATATACATTAAAATTTCAAATTAAAATAAAATCGTTGGATGTCAACAGTTGACAGTACACACCAAATGATAAACTATAACAATGCAAGTCAAAAAAAAAGTCAAAATAAATTAAGTCTTATAAAATAATATGTCACTTAAAAATAAAAGTAATACAGTAAAATAAAATAGAAACACACTGTGCAACTCATTGACTTAAAAGAAGTTATTGTCTTCTACAAATTTCTTAACGCTATAATAGGCCTTGCGTACTAAGCGGACTTTTTCAATTTTCTTAAATTTTGTAAGCGAAACCATCAAAACATCCTTAGGGATTTTATTGTAGAAGCGCACACAATTTCCCATGAAAGATGAACTCACTTTATGGAGACGGAACCAAAGCACAACAAGTTTGTCTTTACTTCTTGTGTTAAAAGAATGCACTTCGTGATTTAATTTAAGCAGATGCCGATTTCTTTTGACATACATGATATTTTCAAGAATATACTGGGACGCGACTGTAAGAATATTAATATGCTTGAACTTTTCTCTTAGGGAGACGAGATCCTAACTGATAAATTGATCTTATTGCCCTCTTTTGTAGAATAAATATGTTTTCAATATCAGCGGCTTTTTCCCAGAGCAATATGCCATATGACATTACACTATGGAAGTAGGAAAAGTAGACAAGCCTGGCCGTCTCAACATCAGTAAGTTGCCTCATGTTTTTCTGACAATACTTAAAACATGACTGTTTAAAATTACCTTGATAGGAAAAAAGTCTTTATTTCCAAGCCTTAACTGAGCTTACTATGGGCTAGGTCAGATTGTGACCGTATTATTTATTTATTTATTTTTCACAGCACCTGCTCTACAACGCCTAATTATATATCATGCAAATCTTATTGAAAGAAAATCATTATAGCCCTTGGCTTGAGCCGGGTTGTAATATTATCCTGAATTTCATCACTTACAACTGTGCATAAATACGGATTAAAACTGCAGATTCTACAAAAATAAAAGGTAACATTCTAATCATAATGTCGAGTCACGAAACTTATTTGACTTTGACTGACCGATTTGATTCTGTTTCTAGTTAGCTTAAGTTTTCTTTATTGTCTTGCGATAGGTGAGAAAAGTAGAGTACCTATACCTACTCCTCGGGGATAAAACTGTTTTCGTCTTGGCCGCGCTTAAATCCCCTCACTGCACTCAGAACTCAGTCTTAATTCCTTCATTTCGATCGGGGATTAACTCATAACACCCTTGTTCCGCTCGTGAGTAACATGCGCCCGTGACATAAAACAGTGCTTTACCCCCTTGGTGTAAAAACTACTAATAATTTTCTTTTATTTACTCAGCCTACTAAAACGACGCATTGTTAAACGACACAATTAAGTTATTGATGGTATTTTAAATCCCTCATCTAGACTCTATCATGAGGACATATAAAAAAAAACTTCACACATTTATCGACATTAATTGTCTAAAAACGACGTACCCGAAGAGTGTTGCATCTCGTTTTGTCATGTGCTTAAGACATAAATGTGTCTCTTTCACGGTGGGCGTGGTTGAGAGAATCGAGGAATTCCCTCAAGGGCTAAATGACGTCTCCGGTCATATAAATCTTTGTAATAATAAATAAAAAAAAACTGGTCAAGCGCGAGTCTGACTCGCGCACCGATGGTTTCAAATACAGATCGTGTACACGTCCCGACCCCATTTAATTCAGGAAAAACCTTAATAGCGCGATGTACAAAATACAAAATGAACGCCTTGGGTGCAGCATCACAAGTCATTGTTGTGACTTTAAACCAAGCACTCTAACAACTCCATACATTTTAGTTGACCCATAAGTTCTTAACAACTACGGTAGGCAGATATCAAAGCGCAATCTATTTAATCTCCTACTTTAAACATTAAAATTATTACGGCTCGATTGTTCAGCATGTTTTGGCTTATGTTTATATCGCAAGCTCTTTAGAGGCTATGGGTCAGTGTATTAAGTAACTCTAATCTATTGTTTTTCATGCGATTATACATGTAAATGCTAGAACACTTAATAAGAGAACAACGGTTGAAACTCACTTGGAAAGTGAGTTCCAACCGTTGTTCTCTTATTAAGAAGCGTAATACTTTATTTGTAACTACGATCGTAAAAATAAAAACTAAATAATGCGAAAACCTGCTTTATCTTAACCACGATAAGAATCAAAGTGTAAAATTATGTTCAATTCAATTGTGTAAAATTATGTTCATTAACTTCAACTTTACCTAATGACATCGGTATAAAATGACACGTCAATACCAATGCTGACGTTGTCAAGCATCGTGATATTCACAACTGTCTATATATAGAGTCACTTCTCCATACGTCCTTCTGAATCGAATTTACCGTACATCAGCAGGCATTGTAAATATCTACATGACTGTGTTCTGGTTCATAGGTTCAACTCCCACCCCCCAAATTCATCAATTTGAGGGATGATTTACGGGATAAAAAGTATCTTTCATGTTAATCCAGGCTAAAAACTCTATGTATACAATGTTTCATCACTTAGTTTTTAGATTTTTCGCTGTACAATTGTACAGTAGAGTCCGCTTATAACGACTCCGCATATAACATTTTACCGCTTTTAACGACTTCGAAATCACCGCAGATTAGATTTCATACCAAACATTTTCAAAGTAAATCAGTTCGTTTTGTGCGACGTTCTGTTAGTGCGACGTAATATCACCGGTCCCTTGACTGTCACTTTATTCGGATTCCACTATATATGACGATATTACTTGCCAAATTTCATAGTTCTAGGTCAACGGGAAGTACCTTATAAATTTTGATTCCCTTGAGAGTGTCAAAATATACGTTTTTTGCGACTTTGCGTTGGCCATATCTTTCTTTTACGTTAACTTAGAAGCTTGGTTTTTTCACAGCTTCAAGAGACTGTAGACCTAAGTATAAGGTTTTAATTACAACTCGATACCTCCACACCTTCCCGAGATAAAGGGTCTTGACAGACAGACAGACGGACAACAAAGTGATCCTATAAGGGTTCCCATTTTTTCTTTTGAGGTACGGAACCCTAAAAATATAAAAAAAATAAAACCGCTAACCATGAAACACTAGGAGTTATGGATGGCCACCCGTGGTCTTCTTCGTCAGTTCCCGTTCACCAAATGCCATCTACTTTCTGAATGCAAATGCTCGATTTGTCACCGAAAATACTTAAATCGCTATAATAATATGTTTCCCTTGATTTTTTTAGGAGTTCCCTCAATTCCTCACGGTTCCCGTCATCAGAAGTGAACTTCGATATCAAAGGGACCAATCTGGAACTATATGCTTTCAAACAAAGAAATAATTTATAAAATAATCTGTTCCTAAATGACGGATTAATCGCGTAACAAAAAAAACATACAGTCGAATTGAGAACCTCCCCCTTTTTTGAACTCGATTAAAAACAATACTTGCCCATGTGTGAAGTTAGTTTAGATGAGGTAATATACATAATATTAACTTAATTGTGTCGTTTAATAATGCGGTGTTTTAGAAGGCTGAGTAAAAAAGGAAAATAAAAACTCAACTTCTTCAACTCTTTTTTTGTATCGTGACAACAAGCAATCATATTTCGACTGTTGTCAGAGAAACAATCATGGTGTACTTAGTCAAGAATCATATATGTCTAAAAATCAATCCTTATTATTTCCTCATCCGGGTAGAAAGGCGTTTTTAAAGTATTCGATATTTTTCCTTGCGCGTCCTTAACTTTAGATATATCCACAGGGAAATATGTGAACCTAAATCTGTGTATGACTTAGTGTGTAGTGTATACCTACAGGATTTTACAGAATCACACGGCAAACGGCGGGGTGCGATGCCATAATAATATGTGCGGCCCGCTCTGCCTACTCGCCACGAATGCAACTAGTCCCACACTCGCACATCAATAAATTAAACTTATCTAAATGAATTATAATATCCACCGGTTCCTATTTATAAATCACTCGTTATTAAATTATGGAACGTATCCAATTCGGGCTTCGGTTGAAGCGATTTGTGAGAGCTAATGAGAACCTATGTTCTTACATTAAGGGATCGATTATGAATTTAATTAACAATATTAAAAACCGCTAATTACACTTACGTACCGTAAGTTGCCTGAATGTTACGTATAGAGTTGAATAAAAGAATAACTTGTAAAATCCTCCTCCTCCTCCTACTCCTTGGCTTCGAATTAGTGATAATTTACAAAGTAGAAATTAAACGCGATTTACCAGATTCGGTCCACAAAAATAGATACTTACAAAAACTTAACTGTTGAATTAAAATAGGAACCTATTGGAATTTACGCTTCTCTATCCATGTATGTTTATTTATGCTATTTTTAATCTAGGTATGCAATTCAATTAGAAACGCAAGAGACGTAGAAAAACAAGAATTTAGAATGCGCCCAATAAATAAAGAAATAGTATTAATAGTTAGGTACCCACAATATCTAATCTGAATTCGCAAATATTTTACTAAAATATTTTCAGATCTGAACCTGAGCAATGCTATTTTTTTAAATTGTTGTCGTTGTCCTAGTGCACCCCAGAGGTGCAAAGGGCCATTATAAGCTTGCGCCACGCCTTCCTGTCTTCAGCAACGCCCTTGGCCTCGCTCCAGCTCAGACCAATGCTCGCCGCCATGTGTGCACAGGAGAGTGATTCCTAAATTTTCAACTTTTTTAGGAATCAAAAAAAGCCGAGGAAATTGTTTAGTATCGATTAGGACGTCAATTCAATGTCAAATAAGCTGTTGTACACTGTATATGGCGAATGGTTTTTGAGATATTTGCAGTTGTTTAAACGGAGTGGACACCTTGAGTGCGGTGGTGACATAAAAAAATAAAAAATATTTTTTATCTTTATTTTTATATAGTCATCCTTCAGAATCAGTTGGAATTGAAAAAAAAAATAGTACATTTTTCTCAGAATTGATAGTAAAATGTGACCTGGTGGTGACATCAGACGTCCTGTAAGGACATCACTGTAATAATAATAGACAAATAGGGATTATCAATGAACCAAATTATTAATTTGTTATTGTTTATTTTTTAAAATTGTACCTAATCAACATAGCTTTTAACACAGTATTTGGTACGTTATAAATCTCACTAGGTACTGAAATTAAGATCACCATTAAGAATATTACTAGGCCTTTAACGTGTCCATTAGCGCCACTCGTAAATAATTACGATCATATAAATCTAACGATAGTTATTTAAAAAAAGGGTATATCCGCTATGTACTGTATTTTGTATTTCAGTACCTTTTACGTACTTCAAACTAGCTGTTATGTTGCTGGTGTCATGCAAAGTTGAAACAGCTGCCGTTTTATTTTTGAGCTCAATGTGGGTGGTGAAGTGATGAAACTGCCAGGGATGAATAAAATAATGAAAAGTTTATAGATATAGTAGATGGTCCATGCTGAAGAGGAAATAGGGGCTGGCGCGCGGTTTATATAAAAACTTGAATCTCGAATTTCGATACGCGATATTCCCATATTTCCTCCTCCAAATTTAAACATATGTGTATTTTTTAACATAGATTAATGAAGTGCTATTATTCCTCTACGTATTATTTTAATTGATAACTGGTTTTATTAATAAACCAACTAAAAACACTTAAAAATGATTTTAACACGTTATCTTTAGCTTAGCATAACCTACAGATGTATACATCGTTACATCGTCACTTTATAGTTAACTAGCGACTCGCCCCGGCTTCGCACGGGTGCAATGCTGATGCATGTATTATACATATAAACCTTCCCCTTGAGTCACCCTATCTATTAAAAAAAAACCGCATCAAAATCCGTTGCGTAGTTTTAAAGATTTAAGCATACATAGGGATATAGGGACATAGGGACAGAGAAAGCGACTTTGTTTTATACTATGTAGTGATAATTTGCGACAAGTACACTATAATGTACAAACAATTTAAATTCCCTAGGCACACACTTGACACATATAGTTGAAGCTTACTGTGGCTTTATAGGCCGGGCCCAATAAAGCCATAGGAGTGTGCGGTTGGGGAGTAGCCTGGGGAAAATCCAGGGGAAAACCTCCGGCACGACCACGCGTGTGGTTTAGAACACTGGAATACTCTAAGAGTTTGAGCTCCAGTGACATTGGTTGAGCGGTTTCAATCGAATCTGAGGTGTGAGTGGAATCGAGCTACTGGGACTTTTGTCGCTAGTTCACTAAACCTAGCCTAGCTGAGAAGAGTCCAGCAAGAAACTCAGCTAGGCCCGACCTGGGTCGGACTGACTCTACCCGGTATGCGGCGGTACCGGGACGAATAGGGACTATATGTGTCAGTGTTGTCGCGATCGCGCGGTGGACCTCTCCGCCGGCGGGAATGCCTAAGTGTACGCGTCGTGTCAGAGTTGGACGCCGTAAGCGCAGCGTTCCATTTTTCGATGGACGCTGTGATTACGTCTTCCGGGTTCATAAGTGTGTGCCTAGGACGCCGGACCGTGCGGCCCCTAATTAGTGATCGCCGAGTGGGATGGGAACGTAGTCGACAGCCTTCCTAACTAACGGATTCCTATGATGGGAAGCGTTGTCAAAGGCACGTGAGCAAAAGCTACACTTGCATAAGACATGATTGGACGAACACAAGTTTTGTAGTGTCAGCTTATTTATATCGGCCCAAGCCTTCCTAGCACGAACAACGCACGGTTGCGTACCCTACTGATGTGGCTACGGAAAGTCAATTTTCTGTCGAGCGTCACTTCAAGATATTTGACTTCGTTGGCCCAGGGGATGGGCCGGTCAAACATCTGGATCGGAGCCACACGCCTTTCCATGCTAACGCGGTCAGATGGGTGGAAGACTATCGCAGTGCTTTTTTCCGGATTGACTTCGATACGCCAAAGATTAAACCAACGACCTAGGTCAGTGATTGCCTCCTGGAGGTATCGCCGGATAAAAGTATACTTACAATGAGTCGTAAAGAGCGCGGTATTGTCCGCGAACAACCCCAGTTGCACTTTAGGGTGTCCGGGAATGTCGTTCGTGAATAACGAATAAAGAGTGGGAGAGAGCACGGAGCCTTGCGGGACTCCGGCCCGGATGGGGTGTGGGTCGGAGTACGTTCCCTCCAGTCTGTATCGAAAGCTTCGATCCCTGAGAAAATCTCGTATGGTGAGTACGAGTCTGTCAGGCATACCGAGAGGATATAACTTGTATATCAGCCCGTTATGCCAGACCTTGTCGAATGCTTTCGCCACGTCAAGAAAGATTGCACCGGTTCTGAGCCCCTGGAATCGATAGAAACCGTCCAGCACGTGCTCCGTGACGCGGTGCACCTGTTGGACGCACGAGTGCGCGTATCTAAAGCCGAACTGATGACGTTATTCTCGGCCGTAAATCTGAGAATCCTAGTGAGAAGGATCCGCTCATATAGCTTTCCTAGAGAGCTAAGTAAGCTGATCGGCCTATAAGAGGCAGGCGAAGTCCGGGGTTTACCAGGCTTCGCTATCCCTATGACCACTGCACCTTTCCACGCGGCTGGAAAATGAGCATTGATCAGCGCGGCATTGAAGATGTCTGTAAAGAAGTCACTGACTTCCTTAACCAACACCAGTAAAATGGGTGAAGTTACGGGGAGACGCGATCTCCTGTCCACCTCGGAATCGACCCATCTAATATGGGCTTCGTCGGTGTGTAGGAGACTAGGCGAACATTGGGACTCTAAGCTACTCGCAAGGCATTCAGCTTTCTCACTATCCTCGAAAGCAGGGGTAGGGTGATCCGGGGTTATGTTCACGTGAACTCACATCAGCATGAAACGAACAGACATCCTCACTCGCTCGCTCGTACCGGCAGAAAGGCAGGTCGAGACACGTCGTCTCATCCTACCTTTGTGTGCGTATTACGCGTATGAGGCGCGCGGTAGGTATTAGAAGTTTGAAAATCGGTGTGGACAAATTTCGGACCGTTTTGTTGCTACATGAAAAAGAACTAGGTTCCATTTTGCAGGCCGTTATTAAATGATACTTTTTAAATACTACATTAAGCGTACTAACAGAAAAGTATCTCATTACGATCATCAGAAATACGCTTTTTGAAATATAGGTTCTTAAAGTTGTTAGAATAGATTTGTTACACATGTATACGGGGTGTGCGGACCATTTAAAGACGTTTTTGACTAATTTAACGCTAAATGTTTTTAATGAAATGATTAGAACACATTGAGGGACACCTTTTACGGGATTATTGGTAAAGACATGTGAACATACGTCGTGTTGTTTATGAGATATCGACGCGTAACACGATGTTTCATCGATTTAGGAATCACCCAGGACTCCCGCGATTTCGTCTTCCGTCCGGCGGCTTTCACTCAAAAACGATGCTTTCATTATTTTGCTTACGAAAAGTATAGCCTATCCATCTCCATTTGCGCAATACGATCGCTTTTTTTAATAGGTATTACAGATTGCAAACCGTCTAAAATTTTGTTAGATTTATGTCATGACCCCTTACAAGTTTCCTCTAAAACCCACATCCTTAATCCTACTCTCACTCTACCGCAAGCTAGCGGAATTCCATAGAATCATTATTAATTTATTAATTTATACGCTCTCTCCGCACGGTCGGTTGCGCCGCATCCCCGCCGGATAACGCCACTACGTGATGGATTAACTACGGTTAGATGTGCTTTTGATTCCGATACATGACGCGATCATCGTATTAGTACCTACATTGTTAAGTATACACCTGTTACTTAGTGCGGTGATATTTTGAATTGCCTTTTGATGAAGCGGCGATGGCCACAGGACTGCGGCCTGTAATAAATAATGTCGGTAGATCGATGCTCGTGAGTAAGTAGGTAATACAAAAAAAGGGTTTCAAATAGCTTGAGTGCTTTTCGACCTATTTTATTGGCAACGAAGATATCTCCTACTTCCAAGTTTCGGCCGGATTCCCACGATTAATGCTTTTAATACATTTTGTGAGTTTAATACATTTAATACATTTTTCCTATTCCTTTTTGACATATGATAACACCCATATAACGTAAATCCGCATTACACATCGAAACAATGAATAAAATCAGGTATTGATATTAGAGTTTCATGAGTAGTTAGGAAGTTGTAATACGCGTTTTAGAGGAGCAATCAAGTGAATGTATTTTTTCCATCACTGATGCGTAGTAATTTATGATAATAATTCACCATGGAAACAGTTACGTACTATATCTTTTATTTTTTAAATCTAGTGTAGTGACTAAATCATTCGTTTCGATTCAAATGATATTTCCGTAAGTTGATGGAAATTGATCAAATGAATGAATTTATAACCGTAATAAATTAAGTGTTGTAAAAAAATAAGTATTCCAATTAATTACAAACGAATGAAGTGTGAAATTACCTTTATCGCGGAATTTGCAAATACAGTATCGATTTCTGAACGATACAAAATTGACGTAGGTAGAATAAAAATCATATGACAAAAGTTCTTACTCTAGATTCGTATCCAGTAATGAAATATATGGGAACATTAAAAAACAAATAAAATCGATTTCAATAATCATTAATAATCGCTAATTAAGACAATCGATTCGTCTTACTCTCATCACTACAAACACCAATTTATGACTGTCAAAAAGGAACCGGTAAAAATTTCTGACAATAGGTTTGCACTAAGAGTGCCTGTTATATTTCATTATGTGGGAAGTATGACATTTTTACATTGGCTGACAGTTCAACCCGTCCGTTAATGATTTGGACAGTGTAAAGAAAAAAAATACGCTACAACTAAATAATAGACTTTAATGTCTTGTACCTATGCTTACGAAATAAACATTACTCAACTTTATAGCTAATAAAGCTATCCTATTACTAACTATACGTAATAACTACCCCAGAAGTCTCAATCTTTCCTCTGTGCAGACTGCCCACGAGGCTGGCTAGGTTCCCCCGCTCGCTGTATGGCTATACCTATCCTTTGGTAGAGGAATGAGTGTTGGACTCCTTCAGTCTTAGATTTTTAATGAGCTACTCCAGGGCCTATGGTTTCAACAGCAAATCCCGCAAATATATTGTTGTTTACCATACCAATATATCTGCGGCGTTTGAATGCTTTAGCAATGCCTTTACCATGAGTTTACATGACTGTACTCGGTAGCGACTGCGTAAAAAATTGTATGGGCAATAGTACAGCGCCTCTGGCGGTTACGCAATAGAACTAAGAATCGGCATACTAAATTTACGCAGTCGCTAGCGAGTAAGTACGGTCATGCAAACTCATGGTAAAGGCACTGCTGCTGCCGCCCCGCCGGCTCTTAATGATGAGTCTGGTAAATGGGACGGTGCTAGTGTATCAACACAGGTTGCATCCCAAATAAGCAGCCGTCCGATTTGGCAAGGAATTAGGGTCATTCCGTAGGGCCTCTTGCCATCGTCACGAGCCAAGCCAGGTGGTTCCAGCCAGCATAGTGTAAAGTTGTAGGTGAAAGTCTTGATCTGCCTTTGCCATAATTCTTCAATAAGTACTTTTGGATACTGTATCGAATCAGTCCTACTTGGTTCTTAGTCGCATTACGAAACGCAAACTAAGTGTGGCGTTAATTTAATGGTTGCTTTGATTTGTTAGCGAAATCATCCACTTAACGCTAACTCAGAGACAGAGAAAGGTGCTAGTCAATTTCCGCGACGAACAAGCGTGTCTTCATACCTATATAATCGGAAACGAGCGTTCTACTTTATATGTTTACGTACCTACATGCATTAACACACTAATTTGATCATATCATGTCATAAGTACATTTTATTTTATTTTAAAACAGTCATCTATGGAGATCCCTCCATTATAATCGCATGGACGCCATGGAACATACGAGTAAGAACTGAAAATAAGAGTGAGTGAGTGATAGACTATGAAAACGCGGAGGTCTCAAATGTTTGTGTGCAAAATAGGCACAAATATCATCTTCATCAATTGATTTTCGTCGGTGAAGTGCCTACATTTTTTTTCGTCGATGTAAAGTCGTAATTTACTTTAGGTATGACACATTTACGACATAAACCGGCTGGATCGATCGATGGATGGAAAAAGCCGGTCAAGTGCGAGTCGGACTCGCGCACCGACGGTTCCGTATACAGATGTGTACCGGTTCCAACCCTATTAAATCAGGAAAATCTCAACAACATGGTATGGAGATTGGACGCCATGGGTACAGCGCCATCTATAGGCGACTTTTGTTACAAATTTGAGCGACTGAATAACTTTGTATGTATGGTAGTTTTTCAAGGAAAGTTCTTTATCGCGTAAACCGCTCTCAATTTTTTTTCTTTATTTGAATTATATTTCAGCATAATCTTGTAGGAATTTATAAAATAAAAATACATGCAAAGGTGATTAAATTACAAACTTAGTATAGAAATGTTTTTGACGATAAATCATGTTTCAGAATGTGCAACCCAAGCCCTTTCATATGACACCCCACTCGACATATTAAATAGACTTTCAAATTTTGAACCACCTATTATCTGTCATTTTTCACAGAAAATAAAAAAATATATATTAAAAAAGTCATGTTGTATGTATGTAGGTAAGCCTTCTTTATAACTATTCCAAATGTCAAATCGATAGCATAAGTAGTTCTTGAGATGTGACAGACAGACAGACAAAGTGGAACCATAAGGGTTCCTTTTTTACCATTTTGGTACGGAACCCTAAAAATAAACTCAAAAGGCAATTTCTCGAGCCAGCAAGCAAGCTTTTAGGGTAATGCGACAAAGTCCGTGTTCACTTCATATAAAAGTCACCAAAATGTCTATTTTCCTAATAATTCTTGCGGCAAATGAATTTCGTGCGGCGCTGTGCGAACTTGATGCACACGCAAACGCGATGTACCGTACGATGCGGTAACTTGGGAACGCGCAGACCTGACACCGTCGGTTAGCGCCGAATATAGAAGCTTGCTACGTTTTAATAGCGAGAACCGAGATGTGTCAGGTTTGTGGAACGGCTTTTTTCAAGTGTTGTTTCAACTGTTAGATCTTCGAGGCACTTGACTTGTAGAGGGCTATCAGTTACTAGTTACTTTATTTTTAAAATAGTCCGTACATTATAAAACTTTAATTACAAACCTAAGTTGGTAGATTTGTTACATAATTCTTGAAATGTTGATGTTTGAAGTAGGTTCAAATAACTTTATGGAAGAGATAAAAGAATACTTGGGATTGTGATTTTACACTTAAGATCCTAAGTCGAAGTTCTAAGCTTACCATTAAAGCAGTTGATTGTTGATTTGATCAAATAAGTACAGTGTTTATTACCAAACTAGCCCTCACAATTTTAAGATTTACCTAAAACCAATCTATAAATCTTATAAATCCCTACCTGTTTTGGTTTGGTACAATCTGCATATCTCGCATAATTGAGCTGAGTTATTCGACGGCAATTCTTTGTAGAAGTCTTATTAAATTTTGATAAATAAGATAATGAATGTTCAATTTCATTTGAATGTCTATCACACATTACCACTGCATGATTAGCAGTTGAATCAACTTTTCGCATAATATCTCAAGATCTTATAGCATTTTCATTTCAAATACAATGTTAGGTACTCTTCAATGTTCTTTATTCTTTCATATCGTTTTTACGGTGCCATGTCTGTGAGACTTTCGCGGCGAATCGCAGCGGACCACGACATTTAAAATTAAAAATATAACGGACGCGCGATCTCTTATAAACAATTGTTCCGATTTTCTTCAGAAATTAATGCAACTTCGCTCTCATTATCAAGTAGAGGATGCACGATAAGTGCTCGAACATGAACGACTCACAAACACGTACACCTAATACAACACGCTATTGGTTACTAACATAGGAAACTACTTAGACAACACCTACAGTGTAGTTGACTAAACTTCTTGTTGATCAATAAAAATAGTGGTTATATTGTCTTTAGCCATTTATTTCAACGAGGTTAAACGTGGGTTAAACACTCAAACGTATGTTTTAATTGGTATGGAACAGGTATTGCGATTCTTAACGCCTTAAATTTATGTATTCTCAAGCACTACGATTTCATGGTGCTGTTGAAAAAAAGTGAAATAATCTTTCTATGGATAACAATGCATTAGATTCATCATGTGCTGTGCCTACCACTTTTGGGAATACAGGCGTGAATATATTTATGTATGTAAATTGCTAACATTAATCTATGTGTATACTAGCTTTTGTCCCCGAATTGGAATTCTTTTACTAAGTGAATAGCGTTTTAAAGAAATAGAAAGATTTAAACAATTATACCTAATATGATTATTTTTATTTTGCTTTGTTGTAACAGGACCATGGTAATTTCTACATATGAATTGGCTCCGCCATTGCGGGCATTATACCTACATATAATCGTTTATCTTGAGGGTCAGTGATGGACAGTAACTTTAAATTCGCTAAGAGCCAAGAGCGGCGGAGCGAGATTTTTCGAGAGTAGATGAATAATGCAACGAACGGATAACTGTAAAGAATATGACAATACTCTTCGGTAGCCGCTATACATATTTATACATAAAATGATCAGGTACAGAATGATTTATAACGTCTTCGTAATATTGTCGTAACGCGGTCCTTTTGTCAGATAATATACATCTAGGTATACCTAATAGCAGGCATAACTAACACTAACTAGGTACTAAACGATTATTTTATGATTTTCAATATGTGTAGATATGTATGGTGGTAGGTATGTGTGTGTGTACATGGTTTATTCGGATTCAATAACCGGGTCTGTAAATAAAGTCGGGAAATCATACCGAATGTTGGAACTTACTTTGACAGTCCGTATTCATTTAATCAGTTAATGACCTATCTGAAGACCACCCTAATCGATTAGAACCGGAAATTACATAAAAAAAGTTAAATTAATGAGGTTAAAAACATAACGTAAACGTAATTTATTCGTACTTCAAGTAAAGTCAAAATCATAAATTGTATGTATAAGTACTTAAACGTTCCTAATATAGTGACAAAAATATATGTGTGTACATGTAAGCTCTTACGCCCTTTTTAGTCACTAAATGAGTGTCTATATATTGATTCAAAGAAGCTTAATGCATGCGATCACCGTGGCTACGTTCCCTAGAAACACAGCACCTCTAGATTGCATACCTATACTTACCTAATTATGCCTCACATACCAAATTCCTGCAATTTTTCACCGGGACATCAAATGGATATTATCGAACAAGTGAAATCATGGGAATAGCTTAGTTATCCAATGAATGAGTAGGTACTTATAAGTTCCTAAACTGAAATCACACCATCATCATAGTTTGCTGGCTCTCACCGGTGCACCGCGTTTTTCTGCGTTTTAAAAAACAATACAAATTTAGTTTCGGAGGTTACCCATTATATACAAGTTTGTATATAATGGGTAGCCTCCGAAACCTCTAATATGAGTATAAAATAAATGGGAATCTGTCAATTTCAAGATCATCCTGTAGGTACTACGTTGCTGGTCAAAACGGGTATGAAGATCGATCGCCGTCATGTGGCTCCTGTTTTTAACTTGAGCCCGGTACTGTATTGGAAATGTACATTCAGAACGGTTTTGTCAACCCACAACACTGCGTGGGTGGTGGACGGTTTTAATGGAATTAAAAGTAACTACATTGAAGTTCAAATATTAGAAGTACCTAAAAATATACTATTAAATTTGTTTGTAGGTCTTTAATTATTTGTAGTTTAGAATTTGTGTTATATAAAGCTCTTTGTTTCCAATTACAATAAAAATTTAGACTTGTATATTACATGAGGATTACACCATATTATGGTTATAAAAAAAAACTATTAAATTTAATTTAGAATATGATGTAGGTTAGATACTTTTAAAATTTAATGATCCCATTAAAATTTATTGGTAGGTACTAAACTACACTGCCCGATATTCTTAGAGGAGTTAAGGGTATCTCAAACTCACTGCCCTACTTCGAGTTGAACGATTTGGACTGTATTCTAACTGTAGTACCTTGGATGGACACTGAACGTCAACTGCACAGTTAGTGTGCAGTTCTTATATTGTTAATATGCTTGTATTTACCATTATTTTGAGACGGTATAATTACTTATAGTTGAAGCTATTCACGAAGGCGCTTTGCTCTTTGACCCTCCAAGGGGTACATTTATGTCATAAATTATCAGTAACAATAAATTCGTCTGATTAAAACAAGTTATGGTTAATGAATTACTTAAAAAGTAGGCAGTGAATGATGACAATGACAAAATTACAAGTAAGGGATTTACAAATCTCACTGTTTAGACAAATAGTGGATAGGGTCGCCAACTCGCCACCCACTACAATCGTGTTATGAATGGCTACAAACTTCTTCCATATATTTTTTTGTTTCTGTAAATCCTATAAATGTTAAAAAACCATTCTTATGAAGCCGCCATAAGAAACAATATGATTAAAGCTATATGTACTGACAGAAAGACAAGAGCGAACAATAAAAATTTTGATAGTGGCAGCTTACGTATCAATAGTTTTATGAATTCAATTGGTCATTTATCTTACTAATGCCACCATCACTCTGAACGTTGACGTTCATCTTTGTGTCACACGTATATGGCGAGCTATTCAAATCTCATTCATTCATCCATGCAGTGGCGCGACCGTAACGTACCTAAAGTGCTTCTGTTTTGACTGCTTTATAAAGGCATGGTTGGTTTACAAAAGCAGGTATGGAACTATGGTTTGCGTTTTCTTTATTTTTAATTGGCTGTCAGATATGCAGTAATAGTAATGTAATGTGTTTTTTTTATTTTACACGTAAGACGTTACCTAGCTAGGTACTCATTTATACTAATAGTTATAATTCAGAAAATCTACGTTAAAATGGACAAACCATATGAAGTAGTTAAATCGATGCCGTTCTTACAATCTGAGTAATAATTCATCTATTACCAACGATTAGCTCTTAAGCAGACAAGCTCGCGGTTCAACTTTTAACGTCAAGCATGCCCTAAGGTGTTCAAACATATCGCCCAGCCTAACAAGAGCCGTCACCTTCCTACTGGGGCATGTGAAAATACGCACCAGACGAGGGGGCAGGGGTCATGTTAACTGGTAATAGCAGATGATTACATGTTCGGATACTAGTTTTAAATCCAACACTCCCACGCGCGGGAGCGGTATTTGATTAAATAAAAATAATGACCATCTGTAAAATATCTTAGAAAGTATTCGTTGGACTTCAAGATACTATTGCTAAACTGTTGTTTTACAATTTGCTCTTTTCTTATTATCCTATTAAATAAAATTGTACGAGCAAAGAAGGTGCTCATAAATATCAGAACACGCGTTTATTGACAAGGCGTTAGTGTATGTTCTGATATTTTTGTATCATCTGAAAAGTATGTATATCTATATATATAAAAGAAGAAGTCCTGACTGACTGACTCATCAACGCACAGTCGAAACTGCTAACGCTAGAGAGTTGATTTTTGCATAATCGATTAAATTTATAACGTAGTATTCGAAATTCATCCCCTAAGGGGGTAAAACAAGGGATGAAAGTTTGTACAAAAACACGCTCTATATAAATATATTAATGGCGCATTTCAGCGTTTTTCTAAATTACTCCCCTAAAGGGGTGAAAATGAGGTTCAAAGTTTGTACGGGGAGCAAATCTTTTTTGAAGTGAGAGATTTGAAACTTCGTAAACAGACTCTCTGTTTAAATAAAACAAAACGTGTTTCAGGGTTTTCGAAGTTGCTCTCCTAAAGGGGTGAAAAGGGGTTCCAAGTTAGTACGGGAAGCTAATCTTTTTTGCAGTGAAAGATTTGAAACTTCGTTTGTAGACTCTCCGTTTAAATACAACAAATCGTATCTCAGCGTTTGTCGAAATTGCTCCCCAAAAGGGGTGAAACGGGGGTTCCAAGTTTCCACGGGGAGCAAATATTTTTGGAGTCAAATATTTGAAACTTCGTTAGTAAAGTTTCTGTTTAAATACAACAAAAAATATTTCAGCATTTTTCAAAATTGCTTCCCTAAAGGGGTGAAAAAGGGGTTCCAAGTTTGTGCGGGGAGCAAATCTTTACTTTTCTTAATTATATAGTGTCATAGTCCAGGTTCCTCGGGGTGCCGATTACGAAAATGACATGCATCTTCAAATCAAAGAAGGCGGACATTTATTTTTCTAAAAAATCGATATGGGTATCATCTTTGTGGTTCCTGGGGGTGGGGCTAAAATCTACGCGCACGAAGTCGCGGGCGGCTGCTAGAGTTAGATATAGGCGTATTTGATGACGACAATGCAATACACTAGTGGCTCTGAGAGCTGTAGACCTGGCAAGTGTTGTTTTTTTTTTAAATGAGAGTTTTCAACTGACACAAAAAAAGTTTATATAATAACGGAACCTGCTCACAAAATTTCACGAGAATCGGTTGAGAAATGCGGCCAATAGAGGATAGCATACGGAAAGCATTTTCGTCGAAGCTGAAGCAGAAATCCTCGTTTCACTTGGTCAAATGTATACTCTTTATTCAATTAATTTACGCAGTACAGTATATAATCATAATAAGTAGAGACAAACAACAAGCGATCTTATCGCTAAAGAACGATTTTTTCCGGACAACTGCAAGCCGTCTGTACCATATTAATAAAAAGTTTGTGGTTTTTAAGGTTTCATACCGAAAGGGTCCAAACGGAACCATATTGCTGTCACTTACGCATCCGTCTGTCGGTCTGTCGTCTGTCACACACGTTTTACAGCCAAACGGTTGAAGCTACAGTTCAAATTTTCACATTACCAATAAGCATCTTGTTGACTCAAAACCACACAAATTGTCAAAAATGTTTTAAGGGGGGCTCCCATACAGCTATTGGGGGGCGCTATATTTTTTACCTAACCAGAGCTCAATGAGTAAATCAATAATGTATTAAAAAAATCACCGTTTTGTTTTAAAAAATACTGGAAAACAAAGGGATCAGCGCCTTAAGGTCAGCTTTTTTTTTCAAATTATTGTGCCGAAGATTTTTTAATTTTATACCATTGAGCCATGAACTTGGAATTTGGTGATAATGAATTTGGTGTATTACGTATATTTTAACAGAAAATATCAATAAATATTTTTTTTTCTTGAAATATACTCCCTTGAAATATATTTTTCCTATTAAAATCAACTTAATTTTGCTGTTGGTTCGGACCCTATGCGAAGTCCGACACGCACTTAACCAGTTTTTTTAAGAAGCGAGTCTCAATGTGCTTCTTAAAATTCCCTTCTTATTAAGTAATTCGACTTTCAGTAACTCGGTAGATTTATTGACATAACAAACCGACATAAGGTCTAACGCTTCTTTATAAAACCGAGCCTTAACTAAACGAATACCTACCGTAAAATTAACCGTTTTAGACATAAATAGCGAGCAATTCCGTTTCCTTATTTGTTTGTTGATTATTTTGATAAACGATAGTTTCTTCCATAGTTTTAGGTGATAAACTGTAAAAAAAAATACAGATTGTGAGTAAAAATTATAACTTAAAGTGTAAAAACTTGCTATTTATTATATGGCAATAAAGTAAGAGACGAAGTTACATAAGAAAGATTTTCTCATATTGGGATGTAAATATAAAATTGAACGTCAATCGATACTATCGACTCAGCGGCATTAAAGTACCGGAAACAACGTCCAATTACGTGCGAAAGATGCGAAATCAAGTTGAATCGAGCTGTCGTAGATTATTGATAGGATCGGTAGATGCTCGTTTCAATACTAGCCTCATTACTTGCAACGCTGGCCATTTAATGACTATAGTGGCTCTGTGAGCGGTAGACCTCGCGAGTGTTTTTTTTTGCAATCGCCTAAAACTGATTTTACCGTAATTCTATATAATTACCGATCCTGTTCACAAAATTTCACGAGTGAACACATCACAAAAGATGAGACATTTTTATGTAGGGTTCCTGCTTGGTCCGCTAATAAAAACCACCACATAAAGAGTTTTCAACCAACTGTAATTATTATTAAATTTAACCACTGCTTGCTATTTAACATTTCTCATATTTGCCGTAATGGTGGACTGACTTTCTTCTTCCCCCGAATCATGTGTGCTTTATCTTGCTGCACACGGGTAATTAGTTATCCCATCAAAAACATAAATGTGAAATGAGAGCCGATTAAATAGGCGCCAAGTTCTGTGTAGAAAATCCCTAAAATTTATTTCAATTGGAATGTAATTCAAGGTCAGGATATGACTTACAGAATAATTGGCGAACGAGTGGTGGTGTCGCCCGGCCACGGCGTTGAGCGCACGCGGCGTTAAGCGTATTTTCCGATCCGATGCGATGCGAGCCGTTCGGTGGTAATCATTCGGCTGTCGTCGCATCCGTTGGTACCCTTTCCGATTTGATTCAAGCCGTTTGGTGGAAAATAGAAATCGACAACGCCAGGCTAAAATACCCTTTTTTTTAATAGGTCTGTTCGTATTTTAACGATGTGTAAAGTTGCTATACAAACATGATTGTGTTTTCTTTTATTTCGGACCTTTTTAATACTTGCTATTAAATAATAAGTTGTTGCTTCACATTATAATAATTAGAACTTACTCTCAACCTTAACGACCTCATAATCAAATTAATTCATCGTTCCACAAATGCTTGGTAATTGCCTTACCGGGGTGGAATGTTTTGTTATTATGTAGTGTTGTGTTCCTGGAGGTGAGCAAGGATGCCAGAGCTCCCGAGGATGCACTGTGTTGAGAGCGAGGGACCTAAATGTGTTCCTTCTGCTGTCAACACAGTGCTTCCTCAAATCTTATAAAGGGTTGACAACGCGCGCGTGACTCCTTTAGAGTTGCGGGCGTCTATAGGCTGCGGTGGCCGCTTACCATTAGGTGGACCGTACGCTTGTTTGCCATCGGCGTTGTATATTAAATAGGTAAGTTTTTGTGTTTATCTTTTATTATAAAATAGGTAAGTTTTTTGTGTTTATCTTTTATTATTAAATAGGAAAGTGTTTTTTTGTATTTACCTGATATTGGTTAATATTACAAATCAGTATTCAGTGCAATTTGAGATTTCCGGGTTGCGTTTTTAATCGCATACCGGAGTTCGAATATTGGCATTTTCTTTTCTTATACATTCTGTCTCATCCTTATCCGTTGTGTGAGATTTGTTGTCCTTTTACGTTCTAACTTATATGTATTACAGGGTACATACTCTTGGGGTATTAGGTTAATTTAAAACGTGATCTGCCAGAGGAGCTAGCAACCTTTGACTGCAATATCGCATTATTCAACTGATTAACCTGTGAGGGCCAAGCAAGTCTAGCTGGCATATTAGTACTGATTGTAAGCACTAAAAAGTAAAATATATGACTTGGGCATAATTTTCTAATTAATGGTTACGAAATCATTTATAGTAAGGTATTGAGGGAATCTTTTTTTGAGGGAAGAATATATTTCCGCCCTATTTCCTCTAGTATTTTAATTCAATACTTTATCATATCATATTTTTTTAGTAAAGTAAATTACGGAACGAAAGCTTCGTGTCAGCAAAGCGCAAATGTCGTTTTCAACACACTTGCTCGTTTATTGGCTCTTATTACTTCGCTTTTAGGTTCATAATCCGGGATATTACACACACGTGCTGTAATTTTATTACGAAACTTGTGCTGTAATATTTATATCCCGATTAAGATACGTTTGCACCTTGCAGTAAGGTGTAAGTAAAAACAGAGAGCATTCTTAAATTAACCGGATTATAATACCTACAGCTTTTTTCAAAAGAGGCGGCCAATGGATTCTTACACCGCTAAAACAATGAAAAGGTTTGGTGATTCTTTCCTAAATATAAATGTCCCATGTGTGTGTGTCCTAGAAAAAATATCAATTTTGAATAACAATGTCTTATAGAATAGTTTTTTCTCGCAAAAGTGTTCAAAAACGTCGTATAACACTAGTAAGCCGAAAGCGTAATGATCAGTCATTACGCTTTCGGCTCCCTTATCCGAGCAAAATCGCCTCTAGTGTAATGATCAACGTATCTTACTTGTATCTTATTTACTATTATTCGTTGCCAAAAAGTTTGATATTATTTTTTTATTGGTGCCATAAATGCCCATGTTTATAAACAAAATTGCATAATCGGATAAACGCTATTATTTCTATTGCATGAGAACTATGAGAAGTTCTCCTATTTTATTTTTTTGGTATCAAGACCCATCGACTACTTAGAGTAAGTATTTAAACGTTCTCAAAGCTATTAGCCTACCTTGCGCACCATGTCACCGATACTTCGGCCATAACTTGATAACCACGTCATTTCAAACAACGACTGGCAGACATTTAACAGCCAATGAAAGTAGAATATTACCTTCTTTAGCAGCGATTCCGTTCGGATGTGGGTGGTTTTGATGCTGTCGCGCTTTGTGTTATAACACGAGTATAGCAATTTTGTATTGGTCATGTGACAGGTTCAATGTATGCCAACATTGTTTTCTTCGAGAAAATCTGCGAAAGTCCGGGAAGAATAAGTTATGCGGCATTTCGCCATAGAAACTCTACTGTGATCGCTGGTGGCCAGGCCACTGTTTTAGCATTGTGCGAGTATTTCAGAAGATCGATTTTAAAATGAAGTGGGAACGGTGTCGGTGTTTAAAATATAATTTGCCTGTCGGGCTCTCGGAACTGAGATATATAGTTGGGTTTTTCATGTATCCATGCATCAATCAATGTTTAGGTAGGTATGAGTTGTCAGATATATATTACTCCAGACGTCGCACAAACATGATGACATATGGTGTAAAGTGGGCTGGTGTAATTATAGACGCATTTATTGTTTTTGCCATTATAAAGAGTAAACAGTAAGTGGAACGCTTAAGCAAGATATATTATAGTTTGTAAAGGGCTGTATCAACCATAATGGCATTCGTGAGAAGCCCCACTTAAAAAATGAATTTATTTAATTAGAAAAGGATGTAAAGGGAAAATAAAAGGGAAATTGCAGATTGCAGTGGGCTCATGCCATTTTATTATGTGTGATGTGATAAAATAAAAACACATCTGAATAGTAATTTAAAGGAACCTGAACAGTAATAATTATTATTTTTATTGATTTATGTTATTGGAGCATTGCTCTCCATTTTTGAATGATTTAAGCGTAAAGTACATTATATTGGTATAGTACCTAAAGTGCATAGTATTTGAATTTAAAGTTTTGATTGTGTCCTCATAAACTCGTAGGAATATAATAGCTTTCCAAATGATAAAAAAGTAGTACGATATGTACATCAACCCCTTCATTAAAATTAACACAGCAGTTTCTACTAAAATGTGATTTGTCCCTTTCTCACAACTTACAAACATAAATGTCAGTGACTTTTATGTTTGTAAGTTGTGTTTCAAATTCGTAAGTCTTCATCTGACTTACGAATTTAAACGACATTTTAGCTAAAATAGATTTGATATAGGTTCGTTTATGAATAAGGGAACTAGTATGTAATTTCTCGTATACGGTAATTTGATAATAATTATAAATAACAATAAAAATATTTGAAATAATCTTTTATTTAATAATCTTTTTTTAAATAATATTAATTTAAAAACGAAAACAGAACAATATTACACGAGAACATCGTCCGAATCTCTCTTTACAAATATACCAATGGTAACAAGACTAACTAATTTTACAACCCCAACTTCATGGTATAATCTACTTGAAATTAGAGTTAATAATTAAAGCGATAGGGTATATTTTAGCTTGACATTTTTGATATCAAGGTGCGAACTCGATAGCTCGTAATACTTACCGTTATCACGGTACCGTCCGTCTGACGGTCACTCGGTCCCTCGTTTTCATTTCCACGACGAACGGTATTCGATTTTCGCATAGTATTTATTAATTTTGGTGTACCTATTTTTATCAGTCCAAGAAACTGTATATGCAAGCAGTATGCAAGTATTGCTCTAATTTTTTTATTTAGTTCTGATGTTCGATTATACAGGCTTTCATTTGACAACAAAACGTTGGCCGAATTATTTGCTATGCTAGAACCACCTGCCCTCGCGCGCAGCGATGGCGAATCACAACTCACGACTCACAAATATCAATGTCATTACTCACAAACATAAAGGTCTTCTTAGTAATAAATAGACCTATATATTTACTCAGTTGCTCAAAGGTTAGCTGAAATAGATATCTTAAAGGGAGAAGTTCGCTTCAGTACAAATATTTTTAAATATATCTGTGTTCTATTACTACTCTATTTATTTTACTGCTAATATCTACTACTACGTTCAAATTAGGCAAAAAGGGGTTCATAACTATAGATCTTATTAACGAATATTCTAAAAGTAATTGACAATGAATCATTGTCAATTACTTGTAAAATTATCAGATAATAATGTAGTATTTGTTTTGTTACAGATAATCAGAGACACAGAGCAAGTGCAGTGTAGTGACACAAGGGATTATGTTCAGTGCCAAAACTATTCTTATGACCAAGAACAGAAGGTGACAATTGTGTTTCTCATGTCAGTGTTGTGTTGTGAACAATGATTGTTTGGCGAACGAAGAATCCTAGTCGTCGGAAAAACAGCTGCTGGTAAGATGTTTTGACTGATTCGTTTGCTTTATTTTAAGAATTATTAATAGATATTATTATTATTAATAGATTCTGACGACCGCTTTAGCCTAGTTGGTAGTGACCCTGCCTTCGAAGCTGGAGGTCCTGGGTTCGAATCCCGGTCAGGGCATGTATTTGTGTGATGAACACGAATATTTGTTCCTGAGTCTTGGATGTTTTCTATGTATTTAAGTATCTATTTATCTATATAAGTATGTATATCGTCACTTGGTACCCATAGTACAAGCTTTGCTTAGTTTGGGACTAGGTTGATTTATGTAAGATTGTCCAAAAAATATTTATTTATTATTATTATTCTATCGTTTAATCATTTACCTTTCGAGTGGCTCTCTGAGGAGCCGGCGGGTTTTGAGACTAGAATATAGTTCTGTGAAAATTCAGTTTTTTTTCAGTATGTATTAGAGATTCCCCAGGGAGCCACAGAGTGTATACGTTCAGATCTCCTTAAGTGATCCTGTCCTGACGTTTATAATTTTCCAACTGTAATGAAGTGAAACGGTTAGCAGCGACTGTTTATGGTTTTTTACGTAGCTATACAAGCAGGAACTCCTTTATAGACAGTAGTATGACATGACTATTTATTTTGCGATTAAAATCTGTAATGACTTGCAATATTAAGTTTGGCTCTTATTTTGTATGATGATGGTATTCGCCAAAGTTGTATTGTAACTTGGCGCCGCGGGGCATCGGCGCGGACCGACGTAGCCTATGTATCTTCATCATGCGTTATTATTGCATGCGATCGCGGAGCAGTGAATTGATAAGAGTCGAATGCCAAGACATGAAGGCTTATCTCCGGTGCGCGAAGCGGGACATTTCAGAATGTATTAAGTCAGATGACCAGTACATACTTAGCTTTAAACTTTGGATTGATTAAACTGAAATAAGGATTTATCTAATCTGAGGTTCAACGCCAAAATTATAAGAACAAGGACAAGGACAAGAACAATTAGGAATTAACATTATCGACTTGTCAGTCACTGACTCACTGAAATGTTTTCAATTGTATTGATTAATATGTTATCTCTAACTACGCACATGAAAATCAAGAACAAAACTTTCATATCGGAAAGTATCTTTTAGATATGTATTTTATTCAATACATTACCGCATCGTATATTCCTCAAAGTAAATGCTAATAAAACTTGCATTGGAACCAAATAGCGTACATAAAGCTACTTCTTCGACGTCAATCCCCCATCTGTAACCACGGGAGGCCCGCAGGCTTACTTATCGATCACGAAATAGCGAAATGGCAATTTCACTTCTATGTCATAGGAATACTTAGGAACTAGGAACAAAGTGGTATTGTTAAATTGCCTGTTGTTTTATGCTTTATGGTAGAATTAACGTGTTCTTACATAGTCCTGCGTTCGTTTTCCGTCTCAAGATAAGTTTACGATTGATTACATAATATTAACAAATACGACATAAGGAAAATAATAATAATGGAAAATACTTCCCCTAACATTAAATTAAATCGTTTGATATGCTTTCCTGCAAGAACTGTGTAAACTGGATACAATTAATTGTATGACAAGGGCCTAAAACAAGCCATACTACCAGCCGATGGTTATTTTCCCGAACAACAAAGTATGTACTGTATGTACCAAAAAGAAACCAACGTTTCGATTGGATTTCGATGTGTTTTCTGATTGGCGGATTTAATATGGTGAAGTATTTTGATTGGTCAAATTTCAATGTATTGTAAAGCATATATATATATATATATATATATATAGTGATGGACCGTTCTCGAGAAGTTTCCGAAACGAGAGAATGTCGAGAGAAGCTTCTCGGCAAAGTTCTCTTGAAAGGAAATTTTCGAGAAAGTACTTTAAATATGCACATATTTAGAATTTTTATTTTTTATATTTCGTGATATTCGTATCGTATGTGCATTCGCAAGACATTTAAGCCTATCTGAGTATTTTAAGGGATAAATTCTCATCGCTCTCGAGAAATTTCCGGGAAAGTTCTCGAGAATGTTCTCCGGAGAACTTTCCGCGATAAATTCTGCATCGTTGAAATGGAAAACATTAAAGCATTGAAGGGTCATACTTAGTTGAAAAAACAAAAGTCGTCCCTCCTCAATAGTTAACGGCTTATGTGTATGTTAGCTATGTGTTTATTACAGGCATTTATAGAAACGGAGACACTGTTTATGCGGGTTACTGGTCCAATCCAAAATTAAGCTTTTAGCCCTTAACTTTTGGTATGTCCACAGAAAAGACGGTTATAAATTGAACACCTATTTCGCAAATATCTGGAGCACGTGTATTTTTTAACAACACTATTCAATAAATTAAGGGAACATACGCAAACTACGTGTCCCGTTTAGAGGGGGGGGGTCGTCAAAGTACCACTCTTGGTCACCGGGGGGAGGGGGGGGGGGGTCGGTTTCTTGTCACGTAGCCGGTAGAATACTTTTGAGAAACATTCTAATTGAAGCGGACTCACGCGCCACGGTTTAACCCCATCACCCCTCTTTCTACAGAAACCACCGCCCCCGTTATACATAACGTTTCCGAGTGGATCGACTCTGGAAACGTTTTATTGAAGACATTTAATAATTAATTTAATAAATAGTTCATTGTGTTTCCTGTATATTGATTTTATTTCTTTCCCCGCAAATATGATCAAAATCATTGTGAAGGGCGGAAAAAGGGATGGCAGACTCAAGCCAATAAACTTAACAAAATTACACTTATAGGCACTTGATTGTAATCCTTTTTTAACCGCCCTTGGTGCGCAATGTACTGTTTCTTCTTGATATATTTTTTACTAAATACAATTACAATTGAATAGCTACGCTATACCACGCTTGCACTCTCAAAGTATGCATTTTTAGGGGCCGTATAAGAAAATACAAAGAAAAGCCATTATTTTTTCAACTTTCCGCAAATTTTTTTTTATAAAATATACTACGTGAAAACTAGGGGGTAGGGGGGGGGGGGTCTTGGCATATACTACGCTTGGTCACCTAGTGGGGTAAAAAACGCAAAAAAATTGGTCACGTAGTTTGTGTATGTTCCCTAATACTTAGAAAACACCAAAACAATGGTATAGTATAAGATAAGTGTTATCTACATGTAAAGGGTAGGAGTACAGGGAAGATGACCGGTTCCTTTTGTTTTAAAAACTACCTGAGGTGGCTCATGACCCCCTTGCGACGTAAAGGTATTGTCAATTATTATTATCTTACATCTTACGTACAAGTTAAATATTGAATTGAACGAAAAGAGTTATTTAATATTTCACATTTCAATACGAAGTAATTCATAAATAACATACTTAACTACTTAAGTACTTATTTTATTTTCTTGGAATTTGATTAAGTTGTTAGACTTATGGACATTATTACACTACTAATTGTTCTATAATAAAAACATGAAATTAACTTGAGAACAATTTCGAGAATCTTCTCGGGAATAAACCGAATTCCTCGCTTTTAATGTGCATAACAATGAGTCGAAAGCAACGTATGTAAGCCAAAAACTATATATATCATATAAAAGATTATTCGTGATTTTAAATAATAATATTCTAATTAATTAGTGCTTTTCCTCAAAAATTCTATCCAGATTTTTTCTCCGAGAAAGTTCTCAATGAGAATGATCCCGAGAACTTTCTCGGAAACTTCTCGAGAGTGAAGAGAATTTTGGCTTCAGAATCGTCTGTTTAGAAAAAAGGCTTCAGAATATTTATCAATCTGCTAAAGCAAGAAATTAATAAAAGATAAATATCTATATTGTTCTGACTTCATGTATTTTCTCAGAAATTTCCGTTCAAGAGAACTTTCTCGAGAATCATTGAGAATTCTCACGGAAGCGAATTCTCGAGAGCGAGAATGTTCTCCTCGGCCCATCACTATATATATATATATATATATATATTCATATTTTCCCTAGGGGCTAAATGTACTACTTTAGCCCCGCTTGATAAGCCTAATATGACTTTTCGAACATGAGAAGTGAAAAATATTATACATGACTCTTTAAGTTAACAGGACATACACGAATTTGAATGTACAATATTGGCTGCGATTCCACTTGTCTTATTTGACAGTAGGGGACAACTGTAGGATATCGCATTCATCACGCTGCAAATGCTGAGAATCAGTAAATAATGACTAATAAGTTCTTAATCGTTTGTTTACTTTAATCTTTAATTAATCAAGATGGTTTTTCAAAGCAAACATATGCGACTGGAGTCTTGGTTTGTTAAAACTTCAAAGTATAAGTAGACGGTGTGTTGTCTAAGCAGCAATGAGGGCTATCGTTTTTGTGCTCACCAGTTGGCGCCACTGTCGAGTAAGGTCCAGCTGTCAAAAATTGTTATTGGTTATTATGGGCATGAGAACGAAGTTTACATTTAAATCATATTTAATACCTTAAAACCGAACCGTAAAAAAATCGAACATCCCGCATTGTAGCGCAGTCCCGTTTTGTTCAGAAAAAAAGGAGGACATAAGTTACCAAAAGACAAAACTGTCTCAAAGCACTGACAGTCCATGACCCGTAACTCATATTTGCCATAATCAAGCTCAGGTATTGCAAAACAGTCACCATATTGTACCAACTGGATATTAAACCGCGTAGCGCAACCACAAAGAGTGACATTTGACATTTAGAAGACCTCACGCTACACTAGCGCCTCTAGCGGCGAATTCATACGCGATAGCCCCCATTAGACAAGCATTGAAACACAAATGTTAAAATTCAGGTCATAATGTGCCTTTACGATGCAAAGTTGATAGCGAGCAATAACGATAATTGAAAATGCAATTAAGTGTAGCCTCTACAATTTACGAAGCCTGTGTTCAAAACCGCGTATCAGCGGCCGGCTGGCTCACTTGATTGATGATAACGGCCCACATATGTACGACGTTGGTTCGAGGAAGAGTTAAAAAGTAGTCAGTTTAGGTAAAACATTTTTGACACGAGATATATTGAATTGTACTCTGTGTTTACATATCTGTCCTAAATTTTACATGCAAATTATAATAGGGTGTTTTGCAGTTGAGTAACCGTAACCAGTCTTGATATAAAAATTTGAAAGTAAATACGAATCAAAATAATGTGCCCATTTTATAGTAAGTACCTCGTCGTAATACATATCCTTCGATTAATGTGGAACTGACTTGTTATATTATAAGTATACCGAATAGAATACTTTAGCGCCGTGCGGCATTTGTTTTAGCTGACGCTCAGAATAGTATTTCATAGCTGAAGGAAACAGAACATATATGTTATCTAATCTAAATATATAAAAGAAGAAGTCCTGATCTACCATCAACGCACAGCCGAAACTACTGGAACTAGAAACTTCAAATTTGATCCAGAGCTTACTTTTATGACGTATGCAAGGGAAAAGACGGGATTTTTGGAAATTCCACCCCTAAGGGGATCAAGTAGGGGTGCAAGTTATCAAAATTTCTCCCCTAAAGGGGTGAAAAGGGGGTTCCAAGTTTTTGCGGGGAGCAAATCTTTACTTTTCTTAAAAATCGATATGGGTGTCGTTTTCGAGGTTTTTTGAGGCGCCGATTACGAAAATGACACGCATTCTCAAATCCAAGATGGTGGACTTTTGTTTTTATTAAAAATTTATATCGGTGTCATTTTTGTAGTTTCTCGGGGTGCCGATTACGAAAATCACATCCGTACATACCTACCTACATACGTAGGTGCAACTGAGAATGTCCATTTTTGTAGACGGTAAAAATTACGCTTACTACGCGGGCGAAGCCGGGGGAAAAAGCTAGTGTCTACATATAAGGAATACCTTCTCTTCTTACATACCCGCCCTCAAGTAATGTATTATTTTTGATGTAATTATTAACTATAATTATGATGCAAAATGATTACATGCGTACCTATGTACCTAGTACTGAGAATGAAATTATTTATGAGCAATAAATTTGAAACAGACAGGTCAATTAGTATCTTATGTATTTAAGCGTAGGTACTTGTAATTTACACACATCCAGCCTATCAGCCTGGAGTAATATGAAGAGGATTACATTTCTTAGAGATGATTTACTATGATTTCATAGTTCGTCGACACCTTATGCACTGTAAGTATAAGTTGGTTGTTACTGAGTCTAATGTTTTGCACAGATAACACTCACCAACTATCCATTAAGAGCATTTTTCATTTTCATCATCAGCGCAGCTCGACTGCTCCCTAATAATGTATTGTCACAGAAGTTAGATACATAAGTTTACTCACAATTTCAACTCAATTAGTTGGAGATAACGATCGGTGTTAACGTGATAGAAAAAAATTATGTTATTTTGAGTTATTATTGTTAGTACCTAAGTATATTACACTATTTTCGAATACTACCACGGGAATTTCCATTAGCAGAATTCAAATGTATGCATTCAAAAGAGCCTAATTACTTTATGGAACACAGGTTTCTGTCAAAGTCAAAGTTATTTATTCTTTAATTTAATCATAATTACATGCACCTGTGAATGTCAATAAACTACCACCGGTTCAGAAAATAAACCTCTGCCTCAAGAAGAATCGGCATAAAAAGGGTTTTATTAGTGAGATAGGAAATTAATTCACCCTTAAGTACAAAAGCAAAAGGCAGATTACATATGTACACAAGTATGCCTATGCGCCTATGTTATGAAATGCAAAATTGGTTCCAGTTTTAACGATCCCTTCCACATCCAACAGGTTCGTTAAACGTTAACCATGATCTTGATATTATATCGTTCTAAATTTGATATATTCAATTACGAGTACACACTGAGAGCAGACTTAAGACGTTCGCGTGAGGTACCTCAATTAAATCTTAGTTAAGCCCGCTATGTCTATAGACGTTGTGCACATGAATGAGTATACATATAGGTACTAGCTGGTATAGTTATTCAGATTTAAGAGACTCGGTCAAGTAAGACCCAAAGTACACGAGACGTTTCGGCGTTTTGCTTTCGCGCATTTCGAAACTTTACCATAACGAAGTATATGGGATGGACGTCCTCGTCTCATGTATGGCGCTCCTACCTGTCACGTCACGTAGCAGCGGCCAATGAGACATCGCATTTCAGCGGGTCGCCGTACGCGCGATGAGGCGGCGCTCTTTATACCGGCTGTACACTCTCGTGCGAGAGCAGTCGAGTGAGAATGTATAGCCGGTATTATACGCGCTACTGCAACCTGGAAGGAAACGAGTGTGAGTATTTTCTCCAGACCGCCATTTGGTGGCGCCGCTCGTTCGTTCGTATCTACTGCCGGGTAAGAAATTGGAGAAAATCCTCAACTTTAACCACATGGACACCGAAGCGTCCCTAAGAGACGTCTCTTGGAGGTTATCGCGTGTCGCGGCAGAGCGCAATCCATTAAAAAAAATGCAAGGCAAAAGTTTAAAAAAATGTTAAGATTTCGCATATTCCAATCTTCGTTCATTACACGGCCATGCATGTTAGAAATAAACTTAAATATACAAACATGCAAACTAACCAGCGTTCTAACTAGGCTTTAATGGCGTAGGACTTGGAGTGACACTAATAATACTCGAATGAAATGACAATCCGCGGACACACAGCAGTAATGTCTTCATACGTGATTATGGAAGAATTCCGCGGTGGAGCGTGCAACGCGGGACAGCTGGATTCCTAACAGTCACACCGCTGTGCAACTGATTTATAATAAGCTTTCTTTCTACACAGTATAGACGATATGCTGTTTCAGGCACTCTGTATAAATCTTTCATTCAATATTGAAGTGACTAGGCGTAATTATCAATGTATCATAACGCTCTTACAGCTCATTAACCTAGGGCCCAATTTCATGCCAAATCCTCTTCCTGTCATAAAGATATACCCAGTTTCATGTTTTTATCTTTCGAAATCGGGATATATAAAACAAATACTATATTATATGTCGCGATCTGAATGAGGTTCTTCAAGTTCAGTATATATGAACCTCGACCGAGCTTTGTATTGAATCGATTGGAATCGCATTCCTGATTATTTGTTGGCCATCGATCATCATGTTATTTTGACTTTAATTAGTGATTTAAAAAATTATACATAAAATTAAAAAAATATGCAAACCGTTATTCTCTCTGAATAACATATTCTATCCGCATATACTGCGTTTCTTGATATTTTCAAGCGAGAGAAAATTTTGCCATATGTTTCCTGTCGCTAGTTTCATACGGGCCAGTGTAACCAGAGTCCAGTAAATAATACCTATTTTCTAAGTATTTCCGCGACATAAGTAAAGGCCATTACCATAAGTATCGGGTGTCGCATATCGCCGCACGCAACGCTTTACCGGTTCCACACTAGGTCATAGAGTTTCACAAATATTTCTGAATAATATGCACATATTAATATCACTTTATCAAATACAATTAAAAAAGATAGTTTATGTATTCAACATCTAGAGTTGATAAATTAGGTGTTAACGTGATTTGCCTTGAAATGCATCTTTATTTAGTTTATTAAGACATACTTCAACCTCAGCAGTTTATCATTTCCTTGAACGGAGTTTTCGGAGTTACTGGTGATATTTCCCATTCCCGTTTTTTATCAGATGCTTGGTGCTATATAAGTGTAACTAATATTAAACGTTATGCTATGTTATAGTAGTAAACTATATCTTTAGAGCTCGTAAATTTATTGAATTAAGATAACATGGCATCAAATTACCATCTCGATAAGATTCCAAATGCCTTAGGCGTTCAAGCAAAAAAAATGCATCGTTTTTACACGAAACGAAAGTACGTGATTGTGACGGCGGCGGCGCACGCGCAACGCCGGTGCGCTTCATTACACGCTCTCTGAAAAGATTTCCACTTGTGCAATATGCGATTTGCAGCGATAAAAATACAAGATATTATCCTAGAAAATAGTATTACTGATTTTTCTCATACATGCTCGGAAAAGCCGAACATACGTTCACAGTAACAGACTGCGAAACTCATCGTGGGCGGTGTCGCGAATTTACAGATGGGTAATGGGATTTGTATAAGACATTTCCGGTGAGTTCGGATTGTAGTAGCCGAGCGCGACGTGGCGAAACGCTGGCTGCAGCGCATGTCTTGCCAATTCCTTCCTTCCCGGCCTTTGTAGTAATGTACTATTATGCATTTCATATTAAAGTCAAAACAATATTCGGCTCTAAACTGAACACAAACCCGCAATCAATGTAGACCAGTAGACAGAATGCTCAAAAAAAAAATGGCATAATCTTTAGTGTTTAGAACATTTCAGATTTTTTTTTTCTTAGCAGTGTCGATTTATAGCATAAATCATGCTGGCGCTCGTACAGTTACGAGCAACATATTTGTATTTGTCTTTCAACGTGTAAGCACTGGCGTATATCGTCTTAAATTTCTTCTGTTCGCATGTTTAAGTTGTTAGATTCATTCCAATAAATTATGTTGCTAGTAGTTTAGCGTTAGACACGAGGCGCACATTAAATCCTAATAAAACGTGAACAATCTTCTATATATATAAAAGAAGAAGCCTGACTGACTGACTCATCAACGCACAGCCGAAACTACTAACGCTAGAGAGTTTATTTTTAAACAGTCGGTTACATTTATGACGTAGGCTAGGGATAACAAAGGATTTTTCGAAATTCATCCCCTAAGGGGGTAAAACAAGGGATGAAAGTTTGTATAAAAATTTTTTGGACTTACAAACTTGAAATTTTGTGTATAGACTCTCTTTTTATATATAACAAAACTAAATTTAGTGATTTTTTAAATTCACCTCCTAAAGGGATGAAAAGGGGGTTCACAATTTGTACGGGGAGCAAATCTTTTTTAAAGTGAGGGATATGAAACTTCGTAAATAGACTCTCTGTTTAAATACAACAAAACGAATTTCAGGGTTTTTTGAAATTGCTTCCCTAAAGGGGTGAAAAGGGGATTCCAAGTTTGTACGGCGAGCAAATCTTAGACTCTCTGTTTAAATACAACAAAACGCTTTTCAGGGTTTTTTGAAATTGCTCCCCTTAAGGGTGAAAAAGGGGTTCCAAGGGGAGCAAATCTGTTTTAAAGTGCGAGATTTAAAACTTCGTATACAGATTCTATGTTTAAATACAACAAAACATGTTTCAGCGTTTTTCTAAATTGTTCCTCTAATGGGGTAAAAAGGGGGTTCCAAGTTTGTGCGGAGAGCAAATCTTTACTTTTTAGTAATAATCGATATAGGTGTCATCTTCAAGGGTCCTCGGGGTACCGATTACGAAAATGACATGCATTTGAAAATCCAAGATGGCGGACATTTATTTTTTTTATAAATCGATATGGGTGTATTTTTTGTGGTTCCTCGGGGTGCCGATTACGATAATGACATCCATTTTCAAATCCAAGATGGTAGGCATTTATTTTTTCTTTTGGGTAATTTTTCACAAAAGATTAATAGCATCAGACAACTGACAGAAACAAATAAACCTCATTTGTATCTTTGTTACCATCTAAAATCTATGCGGACGAAGTCGCGGGCGGCCGCTAGTATACTAATACATTTTTGAGCAGTTTCACGATTATTCTCTAAACGAGAACTATACCTTAGGCCATTGTATTAAATTAAGTGAGTTCCTACCGGTCCGAGAAGGCTTGAGTTTCCGTGGTTTCCGTGTTGCTCGGAATAATTAGCTTCAAATTATATTTTAAACTGACGATTCGAAAGTGCTTGTGGCTAGTCCATTTGAATAAAGAATATATTGACTTTGAATGATGAAATGAATATATCACATATACCACTATACTATACAAAATCGTTCTTTTTCAAATAAATAATGTTTACTTTTAGACAGCAGCAAGGGGGATTGGGTTCTATGAAGCGTTGATATCAATTTAAAAAAAGTATTATTTACCTCTCCAGGTACGAATTAATACAATAATTTGTTAAGAATTGTCAAGGTTTACTATACTGTAACGTATTAGATTTTGGTATTAGCTTTCATAACTATATACCTACCTACGTACTTTATTTATTAGAATACATTATATTGATAATTTCAGTGTGAATCAGGTACAATAACTGCCTATGTAATGAATCTTTCGATCTGTCTTCATTAAATGCTCTAAGCACGACAGCAGCTCTTAGATCACGAACACACTGCATCATAAATTATAACAAACTGTAAAAACAAGTTCACATAATGGTGTTAATCTTTGTTTAGTATCGTGAGTGCAGGCCCTAAGCTGATAATGAAGTGCCTAAGCAGTTATGCACGTGAAATATTTAAGAACTATAACAATAAAACACTGTTTTAATGGGAAATAGGAGTAGTGTGTAGAAAGGAATAAAAAGCTAATACTTTTTTACCTCTTCTTTCTACTGAATATTCTATTCTTATTAGTTAGTAACACTGCGACATTGTTGTAGTTGCGTATGAAGGTCAACGTAAAAGATCAATCTAAAAACTATATCTCTGCAAATCAGATTCAACCGCAAAACATTGACATTGGTCGTATTATAATTCACGTGAAAGCGATATTGATATTGGCATCTGCTGGAACTGGCTTCTAAATCTATTTGCATTTATTCACATCACATTTTCACTTATGTAAATCTTACTACTTGACAACTCCTGTGAACTATGCTCATTTAGCAATGCTCGACTGTTAAATATACACGTCAATTAAGAATTTTAATTTAATTTAATTTGATTTAATCTTTATTTCGGACTTACAATCCATATATTGTTAGTAATTTCTTAACCTAGGCAGGTATTTAATAGGTTATTTAAATTTTGAAATAAAATGAAATATTTATAGACATATACATGTTTGTTACAGTCGGTGTTGTCATATTGTATTTAATGTAAAAATTAAAATTTATAGGTATGAGATGTCAATATAATAAAAATCGCTAAACATTTTTTTGATTATTTAAAAATTCAGTGAGAGTATATAAACACTTGTCTTTTAACCATTTTTTCGACTGTGTTGCAGTTTTTGTCAGGTACAATCTTATTTGGCCTGGTATCTTATTGTATACTTGAATACTTATAATATAAAAAAAAATCTTAGATAATGCAGTCCTACATGGCGGCATCAGTAGTTTTGACTTTTCTCTTGCTTTTAACTTAGTGTTGTCTTGTGAGGTCTTAAAGTAATGGGGAAATTTTCGAACTAGACGTGTTAATTCTAATATATACAAACCAACCAAAGTGAGAAGATCAAGTCCTGCACCACAAGCCGCCCAGACACATGTTTTTAGTTACCCCATAAAGATATTCCGTACTTTAAAGCAGATGATACATAACTGTGATAAGCCAGTATTGCCGTATTTTCTCTTGCAACAATCCTAAGCTGTTTTAATGCGTGAATAAATCTGTCGAGTTTGTCGTAGACCAGCTTAACATGTTTTTTCCAGGAACAATGTTGATCTAAGGTTAAGCCTCAAAATTTAGTATGGCTAACTTGCTCAATTTTTTGATCCTGACAAAGTAATGTTAAGTGCAATGGTTGTGTTTTAATATTTCTAATAAAAATATATATATTCTTTAGCAAGTTTTAGATTTTATACATTGCATTTCAATTACACCACACATTAGACTATGCTAGAAATGCAAACTAAAATATAATTTGAGTTTGTCGTTAGCGTAAGTAAATTAACCACTCAAGCGATGTCCGTTCCTGCTTAGTTTTCGTCCTTCACTAGCTAGTATATAAGTGCGACGAATGCTACTTATTCGTCCGACATAAACATGATCACCTAGATATTATGTTGATGTGGATAAAAATCCCAAAAAAGATATGGTACTTGTAAAAAATTTACTGAGTCCTCACAGGCTGCTAGTTACTACTACTGCTAGGTGCTACTTTAGATGGTAAAGATATCTTAGGCAACGGTAGAACGTTCGAACGTTAGAGTATGTAGGCGAACATGGCCGTTTTAGGGTTTCGTAGCCAAAATGGCGAAAACGGTCCCCTTATAGTTTCGCTATGTCTGTCCGTCGGTATGTCACAGTTGATTTACTCGGAGACTATGAGTAGGTACTAAAATTATGAATTTGACAGGAAGGTGATCTGCTACATAAAAGTGAAATTACAAAAAAAAATATTTCTACTTCTATTAAGTAGGAGACCCCTTTTTGGCCGGTAGAGGATATCAACCTACAATAACACTTATATGTGTTTAGCAATAAGGATGATAAGTGAATTAGGATTTTGAAATTGACCGTAGGTAGGTACCTAGCCGTGCCGTTAGACTAGTTAACATAATACTTAGAATTCTAAAAAGTACAAAATTATTAATTTACTTTGTTTAAGTTGTTTTTTTGTTTTCTTTTCAGGTCTAAAATGGCATCGGATGTTGCGTCCCACATACCAAGGACGACATTTGTTTGGTTAATTTTCACATTGGTTAATGTAAGTATTTTTATGAAATTTTGCATTTCAGAAGTTCTAAATGAGACTAAATCGCCAGTTAATGAACAATGTGAACACATTATTAATAATTCCTCACTTTAATACTTGGTTAGGATGAGTTCGTTTAGTAATTAAATGACAGTGGACCTCATTTTTCTCTTGATATAGTAGTCGTATCTCGGAAAGCTACTGACAATAGGCAGATAGAGTTAGTAGTATTTCAACGATCATTCAAATATGAATAACCAATTGAGACGTTCAAAAACAATACTCACGGTTACGAAGTAGGTTGTAGTGCGGCATACGTACTAATGATACTAAATAGCTATATTATAACATTATTGAACTATCAACCGGTCATCGCCCCTCGAAATTCAATAATCATCTATGTGTACACATGTACTAACATGTGTTATGGTTTTTGGACAGGGCTTCTATTTAATTTATTTGGTTGTTTATATTAGTTAAAACTCAGATTAATTTGTACATTATACATAGTACATTGTTGCAGAGGTAGGGGAAAAAAAAATCGCGGAATAGTAATAGAGTTTGAGGCGAAGCGGGGTCTGGCAATAACGAATCATATACGAATCCATGAATAGTGCTTCCCGTCGAATCATATATATTCCTATTCTCCATCAATTCGACAAATTTAAAACATTTTGAATAATATCTAAGCAAGGTAGGTATGTCATAAACTAGTTCCTCACACAACATTTCTTCTAAGAATATACGCATGCCTAATATTATTCAGTTTTAGACTATAATATGACACATTTTTTATGGAAATATGTATTGTAAAAAATTTAAGTAGACCAAGTAAACTGACAGATGTCAGTGTGAAAATTCCGTAATTTAGACATTACTTATTTAAATTATTTCATAAAAGTACATACTGTAACTAGTGATATAAGGGTTACTTTTAACCATTATGGAATAATAACATCCAATGTGCGCCCGTAAGCATCAGTTTACTTGGTCTAATTAATGAAATATTTGACTGTACGAGCATTTGGCGGTGTGCAACGACATTTTATTCAAAGGTACAAAAAAAAGAAAACAGTTATTGAATTTCACTCACTTTCCCATTAGGACAGTAATAATTAAAACTTTTTATAATTTGCGTAAAACTTCACGGACATAATTACGACAGTAAGACGAACATTTCCGAGCATATTGGAGAAATTTTAATTTTAATTTCATTTCAATCCCACATGGATATTAAATTTAATAACCTACTTATTACTTACCTACTTACTTCAAAACGCACTCCGTAACTTGGCCGCCGCTAAGAGGTACCTAGGTTTTATGACGCGCTAAAGACGCGGAATAAAGGATACAACATCAAATAATTTAGAGATGGAACACGAAAACGAATCGTATTGTAATAAAACTATCAAGTAGTTAACAAAGCATTGGCATTGGCTCCCTCACCTTCCTTGTATTCTAAACATTAATTTTAGATATTGCATTTCCGATAGCTTTTATTTACGCGATTGGATTTCACTTTTTTTTTATTTTTAGCGAAAGTGCTGTTCAGTATAGTTAATTGGGCGCAGTTTACAGGATTGTACAACTTTTCTCATGCTCAGTACTTGTTAATAGTACATTATTGCCGTTGCCGGGAAGGGGGCAATTGCAGGCTGAGTAGTTGTTTAAACGGACGAGCTTGCGCGTTTTATAATATGAAGCCTGCAATGCAATTGCCATTCCAGCCGATACTAATATAGTGCTTTTCTCAAGAATGGACGAAAAACACAAAATTTCAATTAAGATTTGATAAACATAACCTTAAAACGTCAAAAACTTCATGCTTTCCAGCCTTTTATTTTTTTAACGTAATCGCAAGTGTATTTTTTCACCGAAAAACGCAAATTAAATGAGACACATACAAAAACGTCGCGTTTCTAACGAGTCGAATTGGCTGAAAAATTCAGTAACAGGAATTTATAAGTAACATTTATTTATTAATTTGGTTCTGAGTTTAAACTATATACTTTTACCTTTCAGTATGTAACGAATACTGTTCACTTTGCGGGCTATTTTTGAAAAAATGTGTAAATTCCCATTTCACATACAAAAAAAAGTAATACACCACAATCCAATAATGCGTGAAATCGTACCAACATTGACTGAAAAATTCATTTTTTCGGAAGTATATTTGTCTAGAAATAGTTTTCGCCATTATTAGTTTCTTTACGAAAAACGTGATTAAAGTATGACTTTCAGAAGAATGATTGGTATAGAGAGGAATGTGTGTGAACAGAAGCATTCCCTGTATAGAAATGTATTGCAGAAATGAGAAGCAAAACTAATTTTGAACCCACATAAACGATGACTAAACACTTAACCAAGCGGGTCACTACAAACCGGATCCTTGTTAGAAAACGTAAAATTCACCTGCAAGCAGTAATTCCGAATCTAAATATTGCATTCCATTAGGCTCCGTATCATACAAAAACCTGTCTTAGAATAGTGTAAGTGTGTTGAGTAAGCAGAAACGAATCTCCATTCCGTCCTTGGGGAGGTCGGGTTTTCAACCCGGCTCGGAAGAAAAGCTGTTGGTTTAAAGCGAGTTTGGCTTGGATCGAGGTCTTTCTCGTTTAGTCGGCTGTCTTGCAGCGTCCGTTCCATTTGAGCTGCTAGCTTCGAACGTCCGCTAACACACATAGCGTACATATCGCACGCTTGCAACTGGACCGCAAGGGGAAAAAACAAACGGATGGATGCTGTACGGTTAGCAGTGCTTACCTACCAGTTGTATCTGATATTTTAGCAGACAACAACGCTTTTGAGTTGTTTCCCTAAAGAAAGTATCAAGTAAACTTAAATGTCATACAGTCATTTTAAAACTTATGGCTGTTTTATTTGCTTTGGGAAGTAAGCGTCATAGACGTTGAATTACTGTTTCATTGAAGATACTGGGGATGAGAGAGATTGAGAAATGAAAAGAAAATTTCACCTATAAGGTGATGTAAATTTCCGGATTCTAGTTTTCGCAGTTAGTTCAAGTCGGTTCGGGCGTAATAAAACAAATCATTACATATTCAATTTGACTGCATATACCTGACTGGCAATCAAACAAATTGAAACATGGGGCACTTTGGCAAGCTACAAAGTGTGCCATGGCCATGTTTCAATTTCCTGAATAGTGTCTAAACAAGTCGTCTAGCACTAGCCACTATTAAACTGCACTTATTTTAACCCTCCAGTTGCCAAGAAACAGCCTATTACTTGATGTCAAATCTTCTCTGCTGTCGTTACGTAACGGGTTCCGCTTGACTTTACAGTACAATTCAATGAATTATTGAAAAGTGCTTGCTTAGTTTCAGCGCGTGCGCGAACTCAAGTGGGACGAGTAAGCTTTAGCTTGAGATGTTTATCTAGATTTTCATTATGTACTAAGGTGACAGAGTATGGTGGGCCATTCTATATACTATTTTAATGCATGAATAGTAGATCCATTTAGAACTTATACCGTCACGTTTGCTGTATACGGTAAATTTCGAAAGGCTCCAATAGTAGTTTAAATAACTCCGTTCAATATACCTTAAGTTGAGGTGGATAAATTGATTCAAAATATGGGGAATTTAATAATTTCTGACAATAAACGTCAAGGACTAGTCAATGATACACCTAATGACTTGTAAGATGGATGTGAGCCAACCGCAAATTTACGTCCACAACCTGGCTCATGCTCGTTCGGATAGGGTTGCTCGGATTTGGTTGCTTCGTTTTATTGATTTCACTTCCTTGAGCATATTGCTCAAGATAATTTTGAAAGCTAATATGCATGATCTGGAAATATAACGTTTTACTTTAGGTAGTAATGAAATATAATTAAGGTAGGTAGGTACTGCTACTGATATAGAGTGAATCATGTTTTGTTATTGAGCTTACTTAAGCTAATCGACCATCTTACATAAACCCATCTAAATACCTAGTTTCAAACCTACCTAAGTAAAGCTTGTACTGGGTACTAGGCGACGATATACAGACTGATATAGATAAATACGTACTTAAATACATAGAAAATTGATGCTTATCAAAGTTATCACCCAAGAATCGTATATAATGGCAAAACAAATTCACTACAATATCTGTAAACTTATCTGTATCTGTAAAATGGTCATAAAAATACCTAATGCTCCAAAGTCTACGATTTCTGTTGTACCAATAAGTCTCCGAACCCTACGAATTATTTTAACAAGTGCTGCATCTGACATGTCCCTATTGTGAAACTTCTATATTATAATAGTTGCAATTACCCATTAAACTATGGTGGCATACCGCACGTACGAGTGTTTACTACCACCGTGGAATAATGACATAACAAGGAAGGCTCAAAGATGACACACCTCAAGATTCCTAACATAAATCCCGCGTGCTCGTCAGCCCTGCGGCTACCGTCAGCCACGCCGCCTGTCGGACAATACACGTCCTGCTGCATGTAATGGGTTGTGAAAGCCGTGTGAACCCAAATGCATGGGAGCCATTGTGGTTGTCACGTACGATCGACTCAATTACCTGTGGCTAATTACCCACCAACCTACATTAGATCTACTCGCGGTTTCCTTCAGCAAATTGTGGCAAATTGACGAGGTCTGCCTAGTTAATGTTCTGTTTGTATTGTGGTCATGGGAATTATGATTGTACCCAGCGCACCTTTCGTTGAGCGCTATTAAAGAAGTTCAATTTTAATTGGTAGATGGTGATATTAATGACGTATTCAAATCTTTTCCACGGTACGCTTTAGAAATGCGTTAAATACTTTGCCGCGGTGTTGGACGATGGACACAAAATCACTATTTATCGGCGATAAATAACGTCGTCAATGATGTGAATACCTCTACATAAATATGTAGGAAATGTCCCTTCCTATTTTAAATATTAAGTGCTAGCCGTGGTTATCTGTTAGAAACTATCAAATACATACAAGGCTATGAACTCCAGTGTCCACTGTTAATTTGCAACGCTAAACTGACAGGCTCGCCTTATTCCTTTGGAACTCCGATTAGCATGTGACACGCGATCAGTAAGCTTTCTCTGAGTGCTCTGTACATCTTTACAATTACTGGGATTGTTTGTACATTCTGCTGAGAGGTCACTAGTTTATAGGTTGCAAATGCAACAGGACTCGGTAATTTGCGGAGCATTTCCCATGAATAATGTATAAGAAGTTGTTCCGAACAACAATCACTATCTCAACAGGCACTATCTAGTGTCTGTTTACGTGCGGAGAATGAGGGATCAGTAACGGTCACCAAATCGTGTATCCACGGATACTCTTGAATATGCACATCGGATGACGCCTTGTCGTGGAATGTTAACGGTAGTTACATTTACAATGAAACCTCTGGATACATCGGTTCGGTTTCAGCCAACGAAAGTGATACCGATCCGGTTTGTACCACATGTTCATTTTAATAATGTATCCAATAAATAGAGACTCGGAGTCGCGGCGCTCAGACCTTTTTTATGACATCAACGCAAGAAATTGGATGGTTACCTTTTGCTTTGCTTAAATAAAAAAGTAAAATATAAATTTCTATAATTTAACAGGCATGTTGATCCACACTTTCGACTATGATTGACGTAAATAATAAACTACGATAACTTTATTCTAAAAAAAAATATCCAGAATTAAAACCGACTCGAAAAAAAAATAAAAGTAAAACATAATTACTTCTAATAGCCTAAAGTACAGACTAAAAAAAATTACAATACCTAAGTACATTTTTCAAAGAGAAGCGTACAGTTTCATATTCACTTACTAGAAGTTAGGCAATTATGTTTTACTTTTTAGTGTTTTTTTTGGAGTTGGTTTTGAATTTTTTTTTTTCAAACTTTTTAATGAATCATTATCTCATGAGAGTCATGAGCTCATGACAATTACAATAAGCTCAAACACGGCTAAGCTACTGTTGCCTACCTTCCGGCTTTGATTAGGAACTAGATCAGGTTGATGGTAACATTACATCAGGACCATTTGGATTGGCTTCGTCATAGTCACTTCAGTATCATGATCGAAAGTTTTGGATGACCATCAGTAGTCTTCTTCACCAGTTCCCGTTCACCAAATGCCACTTTCTGAATGCAAACCTACTCCATTTGTTACCGAAAATACTTTTATTTTTATCGTGTGGCAATTATTTCCAACCGTGAGATCTTCGAGAAGACAGTACGATTGCCAGTTTTGTTACACCGTTTAGCGCCACCTAGGGGTCACGTGTGGGGTAGCGGTGGGTACTCCCTACTTTTTAATTTCGACCCCCCCTTGTCAAGCGACTGGACAACTTAACTGTTAGAGAGTGTGTTCTCAAGCCGCCCGAAGGCCACTAACTTGGCTTATCGACTGCTATCATAGACAGCAGCCGGGATCAACGGCTTAACGTGCCTTCTAAAGCACGGTAGCGCTCAGGCAATAATCACTCAAAGCGGTCATCCGACTCGGCCGACGTTGCTTAACCTCGCATACCGCACGCGGTACCCGGGCGCCGCTGGGCTACGAGCACTCCTACAAAAATCCTAAAATTGCTTTATGTTCCCCTTGAATTTTTGAAGAGTTCCCTCAATTCCTCACGGTTTCTATCATCAAAAGCGAACATTGAAAACAACGGCACCAATCTGGAAGAGTATGCTTTCAAACAAAGAAATAATTTTCCAAATTTGTTCATAAATGGCGGGGTAATCGCGTAACAAACAAACAAAAAAACATACAGGCGAATTTAGAACCTCCTCTCTTTTTGAAGTCGGTTAAAAATATAATTTTTTAAATAATAATAAATAAATAAATAATATTTGTGGACAATCTTACGCAAATCGACCTAGTAATAAACTAAGTAGTAAAACTTTTACTATGGGTACTAAGCGACGATATACATACTTCTATTTTATTTATCGACTACGATTTTATCAAATCTCTCCATCGTCTTGATCTTAGTTTATGCATCTACGATATTAAATTACAATGTGGATTACTAGGATTAAATTATTATGTAGGTAACTAATCCTATTCAGGAATGCAGAGAAGGTATTCGTTGCGAGTTGTGAGACTGTTCGATTATGAATGATGTAAACTTAAGAAAAATGTACTACAGTATAAAAATAGCCGTTCCAACACTTACGAGTACGAAATACAATTTGATATGAATATTTCAATGGTAATTAACTTGCATTTGATAAGTTTTAAGAAAACATTTTATGTTATTCATATAACCATTAACTAAACCTTTATAAAGCTTATGATATGGGGCCGCAATACTTCAACTCCACTTTCACAGATAATAAATATTACATATACCACACACATTATCACCAAACATGGAGCTGTTGCACCTACTATTACAAATTAAAAAAAAACATTTACTTACTTTAAACCGCTTTCGGTGCTCATAAAAACTGGTAGGCCGTAGGTATTTGATTGGTCGGAGTAGAATATTTCTAACCAAAATTGCTTTCCTCGCATATAGCTATTAGTACATTTATTTGTCAGCTTAATGAAATTATACTCTATTTGAAGTATGTACATAATCTGTATTAGAGTGATGGTTACTTTATATCTTTGAAAAAAATTAGACTGATATTATTATTTTGTGGTCACACGAGTTAAGTTCATTACTAGACACATTGGGTAACACCAATCTTAATGGTAGTTTGTTTCCGCCTTCGCTTCCAAATATGGTGAATTAAGACCTGATTTGTAAGTTAATAAATTAGCCATAGGTAATTTGAGCTTAAAACATTTCAAAATTCGTAAATCCTCTTAAGATAAAAAGAATCGAAACGCAACTAAAAACGTAATTTATAAGTTTAGTGACGTTTAGATTCTTTTTATCTGAAGAGGAATTACGAATTTTGAAATGTTTTAAGCCCAAGTTACCTATGGCATATTTATTAATAATTCTAACGAACTGATTCAAGGATACGATATATGCTTTGATTAAAGGTTTACATAGAAACAAATCCCTGCTGTGCAGTAGAATGATACCACTAATAACCCGTTTTTAGATCGAAATTCGTCAATTTGGAGTGATCTCTGAAACGATATTTCTCATAGAAAAAAAACATGTAAAATCTATTATATCAGGTGGCAATAGTCCCGTAGTAGATAGTAAAGGAGAAGAAATGTTGAGTTACGTCTCAATTCACACAGAACTAACTGCACATATACCTGAAATAATTTATGTACGTAAGGTAAACGCCCCAGTGATCGACACCTTAGTGTCCAATAGATGACAACTATTAATCGCCTCTGTCATCATGACGTGAAACTGAGAGTGCCATGTGTATTGGGTCAGTGTCGAGCACAGGGACATGTACCTTACCTAATTAATTTTATTTTTAGCGAGCAATCATCAGACTATTAACGAAGTAAGTAGTAGTACTAGTACATGTAGGTCTGTCTGTAATGACGATACTATTTTGTTCCCGCTTCTGTACCCTACTGTACATAAGTTCAGAATCTATGGACAATTGGACATTACTTGACGCAGAACGGAGGCTCAAATAAAATTACATTTTCTATGAATTCTATGTAAAATGTTGTAACATCACGCTAAGTAACTAATATGTTTATTAGTTATTATATCTTAATTCAGCACATTTAACAAATACGGGCCTCTAAAAATAAGTCTTCTTTTAGATTTTTAAGTGACAATTATGTGAAACAGGTGGCCTCAAACTGCCATTATTCAATCAACCTACGTATACACATCATCTTATGTCTGACGCTCGGCCACATCCACCTTAAAACCCGCAGTCTCGCCATTAAAAGGTTCTTTGTTGTTTGATAATTACTTACAACATAGAACTCTGTAATAACAAGGCAGGGAAATGCCATAGGCACTTTCGCTGTGCGGAGGAAATCATGTGCGCGATTTGCGCGCCTACTGTCTATGAATATATGCTGCGCGAAGCAGTAGATTCTATTTACATTTATTTATTTAATTTTTTGACTCTAATTTATATGTAGGCTATTAAACTGTGTATTTTGATTTAATGGGAACGTGTGGGTTGTACCTACTTTTATGATTATTTTTGAGTGATAAGTTTTTCGTTCGCCCTTTAAACTGTTTCTGCAATAACGTTTTATTTGAAGAATTTGATTAATTAATAAATCATTAGAAATTGGGCCACCGCAATTTATAAATTTATGTTTGTTGGGGCTCCGGTGGGTTGTCTTTGAGCGCTTTAGTTTGTTTTCCCTAGCCACACTTAGGTAATAATTTAGTTTGTTCATATCACTATCTGTCAGGGAGATAGTAATATCCCATTCGGTATATTAAAAAGTCGTAAAATTGTATGAAATATCATAACAGCCATAAAAAGGCCATGAATAACTGAACAGTACAAAAAATAGCAACAACACTCCATAACATTAACTTGAGCCCCTATGTGATTATCAAACCAATATAACGATAAACAGCTGTTGAGACCGCGCTAACGTGTAATTTGCTGGGATACTGTGTCAGCGGCATAAATAGGAGAAATAGAATGATAATCACCAAATTACATGCTAAGGGCATGCCGATGCCATGATCGACATAAATTGTACTGTCGTCTTACGTGTGGAAGATGTATTCAACGGAGAGATTCGATTCCGAGATTAATAAAAATATTCTTCTAGGAGAACATTCAAGGTACTACAAAAACGTATTACAACATTCCGCATCGTAATCATGACCAATTCTTTGATTGAACGCAACGGAAAAAATGTAGACACTTCATGATGCAGCTCAGTCGTTATTGTTGAATGGTTAACTATCAGTAGTTGGTATAAAGAAGATCGAGCTGTTTTCAATTACTAAAAACTTCTACTATTCTGTCGTTTAAATCTTCACTGAGCTGAACCAGTCCCGTTTCTTTTATTTACACAATTTATAATAGACGTTAAGGGGCCTTATAAGTTTTAAAATGTTTTGATTTCAAATTATGACAAAAGTATTTATAATACCAATAAAGTGATTGTAGGAAACGGCGACTTTATTAAAGTTTTAGATAGTAACATAGTCCTTTTTTGATTTCATTATGCGTAGCTGAATTTATTTAGCGGAAAAAACAAGTTTTTAGCTTGAAAATTGACGATTTGGAGTAATGTTTGAAACGATATTTTTTAATGAAAAAATCAAAAAGTACATTAAAAGTTTATGTCATAAATATCGCAATAGTCCTGTTTTAGATAGCAACGCTCAGAAAATGTCGAGATAAGTGTCACTTGAATCAGAAAATGGCCCAGATAGATCAGAGTTTTTTAACTGATAAGGACTTTTAAAAACCAAATAGCCAAGAAGGGACCTTATAATATGAATGAAAGTATGAAGTATATTTACCTACTATGTTATTTTAATTCCATCTCCAAAGAATAGGGAAATGAAGTTGAATGTACGGCAAAATGATCAAGCACGTATCTTTGTAAAACTTCTTATTACAATTCAAAACCACTGCAAAAAATCACAGGCACTACAATTATAATATTTACGATGTGGAAAATAGCTGCGCTCAGAAGATATAATCGTATGTAGGTAATAATTGTGATAACGGTTTACAATTATTCAGTAATTCTAGATGCTTTTGAGTTTGAGGAGTCAGTGACAACAATTAAACTTTAAACAATGGGTAATTTAAAAGCTCAAATATCAATCAAGTTCTTATACGGTAATGACGCGATTATGAAATTTAGAACCCAAAGTTTAATAATATTTAGTTTACAATACCTGTACCTACTCGTAATCAATCTCGTGATAGCACGAATTTGGCATGGACCTGTACTAAATTGATCAGCGTTTGAGATTACGACTATCTTTAAATAAAATCAAATGCCTGGAAGGGATGCTCCCTGTCGTAGACGTTTCGTGTTATCCATACGAGTATCCAATAGATGCGCGCCCAACATACGAGTAGTTCCATCTTTTTTTTCGGTGGTTAGCCATAACATTTTACGGTTTGTCACTAGTCTGTTGTAGTCTAGACTCTCCGGGTGCAGTAAATTTCTTCGTGCTAAAATGCCAGTGTTTATTGCGAAGTAAACAGTTATTGTCTTTTGTGGAATCATACTTGTATTTTTGAGCATGCACGTAGAATCTTCTACACGTCCGGCAACTTAAAACGCTCTTCAACGTGAAACAATTGAACGTATAACGCAGAAACCCCCTTGATAAATTTGTGTTATATGAATACACTTTATTGCTTGTTGCGTTTGAACTTTTTATTGCCTATATTTTCAGAAGTTGAAATCCTACTGCCCGTATTAATATCTCTATTCTGTGAGAAGTGTAGTTGCTTTATTTAGTGCAGCATCAATCTAGTTTTTGCGTTGTCAGTAGTCGCATTCCCATACATTTTGCAACTTGTAACATCGACGATAATTTGCGTCTGTTTGTAAATTATTTTCAGTAAACCTTTTTATATGGTCGGTGACATTCTCATGACAATCGCTTCTTATAGATTATAGGTTTTCGCGGGCTAGTTTCCGCAACTCGACGTCATATGCGCCTACTTTGCGTGATGGGTTGTGAACGCTACTCATGCCAACCCAATTCTGCCAGAAAGCCTAGCAGACCCTTGACGTTGCCGACGACTTCTGTTAGTGACCTCGGTGATCCGAGCTGTTTTGCCCGGTAAGCTGCCACTCCAGGGCATGTCAGGATGACGTGGGCGGCTGTCTCTTCGTCCTCCATGCAAGCTCTGCAGAGAGGGCTATTTGTAAAGAGGTGCTTGTTTAGTAAGGCGTGACCCGTAGTGGCCCCCGTTAGGAGGTGGAGTGCCGGCTAATTCAGCTGCATTAAGCTTCCTTGACAATCTGGGGTTGATTGTCGGGAGCGCCTCCTTGGTTTGCCTGTAGGTACCTAGGTTATGCTAATATTTTTGATGTTCTACTTTGGTGTTCTGTCGTAGTATGCCATGCAGGAGGCAGAGGTATTATAGGTTCTGGTCCCTACACTCTTGAGTCCCAACCCACTCTAGTCCGCTAGTGCATCCGTTGCGTCATTTCCACGTGAATTGCTGTGGTCTTTCATCCACTGCAGGGTTATGTCGTTATCTGTACATACCTCTGCTAGAATCTTGTGGCACTGATGTATCATCCCTGATGTTGTATGTGGTTCTGTAGGGCTTGTAGCATTGATCGACTGTCAGAGAGTATGCAGATGGGGTACCCTCTTACCTCCCTGGAGACGATTGCGTGAGCTGCCATTATTATTCCCATGCACTCCGCCTGAAAGACTGTGCTGTAGGCTTCTAATGGTGTCGAGATATGAGAGAATGGTGTCAATGAAAATTCTTAACTCTCTGGGGTTAAGACCTTCTCGAGGGGATTCGTGCAGTTGAATTTTGTACTTTTTGTCAAAGACGAATTGCCTGGGTATCATGTCGTTCGTCGCCTCTATGAGAGGTTCCTTACCTATTGCCTCGTCGTATAGTATTTCGGTGTGAGGTACCCTTGGCAACCTCCAGAGTTGTTGTTTTTAAGCCGTACGGCAGAAGCTAGAGCCTCCTGCCTGATGAAGAGTTGTAGCGGCGGTAGGCCCACAATGACTTCCAGGGCTGCAGTTGGTGTGGTCCTCATACAGCCCGTGGCCGACTGGCTGGCCACAGGGCTGCCGTTTCGCCTGAAATCGGGAAATCAGGTCCGAAGAGAGCTTATTCCGTCACGATAGTAACTAACCCCGACTACCGATCGGCTTAACACCCCAGGCTTCCTTCATCTCGACAGGACGCTCAACTGCGCAGTACAAACGCGCTCGCTAAGATCACTATTATTACCAGGGTGCACGGTCCACCGGTGGTAGTTTTTTGACATTCATAGGTGCATGTAATATGCCCAAATTGAAGAATAAATAATTTCATTTCACTCTTATGAGAAGCAGACTCGTCCCTGACCTGCGGCGCAATGTCAGAGACGACGAGGACGTGTAAGAAAGACTTGAGCAGCTGTGCCGGTAGCTCAGCGCCGCACACCTGAGCTAAACACAACTACCCCCGCACTCCTCACTTCTTATTACTAGCTAGTTAGCTACTATTTTTGTTCTAATTCAGTTTAGATGACAACACCAGTTTAGCTTGCTTAGTAACCGGACTATAAAATATATTTTGATATCCAGCTTGAAAAAATATATTAATACTTTCTGCAGCTTTAAAAATTATAATACACCTATTTATTCAAATTAATATATTTCTAAGCGAAGCGCGATATTGTCAATTCATGCATATGACACTATTTTGCCACAGCCTTTTTTGTTCTTTAACAGTAAAATATCTATCTTGTATTCAATTAACGCGGTGAGAAAATGACATGTCTATCGGGTGAGGCCGTCGGCGGCTCTAAGCTATCATTACCATTATGATCGGATCGCGGATGGCGATGTCCTAGATGAGACAACGGATATCAAAAGTTACGACGGTAATGACGATATACTTAATACATAGAAGACATCCAAGACTCTGAAACAAATATTCGTGTTCATCGCACTAATATTTGACCTGACCGGGGTTTGAACCGAGGACCGTCAGCGTCGTAGGCAGGGTCACTAACCACTACGCTAAACCGGTCGTCAAAATTATACCTTTACTTGTTTACACTGTTTTCATATGTCTGGATTTCCGTATTTTCGGTTGTTCTCCTCTACAGGTCGCATTTCTCAACCGATTCTCGTGAAATTTTGTGAGCAGGTTCGATAGTTATATAGTTTTTTTTTGTCGAGTCTTTTTGGAAATTAAAAAAAAAGCACTGGCGAAGTCTAAAGCTCACAGAGCAACTAGTATATAGTTTTCAGTTAAAAAACGATGCATTGGTAATTTGTATTTTGTACATAGCGCTATTAAATTTTTTCCTGAATTAAATGAGATCGGGACGGCTACACGATCTGTGTTCGGAACCCTCGGTTCGCGAGTCAGTCTCGCACTTGACCGGTTTTTATTTCTTTTTTGTTGTTTATTACTCAGATTTACTTAAGTAGGTTAAGCAGTACAATTGTAATAAGCATATTTTGGGAGAAAATAACCGACTGCCGAGTTTCTTTTGCGTTGCTTCTCGGCAGTGGTCTTTTGAGAAACGCTATTAGTTTTTGACTTTTAAAAGTATGATTGCGGCCTACTTACAAAATGAAGTTCATTTGTTTCATTTATTTAAATGTAGTAATTTAAATAAATACCTACAATCTACGTCTAAGTATGACAAAACTTGTGGGATACTCTCGCCCATCGAAGTAAGTACGCCCACGCCACATCCATCACTCGTAATTCCGCGATTCACACCACCTGGCGAAGTGGCATTGACCTTCACTCCTCTACACAAGTCGATTAGTACCACGACACTATGCCAAAAAACTTGAAGTATGTAGGTACATACTGCTACTGACGAAGAGGCGTGGCCTGCAATGGTGGGAGGCTACATTACTAAGTTACGTCATTGTTTCAATGAAAATTTCATTTTACATACCTAGTTCCATTGTACTTATAGTATATTCATAGGTATTTTAATACAGGTACCTAAAATGTTTAATTACCATCCAGGCCCATGGACATTCTGGGAACATTAGAGGTACAATGTTGTGCTTAGTGTCATAAGATGTCCCTATAAGCGTATTTCGCAAAATGCTTAGTTTTTCATGAAAGATTCTGGCGTTAATATCCATAATTTTGAAGAAATTCTTAAAGTATTTGATAGTCCGTTTTTTAATCTAGATAGTAACATCGCTTAATCTTTGTTTTTTTAGCGCTAAACCTGGTAAAAACTCATTCTCTTGGAAGCATTTTTTCAATATTTGTGGTTAGGCGAGACGTTTCGATTGTCAATCTTGACACAAAAACGACTGATTTTGGTACAAAATGAACACATTTCAATTCTCCACATCATAAACTAGATAGTAACATCGTTAAAAGTTCAGATTTATCTAAAATTTAGGCTTAAGTAGCATCCGAATGTTGCCTAGTTTTTTGATAAAAATAGGGTTATATTATTTTTTCTGGCAAAACGCATTAATATTTTGCTCTAAAGATAAAAGTGTAGTAAAGCGCAACTCTTTTCTTGTCTTAAATATTTGCTGACTGTATATAAGATTTCCTGCCAATTTGTGTTATTTGTGTACTAGTTAAAATAAAGGCTAATTTTGAATATTTCAGTCGTTTTTCTTCTGTAACATTTTCCTCGCTTTAGTGAGATGAAGAGATTTGTGTTACACACAGCTGCAAAGTTATATTACGTCTCGTGTGTTGCAACACTAGCTACGCTCAGGATTCTACTTTTGAACCAGACGTTTTGCTCAGTATTCTATTTTCGAACAACTCGCTTCGCTCGTGGTTCAACCAAAGAATCCATTCGCTGAATCGTAGTTCAACCCTAGAATCCATTCGCTAGCTCGTGTTTCAACTCTACACTTGCGGTTAAAATAAAACTGCACCGTTGTATAACAAATAACTATTAACCTTTCATTGTGTACAATAAAGTGCTTCCATACATACATACAAACCTTAAAACATGCAATGAAATATTTACTTTATGTTTGTTATAACAGGCTGCGAAGTATCATGTTTCGGATACGGCGCAACGAGCGGCTCATAATGGATTTTATACAACATTGCCTAGGCCGGCAAAGTGATCGTCTTTTGTTTCCGGGGCGCTTTTCTTATACTTTGCAAATTTTATTGCATGTTTTGAGAAAAGCACTATAATACAAGCTTCGGTATGAACAGGGATTATCGGCCTCGTTAACACTCGGCCATCTATAACTACTCTGCCAGCAATCTCCTATTTCGCGCTCTGCAGTAATTTACTATTGCGTTCGGTCTTATATAGATAAATAGATACATAGAAAACATCCAAGATTTAGGAAGAAGTATTCGTTTTCATCATTCAAATAAATGCCCTGACCGGGATGTGAACCCAGGACCACCAGCTTCTTTGGCAGGGTTACTACCAACTAGGTTAAAATCTACGTAATATCAAAGGTAGAGATACAGCATCTACCTTTGAAATTACGCAACGAAACAAAATTATGTGTTACAATTATTTGTATAAGTATATTTTCTTGAAATATAATATTAAAGTACTGCTTTCAAGACATTTTTTATTACATTAAAAAACTGTATAAAATCTCACACTTCGAAATTGTCAAAACGATCAAGATTGTTTGCGTCCCGGTTGAAACGCATACATACGCGCTGTAGTGTGCTGTACAGCAGTGCTAACGCCATGTATCGACTAAGATTTCATGAAAATGATGAACGTTCAAACTTATAAGGACTCTTAAAATAAATGTTAGGTACTTACATACCTATTCGTATCAAAAGAAGCAAACCGTCAGCTAAGCTTTCGTAATGCATCAACCTACCAACGCCACTGGCCACTGGCTCAGCTAATGTAAAATGATTATAGTTTTCTCATTAATATAAATCTTATCTTTTTATGTTTAAAATTCAACGAACTGGGATAAAAACACGTTGTTAAAAGGAAAATGGATGATTTTAATTACGAGTACTATGAATGGGCCTTAATAACACGACAAACTTTAATAGTGTATTCCTGACCATATTTGGAGACTAAAATGTTATATACTTTTTACAAACTGCTCGATTCAATCTAAATTTAGAGAAATTATTGTTAAACGATTTTAATGTAATACCTACCTAAGTCGGTAAACAAGTTACTTTCGATTGTGACAATGCTGCTAATGTAAGCAACTTTCAATATACTTTTGAGACAATAATTATCAAAGTCATAGATAACACTACCGAAACTCATCGTTACTCGAAGATTGTATTATTAGTAGTGTAGTGTAAACGTCTTTGATAATTCATTTGGGTGATGTGTTCTTACAAAGTGAAAATACTTCATGTTCTAAACAACGATAGGTACGGTTTATCCTTGTTTGGCCTAGTAACTTTTTGCCTAATTTCACTTAAATTAACATTATTTGGTATAACTGCTCACTTTATCTAATTTTTGTTTGAATGAAAATCATTTTTTATAATCCTTTCTTCATATAATTTTGTTTCGCCTAATTTTAAGCCACCCAATTTTCATTTTGTATAATCTTATTTTGTATACTGTTTGATTAACATAATTATATTTTGTCTAAATTACATTTCGCATAATTTAATTTACTCTAATCCTATCCGTGTTAGATTCGATTTTGTTCTGGACTTTTATAAAAAAAATAACCTCTAAGATTAAGACGGGAGTCTTCTAACCTATCCGCGTTAGAGTTGATTTTGGCCCAACACGTCTTTCTAATAAGTTTGTTTCTTTGAAATATATTTCATTCAAGAAAATAGTAATTGAAACAATAATATTCCAAATAAGATAGATTCGATATGATAAAGTATTAAATCCTTGTAATACTTTATCATATCGAATCTATCTTATTTTATCTTATCTTATCTTTATCCTGGTAGGGTGATAAACGAAAGGGTGAAAACATCTGTAATTTTCTGAAATCTCTTGATAGAAAGTGACATACTTTATCTTGCCGTTTATTATTCTATCACATGACCATCATAGACCCCCTAGACATCATTTTTTATTAATTGTGTGTTTTTGTGTCTTTTTTAACGAGAACATATTATGATACCTTCCCTAACATATGGTCGAGGGAGGCGATGGCTGAGATACGCGTCATACTCGTGAACGGGTGCTGTTTGTGGGGTCCGGTCTGTTCATGTTTGCAAGGACTAGTAACTTCGTACTAGTGTTCAGTGGAATTGACATGATGAGAGACTTCATTGTTCTCATTTGATTTTATTTTTTAGACTGACGCTCAGAGACCTTATACATCTCTGAGGATATTTATTTATTAGATTTTATTATTTTCATGTTGACGTGTTATAGATATAGCTCAAAATATTTTATTATGATTAGTGTACTTACTTTATTACCTTTTATCTTGACGCTTAGAGACCTTATACATCTCTAACAAATCTCGATTGTTATTAGTTTCTTATTCTTATTTTTGACATGTAACACTACATTTAATTAATGATACTTTGATTATTGTATTATTTTTATTTGATGTACCTAGATAGATTTTGACTTGTAAAAGTGCCCTTGAGGCCTATTTGCAGAATAAATGTTTTGATTTTGATTTTGATTTTGATAATTCAGTATTAGACAAAAAAACTTAGTAAAAACGTTATTCGACTATATGATGATTAGTTAAAATAAGAATCGACAAACTGATTTCTCGATGAAATAATATTGGACAAAATAAGAATTATGCAAATCGTAGTTTAGGCTAAACGTATATCGATAAACTAATAACTATGCAAAATGATATTATACAAATTGACTTTAGACAAACAATTCATTATACGAAAAGTTGTTAGATAAACTGAAATTAGGCAAAAAGTTTTTAGGCAAATCAAGGGAATACCCGATAGGTACAATAACTTTTAAAAAATGAGATATTTTTTACTTGGATTTCCTAATTAAATCTCCTATTTATGAAAAAATATCTGTCGGAAGAAAACAGTTTATTACCTACTTAGCTATTTATATATTAATCATCTCTGGTCCGTAGGCATCAAGGAAAACGTGAAAGTTTTCCCAGAAATGATAAAGAAAGTTTGAATGAATCATATCTCGCATATTCAACTGACTCATCACTCATCAAGGTACAATGTCCAATTATCAGCACAAAAAAATTACACAAACGAACTGCTCAAAATGACTTAAACTCGACTGAATTTACTTGAGAAGGCTTAAGCGGTGTGTATAATCACTACATAGTATAAAACAAAGTCGCTTTCTCTGTCCCTATATCCCTATGTATGCTTAAATCTTTAAAACTACGCAACGGATATTGATGCGGTTTTTTTTTAATAGATAGAGTGATTGAAGAGGAAGGTTTATATGTATAATAACATCCATTAAATAGTGCACCCGTGCGAAGCCGGGGCGGGTCGCTAGTTTTGTATATAGAAGTTTACTTAGCTGCTCCGCGGATCGCTCGCGGCCCAGCGGCGCCCGCGTGCCGCGTGCGGTATGCGAGGTTAAATAACGTGAGTCGGAGTCAGTTCTTGCATGGATGACCGCTTTGAGTAGTTACTAACTGAGCGCTCCCGTGCTTTGAAAGGCACACTAAGCTGTGGATCTCGGTTGCTGTCTATGGCAGCAGTCGTTAAGCCAAGTTGGAGACCTCCGGGCGGCTTGAGAATTTCTAACAGTCAAGTTGCCTACTCACTTGACAAAGGTGTCGAAGTTGCAACACGTCCGTAATGGGAGTACTTACCGGTGACTTATTATTTACCATTTTTGAAAATGGCCGAGTGAGATGGCGCGTTGTAGTTTGTAGAGGTACAAGGCCGATATTCAGCCATTTTCAGTGGCATTCTCCCACGGCCTTTATCCACCAGTAGACTGTCAAAGGCTGAAGATGAGGGCCAGTATTCCACCTGGAATATTTTTCCAGAAGGTGCATGTCCTCATGTCCCCACTTTTATTTCTCTGGCATATTGATATCCTAAAACACGAGTAATAGCTATAATAAGTTTCTGTCAAAAAAATCATTTTTGATACAAGCTTTTATTATTGCTGACAGTAGGTACATTTTTGCACAATCCTCAACTGTAGGTACTACTTGTTGAGAGGGTTCTGATGAGCTCAAACACCACGGGTCAATATTGTGTAGTTTAGGAGTTGCTACGCCACCTTTTGGGATCATCATCAGCTCGGTGGTGCCATTGTATTGCAGTGTCACCGAACTTACATAAGTATGTAAAATAACAGCTCAATAAATTGAGGATAATTAGTCTAAAATTCAGTTGCAAGGTCTGTCTTGTTGTACATACCAACTAACTGGGTAAATTAAATAAGAACTTGTAATAAATAAACATTACTTATTATGAAGCGAAGACTAGGATACGAATAGCCAGGATACGCTTCGTCACATAGAATGAGTCATGGAAACTTTCTTCGGCGCACCTATATTAATATAACATTCTTGTAGATACTCACATAATGACTATATATGTGTATTATATGTTTAAGTATGCATAATATATTTATGTATGTATATTATTCTTAATAAGTATTATTGTTGTAATGATTAGTAGGTTTCATATATATTAACCCTGCACCACCCATATGGTACGAATCGTTATGATTAGATTTCATTTCCGCTAGCCTGAGGTAGTCTGGAAAAAATCGCTCTTCAGCGATAAGACCGCCTGCTGTTTGCCTCTACTCATTGTCATTTTGTAGTGTACTGTGTCCTTTAAATTGTATTATTGTATAATGGTGATCTGCTGCAATACAAGATTGTGATGAGTAACTTATATATATAAAGATACGGTACTGTTATTTATACAAATTAGTTATTATATTCGAAGAGTATAAAAATCTAGATAAGAATTTCATTTATGTATATTGGTCACGGCTCGCATCACTTGTCATAATTCAATTGACCACCCATTTAGATGCTGACGTATGAGTAACGTCTACGACCGGAAAGGTGAAAGTGTTGTATATTACAAACTTAATGCTTATACAAATCGATTACTTACTTGACTACTATTTAATACGTCGTATCTTTAAGAACAATTTAACTTACCTCTATATAATAATTATGGAATAAAGCTCCTTTCATGTAGGTAATATATTTTATGCCTTTTATTAAAAATGTATGAGCAATAAAAAGTGACATACGTATGATCTAACACAACAATGTCCATATAATGAGAATGACAGTCTTTTGACAGGCTGCGCAATGGTCAGTCAGCACTTGTCTAGCTATCTCCACACCTCGTGGTAGGTTGTCTCTAAACATGAATATAATACTTTCATACACATCAAAGGATACAGATCGATAAAGGTTTTACAATACAGCTTTATGATGTACAATGTCTTGACACTAAAACAATACCTAATAAAAAATCTTTCGGAGCGTTGTGTCGCCTATAAAGCTTAAGTCTAAAGTAGGGTATTTAACTGATGAAGTTTGTAAGGTGTCTATTGTATGTTAGGGTAATTTGCAGAACTACACAACTGATTAAAAATGTGCAGTGTACAGAGTGACGTCTGAGACAGGATCAGAAATGACCAGTTATGATGTTTAGGAAGACGAATTTAATATTTAATTTACTTTAGGTACTACATATTTACCCCGTTATTCATAATCGTTTCATCATCATAATATTTATCAAACCTATTTTAGTTTACTAGCCGCTAACGTTCGTTTGTCCTTATCTGTAAATAATAATAAACACTTTGACATGTATGTTGGTGGAAAAGGGACAAAATACTTTTTAGTTAGAGAGGTTTGTTAATTTTTATGAATAATGGGGTTTTATTATATCTTTTAGTCATAAAAATCACTACAATTTTTAATTTTATTTTTCATTCCATCATACGTTACGTAGTTTATTTTGCAAAAAATATACTGGCCATAATCGATGTGGGTACTTAACAATTAATAATTTAAAAAAGATCAGTTATAGAATCGCCAAAACTGATATCTGATTACGTCTCAGATTTTACCTTAGATAGATTAGATTTTTGATTTGATTGTTTAGCTGAGCTTTTACCCGGTAGGGGATCCAGAGTGAAGATAATTGAAAAAAAAAATATATGTATAAAAGTTAAATTTTATGTATAGATTATGTTTACAGTAGATATTAAGTTAGCGCAAAAGTGTAAGTGCATGCATCTCTAAATGGACCATAAATAAAGGCTTTTTTATTTTATTTATTTATTTATAGAATAGATTTTCAGCATAGGTAATGAATAAGCGGATGGACTATATTTTATCCCGCGGCACAGCCCGGGCTCTCTATAATAGGGGGCGCACGGGGACAGCTAGTGTGATATAAAGAGAAAATTCCGTTGACATTGTCTGAACAAACGTAATTTTCTACAGCGCGAGCTACCGCAGCTAATCACTAACATTGAAAGCAAACGATATAAACCCCATCGATAAATTTCTCCGCTCCAGTTTCATCATTAATCACGCGCGGCGCTAACGTGGATTTTATTAACTTAATTCGTAATCAGCTCCCAAATTGTCCTAATTATTTGTATATAAATTATTTACTTAGTTGAAGCGGAATGACTTGTGGTGATAACTTCCATTCTTAAGTATTTGATTCGTTTCGTTGATAGTTGAACCTATTGGAGTAAGAATTCGTCTTGAAATAGTTATTTATTATACAAGGGTGCAAAGTTGTATTTTAACCGCAAGTGTGGAATTGAAACACGAGCAAGCGAATGGATTCTAGGGTTGAACTCACTAAAGCGAGGATTTCCTAATAATATTATAAACGTGAAGGTTTGGGCGGGTGGATGGATGTAACGTACTTTGACGTATAAATTTGAAATTTTAATATTATTACGTATATTTCACCAACAACTACTAATATAATTTTCAATCAAAGTGAAAAATAGAAAAAATAATCGCCACGGGTGGGATTGAACCCCACCTGTGTTTTTGTTTGGATTTGTAGCGATTAATTTTCAAATTTTTGACTCTGATTTAAAATTATAATTAATATATAAATCCGCTTCTTTCATTAAAATTTCTTTATTTTTTCTATTAAAACCAACTTAATTTTTCGGTTGGTTCAGAGCCCTAAATGTGCGCAGTCCGACAGACACTTGGCCGGTTTTTTTAAATGATATAGTCACTTGGCGATTAGACTCTTAGATAAAATATAAGCAAAGTGATTTCATCGTTTTTGAAAATTCATCCCCTAAGGGTGTAAGAAAGGGAGTTGAGATGTTTCTAATGGAAAAAGAATAGGTAATATTGGAAGGAAGCGAGGGACTACAGAAATTTCGTGTACAGTAATAATAATATAAGTAGTATTAGTAGGTAAGTAGATAGAGACATTTAAAAAAACCGTGCGAAGCCGGGGTGGGTCGCTAGTACTACATAAGATACAAATGAAATATGTAAAACCAGCCTTTTTTAAATTTTTTTATTCACTGTATGTTTTTAATTGAATTATTTTTGCGTTCACACCACCTGATTGATTCGCATGAAAATGGTCCTGCCTGGACTGGCCTTTAAATATAATTACTTAAAAATATACTTATAAATAAAAAATGCTCCCCAAGTTGCCTTCGTGACTTATGGTGCCCAGAAGATTGGCAGCGTTACCCCTTTGGATGGCCAGACTTAATCTCTGGCCGAAGTAGCTGCCAGCCCTCTGGTCACCCGAGGTATCGATGAGGCGCTGGGAGATCTCTTTAAAAACGTGTTTCGTGCTGGGCCCCCACGGTCCCAGAGTTTCAACACCAAACGGCGCAAACATGTAGCCCTCACCGAGGGCAGCATATTTGCGCCGCTTGTTCTGTTCCGCCGTTATGGCCGCAGTCCCCGCCTTGACAGAGGTCGCCTGTAGGTGGGACGCCGCGAGCGTTATTATTAAAGATATTTCTAGATAATTGCCACGGGTCAACTTACTTGTAATCAATTTAGATATTGTAGAGTGACCTGACTATTTGATTTATTATTGATATTATGAGTTGTAAGTTGACCAGAAATATAATTATAATTTCGATCATCATAGACTAAAATATGCAACTCATTATCTAAGTCAATCACTATCTCCTGTTGATTTTGTACCATAACAACCGACATAGAAACGCAAATGTCGCTCGATCGCCGTACACCGCAGGTTTGAAAGAACAGTGTCCCATAAGCCTACATACTCTATAGCTTTAAGTTCTTATTCTACAAATGGTGTGGTATTTTCTATAGCTAGTCATGACAGTAATGGTGTGCATGCACATACCAACTCGTTAGTGCTAATACAGCTAAATAACTGATTTATCAGTAATTTTATTACTTTTGCTATCACGTCATTTTCTCGAAGCTCGAGAATGAGCTTGTGTTTTAGATAATCACACAGCACTATCAAGTGACACTTGTCAATTAAAGCTAAATGTTACGCTGCTTTTTGCAAAACTAACTAGATGTGGGTGGGATTGAACAGTTCTACGTCTAATAAAATGCTGTCATCTCGTAGGGCTGAAAACCCTATAAAACAAGATGATATCATTGACAACAGGGGTTTAGTATGTTATATACGCATTTTAAGAATTTCCTATTAAAGGTATTAAAAGGTCAACACACCACATATCTAAACAAGGTACCACAAAGCGTACATTAAAATGAATTAATATTATTAGAGAGTAGCTAAATTATTCACAATTAGTTCGATCTCAGTCTATAATTTCTTCGCTTATACAGAGATATACCGTGGTTACTCCGTAATTACGTAATGATATTTTTACAACTTGTGTACTCGATAATTATCACATACTTACTATATGCTGAGCCATCATGTTTAAAACGGTGAATATATTTAAAGCAAACCAATGGACAACATCAGTTTCCGATAAAGAACAATAATGATTTTCGGGTGGTAATAAGTATGTACATCCAAAAGCATAAAATATAAGTTTGTACCTATACGTTCCCAAAGTGACAAAAATATCTATACGCTCTTACGCCCTCGTCACGGTTAAAGTTGTGTTCACTGATTTTGTCAATAGAGTGTGTTTTCGATGTTGATTGTACGTATAAATTATCTTTTTTTAGACACAGTTGTCAGTAGTAGAATAATATTTAGTCTATGCGAATTATTTAAGTAAACCCTGAACACATTCTTTAGCAGTGAGAGCACAATGATGTTTGTCCCTAAATAACAATTTTTTTCCGTATGTTGTACCGTATATACTTATAGAGATTTTTGATACACATTTTGTTTAGGTAGGTACCGAAACCGCAGTTAGACATATCGGCGCTAGAAAGGAGAAACTGGATAAGCGACACAAGATTAACTTTACAGGAGAGTCTAAACACTGCCAACATTTTTGAAAAACAAAATCATTAAAACTCGTTTGCGGACCAACTTCTTAAACGAAGCATTCAATATGTACGTAATGATGTTTTTTATATGTACACTTATATGCGCAGTTAGATAGAAACATTTTTTTAGAAGCTAGTAATTTGGTGAAAATGTGTTATTGAAGTTCAAGCGTTCATAGTTTCTCAATAATGACCAATTTCGAATGAACAGCGGTAACTATTGATATAATGCTTCCTATACTGGATGTGTTAAACGAACTTTCTCCTCAACTATTCTCAGAGAATCTGGACGGACTGCATCACACAGGAAATAATAGGGATAGAACTACATAGTTAATAATGCCTCGCTATGATTATAATATCCTTAGGCATAATGAGTAGATAGCGTTTTGTTTTTTTACTAAGAAGCGATTATTTATTGAATACTTTACTTAGTACATTGATGTGCTAAGTGAAATAAAACTGTTGTTGTTTTTATAATTCTTTCCTACATAATGTTTCAATAACAAAGTGATAAAGTGGAATCAGATTTCTTAAAAAGGCGGGCAGATATTGTGCGAGTATACTTAGTGGAAATTTAAAAAAATATTCCTTTTGATAATTTTATTTATAACAATGGTGATTAATTTATTTGTTTGTTAGAAGTATAAAATAAAAGCTGCAAATAAATGGGTATATGTTGTGTAGATTTCACAAAACAGTGAATAATTAACAAAGAGAAACGTACAGTAGCCATCAAATATATGTGTACTCTTCAGGATGATCAAAAATATCTGAACATGCACTTTAACGCCTTGACAATAGTGTCGTGTTCAGATATTTGTGAGCACCTTGTTCGCTCCGATATATCTGATGGCGACTGTACAACGAATTACATTAAAGAGTTGTCTTATAGTTTCATCTCGTAAACCATAAATCTCGTCTCAGCTAAAAAATAATAATAATTTATTATTTCAAAACATTTTAGTGTTATGCTCAAGTCGAGCGACTAAATTATGATTAAGTGCTCAGTAATATTTCACTGTCACCTGAAATCGTATGACGTGAAATGGGCCACGGATAGATAAATGCTATCCGTGGCCTATTTCACGTCATAAAACAATCAAGGCACACAATTTTATATAGATATATAACAACTCCGTAATTCCGTAACGTAACTCCTCAATCGTTTAAAATCTGTAATTTCGGGAGCTCTCACTAAAAACTTTTGGGCATTTAAATATCAAATATTACTACTACGACCCCCTTTTGATTTCAGTACTTCCAGCTTCTACTTGCAACAGTAGCACGCAAATTCTCCTAGTATTAGCATTGAAGCCCTTACCGTATGTTGGAGCCTCGAGTACTTTATCTAAGTGGTAAACCTGTTCGGAGTGTTCGGTTGCGCAGTTTTTTGATGCTTCCATACACAAAAATGTACGGTACACACACACATCGATTCGCAAATTTCTCGTCGGCGCGTGGGAACTGCGCCGGCGACGTTCCTGGAACGTGCCCCGGCGTTCCATCAAATCGCGCAAAGATCACTTATGTAGATGCTGTGTATCGAATTGGAAATAGTGGATTAATATGCGCTTAATTGGTGGGTTTTGACCGCAAGTTCCTTCACATGTATGATTTTAAAAAAATGCCAAGATAGGGGGATGTCTTTGGATGGGCCCTTGTAAACAGGACATTAGAATTGAAATGCTGATGTGTAAAAGTAAGATGTTATTCGTGATTGTTAATAACAATCATTATGACCCATTCAGGTGTAATAAGTTCGTTGATATACAAATTTTGTTTACTAGGGGAAGGTTGCTATCATTGGATCGGCGCGTTCATTGGACCACCCAAATATTTTAAAATCTACGCATGCTAGATAGAGCCAAACAAGGTACAAAGTGCCTTTGGGCTACCCGCCGCCGCCGCGCTCCTCGGTGACGAGTGACGTGAGCAATTATGTTTCGAGCGCAGGCGATGTAAAAATTACTCGAAGGTGAAAATCATTTAATTATAATTATACCTATTTGCTACTTTATAAGTGTATTGACGTTTAATGGTTAGAAATGTATTAGTGATCAAATTTATGACAATAGTTTGGCCATTTATATTCTTTGTTTTTATTTATTTTGTGATTTGATATCTAGTTGCTATCAATGGACCACATCCATGCAGGTCACATCAAACCGTGCCAAAGCCATCCCATCATGGCAATTTTTTTTTCGATATTAAAAACTTCACCCATCCATCAAAAAAACTTCATCCACGTTTGAAACAAAGGAAACGCAAGTATTTTCTGGTTGAAAATGGTTTCAATTCCTTTAGGAGAAGACGTCCTACCAGTAGGACCCCATGGTCCCATGCCTTAGGAGGTTAAGTGAAACTGTCCTGTCCGAGTACATTTATAAAACTTTAAACATTGTAAAACTTACCTACAAATAAAAACATTGTAAAACTTTTAATTAAATAGAAAAGATAAAAAAAAATCCGTTTTCCATGAGTCCCCTAGAGTGGATCAGCAGTATAAATTTCCTAAGTCCATTGATAGCGACTAAGCGGTTTAATCAAGGTGATGGTCCAAAAAGGCAGGCAGGCAGCGCGAAAAACCCTTTTCACGTTTTGTCTCCAAGATTAGAATACTTTATTCAATTGTATTTATGGTAATGAATATCTGTGTATGTAAATATGTTTCAGGAGTTAAAAAATTACAAACTTTTTTTTTTACTTACATAAGCTGTGTGGATTATAAGGCAGCGAAGTTAAGTGGTCCAATCATAGCCACCTTCCTCTGTATAGTAAATAGAATGTCAAGTACAAGTGAAAAAATCCACTATATGTAAGTTTTGTTGCAAAGCCAGAGAAAATGCAGGTGTTACGGAATTTTGGCATAGATTCGTATGATGATACGAATATAGGCACATATTGTCGCGCAATGTTAACTATGAAAAAAAAACATGAATGCCTCTTAGGATGTTGCAACATTGTCAAATTGCACCACGCCACGCAACTTTCAGGCATGAAGATGAGTGCGAAAAAATACTATCACTATAATTAATTTTACGTACAATTTTAAAATATCAAAACTTAGTAATCTTTGCCGTTGCGTGACTATATATTTTTTTAAACGCCTTCGTAGGTTTAGATTAAGTATTGTCTCACTACGTAAACATTTCATTCAAATAACAGTAAATATTCATTTTTATAATTTGTTGTGAAAATATCCATAATCATTTCCGTGTGTCAGCAAAAGTGTCAGTATCATCAGTCTCCTCATGTTACAGTCAGTATCAAAACTAACTACGCATAAGAAGAGGTTAAAAACTCTTATTCCCTTACAATAATGACAGTTGACGCCTACATTGTGCATAGTTACTATACGAGTAGTATGCTGACTGTACGAGTACCAACCACTGTTTCCAATATTTTACGTTACAGCTCTGTACTCATACATATTCTTTGTGGTACAAAACCGCTTATCGTTTAACCAATCATCCAATTTTGATGAAAAAGTTACTTTTCGAAATTATGTAGTGCCTGTTTAGTTTACACTGTCCGCCAAACCGGTTGTTTACCTCCTTGGTGAAGAAATAACCGTTTAACGTGAATCACTGTTTGTGTAGTCGTTAAGCTAACAAGTAAAAGCCTGTGCTTTTATTAACATAAGACTCGTTAGGGTAGGGAATCATGAGATAAATATATGCGTATAATATCTACATACCTCCCGTCGGACAATCGTTGACTATTGTCTCACCAATATGGTTATCTCACCAAGACTACGGTCATTTTTAGGGTTCCATACCAAAAAGGTAAAACAGGAACAGGTAGTGCTATTTCGGTTGTCCGTGCGTCACAACTTTGTAGGTATCTCAAGAACTGATTTGGTATGTTATCGATTATAAATTTGGAATGGTTGTAAACAAGGCCGACCCAATTTGTTGAAAATTCAAAAATGTAATTGAAACAAAAAAATTAGAATTATTACATAATTATGATCAATTTCAATATTATACATATAGGAAAATATAATCATATCTCTTTCTATGGTTTTATGAAATCATCAAAAAACCTTTACGAAGAAACATTTGTACGGAACCGTCAGCGCGCGAGTTAAACTCGCGTTTGACCAGTTGTTATAAGAAGAGATGGCGATTGAATCGAGGTGAAAATGTTTAACTAAATGCATTGCAATTTCTACTAACGGAATGCCAGCGGGATTTAACATTAATTATACAAAACTTCTATTGGAAGTGGTTTTCTTCCACAAATTAGATAGCAAAAGTATCAATTTTACTTACATATGCTGGATACTTTCCTCATAACAGTTTTAACTCGTGGTTAATCTTGTCTGATGGTTAGTTGAAGTGATAGTTCCAATTATTTATAGTCTTATCTAACTTACTTGCTTTTCCATTGCTGACATCAATTTGGAATACCACTAATGTAATGAGCGCATGTTCATTTATGTTTGAGAACCCTGAAGGGTATTTTTTTAATATTTTGAAATATAAAACTAGAAAAACGTAAGCGAAAAGGCACATCCTGGCTTGTAACTAACCACATTTAATTCTAAATTTTCATCTTTGTTTTACCTGCGATGAGTGAATAAACGATTTCATTTTATTTACAGATGTGATGGCGACTGTTCTTTATTATACGTTGTTTGTTGACAGACGCGAGTCCGGGCGGGCGAGCTATGGCCCGTCGACAGGCCAGACGGCATGCCAGTCATACAGTCGCTAGAAGTCATGTGCGGGAAGGATCACATGGACGTACACCTCACGTTCTCGCATCCTTTCGAAGGAATCGTATCGTCAAAAGGTATGCTATTTCATTTTTATTTATCTTTTGTGTTAGATATGTTTTTTAATCTACTCTTCTCTTTTCTCTTGTTTCTCTTTACTTCTTCTGCTTTTCTATTTCCATTCTTTTACTTAGAGGGCAACGCAGAGTCAAATCAAGTTAGTGTAGATAGCACATGAGATGAGCATTATTAGGTGACTCCCGATCCTCTGTAGACGGCACATGTAGAATATATAGATAATAAAAAAGCACTCGAAATAAACCCCACTCTCCACCGATAATGCTCAAGTTGAAGCACCTTTCAACCACACCTAGTAGTTAAGTCCCATACCCCACAGTATGTAGACCGCCACTAATTGTTATTTGTAATTGCTCAGTTTCACTTACAATTATGACGGATACATGCTGAATTATTAATACATGCCCCAGTTTCAGGCTTTAGTGAACAAATGTGTCAGTTACCGGGATATGGCCCTTGTGAATGATAGTCGAGAGGAGATAATATTTGTTTCACTAATTAGAGCTAAGCACTGACATTATGATTTTAAGGGCTAATAGTTTGAAATATAGCACGTAAATGTTACATACATTATAATTATCACAAAGTACCACCACAAAACCTGTGACTATAGTTAAGATATGCCCTATGCAGTACTCAATTTTTGGATACCGAACATTACTTTGTACGGTATAAGTCGTTTAGCGGTTTCACTCAAACACAATTTCATGTCTTCTTCTTCTTATACTGCCTCTTCAACGAGTGAAGGTTGGCTGTCAGCCCCGTACATCTCTTCCGGTCTTTCGCAAGGTTGAAAAGCTCCGCGGCACTTGTGATTCCCGTTGATTCTTGGATATTGCGCAACCACCGTTTATTCTTACGGCCAACTAATATTTTGCCGGATATTATAATAAGTTGCAACCTTCCACTTTTTGATGGTTGACATTGACTGTCGATTTCTCCCAGCTCGGCGTAACACTTCAACGTTGACCACTCGATTGTGTCCAGCTAATGCCCAGCATGAGTCTATAGCCCAATTTCAGACACTTTCATGTGCTGGCGTGTATTATTAGTTACTTATATGTATATATACAAAAGTATAAGTAACATCGTACCAAAATAGTACATTATGATACAAGATGAGGTACGTTGATCATCTGTACACTAGAGGCCCTATTACTCGCAGTAGTCGTAGGGTGAGCGCGATAAGGGAGCCAAGAGTGTAATGATCATAACCTTACGAGTTTCAATACGTTTTTGAACACATTTGCGAAGAAAAAATCAATTCTATAAGATTAAAATGTTATATGCCGCAAATTTTCTATAGTTGTTTGATAGCAACAGACGGTTACATACTTACTCATTCTACCATCGCCAAAAGTGTTTCCTGTGATGTCAATAGGTATATTATTCATATTATTTATAGGTACATACATACTGTGATAGTATTATTATTATTAATCATACATACTGTGATAATAAATAGTAATTTATTATCACAGTCTGTGACTAGAAGCCATGTGGGTTTTTTTAGAAATTTTATAAAAATGCTCGAAAACATTTCAGTGTTTTTCAGTTCGGAAAAAAATACTGTAACGAGTGTATAAGTTTTCGATACGATGTTACACTTCGTATGTATATAAAAAGCTTTCTCAAATGTACCTGTTACTCAAGAATAACTTCATACTGGTTTATATTTTGCGGTAGCATATTTTCTCCTATGATGTAAATGTGTTTCTGGTGAACAAAAGTCGACGTGTTATCCCGTGAAGTAGTTTTGTCACGCAAATCTGAAGATTCGACAGTCTTCACGCGCAGGTGAAATGAAACATTGCTCTATAAATATTAATGAATGAAAGTATTTCATTGAAAACCAAGGAACGGACAGGGGAACATTCATCAGATTTATACAATACCTACTCGTTCATTAGAACAAGTTAGATGTATTTCATACACACAAATCCATAAAACTCACGCTTTTGTTCCCAAAAGGGCTGGGCAGCGCACATGCAATTTATGTATTGTGATGATATGAAGTACATGTCTTGATTTATTAAATAAAAGGATTTAAACTGATTTTATTGCGTATATATTATGTATTAAATACATCCCTAATGTCTTTATTGCTAACAGGTCAGCATGGAGATCCTCGCTGCGTGTACGTGCCACCGTCGACGGGGCAGACCTACTTCTCATTTAGGATCGCGTACGCGAAGTGCGGAACGAAACCAGGTGAGCCAGGGGAATGACTCAAATTGACGCTGTTCGATACCATCCTAATCCTAATAAACGTGAAAGTTTGTGCCGATGTATGGACGGATGGGTGGATGAATGTACGTTCAGCTTAATCTCAAAAATGGCTGGACGGATTTGGCTGAAATTTGGAGTGGAGGTTGCTTATACCCTGGATTAACACATAGGCTACCTTTTATCCGCGGTTAACACCGCAGGGCGCTGCTAGTGATTTATGTATTATATATTTTTAGTATTTTATATGATTATATAATTTAAAGAATAGCTAGGCTGATAGTGTGTTAATATGTGGAGACTCCTGAAAAACGGAGCGCGCTACCAGAGTTCAATATTTGACACCAATTTCAATACATGTTTATATTATTTTTACCTAAATTTATGTCAATGGTTCTTAAAAAAAAAACTTTAAAAAAATCAACTCAATTTCTTATTTTTTTTGTAAGACTAAATGAAATGATGGTGACATATTATTGACTTATATTAAGTTCTAGTCACATATACAATCGACAGTTTGGATGGTTTTCAAGCAAAAAATATGTTTTTAGTCATTTCTGTAGTAGGAGTACATATTTTAACTTCTGCTGTATTCTGTTTATTTTCGTGCCGCAGGCATACGAGTTAATGATAATGTTAATGTTCTCGAGCAGCTTTAGTATGCACTTGACACGAATATTTCGGTAAATGTGACAAATTTTACTAACTATATGACCGTTATTATTATTTTTATCACAAATACTTTTCCTTGAAGTCGAAATTCGTGGTTTTCTCCATTTCTTTATAATGTTACTAAATAAAACTTAATGTTCAACAAGATATCAATGTGTTACTTAATCGGTATTTTTCGTAATGCAGTTGACTTTTCATGTCCCTTTTAATGATAGTTTGAGCTATGTGTTGTTAAAATAAACATTAGGTTAATTTGTCGTTCTCTTAACCTTGTTAGCTTTATTGGTATGTGAATTATGCTCAATTTTACTGAAAGTTTCAGTCGTGTGATTGAGTTAGCAGGTACTTATTGTTAATTACACAATACACGGCAATATCACTATAATGTATTCCTCGCCAAAGAATGAATAGTACATTAGGTATTGCCGAACCGTGGAAGGCAATTGGTTACATGAAGAGGTGGATGGCAGGCCGAAGCTTATGTTAAGGCTTAGAGACGAGTCAGGCAATCCCGATTTCTGCTGTTCTCAAATAATATGAGGAATTTATTTAATTCAAAGATATTGCTAAAAGGTGGCATACCTAATAATACGCTAACATTTTTACTTTGAAGTTTGATCTAGCAAAAAGCATTTTTCTACGACATGTTTCAAATGCGGTTCACTTTTACACTGTCTTCTATGCTCAATATCTCCTTTTAGAGTAATTATTAACATGTTTGGTTAATTTGGAATGGCCACATATTGTTTATGTTTTTTTAATAATAAGCAAAAATATAAAAAAAACCTATCATACTACAAACGCCGAATTTGCCTTTTTGGCTGATTGTAAATGTACCGTAATCGTCTTAATTTAGTATGGCACTGTCAGAATTATTTAGTTTAACGCAGCAGGAAATAATATATTTAGGTAGGATTTGTATACTGCTGAGTAGGGATCAATTTCAACTTTTTAAATTAGAGCGGATAAATATTCTTAGGGACTTGGCTTGAATAATTCAATTTAATGTAATACGTTTACTTCAATTTTAATTATATGATGCTATGGACTTGTTCTGGAATAAATTATTTTTATTTCATTTCATAATCGTTTTCAACCAAAAATCGAATATTTTCGAGTTCAATACTCATTTTGGAGATCAATACTCACGAAACATATATATATATATATCATTTAGATTTTTTATCTTCAATATTGACTGAGACCACGTCACTAGATCCGATGAATATCTCGGAGACGACTGCTTTCATTTCCACCAATATCCTAACTAAGAACCATCTCAACACGCAAGACTTTCTAAAATTAGTTCCTCCGTTTGGGAGCTATGATGCCACAGACAAATACACAGATACATTATTTTGTTATACTTACAACCACACGTTGGCGTCGGGGGTTAGTAAAGCAGATTCTTATATAAAATACAGAAATCGATAATCAAGACCTAATACAGAGATTTATCGCTAAGAACCACTTTGGGGCAGATTATTTAGCTTATTTAATAAAAATAATAATAAATATTGTTTAATGCCCCAGTCCTTAAGATTTTTACAAAAACTTATAAGCCGTAAATGGTAACAGCAGGTAGCTTAGGTATTTAATCTTTTTCTGTCTATAATATTTGTGATTACGTAGATAGTAAATCAATGATAAATGTAAGTATTTTTTTCTAGCAATGCCGTGCCATTCAAACTGTCACGCACAGCAAAATGGTTTCCGATAAAAATGTCTCAAGACATACATCCTTTTAGTTTCTTTCTGCGTCAGAACTAGTTACGTTCTGGCACGCTACCCTGCTTGGAATGGTCTGTTTTTTCAGTAGTGCTAGCCAATGTGGAAAGTGGACACTGTCAGCACAGAAACAGAACAGTTATAATTGCATCCCAATGTACGGAACTTTCAGGAAACTTTCTCAAGACAGTCTCACTGGTAATAATATTCTAGTTCATAAATTCAATACTTATATAGAATTATGCATATATGTTTTTTACCTGTATGATTTGTATTTAGTCAATTTTAATTTTATGATGGTACTTCAGCTATATAGAACTGTGCGCCCGAATATTCCGAATATTTTTTGTTCAATTCATATTCAATAACTCTTATTCGTAAAATAATAATTAACAAAGGCATAGCCAAAAATAAAAGAAAATGTCACGAAATGGACCTAAGATATGACCTGTCCCGCACGCCGCACCTGGGGAGTTTTGCATCAGCCCACCTTGCGCCACCCCCCCCCCCCCCCCCCTGTGTCAGGGTATTAATAAGAGAAGTAGTAATAATAATAAATAATAAAGTAAGCGACCAGTTACAGTTCACTAAATTATCATTTGCCGCGGATCAAGGGGAATTGGTAAAACCCAGACACACGAGGTGGTTACCCGACATAGCGCCCAGAAACAAACCTAACTTAACCTAACCGTCAGTTTACAATTTCACTAGTTAACTATCGAAGTACATAATTTTACGGTGACATTTTATTATTATCTACAAAATGATCTAAACTCGAAGTAGAACTAATTCAACACAGATTGTGTTGTTCAGATAAGAATACATTACATTGCTACACTTGGAACTCAAACATATAGTATACTAGCAGCGCCCTGCGGTGTTACCCGCTAATAAAAAGTAGCCTATGTCCTATTCTGATGTCTAAGGTACAATACTGGAAAGTTTCATAGAGTTCCGTTCAGTAGTTTTTGAGATTAATCAGAACGTACATCCATCCGCACAAACTTTCACGTTTATAATATTATTAGGATTAGGATTTAGCTTTACGAGTAATACGTAGCCAAAGCTCTGAGATCAGATATTACTGCGATGTTAACAAATCACCATAACTATAAATGTAGAATGGAAGAAACGCCTGTGGTTCGAACATTTGAGTCATTCAGCCGTCGACATTCGTTGGATAATTTATGTGACAAATGAATAGAAACAGTAAGCAGGCAAAGCGGCATTTTCTTAGGAACACCGTTTCCGTCTACGGATGTATGCGATGCGGCAATATTCAAGGGGTTTTATACGAATATTTTTTTTGCTATGTAAGGCAATTGCCTGATAACTTATGTTACGTAAATGTTGACATTTAGACCTATTCTAACTTTTCCCTTTAAATTGACCCAAAATTCCGGCAGCCTTCTGTTTTCATTAACTCGAACGCATTGTTTTATGAAATTATCGAAAAACCTATACGTATGTTGTATTTGACCAAAGATTCTGCCGAACAACCTTCGTAAGCAGGAAACTTATCCACAAATATAAAGTTAATGTTCCAAACAGATTACTACAATTTTGAATTTTTATTTAAAAACTACAAACTAAATTAAATAAAAAATACGAGATATAACATTAAGCTCTTATAAATTACCCAATTGAGTAAATTACATGTTTTTGAGTTAGAATTTAGGTGCTAGTCTATCTCACAACACCTACATTGTTTTAATAAAAATGGTACATTACATTAGGTACACAATGCTAACACGTCCATTTACGTATATAACATATATTTTATCAGTAAATTTCTGAAAACGTTATCAGCGCTGCTGAAATTAAGTAAGTACAGTCGTGAATAGATATCCACTAACTTGACGTCAATTGCAAGATAGGTATTCAATGGAAATCATGCGATATGTAGGTACCCAATACATATAAAATACCTGGATAGAGTTATGTTTCAGATGTTATAATAGGTTTTCTTAGTGAGTTGTTCTGAGGAAAATCCCCTATTTCAAGCCACGCCACGAAATGTTTCTGATTCGTAAAGTTTTTAAACAACATCAGATAATAATTGTGTCAGCAAATTTATCCAACCTTGTTCAAAACTGTACCGCACGGTAATTGCTACCAATGTAAAAATGTCTGATATGAATCAAACCTGAGTGCATATCCAACTGGCGCTGTATGTTTAAAGTTCTCGGTAACTGCGGTAATTCGTAACAATTTCGCAATAAATCGCTGCAGACCGAGTTTTACGGCATGCCGGTCTCATTTCAACAAAGTAAGAGAGTTTTTCTCGTTCCGATTCCTAGCTGTGTTCACTATGGCTACTGTGGTGTATAACGGACGACGCATACGTCCCGCTCCTTCTGCGAATGTTGCGTGCGCATTGTTTCTCAGAATTGCCACCCGGCGGACCACTTAGCGTGTATATAGGAACCATTCTCCCTTGGCAACTCGCCTCTCGGTCGTCATCCCTCAACCCAATACGTGGTCTCCGTACTGGTGTATTTCCTTCCCAGCACAACAAACTATTTGCAACTTTAAGTGCAACCAGCGAACCCCATTAAATTATACGCTGATCCGACAATGCAAAATCGTTTTTATGCCTTATAAAATAAAGACTGAACGCGTCAGTTGTGAGTGAAGTAAGTATATTAGTGCCCTAATGGCTGATAGTTCTGAAAGGGAGTTTAGTCGGTGCTTTCAAGGGCGAATTTCGCTTGCGCGACTTTGACCAAGAAGCTACTGGTTCGATCCGCGTTCTTCGGACGGCTTCAACTTTTTGTGCGAGTTCATCCACATGTAGCCCTAGAATACTAAAAATTAAACGTTTTTGTTTAAAATTGTTTAATTACAGTTAATTTCCAGTAGCTAGTAATAGCATCCTCGCTTAGGGACATATATAGTTAATTTGCCAAGCCACATCAGAAAATTCGTTTAATAAGCAGGTTGAAAATTGTTTTGCAGATCTCCACGGTCAGTTCTACGAGAACACGGTGGTAGTCCAATACGACAAGGATCTGCTCGAGGTGTGGGACGAAGCCAAGAGGCTGCGATGCGAGTGGTTCAACGATTACGAGAAGACCGCGTCGAAACCGCCCATGGTCATCGCTGACTTGGATGTAGTACAGCTGGACTTCAGAGGTGTGTTTATAGTGTTAACAATATCAATATATTAGCTAACCATATAACCAAGATAATCTTAAAATAACCAGCTAATGTTTTCAGTTAATGTGACAAAAAAAAAATTCGAGGCAATCTTTGTATTTCATGCCAAGAAAGTATTATAAGCCTAGATGCTTCTAGTTGGACTCTTCTCAGCTAGCGAACCAGCGACTAAATTCCCAGTAGCTTGATTCTACTCACACCTCGCCGCCAACCAAGCCGCTCAACCAATCTCACTGGAGCGCAAACTCTTAATTTGCTTTAATTTATTTTTTTTATTATAGGAGACAATGTGGACTGCTGGATGGAGATCCAGGCCGGTAAGGGGCCGTGGGCGCCGCCAGTTTCAGGCATCGTGCCGCTTGGCTCCACGCTGACGCTCGTCGTCGCTATCAATGACTATCGAGGTAGGTAGTAGACATTTAGATATGCAAGTGAAAATGACACTTTCGCACGTATATCAAAGGACTTTTTTTAATACAATTGCGAAAAAATATCAAGAAACAAATCTAAATAAAACAAAAATTAAAAGAGACTATACAAAATCTGTTTACTGGTCATTGTGGGCTTTGCACGCATCTGGTCTACATCTGGCGTAGTTTAAATTACATTTTCTTTAACAATCATGTAAATGGCACATATTACCAAATTATTATAAAAACAACACGTCATTACAAAATTAATTGGTAATAATTATGAATTGAAGAGGCGGAAATTAAAAAGTCGGTTTGACTTTTAATTGATAAACTTTTTTCAACATGCCATGGTTGTCAGCATTCAGCCAAATCTAAAACTATTTTGGTAGAAGTTTTATGTCACATTAATTACATTTAAACATGGAAAAACAGTCATTTTTATTTTTATAATTAATTTATATTTCATTTATTTGTAAATAAAAGTATGTTTTGGCGAAAAAAAAACAAGCGTTCATTCATCCGGCCCGGCGGTCTTGCATAATACTTTATTAATCGGAGGTCCCGCATAATACTGGTTTCCGGTCATTAGTTTACTCAATCAGGCGACTTTTTGAAAACAATTTTAGATATTTTAATATTCGATAGCCCTATAACTTGTCTAATATGCAATTTTAAGGTTTTAAATATAATAGAAGTATAGTTTTAATGAAAATGCTTTATTAAATAAATTAAGTAAACAGAATGAGCCTAAAACTCTTCGGTTGGATGTATGGCTTGGACCAATAGTTTTAAAAAAAATGGAAAAATAAAAAGCACGATATACAGCTACATAAAGTACTACTTTTTGAGCAACTGTTTAAAAAAAAAATATTTTTCACTTCTCATGCTCGAAAAGTGTGTCATATTAGACTTGTCAAGCGGGGCTAAAGTAGTACATTTAACCCCTAGGGAAAATATGAATACATATTTATGATGTAAAAACCACTTGAATTTGAACAATCAAAATACTTCACCTATTAAATCCACCAATCACAGAACACTAATTTAACTCTTAAAAAAATATTTGGTATTGGGTATTAACCAACCAGAATACAGCTTTACTAAAATCGACCAATCTGGAAACATAATTAATTTTTCTAAAGAGTCTAAAGATTAAGTTTGTAGTAGTCCCTATTTCAAAATAATTAAAAAAGTGGTTAAATTGTTCGAGCAACACTTAATGGAAGGTCAGTTAGCTTTTTTCGCGCGTGAATGTTGCGCGCGAACTGCAGTGTCTATGTTTTGTGCGTCAAAGGAGTATAGAAAAAAAATCATGCTGCAAAAGTATATATCTTCGCCGTGGAATTTATTGTTAATTTTGGGTGGGTTAACCTTTGTTTATTTATTTTCTCGCAATCGAAGTGAAAAGTAGAGTGTATAACTCTGGTCTAAAAGCTCATTTTAGACCCTTGTCATACAATCTACTATTTAATACCTACTATGATAATAATGATAGTACAGAATCATACCGTCGGGTTATTGCTCAGTGGACACCGCAACATATGCAGGCTTGCAGTGTTGACAGTTAGTAACAAATACAGGTTTCTCTCTCTCATCCCCGGGAGTTATCGCAATCTGATTATACACATTAAATGAGAAACTAGAAAATCATTTTTATTAGAGCCTTATTCGAACTAGCGACCTTCTGATTTACGCGGCCGGTTGCTCTAACTAACTGAGCTATACGAACCTTTCTCGGATTTAACGAAACTTCCAACCAGTTCCCGCTTATCACGCGTTAGAAAGGTACATATGTAGTGACATCTACCTGGAAGACTCACGGTAAAATAATCTCGTTTAGATTTTAACCACTATTTTATCTCTCAACTCATTCTTTATTCCAATGGTACGACAAAATATATTTAATTCATCCGGCACCAAGTGAGGTACCTACGTTCTGGTAAAAAGTAACAATCCCACAATCCCACATTCATTAGTTTTAATGTTTCTTAACTAGTCAACAATTGTTATATTGATTGAAAATATTTTATTGACAATCTATGATATCTTTCAATCAGCACTGTTCCGACATAAATTTAGATTTTTCAATTCTTGACGATTCACAATACGTTCCATAAACCGGATTCAGCTATAAAACGATCGTTAAGCTTTATAAGTTTTATAACTCATTCATTCATTAACGAATACGTTTTATAAATAAAAATCATTGATACCGCCGATTGATGTCTATCGTTATGTGAATTATAATGTATTGTTACAAGACCCGTTATACAGGAATCGCGGCAATAAACGAAATGTAAAAGTTTGACACCAAAATAGTTATTACGCTATTGGTTGCTTCATGAATGATGCCTTCATGGTATTTGGTAATAAGTTTTTGGCACACCAAGTAAAATTGAAGGAATAGTTGATACCTTACGTACTATTGAATAACAACTATGCATCTACCCACCAATTTAGAAAATGAAACATCTGACGAAGCATTTAAACGCCAACTTAGAATCTTTTTATTGGAAAATTCATTTTATACCGTAAATGACTTCATGCAAATGAAATTTGTTTGACATTATATTTTTAAATTATAGTTTTGTTTCATTTTTATTTTAATGTATTGTGACTGATGATTATTTGTTTTCGACATTATATTATTGACTCGTATTTTTATTTTTAAAAATGATTTGATTACGATCATTATTTAAATATTTTTGATAATTGTTGTATAACTTAATTTAATAAGAATAATTACTGTCATTTTTGACATTTCAATTTTTTGACGATCATAATATAAAGTCGTATAATTTGACTTAGGATAATTTATATTATATTTTTATATTATGTGATAAATAAATCTAAATCTAAATCAATACTGTCACGTATCGTTTATGTTTAAGCTGTACACTGTCAGAATGTACAGCTTAAACATAACCGATAAGTATGTATGAAAATACCTTTAAAATTGTCCAGTTCGAACAAACCTTTTACAGGACACGACATATCTTGTCGGTCCGTAATCTAAATGGTCCAAAATTAACGCAGCGGTATCTTAAAAGCCCCGAGGGCCAATTCTTCATCAATGTTAACGATTTAAAAACGTTTCTACCCATGTAAAAATGCTCAACGGACAGCCAAAAAGAAAATAGTCGTTAATCAGGCTTGTTTACTGCAATGATGAATCACCGCATCGGGCACCGCGGCAGATCGAGACAGTTGATACTCGTTCGAATCTTGAAGCCCGATTGAAAGGCACGACCTTAGGTTTATGGTCAAAGCTTGATTTCTTTAGGAAGAAGTATATCCGCATTCAATCATCGGTGCCATCTAAATTGGTGGTAAGTATCTCGCAGAAATGAGACTCAATCAGGCTCACCACAAGTTTTAAAAATATTGCAGCAATTATCTTCTAAAATATTTACTCTAATAGAGATAGGAGACTTATCTCCTAAGCTAACGGAGGATGCAGCTGATCAACTTAACCAAAATTTTTGATCAGAAACTTTCAAATTACTTTTTAAGACCTATCCTATCCTAACAAATGATGTGCAGTACTTAACGTCTTATAGAATCTACAATCTGATTTAGTTTCAGAGTAAAATGTCCGTCATTGTAATTGAGAGTAGAGTCTAACAGATACGGAAGTTACGAAAGTAACAGGTTCAGTTTCAGTCAGGTTCAGTTTTAATTACTTCGGTACCTATTATGAAAATAATGATATTAATTGTACTTGATGTAAAATTAAATCCATAAATTATACGCTACTAAGAGGGCTGCGATCATAATTAGCAAAAACAGCCGTCAATCTGTGGAGGTCACAATTCTTTATTAAATATAAAACATATGTCATTCTTATCACAAATAGTATGTTGACAATGAAGCACTATTAATAATGTATAATAATATGTTATAGTTTAATTAAAACAACTCCGGGAAAGTTGCACAAAAATGAAAAGAACGCGTGTCGGCGATTAAGTAAAATTTTATTGAAAAATGGATACTTTAGTTTTAAAATCCTACTCTGACAAATCTGTAAAGTATTATCTATAAGTATGCTTACGTATTATTTCGTAATGTGCTTTGGTAATTTACATGAAAAGGAAATTCCATACATTTGCACTGCCACCATAATTTTCTTGTAGGCAGATGGGCTCTGGCGCTCGACGAGACAGACCTATGCTGTCTTTTTCAGTTTGACATTTCTTTTAAGACGGCTATTTAGCAGCAGCCTGCTCGTATACAAATATAAAATGTATACCACACACAAATATTGTATTAATTGAGGTATAGGGTAAATAAAATGATGACGTGTTGCGATTGAAGAACCGTTTAACATGGAATTAATTTTGGTATTAGCCTTTCGTTGTGCTTTCGTTATAAAAGAAAAAGACAATTTTTGTTCCCCAAAGTTTACTAATGCAACCAAATTATAATATAAATAAAAAATATAAATATTTGTGGACAATCTACACAAATCAACCTAGTCCCAAACTAAGCAAAGTTTGTACTATGGTAATGTTTTCCTTTCCGTAAACGCATTGTAAACTTAAGAAGGTTGCCGATGTATTTCAGTTCAAACGAATTTACTCGTTATAAATTGGCGACCCAGAACGAAACATTATGCCATTTATGTCACTAACTCATGTTTCAAATGAATATTAGTAGACAATTTTTTAAATTTATATTTCAATAAAATAAAAGCATGGTTGTAATGTTATAGTTTTTGAATATACACGCTTTCTTGTCAAACAGTCAACAGCAACTGAGTAAATATATTTCGGAATTGATCCTGCATAAACAAAACATGTATTAGGGTAGTTTCTAATGATCGAAATAAAATATAATAGGTCCTTAGATTAAATTAACTGTATATATTTTTTTGTTGAATTCTCAATTTTGTGTTAACAAGTCCAACATCATTTTATTTTCGCTATGTTAAAACAATTTTTTAATCTGTGTGTCGCGTGACTTCAAACAAAAATATGCAGCGTCTGGCAAGGCATTGCCAGATGTCAATCATTAATTGTCGCTATCGCTATTACAAAAACCATGACCGAAAGCGGATTTACTTGCATCCATAACTTACCAGTTTACCCATATTAGCCCAATCGGTACCTTGAAACGCCAGTCCGAAAGTGGTATTGACACCACCCACATGTGTCGATAATAGTTTCCGATGGCATGAGCTCTGTGACAGTCGAGGTGTGATGTCAACTCAAGATATAAGTAAACAGTTATGAATGTAATGTTGTTTGATGTCCGGTGTCACTAGTTAGATGCGCTTGAAATAATCATGATTTTAACTTTTGACTTTTCTTATCATAGAGCCCGGCCATTGGATAGTTATCTGTCCAAGGTATAGATTGATTACAACCGTGTTTCGTCATCGTTTTTTTCCATTGAGGTACGATATAAGTCGAGTTCCCAAAAACTTATTCTCGCCGCGCACGATAGGTTCACAATAGTCTTAACTCTAACCTTTGAAATAACAAAACACTTTTTATTAGCGAGTATTTTGATTGTATGTGAGCTATTTATTATAGTGTAGGTATTCAATACAATTTGTATAATGTATGTTTATAGATATATTCTGAAAATTCGAGGACGTATGTGAAAACCATTTTGAAAATAAACGTCAAGTTTGTAATTACGGTTCCGTACCTCAAAAGGAAAAAAAACGTAACCCTTATAGGATCACTTTGTATCCGTCTGTCTGTCAATGCACTGTATCTCGGAAACGCGTGGAGGTATCCTGTTGAAATTAAAACCATATACTCAAGTCTACAGTTCCTTGAAGCTGTGAAAAAATCAAACTTCAATACTCAATACGTTTATTGCACATAATGGTTATACAAGTGGAAGTAAATAGTTTAAGTACCACATCTTGTACCCTGTTGGGCGCTGCAAACAAGAACACGAAGGTAAGGAACAAGAAGGCAAAAACTTATAATGATGTTACACATTTTTTTCCCACAGACCTATCTTCTAAATATTCGTTCAAGGAGTAGTACGTTTTGGAAACTAATAATTGTTTAAGTTTGTTCATGAAAACTGTATCTTTTTTCTCGTTTTTTAATTCTTCGGGAAAGAGCGTAGCCGTGTTTTCGTATAAAATCGGCCCTTTCACGAAATGGTTTCTGTATTTTTTTCAATAAGAGCTCTCATGACAAATATTGTTTTCTGTAAGTTTCTTTTTAATATGATTTTTTGAAATTTTACAAAAATAACCAGATTTTGCCTCATAGGCTAATGCTATTCACTTGAATTTTTGGAACAGTAAAAACATATAATGATTCACGTATTCCTAAAATAATATTGATTACTGCCAAAAGAAATCTTGCATAAATGTAGGAAATAAAACTTCAGACTTTTTTTTTCTTGCTTTCTAGAAGAGCGACACCAACAGTTCTTCATTAGGTAATTGCTTATACTCGTATAAAGGTCTACCATATATATTTTTTTCCAAATAATCCAGTTAGTACTTCTCTGGTATGGGTATACCTCATCCTTTATTTCTGTATTTTATAGTATGAAGTACTAACTGGACTATTTGGAAAAAAATATATATGGTAGATCTTTATATAAGCAATTACCTAATGAAGAACTGTTGGTGTCGCTCTTCTAGAAAACAAGAAAAAAAAGTCTGAAGTTTTATTTTCTACATTTATGCAAGATTTCTTTTGGCAGTATTTAATATTATTTTAGGAATACGAGAGTCATTATATGTTTATTACTGTTCCAAAAATTCACGTGAATAGCATTAGCCTATGAGGCAAAATCTGGTTATTTTTGTAAATTTTCAAAAAATCATATTTCCGATAATAACAAAGATAGGAAGCTGAAACTTACAGAAAACAATATTTGTCATGAGAGCTCTTATTGAAAAAAATACAGAAACCATTTCGTGAAAGGGCCGATTTTATATGAAAACACGGCTACGCTCTTTATTATATATTTTTATCGACATTACAAAAGGGCCGGTCGAATGCAGCTTTAGTATTGGGGATGGTAGCAGTAATCTGTTTTTATATCGCAACGTACGACCCCTTTGCACATCTTCCCGTTTGGTGTAAAATTCAGAATACTTTAGCACAAATTTGAAAATTTCGAGTAGGTATATGGGAGTAGTTATATATACATGGGAGTATAAGTATGTTGTATTGTTTGAAATAGGGTTAACAGCTGTCGGTCTGTTTAATATTAGCTAGGATACGGATGAACTTTTTTGTGCAATAAACAGGATTGGTGCGTCTGTGCTGTTGGTCCAGAAAATAGCTCCGTAGCTCAGCCAGTTACGTGCGTACGAGTAGGTAATATGTCTGAAGTGCAGTTTTTAGGTTGGTGGATTTTTTTATCTCTCTGAGAGCATAGACAGCTTATTTTTTATTTTTACTTCTAAGTTAAAGTAAAAAAAAAGATACGGCCGTTGATGCCGCAAAAAACATATATTTCGACACTCAAAAGAATCAAAATTTATAGGGTAGCTTCCGTTGACCTAGACCTATGAAATTTAGCAAGTAATATCGTGTTATATTACAAGTTCAAGGAAAAATCTAAAAACTGTACATTTGTTATTCATCATCATCATCATCATTTCAGCCGAAAGACGTCCACTGCTGAACATAGGCCTCCCCCAAGGGCATGTTTTTTATTTTTCCCTTGGGGGGGATTTGCCATAGTCGCCACGCTTGGCAAGCGGGTTGGCGACCGCGGTTTGATGGTGGTAATGATCGAAGGATGCTGCTGCCCACCCTCCGATTTTCCCTTATTCGCCTCCTACGAAACCCACGGGAAGAGATGGGGTGGCACAATTCTTACCCGGCAACCACACGGGTCATTTGTTATTAAATTATTAAAATAGCCTAAAATACGTAGGTAATCAATAGCTACAAATTTTGTACGGAATCCTCGGTAGGCGAGTCCGACTCGCACTTGTCCTGTTTTTTTTTATACTACCAGGGCTTCTAATCGGTTAATTAATGTTTTTATTTGAATAATGAATATGAGTATAGGTATAGGTACTCGTATGTTTTTCGCTTCTTAGGTATTACCTACGTCGCACTTGAATTACGAAGCAGATACGAAGCAATGAACAACAATTAAGTTAATATTATAAGTCTGCGTCAGCACTTAAACTTTTTAAACTACCCATAATAAGTTAAGAAGTTATAAGAAAACTTGTAAACGTATAATGCGAGTCTAATAGGGCGATAATGACGAGCAAATATCTCCGTTAACGGTATAGAGTATGGTAAAAAGTAAACTATACAAATACGTTCGAATGCGTTTGTTTAACGGCATGATGGTCGAGTTACCAGGCTGCGAGAATGGGCTTAGTCATAATCGTAAAACTACCGAGTTAACATAATCATCAAAGCTACATAAAGTAAGCTAGAAATTGTAGGTACACAATAATTAAAAAGTTGTGAGTAAATATTTCGGAAATATTTTATGCTTTCGACACTTACGACTTGTCTAACCGACGGGTGAAGAATTTATAAGATTGTTGTAATTGTAAACGACTGCCTATAATCATTTATAATCAGGTAGACCTCCCTATTTAGTTTAAAAAAAATAAAGTGTAGTTCGGTTCCTGTCAATGTACTTAAACGACAATACGATGAAGCTATCGGAATGAAGAAAGACACGGTATATATTTATAGTAGAGAAAACTATAGACAAGGATGTCTTATGAACACGATTCCACAGAAATAGTTTGTTTATGTCAGTAATACGGTGCAAAATCGGTGTGAGAACATTCGTATCAGATATACGTAATGATGTGAACAAGTTGTTTGTTAAAGAAGATTTTTATCTTAATTAAGATAAATTATGGTTTATTTAATTGATGGCAATGACGATGTTCAATCGTGCGTCAGCCACCTCATTATCTTTAAACCCTCCGATTGTTAATTTGATGTTATCTGATAATTGCAAGATAGAGCAGATTGGACTCTAAACACATTGCAATAAGGACGCGAATTATAATTACTGTCGCTTGGTGTGCGGTAAGCAAAAAATTTCAAAGCCTGTGTGTTGTGTTCGCTTTACATTTGGGAATCTATTTCAATGAGCATGGTGTCAATGTCGTTAATTTACAATTTATTATCAGACTTGCTCTGAACGAAGGAATGTTTAGCTCGGTAGACTTTTAATGGGCGCGAAGTAGCTGAACATAGGCTCACTTCTGTAGTAATATATTTAGACACCAATTTTTATCTTTTTGAGTTCAATATTAGTTAATTATCTACCACCTTGTAGTCCTTGTAGTTTCTGGGCACAAAGCTGCTCTTTCATATTTACGTCTATATACGTATTAGGTATTTGCATCAGGTATCTAAACAGATTGATTAAAGTATGTGGGTCTAAGGAGTAGAAATAAACTAAGACTGATCATTAAAAAAATAATAGGCCATTTAACTGTGTGATGTAATCAGATAGCCGTCTGGCAGAATATCCCCCCAAAACTTTACTAAAAAGAGTCATATCACTACAGTAAACAATCGGGCATTTGCTTAAAATTTTATGACGAAAGTTTAAAAGTGCCGTTTTAACACTTACCTATGTCACGTAGGCGACGTAGAAACAGTGACCTTTTTACATGACCTCGCGTTACTACGTTATGAGCTAAAACTTAAAGCGGTACTTAAGATTATAATACCATCCCCGTATCGGTATAAATTTTCACTATCAGGACACTCCTTGCCGTTAAATTTTAGTACTTTTTAACCTTTGAGATCCCAATAAACGCTTATAGAAAACGATTTACCTATATAATGGTCTTCCATAAAGCATATGATCACTAAGTATCGTAATAATCTTGTCAAATAACTGCATATTATTATAATAATAAGCCTTTTATTTCATTAGCTTTACAAACTTGAAAAAATGTATTGTAGTTAAAAATATCTTACATACTAAGCTAAGTCCCCTTTCTGAGTATAGGCCTCCTCCAGTAGTCTCCATTGCTTTCTGTTTCCTGCTTTCCTGTTCCAGCTGTTTCCAGCGACATTTTGTATATCGTCGACCCACCGCTCACAGGGGCGACCTCTGTTTCTATGGCTGCTGGGTCCTGGCCATGTGGTGACTCTTTCTATCCATCTTTCGTCTGATGCGAGCAATATGGCCTGCCCACTTCCAATTTAGTTATTAAAAATATCATATAAATATCGTGCTAAATACAAAATATGACCGTAAAAGTTTTTCTATGGAGCCAGGATTTGAAGAAATACTTATAAGAACCTTGCTCCTTTTACCATTTTAGCATCTCATTCATGTGCTCACGTTCTACGCTCGACTAAATTATGTGGAAGTAAAACATTTATATTCTGCGTAAGATATAAGATTCAATGTCGTATGTGTGTTTTGAGCCTGACCGTTGTACATTAAAGCCTACGCCGGCTGACGCCGCGTCGTGTCAACTTTGTATTGCGACAGCTTTCTTCGTGTTTACTTTGTTTAATGGTATATTTGTTCACTTGTTTCCGCCTTTACTTATTTGGTCATACTTTGGCCTTTTGTGGTTTCGGTAAACATTTTAATCACTTTTCACTTAACTCGGTTGAATGGGTTGGTTAAGAAGCACTCTGTTTGATACCGCTAGGTTCTGAATGGCATGGGTGTAGCAAGGCTCGGAAACCGGTTTCGTCTTCATACAATTAACCGGTTAAAAAATTCGGTTAGTTGCGTTTTACGATATTATTTCGTACTTTAAATAATTTATTTCATAGATGAAGGTTAACAAAAACAAATCTTAAAATAAAAATGGAGATATAACAAATACTTTAAGAGATATTTCGAAAATAGTAAAAACCGGTTCCGAGCCCTGGGGTGTAGACAGTGCTTTTTACAAATGTTTACATAACGACATAAATATGTCGAAAAGAATAACGATATATAGCTAAAGGCATTTCCACAATAGATAGGTACAAATTGATAGGGTGCTAAAATGCCTAACCAACATAAATATATATACACTTATCAGTACCTTTTAACAAGCAATGAACTATCTATGATTATGTGCAACAACGTACCATAATCTATAGATATAATGTATTATTGTACCAAGAAAATATATAAAAGAAATTTTAACAAAAGTAACTTAAATAATATTAAAACTAACTTAAATCCATAATATATCTAATAATTACACAATATAGGTATCTATAAACAGTAGCAACGTAACTGAAGTCTATCAATTTGAATACGTTATTCTGTTGAACCAGTATTGCTGTCAAGTGCTTAGCTTAGCCTCGTCAAAGTGGCGTAGTATTAGCGCTTATTTTCAGCTTGTCTTGTACTCATGAATATGCTTACCAAAACGCGACTTTTTAATAAACCTATTTATTATTTTCAGGTGAATTCGACATGCGAGTAAAATCTTGTGCAGCGTCTGATGGCTCCGGACACATCATACAGCTTTCGGATGAATACGGCTGCGTTTTGCGTCCAAAGATGATATCCAGGTACCTAAACCTACCTTATTTTTTTACATTGCGTGATCGGCTTTTGCAGAGGAGATTTTGAACTGAATTTCCTTTCCTTTTTTTAGTACTCTGAGAGTTAGAAACAAATATAAATTCAATCTATTTATACGGCCGGCTAAGTCTGGTCAATGAGACAAAAGAACAATAGCGTAAATGTAGGTGTTTTACTTTAAAATAACAAATAAATCACAACCACTCACACTTAATTAGTGACATTGGGTGGCTCCATAAGGATTGCTCCGACGGCACAGTGTTTATTACCCGCTATATATAGTATAGCCTTCAGACTGCTGATCGGAGCAAATGAAAACTACTGATGGCGAAGTCTACTGTAATATCACTATTTAACAGCCAGTAGTCAGGGTTAAGGAAACTAATTCGTGAATCTTATACTCATTCTAGATTTCTAAAAGCCAAGGCAGCAGACGAACGAGCAACTGTGATCACCTACGCCTTCTTCCACGCGTTCAAGTTCCCTGATGCCCTGAGCGTGCACATCAGATGCAAGGTGGAGATCTGCAGGCACGGCTGCTTGGACCACTGCCAGTTGGCCGGAGTGGCTCCTCAGAGGCACGGAGCGCTGGACCGAAAGGATGATCGGACGCATCGCGACCATAATGAGATTAAGTAAGAGATGATTTACTGTCGAGTTGCTTTCTGATCTCGTATTTAGCCCATTGTCATACGTAGTTTTTTTTAATGCAAAAATTCAAATTACTTTGATCACTATCTCACCTGATGGTAAGTGATGATGAAGTCGAGGACGTTGAAAGAAATAAAGAAAGAAAAAACGTTTATTTGGTGTACATACAGATAAAAAGAAGATATTACAAATTAGAAATGGGTATACACCAAAAAGGTTGTCGCTCAGCATGTGCCACGACTGATGTGTCGTGACGCTGATTTTCAGGACAACCAAAAAATATATATACTAGTCTTAACCTAATTAATATATAATGGGTGACAACACGACCGCTTTTAATAACACAGCTCAAATAACGTTTATATTGTATGGCAACACTAAAACAAACAAGTTCCATTTGAGTTGTTGTAACGGCCAAATCCTAATGAAAAGAAAAAAGATGTGAGACTTATCTAGTACTAATTATTATATGCATATACTTAAATGTTTCTTTAAACATAACAATCTAATGTATGTAACATATTCACCAATGCCAGCTCCACAAGATGAGAGAGAAGAACGAGAGTACATACACGCTATAGTGAATGATTTTACAAATACATACATACTTAACATTCAGTGACGGTAAGATTGACTCTCAAATAAATTATTGGTATTTATACAGTTTAAAATTAAACATAAATGATTAGTTGTTAGTTATACGTCTAGTGAATGTTCTGCCCCTTAATTAGATACGCACGACATTTTAATTTAAAACCAGAAATCGAAATCGAACGTTGCATGTATACCTACCTCCTTGGGAGAATATGTAATTTCATCATCAGCCTATATGCGTCTCACTGCTGGGCATAGGCACCGTAGGCAGGCAGAATATAAGAGAATGGACAGTAGTGTAGTGCCCACGCTAACCCAGGGTGCGATGAAGACTTTACAGATACTTTTGTTGAATTTCTTCGCAGATGTTTGCAAGTTTTGTCACTTTCTTTTCCATTTGATATTTACCCTTAGCCTTTCGGCGAAGAGAAAAATGTTGTATCATAATACGATTCAAGAACACCATTTAAATTATCTATATGTAATAACCTCAAATTTACACAAATCCTGTAACAAAACTGGCATGCGTTCAATATACCCCGTTAAAAAAAAGAATTCCTAAGTATTAAGTCAAATAAAGTATAAACTAATAGCATCCTGATCACTAACTTTCCAGCGACTCATCTGCCGAAGAAGTAGCAGAGTCAAGTATCGTCGAAGACACGCGCCTGCCTCTTGAAGAAGCTTTCGGCGACGAAGTTTCGGGCGACGCGGTGCCGGCGCCGGCGCCATTACCGCAGCGCGCCCCCGCGCCCGTAGTAGAATCAGAGACTGACCACATGTCCGCGGTCGAGGAGCTGGTTGAAGCTCTGGCTAGACCTTTCACGGTGAGCTTGCTACTCTTATTATTCATACAAATAAGTAATTTATAGCATTTCCTCACGAGATTGAAGCGTAGGTGAAGAGCCTACGAGAATGCACTGTGTTGGCACCCGAAGGATCTGTCTGTAGGTATATTTTACTAACTGTCACACATCCTCATCTATCGTATAAGGGTCGAACTCGACAAGTTGTAGGTAGATTTGTGACATCTCTATATTTGCAAGAGCTTATCTCGCCATCGTAGTAACAAGTAACGAATATGGAACTTTTGCATCCCAGTAACTTTTTAGGAATAAGACCGGTAGGGTTGTAGATAGATACTGTTCTGGGGTTACCCCTACTACCGGCGTTTTATTTTTATTTGGGATTGACGACAGACATCATCAGTTCTGTTCTTGGTTGCTTTTATTGTTAACGACTATCATGATGTATGAAATCTCTATAAGCGTCATTAACGGTAGATTAGTGTCTCTTAGTTTTGTTTTGACGCTTAGAGACCGTATAGGTACATTTTTAAGAACATTAATAATCATTTTTAATAGTATTTGGATTCAAAGATTTAAAGAATTTATTTGCTCAGAATACATGATAGGTAATACATAAAATGTTGAAAATACAATATGTCCATTGCATTCAGCCTGCATGCAGGCGTGCAAACATTATTCAGGAGCGACTTAATTAAGTGTAATAATTAATGGACACATAGCTCTTTTGGATAATAAATTGGTAATTCTGACAGAGATATTTAGTTTTGTAGAGCCGTTATCTCCAAGTGCGACGAAGTGCGAAGGAGATCTTCGGACACGTAACAAAAGAATATTGTTTATTTTTTTCGCCGGGAGAGGACGGGTATACTTACCTATTTCGAGATTAGGAGAGCGTAACATATTAATAAATTGTAAATTACCGTTAGACATGTAAAAAAGCGCGGGCACTATGAATTTGCTGAAAAAATATTTGATTCTCTTTCGAATAGACAGTGGGTAAACTCAAAATTCACTTCCCAGGACCGTCCCAGCGACCTCGACGAGCGCGAGCGCTTCCCTCACGGCCCGCGAACCTTCGGCTCTGACAAGTTGAGCTCTGACGCTGTAGTACCGGCTAAGCCGAGTCCTGACGCCGTAGTACCGGCTAAGCCGCCCGGGCCCGCAGTGGCCGGCCCCAGGTCGCTCCGCAAGCGGCGGACCGTGCGCGAGGGAAGGTCCGCCGACGTTGGCGTGTCGGGGATATACGAAGTGGTCTCGGAGGCTGACTTAGCCTTTGGGCCGACGAGAGAGTCCGTCACCGTGTTTAGCGGAAGGATTAGAGAAGAAGTAAGTTATTTTATTTATAATAGTAATTTTTATACGGTTGTTTCCTGAAGAAGGCCGGGTCCCGATCCTACCTCTAAACTAGATCTCGTTTGGGCTCAGCCATGGCCTGTGAACGTTCAGCTCCGACCGAAGCTTGAACTCCAGCCAAGCCGCCCGGGTCCGCTGAATAAAGGTTCAATGATCCGGGCGTGTTGGGGTCATGGTAGAATCACCGGAATTAGGCGTCAAAGTGGACTCCGGACTCCTTTAGGATACAGCTGGGAAAACGTGAAGGATGACTAGGAGGAACGATAACGTTGATAACAATCACTCTTCATATGTTACCTGTCGGATTTCAGGTGGTATACGGCGTGTGCATGGGCGCGGTGAGTTTCGGCGCACTGTTCGCGTCGGCGGCAGGCGCGGCGGCGGGCGCGGCGCTGGCGGCGGCCGTGCTGCTGCAGCGCCTGCGCGCGCGCGCCGCCGCCGCCGCCGCCGCTGCGCCTGCGCCCGCGCCCGCCTCGCACTCGCTCGCCGCGTGGATGGCGCTGCGGCTGCTCGGCGAGCCCCACCCGCACCACTCCCGCGACGGGTGATTCTTAAGACTGCTGTCCTATGTTCTGTGTTAATCTTTTGTGATGTGGGTCATCCGAAGCGATAAATACGACTGCGTTGTTCTATGACATTTCCATGGTTAGTCTCGACTATTATTAATGGTATAAACTCGTACATTTGTTGCTTATCCATACCGCGCCCTCTCCCGCCTCGCACTCGCTCGCCGCGTGGATGGCGCTCCGCCTCCGTGTGCTCTGCTGAAATTTTACTATAAGAGTGCTCTAATCTACGTCGTCCGATAAACGTTAAGACTGCTATCCTTTGTTCTGTGTTTATATTTTGTGATTTGGGGTCATCCGAAGCTATAAATACGACTACGTTGGTCTATTACATTTTCATGGTTATGTTAAATTATATGTAAACGACTATTATTAATGGTCTACACTATACATCTATACGTAGTTTAACCATATAGCGTAGCGCCACCCCCGCGCCCGCACCCGCCCGCCTCGCACTCGCTCGCCGCGTGGATGGCGCTGCGGCTGCTCGGCGAGCCCCACCCGCACCACTCCCGCGACGGGTGATTCTTAAGGCTACTGCTGTCCTATGTTTTGTGTTAATCTTTTGCGATGTGCGTCATCCGAAGCGATAAATACGACTGCTTTGTTCTATTACATTTCCATATTATTAAGGGTATATACTGGTACATATGTAGCTTAACCTATGACGGCGCCGTCCGCCCCCTCCCCCATCCCAGCGTACTCTTGTCGTTAACTTGGTAATTTAATTTATTTTCACCCGACTGCGGGACGCAATGAGGATAATGTGTTTATTATAAATATAGATTTTTGGAACGACCATGTTACTGTTTTTGTCCTGCACATTTTGATATGATTGTTTTCTGGTAATAAAATCGCAATCGTTAATGCATAAAATGATTACAATAATTTACAAAGGACAACTCTCACACATTTGATTGTCTTTCGGAAGTTTCAAATAAATACTATGTGTGTTAAATAACATTACTCCTCAAAACGTCGTATAACTGCTCGTAAATTAAATAGAATATAATCACAGGCGAGAGGTTAATGTTGTGATTACTGGACCTCAAATCCTTAAATATTTTCCTCCGACAGTTTATTTAACTGTTTCGATTGCATAAATAATACAGCTAATATTTCAAATAAGTTACCTATGTGTTCAGACATTGGCACGTAGTTGACATAGGTAGTTAGTTCACAAATATTTGGTGGGGTAGAGTTCCAGAAACTGCCATTAATGACTGTTCGGACTAATCCTGTCAGAGGTTGTGTGTGCTTTTTGGGTGACAATCAATGAGAGTTTACTGCATAAACAAACGGACGACTGATTTCGTACTTATGTCCTATGAGAATTATCTTAACCTTAAAATAACAACAGCGTATGTCGAACGAAAATTGCTTTGGATGACGAAAAATTATACCTAGGTACTAAATAAGACAAAGTTATCATAAAAACCAACCTCAGGTAGAGTAAAACTAAGTTTTTTAAAACTGAACGCCCCTTCAAACGCAAAACACGCAAACTTACATACCTATTGAAACAATTCTTCACTTCTTGAAAAATCTTCTTTTTCTTTTCTTAATTATTTTTCTTGGGAATGCCCGTAAAGTTTTTTTTGACGAGTGAAGGCTGCAGAAAATGGCTTTATGCTATTGTGCATAAAGTAAAATCCGCGCGCGTAACGCGCAGCCGGAGCACCGCGCCTGAGGTCGACGACCTCATGAGTATAAATCACCTTATTATATTAAGTATTTATTTAATTTCATCGCAATAGAGGTAAAACGCAGAGTTTAAAACTCGAGCGTAGACCCATTTTACCCTCGCGTGCCGATTCGGATGGCTATATCGTCGTATAACGTCTCTGGTAAAATGGCTCATTCTATGCTTTTGTCGTACAATCTGCTATCGTTATTACGGGCGTTTTATTTTAAAATTGGTTTTACTCTCTTTTATAATTATAAAGGTATTTGAATTTCACCTCTAGTTATTCAAATATTTATTTTTATAAAGCACAATGCATTTATTATCTCTTACTTACTAAGGCTCGGTTTTATAACGATCCGTTAGACCTCATGTTGGTTTTTTTATGTCAAAAAATGTACTGAGTTACTGAAATCTGATCTGACATTTGGTCTAACGGATCTTTATAAAACCCAGCCTAAGTGTTTGTTTAATGTGGTGACCGTCACGGCACAGTGTGTTTTAAAGTCTTTGGCGCATTGCGTCCCAACTAAAATGTAGGTATTTACTTTAGGTAGCTTCGAGGACTTTAAAAATATTTTTAATGTTATGTTATTGTCATTAGTAAATACTTTCATTCAAAAGTAATTTTCATTTATTCGATGGTCAGTTGTGTTTTATATATTTTATTACAATTAAGATCTGATTTTATTTGTTTTTTTTATATGAATTACGATTAGGTAAGTATAAATAATACGGTTCCAAATCACACCGCGTGCTAAATGGTGCTAAGTCGTGCTACGGACGAAGTCCTATGAAACCTGATTGTATTCATTTTCACTGTTGTGAATATTTTACATTATAGGTACCAATAAGTTTTGTACAGAGTTTGCCCTTTGTTAATTTATAATCATTTATGTATAAGGTTATTTGTCCAGTCATGCCAATAGGATAAGTTTAGTTTTAGATACTTTAATGTTCGTCTTGCATATTTTGCCAATCGATATTGTACTCTTGATGTATCTAGGTATATTATGTTGATACAAATTATTCTAGCATTTAATATGCCTAAAAGACCAAATTAATATCTATTACTATTTACTCGTGTACATTCACGTGTAATGTGATCATAAATCACAATTGTAATGAATGAATTACCTGATACTATGACAGACATGCAGCTATTAGTATATTTTTCTAGAGAACTTGAGATTTTTGTAATAGTACGTAAATAAAATGTTTTCACGACTATATGTCACTAATAAAACTGGTGACTATGCTTTCATGTGGTTAGAATATTTTAAAACGCTTAAGTACCTCTTATATAGTAATTATGAATGTTTTTATTAAAGTATGTTATCATTTTTTTAAGCAATTGTAACATATTGTAGGTAGTTAAAACACCAATGATGTTGCATATTTAGTATAGCATCTTTGTTTAGTAGTCTAACTCAGCTAATTAGAATGTAGCTATGGTAATGATTCAATAGAATCATAACTTAACTTGCTCAATATTAATAAAATATATTTATATCAGTGCTAACGACTAGGATACGTAGCTATGAGTATATTAATATTAGTCCGATTAGTATGTAAATTGTAGTTATTTGTTCGCGATGTGAGCGTTGAGAAGCTAAGCGACATCGGTGACCGGCATAACTTTGTAAGCAGTATAATGGAACGTGGTTTTTGTAATGTGGACAATTAGGTAATCAATGTTATGCCGTCGTCTCCCGGCGAAAAAATATACAATCATTCTATTGTAATGAACTCTGAGATCCCAGGGACTGGTAGACGACGGGTTAAAATAATAAATATCAGTTAGTGCCTGCCGTGCAATTTTTTTTAAAATGAATATAGTCCTTGATTTGATCTTGATGTGGCCTTTAATTTCAAATACAACGGTAGAGAACGTGATAGCTGATTAGCTCTTACAGACATTATTTGGCTGGATACTAAGCTAAAACCCACAATTAGGCGAAGTAAATTGACATATAAAATGTTGCCAGGAGTAGAAATAAAATAGTGACGGTATATATCTATAAAAACATATATAAGCATAACGTAACATCAAACTTATTCCAGTGTTGTAATCTATGAGATATACATAAAGGCTCGTTAAGCGAGACAAAAGTGGTATTTAAGTATGAAGTTCAGTCTTTTAAATAGAAATGAATAATAAGATTTACAAATCGTTTTAATTTAATAAATTCGATGTTCTAGGCGCTTGGCGAGTTTACAGTATGCCCAGTAGGTGCTTACCTAGTAGTACTCGATAAATTGCGCCGAAACATTCGTAACTCTAGTAAGGCTTTAAATCATATCGGTACGAATAGCACTGGCCATACTGTGGCAACATTTGTGCAGTTTGGTTTAACAATCAACTTCGCCTAATGGTGGACTTTACTGTAATATGTAACTAACTTTTTGGTTACTACAGTCGAACTGATAATAAGTAGCGGGACACGGTGTTAAGCCCCTTGCAAGACCGACCGTACCAGTTATCAAGTCAGTAGCTAATTCATTATGTCGCCGTATTTCCAGCCATTCACGTTTATGTCACCCAAAAACATTTTCATTTAATATACCTTAATGTTGTAGCAAAATTTTTATACTAAGTTACGTAACGTTTTGTGAGAAAATAATTCTCTAAGTGCAATTTATTTATATACCCTATTAATCTCAAGTTTGACGATTACAATATTTTCTACTGTTAGTGATAAGTTTCCTCTATTGTGGGTTTGTGTTTCTTTCTTTTCATATATGTATGTACTATTATTAGGGGCGTTTTGTAACGAATGTCTTGATGAATTTAAGTCGCTCTGGATTTATGTTTGTGTTAAATGCGTAAAAAACTGTTAATAAATTCGTTTAATGGAATAAAATGTGTTGAAATGAGTTGTACAGTGTTTTGCTTCACACACGTACACCTAACTCGAAGGCCTTGGCTAATTAATGTAGTGGCGTCAACATATGCACAACCCCCTAATGTAACTGTATTAAACCAAAAATCGACATAAGTCATCACAAACTTTACTTACTAAAACATTACCGAGGTGTGGCCACGTCACGACAAACCTAGCAATGAATACGCCTAGGGCGTCACGCCACGCACACGGCTGTAAGCGTTCGTCGGGTCCAGGCTTATTCATACCAAAAACACCTTTTGTGTAGGCATTGTTTAAGATGAGATCTGCATTAGGTTAAGAACGATCAAATAAAATAACACGTCCATCTTTTTTTATATATCACGTCGGTGGCAAACAAGCTGACAACGCACCTGATGGTAAGTGATTACCGTCGCCTACAGACGCTTGCAACAGCAGAGGCGTTACTCGCGCGTTGCCGACCCGTAAGAAACCTTTTCACACTTTTTTTTGAAGTTCCATTCTGTAGCCCATTGGGAATATCTCGGCAAGAATCTAATTCAACAACTAAGTGTTCTTGGTCAACAAAGTGTCTGTTGAACCGTACTGTACGCAATGGCTCCAAAGTGTGGGGATGAGCTCGCTGCTGATGGCGATCGGTGCGATGCTGAAAAGTGATAGTGGGCATCATATCAAACAGTTCCCCCAGAGCGCATCCCGTTATATAGGAGGTAAAACACGCACAAGGAGTCCCTACATGATTGTCGTGATACGTATTCATATAGTAATAATTATGAGATAGAGCTTTTGCTTGCGACTTCATCTGTGTCAACTTGTTCTCCTCGTAATGTCAGGTCACGTCTAAATAATGTAACGGGTGGACAACTATGAACCTCTACATTGCGCGTGGCTCGACACGCATTGGCCGGTTTTATTGTTTTGTTGTGCAATGTGCTCTAATTGTATGTTATATTTTAGGCTGTTTATTTTATTTGTAATTGTTTGAATTTAAGCTTTTAGTTTTTTCAGTGTCAGCTTAAGCTAAAATTAGTATCTCCTAAGTAGTCTGTGGCTAAAATCCATAATTAGACGAAGTAACCTGACAGATAAGATGTCGCCAGGAGTAGTATAATATATCGATAAAAAAACGGTCAAGTGCGAGTCGGGCTCGCGCACCGAGGGTTCCGTATACAGATGTGTACCGGTTCCAACCCTATGAAATCAGGAAAATCTCATTCTGGTGTGGAAATTGGACGCTATGGGTACAGCGCCATCTATCGGCGACTTTTGTTACTAATTTGAGCGACTGAATAACTTTGTGTATATGGTGGGTTTTCAAGGATAATTCTTTATCACGTACACCGATTTCAATTTTTTTTTCTTTATTTGAAAGAAGGTACTTTCAGCATAATCTCGTAGGAATTTATGAAACAAAAATACATGCAAAGGCGATTAAATTACAAACTTAATATAGAAATATTTTTTGACGATAAATAAAAGAAAAAATAGATAGAGCTTCAGTTATATTTTTCCTATAAAACATACATTGATATCAATGTTATGTAATAATTTTATATTTTTTCCTTGGCAAAACTTCGGAGATAAGGGGGGGGGCGGTATTTTTTTTACATTTTCCCTCATAAAAAAAAATGACAACGTAAAAAGAAAGAAATTGTGTCAGAATGTGCAACTCAAGCCCTTTCATATGACACCCCACTCGACATATTAACTGGACTTTCAAATTTTGAACCACCTATTTAAAAAAGTCATATCCACTTATATAAAAAAAATATTTAAAAAAGTCATGTCCTTTATATTTAAAATTGAAATAGTTATAAAGAAGGCTTACCTACTTCTTTATAACTATTTCAAATTTCAAATCGATCTTAGCATAAGTAGTTCTTGAGATATTTAGCGATGTGACAGACAGACAAAGTGAAACCATAAGGGTTCCTTTTTACCATTTTGGTATGGAACCCTAAAAACATATCGATACGCATAACGTTAGTGCTATCAAATTTATTCCAATTTTGTAATGGAGATATGCATAAAAACTCGTTAAGCGAGACAAAATTGGTATTTAAATATGAAATTTAGTCCTTTAAATAGAAATAAATCATAAGATTTACAAATCATTTTAATTTGACAAATTCAGAGCATATTAGATTAATGAGAGAAACAATACTGTTCTCGGTAAGCACCTAGGAGTACCCGATAAATTGCATATCTGCGGCATCCATTGTTATGCGGATGACAGCACGGGTGATACCTCCTATACCGGCCGCGCCAATATCTCTCGGGAAAACGTCATCGAGAGCCGAAACAAACTTGTGACTGAAATTGAGACTTCTCTGAAGGAAGTTTCAGAATGGGGTCGACTTTATTTAGTCCGTTTTAACCCTACAAAGACACAAGTTTGCGCGTTCACCGCTAAAAAGTCTACGTTTGTTGCGTCACCTCGTTTTGAGAGCACTCCCCTAACCGCCACAGCTAGCATCGGAATCCTTGGTGTCGAGATCTCGAGTGAAGTCCAGTTCCGTGGACATTTAGAGGATAAGGCTAAATTAGCCTCGAAGAAGCTCGGCGTGCTCAAAAGATCGAGGCAGTATTTCACTCCGGCCCACCGCCAACAGCTGTACAAGGCGCAGGTTCGCCCACATATGAAATACTGCTCTCATCTGTGGACAGGGGCACCCCAGTACCAGCTTCTCCCTCTGGATCGCATTCAACGGAGAGCAGCTCGAATCGTCGGCTGCCAGCGTATTTCTGATCGGCTCGACTCCTTGGCATTGCGTAGAGATGTAGCCTCACTCTGCATTTTCTATCGCTTGTATCACGGGGAGTGCTCGGAGGAATTGTTTAGAATGTCAGCATTTCCATCCTCACCATTTAGATGGTAGGCAGTCCAAAACTGTGCGTTTCTCAAGAATTTTCCTAGGCCTTAAATAATATGGATACGAACAGCACTAGCCATACTGTGGAACATTTATGCATTTTGACTTGTCAAAAAACTTCGCCTAATGGTGGACTTTGATTACAATTGAATGGAATGAGTTACACTCTCGCTCTTCCACATTCCTTGCGCAAATGCGCACTATGCGCTTATCCATATTCCAACCGGACCGCGTCAGGTAATATCAGATTAGCGGGAGAAATGGCGCTGTAGTGTGGTGGAAGGCAGTCAGCCTTAGAAGCAAATACAGAGGGGTCGCTAGGAGTAGCGGCTGACAGTGCAAGGCAAAGAATCGCTGTGATGACGTAGTGGTCTGGGAAGCCTAACGGTAGGGCGCTGTTCCGGTAAACAAGAGGTTTGATACCCGTCTTGATGGGTTGCTCGCGCTTTTTTTTTTCTCTGTATCAAATAATTTAAATTTTCACCGTGGCTACTTCAACGTCAAATTATTATAAACGGATCAGCAAACATTTAATTATCTATTGCCATTTATTTATTTTACAAATATTCTTATCCCCTTGAAAAATACTGTGTTGGCTACGAACCCACTCAAGTGATTTCCCGACTCCGGAGGTTGCGATACATGGGTAAGATATAGTATGCACGGGTATGACCTGCCCAAAGCAGTAGACGGGGATATGTATATTTTTGCAGATGACGCGTGCGACATAATTACAGCAGATACAGCTCAGCAGTTGGAAGCATCATTGAAATCTGATATCCTTAAACTGTTGAACTGGTTCCGCGCAAATGGCCTTGTGTTGAACCTAGCAAAAACCCAGATTCTGCACATAAACCTTGGCGGACGACCTTCAGATCCACTCAATATCAGTATACTTGGTACTCTGTTGCCACAACTCAAACACACGAAATTTTTAGGCATTTCATTTGATTCCGGTCTCAAATGGGATGCACATATTAGCAGCTTATGCGGTCGGCTGTCTGGCGCGTGCTTTGCTCTGAGCAGATTGGCTCACGTTCTACCTCGGAGACAATTAATATCTTGTTATTACTCACTATTTCATTCGGTAATGAGTTACGGGCTCGATTTGTGGGGGACAGCCGCAGAGTGGCAACGTGTTTTCATTCTCCAAAAGCGCGCCGTGCGTATTATCTCGTTTGTCCCAGCACGCACTCCTACTCAAAATCTCTTCAGATATAATAAAATCCTCACCCTGCCCTCGCAGTACATTTATGATGTCGCTAAATTTGTCATTGAGAACATTGACACCTTCGCTCAGAAGAAAATAACTCGCACAAGGAAAGGGTCAACATACCAGCTCCTCACACACACCTGTCGACTGACCAAGTCAACCAAAACCATGCATCATGTGGGGCCTAAAGTATATAACAAACTTCCCGCAGAAGTGAAAAATGCGGGTAGTGTCTCCACATGCTTAAAAAAATTAAAATCGTGGCTTCTCACTCACTCATTTTATAGTATTAAAGAATTTTATGACCTACCCAATAATTAATAATAATAATACCTATTATGTATGATTATGATTTCAGTAATTTGTAGAATTGAATTAACACATAATAATTAATATTGTATAATTGAAATATAACAATGACATGTAATATTGATAATATTATTAATAAATGACTATGACTATGACTATGACTATGGATATGAATAGGTACAGTCGACCTCACAAGGGGCTTAACACTTTGTCGCTTTAACGTCATGTTTCATTATTTCATCATTAAACTGGTGAAACAACAAAGTAAAAAACTGTCCAGCCACTTATGAGTTCCGCTGTACCGAGTCGTCATATTTATTTTATTTTTGTATTTTTGTTTCCTTTGGAACTAGACAGGAATGAAAGAAATCAACAGAGTTTTCTTACGTATTGAGTTTATTTTTTAATCATTATTTTCTATGCTTACACAGATGTATAATTGAAAACCAAATTTTGTATAATTTAAGCATGGCAATATGCATTGAATTATTGCATATCCAGAAAATCACAATAACGCAAGTAAACAAAATATATTTATAAACATTCATATAACAATTAAATCTGTAGAAAAAAAACAATTAATAAATAAAACAGAAGAGGAGGTACTGAGGCGGTATAAAATGAATATATTACGTGTAGCGATACAGCTACAGCAATAAACTTACCTAGAATAAATAATTGTTAATACTAATGACAAGTTATTTTAAATTATTTTCTAGCGGTTCACCTAAATGCTGATATACCACGTATTTTCCGTTGCCCCTAAGGCAAATATACAAAGACTATTTGCAAAGAGGTAACAGAAGATTGTACTTATGTTATGTAATACTACATTTGTGTGGCAAAATAGTAACTTTTCCTAATTAAAAGTTAAATACGTAGCTTTCCTGTCAACAAATTTCAGATATCAAAATAAATTAATAACAATATTGAAGAAAATTGCTAATGCATAATTTTGTAGATAGGAAACAATCGACGACGTTACTGAAGTTTTTCTACGGTACCTAATGGGCGAAATATGGATAAAAACTCATCAACCTCGTAGTGTTCTCCTGGTTGTGCCTAAGGAGGCCGGGATACGATTTGACGTAGGAACTAGTTTTACGAAACGACTGTCATCTAACCTTCCAACCCATACGGAAAACTAGACCTTGTTGGAATTAGACCGGTTTCCTCACGATGTTTTTCTTCACCAAAAAGCGATTTAAATAACACATGATAGTTTAAGTTTTTTGAAAAACCCAGTGGTACGAGCCGGGGATCAAACCTGCGGCCACCAGATGAAAATTCGCGTGTCTTACCGCTTGGCTCTATAAACACTATTTAACAATATTTAATTCCTTAAACTAGTTATATAAATTTATATGTTCGTAAATGGGTTGATTGAGCACACTATTAAACATAACAAGTCAATGAAATTGGAATAGTCTACATACTTCAGTCTCATCACACTAATATTTACAAATTTAATTATTTTAATGAATGTTACGAATAAAATCGAGCCGTAGGTGGGTGTGGTCGGGCTATCGTTGCAATTGCAGCTGTTTTTTTCTTCAAAGTCGTGATAGGTCGCAGTTTTAAAAATAGCACTGCTGATACAGCGCAAGAACATACTAATGTAGCAAGAAGCGCTCCGAGGGTCGCTGCGAACCCTGGTGTAGTCATGCAAACAAGACCAGGCGTGGGTACGATTCTAGGGGCAGCCGTTTCTTCTGCAGAATCTATGTTTAAGTCTCCGGCGGAAACAACACGAATCACTCGGTTCACTCCAACTTCCTTCTCGGGCGATGTAGCACGGCGTTGCCTTCGTACTCTTCTCTCATCCCTCCTCACTTCGGCACCAACTGGGAAAGCGTCTAACTGCGGCGGCCCGTATTCCGCATGGGGAGCAATAACATTGTGACCACCATCAGAACACTGCTCAGGGCAACGATACCTGCAGATCTGTATGGTACATTGGAAGTGCACTTCCATCGAATCGGGGAACTTAAAAGCCTGGAAATGAGCATATGAAAGAACTGATGCACTGGCTCCGAAGTTCTTGATCTTCGTAAATCTCGACATTAGTTTTGGTCGTGTTACACAGCCTCGCCTATCGACTAGTTGTATAGGAGCGCGTTGACCGTCGTGAGCTACACAGTCTCGTACGAGCATATCGAACTTCGCATCGTCATCCTTGATCGCTAAGACCATGGTCATAGTTTGCCCAATTTTCACCAGTCCCGATACTTCAGAGGCCCATGGTCCTTTACCCACTTGGATTTGCATCCAGCATCCCACATTGTCACCAGCAAAATCAGCGCGTACAACATCCAACATATCTACTGGGAAGGGGCGGAAAGTAACGGCTTTTTCGTATTGATCATGCCATGTGCAACGTAACTTCCGAGCTTGATCCCAAACTTCTTGAACTTGCGGGTCATATTGAATGACTATAACATTCTCAAAGTATGTACCCGCGGCGGTCACATCTCCCCTATACCTCGGGTCTCCACTGCCAGCTGTTCCACAAGCATGAGCGCCAATTTCAAATGACGCTGTTGTTCTGCCTAGGTTAGGTGGAAGGTGTACGCATTGATGATTCGAATAATGTCCTTTCGAGAAGACGATACCAAAGAACGGTTTGTCAAAACTCAAGAAAACTCGCATGGCATTCTTTTCACATTTTACGTCCAAAGAGACAATTTTGGGCATATCGGGAGCAGGAGCTGGCCAGACGTCTCCGGCGCCACTGAATACTTTGTCACTGGCAGATGTTTGGGCGTCCGCAGGAGCAGGGGACTGTGGTGGTGGACCTCTAAAGCCAGATCCTATTTCGTTTTTGTGATGACTCACTGGAGGTCCGAGAGCGAATGGTTTTGAATGGATAGGATGGTGATTCGTGATTCTCGGCATACCTGAAAAAACGGATTTGTTAAAATTAATATGGCATTCGTAATTTACCCATTCAGAATTTCCTATTATCAACATAAATATTTGGAAAATGATGACATGTGTTTTTAATATTGCCTTCAGTTTCCGTGACTGTTACACATTAAATTTAAAGTGGTCGAAGGATAGACGGGGAGTTTACACGCGTGCTGTAAAGGACTCTAAACATCGAGATGTAAAATCCGTTTACGCTGAACAGAAGATTCGTGGTCGTACAAGTCTTTTCTTTTCGGTCTCAGCTCGGCTGGCTTCCTACCCGTCAACGATGAGATACTCGCATGCTGTCTCCGAAAATAGTCGATCTAACTTCTTGAGAAGTTCTTCATTTAAGTTTGGAGAACAAACTCACATCACCACCGCCACAGATAAGTGTAAAAAATGTAAGGTAGCAAGCAAGTTTTAATTACTGCGATGTAATTAAACCATTGTTAAATAAATATAATATAATTTAAAAAGCTTTGTCTCCATTTTCACCATCAGGTTATATTGACAAGGGAAGTTTTTAGATTGAGTTCCATAATCAGATAAAGAAGAGTGCTAAACTGATTCTTTACAATTCTTTACAAGGAATGTGTCATACGAGAGACCGAAACATGAGCATGACAATTGACAATAAGCATTTCAGACCAGAAATTTTTCTGAGTATGTATTTTTCATTCCTCATACTTTGAAAGGCCATATTTGACAATTGAGCAATGAAAGAAACCTGAACAGCCACCTCCGCAAAATTGTATTGATTTTAAACTGTGTTAATAATTATTATTATATGAGCTTTTGCCCGCGACTTCGTTCGCGTGAATTTCTACTGACTTTTCCTTTCCCTTGTTAGATAAATTCTGCAGGTTAGGCTATAAACTACTTAATTTTGAGTGACTCACTCAAAATTTATTAAAATGTTTTTTACGTCTCAAAGTTACAACCTAACAAAGTTTTTTATTTATATAAATACAAGCGGCCGCCCGCGACTTCGTCCGCGTACATTTTAGATGGTAACAAAGATATAAATGAGGTTTATTTGTTACTGACAGTTGTCCAATGCTATTAATCTTTTGTGATCCGCCATCTTGGAGTTGAAAATGGATGTCATTTTCGTAGTCGGCACCCCGAGGAACCACAAAGCTGACACCCATATCGAATTTTAAGAAAAATAAATGTCCGCCTTCTTGGATTTGAAAATGCATGTCATTTTCGTAATCCGCACCCTGAGGAACCTCGACGGTGACACCCATATCGGTAATTAAGAAAGTTGATTGTCCGCCATCTTGGATTTGAAAATGGATGTCATTTTCGTAATCGGCACCTCGAGGAACCTCGAAGATGACACCCATATAGATTTAAGAAAAATAATTGTCTGCCATCTTGGATTTGCAAATGCATGTCATTATCGTAATCGGCACTCCGATGAACCTCGAATATGATATCTATATCGATTTGTATGAAAAGTAAAGATTTGCTCCCCGCGCACAGTTGGAAGTTTTTTAATCTATTTTAACTGAAAGTCTACTCGCCAAGTATGAAGTCACTCACTTTAAAAAACTCAGGTTGTCCATACAATGTTTCAACCCCCTTTTCTCCCCTTCAGAGGGTGAATTTCAAAAAACGCTCAAATTAGTTTTCTTAGTATTTAATGATAGGTCTACAAACGAAGTTTCAAGCTCCTTGTTAAAAAAAGAATTGCTCCCCATACAAACTTTCAACCCCAGTTTCACCCCTTCAGAGGGCGAATTACGGAAAACGCTGAAAACTGTTTTCTTTAGTTTTAATGGTTTAGTCTATTAAGGGGGTTTGAAGTCTCTATCTTAAAGAAAATTTTATTTTCCATACAAAAAGGCCACCCCCTTTTTACCCCCTCAGGGGATGAATTTTGAAATAAATTATAGCCTATGTCCTATTCTGATGTCTAAGCTACAATACTGGAAAGTTTCATAGAGATCCGTTCAGTAGTTTTTGAGATTAAGCGGAACGTACATCCATCCGCACAAACTTTCACGTTTATAATATTACTAGCAGCGCCCTCCGGTATTCCCTGCGGATAAAAGGTAGCCTATGTCCTATTCTGACGTCTAAGCTACAATACTGGAAAGTTTCATAGAGATCCGTTTAGTAGTTTTTGAGATTAAGCGGAACGTACATCCATCCGCACAAACTTTCACGTTTATAATATTGGGAATCCATCATTTTACCGAAAATCGTTACATCGATTATCGTTTCCCATAACACTGTTCGCAGAATTTTATTATCACATAGGAATCATTCATCGAACTTCGTTAGATCGCTCAAACATTTGATCGAATTACCTTTTACACAAGAATCAACTCATCGAATTTTAATTCAGTATTTTATTTGTTCATCGACGTAGTCGTTCATCGAATGGCCTATAGTATAATTTTGGTTTAATGAAGGTTTCAGTTCCCAAAATTCTTATTACCTAGAACATCATTTCACCACTGTTTACTATTCTTGATATACGTCTAAAATTAAAATTTTCCCAGATTCTTGGTGTACTCTGTAAAAGTACTCAAAAACAAAAATACTCAAAAACACAAATACCCAAAACCTAAAATGTACAAAAGACCTGTTAGGGCAAAACCGACTGTAATGCGGATAGGTTAGAAGATTAAGACGGCAGCTTCGCTCCCGTCTTAATTTTCGGGGTTATTTTTTTATATAAGCCCAGAAAGATTATGCGCCTTGAAAAATCATGCTTGCTTGGTTGTTCAATGAAGCATTGTTCTTGGAAAGAATACTATATGGAACGTACTATCTGTGAATCATGTTTCGTTAAATTAATACTATGAAGAACTATATATTCTATGAAAGGTAAATTCGATGTACCGTTACGCTACGACTAGAGACGGATTCGAAACGATTAACGATGAAAAGTGGTTCGATTATATAAAATGCAATGAATTGATGATTATGTGATTAGAAAAAAAAAACTTAAGAAATTCGTGGAACAGTTTTCGGTGATATGAAAATCGATGTAAGATATTTCGATAAAATAATAGACACCCTATAATATTATTAGGATTGGGATTAAGATATTAGCATATGAAATGGCTCACTTCTCCATGAAAGGAGGTATGTGTTCTGAAGTAGGATGTAATAGGCGGATAATGCAACAACATGGGTATGATTTATCAATACCTATATATACAATACATATATATTTATGTTAGTAATAGGTACTGGCTAAGTCAGTTAGACGTTAAATACACAGCTCATTCCAGCCCGGAGAACGCCATCGACTCGATCCCATATAGTATATTTATACGTACGAATTATTTTTGATGATTTCTTATACTATGTAACAATACACTAATGTCTGCTAAGAAACTATATCATCACATCCATGTAGCATAGTGGTGTCATGGTTCGATGTTGCGTACGTCTATACATACGTTTTTGTTCAATGACATTACCTAATTCCCTACTTTCCGAGCCTTAGTACTGACATGCTCGATGTAGTGACTACAGGGGAAGACATATTTATTTATTATACTCGAATCGAACAAAAACTTCTATGTTTCTCGAATTGCAACATGTTAGGAGTCCTACATTATAACTCAAGATTTGTAATGACCTACAACAATATGACACGTTCTACTTTCAGTGAAAAGCTTGGGCACATGTCTCTACGCATTATCCTTCTGTATAAAAATTAATTTAATACTTCTAGTTTACTAAGAAAAAAATTTTTTTATAGGTACTTAATTGTAGCTTACTAAGACAAACACGTTTATAAAAGTTTTAAGCACCCTCTCAAAATATTTGAAAGAAATTCTCCCATTATTGTACGTATTTTTCTAGTGAAGAAACACTTCCAAATCGTACAATCGAACCTGTGACATCCTGACTTACGCAGCCAATCGCTTTAACTGAGCTGTCTGCCTTTAACCTTGCAGGACTCTTCTCAGCTAGGCTAGGTTTAGTGAACCAGCGACGGAACTCCCAGTAGCACGATTCCACCCACACCTCAGATTTGGTTGAAGCCGCTCAACCAATCACACTGTAGTGCACACTCTTAGAATATTCCAGTGTTTAAATCACCCGCGTGGTCGTGTCGGAGGTTTCCCTGGATTTTCCCCCAGGCCACTCTCCAAACGCTCACTCCTGTCGCTTTATTGGGCTCGGCTTATAAAGCCAGTCAGGTTCAAGCGAAAAAAATACCTATTTTATATTTCTCAACCGTCCGTTTTTTACTGCATAGATTTCGGAGTGAATTTCAAACACTTTGGTTTTATTTCGTTTTATAGACAAATATAACAGGAAATAATTTGTTGATTCATGGAGTGGAGTGGCAATTCGATAAATTTTAGGTAGGCGCTGGTCAGTCAATGCTGACAACAACCCTCTACGTCTAATCTATTTAATCTCCAATTTTATAAACAATAAAGTTATTAAGGCTCGGTGGGTCAGCAAGTTTTGGCTTAAAACGCAAGCGCTTTAGAGGCTGTAAGTCAGTACCTACCTAAATAACGCAAATCTATTCTGTTTTGCTTACGATTATGCATGTGATGAATAGAACTTTAGGTACTGAAATGCGCTAAACATTCACATTCACGTGAGTCGCTTGGGTTTTGAGATAATTAAGCTGTAACAGTCACAAATATCCGAACTAAATCTTTCATAATAATAGCTCATCACAATCAATTGGTAGCGAAATTACTCGGTTTATAACTACGATGATAAAAATAAAAACTTTACATGCAAATATCTATTTTATCTTAGCCACTATAAGACTCAAATTATTAAATTGTACAAGTAGTAAATAATCTTCATTAGCTTCGATTCTACGTACTTTACCGAATGTCATATGTGTACCATGGCATGTCTCTGACACGCCAAACGTCAAATATCGTGATATTTACTGTAATATCTACATGACTGGTTCAAAGATTCAACTTAATTTATCAATTTGAGGGACGATGAAGGGATAAAAAGTATCCTATATGTTAATTTAAATCTAAATATACAGGGCGTCCCACGGCTATGCTACATGGAGGGAAAGTACCTTGAATATTGTAGATGGTACATTTTACTGAAATAAGACATTATTTGAATTTAAAAAACAATTTAAACTGCATTGAGAAAAATAATTACCCTGTAGCTTTATCATACCGATCTAAAGGATTCATCATAAGGATTATTTTTTACTAAATAACATAGTGTCAAGAATAAAAGGAAGACCATGCATTTTGACAATTTTAACACAAAATTGTTCAATTTATCACGTGTAACGGGTTCGATTCCCGGTTCAACCATAAAATTATTTAAATATATGTGAATGCAGTTTAAATTTTTTTTTAATTCAAATAATGTCTTCCTTCAGTAAAATGTTCCATCTACAATATTCAAGGTACTTTCTCTCCATGTGGCATAGCTGTGGGACGCCCTGTATAAAAGAAGAAGTCCTGATCTACCATCAACGCACAGCTGAAACTACTGGAACTAGAAACTTCAAATTTAGTCCAGAGCTTACTTTTATAACGTATGTAAGGGATAAGTCGGGATTTTTGGAAATTACACCCCTAAGGGGGTAAAACAAGGGATGCAAGTTTGTACGGGAAACGTAATTTTTTTGGACCAAGAAACTTGAAATTTTCTTATAGACTCTCTGTTTAAATATAACAAAACTGAATTCAACGATTTTCTAAATTGGTTCCGTAAAGGGGTGAAAAGGGGCTTCAAAGTTTGTACGGGGAGCAAATCTTTCTTGAAGTTAGACATTTGAAACTTCGTAAATAGACTCTATGTTTAAATACAACACAACGTATTTCAGCGTTTTTGAAATTATTCCGCTAGAGGGGTGAAAAGGCGGTTACAACTTTGTGCGGGGAGCAAATCTTTTTTGAAGTTAGAGATTTGAAACTTCGTATATAGACTCTCTGTTTAAATACAACAAAACTTATTTCAGCGTTTTTCAAAATTGCTCCCCTAATGGGGTGAAAAGGGGGTTCCAAGTTTGCCGGGTGCCGATTACGAAAATGACATGCATTTGCAAATCCAAGATGGCGGACAATTATTTTTCTTAAAAGTCGATATGGGTGTCATATCGTCGAGGTTCCTCGGGGTGCCGATTACGAAAACGACATCCATTTTAAATCCAGATGGCGGACATTATTTTTTTCTTTTGAGTAATTTTCTACAAAAGATTAATCCAGATAGCAGACATTCATTTCTTCTTTTGAGTAATTTTCCACAAAAGATTAATAGCATCAGACAACTGGCAGAAACAAATAAACCTCATTTATATATTTTTTACCATCTAAAATCTACGCGGACGAAGTCGCGGGCGGCCGCTAGTCCAGGCTATAAGTTTCATCATGATCTGTTTAGCCGTTTTTGTGTGATTGAGTAACAAACATCTAAACATCCAAAATTTCACATTTATAATATTAGTGGAAATAGTGGGAATTAAATAACACCGTTATCACAGTCGACCACTCTAACAACGTTCTAGATAACAACTGAAGACATATCAATTATAGGTAGACGGAATTCGAGGCACTGGTTTGTCAATGTCGACAGCGACTGACTAACATAATTAAATCTCTCATTTCAAACAGTTACTATGCGTTGAGGGATTTTTTTCCCTAAGTATTTTGTTACGAGGGTAACAACATTTCTTCCCAATTACTGAACCGTACAATTTTTGAATGGGATATCTTCAATGTACAGATTTTCGAACCTCTACAGCTTTATTGTATGTATAGATAGATAGATTATCGAAACAAACAAAAATGTTATCGATAAATTTCAATGTTTTCAATAAATTAAAAGTATTATTTTGTTCAATATAAATTATATAATCTTCCTAGGAAATGGTCCATACAACCAACAGTTCCCGACAAAATGGTCCATACAGCCAACAGTTCCCGCCAAAATAGTCCATACGCAAACGATTTTAAAATGGCTTGCATAGCATTTCACCGATTCGGACAATTTTTTTACATATTTGCCATTTTTTTAGTTTCCTTGTATTCGGAATGATTAACAGTGTATAATTAAAAATAATAAAATAAATAAAATAAAAAGCATTTATTCACCAATAAAGGTTACACCAATAATATAAAGGTTGGGACTTCCTAGTAAGTATACAATACCTGTGTCAGGAAGTCCCGCTCTTCTATAGTAATTTAGTCACAATGATTTGGCGAAATACAAAAACAATACACAGAAAGAAGACTAAATGCAGAGATATTAAAGGCGATAAAAAATAATTGGCGTGAAACTATCCATTTCAGCCTCGAATTATTGGAATTTAAATATCTCGTCTGAAATGGGTGGCTTTCATTTCTTGGTTAACAATCTACTATATAACTATCCATTATTTCATTATTATTTTAATTTTGTATATGTTAAATAAACATGTTTTCGTTCTTTCTTTTAACTCACCTAAAGGATGGTGTTGTTGATGATGCGGTGGGTTCTGTCTCCTGTTGTGTGGCGGCGGCGCTGGCGGCGGCGGTCCGTTGTACGCGTGGCTCGGCGTCTCCCTCTCCGAGGATTCCATTGCCAGCTGGTCTGCAGATGGCTCCACGGCGTTGCTGGAGTCTGCACCCGCGCCCCCGCCACCCCCGCTGCTCTCGTTTGAAGTTTGGTCGCTGAGAGCTCCACTCTGAAATAACAAAATTTGATTTTTATAATATAAAAGAGAATTATAAAGCTTGAAATGATATATTATATAAAAAGAATTGAATATCGAAATAAATGAGATTTGTACGAGCATTTCACTAATTGCTGCATGTTTGCAATTAAGTCAAAATACAAGCTTGGTCGGAATTTTAAATACACGCGTTCAGTACAATTTACACGACAGTTAAGTTGAACTCAAAGGTACTTTAAAAAAAAAAACTATTGTTCTGACACAAAAATAACCACATTTTCCTTCGTAGTATTTAAGCCACCGGTCGGCTTTCACTGACTCGTGGGCGCTATTTTAAGTGTTATTTAATACGACACACTGACCGTTTTTAATACATCTCCGGAGACACACCTGTATCAAGTTCTGTGACACCAGAGATCGTAAATGCAGCTTATTGAGGTCACTAATACTAATGCAGCCAGGCTGTCGCCGGGTCGGGCTCCTGGGGGCATGAATGGAATGATCTCGAGAAAGTTGTCCGTGATTCTGGTTTCGAATAACTTAAATCATTGCTCATCGGACCGCTCCGGTTTTCGATTTTTCCAATACACCGGTTTAATCAAGACAGATTTAAAGCTAATGTAGTTATTCTTTTTTTATATTTGCCTGGATAGACATTTTATACATATAATAGACACGTATATACTAATATACATATTTCATCTTTAATAAAACTGGCTGCTATAACATTATTAGTGAACGAAATATGAAATACGACCGCAATTAATAACTTCGTCCTGCTTGGGTGGTCAGACCTTAAATTAAAAATGAACATTTTCCACTAAAGCCGAATTACCAGCAGCACTCTACAATTTGGAGTCATTGTGGGTGTTGACGGTGATTTCCGAACCCAATATTAACGAATCGTCAGGTCTTTTATAACTCTCATTTGTTTCGCCTCGAGGAACAACATTAGAAAGTATTGGCTGCAAGAAGCGTGTAGATTTTTTATATAACTTCGGTCGAGATTTACGAGTGGCTTTATAAAAGCACCTCGGTCCCGTCAAAGAGCGGAATCCAGCAATTATTTTAGAATGGGATCCAAATAGATCCAGGGATTCCAATGTACGAGATTATGTATTGTAAGTAATAAATGTAGAGAGAAAGTTTAATGGAACAGAGGTTAATCTTCGATGTTTATCTAAATGATAGCGGAGATGGTGTTGCATGCTTCGTTTGCCGTGTAGTGTTCAGTGAATTGAGTAATTTACTTTTTTAGTATACATCTGATAGGGATAACCTGTATCGACTGACCGCGTGTGAGTGGTCCAAGTCTCACATAACAAAGTTGTTCTCGAGATAAGTAGTAACTTTAATTCTAAACCTGTTGAATGAGGTCAAACATTGACCGCATTGAGCGGTTGGATGCGGAGAGTTGAGGAGTGGGTGTGGTGGCGAGAATTAGGGAAGGCCTATGTCCAGCAGTGGACGACTTCAGGCCGAGGATGAACAGGATGATTGACCGAATGCTGATACATTTATTTTCTAAACATGTTAAATTGTAGATGTAAACGTGATTAATCTAATTCTGATACAAATACTTAAAGGTATGTTAATTAAGCGTAGTTAAGCCCTATTTGCGCTGTTTATAGATATTTGCTGATTTAAATTCAAAGCTTATTTAGAAAACATTAGACCAGGTAACGGCAGGTGCTTTTAATTATAAAAGAAACGAAGACACGCACAAGTTATCAACTTATCGAAATCCAAATTCGAACAGACACTGGAACACAGTTCCGAGTATTCTTTACTAGTACTGGCACAAGTATTTACTCAAGAGCAGTGTGTCAGCGCGGTCGTTGATCTTAGCGGGCGAATTTCACTTTCATTCAATTACTCGGGATGTAGTACTCTGCCGGTGCACTGAATTACAAGTTACACTTTATAAAACAAGTATTTATACTCGCGTCTTTATCGATACATGCTATATGCCAGTCACCTCCATAGTTTACGTTTTATAGTGGAAATGTAGTTTTATACATAATAATTTGAGAAAGTGCCAGGTGATTGTCATTAATAGGCATTCATTCCGCTTCGTAGAGTGACTATTTATCTTTTAGAATGAGAACGTGAAGTCTGATATTCGTACTATAATAGATTGGTATGTATTGCTGACGGTACACCACTAAACTCAAGCATAATATAGTAATTATTTACTGTAATTTTAGACAACTTAGTATGACATAACATAAGGGCCATATTCTGAATATGACTTGAGAAATCAAGTTTATGGTTGGAAGAGATTATTTGTATGAACTTAGGTTATCTTAGATTAACCTCCGACCTTTACTAGTCGAGTAAAAATAATTGACGAGCCCGAACAGCTGATATTACGGCGACCCCTCGCTTTTGCTCTATTGAGCGCATGGATATGGCGCGATGCCAAATATAGCCTATTGACGAGCCTGATGGTCGTAGACACAAGACAGGGGGTTGATTTGGCTCGACTTATCAATACCATATTAGTATGCAACATGTTTTCATCCAGATACGTGACTGTAGGCCCATATTGAAGCAAGCACGCCCACCACATCTCAAAATAATATACTATTAATATGTCGAATTAAATTAACTTCCCGCTCGACTCCCAGCAACCATCTTTTTTAATAAATAACCATTAAGTATTTGTACTTTTAAATAAAAGTTTACTTAGTAGTCTAGTTTACCTGCCTACACTCATTTATTTGCAATGAATCATATACATACTCGTACATTTACAAGTCAAAAATAATGATAAAAAGGTACATATAATTGATTTAGGTAAATATAACCTATAACTATATAAGTATGCAACCACAACAGCGATTTCTCCGTCATTATTTTAACTTCAAGAGTTTTGGTCAAAATAGGGTAAATGGCCCATTTGTCGGCCACTTCAATGCTGAGCAGGATTTCAAGTTCAATGTATGTCGTCGGCGACTCGTCGCTGTAGGTCGCGCGGTGACCGACGGCCGGGAAAGCCGGCTTTTACTCTTCATCACTATTGTCGTAAATCGACTCAGGTATTTTGCTATAGGTACGTGCCGCTTACTGTTTACGTTGGATTTGACTGCCTCCATTTGATCGTTTGATGTTATAAAATGAAAGGAGTATTTCTTAACTATTATTATCGATTAATTATAATATTAAGCTCAAGACATAAGATTTATATTTTCTTCAGTTTCTAATGCAACGACTGCTACTGCTTAATAAACTAGGACTCAACAACGTATATATGTATATAATCTGATAAGTAGGTATAAATATGTATACGTATACGAAACATGATATACAGGGCAACGATTACCTACGAACTTAACTTTTGCCGAAAACTACAGTATATTATACATTTCGTCTTGACGTGTGATTTGATTGAAAAAGCTTGTTACTATTAACAGTATATATATTAGTGTAACGTAACACCATACAATTTTAGTGACTAGGTCCAGAGGTGTAATTGACCCCCTTGTAGATAGATACAGAGAGAGGCTCAACATCTTTTAAAAATTGGGATTCAAAATAAGTAAGTGTGGTAAGCATTTCCAATGGCCAAGACTTAATGTAGCTGATTTTGTTCATTAGTAGAATGGAATATTGATTTGTATAGCGGGAACAATATACCAGAATAACTAAGGATAGGTACATTTGATATACATATGACAATACCCTCTAAGGTACGTACTCTTGAATAATAATATTATCTTTTTAAACTGAGCATTGATCAAACCATCCACACCCTTCGAAAGCTAAATATATAGTAGGTAATAGTAGATAATATTTTACTACTCCTACCTTAGCAAAAACTCGCAAGCGTACACATTTGTTACAGAATTGGAAATTCAGTTTGAAATATTAATCTTATAATACAGGCCTTGGGCACACGTGTCTGGAAAATTACTAGCGCTTTGTAAAAGTACCTATGTCCTATAGCGCGGATAAGCGCTAGTGGAAACTCACCAGTGCTGCTGTCTGAAACCTGAAGAAAGATTCGAGTGCTATATAGACGCTTGTCTAAACTTCTTAAGCATGTACGAGAAGTTGAATATACAGAATGATATACTTCAAAACTCAGATGGTAACTTTCGCGTAGATAAGGCGAAGGAGATTGGGGAAAGTTGGACTTAAAATAGGGGAAGGTTGCTGTCATTGGACCCGCGCGTTCATTGGACCAGCTAAATATTTTAAAATTACATTCTTTATTTTTATTTTTTGTGATTTGATACGTGGCCCTTAATCACGAGAACTAGCCGCGACGGTCGCGAGTCTTTAACTGAATGCCTGAAAAATATATCTGAAATTCACGGGAGTTTTATATTTAAAACTTCACCCATACAGAAATATACTCATTATACATGGAAATTTATTAAAGAGCTCGACAAATATTTATTAGAAAAATGTTACTATACATTACAGGAATTCCTAAATGAATTGTAGATTAGATGTATTTAGTTTAGTGATTTGTTAGTATTAAGTAGATTTTTAGTTAATTTCTGTGCCCTTGCACTGCATATTATAATGTGTATTTTTGTACTATATTGTAATATGTGTGCAATAAACAGTTTGAGTTTGAAAAATCGAGGTACATGCTAAAAGTAAGAAACTTGATACCTACCCATATGTACAGTAGCTACATATTGTAAAAAATATTATGTCGATTTCCATAAGTCTTCTTCATTGGACTATAAGTATAAATTAGGGAATTTAGGGGAGAGCCCACTAGCGACTCAGCTGTTCAAAAGCGCGAAAACCATTTTTCACGAATTTTCTCCAAGATTTACAACTACTACTACTACTTTTTTAGATTTTAATACTTTATTTAATTGTATTTATTGGTAACGAATAAATATATTTCAGGAGATAAAAATATCAAACTTGTTTCATTATCTTACATAAATTGCGTGGATTATAAGGCGTGGATTAATTAAGTTAAATTATTCAATCATGGCGACTTTCCCCTAATTGCGAACGATCTTATACTCAGGGAGATGAAAATAACAAGGAAATTATGTGATGAAATTTGAAAATGAAACAGTTGTTGATGTTATTTTCCCTAGTATCAGTACGAAGAGGAAATAAGAAACAAGTACCTTATCAGAAACAAGATTAAAAAGTTGCATCAACCAAGTAAGTAAATAGGAACAGTTCAATCGCCTTCTTACTTTCCACCGGGCAAGCGGGTAAAGTGGACACAGACGGAACTGGCCGTGGCGTCCGTCAGCGCAGTGGGTCGCTCGTGCCCATGTTTGGTATGTTTACCCGGTCACCGTATTAGATTCTATGTGTCGGCTTGGTCGAGACTCCACCCTAAGGTTGTTTATGCTTTTTGTTACCCTAGTTCTGATAAGCAGGTAATTAATTAATACTAGTTCCTCCTTAGTTTACATAGATGTGCTTATGCATTCTCTCATAGATGGGCTCTAAGTATGATTGAAGTGAATACTTTGACCTCCCTCTTTTGACTTCAAAACATTGACCGCGGCATGAGAATCTGTTACCCTGCTCGTGAATTCATGTAAACATCTTGTCTTGTTGAAATGTTAACAATGAGAAAGTTTGCCACTACGTACATTTAGTATGTCTGCATACAGAAATTCAACTTGCCGCTCATATTTAGTAACTATATACAACGGCGTAGAAAACAAAGGAGCCTCAAACAAGCAGAAGTCGCCTAGATAAAATTTGTTTCAAAACTGGAGCAGCTCAACAGCAGGTGCAGGTTTTCATTAAATTATTCCAAAGAAAGCGCTCATTGCGACGCCCTAAAAATACACTTATCAAGACAGACGATTTCTTAACACAATTCAGGCATATTCTTGAGTTTTATGAAGGACGTGTATCCTGGAGATTTGTATGCCTTTGTTCATATTTCGTTTGCCATATTACTGTGTAATTGAAAATGAAAACGAATGACGAATGAAATCATTTCACGAAGTAAATGCTACATGACAAATATGTGTTACAATAAAAAAATACTGAACTTCAAACTCTTTTACAAAACGTATTTAGAGACGACAGTGTACAGATAGAGATATATGTCGTTCATAATTACTGCAAAAACCTTTTTATAGAAAAGTGAAAATGATATTTTATTATACACCGATGAACAGTCGCCACCAGATACACCGGAGCAAACAAGGTGCTCACAAACGTCTATTGTCAAGGTTTTAGACTTCACGTTCAGATATTTTCGGACTCCCTGAAGTATACTAATGCATCTAATGAAAACTGTACCAAAACCATAATCTAGGGTCGAATTTATATAAACTTTTTATTTCATTTAATTTGAAGTCTCAGGAAAGCGATGTTAAAATGTATCGGGTTCTTCGGGATCACAATAAGGTTTGCTCGGTACGTCATATATATATCGCTGTTCCGTGTATTTGATTATTCAATAACATAAAAAGCAAACTATGAAAGAAAGCATGTTTTCTTTACAAATAAAAATCTTGCTTGAATTTTTACACAAACCATGAGTCATCATTTTCAAACATTGTAGTCATGTAGAGAAACCCAAGAAAACTCAGGTAATGTGCATGCGCGTGTTAGAAAAGCAGTGTCCAATAAAATTGATGTTAATCGTTATTGCAATTTTGTGAAAATAGTCGGCACAAACGATAAACGATGCGGACGGCAGTGTACCATAAGCGGTAGGTAAGTAAGTGTCTCGATTAAAAATCATTAACTTTCATGCAGTGAGTACGCTCTACTTGCGAGCTGTGTCCGACTGATGGTTTCGGTTCGAGATTCAATAAGAAAAGCAATAAAGTTGCATTCATAACATAAATTATAGAATTCCTGTGGTAGAATCCTGGCTCCTACACCATACCTGCTCCGTGGCACCATTAATTTATATACAATTATATAAATATTCAAGAAATACACGTAGGTAATCCCATTTGCAGCATTCCAATAAAAAAATCAAAATTATGTTATTAGTCTAAAAAAACGAGACCAAAAAATATGCCCATGATTAAAATTCTATATTCAATAGGTATCTTATCTCAAAAAATACCGACGCTATAAACGTTTTATAATTTTCAGTGCTCTAAAAAATATGCCGAGGATAAAAATCCTATTCAAATATTTCAAAAAATGCTGAGGCTATATCCGTTTCTACCTTTTCAGTGCTCTGTCAAACACAAACGCTGTCACTCACACGCCATGACATGGGAATGTCAAAACCGAAGTTGAACCCTATAGAAATGCATGCAGGTTGATATCGCATTGGACGCTGTGGCGGATGTATGTGTTGTTGATTTCGGATGCTGCGCATTATATACGTCGTTGGTGTCGAAAAGGTCCGTGACATCATCGTCAGGAACTTCTGGCTAGTATCATAGTTAATAACAGTCGTTCCATAATATGAATGTACGATCGTTCCCCCGAATTCTATGTATTTTTTTATTCTTATGTGTTATTTTCTCCGCTTAATCAGTTCTCGAAAAAATATTAAATTTATATTTCCAAATTATACTCTCTTTTTATTTTGTGTCAACAATAATAATAATAATAGAGTAACTCAGGCATATCATTTCCGGTTGTGGTCATCTTGCTAACGGTAAGTACTTGCACGGACATAATTTAGTAGCCAGAATCATTCACCAGAAACTTGCTCTTCTATTCGGTCTTGTGAACTTCGAAGTGCCGTACTTTAAGTATACACCTGCGCCAGTTCTCGAAAATGGTCGTGCCACGCTCTATTGGGATCGATCTGTCATCACGGACAGGACTATTGTAGCCAATAAACCTGATATCGATCTGTCAGCACTATATCGATATATAGTGCTGACAGATCGATCGAAGCGCCAGGCAGTGCTCGTTGACATCACCATCCCCCATGACGAGAACCTCGTGAAGGCCGAGAAGGACAAAGTCAGCAAGTACCTAGACTTGGCACACGAGGTGACCGCCATGTGGGATGTTGATTCAACGATCATTGTCCCGATAGAAGAGCCAACACCTCAAGAGACTCTCGCTAGATGGCTGGGTCAAGGGTCAGATACAGAAGGCGGTACTGCTGGACACGGCGCGGATAGTCAGGAGGTTCCTCTCTCTGTCGCCCTAACCACCGGTAGCTTAGGCCCCGCCTCGCTGCCGGCGGAACCCTAGGTTAGGTTTTTATAATGATTTTATGTTTTGTAAATATTGTTTTATATTTTACTTTTTATAAAGATATTGTAAAAACCTAGCCTAAGACGAAAAATAAATAAAGAGAATAATAATAATTTATTTCAAGTTACTAAAGACTCATATAGGTACACAATTACACGGTACAATAACAATAATAATATTTAACAATGACTGACACAATTACTTTTTTCGAATAATTTGTTGGCTTCTCATGAACAATTTAGTAATTGAGATCCAACTTTATTAATTGAGAATCTACGTACTTATTAAAACAATAGGTACGTCCTTAGGTAGCTATTGGCGCATTCATAAGGACTAGCGAACGTGACCGGACTAAACTCATAACGAACTCTATTGATTGGCAGTTATTGTGTCCGTAGGTACCTACATACATTCATTTCACTATGATGACCGACCAATCATTGCTTACAATTTAATAACTGAATGACAATAGCCGACCATATATTCGATTTCTGCATGGCATTAATGAAATTGTAGACTCGACTATCATCGATTTTGTGTACCTATGGGGAGGTCAATGTGCCGGTTTACGACCACTTAGAGGAGTTAGTGAACTGAAAGAAGATTCACTCGTTTTCGTAGGTTAATTGCGTATGGTAACTAGTAAAACATTGCATATAGCTTACTGTTTTTAGGATTGTAGGAATGTAATTATATGTTTATTCAATTAATCATTAGGTATTCAATTGGTCATCCAAGAAACCATTCGAACAATTACCCTTTTATTAAAGGGTAATTGTTCGAATGGTTTCTTGGAATTCATATTTGAATTCCAGTAATAAATGAAACTAAAATTCTTAATTATATATGCATCACATTGACGTTTTGAATTAAATATGTACCTTATTTACTTTGTCATGTAAACTTTTATATTTTATTAATAAATGAGTATGAGTATGAGTAATGAATTCGATCAGTTTTAAATGCTTACGCAATTACGCAATGTGCCTGGACTAAACAACTGAAGTCACACAATGTACATGAACCCGTCTTCTACCGGTCCCTGGGATCCCCATTTATTTTTTTCGTGAGGAGACGACGGCTTAAGATTCAGATTCAGATTCAGATTCAGATTCATTTATTCACAATATAAGATTACAATATAAATTACAATGTCAATTTACAGGAATCTCTATTGTGATCGTCAATAACATTAAATAAAACAAAATAAATTAAAAATCAATGAATAATCATATTTCAGTTTTTTTATTACAAAACTACTCATTTCTGTTTTCTGTATTAAATAATTTAAACTGTTTATTTCAAATAATTAAGTAATAAAGTTACCTACATTTTCTAAACCTAACTACTTACTCTCAGTTGCTAACAAGCAGCGCTTTGAGCTTCTTCCATCGTCTTCTAACTTATTTCTGTGTAAAAACGTAGAGTCGTGAATATCTACCATACAATTTGATCAAGTGAAAGGCTTTGATGAGATTTTATTAAAATCATATAGTAGACGTGACCTGCCACAAGATTAGGTACAGATTCAATTTTAGAGGTGGGTAACAGGCAGTTTATCTGAATAAGTAACTGTCATCATTACAAACAACCTTAGAAACGATTGTAAATCAATAGATATTTTTTCGAGAAAGGTGAGTAGGAATCTTAGTAAACATTACAGACTCGGGTGGACAAGACAGCTGTCACCTGGGACATTTTCCAGCTGTTATGTCATACATTTTCTGAATGTAATGTGTGTCATACATTTCAAAATTAACAAAGGGGTAATAAATGAAAGGGCTCCATGTACTGATTCCATAAATATACCACACTATTACATTTCAGCAGGTTTCGTACAAAATAAAATTCATTTTCATAACAAACCAAGTTTGGGCTTTTCCTGGCAGTAAACGGCTAAGCGTTGAATAGCTCGTCATATCCTTATACACTCAAGAGAAAAAACAATGGGTAGGTACATTTGTATTGAATTTCCATAGAAAGCGTACCCATTATTTTTGCTCTTGAGTGTATCTAAAAAATGAAATGGAAAACGTTATTGCTTACCTATTGTTTTTTCTGTTTCATATAAAATACAAGATTTCTTCAGCAAATCATAGAAATAAAGGAAAAACCTAGTAGGCATTCATATTTTTCGAAATACTATCATTACGTTAGAAATGAGGATTTATAATAAGTCGTTCAATGTATATTTTACAATATATCATTCAGCCATTTCCGGATAGGAAGAGTCCATATTTGATGTGTTTTGAAAACGAATTTTATTTGTTTCAAATCCACTGGCTAGAAAAATATTTTCCCAGCGAAAACCAAACCAAACCTGAGTTTATTTAAAGTAGTTAAAAATACAATTTTAAAGGGACATATAATATAGGTATTATAAGGCGCAGATATAGTTAGGCCGAATACATTTGTTTCCTAATGTGTAGAAATTTTAATTTATTTTTAAATGTAAACAAAAGATATTCGAACCGTCCATCATCCATGTTTGGCTATCAGTAGGGTACAGGTGGCGTATATTTGTGTAGCATTCATGTACCGTTTTCACTCGCTTTTTGTGTAAGACTTCTCGCACTCTTGTTCTTGACCTCTTATCGGTAGAGTTACAGGTACCTTCATACATATATACAAATATTCAACATATATAGGTACCTTCCTTTCAAGAAGAAATTGGTAATATTCCTAGCTTGAGACTAGCTAGTCTAATGTTTAAAATCAAGTAGCTTTTCGCCGAGAGTAAAGTATTATATTTAAACATTTTCTCACCATGTGTAATATAAGAAGAACGCCTATAGCCAACCCGCGTCGCAGCCGCATCGTTAACTGCAAACAAAAAACATAAAAACATGAGTTGTCGCTATTTGCCATCCGGCTCAGATTACAACGAAAGTTCTAGGGAAAGTACACACGATGTAAATTTTTTGCCGGGTCAATGCTAGCGTAGTCCTTCAGAAATGACACGCTTTGTGTTCGAGTAGTAAGTAACGGCTTGTCGGCACTGTTTGTTTGAGGCACATTTTATACTAATAGTTACACACATTGCTTATACTATGTTACACACACATTACTTAGTTGAAGTCTTTTTATAATCTCTTCATCCTATACTATTGAACGAATAATATTTTTTTTGTAATTAGTTTCTCTCTGTCTAATGTTTAAGGAGATTCGAGTTTTAAGGAAGGGCGTTACTGATTAAATGTAAAATTGTTGCAGAGGCTGACCTCTGTCCCTGAGAACACGAGTTTTTTTCAATACGCATATTCAGTACACCGATAAGTATAAACTTATCGAAGCTTTTAAATAAACATAAGAACTTTTCACCTGTATTTGGCTATCAGTCGATAGGGTAGACCGAGGTCAATAGCATCAATGAGGAAAATAAAACAACTTGCGCCTTTTTGCCCTTATTTTTACTTATTTCATAATTAAATAAGTGTGTTGTAATGATTTTTTAGTATCTGCTTTACGAGCCTAACTACTACTAACTACTACTGTGTTTTTAGGGTTCCGTAGCCAAAATGGCAAAAACGGAACCCTTATAGATACGTCATGTCTGGACAGACCGTCCGTCCGTATGTCACAGCCGATTTACTCGGAGACTATAAGCACTACAATTATGAAATTTGGTAGGAAGGTGTATTTTATGAACCGAAAATGATGTGAAATTACAAAAAATATTAAATTAGGGGGGGCACTCCATACATGTAACCGGTGGATGAAAAAAAAAATTCTACGTATATAGTCGTGTGGGGTATCGATGGATAGGCCTTTAATGGTATGGAGGATAAAAATGATATGGAGGTTTCTAAAAAACTTGTCCATTTAAGTCAACTGTTGGTGAGATAATTAGCTGTCAAAGTCATAGAAAGTGTGTCCCCCCGTCTAATTTCCAAACTATAAAGTTTAAAATTCTGAAAAAAATTGAGGTGGTGTGCATTAGCAAATACTTTCAATGATTTTTGGTTTGAACAATATAGGTTTTACGGTTTTTGAGTTTTCGCTTCAAAACTGCTCGCTTGCCCAAACAAAAAGTCGTAAGTGCCGTGAGTTTCCTATTAAGATACTTACGCATTTTTTTAGATTAAATGTATTGGATAGTGATTTTAAATGTGGAGTTGTAGTTTTTGGTACGGAACCCTTCATTGTGCGTGGTGCGATACGCACTTGGCCGGTTTTTATTTTTAATTTCATTTTAGCCTGTGATAATATTGTGATCTTATTTTAATGTTTACATCACTAATGTAATATTTACGAGCATATTTGGAGCCTTAATTGCTTTCCTCATTTGAATAAAGCATTTTAGCGTGAAACTCAATTTTTTAAAGGTGTTTAGGTAAAAGGTTATTATTAACAATTCCTAATTCTAGCCTTCAGAGAACGTTACTAGGTAAGAAATTAAAACGAGTGAAGACAACTACACCGCGTATATTTTTTATAGTAATAAGTTTACACACGTGTTTAAATAGAAAATAATACAATGTTCAGTAATTCAATTCAGCTCCCATGACCAAGACACAATAAAGTGAATCAAAGCCGTCATCGCGTCACACATAATGTATGTACGTATTACCTACTTAGCTAGTATGATTCTCACAAAATTGGGGACATGACTAGTGTATTCTCTTTTTTAATTCATAGAGAATTAATACAACAGTGTAGAGCCATAGAAAGAAGCATGTTCATAGTATAATTTTAGAAGGGATACAAAAAAGTAATGAACTGAGATTTCAAATACTATTACATTATATGCAGCTACATGTACATTTTCTTAATTTAAACACGATCCTTTTATGATTACTTATTTTAAAACTCAGAATCATATCTAGCTAGACATGAAATGACGAGCTTATCAATTCATCATTTTAACAGTCATCATATCTGTAATGGCTTTTGTTATGTCTATACAGACGATTCAATTCATTCATTGCTGTGTACACCGCTGTTGGTGACTGTATACGATCTTCCTCAGTTATTATAGTGAAGGTTCACGTCAAAAGCTCTAGTTCAGATTTGTGTACTCGTTTTTGTTAGCTAATTAGATCATCAATTAGACATTGAAGTATTTCTATGTGAATCTTCTCATAAGTAAATGTGTATAAGCGTGGCATAAAGAATAAAATACTTATTTACTTATTTAAAAATGGTATTTGAAGCATTTTTTTTACAGAACTAATATAACTACATTACTTTGGCAAAAGTAATCTTAGAAAGAATATCCAAAGCACTGGACGAAAACCAACCCGTTGAGCAGGCAGGTTTCAGGAAAAACCATAGCACAATCGACCATATCCATACTATTAAGCAAATTATTAAAAAATATAATGAATATCAGAACCCGCTATACATAGCTTATGTGGATTATTCAAAAGCTTTTGATAGTCTGAACCATAACTGCATCAGGGAAAGCCTGAGACAGCAAGGAGTAGGAGACACCTAAATCAATACAATCAAAAATATCTATAGCATAAGCACAAGCCGAATTAAACTGGAAACTATAGGAGACTCCTTTCTCATAAACAAAAGAGTAAGACAGGGAGACCCGCTGTCTCCAAAAATTTTCAGTGTGGTGCTCGAAAGCATATTTAGAAAACTGGACTGGCATGATTATGCTCTCAATATCAATGGCACCCGCCTAAACCATTTGTGATTTGCTGACGATATTATCTTGCTGGAAGAAAACCCGGAGAAGCTACAAGCAATGGTAAAAGCTCTAGCAGATAAAAGCAAAGAAGTGGGACTTAAAATAAATGCCAGCAAAACAAAAATGATGACCAACTCCCAAGAAGTTGACATAGAAGTTGACAGCTTTAGGTTCGAATACGTCCAGGAATACGTCTATCTAGGACAAATCATTTCTATGGAAGACATGATGTTGAAGGAGGTAAACAAAAGAATAGCCAGCGGATGGAAAAAATACTGGTTGCTCAAAGAAATTATGACAGGGAATTATGAGATGGGAAGACGACATCTGGCTAACCTTAGGACCACGTTGGACAAGAGTCGCATCTGGCAGAACCCAGTGGAGACAGTTGGAGGAGGCCTATGCCTTACGGCACACTGAATTGCGCGACATTTTGTGAAAAGGAGAAACAATATTATTCCAGTCATCAATTCAGATTAAAAGGCTATTATTATTATTATTATATTACAACTACATATATGATTACAGTGCCATCTTCGCATTAACACAGTAATAAATTATTCCCGGTAATAGAAATGAAAGTTCCAATGCGAATAGGTCATGTTGCCAAGTTCAGATATAATCTTAAATTTATAACTACCACGGAAGTCACGAATAATAACATCTGCCTTCTTATGACCTACGAGTTTAATCAATTATTCTTCACAAATGGGTAATTATTATAGAAGAGTGTTTTAATATATTCGCATTGAGGTATGTTAGATTTACACAAATACCTCTGCCATTTGTGCAAACGTATAAATTATTAAAAGCCGGTACTTGGCGCTCCTTTTAAACTTAGATTATACTATTGACTGAAACTGACAAGTACCTATCGAATACCGGCTAGAGTCTTTATGTTCGAAAGGGATCAGTAACATATGATTCGTGGGTGCAGCATCAGTGAGCTGTTGGCTGTGAGCGTCAATATTCAGTGGAGTTTGTACTATTTTTTTAATGCGAACCTACATTTTAATGAGTTTCTGATTGGCACGGGATGCGGGCCTTAGCCATAGCCATACCATATAATGTATTAATACTGCACAAATGCAATACTGGTAGCTAGCTAACAAGTGAAGAAATCTAGATGATATCAGTAAGGTAAAGTAGAAAATACCGCAAACAGATTCCGCCCTGCCAAATTAGGAAATAACCAAAATATCCAGTAACTTTATACATTCAGAGTTCTGCTTTTTTGTTCTGACGTTTTTAAAGTAGACTTATTTTAATACTATAAGAGTCTAAATTTTTATTGGATTTGTAGACCCAATAGTTTCCGTGATAAAGCCTTTCAAAGTTTACGACGATCGAAAAAATGATAACGTTGTTACACTTTTTCTCGGAAACTATTCGGTCTACAAAGACAAGTAGCTTCTTGGAACGTTTTTAAAGTAGACTAAATTTTCTACAATATGAGACTAAACATTTTTCTGTAGACCAAACAATTTCCGTGATAAAGCCTTTCAAAGTTAACATTATGTCAAAATTCACAAATTTTGAAAGGCTTTATCTCGGAAACTATTTGGTTTACAGAAAATATTTTAGTCTGATATTACAGCAAATTTAGTTTTCTAGTTGAGAAGTTACTGTCAACAACTAGTCATAGTTGTGTTCGGCGCTCGAGATCACAAACTTGGAGTGGTCTGAAAAATGTGAGAACTACCGAATTTGACGCACACTACTCCAACTTTCAGGCTACATGGTTACTGGATTAACATGGAATATGCACAATGGAACCTAGGGCCAAATTAAAGATTCATAATGTGACGTTTCTGATGAAAGTGACGTGTGTAAACAAGAGTCATGTATTGTCGGCAAGTCATGTTTTTAAAAATTTGATTGATAGAAAAGTGACGTCCAAGGAACGTCACCTTCTGTAATTACGACTACGGAATCGTATCCCCGGAAGTTTGTTTGCTTTTTTAAGTATATTTCTTAAGTTCGGCTGTTACTTATTAACTAGCAATGTCCACTTACTCCTGATAGTATTCCTTTTAAATTCATTATATTTCAACTATCATTTTTTTTTCCACAAGCCTAGTACCCACCGTTTCGCTGGCAGTAGGGGTAGGGGACACTTGAACATATCGAAAATTATCACTTTAAACCTTAATATAACGGATATCTGAATCAAAAAATGTTTTAGAAACTACAATATTTTTGAACGAGCTATCCAACGATATCGCAAACGATGGGTTTCAGAAGAAAAAAAATTATACCCCTACGTTACGTGTAATACCTACGCTACCCTAAAAAAATTTTCTCCAAGATTTTGTTCTACTGCTTTGTCGGCGTAGATAGGTTACTGAGCTAAACCGCGTACGGGCGGACAGACGAACGGAAGGACTGATATGGCGAAACTACAAGGATTCCTTGTTTACTACGGAACTCAGTTAAAATTTAATACTAATTTAATTATATTGACATGTAGTTAATATAATATTTGTTTAATGCACTTAGGTGTTCTTTGAATAAATGATAAAAGATAAAACTTGATTTTCTACCTTTTACAGTTAGCAAAAACTGTTAAACTTAACCATAAAAGCTAACGACCCAAACCCGAAAAGTCAACAGAACAGCTTAAAAAAGATGCCATTCAGCTTGTTAAAGGCTCCCGCCGTCCGCACCCCTGCTTAATTGGCCGCGAAAGTAAAGCCTGTGCACGCTTCAATCACCGAATAGTGGGCGTTCCTGCCCAACGGGTTAGCTGCATTTTGGGCCGACCGGGCCGTGGGACCATCGGGAGAAAGTGGACACCTACCGGAAAGTGACGAGCTCTTTGTGGCAGTTTGCCGTATTTCGGTAAGATCAGCGGGCGCATAGTAATTACAGGGTGCGGTCGAAGCGTGAGGTTTATTGTAAAATATTCGCCCACGGAGACGAACGGTAGAGATTATAAGAATATTGACACTTCGCAATACGGTTTAATGTCGGATTACGTGTGGCGCAAGCCTTTCAGTAAGACGTCGAAGCGAAGCTTCCTTCATCTGGCTTTACTTCATCGTAATAAGTACCGCTTGTAAAACTGACCGATATTACACAACTTTCATTAACTTTGGTATACAAGTAGATAAGCTGCGTTCAAATATTTAACGTCCGGCCTTTATCCCTACGTGTTCTCTTGCAGTTGACTGTGTCCAGTAACAACTTGTCGACCCATACATCACGGTGATATTCATGGACAATTGAATTTGAATAATGAAGCTACGTCACAGTGATTAATGATACTTGCTTATAGAGATCTGAAGACGCATGCTTTATCAAGTTAGTGAGATGTCGATTTATTATAGGCACTTGTAAGATTTTGTGGCCTGATTAAAAAGGACTTGGCTTATAAAAAATAATGCCGGTCAAGTGCGAGTGCGACTCGCGTACCGAGGGTTCCAAACCTATTAATTCTGAAAAATCTCAAGAATATGGTGTAGAAATGCCATGGGTACAGCGCCATCTATCGACGAATTTTGTTACAAATTTGAGCGACTGAATAACAGTAGGTATGTATGGTTACATTTTTTTTTCTTTATTTGAAAGAAGGTACGTTCAACATAATCGCGTAGGAATTTATCAAACAAAAATACATGCAAAGGTGATTAAATTACAAACTTAGTACTTATAGAAATGTTTTATGATGATAAAAAAAAGAAAAACTAAATAGAGCTAAAGTTATATTTTTCCTGCAAAATATACATTGTTATCAATGTTATGTAATAATTTCATGTTTTTTCCTTTGTAAACTTCGGAGATAAGGGGAGAGGGACGGTATGTTTTTACATTTTCCCTCGTAAATCGAATCGGAAAATGTTTCAGAATGTGCAACTCAAGATCTTTCATATGACACAACACTTGATATATTCACTAGACTTTTAAATTTTGAATCACATATTATCTGTCATTTTTCAAAGAAAATTAAAACAAATATATAAAAAAAACATGTTCTATGCATCGCGGTTACCCATCTTTATAACTGTCCCAAATTTCAACTCGGCAGCATAAGTAGTTCTTGAGATATTTAGTGATGCGACAGACAGACAGACAGACAAAGTGAAACCATAAGGGTTCCTTTTTTACCATTTTGGTACGGAACCCTAATTACTGTTTACACTCATACAATATCTACTATAAAAATCTTCAATGTAATAACTACCTAAGGTACTTGACCTTTGTCGCGTTATTGAAAAGTGAACAGAGTGTGGTTATCTAGTTGTTGTTACCAAGCAAAGTATAGACGGTCTTTAATTTTTAATTTGTTGGTTAATTTAGGCCATCAAAAAGTCCTAAAGCATTTATCGCACCGTGTGTATACGGGGAATACAACGACAAATACTTATAACATTTACTAACCTATAAAATCTGTTGCTTATGTGTGTAGATGGACCTATTAGTTACTACGGAGCGCAAAATCGTAAAATAGTTTGACCGCCGACAGATTTTTTTTTCAACATAGGTTTATTTTGGAATCATTCAAAATCATTTTTGTCCGCTAAAAATAATGATTCCTCATTGCAATTACACGCACCGCAAGTGTTACTGCATTTAATTTCTGATAATCGACGTTGAAACCTAGTTACAGTTCATTTACCTTAATACACCTCCAGTACATCTATATTAAGTAATTTCTATTCAATATTCTACCGCAAGTTTATTGTTAGTAGATCCATTGCTGTTTGACTCTAGAAAACTGAATCTGTATCGGATTGTAACCAATCTTTTGCAAAAAGAGCTTGATATCCAACGCAGCGTAAAAGTTTTTTGCGATGGTTTATTTTTATGCAGTAACAAATTGTTACCCATTTCTCAAGACAAAAAGGCTCTTATTCCAATGTTTAGGTAAGCCCCTAACTGTTTACCACCATACCTCACGTATTTATAATCGAATAAACAATACACACGGGTTACTGTGTGGGAAATTTGTAGTCATTATTCGTTCCTAATTTTTTGGTTTGTTAAATTAACCCTTTACCAGGTTAAGGGATATATGTCTCCCACATTAGTCCGGTTTTAATTCCAAATCTCCTACAAAACATATAAATCCCTGAAAATATCTTCTTTCACAGCACATATATAATGTAATTTTGGCAGCCGTTCGAATTCATTTGACCAGTAATTTCAGTGATTTGTAACAAAATACGAACACTTTATTTAAATTCAGCGAAATAAAAACCGGCCAAGGGCGAGTTGGACTCGCGCACGAAGGGTTCCGTACTAGTATCTATAAAACAGCAAAAATAACTTAACCAAAATTACAGTTAAATCAACCTATCTCAAAAACTATAAGAGATACTTTGATCAAACCAAAAATCGTTGAAAGAGTTAATTAGCATGCATCACCTCTATTTTTTTTAGAATTTTATACCCCGTAGTTATAAAAATAGAGGGGGGGGGACATACTTTTTACGACTTTGAGAGCTGATATCTCAAAAACCGTTCACTTTAAGAAAAATGTTTTTTAGAAAACTTTATATCATTTTAAAAGACCTTTCCATTGATACCCCACACGGGTATGTACATCGAAAAAAAAATTTTCATCCCTCAGTTACATGTATGGGGGGCCCCACCCCCAATTCTTTTTTTTACTATTTAGTGTCATAATTTTGTAGCGGTTCATACAACACATATTCCCATCAAATTTCATCACTGTAGTACTTATAGTTTCCGAGTAAATCGGCTGTGACAGACGGACAGACGGACAGACGGACAGACGGACAGACGGACATGACGAAACTATAAGGGTTCCGTTTTTGCCATTTTGGCTACGGAACCCTAAAAATGGATAGGTCGGACAAGACACGCTTGTTTTTCGCGGCCTGGTAAAGGGTTAAGCCGTTAACTCCGGCGAGTTCTCCGGGCACATAACAAAAAAAAATCTATTATTTTTTTTTCTGCGGGAGAGGATGGGTTAAGAGACAGGCTGTAGGTAACTACAATTGAACATGATTAAAACCATAATTCACAACCATAATTAAAATTATGTAGTAGGTAGGTATGTGCTGACCTGTATCTTCATACTATGTAATGCAGATGGGTGTAGATAGATACGAAGACGAGCAAAGCGAGGAGTGTCAGGAAGAACTCCAACCCACTGTAGCGAACCGATTAAAAAAAAAATATTAATAATAATAATACATAATAATTCTTTATTTCACACTAAGTATACTCATATTAAGTAAAAATAAAATAAAATAAGTTTTATTATTACTTTGAATGTCAGTATGAATAAAATAATCAGTCTTAAATCTAAGGTTAGGATACACAGAATAAAACAACATTGGCTAGCTACAGTAGATTGGCTTGCCTGTCAGCACATGAATCATGTGGCAATGGTTCAGGTACCGACAGTCAAACCTGGCTGCAAATGCCTTCAGGATACCGTTGCGTTGGAGCTGCCCTGCACCTTACGCGTCAGAGATGTGCACCGTTTAAGCATGGTGGTGTAGAAACAGTCCACCCAACATCCCTGTTTCAGCAAACATCCCCGACGCACGACAGTAGCGAGGCAGCCCCATAAAGGCGATTGATATTTATGCACGAAGCTGTTATGCATAATAAATTTATGTCAATTTTTATATATGGTCTCAAACATTATGCATAAAAATACATGCGAAATAATTTATGACTTTTGTAGGTTATGCGTAATGATTATTGTAACATGACATGCCTAACAAACATTCAAATTATATTCAACCCGATATGGGCCCTAAAATTATAACTATATACGAGTAAAGTAGGTATACTGTGTACACTAACCAATTTTTGTGTTGTCTCGTAGGTAGGTACTTGTATTGTATGAAAATAGTTATGAACAGCGCGCCAAGTCGAAACTATTAAAAATATGCTTTTGCATATTTAACGAATAACTGTTAAATTACTGGTAGGGCCGATTTTTCAATCGCCAGATATAATTATCCGTCAGTTATAATTATCGCTGTCACTTTCTAATATCATATGAAAGAAAAGGATAAACCTAACATTTATCTGACAGATACTTTATCTGGGGATTGAAAAATTGGCCCTAAACAAATTTCGGTAACCACTAGCTAAGTATTATTGCCGATTGACACATTTTTTGCACAGTCTTGTTTAATTTTATTTATTCTATACTTTTACAAGAGACCCCTTAAAAGATTTGCCCTATTTACTTGACACATTTACTTTTAAATATTAATAACAATGCATTTTATGCCCCGAGGGAAGGACTTTAACATGTTGAAAGGCAATTATATTATTAGAGAAAATAATAATTAATGACAACAACTATTTCAACAATACGGATTAACAAAATTAAATATCAGTAACTGAATGAATATGTAATTAACGACAACATATTATTCATTATAAAAATAAAGAAGACTTAAATATGTATAGGTACCTATGTATATGTATAAGTATCTAAGGTAATTCTGGATTCTTATGTTGTACAAGTTTATAACAACACAGCCAATCTAAATCACCAAAATTATGCAAACAACCCTTTTACGCATTGTGGACTTTCATTTTCATGCGCACACACCGGTTCAACGCTCTTGATATAAACCTTTTACCTAACGAAACCAGTTCGCCATTCATTCAATAGATCATTGTGTCTAGACCCATTCATTCGTTCGGCCCATTAGATGTTATGCTAATGTGACGAAACAGAAACGATTGTCCATTAGTAGCACGCATCGCTAATGTCGTATTTGTGCATAAAGCCTGTTGTTGTTATAAGTATATTTACTGTTTGTTTATTGAAAATGAAATGAAATGAAATCATTTATTTCGGACTACGGGCATCCATATACCTTATAATATACACATTACAAGAAATTGTTAGTAATTGTTGTATTGCTATCAAGTTATACACATATTATAAACGGTATTGTTTAACTCATGGCTGTAATATACGATAGCTAAATCTTTGCTTGTTTTTCATTATAAAGGAAAAGGAATCCAGTCCACTGCAGAAGTTAATTTAGTCAGTCCATCTGACACATATATTAATGTATGTTCAATTGTTGGAGTGCTTTTTTTTAAGTCTTTTTTTACTGTAATTATAGTTTTAAAATAAATAAATAAATAAATATTAGAGGACAATCTTACACAAATCGAACTAGCCCCACAGTAACCTCAAGAAGGCTTGTGTTATGGGTACTAGACGACGATATATTTAATAGATATAAATAGTATAGTATTATTTAAGTTTCCAAATTAATTGTTCCATATATTATTTATGTTTAATCACTGAATCTAAATTGTAATAGTTCATATAATGTACGATGCATACTATTAATAATACAACAATAATGTTAATAGTGTCTTGTTTTTAACAAGGTTTTGTGAAAAATCTGGTATAAATAAGAAAGATTTACAATTGTACTTGATCACATGACGTATATGTATAATTGAATTGTTATCGTTTTACGTTGTAGTATAATATTCTATTCTACACTAATATTATCAAGAGGTAACATAGCAAGTTTATGTGTTACGGGTAATATATCTGGAACTCATTATATTAGGAATCAGAATCGATCATCGGGGTGGACATACGTAATAATGTATATAATCCCATCAAAAGCATTACATTATGTAATTTTTTTTTACATTAAAAAGAAAAATCTTATATTAGGTTTGACAGATAAGTTTCGTTAAACCCTATCAGGTTTGTAAAAAAACACAAGTCTTGCAACGCAGATCTTCTACAACAATAAAGTTTTGATTTGTAATGTTAAACCAAGTCGGTTATTTAGTAGTAGAATTTGGAGATCTGCCCTCTAGAAGTACCTACCTTATAATTATGTTGATCAGTCAGTGAGTGTGTCAGTGACAAAATTAAGGAACTTTGACGGGCAATAGTTCTGAAACTAAAAGTTCATATTGAATGTTATTCTAATCCATATTATGCCCTGTATGTTACTGAAAACTAGGTTCTAGCTTTAGTCTATAGATGTTGAAAATGGCCTGAATGACTTCGAGAATAGGGTGGTACGCCCGTGACTCTTTGTTTTACTCGACTTGAGGGAGGCCCGGCAGTATATACAGATAATGTTACCTACTTACCTATGTTATTTACAGAGCTCACACAGAATTAATCCCAAAACATTCTTAAAAGTATAAACCAGGAACTGGTTTTATCGCCATAGAGCGATCTCTTCCGGAAAGCCTTTGGATAGCAGGAAATTACTGTAAGAGGATCCACCTGCGCATTTGTGCGAGCGGGCGAATATGAGTAGTCCCTTATGTTATAATGTAAATTGCTACGTCGGACTTATGGTATAGTGTTAATTACAAGTATGAAAGAAGAAAGTCAGAGTACCATAAAATTAAAAATGCATCTTCTGCTACATACTTTTAACTACTTCTATTAACAAAGCAGAAATAAAAATAATTGTAAACTAGTAAACAGTCAGAAAGCGTGCGCGTCTTGTCTTTGTTTACACTTTCTCCGAGCGATTGACAACGCGTCAATTACTAGTGTTACGGCACGCCCACGCAGACACCCGTGAGGATCCGGATACAGATTTTGTAACACACATTTCATCAATTGGCTGTTGGCGACATTATGTCAACATTGATATCAAAGGCTTATTATCGGGTTGGGGACTATCTGGCCCAAACCAAATACCTAAATAGGCTATAGATTCATGTATATTTTCATTGTATCTAGTTGACACAGTTCTTGCAAATAAAAATATCAAACCATTCAATTTAATTTACTGTCTGAAAGTGTTTTCCATTATTATTATTTTACTTAATCTCGTATTTGGTAATACGTGTACAGTTTCGACATGTTTTCCTACGGAAATACACATTATAAATTACCTACTGTTTTTTTCGCGTTTTTTTATTTCTTTTTTGTTGTTTACCACTCTGATTCACATACTTAAGTAGGTCAAATATTATCATTGTAATAAGTATATTTCAGCAGAAAATTACTGACTATTGCGTTTCTTTCGGCGTTTCTACTCGGCAGTAATCTTTTGATTGCGGCCTACTTGCAGTGCAGAATAAAGTTTATTAATTTCATAATTGGTACGTGCTTGCGACTGAAAGAGAGAACGAAAGATAAGATCGAAAACGATAGGGTCCCAGTACCACAACTATTTTCATCGATATTTGGGTAACAACTGTCAAAACGTCGTACTTTGTTACTGCACTTACTTTTCATATGCACCAAGCAAGCCTCTATGAACGGTGTTTTTCAAACGACCTAGGCAGTAACGTTCTAATATTTGAATTTAAAATTACGTGTGGCATGATACCGCCGCGAGAAAAGCAGTGCCGAAGTTAGTAGTGATTGTACCTGAGATTAACGTTTTATATATTGAACAAGCGATCGAAGTTCTGCGAGTCTACTGCAGACTATTCTGAACCTATAGTGCGGGGCAAGAATTTCGGAATATTTTTTCAGAATATTCAGAAGCATTTCGGAATATTTTTTCAGAATATTCAGAAGCATTTCGGAGTATTCTTTCTGTTTCACCCGAGGTCTTGCGGCTGCATCGTGCGATAGAGTGATCGCTGTCGGCCATTTGGCGCTCTCGCAGAATTAGTGCTTCGGATGGCAACGTTTTCCACCCCTTAAACCTTTATCAAATTGGACAGTATAGCCTTCATCGACTCGTTACATCCTTAACTAAGTTTATGCGTTTTGTTTTTTTAGTAATCTTTATCGTTTATGAAATAATAACAAAAAACCAGGAGGAAGTTTTCGAGACAAAAACAACTAATCTTAAACGATTCATATTTTCACTTGTAGGCAATTTTACCAAATAATCAAAACGTATAAACTTAGTAAATATATTACCCAATTTTCACTTAGCGCGCGTGTATACTTATTATGCAGAAATTATCAAAAACGTCCATTAGAACACAACAAGCTACAAGTGTCACATCGTTATTACACATACTTATGTATGGTCACGTCAATGTCAAGCCATTGACGGTCAAAAGTTGAACGTGACAGACCGCGGGCGGTCAATGACATTTTAGGCTTTACTCTTGCTTTCGCTGAAACTTTTACTCCTGCGTTCCATTTTTAGTAATTTATACTATTACCGCACTTACCATTTATTATTGGTGCTAAATAAACGTGTGGTGTAGTTCACTTTCACCGGTCTTTTCGTGATTCACGAGTCCGACAACAACCGGCTTACTATTATTGCTACTTTTCTATCACATGTAAGGGTTATATAATCTTTTAAGACTTAGGCTTATGAGAGTGTTAATTAATGTAATTGGCGGAACCAATTCAAATGCATTATTGTACCGATCTCTCTTCATGATTCATGGTTTTCCAAAATGTATTTATTATTTGACATAAGTATATCAAATCCCTTCAACTTCAGTTGCATGAGAAATTTAACAACAATTGCATATTAATTTTATATACTTGGTTCGAGATTCAGAAAGCCTTATCATTTAATTTGTAGTACAAAAAACAATCCCTCAACATTCATTCACATGAAGTCCTAGGAATCACGTACAGTTACCGCGTTAATTGCTGGTAGACAATAGTGCGGCACCCACGTCTCTGGGAAGAGCTGTAAACCCACATACCCAGACCCGTTGGCATACATTAAACGACCTCGCCGCAAACTCAACTTTTAATTGGGTGAATTTGTGGATCACAAAACGCACCTGCCAGCCTAAGCCTATACGTTAATGTATTCCAAAAACAATTTATAACTTAGCATCAGCACGCGTTATATCCTGTCATTCCCATAAGTGTTGTCCTAAATAAAATAAAAAATGTCTTCTATTGTAGCATTGTAATTCTGTAGTATTGATACTGTTATTTTACGTTCAATATATATTATTTTGAAAAAATGACACCTATCCGAGTTTCTTACGCCGGTTCGGCTTTAAAAGACGTTATTACTATGGTCAACAGTTCAGTGAAAAATCATAGAAAAAAAAATTAGCTACGTACTAGTATTTACACCTAAAAAGCTGTCGGATTACAAAAATCGTTTAATGTCAGATTCCTGTCCAAGGATAAGAATGTCCTTTAAGTACTGATACTTATTTAGTACCCGTACAGTACTTAAATGAAACGAGAAGAAGATAATAATGGGTTATTCTCTGAGGAATTCTTCGACTTGACTTTGCTTTCTGCCATGTCTTCTCCACGTCGTGATCATTACACTGGGTGCGCCAAAGTTCATATAAAATTGCAATTCCGATTATTGTACATCCGAAAATGTATCTTATACAATTTTATGTCATAATGATCACTATTCATAATTATTTTTGGTTAATAACTATCGTATCTCAGAATTGTCAATATTTATAATTTCATTAAATATAAGTATTTCTATTGCTATTATCTATATTCATATACTTTTTTATCATAACGATTATTAGCAATATAGTTTATTTTTATATAATTGTTATACATACTAGTTTCATTGCTAATTTTTTTATTAATAATATTCCGATATCCAAACATAATTATGAATAGCGATCATTATGAAATAAAATTGTATAAAATACATTTTCGGAGATTTAATAATCGAATTTGCAATTGCAATTTCTACAATTTCTAATAATACTACAATTTCTTTTCATATTTTTTTTTATTCATAAGTGTTTTTATTCCATGTCATTTACGTTCATAGTGTTAACAATCATACAACTTTTTTGTTACTAATGACACCTTATTTTCCATTATTTAAACCTAAAAATGTATTACCAAATAATTTTTCATCAAATTTTTATATTTCAGAAAGACCTGTTAGGGCAAAATCGACTCTAACGCGGATAGGTTAGAAGATTAAGACGGGAGCTGAAGCGAAGCGAAGCTCCCGTCTTGATCTTCGAGGTTATTTTTTTATAAAAGCCCAGAAAGACCTGTCGGGGCAAAATCGACTCTAACGCGGATAGGTTAGAAGATTAAGACGGGAGCTGAAGCGAAGCGAAGCTCCCGTCTTGATCTTCGAGGTTATTTTTTTATAAAAGCCCAGAAAGACCTGTCAGGACAAAATCGACTTACAAATTAGGAATTAAGATACTTTCATAGTAATTACATTATTACTAGCAAAATTGAAATATATCCTTTATGAAGGAAACTGTTATGAAAAACAATATTAGGAATTCATATACTTTACTAGTAATGACATTATTACTAGTAAATTTATGAAGTATGTCATTTATGAAGAAAACTGTTATGGAAAACAAAATTATGAGATCAAATATAATCTGAACGATAATATTATGAGTAAAAATTTTCGGAATATTCATTATTATGAATATCGACGGTAGTAATATAAATTATTCACAAACAAGGTTAGGAAAAACAAATTTATGAAGAGTGATGATTATGATCACAAAGCGGTATTATTAGAAAAAGTCTATAATAAAATTTTATATGAGCCAATATGGACCCCATTACACTACATGATATCTTAAGTGTGTACGGGTAAAGGTGTAAAATAATTGTATTTTTATATCAAGGTGGTGGCGAATAAATGTACCTACGGCCCTATTGTTGATTTTTTATATCAAGGTGGTGGCGAATAAGTGTACGGCCCTATTGTTGATATTAAATTTTTTATCAGCCTAAGGACGTCTCTACAAAGATCGGCATGCATTCCCTGGAACTACCTTCAATCCCTTCAGACTTGCATGTAGGTTAACTTGGTGTGGTCAAATCACAGACTTGATATCAGTGCAATGTTGCTAAATTTTCGATATCATGAGGCAAATACTCAAAACCCGTGTTTTGTATCGTGTCTTTAGGTATATCTATTTTAAATTTGGTGTGCCCATCTCTTACCTTTTCACGATTCAACCAGTAAACCGACTTAGATAAAATTTGGCTTAGTTACTTTGAGACCCCGTGAAAGACATTGAATAGTTAGTAAACCGGTAAACGTAACTTAAAGAATGCGCGGAAAAAAGTAACTAACATGTGAATAAAGTTGGAAAGCAAATGTTTATTTCATTAAAGGAATAAATAACAAATAAATAATTCATAAAACCCACACAAACTAAAATATTCACGATAATTGATTACGAAAATGAATGTTTCCGACGACTTCATTTAAGAGATGAGGTCGATGTTTATTTTGAACCATCGCTCACAACTTCATTAAGATTTATGGAGTTATTGTCTTTCTCAATAAAAACCAACATTTTACTTGACGCGCGCATGTTTATAATATTATAAGTTCTTAATAGACATCACTCGTTAAACTAATCGTATTCTAATCTCAACACAGAATCTCTTAGTCACGCTCAGATTCACAATCAGAATACATAAAGTGGTCAAGATGCAAATGACATGCGTAAAATAAATCAATGTTTCAATAGTGAGTGGTAAATAAGAGTAGTCAAAAACGAAAGTAGAATCGATCTAAAATCGGCACCGCCGAAACATCGACTGGGATTGTGGTCAGTCGGTCGGTAACTTTCACCAGGGACTAATTAGCGATCAATTTGATGTTTACACGACCACCACGTCGATATATAGATATCGACACATCAATACATATTAGGCATCCATAACCAGATGGAATGCCGACTTAGATTTGATGAGTTATTATGTCGACCGGTCCGAGATTGAGCAAGTGTAGCTTGTTACTTTAATTATTATTAAATCGAGTGAAAACTATATCCGTGTAGGTGAGAATCTGTTGGTCGAAAGATTTTTCAACTTTACATTCCATTGCCTGATTCCCAACTACACATGCCCCACAAAATACGGAACTTATCGAATAAGGTTCAATTTATTAATGAGTTCGAAGTATTTCGAAAATGTGATATAAAAAAGCTCTCATCGAAATAAGACAACGCAGCGCCTTTTGGTCTGCGAAAAAAACATATCCACAATGATGCGTGACGGACGTTGGAGCACAAAATACTTGCCTCAAGGTAGGTATTGGCAATTTGAGAAAAAATACTCCACTTGAAAAGACGAAGAAAATAACTGATATACTTACGAATAGTTACGTGCGTTATAATTACTGGTCACAACACAAAAAGCCATTTTATTACTTTTAGTCTGTCATATGTGAATTTAGTTCTATTAAGTCACATCTTAGTGTAGCTATTGGTCTCACTGCCAATCTGTTCCTATTTGTCACCCCGTGAAACAGTTTTAACTGGTCACAAACAGGATAATAGTACTATATGCAAACTGATACATCATTCGGATCTACTACTGAGACTCTTCGTACCTTTGTATGTAGACATGATCACATGAAATTGGACGAGTTAAATACTGAAGTGCGGTCGCCGAACTGAAAGAATTTCGTACATTGCTCTGGGGCCTACCGCGATCCGAAAAACAAGCATCTCTCCCAATTTTGATCTACAAAAAATTTTGTCCTTATTAATTAGTAGAATTAAATAGTGAGTGTTCATTTTATGGGAATAGTGAAATATGTTTAGAGATTCTGCTTGTGACCAGTTAGAACTATTTGACGGGGTGACGTACAGGAACAAATTTCCAGTATGACCAACAGCTACAAAACTAAGAAGTGACATGGAAGTAAATTTACATATGACGGATTAAAACTAATAATATGCCTTTTTGTGTTGTGACCAGTTAGAACACTTTATTGGGATGATGAGTTGTTGCCTAAATGATTCTAATTTTTATGCATAAATCCATATCTACAAATAACAAAGCGACAAATATTTAAAACTCCGTAACTATACTGTAAATAATTATTATTTAATATACCAAAAATGGGATGTAGAAAACCTGCATTCATAGATAGAAATATGACAATTACATTCTTATGAATCATAGTTGCCTGGTTTCGCAACACAGTATTTGTGACTTAATTCATAAATTATCGATAAAAGCGGCCAGCTCTACAAAGCTTCCTAACGATATTGCAAGACCGGTATTAGTCTATACTCGGAATAGTTGTCATTTCATATATGTACACTTTAACGTAAGTAGGTATACGAAAAAACTGTCACCTCTAATACTATAATTCTAATCGCGACTAGTTAATACCTACTTGTAGTCGCAAGTGAGCACATGAGCGGAATCGATAAATCTATCGGCAGCCGACTGACGTGTTTATGTGGAGTAACTGCGAGATAATTACCATACTATGATTAATGTATGTAATTCCGCATGATAATGATTTATAATTTATACCTGACAAAATAAATCCAGTTGTACATTAAAACTGATCATGAGAGAGAGAATCGAGGATTGCTTGCAGACAGATATTTAGGTTCATTGATTTTATATTTGTGAGTTTATGACTTATAAAATTGTATATAATGTGATGGTGAAACCTATTTTATGTAATATGGAATCCATTACATAAAATTGACCTTTAACGGACATAGGCTATATTTTATCCTAAACCTCGGCCTGGATTTTTAGTAATGTATAGGTGGAGTCGCCGGTAAATATAGCTAGTCCTTACATAACCATGTACAGTCGAAGTCAAAAATATATTTACAATTGAGTGTATCAAAAATATCTTTACATTTAAATAAGTTTACACACTACATACAACTCACGTGACAGTTTCATCTTTTTACTTCAAGCAAAATTATCTATAAATACAATCACTTAAAGTTCTGTATAAATATAATCTGTCTTCCGCAGAAACATTTTCACTCATTCTGACATAATAGTTTCGCATTGCATGTTACAGAATAAGATTTCCTGTGAATATATCCTAAAGATGTCTACATTAGCAGTGATAATTTACGTTCAAGCGTACATTTTTTTACTTACATCTCTTGTTACGTAAATATCTTTACAGTTTGACACACACCACCATTCTTATTTTAAATAATGACAATCACCGAAAACAATACCATACTGTCAAAATCTATCTCTTTCATTTTGGGCATGACGTTAAACCTGGTAATAGTAGTGTGTGATTATTACTTTCAATATTATTTTGATGCTACAAAGAGGCCAATTTCAACTTTGATTATGATGTAAAAAAAACATTTTGTTACTTATCATTCGCCCGACCGTCTTGCTCGCACCGATACATCTTTGAGCCAGCGAAACGCATGTGCGAATGATAACAAAATTATATCTTTTCAAAGTTCAAATTGTTAATACAAATTGTCTTTCAAGATCTTGCGTATTCACTTCAGCAATATACATGATATTACGAGTACATCATTTATGATTCAAGAACGGCTGCACAAGTGCACAGGACCTGTACTCCGAACTTCGAAATACGAACTTTGTATCGTGCCGTCCCTTTCACTCTCGTGTTATACACTATATGAATAAAAGGGATGGCACGATACGACGTTCGGATTTCGAAGTTCGGAGTAGGCCCTCAGATCTTTTTTGTCTTCGTTAAGAGTAGCATAACAATTATAAGAAGAATAGCGACGAATTGTAAAGCTTGCCACCAGCCCTGATATGACGACGAAAAGTGGGCTAAAAAAACCTCACGTGATTTCTGGATAGCCCCAACGACAGGTCTTATAATAGTCTTGTAGACTTTTCCCTTCAACCGAAGGGATGCCCCCACTTGAGAGCTACATGAAAGCTATAATGCCACAGACATGTTAAACTTTATAACACCCCTCTTTTTGCGTCGGGAGTTAAGGCGCCGTGAGTTCACGCAACAGAGATTTTGAGAAATCATAACGCGTTTGTAAATGATGATATGGTTTCAAAAAAATATGCACAACAATCTTGAGACCTTTCTGTAGTGCCAAAAGCGATTCAAAACATGATTAACCAACTTTCGCTCGATAGAAAAAAATCGCAAACTTGTGTCTAAAGCAAACCTTTAAAAATTTGTAATTATTTTTGCATATTAGCTATTTACATGAAAATTATATCAATAAATTCGTAATGTTGTACTTCATGACATTAAGCGATTACTTTTTCTTGTATAAGAATCAATGAAAAATAATGATTCAAATATACTATTTTCCGCGAAGCCGCTCGTGCGCGGCTGACCCGGACGCCCGCTCAGTGCTCAGCGAGCTGCGTTCGAGGTCGGACCTGTGCCATTTCAACTCTGCTCCAACTCCGCGCCACTAAGTACAATTTTCGCATAAATATGGGTAACAAGAGGAATAAAATAAAACGTAGTCGGCTTAAGCGTTTAATTACATGCAGAGCGAATGCTAGAAGAACGAATGCAATACGGTAAGTACTAAACACGTGTACCCACAGTAGAAATTCTTACATACAGTAGTATACCTTTTCACTCTTTAGAAAGCGCGATGTGCGCTGGGCAACCACCTAACCCAGACCTAGTAGAAGTACAATTATAGTATAAAAGTAAGACTAGTATGAATCGATAAATTTATATATTACAAGTATTTGTTTAATTTGCACTGTTAGAAGTAAGTATGTAAAAAATTTGCAATTCTTTATCAACCACTTGCCGGTACCCGATTGAGCCTAAATTTGGCAAACTTATGTAAATTCACTAACAATGTAATATTATGGTAGTACCAAGCTGATCTGATGATGGAGACAGAAGGTGGCCATAACAACTCCTAAACTGTACAAGATAAACTCGTCGTGTTTGGGCTCATTGAAACCGTCTCTACGAGTAATGATGACTGTGAAAAAAAAGTACAGTCGGCAATAAAAGCTTGTACCAAAAATGATTTTTCTCACAGAAACTCATTTTACTTCAAGTTTAACAAAGTGTCTCTGCCTGCCTACAAAGCTGACGGTCCTGGCTCCAAATACCGGTTGTTATATAAATCTATTTTTATTTTATATAAGTTATTAACTGCTTATCGTACGTAGTACCTATTAATACCTAATGTCGGTCCTAGCCTCTGATCAGGGTGGAGCGAGATTGGCTTTTTTTTTAGTCACCCAAACCACGGCAAAGAAAATTACGAAGGTAGTAATGAAATATGTAGTTTTCAACCGTCAAATGAGTAAGTGTTTGATAAATATTATTAGTCAATTATAGTCCAAACATAAATTTGTTTAATACCATAGGTTACGGTGTCTGCTTACCATCAGACAGGTCGTAGGTATGCTTGTTTGCCGCCGTCATAAAATTTAAGCTGGACTGTTCAATTTACTCCCCACCATACAGTATTTTGTTATTGACTCAAAATTTGACTATATATTCCAAAAGAAACTTTTTTTTTTGAAGAGTAGCCTGGGGAAAATCCAGGGGAAAACCTCCGGCATGACCACGCGTGTGGTTTGGATCACTGGAATACTCTAAGAATTTGCGCTCCAGTGAAATTGGTTGAGCGGTTTCAACCGAATCTGAGGTGTGAGTGGAATCGAGCTACTGGGAGTTTTGTCGCTGGTTCACTAAACCTAGCCTAGCTGAGAAGAGTCCAGCAAGAAACTCAGCTAGGCCCGACCTGGGTCGGACTGACTCTACCCGGTGTGCGGCGGTACCGGGACGAATAGGGACTATATGTGTCACTGATGTCGCGATCATAGATCAGATCACAGAGGGGGGAGGGATGGGAACGTAGTCGACAGCCTTCCTAACTAACGGATTCCTATGATGGGGAGCGTTGTCAAAATAACGTCTGGCAGTCTTCTTGAAGAAACCATACTATCACACCCAGCGCGCTTGAGCGCAATAAAATAAAACCGGCCAAATGCGTGTCGGATCACGCACAATGAAGGGTTCCGTATCAACACCTACTAGTCCACATTTAAAACCACTATCCAATACATTGAATCTAAAAAGGTCATATCTTCATGGAACTCACGGCACTTACGACCTTTTGTTTGGGCAAGACAGTTTTTCAGCGAAAACTCAAAAATCGTAAAACCTGTCTTGTCCAAACCAAAAATGGTTGAAAGTATTTATTAATGCACACCGCCTCAATTTTTTTCACAATTTTAAACTTCATAGTTAAAACTTTGAAGACTTATAATTATGTAATTATTTATTCTTTTGAGTTACTTTTTTCGCGAACAAAAAGCACTCGAAAACAGCTTGATAATCACCAACATGTAGCTTGATTCTTCGGGATGGTTTTGGCGTATAATTTATGTATATTTTTCTATAGGGAAATCTCTTTTTTATAGGGAAACAATAGTGTCAATATTTTATTTACTCTCAAACTGATATCCCGATGAGTGTAATCGGGTAAATGTATTTCTTTTATTTTACTAACTTGAAGTTGTTTTAAAAAATATTCTCAGTCCTAGAGGGACAGGGTATTTATGCATGTGATTCGAATGTCATGAGGCATACTTAATATTCCATAAAAGGTATGACACTAATACTATATTTTTGCATTAACTCCCAGAATCGCCAGCCTACATTAGTCAATTTATTTCCCACTTCGTTGCAGTACTGCTTAGTGAGTTTACTGTGTATTCTCACTGTAAGCGCGCGAGTGTGCCGGTGAGCGGGGCGCTCCCCGCGCGGCTAGTTACCTCACCCCCTGACATGATATTTTTCGTTGAACCTACGGCGCCTTAACGTTTTCGACGCCGTGTCAAAGACATAGGTAACTCCTAGACGCCACGTCACCGAGGTGTCAAAACAGAAGTTTAACTTTTTGCATGTGCATGCAGGTAAATGTTGCTCCGTGATCTGTCACGGATTAATCCGTCTTGGGTGTTAGAACTGTGGTGCGGATATATCCGTCATTGGCTTCATAAAGGTTTAAAACTTAACGAATCTTCCTCTTACGTAATTTACGACATATTGAATAAGATATAAAGAACCCGCCGAATGACAGACAAGGGAGATAATATAAAAATGATTTCTATGAATTCCCCCTTTTTTTGAACTTGATTATAGAGCCGAAATTGATACCAAATATAGATCGCAAATAATGAAGTTAAGGAAGAACCGTATCACAATAACGACAATTGAATGTTATTATTCAAATTAGGAACGGTTTAATTAATATTTTCGTAACAAGTTGTAATAATAAAATGTAGGCTTGAACTTAAAGTTTCGAGTGCCCCTGCTAATGTAAACATATTTAGGACAAATTAACAGGAAATCTTATTCTGTAACATGCAATGTAAACCTATTATGTCACAATGTTTGAATTTTTTTATATGGAAGAGAGATTGTAAAAAGAACTTTGGTGCATTAAGTAAAAAGATGAAACTATCATGTACGTTGTACTCGTAAGCATGTATTTAACATGTAGTGTGTAAACCTGTTTAAATGTAAAGATATTTTGTCACACTCAATTGTTAACATATTTTTGACCTCGACTATACTAGGGAGATGAAGAAAATATTTTTTGTACTTACTATTTTGTTCTGTTCAGTTGTTAGCTATACCGGTATATATTGTGAAAGTAAGGTACCTACTTCCAATCCATAAATAAATATTTTGCATCTCTACTTTTCTCTATTCCATCGACTACCAATTAACATATGCAAAGATTCACTAACACCCCACGTGTGAACCGATCAAACAAAAGACCATTTGTATATGTCAATTAGACGGCCGCGGTACTTGGAAACGCTTTCCCTTCGGCATGTGATCGGCATTTGATTGTGATTAGCGAGATTTAATTGAATTACTCAGAAGTTAAGAAAATAGAAAGTGTTTAGGTGAGAATTAAGAATCTGTCGAAGATGCGCGTGTTTTTCTAACAGAGCTTTAATTTTCATTGTTTTACTTTCTTTAATGACTGAAATTTTAAACAAAAAAGTTACTCCCTTTCACTATATAAGTTTATAGGTGTGTATAAATAGTCTTTAATGAATCAAGCCTAAATAAAAGGTATGATAGGAAAATTATGACTATTTAGACAAGTTACTTACTGCCTGTGTACATCCAGCTGTAGAGAAACAGGCCTCCTGCATACAAACCTATACTGTATAATATTCAGTAGTATTAATAATGATCTTATTTATAATATTAATATTCGTTAAATTTTATTATTGAACAATGTTTTGATTGTAGGACACGTGATAATACAACACGCGAATGGTGTTTAAGTACGTTACCTGTCACATAATTTCTGCAAAATATTTAACAGCGAAAATTCAACGTCGGACATAGTCGCCGCATTCCACTTTTGTACTTCAAAAGGCCCGACAACATATCGTGCGCAAAATTAAAAACACTTTCGCTTAACATCGGGGAACCTGTTTCGTAAACTCGTAACGGTTTTGGACTACGATAAATTACAAAAATATATATTGCTGTAGACAAAGTAAATAAACGTGTCAATCGTGAATTTTTAATCATAGGTAATTACATTTCTTTTATCAGACTGTCTCGTAAAGGGGTTTTTTTATTACCCGACTTTGATTACAAAACTTACGATGTATAATATGAATTAACGAACTTGAGTGTTAACTTTTTTTTCTTAATTCCACTTTAGCATAACGTAAAATTATGTTTTAGGTCTAACTACACCATGTTATAAGATTGAATTTCGAAAGCTTAAAATAAAATCACAACATAAAAACCTGTACAGTGTACACAGTTAACCAAGAAAGTGGTCTACCACTTTTGAACTCTAATGTACTTGTATTTTGACTAATAAAGTCGAAAAATGGTAGCCCACTTTCTGGGCATACTATACAACTGAAGAAAGATAATTAGAGAAGAGGAGATAAGTAATATAAACAGGAACCTGCCAACAGTATCTAAGTGATATTGAATTATTGAACCGTCCCCCAACTTCGACAATTTCCAATCAAGTTTGGAGGTTCGATCTAATTTGATTAGCGTGAATTTATTTGTCTAGGGATGAATTTCATCAATAGTTGTAGTTTCGTTGCAAATTGATCATCATCCTCCTAGCGTTTTCCCCGGTTGTGTTCACTTTGATACCTAATCCCAAGATGAGGCGTAGGTACTAGTTTTAACAAAGCGACTGCCATCTGACCTTTCCACCCAGAGGGAAAATAAAACCTTGTTGGCATTACGGTTTCGCCTCGATGTTTCTTTTACTTCACAGAAAAGCTTCTGTTAACACATTCACTTTCCCCATACAAAATGATCTGACAATGTCACAAGTCCAACTGACAGTTGGACTATGCGTCCAGTATGGGAACGTGACTCCATAGTGGGAGCGTGGGCTCTTGGAAAAAAGGTGCATGACCCCACATTGGAGGCACCCGGACAGGGAACGTGTTAAATATCCAACGATATTTAGCGCATTAAGTTTCTTGGAAAACCCAGTGGTACGAACCCGAGACGGCTACAGACGCTACAGTGGCTCTAGTTTCATAATAATAATAATAATATAATATTTGTGGACAATCTTACACAAATCGACCTAGTCCCACACTTAATGGGTATTAAGCGACGATATACATACTTATGTAGATAAATATATACTTAAATACATAAAAAACATCCAAGATTCAGGAACAAATATTCGTGTTCATCACACAAATGCCCTGACCGGGATCCGAACCCGGGACCTCCAGCTTCGTAGACAGCTTCACTACCAACTAGGCTAAAGGGGTCGTCAGGCCGTTATAAATTATAAATGATGGCTACCGCGTATGAATACGCCGCTAGAGGCGCTAGTGTGCTGTCAGGTATCCGAAATGTCAATATTCATAGTTTGTAGGTGGGTTTCGCGGGTTCAATTCTAATTAGAATAATATGGTGAATGTTTTGCATTAGTTGATTGATTATGGTAAATATGAGTTATAAAGCAACGAATTTCAGCGCTTTAAACTTTGTTTTCACGCCCATAATAACCAACAACGAACTTTGACAGTGACAGACACTGGCGCAGTAGCGCCAACTGGTGGGCACACACACGGTAGCCCTCATTGATGAAGTGTATTCATGTTTGTGTACACGGCTAAATAAATGCACCTGGGTTCTTCTTAATCTACTTTTATGTACGTTTACAGAACAGAGACATTATTATATCATACCCCCTCTTTACTTTAAAGTGCCTAATAGTTGATGAGTTAACATTAATTGTTATTTTTATCGTTGATTACAAAATAATGTAACAATACAAACAACTTACTTAATTTTGGGGGAGGCCTATGTTCAGCAGTGGACGTCTTTCGGCTGAAATGATGATGATGATGATGACAAACAACTTAGCCTAAATTTATACATGTTGGAAGGCTATCCAGTTACTACTTGACGCTATTTATACTTACTTCGTAGGGAAATAAATAAAACCTGGCACTTTTATGCTCTTCAATGTCTTTTCCGATATACTCGTACGTTTTTTACAATGTCTACACAGTAAGTGTTGAGTAATACAGACACTCCACATTAATAATAAATAGTAATTAAATATTAATAAATATTATTAATAATAATAATATGACATTTATTCTATAAAATTTGCATTGGTACATGGTATAACAATATGGTATATAATTGTTCTGCCTAAAATTTCATTTCACATTTCCTTCAAAATGAAACATTGGGCTTCACGTGCAAGGGCCGGAAGGTCATCCAGCAAATTGAGTAAAGCCGCTTTATAAATAAATTAACCTCGCTGGGTTTACCGAGGCGGACAAAACATACTATAGAGAAAACCGACCTTTAACTTAACCCCCCCCCCCCCCACTATTGTGTTTCTTCTCAAATCTTAAGTATAAACATATACGCACAAAACGCAGAAACTTACACATTGAAACAATCTATACTAAGAAAGAAGCGTCCATTTAAGATTAGTTTAACTCATAAACGTTTATCAAACATATTTTAGTTAAAACGACGTTACAAACTTTGTTTTTTAGGGTTCCGTAGCCAAAATGGCAAAAACGGAACCCTTATAGTTTCGTCATGTCCGTCTGTCCGTCTGTCCGTCTGTCCGTCTGTCCGTCTGTCACAGCCGATTTACTCGGAAACTATAAGTACTACAGTGATGAAATTTGATGGGAATATGTGTTGTATGAACCGCTACAAAATTATGACACTAAATAGTAAAAAAAAGAATTGGGGGTGGGGCCCCCCATACATGTAACTGAGGGATGAAAATTTTTTTTTCGATGTACATACCCGTGTGGGGTATCAATGGAAAGGTCTTTTAAAATGATATAAAGTTTTCTAAAAAACATTTTTCTTAAAGTGAACGGTTTTTGAGATATCAGCTCTCAAAGTCGTAAAAAGTATGTCCCCCCCCCTCTATTTTTATAACTACGGGGTATAAAATTCTAAAAAAAATAGAGGTGATGCATGCTAATTAACTCTTTCAACGATTTTTGGTTTGATCAAAGTATCTCTTATAGTTTTTGAGATAGGTTGATTTAACTGTAATTTTGGTTAAGTTATTTTTGCTGTTTTATTTTTCCATAATTTTAACATTTATGTTAATAAGCAAGGGTGAAAACACATTCAAGTTAAATGAGGTTTGTTAAGTTTCTTGAATATGTCGGTTAAATTTTATATCAATGTGACTGATTGACGTACTTTTTCCATTCCAGTTAATATGATTGACGACAAAAACGATTGCCATTGATGTCTCGTGTGACTGCTACCACTTTATCTATATATTTTTTGTGGTCCGTTTTTTCTAAGCCTTTCTAAGAAATCAATTGCCTTCAGGAATAAGAATGGAATCGGACGTCTTCACATAAGTACCAATTCACTTTTGTCAACACATCACTGGATGGATTTGTCAGAGTAATACAACGCGGTGATTAATTTTAGAGGTTTGATAATTTACTTTTACTTTTCACTTTAGATAATCTTGTAATGAAAGTAATTTGTTAAACCTATTTGTTGGTCACCGGTTGGATAGGTATCTGATTGAAGTCAATTAATTTCAATATCAGGGACAGCTCTTTTGACCTTATGATAAAAATAACTGACATCTATAAATTAATTGTTTTTTTTTTAAAGTGAGTTACTTTATACTGGTCGGTAGAGTCTCAGCTAAAATATAAGAAACGTAATTTCAGCGTTTTTTGTAAATTCATCCCTTAAGGGTGTAAAAAAGGGGGTGTAATGTTTGTATGGAAAACGTGTATCTAATATTCGACGTGAGAGACTAAAATTTCGTTTATAGTAATCATATACAATATAGTAGGTACATAGATCACAACATTAAAAAAACTGGCCTACTCGAAGCCGGACGGGTCGCTAGCTAATATAAAGCATAATTATCTAGTGGCGAACGAAATATGCACAATTTACTTTCATTTAAATTTTCTGTTAATAATATTCTTTTTATACAAACGCCTTAAGGGAGGCGTACAGCGACATCTACCAAAAGACTCATGCTTCATTAACGGCACTAACGTCTCAAATCATATTGAGAATCGTCAGTTACGATGCGCCATGATACATGATGTGTTTGAGACGTTAGTGCCGTTAATGAAGCACGAGTCTTCAGTGATAGTGAGAACGAGTCTGTCAGGCATACCTAGTTGATATATAACTTGTATCAGCCCGTTATGCCAAACCTTGTCGAAGGCTTTCGCCACGTCGAGAAAAATCACACCGGTCCTGAGCCCCTGGAATCGATAGAAACCATCCAGCATGTGCTCCGTGACGCGGTGCACCTGTTAGACGCGCGGATGTAAAGCCAAATTGCACGTCGTCAGCCGTAAATCTGAGAATCCTATTGAGAAAGGTCCGCTCATATAGCTTTCCTAGAGAGCAAAGTAAGCTGATCAGCCTATAAGAGGTAGGTGAGGTCCGGGGTTTAACGGGCTTCACTATCCCTATGACCGCTGTATCTTTCCAGGCGGCTAGTGAGTGAGAATTCGTCAGCGCGGCATTGAAAATGCCGACCAAAATGAGGAGGCGGGTTTCAGGGACAAGTCTCAGGATACGATTGAATACACCATACACTATCCGTAGTAGAACTGGGGTCACCGACATAGCCTTCAAAATTGCGAGACTTAAGTGGCAGTGGGGGGGCACATTGCTCGCAGGACTGACGGTCGATGGGGCCAGAAACTGCTTGAGTAGCGTCCACGCACCGGAAGACGAACTGTCGGTAGGCCTCCGACAAGGTGGAGTGATGACCTGGTGAAGGTCGCGGGAATCCGGTGGAAACGAACGGCACAGGACCGGTCTAAATGGCGAGCCTTGGGGGAGGCCTATGTTCAGCAGTGGACGTCTTTCGGCTGAAATGATGATGATGATGATGATGATACCATCCACATCCTGAGCCTTTCTAATACGAAAATGCCTGACAAGGTCACTGACTTCCTTAATCGACACCGGTAAAACGAGTCATGTTACGGGGCAACGCGATCTCCTGTCCACCTCGATATCGACCCAACTAGTACGGGCTTCGTCGGTGCGCAGGAGACTAGGCGAACATTGGGACACTAAGCTACTCGCAAGGCATTCGGCTTTCTCACTATCTTCGTAAGCAGGGGTAGGGTGATCCAGTCGATCCAAGAGGGGTATAGTCCAACAGGGATTTGATTGAGAGATCTAGCTAGTTTCCAGTAAGCCAGATAACTAGCGCGATCTCACCCATCAGATCCCTGAATTCGTTCTTCCGAAAGTCGGCAATTATTATGTTGCGAGTAGGCCGCAGTGGCACTTTTACATGTCAAAAACTACTAGTGTTTCTCAAGAGACCACTGCCGAGAAGAACCGCCGAAAAAAATTCAACTGTCAGTCATTTTCTCCAAAAATATGCTTACTGCAATGATACTTAAGCAAAGTATTGACATCTAATATATAAATATGTATATAGATTGGCACAGCATTCACCTATAAACATAAATCTATTAACACGGATACATTTATACTGGGTTATATACCTGGCTATTTGACCTGAGACCTGAACTTTCTCCATACCGTGCTATACTGGTTCTCTTTGGCAAGTATATCCATCGAATTTATATAATAGTCGTGTGAATGTGAGTCTGTATGTTAAGTTTTAATAACAATTTGTGTTATGAAATCGTGCTATCTTCAATATTTACGATAGTGTTATATAATATAAGATAGGTAGAGTCCTGCAAAAGATAAAATTCTATTCCTTCCACTCTGTGAGGTCACAGGAGCAAATAATTGAACGGTAGATTATTAAGCTAGTCAGTAATTATTTCCAAATGATAATCATTAATTTTTTTAATATTTTGGAGTAATATTAGTAACTTTTTCATTTCAATATAAAATCAGTATAAATTAAGAAAGGCCAAAAACATCCTTAATGAAAATGCTAAAACTATTACAACTCATTACAATACAGAGAGGTAATGCCGCCAGCATAATGGGAACCATGCCGCAGGCGGACCTGTTGGAGGGAGTATTCTTTTTATAATTGTCAGTTTTTAGTTTGTTTGAATTGTTCATTTTTATTTTCTTGTAATCCTGTATATATATAAATGCTTTTTTAATTATTTTTTAATTAAATTTGAGTATAAGATGTATGTAGATGACAGGTCTTTTTAGCTGCTATCTTGAGAAGAAGTTATTTTTTTTATTATATTATTTACTCCAAACACTCATTACTTGATGCTACATCAAAATCCGCATTTATAGACGCGCTATGATCTCGTGGTGTCAAGATCCATTACTGGAGGTCATAACTTTAGGAAAAAAATTCTTCGAGTTGAAAAAAACTAATTAAATATTTGGACACAAGGGGTTACTGCAAGAAAGCGTCATTTTAAATATTTGATCCTGTTCCAGGGCCCAGCCTGTGTAAACTTAGTTAAATAGCCTACCTCAACTACAGAAGTAGGTAAAACTTTTGAGCGAGGGTTGACTGAGCAATAAAGTTAATGTAATCTTTTGGAGCATCTGCACAAAAACGCGCAACAGCCTTGTGGTGACTGGCCACCAAGTAAAGTTTTCTTGTTTATATGCAAATGGTTGCTGAGTTTCCAGACTATACTCGGGCCTTAGTTAATTAAACATGTTCAGAATTTTGATTAATGGGTATAATTATTTAACTTGTTTATAATATTAATAAGCTCATTGTACCACAAAATTTCTGAACCTATATAAACAATTGATGATCAAACCCCAATCAATCTCCATGCAGTTATTGTCAAAAGAGCACATTCTCACACCTCACACACTACTTTCATTTTTATAGACGACCATTGCTGAACAAAGGCGAGATCCCAAGATTAAGAAATTAATTAGACCCCTACTTTAGTTATAACGTTTTCTCACGGCGGGTCAAAAACTTATGTCTATACTTAATAGTCTGTTTGGATGGGACTTTTACTCTGTAATCGTACCGTTGTGAAAACAATGTTATTATGGCACATACGGTGACATGTGATATTTTTCTTTCAAATATAAGAAGTTGGGAACTTAATTAATAAAGGCCGTGTACTGACAACGCCATCATTAACTTACCTATTCTGAAATTTTTGTACATTCGCGCTTTGATACGATCGGCACTGGGTAAAATGTTTTCTAGGGAAAGTTTCCTCGTTCGGATTTAACATTAAAACAAGATGAAAATCATTGTAAGACTCAACAAACAAAGTTTATTTTTTCCGCTAGTTTAAATCACGTCAATAAATAACAGAAGTGACAAACGAAAAGGTAGATATTATTCTTATCTGTCAAAAATTGCCTTTTAGGTGAACAAAACCTTACACCATAATAATGTATTTTACTTGCACTACAGTACAATAGTATGTACGTCTATAGTACAATAAACTCATGAAATGTATCTAAGTATAAGTAGCATTAAAATGTTAACCAAGATAAAAAATTATAGAACGCGATTAAAACGAATTAATTATAAAATACTCTCAATCACTTAAAGTTAGTCGGTAATCCATTAAAGTGCGCTAAGGTATAAAATATTAACAGCTACCTTTTTAAAATGGATATCTACGATTACATTTAAGTAAGGAACACACTTTCTTAATCAGCCGCCTAATAAAAGTCCATACTAATTGGTACCATAGATCTTTCCTATTTAATAGGAGAAAGTGTACAAAAACTAAGGGACAATCCTTGATATTGAAGGGGGCCGGAGACGGGTTTCACCTATTAAACTAACGATTAAATGACGATTAAATAAATGCCAACGAGACAACCGTAGACGCGCGGACGTTTCCTGTTTACCGCTTGTTTGTAGGGAGCCGTGTGAATGTAGTCCATCTGCTTACAATGACCTCCTTGCCATAGTTACTACTAGTGCTAAGTTTCCGGATTTTATGACGAGCCTCGTCTCCGATGTAATCCTACCGTGTACTGAGTATATTGCAAGTTTTGACTATAGTCAAGTTTCACTTATATTGTGTATAAGTCTCAGAAAAAAAAGTTGAAATGAATGTATTAAATGGAACTTCATACAAAATATTTAAGGTAAACGTCAAGGTGCTCGACACTGACCCAATACTTAACACTTTCAATCTTATGTCATAATAATAGATAATAAAACAGTAGGTGTCAATCATTCATTACGTATTAAAATATGAAACATTGGGACGTTGTGGAAAGATATACCTACCAGTGAGAGGCATATTTTAAAACTATACTTAAGAAAGTCATTACCCCCACGGGATTAATTTAAGCCGTTGTCTTATTCCTGCGTCCAATAGGCAAATACCCTTTACAAGTAAGTGTGATCAAAAAATATTATCATTATTTGCTCTTTAGTGTAAATAAAATAATAAGGGCGTCATACACAACACTTCTTGACTTAACTGTCCAAGGTCACATCACTATTAAAGTCAAATGCGTTAAAATAACGAATAGATTAGCTACAACTAAAAGTGACTAGTTTTCATATGAAACAGTGCCTGTAATAACAACTTGTTATTTGATGGGTTTCTACTGCATTGCATTAACGTTTCATGGTGCAGCTGACTTGCCTGGCCCCGTGACCACCAGTCTGGGATCGCTCGGTAGTTTCACTCTCTGTGCTATTTATGATACTAGATTCAAAGTAATATACATATTATGCATCGTTCTCATGGAAAAGTGACCTTTATTATAAGTATTATAACGTTTCACGGCGTAATAATAGCGCTACGGTCCCTTTTAAAGGACGAGGCGTTCTCTCGTCAATCCCATTTCAAAACTGGAAAGAAAAAACTACTTTAACCAAGCACCTCATACAAACTAAAATAGACTATCTAGTCTAGAACCATCCATACAAACTAAAACATACTATCTAGACTAAACCAAAGTAGGGTCGGGTGCCTTTAAATGGGGTTATAGAGCCAGAAAAAATGCCACTGCGGGTTGTGAAACCTTGACCTTATGAATAAACAATCGCATGTTCTTTTATTCATTTAAAACGTTCGAGTGTCATAATTTTGACTTTTTATTGACACCGTACATTTGTGTGTATTTTCTCTCTGTATTGTGTGACCTTTAAGACAACATTTGAGACGAAACAATACCTCCGGTTAACCTTTCCCACGGTCGTGTCACAATAACTTATTTAATTACCCATTCCGAGTCAAAATCTCCACTAACACACTTTCCAAAAGAGAAAAACAGAATAACTAAAATCCCTTTCTGTAATTTTTGATTCCATAATTTTCCTCAACAAATCTATAATTCCTGTAATTAAAGAACCATTGAAGAACCAATTGTTAAATACAATATCCGTATAACCCTTAGCTAATAACATTCGGTGATGAAAGAAATGTAATGCTATCCTTTACTTAACCAGGTAGTTCAAGTGGGATGGAACGATTCAACGAGCTGATAATTCTGAGTAGCTGTGAAGCCGAACGATAAGTGGTAAATGAAGCAGAAAATTTCAATATAAACGCTCAAACGAACCAAGTGATGCCTACCTGTAAAATTGAGCGTGTAATTTAATTGAATTATTTTTGTAAATAAAGTCTAGTAGGTACACGAGCGAAAACGTATCGAAACGTGCTTGTTATAAATTTGAACTTTGTGGCTTTAAACTGGAACTTTATCTAAAACAAATGTAAATTCACCAAATGCTAATTTACACATATTGTAATGTTTATTATTCACTAGTGTCAGTATATTTGGGTTTAAACTTATTGCAATTACAGTTCATGGTTTGAACTTTTGATGCTATTGGAGTTGAGATTTTTGACCTGCTGCGAAATGCCAATTTGAAAACTTCTGAAAACCCAATTTTCGATTGAAATAACATGTGAATCTCTCTTTAGTGTGAATATCTCGGATTCCTTCCTCTCCATGCCTTAGCCATGTATTGAGCGAGACGCTCCTATTATCTCAAGATATAAGAATCGTATCAAACTGAAATGGCATTTTATTACAAAATTACGAGCACGAGTGACATCAGATATCTTATAAGAACTAGCAGGTATGGCTTACCGTATTGTTATCGTTATCGTAAATCTGTAGGACATTTTACCCGCCCGCATGAGAACACTCGGCCAATAGGCCAATGCCAAGGTTGCGCACCGTAGTTTGTTTACACGCCGTAAAACGGAGCGGAAATGCACTCGTGCGCAATAATAACAGGACTTATTAGTCGTATTATATTCGTGCCTGATAATTATTAACCTTAAAGCCTGTTATTTATGAGAGAGGATTTTCGAAAACAACTATTTTGTAAAAAAACGACGGTCGCAAACAAGCGTACGGTCCAACTGACAGCAAGCGGATATGCAGCAGCCTATAGACGCCCGAAACCCCAAAAAGTCACGTGGGCGTTGCCGACGCCTCATAAAATTGAAGGATTCCATTAAAAGGGGTTATTGCATGTTCGGGTGCCCCCAATGTGGGGTCATGCACCTTCTTTCAGGAGTCCATGAAGCCACGTTCTCATACTAGATGTGCAGTCCAACTGTCAGTTGAACTTGTGATATTGTCAGCTGGTTTTGTATGGGGGCAGTGAACGTGTTAAAAGCGTGACACTAAGCTTACTTGACAGCTAGGTGATTCTTGTTTTATAATGTAACATAATTATGATGAAGTGAGATGTGGAGATAGTTTTTGCACTTGAACAAAAAGCAAAGAATTCATTCTAGCGTTATACCAGCATGTTTCGGAATATGAATATATGTTATGTTCAAATTCAGTCATAAGATCGCCAGTTATGCAGGTACTATTTAATCGCTTCCTTTTTAATCAAATTAACAATTTGGTGATGTCTTGGTAATCTGGTAAAGTTACTGATAAACACTTTTATTCCATTTCATAGCCGGAAATAATGTAGGCATTGTGTCAATTACGCGTCACTCGAGCGCACGGCGGTGGAGCAAGGGCGGGCGGCGCGCCACGCGCACTGTAAACTATGTCATTCACTTTTCTTTCAAATTGTGAATAATTAAGTGTTTAAAAAGTCGAGGATGTTGAGAATCGTCAAAAGTAAAATCACGTTGCGGCCTGATTCCTTGCTCTTCATATAAAGCGTCCTCATGCATGCAGATTTCTTCCATTCGTTTATTTTGTTTACGTTGTGTTTCAGTTATGTATAGGTACATATGATTGGTTTAGGTATGAGTTATGAACATTACGAATTTATGAACTATTGCTCGACAAAATACATACGTTTCAAGCTTCCAAAGTTTCAACAGCAACCACCACACAGTCCAACACACACAGTCACAAAAAAATCCCACTGAGAAGATAATTGCGAGCACGTGCGTGTGCACACGTTAGTATGTCTGACGCGGCGGCTGCACGCGGCGGGCAAGTGACAAGTGTAAACTCCGGCGCAGGTGCTCGCCAGCCTCCCTCTAACAAGGTCGCCCCCACTCCGTTTCACCCGGAGAAAGTCTGCCTACATACATACCAAATTTCCGAACTGATTGAGTTGAATTTAATAATGATGAATGAAGTAACTTTAGCGAATCGGTACTTTGCCCTTCCGATCTTAGCTCAAGTATCTACAGCATTGCAATGCAATCGTCAAAAGCACAATATTGGTAATATGTTCTGCGTCTGTTCCAATTGGTTTTAATATACATTCTAATAAGGAAAAACCTATACCGATTGAAAAATCATATCTAAATCAGGATGCCTGATGCATGCTGAATGATGCATAATTATGATGATGAATTGATTCTAGATGCATCCTTGATAATCAGGTTTACAAAATAAAATCTATGTAACCTCATGTTACGTCTTTAGTTACGTATGTTTTTGTCGTTGCCTGAAATTTGAACGGCTTCAGCAATTTCGCAAACTATCACATTCAACGAACGTTTTTTTGCATTATATAACAAAAAATCAATTACATATCTTATAAAAACTATTTCTAAAACAACATGCGCACATACGTATATTACCATGCATGCTTTGAACTCGCTCTGCCTCGATGTAAATGACCTCCACGGGTAAAGGTACTATAATTTCGTGCAACAATTACATTCCCCTCTAAACTCTTCGTACCTATTATCCATGCAACATCTTAGAGCCTGTTCCAACAATAGAAAGCGGCATATTTCTGAAGTTTCGAAATAGGTTACACCTCACTAAACGGACAGTTTAATGAAACCTATCAAATATTGTGAGCTATTCTTTTAATATTTATCATAGTTACGTAGAAAATGTATAATAGTGGTTAATAGAAGGTACTAACTTTACATACCCTCCAGAGCTGCTGGACAGATTCTCAAGTGGACCGATTCGCAAATGGACAGATTTTGCGAATCTTTAAAAAAACAACGAAATATGGAATTTTGAAAAAAAGTTCGAGTACAATTTTTTGTGCACTGTTTTCTTTGGTTAGTTTTTATTTTAAGTTTTATTATAGTATGTTATATTCTAGAGGAAACTAGAAAACTAAAAGTTTTAAATTAGACAACATAGTCCAAATATATTGTTGAAAAAAAGAATGAATTTAGAACTTTATCTTTCTAATAAATTTAAAGAACTGAATAACGGTTAATAGTGGATTTTAAGCTTACATGGTCATTTACATTAGAATTACGATTTGAAACGGGATATTTACCATGTATATACATGGTAAATATCCCGTTTCAAATCATAATTCTAATGTTAATAGTGGCATTTAAAATAAAGGAATCTAAAATCACCCAAATTAAAAGAAAAAAAAAATGCTTTATTGATTGACGACGTTAACTTTTATTGTACGTCTCTGTCAAAACCCTAATTATGCTGTGTATATTGCCCGACGTAATCGAGAACTTGTACCTTGAATGTAGACTGTGAATGTAATCCGTGACTACAGACACATGACAATTATTATTTATTATTATCGCATTAGTATCTTATCTTACAATAAACATGATTAATAGATCAATTTAGATTTAGACCAATAGGTATTTACGTAAAACTATATTTAAGGATATCGGCAATAAATACAAACACGAATGTCTGTTTTGTATATTTTATAACACTAACTCCCGCGCTCTTTACACACATTAAAAGATAAGTTCACATAGGTCTAACACGATTTTTATACAGTTCAAGCCTTCTTAAGGATGTCATCGCGTAGATACCAGACACACGGCGTATAAAAGAAGAATGCAGTTGTGAAGCTGTGTGTGCCAGACTAAGGGAAACGTTCAGGACAGGGTGAAGGAACTTAAAGCCGCAGTCACAAATCGTTATATAAACAGATCCACAATAATCGAATGCCTAATACGACTGGATCTAGACTATATTACATACGTACCTACATAAACTTACGCCTGTCAATCCCAGTGCCACATTTAGCAATTGGAGGTTTTAAGAAGGAGAAAACAACACACTACAAACCCGGTTCCCATAGTCAACTCTTACGACATCCACGGGAAGAAAGGGGAAGTGCTGTTCTAACCCGGCACCACACGGGGGGCAAGACTATATTGAGTTACATAAATCGAAAAATCTCTCTACTGAACGCCACTATTATCTGCGGATGGTACGAGAAGCGACCCATATCAAAAACAATACAACGATTGCAATAGTGGGAACGGTTACAATATATACAGGGTTGGGCAGATTAAGTGTCCTACTTTAAAATGTCCATAAAATGAAAACAACTCGATAGATTTCAAATAATTTTTAATAAATATATAAAACATTACCTGTAAATTATTAAATTAATTCATAAGTTCAAATCTCTCTCCATTTGCTTTAATTACTTTCCGCATTCTGCCATAGAAGGAGTTACACGCGGCACGCACTACCTCATCTGGAATATCGTTCCATATCTTCACTAATCGATGCTTGAATGAATTTAAATTCATGCCGTGTGTGCTCCCTATCTTACTCAGCATAAATCCCCATATTGAGAAATCCAACGGATTCAAGTCTGGTGACGAAGAAGGCTATTCTTGCCAAGGTATAAAGTCTGTCAAATTCATTCGACACCAGTCTTGAGTGCGTTTGGCCTTGTGAGATGGAGCACTGTCTTGCTGAAAACAAAAATAATCACTCCCATATAACTTCCGGGCATTTTCTAGTAAATGACCCTGCAATACGTTTTGAATATAGTAATCTTGGTTGATTTTGACTCCTCGATCGATGAACAGTGGTAACTTCCCTCTAGGCGATATAGCACCCCAAACCATGACAGCCGACGCACTTTGAAATCGCTGGACAGCTAATTTGTCCACTGGTATGTCTCTCAATGATACGCCATACACACGGTCATTTTGTTGGTTGTGGCTATCTTGCAATTGAAACATTTTTTCATCCGAAAAAATAATGTCATCGCCGTCGTGCCATGCTAGGAGCTCCTTGCATTTTGTGACTCTAGCTTTTTTCTGGGCGTCCGTCAGTCCGTGAATTTTTTGTTTTTTGTAGGCCTTCAATCCAAGATCCTGTCGCAATATACGACTCATGGATCGGCGGGATATTTTCATATCTTTCGCGAGTTTACTTGCACTCTGAGCCGGGTTTCGCCTAATACGCCCACGAACATTTTTAACAACTTTTTGGACACGGACAGATGGTTTGCGGCCAGGTTTGGGCCTGATTCGTGAAGACCCTGTTTCCTTGAATCGCTTGATTGTCCGCGATATGAACTTTATATTGATATTTAATTGTTTCAGCTTTCTTAATATCTCGCACGGGCGAAAATTTTTCATGTGCAAATCGACAACGAGCTCACGTTTCGCGTCCATTGTTGAAAACAATAGAAAAACAAAAAAAAGGCAATATGAAGTCTAGCGATCAAAAAGACGAATAAATTTTATTTTTAAAAACATGTATATGTAATAAAAAAAGTTGGATTGTGTAAGAAAAAAAATACGATATAAAGCTAGGACACTTAATGTGCCCAACCCTGTTATAATCAACTTCGGGACCAATGATTCATTCATCAGAAACGGAAATCACAAGATTTATTAGTATCTGTGTGCGGATCTCGCTGGAACGTCAGTCATCTGGGTTCACGGCCCGTGCAACCCGTGTCGAAACGTTATACCTAAACCTAACGATAAATGTATGCATGTCGTGTTAGACGCGCATGAGGTATTTTAAAAATAAATGTGTACATTTTATGTACGTACAATTTCTATCTGCGTTAATATCTGACACGACAAAGTAGTAGGTTAGGCAACTATATTTGACCCATCCTAACATGTTTAGAAACATAATTGTGTCAGGTATTATTAAGTGCTGATTGTCACAGATTATTATAGATTCCTGACTTCACGGTATTTTGAGTCTAAAACTTTCAAATACTCATACTTATCTACAAAGGTCATCAAGTCATCTACGCACACATATTGCTACCTAATGCAGGTTAAATTAACATTTTATGCCAATTTACCTGAGATAGCACTAGTGGAAAGAAAGCATGTAAAACGTAACAATTGGTAGTAAGCAACAATTATTTTGCTTAGAAAGCTTCTAAGCAGTATTAGTTACGACTTTTGGAGGAACAAATACGCGAAGTTCTCACGAAATAGAGAAACGTCATTGGATTTTTGTTATTCCAGGAAAGTTTTAATGAAGTCCATTACATTAGAATTTCATTAATAGAGCTATGTTTGAGTATAGCGACGAATCGTAATTTTTGTCGCTATTGAAACAGTCTGCTATCAGGATAATCCGACGGTTATGAATAGTCAGTCTTAGCACTTCGAATAGGCCTATTATGTAAAGTTGTCTTCATAAATACGTCTACATAGAAGTGTGTAAATTACGCACACACTTATATACTCCTATCCCTGTCATATCCATAAGAATTGCTATATTCGTATGTTAATAAACACGGTTACCACTTTACTAACACTACAAATAAGTCAGTACCACATGGATTGTGGTTTAACGAACGCAATATACATATTTCAACGATTAACTTTCCGTTTCTAACAGCTTAACGTACAACAATGATCGTCCTTGTTTGCCTGATAGAAGAAAGTCCATTTTTGCTTTCATTGAATATGCATGAGATTATACTCGTATTTGCTATGTATCTAATTCTGAATGGAATATGTACAGGATGACTGGAAATTCGACGTATTCCTTGAAAGGGGTTATTCTGTGTATATATTTCAACTATTATATCACAGTATAAAAACTAATTCAGCTCTTTACTAGTAGTATAGTTTTTCCGTTTGTGTGGTCTAGCACTGTAAGAAAAGTAGCAACTCTTTATAGTAACAAAACAAAGTATATTACTAAACAAAAAGAGGAGTATATTAAACCGAATTTATACTTTCGAGGATGTCTTTCAGTTCACCTCATTATAGTATCAGGTGCACCTCTCACCTGCAGCATGTGGCACCACAAAGCGGCCGAAATATTTAATACACTACCAGCTCCACAAAAAGAGTCATCTTAGATAAGAGCAACTTGTTCTGTCACATAATACAGAAAATTTACCTAACCAGTGAACATTAAATCCAAACGGAACTTGACTTTCGACAAGTCAAGGAAATAGTATCTCCGAAGATTAGTCATATTTGTACTACGAAGTAAAAGAAATTTAGTTAAACAATGTGTCCGGTGAAACTCGTCCTCGAGCGGAGAACGTGGGAAAAGGCTTGTAAATATAAACATATTCAAAATCTAATATTATAAAGTTGTATCTTCCCCGTCAGAAAATGTAGTTTTGACATCTTGTACTAACAGCGTAGAGCTTGGTTCTACGTAACTATATGTTTTTCATTTCTCATACTCTGAAAGTATATTAGGTCATTGTTCATCTAAGTGGCGTCCTAAAAGTGGTACATTTCTGTTCTAGAGCAGAAAAGTATTAAAAAGGAAATAGTATGGTGAATCGGAGTTATAATATTGGGCAACGGCAGTAACCTATACAGGCATAATACACAGAGTTAAGATTCTATAGAGATCCTACGAGTATACGCATGCCACCATGCAGATAGGTAAATTGAAAAATGAAACTATGACAAGGACAACAAATGATGTCACTCTCGGTCGCTCTTATATAAAGTTGTATACGACCATCTCGCTCGGTAGTGGTATTATCATTTGATGTCGAATCTGGTTAGTTTAAGCGTAAGTATGATTAAATCTTTATCAAAAATAAATTGGTCAATACACAAACATCATTAACATCAGTCAACAGTACCCGCCAAAATGGTTTTTTCACTGATCCAGGAGATGTTTGTGCATATTTAGCATTTTTATTAGCTTCCTCGTATTCGAAATGAAAAGCAGAGCCGAAACTCGAGTGAAACCACCCCTTTCAGACTCGAACTATTAGTGCCCTGACTTCATTCGAGCGCCAAAATATCTCGTCTGAAATGGGTGGCTTTCAACCGATAACAATATACTATTATAACCAGTCTTTACTTAATAAAGTTTTCGAGATAAAATATAACACTTTAAGGCACCTTGTCACTTGATTTGTGAGTATTCCTGAGACAGGCTCTATTTCGGATTTTATGTCCTAAAATGATCGATGTTGTCGAATAAGTATACATATAATTATAGTTTTTTCAGAGGCAAAATAAATGTTGTAGGCTAAAGGATTTAGGGGCCAAAAAGAGTCCGCGGTTCGCGAAGGTAATTTAAGTATAAGTTGTAGCGAGGAAATGCTGCCAGCATCTTAGGGACTATGCCTAGGGGACCAAATTTTTTAAATATATTTTAGTTTTAGTCTAGTTTAGTTTTAATTTTTAGTCATATATTGTCATGCTTTATATCATGAAGAGATGATAAATTAATTGGAACTGTAATTAAAATTACCAGAGTGATATAAATAGTTTAATATAAAATTATATAAATTAAAAAAAAAAAGTTGTAACCTAAATGTCGGCTTAAATACCAGATTAATAGTGTCTAAAAAAGTCATGCCCTCATGTTCTTCTGGTCGGTGAGCGACAAACCTGGAGATTCTACGGGGCCTCGGGACTCTCAGGCTGTGGAACAAGGTTAATTCTACCATAAACACCGCAAAGTCCCCAGGAATACGTGATTTCTCTCATATCCCGTTGGCGTTAAAAATACTACATTTCCTAATAACACTACAAAACGATCCGCAATCATTTTATTAGGCAAATTACACACGAATCTCACGACAAAGAGGAAAAGTATTGATTTTTGCTTGTGGGAAATTCGTTCGGAAACATGTACATTGGCTGTCATACAGTTGCTTATTACTATATGAAGTCAGGACGTAACAATAAAGATAAATATAATCTAGATCAGATTTGATCGTTGATTGAATTTCCTCACCCATACATAGATCATGAAGAATTATCCTCTTAATTTTAGTAATACATGGGTTTGATGCTGGCCTGCGATCCATTTACCTATTGTGCTTTTAAGACAGCTTGGCTACGGTGACTAGGTACTGCTGTCCCAGTACAGACTATGGCATATTTGACGTTCTAGATTATGACAGTTAAATGACAAGTATCACCGTACCCTAGTATAAAACATCAAAATAACTCCCTCATGGTAGCCATATTCAGTAGGCATGATACGCTACAGTTATGCAAGCTTTAATGAATAAAGGAAGGGGTTGTGAATAGAAGGGTTACGAAGGGTAGGCTTAGAGGATAGTAGGTCGCGGGGGCTAAAATAGTCATTCAAACCAAGTAATAATATAACGGGTAGCTGCATTATGCTCATTAACATTATAATATAGACTATCATTTTCCCGCGGTTTCACCCGTGTACCTACTAAGCGTAATTTTTAACCATCTACAAAAAAAGAGATTCTCAGTTTGACCTGTTTTAAGAAAAATAAATGTCCCTCATCTTGCATTTGAAAATGGATGTTATTTCCGTAATCGGCACCCCGACGAACCTTGACACTCACATTGATTTTTAGGAAAAATAAATGTCGGCCATCTTGGATTTGAAATCGCATGTCATTTTCGTTATCGGTACCCCGAGGATCCACAAAGATGACATCCATATCGATTTTTAAGAAAAATAAATGTCCGCCACCTTGGATTTGAAAATGCGTATCATTTTCGTCATCGCCACGTCGAAGAACCTCGATGATGACATCCATATCGATTTTTAAGAAAGATAAATGTCCGCTATATTGGATTTGCAAATACATGTCATTTTCGTAATCAGCACCCCGAAGAACCTCGAAGATGACACCCATATCGATTTATAAGAAAAGTAAAAATTTGCTCCTCGCACAAACTTGGAACCCCCTTTTCACCCTATTAGGGGAGCAATTTCAAAAAACGCTGAAACGTGTTTTATTGTATTTAAACAGGGAGTTTACATACGAAGTTTTAAACCTCTCACTCCAAAAATTATTTGCTCTCCGTACAAACTTGGAACCCCCTTTTCACCCCTTTGGGGAGCATTTTAGAAAAACGCTGAAATACGCCATTAATATATTTAAATATTCTATGTACAAAATTCATCAGTCTATGTACGAAGTTTCAAATCTCTCACTTCAGTAAATACGCGTTTGTTTTACCCTCCCCCCTTAGGGGATGAATATCGAAAAATCCTTTTTTGTCCCTAGCCTACGTTATAAATGTAATAGGACTGTGCAAAAGTCAACTCCGTAGCATTAGCAGTTTCGGCTGTGCGGCAGTCAGTCAGTCAGTCAGTCAGTCAGGACTTCTTCTATTATATGTATAGATAGATATCTAATGACTTTTTATGTTTTCGTATTTGTTCATTTGTCTGAGGTATCTAATTGTAGTTTGCAAATTATACTATACTGTTTTCTTTATCGATCATCTGTATCATGAGGTGTCGGTGTTATTATGCCAATCAGTTAACAGCATATTGCGATTAGATTCCATACGGTTCGTATATAAATGTATGTACATGATTTTCTTTTTAACGCCTTGATTCTATTTTTATTTCTTTAATCTTTAGCCTCAGAAAAAACATAGGTACATAATAAAATTAATTAATATATATTGATTATCCGTTAAAATACATAGATTTTGCAATTATTTTCATATTTTTCATGCTTAATGATATTGGAATTACAGATAATTAAGAATGAACCTTATGATGCTATGGTAGGAACCTTTTCAGTTTTATATACATACACTTAATCAGGATTTTCCTTTGAACTTTATATAATATTGAAAATAAAGTTATAGCAACTTATAGCTAACGAGCTATTAGCATGGGAGACAAATATTGTAGACTACCTATGCCCAAGCAAGGACACGTAAATATGGTACCATAGAAGCAAGGATCTCATGTGTAAATGAATAAGAAACAAGAAAGCGCGGGCTCCACTTCACTCCTATTATATCCCCTCCTGTATAAACGACTTTCGCGGTAACAGCTATCCAATAACGATTGTTAATTGTGATTAAACACTGCAATCTGAATAATTGACGCCGAACGTTGTTTGTAAATAGAAGTAACGATTGACCACTTGACTAATTTTTTTTACGGTGCCAGAAGTCTATATATGGGACTAACTACAATAAGCACAATAAAAGCACGCACTAAATACGCACGCATAAAAGTTAAATAAAGATGTTTATCTTTACAAGTTTGGTAAATAAAGAACTTAAGGAAAACTATGTTGTTTGCAGTCAGGAGACCTACTATGTACATGCAATACCAAAATATTAGGTCCCCCGTACAGTAGTTTCTAGATAGTAACATTGAGAAAATGTCAAGATGGGTGTCAATTCAAACAGAAAATGGCTTAAATAGATGAGCGTTTTTTAACTGATAAGGACTCTTGTATTTTTTCGTTGATAATTCTGATACCTGCAATTCGACTTTTTGTAACAAGCTCTTTTTATACGAAGATGATAAAGTTAATTCAATCATATTCATGCAGTAATGGTACATACATCAATGTAGGTATGATAATAATGTACCTAATTGGTAATTATTGACTTAAATGCACACACACACACACACACACACACAAATTATAGATTATTATTCATGATTAAAAATTATTTTAAGATAAATCTGTAACTGCTTAAGCGTCAAAATGTTTATTATGGTTGATTGACCACTTCTTACTGTTTGGAAGAGCGGTGTCTCCTGACACAAGCAAAATTACTTGCTTAATAGGAGGCTCCAACCTTTTCTATTGTTGTTAAAATCTTTAATAACCGAAATAAACTTATTCATTTTCATTTTCAAATGATCAAGCACAATACGATATGTATATCGCTATATGTAGTATCGAACACAAAATCTAATACGATTCCATTACAAAAAAGTTTCGCAATAGACTAGCATCAATACGTCTGTAGACTCGAAATGTCGTGTACGTAACTATAATAAACCACCGAACTGGCTCAAAAAAGTGTCCTGTACAAAATAAAAGCGCCAGATAAACTTATCTGACAGCAACGGTTGTATCGCATACCGAATTACTGATTTACTGTAACCTCAAAGCGGCCGACATCCGTATCAAAATTCTAAACTATTTTTTTCACCAAGAGGAAGTGAAAACTTGGGGCGATGTCGGTCGGCAAGGTCGCGAGTAGGATGCGCGCAAGTGGGCTGTTGTCACTGAGCACGCGTCGTGTGCGCATTCACTTGAGCTCAGTGCGCGGATGTCACGGTGCTTCACATGTCACCCCCACCGTGACTATTAAACGATAGTTTACATAAATGTTTATACCACTCCTATCCTCGTTGTTAATAGTAATCCTCGTTGATAATAATTGCAGGGTATACACAAAGTTATTTACAGAATTTTTAAGCGAATATAATCGCAGGATTAGACTGTTAATCTTTACTATCCTAATTTAATTTGTACCCGTAGACTAGCAGTACCTTTATTTAATATTTGTTGAAAAACCTTATTTGCAGTCTACACGTATATTAACTAGTGGATCTGTGAGCTTTATGTGACTTCGCGAGCATTTTATACGTTTTCAACACCCATGACTCCGACATTCAAAAAAATATCCAATACCTGAATCTATAAAAAAATCCATATAGTTATGGAACCTGCTTACAAAAGTTCAGAAGAATCTGTTAAAAAATGCGACATGTAGAGGATAACAACCAGACGGATATCAGGAAATCCGCCCGCCGGACATACGAGAATATTTTTGACCAAGCTGAAACGGAGACCTTCAATCGTGTCGCTCACTCAATCAAAAATTTAGTAGAATAGCACCGCCGCCTTTCTTCCCGTGGGTGTCTTTAGAATCGACTAAGGGAACCGGGTTCAAGTGTGTTGTGAGAACAAACTCTCAATGCAAAATTACTTTTTATCCAAATATCTTAAAACCTACAACAGCTTTAAGTGGACAGAAATTAAATTTACGTGTGCTCTGCTTACCCTCGGGGAATACAGTACTTATATAAAGTCACATATAAGAAGTATGTTTAATGAATTTGCCTTCAGGCTAAAGCTTTGCACTGTCTTTTAGAGAAGCCTCCGCTCGCGAGCGCGTCGTCGCGTGCCGCCGCCCCGGATGTGTTTCTAGGAGATTCTAGAATTTATCCTGGCTCTATTTTCCACCAGCACTATACCCTATTCATTATACTAGTACAATTCATGTAAATGTAAACATAAAAATAACTCGAAAACGGTTTTCACCAACATGTAGCGTGATTCTTCAGGATGCTTTTAGTGTATATTTTATGTATGTTTCTCACATGTTTCATATTGTAATCCGTGCGAACTCTGGGCGAGGGAAATATAGGGAAAAAATAGAGGCATAAAAATAGATATACATACAGATATTTACTTTCAAACTGATATACCAATGAGTGCTAGTAATTCAAAACATTAGGGTAAATGCATTTATATCTTTTATTAACTTAAAGTTGTCCCTTTTTTGTACTCAAATGTGATTTGTGTACGTGAATTGTACTGGTATTATGAATAGGGTATATTCGTAACGACAAATAACTGTAAAGTAATTGGCTGATATTCGTATGTATTTTTATTTAATCAAAACTATGTATAATTAATTGTTCACTATTCATAATAAAGTGATGTGTCATATTGGACTTGTTAAGAGGGGCTACAGTAGTACATTTAGCCCCTAGGGAAAATATGAATCATATATTCATATTATATGATTTACATAACTTTTTAATTTCACCAATCAAAATACTTCACCTATTAAATCCAGCAATCACTTAACACTAATTTAACCCTTTAAAAATATTTCATGTTTGGTATCAACTAACCAGAGAATACAGCTTTAATAAAATCGCGTAGCGAATACAGTAGGCGTTAAAGGTAATTATATCATTTGAGTAACGCTTTGAATCGCTCAATGGGGAAGATCAGTAGCTTTTATTCGCGCGTGAATGTTGCGCGCGAACTGCGGTGTCTACGTTTTGTGCGTCATAGCTGTTTAGAAAAAAAACATGACGGCAAAATTATCCATATGTTCGCCGTGGAATTTATTGCTAATTTTGGGTGGATGACCTTTGTTTATTTATTTTCTCGCAATCGAAGTGAAAAGTAGAGTGTATAAATATGGTCTAAAACCAATATAACCCCTCGAACTATTTTATGGTAATATGGTTCATTTTAGACCCTTGTCATACAAAGTACTATATAATAAATACCTCAAAAAAGCTTAAATATTTTACTTTGTCGTTATTAGTGATTTCTTTATTATAGTAATTATCATAATTAAGAGATAGTAACCTAGGCTATTTCACCTACTTCACTGAAGAAGTACTCGTACGTATATGAGCACCTTCCTTTGGTCGTTTAACGAGTAGTGATCGAACAAATTGGACATGCAACCGCTTTGCCGCTGACCAATCTAAGTAGTCTTAGAACTACCTATGTCTAGAAGGCGCTATACCTTACAAATATAAAAAATACAAATAAAAGAATTTTTAGTTGTGTTACGAATACCGGAATAACGAATAGGAATAAACTGATTTTGAGTTTGACACCTGACACTGGCGCTGAGTGGAATGGAGAGAGAGTTTTGTGACTGGTTCATTTAACTTAGCCTAGCTGAGTAGAGTCCAGCAATAAATTCAGCTATGCCCGACCTGGGTTGCACTGACTCTAACCGGTATGCGGTTGCACCGGGACGAATAGGGACTATAGATTGCAACGAAGTTTAAAGTTTACTTGCTAACGAGCTCGTTAGTACTTAAATCCACTTCGAAAAGGAACTATTTCACTGTACTGAAAAGCACCTGCAATACTTATCAAATTAGTCAGCTAATTATAATATTGATGACCTTTGGTCATCTTTAAAAACCCGCTGACATCGAATTACAAATCATAATCCGTGTGGTGCCGGGATAGAAATAGCACTTCCCCCTTTTTCCCGTGGGTGTGGTAAGATTCCCACGGTTTATGGGAACCGGGCTGTAGTACGTTGTGGGCGATGGGCTAACATCCTATCAGATCTCCTAGCAATATCACATTTTCTCCATCTTTAAACTTACAATTACTAAATGAGGCACTGGAATTAAATTTCATGTGCTCTGCCTACCCCTTTTGGGAATACAGGCGTGATTTTATGTTATATGTATACGTAATAATATTATAAACGTGAAAGTTTGTGCCAATGTATGGATGGATGTACGTTCCCCTTAATTTTAAAAACGGCTGGACGTATTTGGTTAAAATTTGGAATGAAGGTAGCTTATACCCTGGATTAACACACATAGGTTACCTTTTATCCGCGGATAACACCGCAGGGCGCTACTAGTAAATAAATAATTTCCCAATCATGCTCAAACTTACTACATAGAAAGTTAAAAAAATATGATAATAATTTTATTCCAACTGGCAAGAGGAGGCACTGATGCGAATGTCTTGGCATTCATGGGGAGAGGCCTTTGCCCAGCAGTGGGACACCCATAAAGGCAAATAAATGATGGCTCTATATTACATGCCTACGTTAATATTATAGTTAGATTATTATCTAGCAATAGTTCTTAATTTTGTACAACATGTTTTATGAATAAATTATTATTATTATTATTATTAATTAAAAAGGTATTTTGTTTCGTGGAGAAAACCTGCGATCCAGGTACCCAAAAATCTGGGGATGGCTGGGTTATGTGGTATTTCTACCCACTAAAAACTCCATGGTGACTGCCATCTGCGCTCTTATGCGGGAACTCTACTGAAACAAAGTGCAAAGTAAAGATAAAACACTAAACATTGTAGAATCTTTCAGCATTTCCAAACCTCTACAGGAATTTCATCAGTGCCTGTCGCTTAGCGGTTTTTCATTTGAAATACGAGTATTGCCTTTTTGTTCTAATCTGCTGTTACCGGTGTTATTGGGCCTATAACCAGCATTTATGGGTTATCATTTAGGATTCTTGAGTGTGTTATATTTAGCAGGTCCTTGTAGTATTCTACCCATCTGTTTTGGATATCTTGGTCGTTGGTTAGGAGCTTGTTATTATTATTTTTAATATACTTTATAGATGATGACATCTTTCGTATTGTTGTATCTTGCTTTTGCTATTTTGTGTATGTTATTCTCTGTCTCCGCACTTTCGAGGTTTTCATAGAATTTCGCGTTAGAAAATTGCCTGACTATAGCAACGTGTTGTTTTGTTTATTTTTTTATTTCATTGTATTTTAAACGATCTGACTTTCCTCTTGTTGATTGCCAGATTTTAAAGCACTCTTTCTTAGTTTTTACAATTTTTTTCACAGATTAGTACCACCGGTGTGTTTCTTTGACGGGGCCTTTTCTTTTCTTTGTTCTGCCCAGATGTTTTTCGGCAGTTTGTTTACAGGAGTCCTCGAAATAGTCCCACATGATGTTCGGAGGTAGATTAACATAGTCAGTTTATTTAAGCTGTTGCTGTAGGTCTTTAAATAATGATGCACCTCGCCGAGGTAGTAGGTTCCATTTTATTTTCGGATTTAAGTTCTGGCTAAGAAGCAGTTAATTTGGGTGTTATTTCCGCCACTGCTATGGGCAAGTGGTTTTTATCCTTTTTATAGAAAGTGTTAATGACGGCTAGTTCGAGGCTTAGCGCAAATTGCAATATTCTGTGGCCATCATTATTGTGTACTCCATATCCGGAACCGCCACAGCTCGCGCTAATACGTGTTGTGCTCTCCAGCATGACCATTGAGATCACATCCGAGGTGCACAATTTCTTCACTTGCTATTGCAGAAACTACTCGGTAAAGGCTATCCCAGAAGATATCGTTAATTGCGTCGTCGCTTCCTGTTTGGGGGGGCGTAAGTCGAGATGATATTTAGGCATGGTTGGTTTTCGAGAACACGACAAATTGATTTTAAAAAATCACGTATAATGTTAATAGAAGGGTTCCCACATTTTCTGTCACACTTGCTACCTGCCTGTTTTAACGGGCTTAAACGGTATCCTGGTAGTTTCAGTCTGCCGGCTATAAGTATGTTTTACAACATAACCGCCTACCTATTATGAAATTATGCACGGTGCAGAGGATAAAAAATTAACGCTGAAACAAAAAAATATAGGAGGTAACAACCGAAATTGAAATATAATTAAAGGGCTCCTAGTTCCCAAGAACCTTCGATCTGTAACTCTCCGTTTTCTCGTGTTTTTTTATGGCTTATCAATTTATGAACATCGAGATTTACCAAAATAGTATACCCTATTTACTTCAAAACTCACTGTCTTCGAGATAAATGGCATCAAACTTTGGCAATTTTAGGCCAAAAAACAGTTTTTTGGACATAACTTTTGTGAAGATGAGTAAAAAATTAAAATCTCTCTTGCACTGTTAAAGACGTCACTAAGGAACAGTTACATGTACATTTCATATATACAAGTGCATAAACAACATACTTATATCGAAAATAGAGATTTTTTGGATCATGTTTGAATAAATCATAAAAAAGTAGTCGGTTTTTTCAAAATTTGACTTTTGCCAATGTAGATAAAGGATTGAAGAACCGATAACTGTTTGAGCCATAAATATATCTATAGTTTTGACGGTGTAATATCAACTCAAAACTCGTCAAAAACCGATGAATAGCGCGTGGAGCCCCTTAGGAGGCCTTACTAATTATAAAATATTTCGAACTCGAATTATGACCAGTTACTGTATAGTATGCTTTTATTATTTGCTTTTATGGGCTTAATATTCGCCTCATATGCCTCCTATTGTAACATAATAAATAATACTGAAAAAGGTCAAATTAGGAAGTCGCCTAGGAAAACCGTGAATGAATCCCATATCTCTATGTTTTGGATCCGGTTCGTTAAACGATGCCGCCTCGATCAACTTTTGTTTCAGTACAAACCTCGTGGCCGTTATAAAATGATCACACCTATCTTAAACGGAACAAGAACCACAAAGAATCTAAACATATTCAACTTTAGGGGCATTGCCATAGAGTGCATGAAAGTGCATAAAATACTGCAAGCGTAGCAACGATAAAAACGCGTAAGTAAAATGACAGAGCAAATGATATTCAATCAAAAATCGTACGTGTTAAAGATAAATATACGATAATTTATAAACATGGTTGGCTATTTGAGGCTACTACGAAAGGAAACAAGATAGTAAACCTTATTATGCCGGTTTATGGATAAGCAGAGGTTATTGTACATCTTTGTATTGGTTATTCATAGAATTCGTTCATAATACTCGATGCAAAGCGGCTAATTGGAAAATTAAGAAAATTTCCCTTGACCGCCAAGTTTCCTAAACAATTCCTAGTAAAATGTAAAAGGCTGTTGTGAAAGCTAGTTATCCTTAATGATGCCTGTATATTAGAAAAACTCGTCATCTTCGCCTTAAGCGAAGATCCAGGACTTAAGGCAGAGGATGAATATAAGGGGGCGATTTTTTTATATTAGTAAATGGATCAAATCAGAAATGAGCTAACGAGAGGTACTCCCAAAGTGACAACATTTGCTGACATATCTCCGTAGACCTAATTGAACTTATTAAAGAGTAGGTGAATGGCGGAAAATAAGTATTCAGAGTCCCGTGTCCCGACCCTAAATGAGGTTGGATGACACACGGAAATTCAAGAGTAAAGTTACCTTACCTTATTGACCGAGCAAACGAAGCGATTAAAGCGTCTTTGTTTCAGCTTGTGCAAAAATTATGTCGTATATGCCGAGGTTGTTCTTCTTTCTAGCGAAAAATTGATTCTAGCGAAATTTTGTGAGCAAGTTCGATAATAATATGGATTTTTTTTCGATTCAGCTAAGAAATTCCCCTAGACATGTCTATAACATAGCCCCTAGATATGTTGAAACACGGTAAACCGTATCCCCATTCAAGAGCAACGTCGATCGTGATGATTTACGAGTATGATAGTCGCGTCATTAAATGTACTGAGTACTTAATAATTGTAGCAAGTACATTACATATTAGCGCTTTAAGCATTAACATAAATTAATACTCTAGTTAGTGCGTTCACAAGCAAGAATTTCCCAAGAATGTTACTGACCAACACTCAACCTAAATATGTCGAATAGGCGATAAGGTCCGCCTACGTTCTGATGCGCACGTACCAATCTGCGACTACAAACTGGTCAGTCTTTAAAAACACAAGCATAGGGGTCAAAGTCATGTTTTGGAGCCGTTTATAAAAAATATAAGGTCTTACTCTTACAGCTACTTTCCAACGGCAACGTGTCAATAAGAGCTTTCGCTCTCTGTGACCGTCGCTTACTTTGTTTGTTTTACTTATTTGAACATTCATTTTTGAGCCCCTTGATACGAGTTGGGTGACGTGAGGCATACATGTCATGAACGCGCCACATTCACAAAATGCTCGTTTCAAATCTTAACTTAATTAATTTCCCGAATTGGAAACAAACACAAGAAGTAAATACATATTAATTTTTAATACATAACTTTATGCAGAAAAAATATCCGTAAATACGACTACATCCAACTTAAACTCTACACACAGACTCTTCAGGAGAAATCTGACTAGAAATTTGTTCTAAGGGTAAGATGTGATGAAGATATGTGCTTTAGATTAAACCATATTATAGATTAAATTAGTATTATGGAATCCACGACAATTTTACGGAAATTTGAGTTGAGATTGTGAGAACCTTTATAGACTACCTGTCTAATACCAGACTCTTGACAAAATCGGGTCGAAGAAAACTTAACATGTTTTTGAATAGTAACCTCAAATGTAAATTTTACTGACATCGCAAAGACGGAACTTCAAAAGGCCCTAAAGTTTACCTAAACCTTTCTTTTAAAACAAGTTTTAACTATTTTCTGCCACTATCGACTAGCTAAACGGCGTCAACACACTGACATACATACGGTTTTATTTATTTACCCAAGTTACGCATGCGTGCCTCGTCTTCGCGTTGATTAGCAGTCTGACTAGTGTCCAGTGGGTTCGACCCCGTCCTTTTATTTTAGAACCGAGATTCACGTCAAGTCTGGTAACCACACAGAATGTATTTTAACATAATCTATGCCTACTTGCTTCTTATTATCAATCCAAAATATGGGTAGCAAAATGAATAATCAAGGGAACTTATAATTAGTGTCAATTCGGTGAGGAATAGTTTATGACAAGATTTTTTCATACAATTCTGACGGTTAACCTTTGACCTCATCATCATCATCATCATCATTTCAGCCGAAAGACGTCCACTGCTGAACATAGGCCTCCCCCAAGGCTCGCCATTTAGACCGGTCCTGTGCCGTTTGTTACCATAATAAGTAAGTAGTAAAAGTACTTTAAACTGTCAATGGACGCAGAATGAATCCTGCCATAACATAACACTTAAGTATAAGTAATCCACATGATTATAGTGTTCACTCTCCAATCATTTTTCACATCACCACCATAAATGCGGCAGACGAATTCTTTTTCATCATACTAAATGATTATGATCGATAAATCATTAAATGTTGCTGCTATAAAAATTGCAAACCCTAATGGTATTAGACAGAACCAGTTTATTACGGGTATTCGCAATAAAATAATTTACTTTCTCTTAGAAAATCTCACCTAAATATCTTTAATACACATTACGCCAAAACTGGACGCATGTTTATTTAAACATATTGAACCCACAAGTTTCTAATAGGTTTTCATGATTTGATTTGATTTCATGTGTATTTAAGTATTTGGTACCTAGTTTGATGACGACACCTGCTTGCTTTCAAAGCAAGCTAACGCCCGATTTTATAAGAATTCGTTTGTTTATTTTCAGATCTTTTTAACGGAAATGTGGTCTACCGGATACAAGTTGCGTCTTCAACAGTCCGTTAGTATGTTTTCCGTAAGCTTTTATTGCCGAATATTACCGACGGCGGCGATACAGTTTAAGTTTACTTAGGGATGTTTTTGACATTAGTTGTCCTAATAGGATTTTGTTCATACTCGTATACCGCTAGAAAATGCTAATAAACATTAAATCTACCTATACAATATTAAAATCACAGATTCCGAGAAAGTGATGGGAAATAATTAGTTAATAACTTTTATATGTATTCAAGTGATAGAAAAAAATCGCCGAACCACCACAAATTTCATACTATGGCTCGATCATCGCAACTTGAAGAATTATGGATTTGCTTATTCAAAGGGAGTTGGGCGAACTTTTCGTTGAAGCTTGGTGTCTAGCCTAGGTACCATGATCGTGTTTATTTTGGTTGCAGGTAACACATTCGTTCTTCACTTACAAGTGCGAAAAGGACGAATGCTTTATGTCAAAATTCTGTTTTTTTTTTTACAACTACGTCCCACTTCGCGCTGTACTGTTGTTGAAAGTTGACAGTCCTAAAAATAAACGTTAATCCCCTCCAAAAGTACCTTTAATTCATAGGACAATGTCATGATAGAAATTTCCATCGCCAGAAGGGTTAAATAAATACTACTCGTAAATGTTACCATTACAAAAATGTTAAAGCTTCCGTTTCTGACAGGACCAGTTACTTAGCCGGCAATAAAAAAATGTACTCCACTAACACTTTCTACACCCAGTCCCAGGTTTATCTTAATTTCTAACAACAAATACTAAAGACAATCAAGTGGGCTGCCACTCTCCAAAACAAAGTTTGCTTAGAAAACATTTGTGGTGGACGAAACGCATACCAAGGTATTATAGCTCTTATTGGTAAAATGCGAAGTAATTGGTTGTAGATAAGTTCGGAAGTTCTAAATATAAATACATAAAAATACATACAATGGTGATACTCTTCAGATGGCGGATGAACCCTTGAACTAAGGTCTCCTGCTGGATGGAGAATTGCGTTTCGAAGCACATATGTCCAACACTATCCGTAACTGTTTTTACAGATTTAAATGTTATCATCACTTAATTAACACCGGGCTTCGAATACGACTATATGACGCACTTGTACTCTCCATGTCTCCAGGCTGAACTACTGTGCCACTGTACCGGTCGCTGCTAGCATAATATTATTTTGAAAATGAGTACGAGACAATAATCATATGTAGCTCACTTATGTTTGGTGTTGTAAACCGTCAGTTGTCCTTGTACCTCTGTGATAAGTTGACATGGGCAACTCCGGATCTGAAAAAGTCAGATTTTCTAGATTTCTGCAGCTTGTCTGTCCTGGTTACTAATCAGCTGCGTTTCGTGGCAGCTTTAGATTCGTTGCCACGAAATGCTGGAACAACTTGCCTCCACCTATTCGAGCACTGAAAACGATAAATAATAGTTTTTGAATTTAATGTTAGACACAATTTTTAAAAACTCAATTGGATAGTTAGTTGTGGGCCTTGCAACCTGTCTCTATCTTTTTGCAAAGTCTTGGTGGTGGAATCTGATTCACAATTATTATTTTACTTTATTTCTTACCTTGCATGCACTTGGTAGTGGTGCTTGCTGTCAACGTATGGTAAGTATATGAATAGCTTAATATTAGCCAATCAGTAAAAGTAATGTTTATTTACGTTCACTGTAGCCAATCATTTCATACTCTCAGCCGTTACGCAAAAGATGTGAATATGACGGTAGATGTTCTTTTTTGTTTCTTTTTATGTTTCGATATATAACGGTGGATCCCACTGAAAACCAGCGTCGCGGCTTGCCGTGGCATTATGCTGAGAGGGGCCCTTTTTTAGCGCCGTTTATTAGTATTTTTTCATTAAATGTGTAACATGAATTGAATCCACACGTTAATAATCCAGGACTTGGCTATTGTCCTGTAGGAAAGTCCGCGTATGGAGATTTTTTTTGGGAAAGGTCAGTAGAAGTCTTAGTAAGTATTTTAGACTCGGGTGGACAGCTGTCACCTGGTACATTTTGCAGCTATGATGTCATAATTTTTTTGTATCGAAAAAAAAACAAATTTTCTTAAATAACCCATCGAGTGGAGTATCAAATGATACCATAATATTCCAAACAGTGGTTTAGTAAAAAACAAAATTCATTTTCAAAACAAACCAAGTTTGGGCTCTTCCTGACAGCATACGGCTGAATGTTTTTTTCTTAAATATACGTCGTATGACTCATCAAATCCTCTAAATTTAAACGCAGTGAAAGGAGTTCGGAATATGTGAATGCCTACTATTTATTTCATTGATTACATCATAAGTCTAACGAGTGTTCTATACAAACATTATTAGGTATATTACTAAATCGGTAGTTACTTACGACAGTAGTTTGATGAGGGCGTTTAAGTTATAAAATAAAAGCTAAATACAACTTACGGGTACCATCAACCCCTGTCATGCAAAAAAGGCCAATCAATGCCAAGATGGCTACTCGGTTAATAAATATTTTCGCAAATCATCGCTGAATTTAAAAAATAATCGAACGAGGTCAAATCTTGTCCAAGAAGATGAAGGGCCCGCCCACTCACGGAGTCTGTTAATTAGATCCGGAGCTGGCATTCACGACGCTTACGGAAAACTTGCAACTGGTGAACATTTTTAAGTTGATCTCCGATTACACTTATTTGTTTCAGTGTTATTTCCGAGTAAAGAGAGATAGGAACAATACTAAATTGAGTCTCAAAGGTAGCAAAATTATATGTGTACGGGCGATGGCGTAGGATCTTTCTCTTCACTCAGGATTCAATATAATAGAATCCCGATCGTAGGAAGGGATTCTTGTAGAATCATGAGCGTAACAAGGGATTCATTTTTTTACGCCTAAGACGGAAATAAATTTCCTACCCAGTGAACATCTGATATTCAGTAAAGAGTAGGGCGTTGTTGCTTTCAAATGAGGAAAGAAAAGCTCAACTTTGAAAAGGCAGGTGAGAAAATGATATTGCGTTCCCAGTAATAAGGCCGCCAGAGCTTCCAACTCCCGGAATACGCTGTGTTAATGGCGGTGTGTGGATACAGTGGTTTCCAAGGCCACATGGTATAAAAAATCAAGTTATTCTGGAGACGAATGAAGAGGTGAGTCGGCAAAGTTGTAAATCGCACCGCAGGCTTGAAGATCGAACGCCCAAACCGGCGAGCAGAGTGTCACTCAGGCTTATTTATTACGTTTACACTGCGGGACAATAAACGACGTTAAACATAAGAGAATAATTTCACCTGTGCCACCAAGTTGTTGCCACCGCCTTATGTGTTTGGATAAGAATTCTGCCAAGCGGATGGAAACAAGATAATATTTGAACAAACTGAATGGAAATTATAGATAGTGTACTTAGGTTGGGGGTAAATTAGGTATACTTGTAACTCTTGCTCATGGACAAATTAAAACCACAGCCATAATTTGATGTTGACTGTTATTTGTACAAACACTTGATGCAGGAAAGTTCCTTTAAAAAATATATTGTTCTATAATTAGGTATTACCTACATAACAAAGTAAATATGTTACCAGCTTTTTTGTCGTCCGTCCATAGCTCATCTAGTCTCGTAGGTAAAATCCTTCCCACACACTATGAGACTTCCGGCTTGGAGGACGGGAAAAATGCTTGGTTGATTGCTTGCCCCGGTCAAAATTCTCCAGAACATCCAAAATCTCAGAGATGCTGGGACGACATATCTTGTAAATTGACCATCAATTCTTTACTCGACCAGTCTAGTACCGTGGAAAGAGCCAGACTGCTAGCAGCTGGTACAAGGGAAGCTGGCTACTGGCTCCATGCTCACCCATCGTCTAGTACTGGAACATTTTTAGATCCCAATACACTCCGCTTTGCAGTTTGCCTTCGCCTCGGGGTCCCGGTCTGCGCCCCACACCAATGCCCCTGCGGAAGCCACGTGAACCAGCTAGGACACCACGGACTTTCCTGCCAGAGAAGCGCCGGCCGCTTCTCCAGACATGCTGCCCTCAACGATATCATCCGCCGGTCTCTTGCATCGGCGAACGTGCCTGCCATTTTAGAACCTGCGGGCATGTCGAGAAACGATGGCAAGAGACCGGACGGGATGTCCTTGATTCCGTGGAGTATGGGACGGGTGCTAGTGTGGGATGCTACATGTGTAGTACATACACTAGCCCCGTCGCATCTCCACCAAACTTCCACGAGGGCGGCGGCCGCAGCAGAGGCGGCCGAACATGATAAAATCGGCAAATATAGTGGTCTCGGCGCCGAATACTTGTTCACGCCTTTCGGCGTCGAGACACTCGGTCCGTGGGGTCCTGGCGCTCTAAGCCTCTTCAAGGGACTATCGAAGAGGCTTATTGATGCCACAGGTGACCGAAGAGCTGGCAGCTACCTCGGCCAACGAATAAGTTTGGCTATTCAAAGAGGAAATGCTGCCAGTATCTTCGGCACCATGCCGCGGGGGCCATTTTTAGATTTAATTTAGTTTTATATTTAGGTTTTAATTTAGTTGTAATTAGATTTATTTTTGTTGGTTAATATGTTTATATTTATGAAAGTAATGTCATTGTATAAAGTAGTTTATTAAATAAATTTATTCACTTGGGAATATGTTATTATATCAATTGCGTACGTTGAAGAATTTAATTACTACATATTACAAAAAAAAGAGTAAGTGCGTCGGATTACGCACAATCCATCGCATCTTCACTGCACTTTTTTCCTTTTGTTTGAACAAGACAGTGTTTCAGCGATAACTCAAAAACCATTCGACTTGTCTTTTGAAATCAGAAATCGTTGAAAATATTTATTAATGTCCATCTCAATTTTTCACAATTTTAAACTTCATAGTTTGGAAAGTAGACACTTTTTACGACTTTTACATCTGATATCTCATCAAAGGTTACCTGAAAAAGTTTTTTAGAAACCTGTAGGTATATCATTTTTAAAGATCTATACATAGATACCCCACACGCATATGTGCATTAATTTTTTTTCATCCTCCTGTTACATGTATTGAGTGCCACCCTAATTTAATATTTTTTCATAATTTCACATCGCTTTTATGTAGCAGTTCATAGAATACAGCTTCCTACCAAATTTCATAATTGTAGTGCAACTCTGAGTCAAGGAAATCTCTGGCACTAAACAGGATAATAATATACTCAAAGGATCCTATTACCTAATAACCTTTTCTATTGTATCTTATTCTAGTACTTAGAAGAAAGACTTGTATCTGGAATACGAATATTATACTATACATCACATACTAAAAGATCTACAATAAGTATAGGTTTTTCACCTATCATGCCACTGATTAAGCTAATTTTGTTGTTTAATAAATTCAAAATCATCACGTGTAAAAAGCAACGCATATATGTTCATTTGTGGGTTACATTGACATGGTTAATTAAATAAAAAAAGACTCTCACGCACACGGCACGATTACTTTATCATGAAAATGTAAGCCAATGTTAATCTACTTCCGTATTATTTGTTTGACACGAATTAAGTCAGGTATTACTAGTAAATTGGGCGATAATGTTAGAAAGTGAACGGACGGGTAAATAATTGCTTCGTAAGTATTTATTGAGGAAGCTTAGTTGATTTACGTTAACCGTCGTAAAAATCCGAACTTCAAAAAAACGCTGGCCCTTTTGATTGTACCTTCAGGCCGTACGCATTCTGATTCATTTTCAATTTATTTTAAACAAAGAGGTTGATCTTGATGATAAACGAAATATCAAACAAGAAAATGTATGTATGTATATACACCAGTTTAACGATTACTGGAATATTACTATGATTATTCATATTCAATTAGCAAACGTGGAATAGTTTTCAATCTTGGATATGGAAGTAGAATGTTAAAACATTCTGCAATGTGTTTTTACTTTTACCGGTTAATGGGAAGTTTCTCCGATTTGTTAGCGGTTATCTCGGGGCCGTGTTTTGTTATGCACGCTTGCACCTCGCTATGCACATTTGGTACTTTGCACTGGACGGAAGTGGAGAGCCGAACAAGGTATAGAAAAGAAAGGTGATGGTAGCTTGTAATGCAAACCTTTGCTCTTACATGCTAAACATTCACTTTTTAAATGTCAATTAACTTATTTTTCGGTTTATTACTTTTTTAATGATAAATACTTACTCAATCTTACACAAATCGGCCTAGTATGAGTATATTTATCTGAAATATGCCTCGGAATTAGGCGCCATTTATATGCACGACTATACGATCGTAATGAATAAACAAACTTTTAAAAAATCAAAAACTCCCTAGGTAATTTTATAAAGGGTCGGCAACGCGTACGTGACTCTTTTGGAATTGCGGGCGTCTATAGGCTGCGGTGGCCGCTTACCATCAGGTGGACCGTATGCTTGTTTGCCACCGGCGTTGTATAAAAAAAATAAAAAAGGTACTGTATGTTATGATTCTAAACCCACATGGCCAATCTCATACCGTACAACCTTTACAGTACCTAAAAACACTAAAAGGCGAGATATAAACTGCATTTTAAGCGAAGCTGAGTGCTTATGGTAGTTGTCATTTTTAACCTAGTACTAAGGTAAATGTTAATAAATTTTATTTAGAGTACTACTGAGAAGACAGCTATCATGCTATGCATGAACTGTTCAGTTCAGGTGCACCTGAGTATATTAAATATATCTAATTAGTTCTTTTCCACTAGTGGAATGGTCCTTTACCATTTGTAAAGACAATTTATTCCTTATAATTTTCATAGTAGTTCTAACCACCCTGGTAGTTGAAAGATTTGTTTATTTAATAACAATAAATAAATATACTTACATTTCACTTAAGATTCGTACTAAATATAACAGGGAACTTCCCTGTCTACAAATTCCTAAGTCAAATGTACCACTAGCCCACAACATCTCCGACGCATCTAAATTAGGTTGCGCGGAAGGAATCACAATTGCCGCGTTTTTGTGGCTAGCCCCGTAAACGGAGCACGTCTGGCACTTTCCTGGCATTCCTCATTAAAATGCAGAATTAACAGTTCACGTTAAAACTCTAAAGGAACTTTAAAGTCCTCTCTAAAGTTCATTCTTGAAACAGAGAAAGATTTATTTGCATCATCAAAATCTCCTAGCAAGATATTGTACTTACCAGAATGTATATTTTGGGGTTCGTGACACAACTCCAGAATCGTGATATTGTGACCTTTTTAACCAGGTTTTGGGATATATTCAAACCGGATTAGAGAGACAAATGCGATACCCGGGAAAACAGGTGGTCTCCATGCAGAAGTGGAAAAGGATATAGGAGGCGAAGTATAGCATACATACATACTACTAACATGAAGAGAGGTGTCTTTTGTAGCTGTATATACTATTGAGTAAGTATGATGTTCTCGTTAATATAATCTCTGCTTTTCTGAACCTTGTTACTACCCAACCTTTATTTTTATTATTATAAAAACCCTTTGCAGAGACACATACAATCATGGATTATAAAAAGTGGGTTATCAAACTAGTTAGAAGTAACGGCCCGAATTTTTGCTAATACCTACAATCGGAAACCTGTCCGCGGTCACACCTGTGTAGTATGTAGCTCAGATAAATAATTAAAACATGTTTTATTGAGTCTCATATTTCATTAGATTTATTAATATGAAGATCACCAATCTGAGTAATGTATTGAAGAGTAAAAATGTCAGTGCGTTTATATGGTATCGAAAGGTAAATTTTAAATCTTCCTTCGTAGCAGAATGAATGAACTTGATTTGCGCAACTTAATAGGTATGTAGTCCACTCTCTGTACTACCTCACCTTATTCGAGTAAATCTAAATAATTTAGGCACTCTTTCAATCATTGATGTAACCGTAACTGAAGGTAACAAACAGTATCTATGAGTATCCTACAAGAATTAGATACTTATATCTGTATGTCATTCAATAGATATTTACCATACTATAATTATATTAACAATAGTAATTTTTCCAAAACCTCGTAACTTCCTCTCACTTTCAAAAAAGTACCTACTCATTTAACACACGTGACTACGTATCAATAGTAAATTGTTAACCTAGGGTTAAAAGCCACCCATTTCAGACGAGACGTTTTGGCGCTCGAACGAAGTGAGAGCGCCAATAGTTCGAGGCTGAAATGGGTGGCTTTCACTCGAGTTAAACACTCTACTTTTCATTTCGAATAAATAAATAAATATTAGAGGACAATCTTACACAAATCGAACTAGTCCCACAATAAGCTCAAGAAGGCTTGTGTTATGGGTACTAGACGACGATATATTTAATAGATATAAATACTTAAATACATAGAAAACATCCAAGACTCAGAAACAAGTATTCATGCTCATCACACAAATATTTGCCCTGACCGGGATTCGAACCCAGGACCGTCAGCTTCAAAGGCAGGTGCACTACCCACTAGGCTAAACCGGTCGTCAAATACAAGGAAAGTAAACAAAAAACCATCAAATACAACATAAACAAAATTTATTAAAAAAAGTTGCACCAGTCAAGGTTATACCTACTTAGTGCTGTATTACATTTTAGTTTTTTTACTTAAAATTAATAGAGAAGTTGGAACAGTTTGTGATTATTAGGGAAAGGTTTTTCCAGGAATATTTACATTAGACATCTTTTGCGAAAGGCGAGCATCATGTAAACGTTGGAGATGTCCTCATCTCATTGGTAGAAGAAGACACCGGCAGGCCATCGACAGAAATATTCATCTCTTCACCACCGAGATCTGGATTATGAATTGCTGAATCTTTCGAAGATCCTGGCTTAGGCGAATTGTCATTACAGTGCAAATATATGGCGTTTTTAAATACTCGTTATTTTTGTCTTATTCCGCGCGGAGTTTTCTACATACCCTTCGGCAACAGTACTCGATTTCCATTCTCCATTGCCGTTTGAGCATAGACAAATCTCCTCCAGCGTCTGCTAAAAGTGTTGCAGACGTTCTACGGAAGCAATGCCCAAAGTAAAGATCGGCATTTGACAAGTTTAAATATGTTATTTCTATTAGTTTCGGCATACTTGCGATTGTATTTTTTCCGATCACCTGTCTAACACATGCCTCGTTGGTATTTTAGGAAAAAACGATTGGTTTCAATATTTTCAGGGCGTAATAGTCCCTGATACTTCCGCACTATTTGCGTAAATTCTTCCGACTACAAATGTACGATCAATTTTCGTTTTAGTATTCGGCAATTTTACTAGTAATAATTAGCCGTGTATTTCTACGTTTTCCAATGTAATGTTTGCAAGCTCAACACCTCGAAAATTAGTGCAACCTGTAAAAATAATATAAAATGATCAAAGAAATTCATACATTGGGTCACCGATGTACACAATAGGTAGGTAGGTACTATAAAATTGATATTTTTGCGTACCTTAACTGCCAAATATATGTCGTTTGTGGCTTCGTTTAGGAAGGTTTCTACCTCCTGTGCAATAAAAACCTTCGATTTTTTACATTGTAGCCATCCGACGTCCTTTTTAAGAATGACGTTGAGTTCGTATAATTTTTCAAATTGACGTCATGTTTTGTATGAACTGTGGTCTTCAGCATCGAATAGATACTCCATAGTGTCGAAAGCTGATATTTCTTAGACAGCTCACTAAAATACGTAAGAAACATGCGTTCTGACAACGATTTAACTTTTTTGTCAGACCGCCACTTTATGAAATCGTTGTACGATTTTAAGTATCCTTTGAAACTGCCGGTAAATGATTTCCCAAAACAGCCTCAGCCTCTTGTCTTATTATATCCGGCGTTAAATCCATATCTGAATCGCTAGCTGAACTCATTTTCACAGAAAACAATTACTAGTAAGTTTATTAACTACGTGTTCACTTATCGCGCTTTCCCGCCTTTTTTACTTTTTTACGCACAACTTGTTTTCAAGCGCCTGATATCGGCGGTGTTTCATCGATGTTTTAAGTAAATGATAAATTGCATTTTTTTATAAATCATGTAAAATTCTTAGTAATGAATGTTATTTAAACTAATTAATAGTGTTAATGATTATCTTGTTCATGTTTAACTAGACGTCGCCTGTGTACGTACTTCGCGTGCCAAAAAGTAGTCAAAACGTCAAACTTCTACGCAGTCTCGCTCAGTCCGCCTTGAACGGTCATTGCCGCGAGACGTCAACCAAAATACGTAAAAATGACTGATTGTTCAGTATTGAGTTGTAGAAACTGTTCAGAAAATGCTGGCCCAAATAATAGACATGTTTCCTACCACAAATAAGTAAATTCTTTCTAAAATTATGTTTAATTCCATTTTAAAATCATTTATTTTAGATTTGTCGTAGTTGTAATACGAAAAATAGTCTATTTGCGACATATGTACGATTACTTCATGTTCATGATTTATTACCTAATTTAGTAACAAAGTTGTAGGGCCTGCCTATATTAAACGCACAATGGAAATAAAACGATCGTTCTTTAGCTTGTGTCGCTCGGCTTCTTGGTAAGGGGAAATTTTCATTCATCTGTCCAATGAAGCGAATAGTGATGTTCACCTTTCGATTCGTCACAGTTCTTATCGATTGCTGAAATCGAGGTATGGTAATATTCACTTAGGTATTTTGTGACACATTATAATTATAAATTACAGGTTTCCAAGTAATCCATACATAAAAGAGAAACGGATGGAAGCAACCGGGCAAAAAAACTGGTTTCCAACAAAACATAGCACAATTTGCTCCATACATTTCGATGATAGCAGCTTTAAACAAACAAAAAAATATCGTCGACTGATTCCTGAAGCAATACCAACCATTGATGTACTGAAAAAATCAACAAGTGAAGCAGTTAGTAGATTGACATTGTAATCGATAGTATTGATTCCCTGGCATTGTTCTTAGAAGCTTAATGTTTATAATTTCACAGTAAAGCTTAGACGTTCTACGATTAGAACTAAAGATTCGATTTTTACATCTACAGTTATGGTCCGATTTTAATAAATGATATGTCATAAGATTCGCTCATGCTGGAGAGTTGCATAAAACTCTTATTTTTTCATATTTTTTAAGAAAAAGGACTGAAAAATTGTTTTTAAAAACTACTGTGCGCTGACCACGTGACTTTGGACGCGTGACGTCACGCGACGTGGCTCCTGTTTTGAATTGACATAACACAGTAAAAAAATAAACAATAACTGAACTCAAACCTGTAGTAAGTTCTTCAGTATGATAAAATATACGGTTTGAGTCGGCGACATATATCCACAACCCCAAGAAAATTAACAAAATACAAAATAAACGATCTTTTTACAATGTTTACATGAATGACAGACGTACCTATTGTATCGTTATTGAATTCAACGTCAACATTTTTTTTCTTCTATGCCAGTATTAAATTGTCATGACCTTTTTACTTCAATAAAAATTATAATTATACAAACTCTTCGTATATTCAAAATTTTGAGAGAAAACCTCTTTAGGTTTAAGCCATTCATTGTCGTGGACGTCCATGTCGGTTATAGTCTCTTGGCATCTTTAGTGCTTTGCGCGCCGATAGGAGTACACAATTCCTATGGTCGATTTAGCCTTTAGAAGACTTTTCTATCTCCTGGCAAATCGCCCAGCGGACTCCTCTTCCGGGCCCACGGTATTGCTGGACGAGACCGGGAATATGTTGGAAAAAATCCTCGTTTCCCGGATCGGGAAGCAATAGGAAAATGCAGGCCCCAATGTCACTCCAATATCATGGAGTCCCTCCTTACCTGAGGCGCATCGTGGAGCGGGTACTGTGGAGAAAGGGGAGTTCTCACGACGTTCATCGGATAGCCAGTAGAAAAATATTATGACGGGAAAAGTTGAGGGCCACAGGTTCCGGGGCAGACTATCCACTAGATAGAGTACCCAAATCACTGGTGCCCTGCAACTATGTCTGCACGAGGTCATCCATAATGTGATAGGTGATAGGAGCCTATGGAGGAGTCTGATTAGTAATAATTGGACATTATGTCCTTAGCTTCGAGGGAACGACTGATGATGATGATGTGCCGCATCCACGCTGTCCGGATAACTGAGCTAGCCGTTTACTTTAGGCTTGGCTTTGATCCGGCATAAAGCACTGAAAAGGAACTGTCAATTTTTAAAACCAAATTACACAAATTACAGAAATCTATCTATACCTATAGTTGTTCCTTTTCTGAATAACTATCGGAATTTCCGTATTTTAGCGGCGTCGGGACGCCGCTACGGGACTCTCGTATGTAAAATTTGGCGGCATATTTCTTTTCTAAACTGCTTTGACACACAAAACATACACACCGCGGTTCGCGCGCAACATTCTCGCGCGAGTAAAAGCTTCCCCATTGAGCACTTCAAAGCTTTGCTCAAACGATTTAATCACTTTTTTAAATTATTGTGCAATAAGGACTACTACAAACTTAATCTTTAGAGAAATGAATTCTTTCCTGATTGGTCGATTTTATTAAAGCTGTATTCTGGTTGGTTGATACCCAATACGAAATGTTTTTATATTTATAAAATAATGATTGGTCAGATTAAAATGTTTTGTAAATCATATGAATATTTTCCCTAGGAGCTAAATGTACTACTTTAGCCCCGCTTAACAAGTCTGATATGACAAACTTTTCGAGCATGAGAAGTGAAAAATATATATCTAAGTTTTAAGGTGCATATATTGAATTGATCTATCAATGAACAAGCTGTTCGTTAACAAGCAGTTGCACGTATTTCATTTTGATTATGAAATGAAAAATGTATAAATAACAATTGTTACGGGTCATAAATAATTAGGTTTGCATAATTTTATTAGTAATCGTACAATTTTGAACATTATTATTGCTATACATCACAGATCGATGAAATATCACCTAGCCAATCGTAAGTTAAAAAAATCTTAAGCAGCCATTTTTTAATTCTGGTTTTATATACCATGGCGGAAGATGCATTTTTAATGTTATCTGTCAATCGATTGTACACTGAATGGCCGAGGAGAACTCCACACACACAACACACACAACTACACAACACACGAACTGGGAACTACATTCTTGCAATGAAATAAATAAATGAAATGAAATGGAGACCGATTTGGCCGACTTCGCTAGTCTGCAACGTTCTGCCACTAGTCGGTCTCCATGTTTATTACTAGGGTGGATCAACTATTCTTTGTTGCTCGTTACCATGGTTACGTCTCCTGAGTCACTCTTTAAAACCGTGATTTTATAGGGTTTAAATCTACCAAACATGAGTTTTAGCGATGAGGATAAATCCATTTGGACATGGGTCATCTCTTGAGCATGCTTGAAGTCCATATTTTAAACATTTTTCTAAGAAACTCGGTTATCGTTGTCTCCTTGCTGTGGGGACAGAATACCAACAAGAAAAAGTTGATTGACCCACTACGCAATGGATACTACGATATGGGTACTATTATAAGATTAAATAAGAAAAAAAACTTTAAAAGGTCTCGTGGGACCTCTTGGGTCACAATCTCGTTAGTTAAGGGAATGTGAGCCAAGGGATATTTACTCGGTTTTTGAGTTCTTTTTAAAAAAACATTAAACGTCTGCAAAAAACTTGTATCTGAGGCATTATAGACCTAAAAGTATGTGTAAGTATTCAATTACCTTAAAAACCTACAAACTGATCAAGATTTTCATCCATGTGACCCAGTTGGCACACAATTAACACATGTTGTCACTCATTGACTCACGGACGAGATGATCGAGCCAATTCAATCTTCTGTATCTTGTGAATCAGAAGACACTCGTTTTAGTGTAGAAGCAGGGACAAGTACGAGAAAAATAATAATAAGTACCCAAAATGGATAACTGCGCGCACATTTAACAAAATTTAAATATAAGGTGACGTATTCTGACTTATAAGTATATTATCTGAAACACAATTAAAAATTTTAATTAAACCATTTGATATAGTCCTGTCGTCAAGATAGCAAAAACCAGAATATATATTATTTCGTCACGTACAGTCACTAACCGGGATTGTTGAGAATGTTGAGCCTTGCCATTGTCCGTAATTTAGCCGTGTAATGAATAATCGATGTTACCCGATGACGTGACAGTCCCGATTTGCGATTCACGTCTAAGTTGCGAAGATTGGCAAATGGCTCAGCAATTCCTGTTCGCGATGGTATGTCCGCCTATCCGGAACTTAACTCCGTAACGAATACACTATAAGGCATTTATCAGATACAATGACTTCGAAATAATTGTGCCTGCTTTTCCCTAGATAGAAGAAATAACGCAGGTATAATCGATTCTGCTGCTTAATTTGGCGGATAACGGCTAGATAATGACCAGAGAGATTATATTTTATTCCTGGCAACTGTCCAGGGCCTCAACTTGGGTCATAATGTGTTTAGCGATCTGATACGTTAGCTCCACCAGAGCTCATGAACAAATTGAAACGTGAATGCGATGCACATTGACGGAAGTAATTGACTTACTAACTTTGGGCTTTATTTCAAAACGTGATGTCTGTATGTATCTACCTAATAAGAATAAAAATATCATCCCTTGCGCTAGTGCGTAGCCAAATGCTTAGAAAGTCGACGCACTTATAATACCTAATCGGATTATTTTAAATAGATATGGCATTAAATTACTTTTTCACACCTGTTATTCAGAAAAATTATAAGAAAACCTCGAAATGAAATTCTAATGAGGGTTCAGTAATAAAAACACGCGCTGCAGCGCTGGCGTCGTCTTTTGTTTCCGGGGCGCGAAAATTCTATTATGGGCCGCTCGTTGCGCCGCACCCGAAACGTGATACTTCGGAGCCTGTTATTTATAGCGAACATAACGTCAATATAATATTTCATTGGATGTTTGAGAAAAAATATTTGTAATATATTTCATGTTTTTAGCAGCGGACCACTGGCGATGTGAAAAGCAGTATGTGTCACACGGTAGCAAAATTATTTCCGTATTGAGCGTAAACACTTGAATCTCTCGCTACGCATCACTCACTCACTCACACTAGCTACGCTCAGGATTCTATTGTAGAATTTTTCGTGTCGCTCAGTATTGAATATATCGCCCTCGCCGTAAATGTATATATCATTTAGCCCCTATGAGACACAATCTACTAATGTCTAATCTAATATATTAGTATGTACATGTAAGCACTTTTTTGTTACTTGCTACACCCCTACCTACTCGTAGTATGTATAGAATTGAGCCGTCATATTATAAGATACAAGATACCTATGTATAAACACATACCTATTCATGTATGTACTTCAATATTAGATACCTTTAGGACCGGTTTTTTAAAGAACCGTTAGACCTTATGTCGGTTTGTTATGTCAAAATAAGGACCGAGTTACTGAAATTTGATCTGACATTTGGTCTATCGGATCTTTATAAAACCCGCCCTTACACATTTAAGCTTTATTTTAACGTATTATTGAAACTACTTGATCCATCAGGTACACATGTTACTAGGTCAAATTTAACAAAAGCAGTCCTTACATTCGAGATGGCTTAGAAACATAGGTACAAGGAACTTCATAAGTATTCCGATAGTATCGGATTGAGCAGAGCCCGCCTGTTAAGATTCTAGTCGCATATGATACGTTCTCGATACCTCGCATCTCTTGTATAAGTAAATCGAATGAAAGTAACTAGTGAATCACCTAAACAATACCTACTACTCCTTCGGGAATGTAACACACAGATGAAAGGTTTTTTTTTTCAGAGATTCACTTGTCAATAATATTCAATAGGTATGTTAGATTATTTGGTACGTAACCTTGTATCTTTTATATTATTTTTATTGTTTTCGAACTAGATAATACACAGTTGAAAGAGAACAAAAATCGTTTAATATATATAAAATATATTAAAAATAAAACTTACATGAACGTAGATCGTTGACTAATGTATTGACCAGCATAGAAAAGACTACAAATTTATAGAAACGGTGATGTTATTTATTGGTATTATGTTTCCAACCAAAATTTAGGCTTTCTAGCCCTTAAATATTATGAATATGTAAACAGGTAAGGTGCAGTCGCAAGTCGCAAACACAAACCTGTGTATGACCCAATCACTTTGCAGTATTGAATTGCCGCGCATTTTGACGTATTGAAATCATTGTGATTCGTCGTGTTTTATGTGCTTCCTGTTACGTAAGCCTAAAGTGTGTGCGTGCGTGCGTGCGTGCGTGCGTGCGTGCGTGCGTGCGTGCGTGCGTGCGTGCGTGTGTGTGTGTGTGTGTGTGTGTGTGTGTGTCAAGCTTTATGCATTGATTGGGATTTTGGGAAATTTTATTATCTAATGAGTATTTTGCCAAATGGAGGCGATCATGTCGCTACTTAATGATTTTACTCAGAACAGTACTAAACGTGGAGTAGTAGCTTTAACAGAAAAAAGTATGGCCGAAAACGAACAGTCATAAAATCAAACATAAATATTAAAACTGAAATGTGTCGAACTTAATTATGTGTTCGAACAAACACACGATATGGACATAATTAAGGTAACAGGATTTATTAATAAACTGAAAGCTCATGACGCGCCCATATTCAAATATGACAAACTCAATACAAATATTTCGGAATACGGAAAACAATTTAATGACACACGCCACAACATACCTACATTTTTAAGAAACGGAATTTTAATTAGTAATAATCGTCGTTCACTTATTTTACTATTAACAAACAAATACACATTTCATTGAGAAAGTAGATATATATTAGAACTAAGTAATTAATTGGAGGTACCTACGTGGACCATCAACATTTTACTTAGAATTATTTACCTATACCACACGGTTGAAAATAGTAGACAAATTATCTAAGATAATTATATAAGCTGCGTTTACAATAATACAGCTAACATTTATAATGAACTTTAACCCGGGCCATAGCCAACCACACTTTCAAATCTACCCTAATTAATCACATAACTAAATATCAAATACGATTCTTAAGTAATAAGTACCCGAATAACTTGAACGCTTTAAAAAAATTCTTACCTACTAAATGAGTCACATGTCAGATAATGGCATTCTACCAGCGTCCCGGCCGACCACATTAACAAATGCCCCATACAAAATGATAACAATTCCCTTTTGTTAGTTCAACATTAGCCGTCCACTAAATGATACGTTATAGTGCACTTCCTAATTCACAAAATAAAGTAGTTTATTTTTTAGGAGTGATTTGAGTGGCATGATGGCTAAACAACTATTTATAGTGGCAGTGATTGGCCTGATCAATGGAAGTGTAGGCCGAATAGTAAATAAATTTAAGTGTCCTGAAGTCAGGGCTGTGCCACACTTTGATCTGGAACAGGTAATAAATAAAATATTTTTTAAATTAAGCGAAGTTGTATATTTACATAGAAAATAACAATTAATCTTAATTAATTCAGTCAAACTAATTGCTATTGGTTTTCAGTCGTAAATAACACTTAGGTGCCCGAAGCGAACGTGTTCATTAGATTCATTACATTTAGGTTTTTTGTTAATAACCGCCCGGTTTAAAAAAAGTTATGCAGCATAAGAATGTGTTCAGTATATTAGTATGTGTTCCCTTTTTACACGACTGCCCAAAAAAAGGAGTGTAATGTTTTCAGGGTTCTTGTATGTATCTGAGATTCTTTGTCGATGCCTTAACCGATTTAGACGTGTGAGGTATCGTTAGAATCCTAACGTCATCCCGAGTGACTAGGACTGTGACGTTGCAATAAAAAAAATATGGCAGACTATGTACTTCATTTTGTATATTATGTTTTTTTTTTATTTCGATCTTATCAAGTGGGTAAATATATATAATGTTTGTGTTTAAGCCGTCGTCTCCCGGTGAAAAAAATTAATAATAGCATTCTTTTGTTATGATCCCTGAGATCCCAGGGACCGTTAGACGACAGGTTAAAACATCATTATATGGCTTAAATTGCGAAAAAAAAAATTAAAAACACGACTGCACTAGTTAAAAGTTAACTAAATAGATAAAAACAAGTTTCAAAATAAAGAACTTTTGTTCGCAGTCGAGGGACCACTACATACAATACCAAAATATTAGGTCCCCCGAATGCGAACAAAATAAATTTATTTAAGTTCTTTATTTTGAAACTTATTTTTATCTTTTAAGTTAACTTTTAAAGTAGTAGTATTTAAATAGTTATCATATAAATTTACATTGAAAACGTCAACCCCAATGCAACTAATAATGTATACTGTATGTATGTAAATACTTAATTCTACAGAACGTAAAAATAAATACAAATTCAGTATAATGTATAAAGGCACTATCCCTGTAAATTCGTACAAATCCCGTATTGGGAAACATTATTTTTAGGGTTCCGTTCCCAAAGGGTAAAACGCAAAATTTTTCAGAGATGATTGTATTTCTGTTGCCGCTATAACAACAAATACTAAAAACAGAGTAAAATAAATATTTAAGGGCGCTCCCATACAACAAACGTGATTTTTTTACTGATTTTATAAATAATCGTACAGAACCCTTCGTGCGCGAGCCCGACTCACACTCCACCAAATTTTAAATATCTCTTTCAGTAGTACCTAAGTAGGAAGCAAATGGTTTACCACTTTTCGACTTGCGAAAGTGGCAGACGTATTTATTGGCTTACTGTACATCATGAGTACTTTAGAACAGGCATATTTTGTCGACTGTACATTTCGTACATTTGCGTTGGTGCCGGACGCTCTGCTGATAAACATGCGGACGTCAAATGGAACGTAGTACCTACCACCTACCTATTACATTCGTTAAGTTAATGATGTTTTTTGTTTAATTATTTACCTCCTCTCATCGCTAATGTAATGATATTACTTATATCCAAAATTTACTTGGCTAAAATACTTACTGTAACGGTACCATTACCAATTAGTTCGAGCTGTGTTAGGGTTACTCATAGGGTACACTGAAATATTTCTTTTTCAATATAATATATTTTACCGTTTTGTCGGCGTGGTTGATTGATATGTATATCCATTTCAAATTACAGCTTTTTTGTAGTAACGGCTAGTGAGCTAAGACGCGGACGGACGGATAGACATGGCGAAACTTGTTTGTTCCTTGTTTACTACGGAGCCCTAAAATTTAAAGTAAATAGGTACCTACAATAGATGTCTCACAGAGTCATAATTATTACACATTTCCGAAATAATCTCGCAACACCACTCATAAAAAAAACAGTGTCACCATATTCAAACAAGAATACGTTTTGTATGGAGATACGTATGCAAAGTATGAAAATGTGTTATACCTACGTCAACCGAACCTTGAATAGCATTAGAATAATTAGACAAAGATACAAACAAATGCTAGAGGCACTTCTCTTCCGTCATCTCATCGCATTTGCGTTTCTTATTGAATTTAATCTTTATGTCAATGTACATAAATTCTTATTGTTACTACTGGTTTCGGTTAGATGCGAGCTAGCAAAAGTAAATTTTTGGCATCCATAATTTTTTTACATTTTATTGTAACGGTGAATGTTTATCATAAATATCATAAATTATTTATTTTCCATAAATAATTTACTAATTATTTATTATTATACTTTAATCAAAGATGGGTAATACAATGTCTATTTAAATATATCTTACAAGGAAAGGTACTCGACTACCCGGCCTCGATTTCATTTATTTTTATATATGTTAGAGAATAGTCTAAAATAACTGACACGTATGTTTGGAAATCGAAAAAATAATGAGCACGTGTTTTGTTATATCGACTCAAACTCATATTTTGCTAAACAAAATCAACGATGAGAAATATAAAACTGAAGGATGATTTTTTGAATACTAAATAATATTGACAAAATTTTTCGCTTTGTAACTACTTACACAATATTCTTCGTTATTGCATTGTAATCATATCTATTTTATATTTATACTAATAAAAATCAAGTTAGTCCGACTAAGAAGACCACCTAAGTTTGTTAATGTATGTTCAAGTGAAATGAATACACCTAAGGCTGGTAATAAAATTACTATGTATACCGCAATCCATCAATGTTCCTCCAGACATAAGCTTTACGTAGAAACGCCTGTCGGAACAATCTGCGCAAAGTAATTTAATCGAAACGAATTCACGAATATTATTAAAGGGTCTAGATCAAATATCTTAAAATCTGAGTTAATTTCAAAAGATAATAAATTCGTTTTGCCGGTATTAATAAACGTTCATCAAACATATAGCTAAAATTTGTTTTCTTTTTCCACGTTAGTGTTTGTGACAAAGGGACAAAACACAATTTTGTTAAAATAAATGTTTAGTTTTATGAATAAGTGCGGGGAATATGTTTATATTGGTACTAGCAGCCGCCCGTGATTTCGTCCGCGTAGATTTTAGATGGTAACAAAGATACAAGTGAGGTTTATTCGTTTCTGTCAGTTGTGTGATGCTATTAATCTTTTATGAAAAATTACTCAAAAGAAAAATGAATGCCCGCCTTTGATTTGAAAATGGATGTCATTTTCGTAATCGGCACCCCAAGGAACCATAAAAATGACACCCATATCGATTTTTAAGAAAAATAAATGTCCGCCATCTTGGATTTGAAAATGGATGTCATTTTCGTAATCGGCATCCCGAGAAACCTCGAAGATGACACCCATATCGATTTTTAAGAAAAATAATTGTCCGCCATCTTGAATTTGCAAATGCATGTCATTTTCGTAATCAGCACCCGGAGAAACCTCGAAGATGACACCTATATCGATTTTTACTAAAAAGTAAAGATTTGCTCCCCGCACAAACTTGGAACCCCATTAGGGGAACAATTTAGAAAAACGCTGAAACATGTTTTGTTGTATTTAAACAGAGAGTCTGTATACGAAGTTTTAAATCTCGCATTTCAAAACAGATTTGCTCCCCGTACAAACTTGGAACCCCCTTTTCACCCTTTAGGGGAGCAATTTCAAAAAACCCTGAAATGCGTTTTGTTGTATTTAAACAGAGTCTATATACGAAGTTTTAAATCTCTCACTGCAAAAAGATTTGCTCCCCGTTAAAACTTGGAACCCTCTTTTCACCCCCTTAGAGTAGCAATTTCAAAAAACCCTGAAATGCGTTTTGTTGGTTTTAAATAGAGAGTCTATATACGAAGTTTCAAATCCCTAACTTCAAAAAAGATTTGCTCCCTGTACAAACTTGGAACCCTCTTTTCACCCCCTTAGAGTAGCAATTTCAAAAAACCCTGAAATGCGTTTTGTTGGTTTTAAACAGAGAGTCTATATACGAAGTTTCAAATCTCTAACTTCAAAAAAGATTTGCTCCCTGTACAAACTTGGAACCCCCTTTTCACCCCTTTAAGGGATGAATTTAGAAAATCACAGAATTTAGTTTTGTTATATTTAAACAGAGAGTCTATATACAAAATTTCAAGTTTCTAAGTCCGAAAAATTACGTTTCCCATACAAACTTTCATCCCTTGTTTTACCCTCTTAGGGGATAAGTTTCGAAAAATCCTTTCTTATCCCTAGCTAACGTTATAAATGTAACCGACTGTGTAAAAATAAACTCTCAAGCGTTAGTAATTTCGTCTGTGCGTTGATGAGTCAGTCAGTCAGGACTTATTTTATTATATATATATATTTAGATAGATTATACTAATGTACTGAAAAAGGTTAGAAATTATATCCGGCAAGCTGCTATAGTCGGCTTCTCAACTCCTAGCCAACATGCTCAGTTATTACATTAGTTCTGCTATGTAGTTGGGAAAGACTAATTTAAAGTTTCAAACATTAACTTGTTTCATAAATTAGGTATCATACAACTAAGAAGTCCAATCTCAATCTGAGACCACTCTTGTTCAAATAAAACTAGAACTTCAGTAAATGTAACTTAATTATTAGATTTTTATATATGAAATACTTTTCAGAAAGCGAAAAAGTCACCTTATCACTTAGTTTTAAAATCCGCATCACTATTTTTGCTTACAGATAGATGAGTTATCTATCTGTCCCAGTTTCCAAAGCATAAACGTAAAATAATGAAATATTTCATATTCCCCCGTTTCATTTATCTTTTCTGTAAAATCATTGTTACAATGGTTCTGGATTTATGTGATTTTTATAGACAATTATACGCAAAATAATCGAAGACGTTCAAGAAATTAAATTATATGATAACAGCTAATTATATAGCTAGTGACGGTAATGACTAGGGAAACGACTCTTAAATATGCTTACTATACTTTCAGTGGCAATGCAATAATTATAGCACTTACTTCTGGCAGACGGTTATTTTGAATTCGACCCTCGTTTTTAAGCACCTAATTATAAGTTGCGTTTTTCAGATGCTCGGTGACTGGTACGTGGTGGAGTATTATGCGAGCGCGGAAGAAGCTCTGTCGTACAGTTGCATGAAGTCAGTGTTCGCGCAGGATGACCATGTTCCAGCTGCAGGTAAAACGAAAAAGCTTAAGCTAGGGTTTCACTTGGGGACAATGTCTACAGAGTTCTCAGTTTCGTCAATACGAGATTTCAGTCCCACGAGAATTAATAATTTAATAGTTGTCGAGCAAAATCCAGTAATTTGCGCTACTCCATCCGACGCCGCTAGCGACATGCATCACAGAACATTTTCGCAGTATTAAATCTGTGGCTTTAGTTAAAATGTTAAAATAGATGTAGATGTAAAAATAATTCGCAATCCTGTTACAGATTTCATCATTAAAATCCGCTTCACCTGGCCAAGCTGGCGTTGCGGATTTACAACTACCTAAAACTTAATTTTATGACCTATTTTTATCAATAATAAAGATTTCAGTTAGAAAATCCTTTGGATTAAGTACCACAAATTAATATCGTCTGAATATCCCTTGTAAACCCTTAAAATATAAGCAGTTAAAGCTTGGTATGCCGATTTCTTCAATTTGCAATTTTTATTTTCTATAACTTTATGCAAGTCAATTAGTAGTTTTGCTCAATGAAATGGTCAATTCAAGACCTAGGATTTCCCCTTAAATGCTTCCCATGTGAGTTTGGCTATAGCCGTCTACTTAGTTACTTAATAGGTATTGATTTTTTAAAGCTGTGTTTTTCAGGTGGTGGTTGGACGCCAGGTGTAACAATGAATTTCACGTACCGGTTTGCTGATGACCCTCTGGGGGAGAACCTTTTCGGTAATATCACTTGGCGTGTTGACCTCAACCAACCAGCGCATTGGACACATGCTGAGAGCACCTGTAAGTGATACATGCTTACTGTTAATTCACAGTACTTTACTTCTTACAAAATCATTCTTTCTGAGCTCATCAAGACTGAAATAGTAGATTATGTCAACGGAGCAAAATGATATACTTACGGCGAGAGCGGTATATTTAATTATGAGTGAAGCTCAAGATTCTACAATAGAATTCTGATCGTAGCGAGGGATTCTAAAGTAGAATCTTGAGCGTAGCGAGGGATTCAAGTGTTTACGCCCAAGAGGAAATAATTTTGCTACTGTGTGACACGTACTGCGTTTCAGGCCCGCAGCTAAAATCATGAAATGTGTTACAAATAATTTTGCTACCGAGTAGCACATACTGGTTTTCAGACTTTCTATCAGGAAAAGAGTCATATTTGCCCTCAAATGAAGGAAAAAAAGAACGAATTTGATCCCTCGTTTTAGGGCAACAATGATTCTTTTTAGAATAGCAGGTGTGAAAACATTATTTGTTAACAAAGTACACTCTATTAAGCACACCTAAACAAAACATCGCAATAACTACATAACTAATTATTTCTAAATTTGGAAACCTATCGAAAAATGTCTATTACAACAACTCGACACTTCGATGGCAGTATTCAATCTCAAGCTATACTGTATGGGTATTTTATAGTATGAGACTGAGACTCGAGAAATTGATCATAGTTGGAAACGTTGAACACAAAGGAGCACGTGTTATCTATCCACCACCAGACTGGTGATTACGTAACGTTTTCAAACATACGTAAGGTTAATCTGAATTGCCATGCTAAAAAATGACGCATAATTAATGGAACCGCTAAAACTAATATTTCGAACTCTCAAGGGAATCAAAATTAATAGGGTATTTTCCGTTGACCTAGAACTATAAAATTTGGCCCGTAATATCGTCTTATATCAAGTACAGGGCAAAATCTGCCAACTGTACATTTGTAATTAAATCATTAAAAAAATATAAACTTTATTTAAACAATCATCGCGATTAAGCAAAAAGAACTTTGATTAGGTTACCTAACTAATTTAGATATCAACTGTTAATATAACCACAATTTCACTTGTAAAACACAATAATAAATCTAAGTAATTACAGGATTGGAAATTCAATTTCGGGAAAAGCTCGGAAAAAACTGCGGGACTCGATTCCTTAACTATTTAGAATATGTACCTACTGATTGGTACGGAACCCTCCGACTCGCACTTGTCCGGTTTTTTTTCTATAGTGATGTGATATAATTTGCAGATGACGGTATATACAACACGTACGTGCTAGACACGGAGTATAAGACCTGGTCGTTGCTACTCCACTGCGCGGAGCCGACAGACAAGGCACGGTACCTGAGCGCCTTCATCCTGTCCCGCAAGACCACACTGCCCAAGAACGTTATGGCGTACCTCAGAGACAAGCTGCCAAGGTTCGTAGCAACGTCAAATAGTATTTGTAGACTAATAAGAGAAGAAGCCTATAGTACTTACATAAAAAAGAACATACAACCTAATTGAGAACCTCCTCCTTTTTTGAAGTCTGTTAAAAACATAAGATCTGGTCGGTGCCGCAAACCATAGCAGAAGAGAAAAAGTTTAGATTGTATATGTGTGTGTGAACGTGTGGTTACTTATTGGGCATGGAATTAAAAACCTTTCGATCCGCGATAATAATTAATGCTAATAATTCCTATTACGGTTGTAAGTTTAACTATCTACCCCCAGATACGACGTGGACATGAACTACGTATTCGCCATCCCGCACGACAACTGCGCGGACAAGCCAGCGCGCGCCGACTATTCGCCCGTACTAGTACCCGTCGACTCCAAGACGCCGCAGAAGCCTGGCCTCGCTTACAATGTAGCTACGAATGATTAAAACATCCTGTGATGTCCTACGTTAGTGATACCCTGCTCTGGGTCGCGTAATAATCGCTTACGCAATAGGATACGGCATAATTACACAAGAAGTATTCAAAACTCCCAAGCCAGTAGTTCACTGTGGTGGTCTAAGTAATAAGCCACTACCGATTCACAAAATACTTATGCGACAAAGTAGGAGTGTGGACGATGTATGAGGTTTGAATGTAACCCGTTTGTGCTCGTGGTAGTTTCCCGAGGGGTCGCCGGTCGGGTGAGGAAGCATTCCTCCGTCCACACCTGCATTTATCCTGCTTCATCGCGTAGGTACCATAACTTAGAGTTTAGGATGGCTCGTGAGTTTAAATCTTTTGGAAGATTGTAAAGTGATATAACCTTGTCATCACCTGCTTGTCACATGGACCAGCTGTAATTAGGAACTTGATTAGACACAGAGAAATTAAATTAGTAATTCAATAATGATAGCCATTACAAGTTTATTACTGGAAGATTTATTCTGTTTTTTTTTGCGAAATATTTTCATTAAAAGTTAGGTACGTAAGTCGGAACGTAATTTAAAACGCGCAGTGACGTCACTCCAACAGCTACTTCATTAACTTAAATTGAAAACATTGAAACATATCTATAAAATGGAAAATGATTTATTATATAAATTATATTAAATGACACTAAAATTATGTTATTTCTCTGATGAAAATAATATTCATGGGTCATGAAAAGTTTGACATCTTATGCAGTAACGTCACGACTCACGTTGAGCGTTTACACGCAAAATTTCAAATGTCGGTTTTTGATCTGAATTAAATAAATAAATTTGTGCACGTTTTAACTTTTTCCAGTTGGTATCTTTAGGTAATCTATAAATCTTTAAGATCAATTAAATAATGCAAGTTCCCTATAGCCATGTACAATCGATATCGCAGTCCGCCTGAACGCGATGGACTCTTTATTGCAATTTCAATTACAATGCAAGATAAATAATGATTCTGCAATTGCAATTGTAAATTCGTTACCCTTACTATGGAGTAGGATACTTCCAGCAATAGCAATGAACGCCGACCCCTAAAGCCCCCCCTTTATATGTAATCCACATAAATGTACCTAATGCAACGTAGCGAGGATAAAAATTGTATCCATCGAATGTAAGAAACTATTTTTTTTCTAATTATGATTATACTGTATACCTAAGTAATAAATTAGTATCATTTTTAAGTAAATAATATCTATTATTTTCGCACTCTGTATGTTAATGACGGGCATCCACGTTTTGCTTTACAGAGGTATATCAATGTGTTTCACGTAGTCGGTTTGAAACTTCAGCTCAACAGGATGGCAATCCGGTACATCGGTTAGTAGTGTGGGTGACACGACCTACGTCATCAGCCTATCGACGGTATGCGGACGTAAGTGTGAACGTGTCGTCGACAGTGACGTAATCTGGTGTCACGATCCGGGTTTTCAGACCTTGTTTTCTTAAACCATGGACCCAGGCAGGTCAGTAACACGCTTCTCGTTCATCTAACAATCGTTCCTTATACATATTTAAATCTGTTTTTAGTTCTACCACACTGTCAATGAAAAAAAAACGTATATATGGATTACTTTTTAATATACCTTAGAAATAAGGAACGGCTGTAACAAAAGGAACAAATGGATGTGAAGTCATAAGATTTTGACAAAAAAGTCAGAAAATAAGGTAAACGTCCACGTGATCGACACACCCAATAATACAGAATAATTTATAGTACTTACGTACAGAAGGTTTTCTGTCTAACAAAACTGACGTTTGTCAGCTAATCATGGCATCCCGCATCCCGATCCCACTCGCACGTGCTCTTTCGATTCTAGCGCGATAGGGTAGGTATCTGGGATGCCACGGAGGTGTATGGTAGCACAGCCAGTTTTAGCTGAAGCGGCCAGAGGAACAGGCCTGGCAAATGCGTGATGGCACTTTTAACCCTTTAACAGCCGAACGTCAAAAAAATATGTTACAATTTTCAACTCTGCCATAAAAAAAGATGTCAGTTTGTCTGATATATCAGACGATGGCGGTTAAAGGGTTAATCTTATGTCATGATGATAATGGTGATCAATAGGTGACATCTATGGGGCACTAGGTATCGACCACTGGCACGTTTACCGTAGCCTGCTATTGATTATTCGGGGAGTATAGGGTATGGCAAAATGCAGAAATGAAGATAAAACAGTTAATTGGCTGTTTAACTATAACTTTAATTACAACCAGCTGTCTGCACAAGCAGTACGTACCAGTCATATGGTGTAAGTAACACGAGGGTGAAAGGGACGGCACGATACGAAGTTCGGGGTAGGCCCTCTGTGTCATCTTCTATATATATAAAAGAAGAAGTCCTGACTGACTGACTCATCAACGCCCAGCCGAAACTACTAACGCTTGAGAATTGATTTTTACACAATCGGTCACATTTGAAACGTAGGCTAGAGATAAGAAAGAATTTTTCAAAATTCATTCCCTAATGGGGTAAAACAAGAGATGAAACTTTGTATGGGAAACGTAATTTTTTTGGACTTAGAAACTTGAAATTTCGTATATTGACTGTCTGTTTAAATATAACAAAACTGAATTCCTCGGGGTGATGATTACGAAAATGACATCCATTTTCAAATCCAAGATGGCAGACATAATTTTTTCTTTTGAGTAATTTTTCACAAATTATTAATAGCATCAGACAACTGACAGAAACAAATAAACCTCATTTATGTCATTGTTACCATCTAAAATCTACGGGGAGGAAGTCGCGAGTGGCCGCTAGTGTATCTATAAATATTAACACGAAACAATAAAAACTTTAATGATGTAGTCAATGATGATATCGCATAATTTTAACACAATTTTATAGGTATTGAATAAACAAAGATTTTAACTATATAATAATATTTCTTGAATCCCTGGCTCGACTGTAGATTATCTGACATCGAGTTCAGGGCTCATATTTTTTTAAAGATTGTACTCATCATAAGGAGTTAGTTTTTTGGCGTCATATTTGAGGCGATGGCTGACGAATGTTTTATTTGTGGTGATTTTTTGGCGTGAGTTTTTATATAATGTTAATTTCTTCGAATGTACAGTTGGTATCCTCATATACTGTATACATCTAGGCACGACAAAGGGAGTAGTGTTAGGAGAACTGCGACCCTACAGCGCGCGAGCCGAGCGAGCGAGGCGAAAGCGAAAACTGTTTTTATGTCATTGTAAATAACTTGTATATAATATGAAAATCAAACTATATTAAATGGTTATAATAAAAAAGGATAACAAAAAGATACTGTATGAAGATCCAATCTCCTCTGGAACCTGAAATAATATTAGTATCACATGCGTCGTTTTTAAGTCTACCCAGCGTGTCGTTAAGTCGGTTTAGAACTGTGACATAAACTCAGAATATTTGTACCTTTACGCTTTAACTGCTTTCGAAGAATCGATAGGGCACGAACATTGTTCCAAGTATATTAGTATGCTATACAGGATTCGTCTGCAAACACAATCGGCATAGGAACATTCTCTCACATACGATAGTTATGACATTCAAACTTGACCGTGTCCAAACTACTCAAGCCACAATAAGCGAGCAGAATCGAATAGTCACTCCTATGGAATATCTTGGTGTCGCGTCAATAAATGTACAATTTTCACAATTTACTTGAAGGCAACGTCAAAGAATTTTGACAATAGAGTGTTTTTAATAGTGTTAAAAAATTTAACCGACTTCAAAAAAAGGAGGAGGTTATCAATTAGTCTGTTGATTTTTTTTGTATGTTTGTTACTCGATTAGTCCGTCATTTATGAACAGATTTGGAAAATTGTTTCTGTGTTTGAATGCTTCCAGATTGGTTCCATTGTTATCAAAGTTCACTTCAGATGATGGAAACCATGAGAAATTGAGGGAATTCCTCAAATATTCCAGGGAAACATATAGCGATTTTAGTATTTTCGGTACAAGAATTGATGAAAAAGACCACGGAGGGTAATCCAAAACTCCTAGTGTTTCATGGCTAGCACTAAGATATTTCGATTAAGATACCTAATGAAGCGACTATGACGAAGCCAATTTAAATGGTCCTGATGTAATGTTACTATCAACCTGATCTGGAAATTGAAGCCGGATGGTAGACAACGGAACTCCGTAATAAAACGGTGTAGCTTACCGGCTTTTAGATTATTGGAATTGTTATGAGATGCACTCTCACTAAAAAGTGTGACTGAAATAAAAAAATTGATAATAAATAAAAACCGACTCCAAAAAATGTTTTCTGCTTTCGCGTGATTTGGCGAAGTATTAAATTAAAGTCGGTTTTTGTTTTCAAGTGAAAGAGATTATAATTGTTGGTGGTTTTAGCACTCATATAAGTCATATAGGGCGTATGGGTGTCTGGCTTAAAGATCAGTATTAAAACCAATAAAACTAAAACGCAGAAAATGTCACATTTAGGTCACATTTTCAAATGTCAAATATTGGGTTTTCCGTGGATTGTGCTAGATTTTAATGTCTCTGAGATCAAAGTACAAAAAAAATATGATCATTGCAAACTTCTAGACCTGACGTATGCTATTATACTCTTTGGGACTTGAGTGATAATGGATGTATCAGAAATTTTTAAAATATGTAAAGTTAATGTTTCTGTTCCATCACGTAAACATCCCCTCTCTCGTGGATATCGTCTCTCTACGTGGATACTATAGTATATGTACGTACTATGGAAGATAGATACAAAATATCAACCTGATAATATAACCCGATATTTTCCTGCTTTCCTACAGTGCCTACATTACACCTATAACTTGGAATTAGAGACTTAATCCCAATCGACAAAAACTGGATAAGGGTAATAGCAAATTACATTTTTTGCTATGGGCTACCGCTGTCGAGTTTTTTATGAAACCCCCGTCTCAAGGAGTATGGGCGGGGACTTTTGATTTGTTTACCTACTAACTAGTCCAAACAAAGTTACGAAGTCAAAAATTGTGTTTCATGCATTTCCCTCTATAACTTATTTTGAGCATTCGTTGCCTGAACTATAGTGTGATGAAGGCACTGCAATTACAGCCTAATTCTAACAATTCTAGGCTAAATAATCACAATAAAAACATTGCGTTTGAGTATCAGATACTGACTCGTTAAAAACGAATGCCAACGGCAATTTTTGGGATATAAACCAAGTCAACGGATCAGCATCAGCACGAACCAGTAACCGACAAATGAAACACTAAAATTAAGGGGTAAGTGTATTAAATATTAAGAACGCATGCATATAAAGCGAACGTTCTTTGTACGTTTATTCTTTGGAAGCGCGTCAATACTTCAGGGTGCTTGCGCAAAGACACGACTATAAGTAAGACCGGACCGCGTTTAGGTGTTTTTCATGACTCAAACATGGGTGCGACGCGTCTGTGTGTATTCTTGACTGTTTTAGTGAGTGTGAAAATGATTGCTTCACAGGTTTGTTACCCTTTACTATTTTTGTAACAGGTTTAAGTTTTCTAACCGGCGAAAACAGAGAGGTTCAAAAAAATTGTCAGTTGGAATCTGGCAATCAGTTTCTCAGAAGATGGAACATACATATGTTTGAAAGATTAAATATTATCTAATTTAACTGCCACTAACTTCTCAAAGTTCCCAATTCAGACAGGGCCAGCATAGAGATTATTCCCCCACGTAACGTACCTACGTACGTGAAAAGATCTATGTAGAAGGTCTGACGCATTGGTTCGCATACCTAAGGTGAGATGCTAGAAGAACAAACATGCCCTGCCCGGGTCGACATCGGAACATATAATACGACTAAATGAAATCTTCGACACCGTCTCATATTACCTAATTACTTATTGCCATCGAGTTTCCTATGCATATATCACGGATGTCGCGGGAGATTTGTCTCCTTATTTATCATAGGTACTTTTACTTAGTCATAGATAAAATGTATGTTGGTCTCTCCAACGCTGGTTATTATTTTCAGTAAGTATTCTGGTACAAAAAATGAGCTAAATCAGTTCTTCGTTTTAAGTGTTGAATGTTACAAACAGAGAAGACAGACTAAATTATTTTTGCATTCATTTCTGTGTGGATTCCATACAATGCAACAATAGGCGCGCTCGTGCAGGCCGATAGATGACCTCAGTGATTCTTATCTATAAGGGTACCATAATTGGATGAAGGAAAAGCATGTAGCCATGAGCCAGACTCCCTTTCCGACACAGCCAGTAACCTTGCTTTTTCCTGACTGGTGGAGCAGGAGTCCAACAAATGGGAATGCAGCACTAGCTTGCAGAGGGGTTGATCGCAGATTCTCTGAATATTTTTGTTTATGGACAAGTTGACTCCCGGGCAGACCGTCTTCCATGCGTCTTCCGCCATAGATAAGCACGCTACCTCGAAATCACGTATGATGACGTGAGGATTTTGCCAACAAGGGGTAGCGTTCTGTGTGCTGAGGAGAGAAACGCGGGTAGACCAACTCTAGAAATTTGTCGAATACCTAAACCTCCGAATCTAATTGGAAGAGTGGCGTACAGAAACTGTTTATCGTTGATTTGGATATTTAATATTTTTGGAGCTGAGTGTGAAGCAACGTGTCTATAGATTCGGTGAAGTTACGAAATTTCCAAAGTGAGCTACAGCGTAAGATATATGTGTTTTTGGGCGTAAAAAGGCAGAAACGGAGAATACAAATGGCCATATGGATGTTAGTTTCGAGTAAACGGTCTGCCAATTATGAAATTATTAGATTCCGGGAAATCCGGGATTGACTTCTCGACTTCTCGGGTTACTATGCATATAGTGACATCTTATTATTATTCATTCAGCATGCACATTTTCTATTCTCATCGCTTCAATATCCTTCTAGAACTAATCAACGGAATAATATGTCTCATGAAATAAATACCTATTATGTTTGTTCTTAGTACCCCTACTTGACCTAATTTTTTAGGGTTCCGTAGTAAACAAGGGACCCTTATAATTACTCCATGTCCATCCATCCCTCCGGCCAAAAAATCATGTTTCGGCCGAAGGTTCGGTTTCGGCCAAAAAACTGCCGAACCTTTCGGCCGAGCCGAAACTTTTACAACATTGCATTTTCGGATTACGTTCGTCTAATTTCTGGTACCTTTAGATAACTTGGCCCGACTTCGCCAGCACAATACATTTTAATTTAGTTATTTTATATCTTGTTAAGTACTAAAATTGTTTTATTTTATACTACACGAACTATCCTGTGTTACATTTAGGGATTGCAATCTGGTCCGTCAGATAGGTACGGTAATTCGGCTGGATCCTGGAGTATCTCGATAGGCACTGGATCCGGCAATATTCCGATATAAATAGATAACTCCGGTAGGGATGAAAAAGACCGCTAAAACACATTACGAAAATTTATTTGCTTTTTAAAAAAAATGAAAATAAACGTTCCCGCTATTTTCAGAATTCGTGCGCTGACGAGCGATCGTTACAACGTGGCATTGATAATATTAATTGAATATATAAATAACGTTTAATTTACAAAAGGGCAGCAACAGTAAACCGCTAGCCACAACCTGCAATTCTTCGTCAGGTGGGCACTAATGCAAATCAATAAGACGCTTCAATCAATCATTCAAAAAATTTATGGCATGACCATGAGTGGTTTTCGCTTCCGTAGTAGTAGTCGACTTCGTTAACCTTAAACACTAATTATGCCCAGCTAGTTAAATGGCCCATCTTGGATCGCGGCTAGCTCAAATGTCTCCATGACACCTGCAGTCACCACGATAGCGACCCAAATCCATAACAAAGTCCTTGGCTTCCAAACCCCAGGATCCTGCAGCCTACCACAACAGGGACAAATTCGTACTTTGGTTCCAAGGCAGGGAACTTGTCATACTTGTACTTCAGCTTATCAGCATACTCCAGTGAGTCATATCACCAGATCTTTTGAGCCAAGGTCAGTACCCTAACCTAACAGATCTGGTGATATGACTCGAATGGGACTGGAAAAACCCTTTTATGCCACCAAAGTTGACATTGTTTAATAGAGGCAATCGTTAAACTCCAATTTGGCTGAACTGGCTTGATCTACCAGGATATAGTGAAATCCAGCCAGATTGAGAATCATACCGGATTGCAATCCCTAATAGTTACATTGTTTATATGTCTAGAAAAAAAATGACCCACTGACACTTTATTTGACGATTTTCACACGTCTATAAAAGTTTCGGTTTCGGTTTCGGCCGAAACTAGAGCCAAAGCCGAACCTTCGGTTTCGAAACGTGTTTCAGTCAGACACTAGTCGTTATACCAAGTTTATTGAATACTGCTGATTGGTACCGACACCTGAATTCTGAATATGTGTACCTGCAAATCATTTTGCACACGTATTTTGCCAACTGATCTGGTTTCTGGACCTGAATATGTACGTACCTGCAACTCACTTTGCACTCGTATTTTTCAACGGATCTGATGTCTGTAACTAGCATAACCAGACATAGTTACCTGAACATGGTTGTACCATCTACCAGTGTCCTCCAGCATCCCCTTGTAAACACTCCCATTCATCTCAGTATAATTTACCCCGTGTAACTTACTGATACTGTGACTCTCATCTTTCTGAATAATGTACTTATTCCAAATCAATTGTGTACTCTGATGTTGCATTGCTACCATCATTAATTAGTTATACACACAAAATACATTTCGCAGAGTAATGATAATGAATATGTAAACATATTAAAAACCTTACCAGGGTTCCCAGCAACTGTATTGAATATATAATAATCTAAATCTACTTCTTTGTACTTCTTCTTAACAGTATTTTCTTACTGATTTTATGTGCTGATTCTGATTATTCTTTCATTACCACCATGTGACACCCCAGGAGTTGCAAGCGTTCATAGGCTACGGTGACCGCTTATCAGGCGGGCTGTACGCTTGTTTGCCACCGACGTGGTATTAGAAAAAAATAACACAGACTTACAGAATATTGGTACTGTAAGTTCATGTATATTTTTCAATTCACTGGTTCATTACGAGCATTACCAATTTTGGCAACATCATCCGTCACCGATTTTGATAACAGGTAATAGAGTTCACAGACTAGATATACTAAGTACGGAGTCTGAATGTGAATAGTATTGCAATGTGAATACCTAAATCACTAATTTTCACGACAGCTTAGCTCAGTAACTGTTAGCACTAGGAAGCTGTAATTTGACGTGAGAATACATATCAACTTGGCTGACAAAACGGTAATAGTTATTTGTTGTTGGTGCAAAGTTGTATTTTAATCGCGAGTGTGGAATTGTAACACGAGAAAGCGAATGGATTCTAGGTTTGAACTGTGAGCTAGCGAATAGTTTTTTTTTTCGAAAATAGAATCCCGAGTAAAGCGAGTGGTTCAATAATAGAATCCTGAGCGTATCGAGTGAATAACAACTGAAATTTGTAAAATCAGCCCTTCTTTGAATTGGTACACAAACAATAAGAGTAGGAAAAAAACACAAATTGGCAGGAAATCTTATGTACATTCAGCAAATCTATTAGCTGATTATTAATTAGATGGGCGAAAATTGTAATGTCTAGAGGGGCCTTTACATGTTATTATATATTTAAAAAAGTAACTAATAACACGTGTGTATTTCAAATATTCTTTGCACTCTTGTGGATAAAATTTAGTTTTGCTATCTATTTTTAAAGAATAAAAAAGTGCTTTCCGACATAGTAAGGTGAAAAACTTATTTTTTAAAGGACCTCCCCTACATTTAAAGTGCAGGAGCATTTTTTTTACTTCCAAACCCTTATCGTTGGATATTTCAATCAAAAATATTGTGGGGTTTCTAGAACCATTAAGCTTAATATCATGCAAATGGATTTCTGAATCACAAATCCATTTGCGTGATATTAAGCTTTAAACTGATAAGTTTTGTTCTGGTCAAGTCTCTTAAGGTCTGCCAGCTAAACGGTGGCTACTGAGCATGTGTAAAAAATCATGTTGTGTGATTGAAAAGTGGTATAATTTAAAAGGAAAACTTTCAAAACTTATTAGACATTGCCAGTTAAAGAGTAAGAGCCGATCTTAAATATAAGTTTGTGAACTTCTAAGTCCGTGTAATGTATCAGGTGGACAACTATCATATGGAACCCTACATTGCGCCTAACCCAACACGCTCTTGGCCCATTTTTTAAATACCTAGTATTCACTTCTTAGTGAATTGTTTAATAGATGTACATTATTACATTTATTACAATACCTACATGATGAAATTTTGAATACGAACAATTATACATACATTGTTATTCTTATACCTACCTACTGGTAGCAAATGCTTAGTTATTCTTTTTTTATTTTATAGCCTATATTCGGCAGCACAATGTGGTGCGACATGATGTGTGGTGACGACGACGACGACGATTATTCGGACTACGATATATTCGACTTATTCTTTGATCCATGTGCGGGTTGCACCACTAATAAACCGTCAAAAGATAAGAATAAAAAGACAACGCCTGCACCAGGAATGCAGGAGCCCTTCAATCTTATTATACGTAAGTTACATCAATAACTCACTAAATTGCTCTAAGAAGATAGGGTAAACTCCGTTATAGGTAAAAATGCAATTCACTTTAACATACATTGAATTAACTGAGTTATATAACAGTCCAATTTTGGCCGCAATAGGTATTTCTTCGATATGATTTCCCATGTGCAAAGATAGACTGTTTCACTGTTATTTAATCAACTAGAACTTAACAAAACATGTTGTACAGTACAAGTGTGTTGTACATACATGTGTTGTATAAGAACACTAGCAGGCGTCAGCGACTTCGTTCGCGTAGATTTTAGATGGTAACAAAGATATAAATGAGGTCTACTTTTCCTGTCAGTCGTCTTATGCTGTTAATTTTTTGTGAAAAAATACTCAAAAGAAAAAATAGATGTTCGCCATCTTGGATATGAAAATGAATGTTATTTTCGTAATCGGCAACCCGTAGAACCACACAGGTGACACCCATATTGAATTTTAACAAAAATAAATGATCGCCATCTTGGATTTGAAAATGCATGTCATTTTCGTAATTGGCACCCTGAGGAACCTCGAAATTACACACATATCAATTTTAAAGGAAAAATAATTGTCCGCTGTCTTGGGTTTCAAAATGGATTTTATTTTTGTAATTGGCACCCCGAGGAACCTCGACGATGACACCCGTATCGATTATTATGAAAAATAAATGTTCATCTTGGATTTGAAAATGCATGTTATTTTCGTAATCCAATATCTCTCACTTCAAAAAAGATTTGGTCCCCGTACAAACTTTGAACCCCCTTTTCACCCCTTTCGGGGCGAAATTTTGAAAATCACAGAATTTAGTTTTGTTATATTTAAACAGAGAATCTATATATACGAAATTTCAAGTTTAGACGTGATTCTAAATCTTACATTACAGCACCTGCCAACGGCATGAACGTAACCATGATGAACACGGGTAACTCCTGGCTGATGAACTTCATGCCGTGGGCCTACAAGCCCGCAGGTACCCCAGCTCCCCCGGCTACCACGGCAAAGCCCGCCACCACCGCCGCCGGCACCACAGCGGCGGGAAGCACGACCGCCGCGCCAAAAACTACTGCTAAAGCGTAGATCGAAGCGTAGCGTATTATTGTTAGGTTGTAACCTGCAGCAGGCGAATCACGTAACTTTATGTACTAACGGTAGGTAGATTTTACTGTCAATTTTGAAGTATAAATGTATGAGTTGACAATTAAATTTTGACATTAAAATCTGCCTAACGGTAGTAAATAAGTTACGTGATTACCCCGCTGGACATTTACCTAATTACTGGTCACCATATTCATTTGGTTGGTAATGCATGCAACAATAAAATATTTTAAAGACACTTTAGTAAGTAATCAGTTTTGCATCTAATTCAAATTAATATGCAGAATTCTAAAGAAATGCTTTGCTTTGTATATTGGTACTTTTGCAACTTTATCAGTTTTTTTGGAAAATGGCCAGTAATAGGCTAGTAATAGGTAATTTGTGTGTATAAGTTTATTTGTATATTATATTTATATATGTATATTATTCTTAAATAAGTATTATTGTTGTATAGTTATTAGTACGTTTCATGTAGGTACCTATATTAACTATCATTAGATTTCATTTCCGCTATCCTAAGGTTGTCTGGAAAAAACGCTATTTAGCGATAAGACCGCTTGTTGTTTGTCTCTACTCATTGTGATTTTGTACTTTACTGAACCCTTTAATTGAGGTGAGCCATATGGAGTATTTGTATTGTATTGTATATAGGTAGATACCCCAATGTATTTGGCTATTGCTACGAAATGTGCGGCTTTTAAAACTACAGTCTTCTTGGTAACTTTAGATGCTAGAGTATATAAGTAGCCAATATTTTAGAACCAAAGTCCAGTATCTGCGTCAGTAACAGTTATTATAAGTGACGTTTTTACATAAAAAAAAGTACAACCTTATCGCTTCAGAACTTAGTTTTAATTGTCACAGTTTGAATTATGATTCGTTAAAATAAACCAATTAAATATGTTTACTTTATTTACATTATTTCGTCCTCAATAAATTAGTTACGTCCTTAGTCAAAAAAAGAATAACAGTTTTAATTATTGAAAATTTAGCTCGATTTCAGTAAATTCTGTAACAAATAAATACGTCAAAGTGCTTAGAAGAGTACGTTTACGTAAACTAGTGTGTTTGAAATACGATAACATCGTCACGGGCTGTAGAAGGCAAACTGGTCGGAAACTTGTATTTCGCGTAAGGTTTACAGGCTGATTTATTTTATTATTATTTATTTATTTATCAAGCTGACAACAAAAATTATAAATAAACAAAAACCCCGCAAAACTGTTATTACAGTTTGTCTGCAGGAAGACTTTACTAATTAAAAATCAATAATATCACAACTTAAAAATCAATTAACATCTTCATTTAAAAGTAAATCTATGGCAGTGTATCTAATAAATATTTTTTTTCTTTATCTTAAAAATACGTTTATTTTCTCGAGTCGGACGTCCTCGGGTAAGCTGTTGAATATATATGGCAGGCGTTTTTTTAGTGTCTTGTCTCCGTAATAGTTTTTAATCCTATGCACATCAAACTTACCCGCGGACACCGACCTCCTCCTGCCTAGGGTTTGCAATATTCGAATATTTCGAATAAAACGAATATTTTTGAAAATGAAACAAAATAATCATTGTAATGTATGTAATGTAAAATGTAATGACCTTGCAATTACCTAAAAACATCTACAGTTACAGTATCTTCTTAAAATTATACAATGTTCATTTGGATTAATCTTATGAAATAAAATAAATAATTACTTAATCAATCACAGCAGACAGTCACAATATAATTTTACTTTGTTTATTACAAATCACAATAAAAACATATAAATATCCCTTTTTTTCATTTCAAAAAAATTTGGCAATCAACAAATTAAAACTATGATGAAGCATATCGTCAATCGTATCGTCAAGCTTTTAAGGTTTTTGTTTATCTAGCAAGAGCAGGTAGTCGGTCTCGCTACCCTTTTATCAATTACTGTATGGCATTTAGTTCATATTAGAAAGTTTGTTTTTGGCAAGGGAAAAGAAAAATTAGATGCTATTTGTCTTTGATTAAAACTTCTTTTTAATATTTAAGATTATTTCTACGGAGTTGTTAATGTAGAGGATAATTGATCTTGGCATTTTATTATAGTTTTTCGCAAAGGTAAATAATTTCGGTCGAATTTCTGCACTATTCGAAATATTCGTTTTATTCGATTAATGGATGTCGTCAAATTCGAATAATATATGTGGCGAATAATTCGAATATTCGAATTGCAAACCCTACTCGTGCCATGTTCGTGGGTAGTTCTATAGGTTATGCTCCTGGCTGTCATAGTTCTTAATAGCCAGAAGGTATTTATGTTTTAAAGTGACAGGAAGTATTTAGGATTATAACAATAATGCCTACAGCTAATTTTTAACATGATCATTCTCCTCTCGTGTGATATGTCTGTATACGGCGACATTGGCGAAATACCCCTTGCCAAATAGCAAGGAGTGAAAGCCATCAACAAAAAAAATGCCTACAGCTTATAAAGTGAATAAAATAGATTATAAATAACTATGGTACGAATACGAAACCCTAAGTCATCTCACATCCGTCAAACAATAGTTCGATTATACGTGTAAACAATGCTACTGATACGTCGCCTGCTGCCTTGAGAGTAATCTATCACATCACCGTGCTCGAAGAAACGACATTGTAACAAAAAATACCACCCGGAACACTGTGACTCTTACAAAATTATCCCATATTTACAGAAAACAAAAACAATCTTTATCAATTCAATGGTTAGCAAGTAGTTACCAACAGCAAGTTTTTTTCATCTAACTTTAGAAAGGTATTCAGACGCAGTTGGTGTCACCCATATTCGCATTTTTCGTATACCTGTGTTTGTTTTCATTTCAAAAAAATTCAGGAATGATATCAGTCTGTGTGTGGCTGTGGTCTGTGGCTACTTGCATTGTTCATCAAATTATTGTTTAATAAATATTCATTTGTTGTCTTTTACGAAAATGGACAGCTTTATGTAAAAAGCGTAAGCAGAAAAGGTAAGATATAAGGTTTTTTTGGCAGTAAATATTTATTTCTATAAACAAAAAGTAAACCAATTGAATCTGTTTAAACACTAGGTAATTTTTTTATTAGGTACTTAGTACTTTTACTTATAATCAAATGCAGCTGCAGCGCGAGATGTTTCGCAACCGTACTTGCTTCATGTAACTGAAGTTACGAGATTTCATTCTTAAAATGAAGGGTCCCGTGCCTATTACCTACTACTAGTCCACATTTAAAACCTACCCTATGTTGTGAATTAAAGAAGGTCGTATCTTCATAGGAAATTCACGGCACTTCCGTCCTTTTGTTTGGGCAAGGCAGTTTTCAGCGATAACAAAAAAACGTTAGTCCTACATCTTTCAAACTTCAAACCAAAAATAGTTGAAAGTATTTCATGTACACCGCCTCAATTTTTTTCAGAATTTTAAACTTCATAGTTTGGGACGAGTTGGAGGGGGCACAAGTTTTAAGGCTTTGACAGCTAATATCTCACCAACGGTTGACTTAACACGTTCACAGTCCCCATACAAAATGTTTAAAATTTCTTTGACCTCCAAGCAAATTACTTCCATCACACGTCCGTGCTCCACGTTTGGGTCACTATGAAACGACCAGGTACGCACTCGGATTATTACAATATACAAGGTGATTTTTAAGTCGTGATCTGAAGTGCCAAGGGGTGATGGGGAGGGTCACACTGAGCAACTTTTACTATGGGGCCAACCATGAAATCTCGATAAAGAAGTAGTAGGTACTACACCTACTACTTGAATACAAGTATCGAAAAACAAAGAAAAATTTAGCCTTTAGGAGTAGCGGAACAGTCCGGGAATAGAACCCGGGCCTCGTCGGTGTCGGGGGCAATTGTGGTGTTTTCACGGTTAAAAATATCTAACGACTATATGTTTCATAAAAAAATTACAATACCTACTAGTTTGACACAACACTTTATGTGCAATGATCAGTACACAATAATCCGCATCATAATCGCCAGGCAAAAGAATATAACAAAATAGAATAATCTAAACAAAAATATAATTATAGTGATTTGAGTGCGTACCTGGTCGGCTATACTGACGCATATACGGGGCACGGACTTGTGGAAATATAGTTCGTCGTGACCCATGTATGGGGCACTGGACTGTGAACGTGTTAAATAAAAAACTTCTATAAGAGCCTCTATATCATTTTAATGATCTATATCCATAGATTCGATGAAAATAATAGCAATGTACATAGCATTTTTTTTTTTCATTCCAGCAGGCGAATCACTTAACTTTATGTACTAACGGTAGATAGATTTTACTGTCAATTTTGAAGTATAAATGTATGAGTTGACAATTAAAATTTGACATAAAAATCTACCTAACGGTAGTACAAAAGTTACGTGATTACCCCGCCGGTTACGTACATGTATGGAGTGCCCACCCGAATTTAATATTTTTTTGTAATTTTATATCTATTTCATGTAGTGGTTCATACAATACACCTTCCTACCAGATTTCACAATTGCATATAGTCTCCGAGTACGTCGGCTGTCACATACGGACCGACAGAGAGACATGACGAAACTATAAGGGTTCCATTTCACCATTTTGGCTAAGGAATAATGTGAGTAGTTACAATAAAAATATGCAATTACATGATTATGATAATGATAGCCAAGCATAATATGTTGTTTTTATTTTATTTGCCAGACTGTATTTTAAACCCTATTAGAAATGGATTAATAACCACATTCGCAATAGGTACTCAACAGTTTCTTCCTCGCGATCAGTTAGTCCCGTTCTCTGAATCGCGATTAAATCGTCTAATTAAATATTTTTCTCATCTAAAAATAAAACAAGACGGACTGCATCGTCACAAAGAAGAGGAACGACCGCTTGATTGCTCTTGAGGCTTGGACCGGATGCCCTTCTGCAGCTTAATTAATGTTTTTAACGATGCGCTCTGAAATTAAACATAAGTATAACTATGAACTGTATTAGTGTAAACGTAAGGCCCATTTCAATTCTTAACATTCTGACAATCATGAAGAATCTAAAAAGACCAGAGGTCAATTGATATACTTAAAAAATTACAATTTCTATTTATGAAAGCTCTTTAAAAAAGAGATAGCTGGAGAGCTACGGTTTTACATATTTCATGAATACGAGTAGTTAGCATCTTAATATTTTTATAATATGATACTGTGTCTGCTTAGATAGTTATATATGATTAGTAACAAGAGTATTTTTTAGAATAAAAGCATAAACCGGCTTCATATACGTACAAACTTAAACTAAACATTAGATGGCAATATCTGACTGCACAGCTCTATTTCGCATTCAAATACGTATTACTTAATAGAACAGAAACAATTATTCGTGACAATACAACACAACAAAAGAAAAACAGTAAAAACTGCCAAGTGCGTGTCAGATCACGCACAATTAAAGGTTCCATACCGACACCTACTAGTCCACATTTAAAACCACTACCCATACATTGTTTCAAAAAAGGTCGTTTCTTCATAGGAAACTCACGGCACTCTCGTCGTTTCGTTTTGGCAAGACAGTTTTTCAGCGATTTCTCAAAAACCGTTAGATTTGTAGTTTTGAAACCAAATATCGTTGAAAGTATTTATTAATTTTCACTAGTTCCATTTTTTTCATAATTTTAAACTTCATGCTTTGGAAATTAGAGGGGTGGGGGGGGGCACACTTTTTACGACTTTGACAGCTAATGTCTCACCAAGTTTTTTAAAAACCTCTATATTATTATTACGTTCCGTTTAGGGGCGTCCATAAATTACGTGAGGTGTTTTTTAAAATTTTCTGTCCCTCCCTCCCCCCCTGGTGAGATGTCGTGAGATTTTATTCAACCCCCTCCCCATCCCCCAATCTCACGTGAGATTTTTTAAAATGTGGGTTTCTTACGTAAACGCGTTGGATTGTTATTGTAAAAAGAAAAAAAAAATTGCTTCGTGCTTTTATTTACGACTAGTTAAGACTAGTAATCAATATTGCTGAGAGTTAACGTCGAAATATGAATGAAATTATTCTTTTTCGAACGAATTAGTGAATAATCTTAATCGTATTACGATTACGCTTAAGATTAAATCTTATAAGCGTGTACAATCTGGATTAAATGGACCAAAATAGTATAATATTTTTTGGTTTCAATCAGAAAAAAAATTGCGTGTTATTTGCCGAGAACCCCCCCTCTCTCCAACGTAAGATTAAATGAGATTTGACTCGATCCCCTCACGAAACATCTCACGTAATTTATGGACGCCCCCTTTTCGTCATTTTGGCTACGAAACCCTAAATACCGTAATAAGTGAGGGTATCAATTACACGGAATGGTTCCGTTTCAGCGTTGTGCTGACACCATTACCAGCATCAGCGCTTCAGAATTAATAGATTAACCAAGTAGGTTGCTTTTGCATTGGCTGTTCAATGTAAATAAATAAACAGAGTAAACCTCAGTTGGTGACGCCCTAAAATATTTTTTTAACTTAGAATTCTAATTTAGATTTTGTTTTATTAGGACAAGCCAATTTCAAATACTTAGAGCTACTGCTGTTTATCCTAAACAGGCCAGAATTATGGCACGCAGTTTTTGGAACATTATGTTACCACCGGCAATCACCTTGAATTAAAGCCAAATATGCTAAAATAAAAAATGGAAGGGTACCGGGTCAGCTATGTAAGTTATTTGCCTGACAGTCCAGGAACCCTACAATTTGATAACATTCCGTGGTGGATGTTGAATAAAAGCTGGAGACGTTTCAATGACAATAATTTATTACAAATCACTTTACACGTTTTACACGTAGGTACATGTCACTATAAAACACAAGAGCTGACGTATTACTTCTAGTGAACCAAATTGCTGAATAACCTAGATCACCGTGGTTCTACGTATTTTATATTTTCCCACTAAGGAAAGTAATAATGTTGCGGGTATATTAGAAAAGGTAAAATGTGACTACCTTCAACTATTTGTTACAAGAACTTGCCTGAGAATCAACCAATGACTGGAGTTGTATGCCAAGTGTTAAAACTAATATATCCGCAACTATTGATATAAACTACACAGACCATTCTACAATCGTGGACTCCATTACCTTTACTGCTACAGTTAAATTGGGTATATTATTATAACAAACGAATATATATCCACAAATGTTATTAATTACAATACGAAAGTTAACAAGTTTATTGTACTCGTATATATAGATTGCACATTCATGAGCTACCTTGAGTGTTAACAGCCTTAGACAGCCGTAGGTTTAGTTTGTTATTCTTTGCAGGTCTTACTTATACAAACAGCACCAAGTGTTTAATTATAGCCCGTGCATGTGACATTGTAGGTATCTTAAAGTCGCCGAACTGATGCCAGGAAGACATTGTTAATTTTCAGGGTCCCTTTCATTGTGAATGCAGACCTACTTGAAATCGATTGGACGTTGCTCACTGTATTTTCTGTGCATCGAGGTGAATATGAAATTATTTTTTTAGTAACATATATTTTCTTTTAAATAAAATTTACAGTTATTAGTTAAAAAAATATATAGTTAATTTCATTAAGCTTAAGAGTGGTCATTAGTATTTATTAGTGAGTTAGCGTTGGTACGATTAGGTTACTGGGTGAGTGTAGGATTAATATAATCCAGGGAATTTAATACAAGGAAATAACTCTTACCTAACCTGTCTAACAACTCCATAATACAATTTTATGTGAAGTATTGGATCAAATTAAACAAGGTCCATTAATAAGTTCCTTGCCGCACTTGTCGTCTTATAATGTATTTATCTCTTTCTGACTACGCTTGAAAGTAAGGTTAAGTACGGTGAATGATGAGTGAATTCATTTTCGCGTCTTTGTCGCGTGAGAAAGGCACTTTTCATTGGAAGCATTTACTGGTACCCAAGCATAGTAACACGTACACGCATGCACTTCTTCTACTTTACCCAAGCAAAGTAATAGCTAAATTGAAAATATGCCGGGACGGAACCCTCAAGACAACTGCGGACTTTAACATTGCCACTATTTTTTAATTAGGAAGCACGAGTCGGTAAAAGCCTTCCGTCATAGCGGCAGGAAAGCATCATCGATGTGTATTAATGAAGTTGCTGCACGCATCGAATATTAGCCGCGCGGGCGCAAGTTAGTCGAGCGTCGATGCCGCAGTACACCACTCGTCAACTGTCAAAAGTTCAGTGACATTTACGATTTGCAATAATTGTTGGTTTACGTGCGTTTGTACCACGGATTTTGTGTTTTTGGATATCTGGTAGGTTATTTCTGATTATAATATTATTGTCATGAAACTGTTAGGTACACTGCGAATTTTTGTATTCAAATATTAAAAATTTAATGAACAAATATGCGAAACAAAATTTAAATAGCTCATTTGATTATCCTGTTCCAACTAGAAGTTGAAGATGTAAGTGACATTTATAGAATATTACAATAGATATACCTAATTACCTACGCTTGTTTAGCAACCCAATAGCCTGTTTTAATAACGTATTATAAAATTTAACAGTTATTGTACTAATTTTGATCAAATACATTCGTAATTTTCACCTATTTTCGGCGACTGCAATTTCCGTTTAAGTAAGTATATGGGTTTGAGTATCAGTTCGACTGCACAAAGTTTGGTCCACTTTTTGACACTTAGGTATTCTCAGATTAGGTACCTACGTTTTTTACTCCTGCTTGCTTTAATCTGGATTAATATTACTTATGTTGAGTAATAATTGTCTCTAAGACAACCCAACGCGGCATTAAAACATGTTGAAAACTAAGGAGTACGTGCTGGTACGTACCGTCCCTCAGTATTTTTCTTAAAATAAAAAAACACAAACTGTAGGTGTAGAATTCACTAATTTCGTCCGAAAATGGTCCAACGCAACACTCTGTGTCTGTCTGTCATAGGCAGTTTTCTCGAATACCCCTTGACGTCGAAAGCTGAAATTTGGTAGGTATAAACATGGTAATTAAATAGCCTGATTACGTATCTGAAGCATTTGCCCAATTTAAAAAGGTTGTTTTGGGGGGGTAAGAAGTGGTCAAGCATGTTTTTTAAAAAAACATTTATCTTTTAAATAATAGTTTATGACTATTCGGGTCGCTATTAAATCATCATTAAGTTGCGTTCTTACTTGACGCAACTGGTTATGTGTTAGTTAATCGGTAATTGTAACATAACAGCGACTATCAAGTATTATGTCTATAGGTTCGATAATTCAGACATAGGTACAAAGATGGGCAGACAGACGGGCGCACGGACGATAGTTTAGCTAATATAGCCTTTTTTGGCATAAGATCGATAGTAATCGATATAGAATGACCATAGTTACTAGGTACATATGCGATACCTACCATAAAAAATAAATTTGACCTTTACAAATTATCTACGGCGAGGGTGGTATATTGAATCCCGAGTGAAGCGAAAGATTCTACAATAGAATTCTGAGGACCCAGGCCCGCTGCAAAAAAATTAAATGACTTACAAATAATTTTGCTAAGGAGTGGCACATACAGTTTTTCACATCTTCTATAAGGAAAAGAGTCATTGTTGCCCTCAAATGAGGGAAAAAAAGTTGAATCCTATTCGAAGGCAACAATGACTCTTTTCTTCATAGAAGGTATGAAAATATTATTATAACCCTCTGTTACGGTCTACGGTGATACTCCGGTTCAAGGTTTAGTACATTACCTATTTAACTAAAAACAATTTCAAGTTTAACACAAACCGATGTTGCCCTGCGTTAGTATAATTCCCAACCGGCAAAACTTCCAAGAATACTATTCGACGGTAAATTTTGGGCTTATTACCTAATTTTGTAGTGAGTCTTAAAATGTTTCATTATTTTGAACAATTATCGTGATCAGTAATCGATTAAGAAAGAAAATACCCCAGAAGTTCGTAACCAATTATTTTACCGCGTGTAAATAAATAAATAATAAAAATCTAAAAAAATGAGCTTGCATTATAACGATGATGATTAAGTAAAGATCCACTGCTAATATTGGTATTGCTCCTCTGAAAATTAACTTAAACACCGTACTTGTGGGTGTTACAACACGTTTAACAAAGCATTTTAGCGAGCACTTAGAGCTATACATATTTATGACACGTTATTTTAGAAACTAAGGAAATGTTTAATTAAGTATTACTCCACTCCAACTATTTACGCCGATATTCCGTTCTACTTGTGGTAAGAAATTGTATGTTATTATGTAGGTAGTAATTTGAACGTGGGTGTTTCTACAGATGTGCTAAACACGGATATCTAGAGAGTATTAGTACATGGAATGAGATAACACTACTTAGGCATTATTTTCGAAGCTGTACACTTTTATAGCAAAGGCTGAAATTGATGACTTATCCATTGCCGTTTAAATACCATTGAAGGATGTTTTTTGCAGTAAAACGATCCTGTATTTTAATAATAGCTATAGTCTATATACAAGTAAGGAAAACGTCCCTGTGCTAGACATTGCAGTTTCTATCTTATGTCATGATGACAGTGGTGATTAATATCTTATCTATTGGGCACTGAGGTGTCGAGCACTGGGATGTTTACCTTGTATCAAATATAATCTTAATTTGTTGCGTAATGCGTTGTCAAACATCAAAACATTCATTTTCATTATGTTTAATATGATATATTCATTATATTATATGTAATTATTAATTAATAAAATTGCGTATAATGTGTTAATCACTTTCCAGTTTTAATTGATTCAAGGAAACGTGCACAGCATTCATGTTACTTTAATTTGCACGTTAGGATCAATGCACGGCGATTATGATAATGAACCAATGGGTTAATAAAATTTATTTATTTGATACCATTTAATTGGTTTATAAATTAGACAAAACTAACTCAAATATTTAATCTATTTGACATAATTTTACACTATTACTTAATTATCTACTTTATAACGACATTATAATGTACAGTTTGTAGGTACCTACTTATGTCAATATTTTTTTTAATATGCTTTTACGTTGAACATCGAATATCGTAAATGTAATCTGTTTGAGTTCAATTAGATTTAAAAATAGCACTAAACCAAAGCAGTTTCTGTATTTTTATTATGCATAATGTATAGTTTATAGGTACCTATTACCTATGTCAATTTTTTTTCTAAATAGGTAATTATTACAGTGTTATATTGACAGTACGATTACTGAAACTTTGACACTGACACGTGATGTTCATTCAATAGATATTCTGTCTTAAAATCGATACCTTAAAGTTGGTATAATAGTAGATTGTATGACAGGGGTCTAAAATGAGACATATTAATTCATAATAATTCATAATTCATTTATTGCATAATAATAATCATGTCGTACAACTACCACGAGATAATTATTTTCCCCAACGAAGTGAGGGAAAATAGTTCGGGAGTAATATAATATGGCTTTTAGACCAGAGTTATACACTCTACTGTTAACTTTGATTGCGAGAAAATAAATAAACAAAGGTTAACACGCGCTATTAACAGCTACTGGCCTTCCCCATTAAGCGCTTCAAAGCGTTGCTCTAACGATTTAATCACTTTTTTAATTATTGTGCAATAAGGACTACTCCAAACTTAATCTTTAGAGAAATAAATTCTTTCGATTGGTTGATTTAAATAAAGCTGTGTATTGATACCCAATACCAAATATTTTTTAGTTCTGTGATTGGTGAATTTAATAAGCGAAGTATTTTGATTGGTCAAATTGAAATGTTTTGTAAATCATATGTATGTATTCATATTTACCCTAGGGACTAAATGTACTACTTTAGCCCCGCTTGACAAGTCTAATATAATACACACTTTTCAAGCATGAGAAGTGAAAAATATAATCCAGTCGGTATGTCGAAACAAAGTGGGGGTAGCTGGAAAGTGTTTGGAACTTAAGCCGTCGTCTCAGCATTCTTTGTTATGATCCCTGGGGTCCCAGGGACCGGTAGACTACGAATACTTAACTGTACGGGGTTATTTGGGTGTACACTAGAAATACTATCTAAGTTTTCCACCTCGAGGACCTTTTGCCAATTTGCTAAACCTTTTGCCCTACTACGCGGCCAGCAACAGATAAAGGGGTGGACAACCTCCCTCTGCGGCCTGATGGGCCAGCATACGAATAACCCCGTAAAATTCCGTTAAGTTCCGAACACTTTCCAGGTATAATATATCTATTATAAACATACGGTTTTTAGACAGTGTATATGTAATGGAAACTGTATCTATTTCATTAGTAAACTTAAAGTAGTAATAGTATGTCGGACAGGACATGCACAAGCTAGCTACGAGTGAAATTACATACTTCATGTGTAATTTGATTGGTCTGTATTTCTTATTACTCAAATAAGGCGATAAATCTAATTACATATTCCAGATTAAGTGATGAATATATACGTGAGTATTTGATTGAATAAAGATGAGGACTGGACTCGCGATGCAAAGCAAGATTTTTGGACTGCTGTTTATAGTGTTCTTGGCACCTAACGTACTTTCGCGATCACGGAGGTTCTCTAAATTACAAACAGACCCTCTATCCAAGACCAGGTGTGATTTAATGTGCATTGATGTCTCCAAAGAGAATAGAACTCAAGTAAGTATAATAAGTTATAAGCATTTATCGGTATCTAATATTAAGCTGTAGTAAAGAAAAAACACTCCTATAGTATTTGCTATGAGCCCCACTATAAATTGTATATTATGCAACTGGTATATAAGAAGGGTATAAAAGGGTTTGTGGTATGGGTTGCGATGTGAGCCTTGGCGAACATAGAAAGTAAAGACACCACGAGCCTTTTTATACCAGTTATACACCGTTGCATACAATATTTTTTCAACGACTCAGTTGAAATGAAAAGTAAGTGTATTTCAGACTCATCATGCGCCATATTTTCCCTTAGTAATTGTGCAACTTACCTACGCAATTTCTTCAGTAATGCTGTAACTTTCCTCGTGGATTTTTAAAAGAATCAACATACCTACAACATTTTCGCATGAACACAAATAAAATCATTTTATTTAAGTAACAAATCATTTATCAGCTTGAATGTTTTCGTTTTCAATTAGAAATTTGGTAGGACATCAAAAATATGACACTTTGTTTATGATTTGTTTTTTTTTAGCTAGGCTTGGCATCCGACCTAAACTGAATTTAAATCCGGATCTAATCTCAATTGTTTCTTTTTCATAAATATAGCCGAAAATAAATAAAAATTGTTAAACAACATAAAAGAGATGATAAATGTATGTCTTTATATTAGTAAATAACATACGAGTATTATGCATTAATTAATACATAATAATTATAGCAAAATTGCGTTAAGTTGGCAGAACTGATTTTAATCATAAAAGTTTCACTTGAACGCACCAAAGAATGACTACTAAACATAGTATTTGTAGTAGTCTGTGGCACCAAACTCTGCTTTAATTTTTCATTAAAGTAGGGTAAAGGGTGTGTTTTTTGGCAATAGACTATATAGACTTTTTAAGGAATAAATAAAGCATGTATTTATATTAGAGTTCATGATTTTGTACGTCGAGAAAAAAAGTACAGCAGTAGAAAAAATAAATAATCAAGGCCTCATTACGATATACCCACGTAGTTACTTACCGTACGTTCAATGAAAGCATTGAAATACCTATTTTTCGATCTCTTTCCATCGCAACATAAGAACACAGTGCTTATAATTAAATTACTATGTTTACCTACATACTTTTCTTACTTTACTTATATGTACAACACGGGTGAATCCTGGACAGGTCATGATTCATGGCTACTTGAGGTAACCGTTGCGTTGAAATATAAATAATAATGGCTACTTACTTTGAATTTAAATCAAGAATTGAAGATTAGGATTTATACCCATAGTAGATCATGCTTAGAGAGGACATGAATATTAGGTGAACACTTGGAGATTGAATTTTGTAAGCAAGCAAATAGGTAGGCACAATCTGATCTCGGTTTTTTTATTTTGTTTTTTGTATTTTTATTGTATTTTGTCAGTAACTCGGTAACAGAAGAAAATTAGGCCTTCTTTATGAATGAAACGATCTTGTTTATATCACAGTGCCGTTTACAATGCCGTCTGCAAGAGCAAAAGCCAGGCACGTGTCCCGGTGACGACCTCCCGCAATGGGCGGCCGCCTGTGTCCAGGCGTGCAACCTGGACTCCCAATGCGATGGAACGCAGCGGTGCTGTCATCATGGATGTGGCTCCACTTGCAGCGAGCCCGTGGACTTGCTGACGCTGCCAGGTATACCTACGCCTTTGGGCTAAATAAAGATCATAGGATCAAGTCAAGTTAGAAACCCATACTTTTTTTCCGACCTTGTCGTAGGTCATAACAAAAAAAAACGTAATGTGAATATTCTAACTGACAATTATCTAGAGGACTGCTACATTGATAGCACCGGGTTTGCAGAATAAAAAACCATGTGTAAAATCTATCATTGTCGATAGTCTAGTCATTGGCCTTTAAATAAAAACGTTGTATGCTCAACAATCCAACGTAGAACTTTAATGTGACGATTGACAATAGAGTTTCCGACAGCTACATACAAGAAACACATGCAATGCTCCACGGAAAGGTAAACAATGTAGCGTCTGACAAGGGTTTGAATATTTTGCATGCCTGAGTGTCTAATAGCGTTGTTAGAAAAACTTTAAATCTTAATAGCGCGTGTAATTAACGGAAAGTGAAACAATTGAAAATATATATATATGGAACGGACACCGTAATTATTTTCCCACTAGATGTACAATCACCCTACCTTTGCACTTGTGTTGTATCGACGTCTACCGAAATAATCTAATAAGTGTGGTGCCATACGTGTGAAATTTTTATAATATTTTGGGTTTACTTACTATTGTTTATATGGATTAAATAAAATAAGCATGTGTGGTTAAATGTCCTTAAAACGAAACCAATTTAATTATCCCATCGACTTCTGCTCATTCACCGGATATACGAAGCTGTTATCGCTAACTATTAACACCTAACATTTGTCAAGCAAATTACCAAGGTGTTATTTATAGGCTGCACACCTACCAAAGATTATGGAACACAGATTAGTACATTAGGTATAATGGATTACATTAATCTGATCCAACACTCACATCTTAGCATCACAATGTTAAAACTTAAAATCATCTTTCACAGGTTTGCCGGCGTTACCGGTGATAGAGGAAGTCAGGGAGAAACGAAAATCGGTTCTCATTAGGTGGTCCGATGGGGTCGGTGACCTAGCCCGTGCAGTACCCGGACGAATTCTATATTTGCTTGAGGAACAAAACCATCTTGGACCAAAGTATGAGGAGGCCAGGCTTGGGGGATGGTCTTTAATATTGAGAACAAATAAGTAAGTGTTGTTGAACATAATATTGTCTTCGGCTTTCGAGATTGTTACTCATTAAATAAAATTATTTAAACGGTCAAACGGGTAGACAGCAGCATTCTAATATACTCTACCTGTCTGGTCACGAAGTGCTGTAAAGGAATCGATACGTCGGGATGTTATATAAACTCGTAAAACATAAAATACGCGATTAAATCTGTTTAATTCGTGTTATGAAATTCGCGAAGAAGCATGCCACTTTTTAGGGTTCCGTAGCCAAATTGGCAAAAACGGAACCCTTATAGATTCGTCATGTCTGTCCGTCCGTCCGTCCGTCCGTATGTCACAGCCGATTTATTCGGAGACTATAAGCACTACACTTATGAAATTTGGTAGGAAGGTGTATTCTATGAACCGCTATATAAAAGTGATGTGAAATTACAAAAAAAAAAAAAAATACGGGGGGCACTCCATACATGTAACGGGTGGATGAAAAAAACAATTCAACGCACATAGTCGTGTGGGGTATCGATGGATAGGCCTTTGAAAATGATATGGAAGTTTCTAAAAACTTGTCCATTTAAGTCGACCGTTGGTGAAATATTAGCTGTCAAAGTCATAGAAAGTGTCCCCCCCCCTCCTCTAATTTCCAAACTATAAAGTATAAAATTCTGAAAAAAATTGAGGTGGCGTGCATTAGGAAATACTTTTAACGATTTTTAGTGTGAATAATATATCTTATACGGTTTTTGAGTTTTCGCTAAAAACTATCTTGCCCAAATAAAAGGTCGTAAGTGCCGTGAGTTCCCTATGAAGATACGACTTTCTTACATTCAATGTATTGGATAGTGATTTTAAATGTGGACTAGTAGGTGTTGGTACCCTTCATTGTGCATGGTCCGACACGCACTTGGCCGGTTTTCTGCGCTAGAATAATGTAAAAGACAACATGGTACTTGCACCAATAAATAAAAAATATGAAATAATTAATTCAATTAAACTTCATCAATACATTTAAGTATCATTTATTTGTAAATAAAATGAACATAGAAATCAACAGATTAAATTATACTTCTCGTAAAAAACTATCATTTTTTAAAACTTCTTCTGTTGGCCTTTTAAGGATAATAGGTACTCATCATGCCCCGATAATTATCATTTAATTTTTAAATGCGGTGAATACAACAATCATGTTTATAAATCTTATTTACCTTAAATATTTGTTTCTAAAGTAATCGGCCGTTTTACATTGTATTTTTTGGTCGTAATTTCACGATGGGCCATATTAAGCTTATCTAAACTTAATCTACGAACAAAAGAAAAACGTCTATATATAATCAATAAATAACACATATTAGGATTGTAATAAATCAGAAATCAAAATCAACAAAACGTATTATTTAAACGCAACTAACAAATCTCCTTAGGCTCTAACTACATTCAGGACATGAGAACTCGTCTACGTCCTTCTTCGTAAGTCCAACAGATTCCTCGTGGAACCGGGTATCGGGTATTGGGCCATCTAGGGGACCCGTCAGGTGGGCCTTTATAAACACATTTCCCGGCAGCAAGAACTATTTCTTTAAAATGAAAATAAACAAAGAATATATATATTTTTTTTGACATTTTAATTCACTATGTAATAATTTAAATAATGTACCTAATCTAATTGAAATTTTTATTTTTTATTTAATCGACATAATTAAATTATTGTAACAATCTTCTGACATGTAAAATTTTTGTATATTTTATGAATAAATAAATATGAATATGAATATGAATATAAATAATTACCTTCATACGAATGTAAAAAAAGATTACGAAAGCTGTTGTTTTTTTTTTAAGAAATACCGAAAAGTTTGATAATGTGAGGTTACAACTGATAAGCCGTTTTAGACTTGACTGACAAACTGTCAACTACTATAAAAATGGCGGCTCCTAGGGTACTGGCTGAACATGGGCGCGAAGTTTGAATTCATTCGAACGTTTAGAAGTATGAAATTTTTTAAGTGGGCCATATTAGGAACCAGACCATTATTGGCGCAAGTACCGCATACCTACTTTGAGTGAGCATAAACAAAATCCCGAAGTCAAACTTTCTGCTTTCGACCATTCCATCCACAATTATTCGTCGCTTATGGATGAAAGAAAAGAAAGAAAGAAAGAAACATTTATTCGCGGCAAACACAAGATATTTACAAAGATGACAGTACAGAATAACATATTGCCACGAAATGAGAATGAGAGACGTGGATGAGACTTTATATATATATATGTATATATACATATATAATTATATACTAGCGACCGCCCGCGACTTCGTTAGCATAGATTACAGACGGTAAAAAAGATATAAATTAGGTATATTTTTTTCTGTCAGCTGTCTGATACTGTTAATTTTTCGTGAAAAATTACTCAAAATAAAAAATAAATGTTTCCATCTTGGATTTGCCAATGGATGTCATTTTCGTAATAGGCAACACCAGGAACCTCGAAGATGACACCTATATCGATTTTTATGAAAAGTAAAGATTTGCTCCCTGCACAAACTTGGAACCCCCTTTTTACCCTATTAGGGGAACAATTTAGAAAAACGCTGAAACATGTTTTGTTGTATTTAAACAGAGAGTCTGTATACGAAGTTTTAAATCTCGCACTTTCGAAAAAGATTTGCTCACCGTACAAACTTGGAACCCCCTTTTCACTCCTTTAGGGGAACAATTTCAAAAAACGCTGAAATATTTTTTTTTGTATTTAAACAGAGTCTATTTACCGTGTTACAAATCTCTAACTTGAAAAAAGATTTGTCCCCGTACAAACTTTGAACCCCCTTTTCACCCCTTTAGGGCATGAATTTAGAAAATCGCTCAATTGCACAGTCAGTTAAATTTATAAGGTAGGCTAGGGATAAGAAAGAGTTTTTCAAAATTCATCCCCTAAAGGGGTATAACAAAGAAAGAAAGTTTGTATGGGACGCGTTAATTTTTTGGACCCTAGCCTACGTTATAAATTTAACTGACCGTGCAAAAAACAAATCCCCAGCGTTAGTAGTTTCGGCTGTGCGTTGATGAGGCAGTCAGTGAGGACTTCTTTAATTTTTAATTTATTAAAAATTATAACAACAGATGCATAATGGCATAGGGATGTGACATGACGACCCCATCGCCCATTGGTTTGCAGCTTCTGGCGGGCTGTTGAACGTTGAAAGAGTGGTATACTGCCTTTTCGGCGAAAAACGTTTCGCCAAATTTCACTTCGCAACCAACTTTTCGCAGAAGTTTCATTTGGCAAACCAACCGTTGGCATAACTTTACTTCGCACTTTTCTTACTTGGCAACATTTTTATAATGCCAAATTTCACTTCAACAAACTTTTATGTGGCAAAACATTATGAAGCAAATGATTTGCTTGGTATAATGACTTTTCGGCGAAATAGGTTTCGCCAAATTTCACTTCGCACCCAACTTTTTGCAGAAGTTTCATTTGGCAAATCAACTGTTGGCATTACTTTACTTCGCACTATTCTTATTAGACAACATTTTTATAATACAATCAAATAAGCGTGTTTTATAAGAATAACTTTTCTTTAAAATCAAAAATACCTCAGGACATCGGATTACCTACCTATTGTGCTTTGAACAGGGACTTAGTGGCAAAACCGACTCGGATCGCGGATAGGTTAGAAGACGGAAGCGGGAGCTTTGCTCCCGCTTCCGTCTTCGAGGTCATTTTTTTTATAAAAGAGCGGAAAAACTTGTTATTAACACTTACAACAAATGACAATTGGGCAATTTACTACTAAGATCTAAATACCTAATGATTAAGCTTTCGGTATATTGAATATAAGTGCAAATGCATCACCCTACCCACTTAAATAAAATACAATGATACTGCAACTTGAACCATCTATTCTATCGAACTAGGTACCTATTGTTTATCAAATAATTACTTAGTTGGGAAATGATATCAGTGCTAAAAGTATGTATGTTGCTAAAAGTATGGTATGCCAATCAATACATTTGACGAATACATAATAGTTAGGGAGGCGAATAGGGGAATTTTCGGTAATACTCGAGCGTGGCAGTTTAAGATATGAGAGATACCTTAGACCTAATAGAACAACCTTGTAAAGTATTTAGCTCTATATGTAGTGACGCGCGCCTAGGATAGACGATCAGATTAGTAAAAAAAAATCGATAGTCTGAAATACTCGAGCGCGTCAGATTAAGATATTGGGGGTTGATTTTAGTGTTTTAAGACTAAATTTAACTAATCTGACGATAAGTCCTTGACGCCGCCGAGTTATAGGGTCGCGAACTTGTAAAAAAAAAACGTTAATCCGGCATTCTCGAGCGCGATTTTTAATTTTTTTATTTTGAAGAATATAATGTAATTTTTACTAAAAATACAAAATCTGCCGGTTTCCGCATGACCGGAAGTGTGGAGGAGCCATTTCGTCTTCCGAAAAACGCGTCGCGGCATATAAGTCGCGAACGATACATTTTCCAAAAAAAAAGTTTAAATAAACAAAAAAGGTAATTTTATTTTACACAAAAATGTCTCTTAACATTTTTGTCCATAGTTAAAACTTTTTGACTTGAAGCATCATAAAAACTCAAACTCCCGGTTTTTTGAGTATATCTCGAAAACTGAGGATGTTAAAAAAAATTGATATGAAATAACGATGATTAAATTATGTGACTTTTATTATATCTCAAAAATATTTTTTTTCTAAAGCTTCTCGACAATTTTCGTGGACTCGGAAAAAGTTACGCGTATCTGTAAACAAAAGTATTATTAATATGTACAGTTTCATGTATGTATATTATTCAATAGCCTGTTGATCCTCAAATTGTTTTTTGGACGTACCGTAAGCAAAACGAACCTCAGAACTCGGTACATCGCCAATTTGTGGAGGAATGCTTACAAATCCGACATCACTGACCTTGCACCAACCGATCATGGGTGGAATGAAAATAATAATAAATTCGAGTTCACGTGGTTTATCGGGAATCAATTCCCCGATGCGTATGAAAATGTTGTTGTATCGCCGGATATTCTGGGCAACGAGAATGACACTGAGGACAGCAATGACGAGACGCTTGATTCAGGTAAATTTTTGTACTTCTATAATATTCTCTCAACAAAATTACTGAATAGAAATAATTGTTACGGATGTTGCAGGCACTCAGCAGGAAAGAATTGTGGATGAGGAGCCACAATATGAAAGTTCCAGTGAAGAAGAAGAAGATGAATTGTATTGAGCAAAAATGTAAAGGTCATACATAACAATACAATTATAATACAATTTTTATATCATTTCATTTTTTTTATACAATAAATAATACAATTCGTACTACATTTCATCTACATTTACGTTGGTTGTATCTATCGCTTTATTGTCATTCTTAAATTCCCCGTTTTATCAAGGAGAAAGAAAGGAAAAAAAAAGAAACCAAAAAACCTTTTTCGGTCAGATTAAGAGAACCCACCAACATTTTTGTCAGATTAAGAAAATAAACTTTCAGGATACCGAGATAAACCTCCCCTATGAAAATCTGACGCGCTCGAGTATTTCAAAAAAACTTTATTTTTTTGCATTTTCAAAAATTCATCGTAACTTATCGTCACGCCGAAATCGTCAGTTTTTTTAAAGGGAGCTTCCTTGGGGCCTACTTAACACCCCTTCCGAAAATCTGACGCGCTCGAGTAAATTTTTTTTTTTGCATTTTTGGCTTCTTTATATTCCTACCCCCACCACGCAAACCGGCAGATTAGTATACCGTTGTTATCAGAGGCACTTGGGGCATACGTAGTATGAATATCTGACGCGCTCGAGAATGCCCAAGTAACTGTTTTTTTTAACGTTTTTGTAAAACCGTACACGCCAAACCCACCGCTAAAATGGTTTTTACCATACGAGCTTTTCTTTTCGAAATTATTTTATCTTTCGATTTTGATAGGTCTCGACGGCGCTGTTGAATTACGCCATTTAGCTACCTCGCCTCCCTAACTATAAATGACATCTTAAACAAATCCCAGGTAATATTTTGCCTAACAATAATTTATCAAATCATTAGTTGGGAAATGATATCGTTGCTAAACGTTGAGTTGGGAAATAAAACTTCGCCCAAATCAAAATATGGGATACAAAGTTTGCGAGTTAAAAATTTGCTAAATAATTTTCGCCGAAACATTAGTGAACCTGAAAGAGTAGTGACCTTACGTATACATGAGTGCTGGGAGTGTCCAGGGGTCAGATTACTTAGCTGTGCCGATTAGTGGTTGTTTGGACATGCTTTCCTCCTTTGGCTTGCCTTAATCGGCCCTCCAGAGTGCAGTCGCAGGAGCAGTTGCTGGGGGGTCTAAGTGTCGCGTTAACTATGATATACATATTATGTTTAAACTCCAGTGGCGGAGCAAAGGCGTGTGCCGTCCAGAATACTATTGACACTACTTAACTGCTTGTGCGTTCTTTTTCAGAACGAAAATTTCACTCCGCAATCTACTGAAACCAGGTCGCTGGTACCGCTTTAGGGTTGCCGCTGTCAGCTCAGATGGCAGCAGAGGTTTCTCCAGTGCCAGTGCTCCGTTCACCCCACGGAAAGGGCCAAGAGCGCCGCCCCCTCCCAAACGGTTGAGGGTGCGCCCGGTGCGGACTGAAAACGGTACGTTCTAGTGGTTCTAAAATAGGTAAAACCTATATACCTACCATGTGTTCTTATACATTTCATAGCCGTTATTCGAGACAATAATACACCCACTCCTACTGGTATTTTTCATGAAGGTTAACACAAATGAAAAAATATTTGTAATATATTTCTCTGTCCCGATGTTATCAACGTTCACTCCTAATGATGTGAACCATGAGGAATTGAGGGAACTCCTCAAAAATTCAAGCGAAACATATACCTAGCAATTTTAGTATTTTCGGTAACAAATCGAGTATTTACCATTTGGATTCAGAAAATAGCATTTGGTGAGCGATCCACATAAATTTCAATACCTACATTTGTTCAATAAGAACCGTAGTCACTATTAGGCCAAATATACTATTCTAGTTAACAGAAGTTTGTTAAGTTTAATTAACGGGATGCGTAACATTTACTTTTCATAAATTTGAGAGTTTAATATATATTTTGAGTATAATAATATAATATATTTTCAGGAACTGTAACCGTTCGGCTTGAATGGAAGGAGCCTAACTCCGATTTGCCAGTGAATAGATACAAAGTGTTCTGGAGCCGCCGTGTTAGAGGCGTGACGGGCGATCTAGATTCCGTCCTAGTTAACCATCAAACAGTTCCTAAGGTAAGTTGGTTCCATAACGTAACGAAAGGGCTTGAAGCTAAGAGTTGCAGATTAAGGGATCCGCTTCCAGATACTAACATGTATGAGTAAAAACTCCGCCGGCGGGGTGGGGTCGTCCACCGCGCGATCGCGACAAGACAGACACATGTAGTCCCTATTCGTCCCGGTACCGCCGCATACCGGGTAGAGTCAGTCCGACCCAGGTCGGGTCTACCTAAGTTTCTTACTGGACTCTTCTCAGCTAGGCTAGATTTAGTCAACCAGCGACAAAACTCCCAGTAGCTCGATTCCACTCAGACCTCAGATTCGGTTGAAACCGCTCAACCAATCTCTCTGGAGCGCAAACTCTTAGAGCAACCGGGAAGATAAGTTTGATTTGTAGTTTCACATTACAACGTGATTTCAATTTCAATGTTGCGCTCAGCGCATGGGGAACCAACACATTGAAAACACATTGCGATTCTGAATGACAAACCAAATTGACCTCTAGGCACAGAATAAATAATAGTACAAGTACAGAAGCTTCACTTCTTAGCTGATTTTCTTTCTTAAGTAAGTATATTCTTTTATATTTCTTTAACATCTTTAGATCTATCTTTTTTTACAGGGCAGAACTTACGCTGAAATACGAGACCTAAAACCAAACTCTATGTATTTCCTGCAAGTACAAACGATCAGTCAGTTTGGCAGCGGCAAGCTTCGCAGCGATAAAGCGGCTGTATTTTATAACACTACTAGCAGCTATGGTAAACTAAACGCTATGTAAATACTAAAATAAAACTCCTCTCTATACGCCGCGTTATGGAAGCCTTTTCGAAGTAAAAAGACGGCGAAATATTTAATACTCTAGTAAAGCATTATTATGCTATTGCGAGATTAAGCGATATTCTACCTATTTTTATTATTTCTTGCCTTTCGAAGACATAGGTACCTACATATGTATAACGAAACCCGAAGTTAAGGGTGCGCGGTAGAGTTTGAACTTTAGGTACACTCGGAAAATGGAATACCGCCTGCCCTGGCAGATTTATTGATTCATGTTAATAATTCCAGATACTTCACCACAATCCCTCCAAAAACACGACAATAGGGTTGTCAAGGGTTTAAAATTACAGAAAGTTGTTTGGCAAAATGGAAAACTGAAGGCACGATTATCCTGGAACCCGATTTCCACCAATGAAATAAGAAGGCAAGTAACTATACCTAAATTAATTTGTATTAATTACTACCTAACGCTGTTAACACAAATTACACAAACGGCGATGTAAGAGGGAACAGGTTGAGGAATTTGGCGGCCGAGCAAGGTTGCTCCAGTAGCTCAGTGACTAAAGCGATTGGCCGTGAATGTCAGAATGTCGCCCAATGAAAAGCCTGATTTTTAGGGTTCCGTAGCCAAAAGGGCAAAAACGAAACCCTTAGAGTTTCGTCATGTCTGTCCGTCCATCCGTATGTCACAGCTGATTTACTCGGAGACTATAAGCAATACATGAAATTTGGTAAGAAGGTGTATTCTATGAACCGCTACATAAAAGTAACTTACTACTTTTTAGATTCAATGTACTGGATAGTGGTTTTAAATGTGGATTAGTAGGTGGTACGGAACCCTTCATTGTGCGTGGTCCGACACGCACTTGGCTGTTTTTTTTAATTATTCACTTTAAGTTGAAAAAGGCAAGTAAGTAAGTAGGTACCTATTTATCGAATATGTAGTAGTTCAAATAAGTACACCAACTAACTTATAGAGATACTAGCGACCCGCCCCGGCTTCGCACGTTGGCACTATTTAATGGATGTTATTATACATATAAACCTTCCTCTTCAATCACTATCTATTTAAAAAAACCGCATCAAAATCCGATGCGTAGTTTTAAAGATTTAAGCATACATATGTATATAGGGACAGAGAAAGCGACTTTGTTTTATACTATGTAGTGATTAGCGTATTAGGTATCATTGTCATCAATATATATCCAAAGGTCGCAATCTGGTGCACTGCGCTCCACGATTTTACAGTTTTGTGAAAATTATTTCTAATCTCTCATTTCAGATTCTATTTCGTTTATTTGCTTTGCTGTATGTCTTCTATGTAAATAGATTAAGATAACTTTTAGATTATCAACGCCATGGCGTAAACTGTTAAGTAGTTAGCTAATATTTGTAAATGAATAAATTGTTTATTTATGTTAACGTATGTCAGTACAGAATGCTACGATGACATCAGTTTTAATTGTATTTTTTATTACAGATATTTTGTACAGTGGCAAACAGAAAAATGTAAAAACCCGCAACATGAACATAAAAATCTTTCTGCAACAACCGAGGTAAATTAATGAGTTTAACATTTACAATTACTAATAGATATTCAGAGCATAAGTACTTGTAGGTATATGTACCCACATACACTAGAAATTTAAAAATCTTATCATTGTTATTTAACTAAGTAATATTACCGCTTGTAAATCAATAAAAATCTATTAATGTATGTCATCTTTTAGAGACCATGGAATAGGGATGTTGAAAATAATCGATTATTAAAAAAACGATTAAAATACGGTTATTACTTAAAAAATAATCGTTTTTTAAATTGATTTTGATTTTGCAATACATCGCTTATGATTTTCACTACCGATTCATAACATAATTTATCAAAGAATATTGTGAGCTACCATCTTGGACATGAGAATATTAGACGTCTACAAAGTCCTAATAAGATCCTGGCATTATGAGAAAATTTCTAGCAAAGCCACGCCCCTTAGGTTTCGCGGATTTCAAAATATCAGGATTTGCTCAGATATTATGACGATACTGCAATATATGTCAACATTCTTCTGATACTGATCATGATATGAGTGTATCGCATGATAATAATCACCGTGGAACCGACCCCATAGGAAAAATAAATAAAAAAACGATTATTGAAAAAATTGATGCCATGCTTTACAGGATAACGTAATTTTCACGTTCACAACGCAAAATAAAAATTTGTTATAGTTTGGCGAATTGTTGCATAATTTTATTAGTTAGTACAGTTGTAGAAGAAAAACGTAGGTATAAACAAATTACATGCAGGTATTACGAAATGACAACCTTTTGATAACAGGTACCAAGGCATATGTAATATGTCATCTAGTTTCGAATGTGAAAATACAAATAAGCGTATAAGATACCTATGTTGTACTTTACGACGTCTACGAACCACCTACGGACACACAATATTATGCTTTTTATTTAGCGAGTTTTTAGCCTACACGTCTTGCTGTTACGAGAGATGAATGAAATGAATAGATAGGTACATGCATTGCAAACCCCGCGAAAACTCGTCCTCGACCTTTCGATTTTTAAATATCACAATGAAGTTTGCTGCGGGTCAAGATATCCTGTTTGTTTTTTAATGTTACCATGTCCAGGGTTCTGTGACATTCAACCTACAATATGTCCAGCCTAAATGTAAAAACACCTCGTAATGTAGCAGGAAAATATTTATTTATATTTATATCTATTTTTTTGTTTACAGCAAACTACATTCGAAATATATGAATTGGATTATCATTGCTCCTACAAAGTGAATGTAAATAAATCACGAAAAAATCTATCTCCTGACTCAGAAATCATCGTCAGTGTTCCTGGATGCGATTATTTTCAACGAAGAATGAACGGCACTAAATTAGATTGTGAAACTTGAAATATTTTATGTCATTTCATTAAATGCTTATTTATTTTGACAGTGTACCATTTTTCCTGAACTTATGTTATTAGTAAGTCTAATTAAGCTATTTATTTATTTTTAAGCGTTTGATTAAAATTGTAGTAAAAAAACAATGTATTTTCTTTTAAGCGTTGATTTCAAAATATTGGGAAAAATTGGGAAAGTGTGGTCTAACACCAGGCCTTGAGGCATTTTGTTCAAAAAGTAGAGTTGTTGTATACGGTGTAAGTCTTTCTATCTCGTTCTCTCACTTTCCCAGAACCCTACTAGGGATAAATCCTCCTTGATACTTAAATCAACATATGTATTATTGTATTCAATAAAGTGCTTAGATTACGAACATCCTAATTTTAAAACCATCCCCAATAAATAAGCACACGCTCACGCACACATAATATAGGTAAGTCTTCAATACGTGTCGTAATGATGTCAAGATCACACGCTTCGAGTTATGTACTTGGTTTAGTTAGTATTTGTTTGCGTGAGCGAGTGCTTATGGTGGGCCATGGTTTTAAAAATCGGTGTCTCTAGGTGGTCAGTTAGTGTCAATGATAGGAATACGAAATTAGTAAATCTGAAAATGCCAGATTATCTTGTTTATTAGGGCGTGTTCACATTATCCGATACGGTATCGGTGTAGGATCCGATAAAGATATTGCGTTTCACATTGTCCGATAATATAGGACCGATATCCCCATTTTGTTGCCAATTTCAGTCTCAGTTCTTTACGGTTTCAGCCACAATGCCAGCTTATAACAGAAAACTTTATCTATTATATTTGAGAAGAAAATATGTACAACCATTTGAAAAAATATTGGGACCTTTGTATTATTTATTTTCAGCTTCTGTGTTAATGACTTGGTCACCCGCCGATGGCAACACGACAATAAATTTATAGGTATTAGATAAACATTATTCATTATATATAATATAATTACAAATTACAGTATATTATATACAACATAAAAGTTGTCTGCTAAAATATTAAGTAAGTCATAGAAAACTGCAACTGTGTAACACATCACAAAAAATACTCGTACAGCACACAAACAAACGCCACTGATATCGCTCAACTATCGGATTCTGCACCGATATCGTATCGGATAATGTGAACAAGCCCTTACACTGTTAGTAATTTGTATAACGTTCTCAGAGTATATATGAAACACCCCAACATATACAATGGAGACATGTATAAACTGGCAACATTGAATACGCGGCTAACTTCATGTTAATAATTCGGAACTCTAGGAATTGTCAAAATCGCGATTCGCGATAAAAAAATATTGCAAAATGTTTTATTTTATTTAAAAATCTAAGTTTTGCTGTATTCCTCAACGTGGCAATTAGGTTGAAAAAATCACTAAAGTCTTACCTTTCGGATTGTGAAAGCAGTAGTGTTGTGTTTCGAATTACTAGAAAAATGCGCGAATATTCACGAGTTTATTTCAATTTTATGGTTTAATATGCACAATTAAGGCTTATACAAATTTTGTCGATTTTGTTCTATAACAAATTTACAACTCTTCCTACTGAAATATCAAATTGTGTTCATCTAATATTTAGAGACCTTGTAAAGTTTCAGCTCGTCTCAGGGCGTAACCTGTCGTGCTACGGGGACGGGGTGAAGGCTGTGCAAAATGATATTTTTTTAACCTTTTCTGAAACGTAGTGCTTCTTGTTTTTGTGAAAAATGGCTGAAGATGAGGTACTCTTCGACGACGTATACGAACTTTGTGAAATTATCGGCAAGTAAGTATCCGGAATCTTATAAGAAATTAATATCATCACGAGTTTCTAAGGGCAGAAACGAACAAGATGACATTTCAATATTGTTTCAACAATTTATAACGAAAGTATGTAAAACAATTAAGTGTTTGTTTTGAAAACTGAGTTTGTTTTTCAACTTACAGGAAAAATATTTAATAATTTGATGCATTTATACAAAATAGTGTTCAAACATCTGCACAAAAATAGTACCTTCATGTTTCTAATTTTTTACCTAAAAATCATAATTGTGTGACTAGAAAACATCTTTAGTTATTTTTTTTACATCAGGTATTGCTATTTATTTTTCTTATTTTATAGCTAATAAATAAAGTTATTGATAGTCGAATTAGCGGGGTTGGTCTGTTTAAAGGATATAATAATGCTACATACTAATTTGACTTTATTTAACTCTGCTCTGCTTAAAGAACTAAAACTACTTAGATTTACCCTAAAAGGGATTACCTGACTTTACATTTTTGGCTAATTTTTGATACAGTGAGGAAAAACCACCATATTCACTAAGTTCACTATATGTACACAAATTTTCACAAAATGGTTGGTGTAGTAGTGAATGTGATTAATTAGCACCTTTACTGCAGGCAAGTATTTACCTGTAATGAACCACACAAATATGTGGTTCTATTGACCCCTTACCACAGTAAATGTGTTAAGTATTAACCTGTCGTCTACTGGTCCCTGGGGTCTCAGGGATCATAAGAAAATAATGCTATTGTTTATTTTTTTTGTCGGGAGACGACGGCTTGATTATGACACTGATTGTTGACTGCTTCATGCGGATGTGTAAAATTAACAATTCCATTTTCTATAAAGCAAGCTTTATGTAATTGTGTAAACATTTCAGTTTTGCTACTTGAAGTTCCTAGTTCATTTGAAATTGATAGCTGTAGGTACTCACTTAAACAAAACTCAATTCTACACACTAAAAAATCACTGCATACTACTTAGTGGTTTTGTTCATTGTAATAAATAGGACTAGGATGTTTTATTGGGCATTGAACACTATAAAATCTATAAATATGAGATCATCATTTATGTGAGTTTCTTATCATTAATGGATATAATTTGTGTCATTAATTGAGTGACCAACATCTATCTAGAATGATTTGGCATTGAGTGACAACAGACAGTAATTTGTTTGCTCTTCGCCAGTACACCCGGTCGCTGCTATTTGTTTACTGTAGCTTTAAAATTAAAGATTATCATTTATTTTGGTCAAACATGACATAGTTGATTCAATGTTATTCATTACTAAATAATTATCACTACATAGTATAAAACAAAGTTGCTTTCTCTGTCCCTATATCCGTATGTATACTTAAATCTTTAAAACTATGCAACGGATTTTGATGCGGTTTTTTTTAATAGATAGAGTGATTGAAGAGGAAGGTTTATATGTATAATAACATCCATTAAATAGTGCACCCGTGCGAAGCCAGGGCGGGTCGCTAGTTAACTTATAATTACTATTAGTCATTGTGCATATTGTTCTTTCTTGGTTTTTGAGCCTTTATTTTCCAAGTGTTGTACTTAATAATGTTTAATAAATTCCAGTTCCCAATTACCTAAGACCAATAAGCATGTATGGGGAATGTTAAACTTATTAAAGTGAATGAAGCGAAATAAGTTTGACGGGTTTATAACAAATGTTCCATGAACTCTGCCAACCCCAGGAAACAGTCGTGATTGATATGTATATATGTATGATAAAAGAGGTTCAACCTTTACATTTTTTGAACTATTAAAAAAAGTATTGAATCCTTACAAATTATTAAAGTTTTATTTTAAGCATTGTCTGTTAACTATAAACAGCTGTTCAACAACATCATCATGTAAAGTCAACATCGAAAATACATATTATACACACTAGTGACAAAATATGGAAACATGACTTTAGTGACAAGTGCGTAAGAGTGTACAGATATTGTGACTTTGGGAACATACATATACAATACAATACAAATACTCTTTATTGCACACCCCAATTAAAGGACACATTACAGTACAAAATCACAATGAGTAGAGGCAAACAACAGGCCACACATATGTTTATGCCTTTGATTATACAGTGCAGTAAAATATATCTGAAATCTACAGGATGCTTGAAAATATCACACACACAAATATCATATACATGCACTCTAATGCCTTGACAATATTGTCTGATATTTGTGGGCACCTTTTTCGCTCCAGCCCGGCCTCCTCCTGTAACTGATGACAATTTGACTACTGCTACCAAATTGACCCAGTTAGAAAGTAGGAAATTCGTTACCTGCTTACTTGGTAAGTAGCTGTGACTTGGTCCTAAAGTCCCAACTTAATTATTTAACTTATTCCTCACTGTTTGAATACATTTCGGGATTGGCCTAGACATTTTTCGAACATCTTTTCAACGATGTGGATATTAGAAACCGCACTTCAACTTGTCTCATCAGTTAGTAAAGTGATCAGTGTTTATGCACTTTCTTTGGAAATCTATGTTTGTCTTTAGCTGTTAATACAGTTAATCCTCACAGTAATTAAGGGTTGGCAATGCGCTTGGGATATGCTGGAGATATAACCGTCCACTGGTTACGATGTCTGCTTACCATAATGCTGTTTGCTTGTTTGCCATCGTCGCGTCGTAGGAATATAAAATACATGTAAAGAGCCCTCAGGCATACCTACAGAATACTAAATTAAGTACGAGTTACGAAACAGCATTAATACCTAATAGTGGTGCGACACACTCATCATATAGAGCATCTGTCCTCCTCGCACGTAAGAGATGCTAGAAAGAGACGCACGATAATCGACACCGTGCAGATAGGTTTGGGTATGGTATGATAAGTTATTTTACTCACTGCTTCGACACGATAATACCTAAGTATATCGTGAGTTCGTAAGACACACCTAGTGGGCTAGCACAACTTGCTGCCAATAGTCGTGTCTCGCGCGACTCGGCGATCCCTGTCTCAGTCGAACTGCGCGAATTAGGAAGAGGAGGATAGATTTTTCTCTACTCGCGTAGCGTCGCAGCAGCAGTTGTGCTAGCCCCGCTAGTCTTAGACTACCTACTACATCAGTGAAATCTACATTTTTAGGGTTCCGTACCCAAGGGTAAAACGGGACCATATTACTAAGACTTCACTGTCTGTCCCTCTGTCACCAGGCTGTATCTCATGAACCGTGACAGTTAGACAGTTGAAATTTTCACAGATAATGTATTTCTGTAGCCGCTATAACAATAAATACTAAAAAACAGAATAAAATTAATATATAATAGAGGCTCCCATACAGTAAACGTATTTTTAGCCGTTTTTATAGGTAATGGTACGGAGTCGCCAGCCGGTTTTTCCTTTTCTTGCTCTAATTTTATTGCAATGATGCAATTAATTCAATAGGTGAAAACTATGCACCTAGCACCTACCATACCAGTTATCATGTTTGTCTTTGATTGGTAAAGTAGAGCCGCGACTGTCGCTAGGCCGGTTACGCGACCAGCGTCAGTTTGGGACCACCTAAAGAAACAGTGAGTAGGTAGTATGCATTTATTTGGATACTATTCAATGGGAATCCATTAAACATGCGAGAACTCATCAAAATTGTTGCAAATCGATGTATTAAATTAGCAGATCGCTAACCGACGCATCGACAGGTGCTTTTAATTTCTTAATGTATTTCGTCAATCTTTCTTCTGAGTTTTGCCGATGCTGCTGGTGTTATATAGTCAGCGTTAAGGGGCTCCTAGCTTCTAAGATCTGTAACTATCCGTTTTCTCGTGTTTTATGGCTTATCGTATTAAGATCAACGAGGTTTACCGAAATCGTTTCCCATATTTATTTAAAAACTCACTGTCTTCGAGATATATGACACCAAACTTGGCAATTTTAGGCCAAAAAGCCAGTTATTTGGACTTAAAATAGTTTAGATGAGTTAAAAATAAAAATGTTTCTTGTGTTGTTAGAGACGTCAATAAGGAACGTTATATGTCATTTCATATACATAGAAGTGCATAAACAACATATTAGTATTGAAAATAGAGCTTTTTTGGACCATGTTTGAATAAATCATAAAACAATAAGTAGCCTGTTTTTTTTTTAATTTGGCTCTTGCAAACGTAGACAAAGGATTGAAGAACCGATAACCGTTAGTGCCAAAAATATATCTGTAGTTTTGTTATGACGGAGCAATATCAACTCAAAACACGTCAAAAATCGATGAATAGCGCGCGGAGCCCCTTAAATTAGTTGGTCGCTGACCGACGCATCGACATGTGCTTTTAGTTTCTTAATGTCTTTCGTCAATCTTTTTTCTGAGTTTTACCAATAGTTATCAATCAATCAAAGTTGTTTATTTTTCACATTGTTCTCAATATAAAAATGTTACTAAGATGCTGCTGGTTTTGTACAGTCAGTGCGCAGAAATATCTGAACAGGATTCTATTATCAAGGCGGTGCAAGTTCAGATATTTTTGAGCACCTCCACAGTACAGGGATATTTGCACCATGAGATACCCCATCCATATCGCGTGTCGTGTGAGCGCTATTATGACGTTATCAAGGCAGGTGTTTTAAGCGTGTTATACCAAATTAATGACTCCCAACTCTGATATAAACATGAAAACGCGAGAGTTGGTTTAAAATACTGTTGAATTACTTCAGAAAACAAAGTGGATAGACGTGTACCCTGAATGAATAAAATGTAATACCGACAGGTGACATTTCCGAAATCCAGCGCCAACTAGGTATTCCATAATGGCTCCATCTCTCGTTATCGAGGGTTTTAGGTTGGGCTGAAGTTTATTATTATTATGTTGACGTCCCTTTCTTCAGTACAGTACCTAGGCGAACATTTTCCTAAACTCAGAAGACATTTTAGTCACCTAGTTCTAATGAGGATTTCTTTTTGGAGTTTTTTTTACTAATTCTTATTATAATCGTCATAAATTGCCGAAACGTCTTTCATTAACAAATTATTTCTAAGAAAGCATGTTTTTCTAGGGGACCTTTCAGTTTGGTCCGCCGCTGCGTGCACCGTCAAACCGGACAACAGTTTGCGGTGAAGATTGTGGACGTCGCTCGATTCACTGCTAGTCCTGGACTCAGCACTGCTGGTAAGTCGTTTAAACCAAACTCTCTCATAACTTTTAACTGAGGCGCGGCTATGACGAGACAGAGACGTAATGGGTGTCGACCAATGGTGTCAGGCGCTTGTAAAGCGGTCGACCAATGGATAGTACTATTATTTAACAAGTGTTACTTTACTTCTTGCCTGTTATTTTGTGCATTTTTTTTTGATCGTGTATATAGAGAAGGCGTCCAGATCGCTACATATATATCTCACTCGCTCCAATCTATGAGCATCCTCCCCCGCCCCGCTGCCCGCTGCCGTCAAGACCGCTTTCGAGTGATGATGGTAAACTGTAAAGATAACAATAACGTCATTGGTCACTAATATCAGTAAGCTGAGCTGCGAAACACTAAGTTACTTATTTTTGTATGAATATACTTACTTTTGAAACACTTGTCTGTTGTGCAAAACATATAAGTATGAGTAGGTATAAGGACACTTTTGCACCTTATCTAGGCTAACAGCAATTTGCGGCAAAAATGTACCTACATATTTCTATTTTATTCGTTCAACTTACCACTAGATTTGTAAGTAAGTACGAAAAGACATTTTGTAGCTGTAGATATTCTTCAAACTATCATTTGTAATAAAAATGTACCAATAATGCCCCATTATGCAACATTTTTAATCTTTGCTGCTCATGCAAAATACGTCTGGTTTACAGATCTGAAGCGAGAGGCTACAATATGCCACATGCTGAAACACCCACACATCGTGGAGCTATTAGAGACTTACAGTTCCGAAGGAATGCTTTACATGGTCTTTGAATAGTAAGTATAAAGTTAAGTTCTGGTAGCATCATCTCGTAGTGGCCAGCAATGAGATAAAGTATTCATTGTGTCATACACTTTGTTCATTAGCTTAGTATTAAGGTCAATGAGGATAAGACCGGCATACTTTTTTCATAGTTAACTTTGGTGTGAAATACTACCTTATTTATTCAAATTAGGTTAATGACTGTGATGGCACATAGTAAAGAATTTTGTACTTTACCATTTAACTAAAGTGTCACAGCCTTTTAATACGAATAAAGCAAATAAACAGAGTTTTTTTTAAAACTTGACGTGTAGACGGTCTTCCCGTGTAGTATAAGGCAAGTCCGTCTACTAATGATTTAACGCACAATTTGGTCACTAATACGTTTGCAAGCAAGTTCATCAAAATAATTATTCACGACATTGAAATTTGTATCTTAAACACACCTGAATAGGGTTTAAATTCGGAGTAAATTATATTTTTATAAATTTAAGGCAAGATCGGCATATATCACAAAGGTGGGGTTGAGAACCTTTTTAGGAAGATAAGTATATATTTATTATTTAAGTATGTGGGTTCCGAAATAAATAGTCCAAAGCGTATTTTTGATTTACTGAGATAACAGGGTAGGCACTACTTTATCCATTGTTCTTAAATATATTGTAAAATAGGAAGAGTTGCGGTAATTAGTACACCTAACGAAGACCAGTAACTGTCAATTGGCCAAAATAATTAGGGTACTAAGCGAATTTTGCCACAGTTGTAGGTAAAGATGTTAAACAACATACTGTACTTGCGGATGTACTGGTGGATGGGGGGTGGAGGTAAGGGGTAAGGGAGTGTAAAGGTCCCTTTTCTGGTTTGTTTGTAAAAATCTCGTAAACGGTAGCCCGTAGGAAAAAATGTTCTGAGACATAAGTGATATACATAAAGTTCTGTACAAAAAGGGTTCTATACACTTTTCCGCTGAGATGAACATTTAATGAGATATTAAATGGGAAAAAGCTTCATTCTTGGAAATTTCATAGTATGAGAATTTTGTTGATCCAAATTCAGCTAAAAACGGGGCGCGCAAACAAAATTTTGAGCTACCCCATCGAGTGGGGTATCGTTGTTTAGAGCTGGTTGAGTAGTTTTAAAAACATTGGACAGCAATGGAATGAGAAGCCAGTAATACTTAATATCGTATATATATTGAGGCAGGAAAATCAGTTTCCAACCTCTGCCCCAAGGCAAGTCCGGCATATGACGGGCTTGCCTTGTTCCAAGTAGACGGACTTTCCATCTAATGATTATTTTTTTCTAAAAATTGACATTAACATAACTACTAGACTAAGGCGTTTTCCGTTAATTTAAACATAGAAATGAGATAGTTGATACCTTAATTACATACAAAGCCTTTCTTTCGTAGCACCTGCTTCAGAAAATATTTTTTTATAAAATGATTTTGCAGGATTGTTGCACTAACTCATCGAGTTCAAAACATGAAATGACTTGGCCAGTGAATCGCTCTGCAGTTAGCCGTCACAGCGACATCTTTTTTAGTGCGTTGGCACTAGAATAAAAAACTGCTTTATCGACCGGACGATACAGGGGATACGTATTCAAATTCAAAAGTTATGACCAGTAGACGGACTTGCCCTGTAGACGGACTTCCCCACAGTGACCTTAATTACAACTTAGTTAATTGGCTGGTTGAATGTTAAAATGTTTTAGTCTTTCGATGGTATGGCATAACAAATTTGTCCCAAACCTCAAAATACCATAAGTTTAAAACAATCTGGCGTTATTTGGGTAATATATAGGCATTTTGATACTAAGTCGTTTTGTGAGTGTTGTAATGAAACATAAGCGTTCAGTGACAAAGGCGTGTCCCATTTATTGTCTGCGTGTTTTGACAAAGAGTGGCGCGCCTTCATTACCGAACTGAACAGATTGAAACTATTGTATTTACTACGAAATTTTGCACCATTATCCGGCCGAGGCTCTTACCATTGACGGGTAACTAAAATTGAGGAATTAGTTAATCAAAGGTCGGTCATCTATCACTCGTCAAACAAGACGCTGTGTAAGTAGGTAATATGGGCTACTTTTAGAAATAGATCACGTTATAGTTATTATCATGATTATGATTACTATCGTTGGTTCGTTCTCTAAGCGATGTAGTGTCGAAACGCTTGTGTAAAAGTATTGTTTTTAAAAATTACCGTACCATTATTTACCTAAAACAAGTATATAAATAAGGTAGTTTTAGCAACACACCATCATTCTACTTTTACAATCGGAGAAAAAAATATAGAATGTTGCGACATATTTGTCTTGGGTCCAACACATAGGTACGTATTGATTTAGCTCGGCCTCCTCCGTGACTACTTTCTGACTAGTACCGGTCTAAGTTACGATTCTGTTCATATAATCGTATAACAGCTTGTACAATTTCTATGGAAAGGGGCCATCCATAAAGTACGTCACACGTAAAGGGGGGGGGGGGGGGGAGGGGGTCGACAAAGTGTGACATGGTGTGACAAGGGGTGGGAGGGGTCCAAAGTTTCGTGACATCACATTTCGAAATTTATAAATCTAGAGGTATTAAACCGCGTAATTTGCAATATTAATTATACTAAAACATATTTCCAACTCTATCTTTATGAAAATACGGTTTAAATTGTTTTGTTCACATTCGCTCTAGTGACACGCGGAAGCGCCGATCGCCCACGAGCCCTTTGACTAATGCCGCCAAACGCACCGCACCCCGCGTGATTTTATTGTTTCTATTACATTCGAAAATTGACTTTCGCTGAGTGAACAACGTCATTGTTTAGTTAAAACATTTAAAAAAAAAACAAGTTTAAAATGAATAAAAAGATAGATTTAGGTAATCTTTACCGTAGACTATACGAAACATACAGTGCAACTTACGCTGATAAAAAAAATGAAAACGTTGTGGTTTACTAGCGTGCCGTCACGGCGTCGTCACTTTCCATTGTGTTTATTTAATATGCCTACTTGTCGCATTTGATGTTCTTGCCAAGGTAAATTGGCTAGAATATTCATTTTAGCATCGCGGTTAAATGGGTTCGGTATTTTATGTTATGATGTATGGCAGTTAGCGGTTATATCCTGAAAGAAATATAAGTAGTTTAAACATCATCCATCAATTCTTGACATCAAATATGGTTTATATTTCAGCATGGATGGGTCTGACCTCTGCTTCGAAGTTGTCCGCAGAGCTAGCGCCGGTTTCGTCTACAGTGAGGCTGTTGCATGGTTAGTGATTGAGATATACATAATCACTTTGAGGTTAATTTAAAGAACAACTAAGAAAACTTCAATAGCGCAATTTAGAACATCCGTACGAAAATATGCTAGCTATCCCCTTTAAGAGAGTGTTTAATAATAAGTAGTAATGTACATCCTTCAAGATATTGTGACCCTAGAGGTCAGAGGAGGATGTATATATTTTTGATACAAATTGAGACTAAACTCAAATGGGTTCCTTAGTGATGTTTTGAAAAAAATATTATAGATATGCAGATTTCGATTTTTAACAAGTTACTTGCGCGTCCACAGCCACTACATGCGCCAAATCCTCGAGGCGCTCCGCTACTGCCACGAGAATGATATTGTACATAGAGATGTACGTCCGCACTGCGTGTTGTTAGCTGGTCGAGATAACTGCGCGCCGGTCAAACTCGGCGGGTTCGGAGTGGCTGCTCAGCTACCCGCGCCTACCTCGCATCGAGCACCGCCCGGTAGTTATCCTTACTAATATTACAAATGCAAAAGTAACCCTGTCTGTCAGGGCTTTTTGTGTATAATGTTATAGTTCATAACAGTAATTGAAAAAAAGTATTACTCAAAACGATACTTGACGCAATTTTATATCAGTACTTATTTAATTATGTCGTTTTAAAGCAAACACCAATATACCTACTGGTTAGGCGATATAAATAACACTGTTTTTCTTCCAATATATTTAATCATTATTTTGATATTGTTATGCATAATATTGATCATGTTGGTATTTTAGTCACTAACGGAAGGAAATTTTTCACCTATCGCTATTTTTCATAACGTTTTAAAGGCCTGCCGTCAGTCTATTATCCTTTCGCGCTTAATCTGTTGAACCAATTTAAATGACAATTGGTACGGATTTGCAATGGAACGGCCCCGCTTAAATTAAGACTGAGACCTCTGTGTTTTGCTTTAACAGGAATTATATATTTGTTTTTTAGTTTAGTACAGTCATTGCACTGACTGATACAGGCGTTATTTCGGTAATATTAACATTTCGATACATACTACCAAAGTAGTTTATTTAAAATCAACTAGCTCAAGGGAACATTTTAACGAAAAGATATCCTGTAAATCTAAAAGCGGGTTGTATTGTACAGAACTGGTGAGGGACACTCGACCACTAATGGGCCCCATGGGCCAAGCGTATCTCAAATCAGACGAGTATGGTAAGACTCAGTGCGAAGTAAACTGTGCCGTAACTGCATGGACATACAGTGCATTCTCCATTACCACACCGTGTCTTCACTCATACCACCGATACACTATGTGTCTTATACAGCAGACATCAGAGTTTATAATCGCTTGATCAGATTTTACCTAATTGGCACTTTTTCACATATAACACGGACCCTGTATCCTGCGTGATAGTTGTGATTTTATCCTAATTTATTATAACTAGTCCAAAATTTGTTTTCCTTTTTCATTGGCTTTTACATTACTGAAATAGTTATTTGTTTAATTTACCCATTTAGTTCTGAATCAATATAATTAGTTTAACAAAACAAGAACATTGATCGGTCTGTAATCTTTAGTTGATGAAACCCGCTCCTAGAAACAAAGACAAAACGTATCAAAAGTTTCGGTTTGTTCAATTTATTTCAAAAAATATGTTTGTTGTTTTATAAAGTATTCAAAATAAAATGATGCCAAAATTTTAACCAACATAAGCAATGCGGTATAGCACGCAATCTTACTACCTTATTTCCATTTATTTTTTGTCTAATTTACACCAGTTTTCATTTGCACATATTTAGACACAATAAAATCTGGTTTATGTGCCAAACCTTTTAACTGCAATATTTCACACCAAACTAAACAATAAACTGAAATTGAACTCGTTATTAGAAACATTGTTGGAGTTGTTAATTTCGTTTATATCACCAGGTCGCATCGGAACGCCTCACTATATGGCTCCAGAGGTGGTGTCGAGCCAGTTGTATGGAAAGCCGGTGGACGTTTGGGCCGCTGGCATTCTGTTGCATGTCCTGCTGGTCGGATACCTGCCGTTTACTGGCACGAGGGAGCGGCTGTTTGAGGCTATCTGCAGGGGGAGATTGCGGGTGAGTTGCAAATAAATGTCAGTAGGTACTAAAGTACCCTTATTTTACGAATCAAATCTGGGGGCACGGCAGTGCCACCGACAAGTCGAGCAAAACAAGGAGTCACGGCCGTACCATCCGTTTCTCGAAGCGATTCAGGTCGTCATTGTCAACATCCTGTAATTTTGTGCTTGCTAAAGCTAGAACCCTGAATTTTCAGTAACATGGACTATAATAGGACTTAGATATGTTCTCAATAATATTCAATTTAAACTTGTAGTTTAAGAATTATTGCCCTTCAAAGTTCCTTGGATTTGTCACTGACACACTGACTGACCGATCATCATAATTCTAAGGTATTTCTAGTAGACCCACAAGTTTCGGATTTTAAACATAATTAGTTTTTGGCCTATCATGTCATAAAAATCCTAAAAATATTGCAGTTCCAGTAACGTTTCAGAGATATACAAACTGCATAAGTAAGTTTGTAATCCTATACAAATACATTCGATACAAAGTTATTATTTTGTACTTCCTGCATATATGAAAGTTTTTAGTTCTAGATGCATTCATAAATTTGTATTGACACAACCTACAAAAAGAAGTGAGATCCCATAAAAACATTCCATGTAAAAATAGGCCAAGTCTCGAAACTCTTTAACCGTAAGAAGTAGTGAGATACATGGTTTTAGGTATGCAAAAATTAATGAAAGAGGTAAAGTGTGTGATTCTCAAATCTCAAAATTTTATTTAGTTAGCTAATAAAGATTAATAACTTGACTCTACGTAATATCTCACAACTTTTTACACTTAAAGAGTTTCGAGACTTGGCCTATTTTTACATGGAATGTTTTTTATGGGATTATTTTATTCAATATTTTCCGATTCCTGTTAATCTCACGTGACGAATTTGTTTTGTAAAAAAAAGAAGGTAATGTAAAGCGCCATCGCTTCAACAAAGACTACCTGATCTGGTCCGGTTGGAATGTAGCCATGATCATGGCATGCCCATTAGAGTATCGGAAGGCTGTGAACTTTCGGAGAAAATCTGTCCCCGCCCGGCACACCAGAGGCGCGGGTTCAATTCCCGACTTGGGTTGCGAGATCACGGTTAATTTTTTCTTTGTACTTGCTCGTTGTATCAAATAGTAGTTAGTAAATGGCCCAGTAGGTAAGGTTGGTGATGTTGTTGGCAAGCCGGTGGACGCGAGGGACGCCGGTATTCTGATAAACGTACAGTTGACCGGGCTGTTCGAGGCTCTACACTATCACCATCAGAGTTAACTGTCCAATCGTACACCTTATTGCAACGAGATAATATCTACCAATGGTCATGTAGTTGCGATGCTGATAGAAGAGGCTGATTTCGGGTGAGTTTACTAATAAATGAATGTCGGTAGATGTCATCAGTAGTGTCGAGTCTGTTATATAGTAAGCCGGTGGATGTGTGGGCCGCCGACATTCTGTGTTGTTGTGGGTTGGATACTTGGCGATCACTGGCTCCTGCCAGTTAAGCGTCTGTGTAAAATACTAATGAAATTTAATTGTTTGTAGTATGCACTTACCGTCGTACCTAGTTTAATTTGGATTTACTATGAATGACGTGTGTTTTGTTAACAGTTCGACGCTCCTCTTTGGGATGACATTAGCGACGCCGCTAAAGATTTGGTCCAACGCATGCTGACTGTAGACCATACGCAGAGAATAACCATTCAGGACGTCCTCAATCACAAATGGATAAGAGTAAGTAAATTACCACCTGTAGTAAAATCCACATACAGAGATTAGAGATTATGAGGTTTCAGTGTAGATACTCGTAAATTGATAAATCCTTATGACACTATAAACGTTACCAAATGGAATCGTATTACATACATGCTTCGACAGGGAAACAGCTTTTATTAATAAAAGGTAAAAATCCTGGCACTTTAATTCGTAATAGTTGACACCTATTGATCACCTATATTGTTATAAATTAACTTGGAAATTGACAATTTATTTCGAATATTACTCGACGCTCGTAGTTGCCAGCTAAATAATTATCGATGTCAAAATGTTGCTCTTGAGAGTAGACAGTGCCATAACTTACTGTGAGTTGTGACCAAAGAGGATATATACAAGTAAGAGTGTTATCTTCATACTTGGTACTAAACTTGCTTAAAACTTTATTGTCGCCGGTACCTTGTATTTCAACTTATTATATTAGATGGGGTTATTGTGCAGGATGAAGACAAACCTTTTTAGTGCCATCTACTGAACAGTTGGTGAACTTCCAACTCAAGCTACACTTGTAGGTGTAATCAATGAGCATGTGTGTGACGTCGGGTTACCTTTTCAAAATATTTAAATCGAGATTTCAACAGAGCGCCGCCTTGACCTTTGGCCTTGATAAACGCGTAATGTAATGAAATGAGTACAAAACGGTGTCTCTTTTTTTCTCGAAGCTTTTTTATTTAATATATTATATAATTTACTTATAGAATCATTCAATATCAAATCATTTGATATAATTTGTAGAAGTATATTGCAATAAATTAAGTGTTAAAACTATTCAAGCGTATGGGATAGAATTCCAAATAGCACCAATGTATTTAGTTTATAAATAAAATACATAAATTACAATAAATAAATATTTGTATAATATCGCAATAAATAAAGTATAATAACGATGGTTTCTATTAACTGTCATACGTTACGATATATTTTACCTCAGACTAACCAGAATAAAAGTTTCTAATAACACTATCGAGCGAGATGGTCGTATACAACTTTGTATAAGAGCGACAGAGAGAGACATATATCATTTGTTGTCCTTATCATGGTTTCACTCGAAGAAAGAGAATCTTATAGAAGATGTATTATAGCGAATGACCAAAATAAGGGACGGATTTTTTTGGATTTTGATGCTACGTGAAACGAATAGTGATATGAGTGAATGAGTGTCTCGTATGATAATAATCATCGTGTAATCGATTTGGGTGAATATCCTTTTTACGAGGTGAATCAACTTTGGACCCACACATTTGTTTTCGCGTTACTTTTCACGTATCTTCAAAACGATTTTTGGTAATATAACAAGTTCTATATTTCTTACTTACTTAGTAAGAAAATTATGTTAATGTAATTCGTTGCTGAATGCTGACTTTTCTATGAAACTTCTGGTAGGTCATGTACAGACAAAGTAACTAAACCAGCCTGGATCGATTGATCGCGTTTATGTTGGAAATACAGCAATCATCGCTTAGTTACTAGCAACTTTTAAGTGCGAGAGAGACGAATGCTATGTCTCCGACGTAAACGCTATCATCCTAGCTGGGCAGGTGTCTGTACGCCGTTATCTGCTCTTACGCCTATGTAATTAAAGTCATGTTCGCTTATTTGGCACTAGATTGCGTATGCAGCGTGTTTATTACCTAGGTGCGAAGACTTTAAGGGGTGATAGAGGAGGTCATATTAGACCACACTTACTATAGTAAAAGTCTTCTAGTTTCTAATATATGCGCCATTTTAATTTACAAATTTGTACTTTTCCATACAACCACAATTCACATGATTTCAAGTGCACATTTTTTCCATACATCTATCTATACATATAAAAGAAAAAGTCCACACAGACTTTTTTTTTGAACCTGACTGTGGCTTTATAGGCCGGGCCCAATAAAGCGATAGGAGTGCGCGGTTAGAGAGTAGCCTGGGGAAAATCCAGGGGAAAACCTCCTGCACGACCACGCGTGTGGTTTGGAACACTGGAATACTCTAAGAGTTTGCGCTCCAGTGAGATTGGTTGAGCGGTTTCAACCGAATCTGAGGTGTGAGTGGAATCGAGCTACTGGGAGTTTTGTCGCTGGTTCACTGAACCTAGCCTAGCTGAGAAGAGTCCAGCAAGAAACTCAGCTAGGCCCGACCTGGGTCGGACTGACTCTACCCGGTGTGCGGCGGTACCGGGATGAATAGGGACTGTATGTGTCAGTGTTGTCGCGATCACGCGGTAGACGTCTTCGCCGGCGGGAATGCCTAAGTGTACGTACGCGTCGTGTCAGTGTTGGACGCCGTAAGCGCAGCGTTCCATCTTTCGATGGACGCTGTGATTACGTCGTCCGGGTCCGTAAGTGTGCGCCTAGGACGCGGACCGTGCGGCCCCTAATCAGTGATCGCCGAGTTACGACAGATGGGGGAGGGATGGGAACGTAGTCGACAGCCTTCCTAACTAACGGATTCCTATGATGGGAAGTGTTGTCAAAATAACGTCTGGCAGTCTGCTTAAAGAAAACATGGTGCTAATCCCCATGTCGTGGTGCAGACTGAGGTTCGACTGGTACCACGGAGCACCAGTCGCCCTACGGAGAAAATGATTCTGAATGTCCTGAAGCGGCTTGAGCGATGTCATAGGCACGTGAGCAAAAGCTTCACTTGCATAAGACATGATTGGACGAACACAAGTTTTGTAGAGTGTCAGCTTATTTCTAAGTGACATTTTATTAAACTTGTCAATCATCGGCCCAAGCCTTCGTAGCACGAACAACGCACGGTTGCGTATCCTACTGATGTGGCTACGGAAAGTCAGTTTTCTGTCGAGGGTCACTCCAAGATATTTGACTTCGTTGGCCCAGGGGATGTGCCGGTCAAACATCTGGATCGGAGCCACACGCATTTACGTGCTAACGCGGTCAGACGGGTGGCAGACTATCGCAGTGCTTTTTTCCGGATTGACTTCGATACGCCAAAGATTAAACCAACGACCTAGGTTAGTGATTGCCTCCTGGAGGAATCGCCGGATAAAAGTGTACTTACAATGAGTTGTAAAGAGTGCGGTATCGTCCGCGAACAACCCCAGTTGCACTTTAGGGTGCCTGGGAATGTCGTTCGTGAATAACGAATAAAGAGTGGGAAGAGCACGGAGCCTTGCGGGACTCCGGGCCGGATGGGGTGTGGGGGTCCGAGTACGTTCCCTTCAGTCTGTATCGAAAGCTTCGATCCCTGAGAAAATCTCGAATGGTGAGTACGAGTCTGTCAGGCATACCGAGATGAAATAACTTGTTATCAGCCCGATATGCCAGACCTTGTCGAATGCTTTCGCCACGTCAAGAAAGATTGCACCGGTCCTGAGCCCCTGGAATCGAGAGAAACCGTCCAGCACGTGCTCCGTGACGCGGTGCACCTGTTGGACGCACGAGTGCGCGGATCTAAAGCCGAACTGCTCGTCGATGATGACGTTATTCTCAGCCGTAATTTTGAGAATCCTAGTGAGAAGGATCCGCTCATATAGCTTTCCTAGAGAGCTATGTAAGCTGATCGGCCTATAAGAGGGTTTACCGGGTTTCGCTATCCCTATGACCGCTGCACCTTTTCACGCGGCTGGAGAGTGAGCATTGGTCAGCGCGGCATTGAAGACACATACAATTACATTTATAAAGTAGGCTAGGGATAAAAAAAGGAATTTACGAAATTCATCCCCTAAGGGGGTAAAAGAAGGGAAAAAAAGTTAGTATGAACACACGTATTTATTGATGTGAAAGATTTGAAACTTTGTACATAGACTCTCTGTTTAATTATATTGATGGCTTATTTCAGCGTTTCTCTAAATTGCTCCCCTAAAGGGGTGAAAAGGGGGTTCGAGGTGTGTACGGGGAGCAAATCTTTTTCGAAGTGAGAGATTTGAAACTTCGTAAATAGACACTCTGTTTCAATACAACGAAACGTATTTCAGCGTTTTTCGAAATTGCTCCCTTAAAGGGGTGAAAAGGGGGTACCAAGTTTGTACGGGGAGCAAATCTTTTTTTAAGTGAGAGATTTTAAACTTCGTATAGGTATATGTAGACTCTCTGTTTAAGTACAACAACATGTGTTTCAGCGTTTTTTGAAATTTCTCCCTTAAAGGGGTGAAAAGTTTGTGCGGAGAGCAAATCTTTACTTTTCTTAAAATTCGATATGGGTGTCGTCTTCGAGGTCTATCGGGGTGCCGATTACTAAAATGCCATCCATTTTCAAATCCAAGATGGCGGACAATTATTTTTCTTAAAAATCGATATGGTTGTCATCGTCGAGGTTCCTCGGGGAGTTGATTACGAAAATGACATTCATACATACAAACATACAGGTCAAACTGAGAACCTCCTTTTTGTTGACGGTTAAAAATTAAGTAATAAAGAAGGAAAATATCATATTTTTTAATTCGAGAATTATCATTATATATAATCTTTGATTTAATTTCGTAATATAATAATATTTCATGTAGTATTGTAGTTTTTTTTAGTCTGGCAATTTGGCTCAACGTAGGACAGCTATCAATGGAGTGCTATCTATTGGAATTCACTATTAACAGCGTGCTCCGTTAAGAAGTAAAATGCTTCGACTTTGAACGAGTTTGTTGGAGTCGGTGACACAAATGTCGAAAATATTAAATTCGGTTTTTGTATGTGTTGTTATGATAGTTTTATATTTGAATACAACAATTATATGAAAATGACGAATGACTTCAATAAAATACAATATTTCCTCGATTTCAACACTTCATTATTTCTAACGAGCCTCGTAAGCCTTACAAAGAGAGAACAGTCTATGTTAACTAATATGTCTATGCTGTAATTCATATACGGGTTTACATTTACAATCACCGTTTGTCTAGGACCGCGACAAGCAGAACCGCATCCACCTCGCCGGAACTGTTGATGAGCTGAAAAAATTCAACAGCCGTCGCCGACTACGAGCTGCCACGCTCGCCGCAGCCGCAGCCGATGACGAGGAGGACGAAGAGCAGACCGCTAGGAAGCAGGCTATACTGGAGGAGGCCAATGCTGCTGGTGAGTCCATTGATGTCTTAAAAGGTCGACGAACTGAAGAAGTTCAACAGCCGTCGCCGACTACGAGCTGCCACGCTCGCGGCAGCCGCGGCCGATGACGAGGAGGACGAAGAGTAGACCGCTAGAAAGCAGGCTATACTGGAGGAGGCCTGTGCCGCTGGTAAGTCCAATTATGTCTTAAAGGTCGACGAACTGAAGAAGTTTAACAGCCGTCGCCGACTACGAGCTGCCACGCTCGCGGCAGCCGCGGCCGATGACGAGGAGGACGAAAAGCAGACCGCTAGGAAGCAGGCTATACTGGAGGAGGCCAATACTGCTGGTGAGTCATCATCATCATATCGGCCAAAGGACATCCACTACTGTACATAGGCCTACCCAAAGAGTGCCACAATGACCGGTCCCGCGCCACCCGCATCCAGCGGACTCCCGCGACCTTTACTAGGTCATCAGTTCATGCACATTGTGGAGGGTCTACCCACGCTGCTCCTTCCAGTACGTGGTCGCCAGCACCTTTCGGCCCCAATGGCCATCGGTTCTACCTGCAATGAGCTGGTGAGTCCAGTCATGTCTCAAAGGTCGACGGACTGAAGAAGTTCAACAGCGATCACGAGGAGGAGAACAAAGAGAAGAGCAGACCTCTAAGAAGCAGGCTATACTGGAAGAGGCCAATGCTGCTGGTGAGTCCAGTTAGGTCTTCAAGGTCGAAGAAGTTCAATAGCCCGTTGCTGGCTGCGATTGCCTGCGACATTGGCGTCGGCTACGACCAATGACGAGGAGAAGACGAAAAGCAGACCCGCTTGGAAGGAGGCTATACGGGACGAGTTCATTGCTGCTGTTTAATCCAGTACAACAGCCGTTGCTGACTGCGACATTGGCGGAGGTTATTGCCAATGACGAGTAGGAGGACGTATGGAAGCAGCCTAACAATAGTACATTACTACAGAGGCCGGGAAGTAAGGGGTTGCCGGCCGAGTACATATAGACGGACGGATAGTTACGAGGTTGGCAACCCCTTTTCACGCCGAGGTATGTATAGTGCTTTTCTCAAACATGCAATGAAACAAATTAAAAAATCTCCAAGAAATCAAACTTTAATTTCTAAAGAAACTAACAGTAAATAAGATAAAAAATATAACTAACACATATATTACTATTTATTTCGCTCAATTTCCAACTCCAATTGATTATAAAACACTACTACTACAAAAATATAAGTACTATTAATGTACGAAAACACGTTTCTGAACGAAACGTTAGGATCGATCTATCTTATGGAACGACATTTTTAGCTTCTCATTCTTGTTCATTGTTAAAAACTATAACCTCTTTTCTTCATCGCTGAGGGGCTACCCCGAACCGAAAACGGACGAAGTTCGAATGTCTCCCTCTCTCTCGCACGAATTTGCAAGTGCGACAGAGAGGGAGATATTCGAACTCCGTTTTCGGTTCGCGGTAGCCTCTTTGTCATCGGCGTCGGAAACTCGGAACTCATATTTAAATAGGTAACAAATTCAACAACGCATAAATATAATTACAGAATGAAAAAAATAAATTTGCCTCCAAAATGATTTAAAAAATACCTTCACGGTTTGAGTAGACATTTTTACCACTAATATTTAGATGAAATATTTTAAATGTGTAATTCTGTAGTTAAACATGCAATTAAAATTGTTTAACTGTTTTAATAATGTGTTATTTATTATGTTCATGTCAATTTTGTATAAATAAAACAGCAAAACATAGCAAACATCGTTTATTTAATTTTTTAAATTATGATAGTGGCAGAATGTCATGACGAACCAAAAAGCAAATAATTGGCTTATGGCTGAACGCCGTGATGCTGTGTCACAAATAAATGTGGAATGGAAATTAAAAAAGAGCATCTTGCAGGCCTAGGCCTCCAAATTTGTATGAAATTCCTTTAAAGGCCTCTCGTCTAGCTGCACCCGAAACGTGACACTTCGCAGCCTATTATAAGGAACATAACCTCAATATTTCATTACATGTTTGAGAAAAGGGAAGTTAACGCGGGCGATGAGTTGAAAAAGTTCAACAGAAGTCGCCGGCTATGTTTTAAGAAGATAACTTGTTCTTAACAGTTATCCGTAGATGAGTTGAAAGGGCAGACCGTTTTGCATTATTTTTTGGAACTAGCAAACGATGCTGGTTAGTCCAAGCAGTATAAACATAAATAAATAAATTCTTAGGAATTTGCGTAAAAAATTGATGGATATTATTGCAATTTACTTGAAAGATTTTATACAAATATATTGTTCCAGCCGTGAATCTTGTAGTGGAGTCGCTGGATGACGTGGCGGTGCTGCAGGACGGGCCCGCGTTCGTGGACCCGGACTTGTTCCACAGCATGCTGGATGATCTGCAGTTGCGGGCTTTGCTCGAGGTACTTTTGTTGTGTTGACTTACGATTACGGTTCGGACGTCTAGTTCAAGCAACGGCTCTGCTCCCTGCCACTATTGCGTGAACTCGTAGCAGTCAGAACTGCATTAACACATTCAGTGCTGGTGACACGAATTTGTGTCATTTTTGTACGGTTAATTGTCGTGCCGGTGCCAAATGTGTTAAAGAAAAATGCAAACAGTGGTGGCTGTGGAGGCGCGTCAACCTTTATCAAATTAGTTTCTCCGGACCGCTTCCATCTAATAAATTATTTTTATTGATCAATAGGCTTTTCTACAATTATTTTAAGATATATTTTTAAATGTTAATGTAGATGTAATAGTTAACTAGTATTTTTATTTCCTCAAAATAATATCGCTTTTTTCCAAAGGTAAAATGGTAAAAAATTTAACCATATATATGCGCGCCAAAAAGGCAGCCGGCATCACGAGGGCCTAAACATAAAAACGTCGAGAAGAATGAGCTTTCATAGTTCGTATCGTGGTGTATGTTTTGGCCATCCTGACGTCACTCACGAACAAAAAATGGCGGTTGGCGTTTTCGGTCACGTGACACACAGCTAATAAAACTACGATTTTTATTTTTAAATTAGAAATCAATTTCTTAACGAAATGGATAGAATTTAATGTTGATGGCTGAAAATACCCTATCCTGCACCTCCGCTCTACCGCAGTGGCATCGCACCGTAATCGTTGGGCTTTGTGCAGGTGTACGACCGCATCGCTTGCACCGTGGTGGTGTCTAGCGGCCGCGCGCCGGCGGCGGAGGGCCGGCAGCGCTGCCGCCAAGCGCTGGATGCGGCCGCGCGTCCTCGCAACCCCGCCGCGCCCGCCGCCGCCTCCGTCACCACCGCCGCCGCCATCCACGATCTCCGCCGGGCGCTCGCGCTGCCGCATATCAAGGTGACTATGCTTGACTCCTTAGCATTATACTATCCCGCAAGGCGCAACCCCGCCGCGCCCGCCGCCGCCTCCGTCACCACCGCCGCCGCCATCCACGACCTCCGCCGGGCGCTCGCGTTGCTGCATATAAAGGTGACTGTGTTTGACTCCTTAGCATTATACTATCCCGCCAGGCGCAACCCCGCCGCGCCCGCCGCCGTCTCCGACACCACCGCCGCCGCCATCCACGACCTCCGCCGGGCGCTCGCGCTGCCGCAAATCGAGCTAAACTATTTTTTGTTTTTTGCTTGCGGCGTGGCAAGCGTTTTCTGTACATTATACGGTGCACGGTCAAGACGCGCAACGCACTGCGCTTAGCTGGGATAATAAGCAATGTATTAGGAAAACCGCTTTCGCTGCCTCTTCCGTTCGAAGTCGTGACCAGGCTGTTACGACACTTACGACTCCTTCGCATTATATTAGTCCGGTCGCATCCGGAAGGAATTCAGAGTTCGCCTGTTGCATAGTCTGTCGTCCATAGTGGGAACTAGATGTTATAGGGTATGAGTAGGTGACCTGCCGTCGTAGACCGCTAACTCATCTTAAAGACTTCATTCATAAAACAACCGCAATCAAACAATGTAGTCAATACGAGCTAGTTGTAGTTTTTATCAATAAAGATTAAGGAATATCTACTGTGTGATCTTGGAACACAATTCTTTATTTACAATTCCGTGTGCTATCTTCTACAGTAACTCAATTTGGTTTATTCGACAAAAGAAAGATGGATTACATCTTTACTCCTATTACAATTTATTAAAATACGACCTTAAACGTCAAAATAAAAAAAAAACAGTATTTTAATTGTAAAAAAGCTCTTACAAAGTAAAATTTCATTCACATACATAGATAGCACTGCATGAAACTAAACTTTGTTGCCTAACACAATTCTTGGAACTATTTTATAGGTCCCAATAATAAATATAGAAATTAAATTATTTTTTTAATACTGTTGCTCAAGAAGTGGTACTATTTCGCGCACTAGTGCTTTTTACTTTTCCATTTTTTTTTAAATTTACTGTTGGTCCAATCTAAACATCCATCAGAAGAGTTTTAGGTTCAATCAGATTACTCATTTATATAATTAAGCATTTGGCATTAAAACTATACTTCTATTATTATTTAAAACATTAAAATTGCATATTAAACAGGTTAAAGGGTTATTATATACTAAAAAATCTAAAACTGTTTTCCAAAAGTTATCTGATTGAGTAGACCAATGACCGGAAACGAGACCTAAGATTAATAGAGTATCATGCAGGACCGCCGCTTCGGATGAAGGAACGCTTGTTTTTTTCCCCTAAAACATACATTTATATACCAAAAAATCAAATATTAATTAATTATAAAATTAAAAATAACTGTTTTTTCATGTTTAAATGTAATTAAACTACCAAGTGACATAAAATGTCTCGCAAAATAGTTTTGGTTTTGGCTGAATGCTGGCAACCATGGCTTGTTGAAAAAAGTCTATCAATTAAAAGTTAAACCGACTTTTTAATTCCCGCCTGTTTCATTCATAATTTCACGAATTAATTTTGTAATGACTTATTGTTTTAATAATATTTTTGTGATTTGTGCGATTTATACGATTGTTAAATAAAATGTGTGTAAACTACACCAGATGTACGTAGACCAGGTACGTGTAAAGCCCACATTGGCAAGTAAATACATTTTGTTTTGTCTCTCTTTTAATTACTGTTTTATTTAGTTTTGTTTCTTTGATATTTTCTCGCAACTGTATTAAAAAACGTCGTTTGATATACGTGTGGAAGTGTCATTTTTACTCGTCCCGAGTCTTGTCCCTCGCTTGATGGCTCGGGCCAAGACAACTCATGACTCGTGCGAAATGCACTTGCATTAAAATGTACTGTTATACAAAGCTAAAATTTTAATGCAACTATCAAGTGCTTTCGTGCTTTCCCGATAGACGGCGTTAGACGATACGCATGTTTGGTTTCCTTGGAAACTAAGCAAGAGGCATTGATCGTTACCGCTCACGACATCTAGTGGTGTTCTTCGTTGCTTCTAATTTTTCTGCATACGCCACTATGGTCGTCTATATCAAATACATGTAGGTTAGGTTAGGACGTGAAAGGTTAGCAAAGGTTTATTGTAATAGGGTTTATCTTATTCAAATATTCAACAGGCTTTAAGGTCTGTGTGTTGAATGAGGTCGGGATTTCGAGCGGGGAACATTATTTTAATAACCATGTTTATCTATGTCTAAGCATGCCGCTTAATTTGAATAACATGACGTCGATTCTGATTCGGTAAATATCGTTCGTGCTTTTCATTTCCAGTTTTAAATTCAGTTCAATGTCGTACCTAAGAAAGTATGAAATGCTTTGTAATTGCAAATTGTTTCGACTACTACGACAAAAATGCTATGCTACATTTAGGTTGTGATTTGTCTTAATTATTTAATGTTAACGACAAATCACATCATTATGCTTCACTTTATTCACCTAAATCCGCTTGCCTAAATTAAAATGATGATTATTTAGGCACTAATCTTAAGTTCAATCACAAGTTTGCTTAGAGCGAAAATACGTAAAACTTAAATCAGATAAACATAGTTCTCATAATCAACCTAAGTATAGTTTGCTGAAAGTGGCAGTAGCTAATAGTTGAGAATGTTCAATAATTTCTGCCTTTCAAGGTAAAAGTGCTAAGAATAAAATAGAAATGGGCGAATATACCCAGTTTTTTTTAGATGGCAGAGAAAAATGATACATTAATACGTAAAAGTACGAGAGTACGTTTTGTACTGTACTGTGTCCCGTAATTGAAGTGTGCAATAAATATTATTTATATTGTATTGTGTTGTAAAAAAGTATCTTCGGCATATTTTGATATATTCCTTAATACCTACTTTTAGCTTTCCTACTTTTCAATACAAAAACACAATTTCTTTGCATAGCATGACCAATTGCTGGTTTCTATTCATGATTCCACATATTCTACCAACTAAATCCGTAACGCTAAGCACACACCATGACTTACCTACACCATTGCTTTTTCCCTGAATTCTCGGACTTATAAAGTTTTATTAGACATTCGGTAAAGAATACGAGATGAGATGCTCGTGTAAACAAACTGAGACGTATGGTACGTGCTGGTCCGTGGGTCGGAAATGATTGAGTGATCAAGCTCTTGAGAGGTGTTTGAGTACTTATCTGCGGCCAGCGAAGTAGCGCGTGGGCGAACTGCGAAACTAAGGATATATCATAAACTTGTTGCAATTTGGGAGGCTGCGTGTCAATTATAACGGAATAGAGGTTAATGCTGTCTACTGACGCTCGGACACGATTAGCGAAATAACGATTGATTACCATCGAAATATATAACATGTATGGAAGCATAACTGTCGCTCAAAATTGGTGCCACAAAATCTAGTGCCGAAGGCGGAGCTTATGCTTTCAGTGACGTTTCAGTGCCGGAACGCAATTCAGTCGACTATCCGACGTTGAGTTGAAAAGTTATCATTGTGTCAAACAAAAATAAACAGCATTTTAATGGTTTCCGGCATTGGTTCTCAATATATAAGTGTCGATTAGCACGTTTATTTAGCGCAGGAGCCACAAGAATGGCAATCAGGAACAATAATCCCATACTTTGGAATGACGGTTGATGTTATGCAATATCTCCTTCGGAAAAAGTAGAGTGGAATATAAAAATATCTATGTATGCTGTCAACATTAGTTTAAGACAATTAGCCCGAAAAATTGGAACATCAATTCTTCGCGCTGCATCATGCACATCAATTTTTCTTAAAAAAAGCATAAAACGAAGTGAAGGTTGATTTTTTTAAGGCAAGAACGTCGAAGATTAAAATAGTTATAAATTTTTTCAATCACCCACAGCATCCTCGCATAACCTCGCCTCTCCTCGCCGATGAGAAAGCAAATTATATTGGATCGGTTAAATAATTTCGGAGTTAAATGTGTTTACATTTGTTCGAAATGATTTGCCTTTTTTATATACCTTCTACACGTTTAGTCATGGGTAAAGAATAAGAATGAAAATAAATTTACATTTATTCTGGTAATTGTATGTGTTTTAATTCAATTTTGGCCACCCATGACTTACGGGGTCTAATTCGAGTTTAATATTTCATTAGCATAGTTTAATACTCGATTTTTTCATTGTGGTTAGATAAAATCAAAATAGCAGAGACCAGTTTTATCGTATCTTATTGATATTAATCAATCAATCATTTATTTCTAAGGATATGATGCAATATTATAGGTTAGCAAATGGGTTAGTTCAGCATATTCTGCCAACATCGGCGTAGAAATATTGGAGAAAATGGTACCTATAGTTAGTAATTAGTAATGGGTTATTATTAATTAAAATTTATGAGTCAGTCAAATGAAAATAATAATATCAGTATAATCACAATTAATTCAATGTCTAAGTTCTAGGTATATAACTAAACAATCTTATATTGCTCTAGAAAACATCTAACACTATAAAAACATTTATATATATATATAGTATAAGAAGCCTATTATTTGAAAAACTGGTAGACTTAAAGTCATCGTATACCGCGAGACCTGATATAGTTAGAACGGCTCAGAGTGGAATGATTCGTCATCTACTTGGTAGTGAGGAACAAATGCTTCACGTTCGTCATGAACACGATCATGACTGGTCGCGTTCCCCTGTATTCAGGGCAATAGAGTTTCCATTTATATGATGTCGTTGTTAGTGAGTGAGTGTCCAGCAGTGGATCAACTGATTTCTTTGTTCTTCGTTATTTAAATATTAATATTAACTTAACATAAAATTTCAGAACACGTTAATTGTTACACGATTGTCCACGTCAAAAGTAGGCGTTTTTAAATCATGTTCTAGTAGACTAAATTCGACAAATTTCTGACAATAAAAATCATGTGTCAAATGTATTCTAACCGGTCACAGCAAGTGAAACTTTTTTTTATTGGTGAAATGGCATAAAACCTTTGTGAAAACAGGGTCTGCTTAAACTGATTTGAGGTAGGGAGATCCCATGAAATCTAATACAAGTGCCACTAGTTCTATATGGGACCACCCTGAGTATACCTGCTTTCGAAAAAAAAAGAGTTCTAAAAATCGGACTCCATGGTAAATAATTGTCGCAGAACGCAGGACACATAAAAATATTAATATCATTTGATAAAATTAATAAAAACATACATGAAAACGAACTTATAACCATCTTCCTTCTACTGAAGTCAGTTTGAAAAGGCTCTAGAGACCCTCATATGTAATACATAACATATTGAAACTGAAATTGGTTTATCGTAAGAAAAGTCTTGTATTGTACAGGAAGTTTGATAGTTATTTATGGACAGCTGCTGACATCGGATTTAATTCTAACCGGCTCATTAATTCATGCAATGTGCAAGTAAGTTGTGGGTTTGTAAGATAACGTGGAACCAAACCTATTATACAAAAATATATTTTTGCTATGCTAATAATCAGCTATGAGTGTTATTTGCTTGTAGCGAGTTTTCGCTACAGAGCGGACATCGGTTACGCGCGTTATTAAAAGGTCCGCAGCGAACGTGATGTTAAGAAATCAGAGAGTAAAGTTAAACAGAGTTCGTACTTCGTTCGTACTCTGTATTGGTAATGTGATCGTTGTCGATTGTAGAGCAACTATATTTCTTTATTGTGAGAAAAATCCCTATACCTACCTGATAAGAATCGTTGTACGTAAGTCTACGTATAAACCTTCAAGTTTCAAATGCTTTGTAACAATAAAAGGGCTTGGTCCATTTATTGCAGAGCATAGAACTAAATTTACCAAATGTCCATAACTCGAACTTACAACCAAGTGAGATTTCTGAACGTACCACGCCTCGACCGCAAACAGGAACTTATATTGCGGAAGTTACGAATGCGGTTCCTAAACGTATTCTATTTACGTGGCATGTGTTGCTCTTATAAAAGATTTATATTATGCGCTCGTATTTCTTCGTTTACATCGGTTGGTAGCGAGGAAATCACTGTGGGTTTTTAAAGGAGTACAGACTGAATAATGCTTTGAATTCACGGTACTTGTTGGTTGACTTCGATTGCAAAAAAGCGGCCTTGTGATAATCAGGCTAGTCTTGAGGTATATGAGTTCCATGTAATATTATGAGCGCTTTTTATGTAGGTATTATCATATCGTATAATCCCGTATTTTCTAGTTCCATGATAACCAAACAAAAGTTTAAAAAACAAAAGTTAAATCACTTTAATAAGTATTTGTGACTTAAAATACTGAGGCCATAAATTCCAAAAAGATCCTTATAAATATTGTAATGCGAGGTACTGAAATATGGGGTTGTACACTGTTTTATAGACAACATTTTCAAAGAATTTCGTTTCTAAGAAAATGTTTCTCATATTATCATTTCACAGAATAATCATTACGCCGAACACTTACTTTGTAGAAACTCAAATCAATGATTTTTGATATCAATATTTTTTACTATTTCGATATCCGTATCATAGAATTACAAATGAAATATTATTTTTTCTGATATTATTTAGTTTACGTAAAAATTATTACCAAGACAATAGTTGTATAGAATTTTGTTTCTCATAAAATAAATCTCATATTATCATTTCATAGAATAATCAATTCGTAAAATAATGAATTTGAAGATAATATTATAGTAGATTTTTATTACAAAGAAAATTTAATGTTTCGATATTCATTACGATATAATTACAAATCATATATTCTTTGACCTTACGTTATTTAGTTAATATAAAACTTATTACGCATAAAAACATGTTATTGAGTTGCAGTTTTTAAACATTCCAATTCAGGCCTTTGACAAAATGCATACCCTCCTAAAATTACAACACTGCGTTCACAACAACAATGCGGGTAAAAAATCTAGTAAAACTGAACTGTCTTAATCTTCCAACCTATCCGCGTTAGAGTCGATTTTGTCACAACAGGTCTTTTTTGGGCTTTTATAAAATAAATAACCTCGAAGATTAGGACGGGAGCTTCGCTTCGCTTCAGCTCCCGTCTTAATCTTCTAACCTATCCGCGTTAGAGTCGATTTTGCCCTAACAGGTCTTTCTGGGCTTTTATTAATAAAATAACTTGTATTATATGTAGATATTATATTTTTATATGTACACATAGTTATTATGTGTTGATGTATTTGAAATACCATGAAAAAAAACACCGAACAAACAATGTTCGTTAAAACATAATCCTACTGTTTGATAAGTTTCTTAAATAAAGAAATAATAAAATTAAATTCATTGAATTGTGTTTCAACAAAATATGTTTCTGTGATGTGAATAAGCGGTGATACAATCATATTCAAAATAAAAATACAAGAACCAAATATTATTTAATATAAGTTTCTGTAAAACGAAATTCTACAAATTTTCTGTCTGCGAAACAATGAAACACCAAACGTAATTCTACGGTTTGATAAGTTTGTTAAATAAAAAAATGATATTACAAAATTCATTGAATTGTGTTTCTGTGAAATATGTTTCATTCAAGTAAATAGTCATTGAAACAATAATAGTCGAAATAAAAATACAAGGACCAAATATTATTTGAAACATTTTCTGCGAAACAAAATAGGGATGTTGACACTAAGTAAGAAACTCAACTACTTCAAATTTTCTCGAAAAAGGATCAAATTCTCAACCAAATAGCGAAAAAAGTAACTCAAAAAAATAAATAATTACATAATTACAAGTCATCAAAGTTTTAAGTGGGGGCATGTTCTGTCCCTTTTTCGCAAAACGCACCTCTGTATGGAACGATCTTCATTTACTATGGCGCTTTAAGTCAGTGACGTCACTACAAATTAGTGCTTTCTCACTCTTATTAACAACATTCTAACGGTTGTAGCTTCGTTATTTTTTGAGATATTTTAATGGGATTTTCACCATTTGGCATAGTTTTATGTCTTCTTTCTTTTGGATATAATTTAGATACCAATAAATTTTGAGTCAACATCCCTATTCTATGAAATTTCTATCTGCAAAACAAGGGGACACCGAAATATGGCCAACAGACCGACTGATATTCAACGTAAACGCAAAACCTAGCTCTCTAATCTGAATATCATATTTTGTTCGTTATCCTCTCTTGCGCTTCTTTTATAAAATATATGTTAGGTACATAGTATATATATTTTAAAGGGAATGTTCGCGCTGTAGGTGCCTAAACTTCAAATAGTTTGTAAAATTTGTGTTACAATTTGTATACGTAAACTTATAACAGAATTCCATTGTCAGGAAGGCGCTATTATTCTGATTTACATGGCAACAGACTATAATGATATTTAAACTTGGTTACCTGACACAGATGTAAATTTTGAAATATTTTGCAGCTATAAATAGTTTTATTGCCCGATCGAGGTTTTTTCAGCAGTTTATTATATAAATAGTAATCAATTTATATCTTTATTCATCTTAAAACTCTAAACTATAGGGTTACAATATTTCTATAAAAAGTAAAATTTAGTATACAACTACCTGAACCGGCGAACTTCGTAACGGTTAACAGTCAATGTCGTGTTAACTTTTAGCTAAACATAGGATTTAATTAACGAGATAAAATGAATGCTGAAAAATTTTACTTCTCGTTCATCTTCAGTGAGTGAGTGTGATGATTCGCATTGTCCCGAACCCTAAATGCATTTATTTAGGCGTTGTTGAGAAGGACTCTTGAAAGACTAAATCTCTCTCTCTCTGTCGCTCGAATATGCAAGTATGACAGAGAGGCAGATATTTCGTTTTCGGTTCGCGGTAGGCCCTCTAAGCCCTACTACTCACTCGTCCGTCCGTCTGGACGTCGTCTGTCACGTGCAGGTTTTACAGTCAAACGGTGGGAACTAAATTCTTCAAATTTTATTAGTATACTTACATATTTTGATGTTACGATATACAATTGTACAACTGGAATTGTACATATCAGAATGATTCAATAAGTAACTCAAAATTAAATTTCATTTTAAAAACCTAGAGTACATAATTTATAAAAGATACATATATACCTACACCATGGCTTATGAATAACAATAACTTGTTTGTACTTTTTCTTTGCTGAATGTCTTTGAGCTGTATACAGTCGAGTCAGTAAGTTGGTCGCTATCAATTTGTTTGATATATGGCAGTCATAACTTTAGGAGAACAATATCAAACTTGCGAAGGATACCAAGACTTAAAACATGGACAACAAATGTAAGTTTCTGCTAGTTTCTTTTCACGCTTTACACTTACTTATTTAAAATTCATTCGCTAGTTTTCGCGTTAAAGAGTTGTAACTTTTCAATCCTGCCACCATCTACCACTAGAAATATTCTCACTGTAGAAAGAGGATTAGATAGAAGGAGGATTAGCGAATCAACAAGGGGGACGGACTTTTTACAGACCGACTAAATTGAGATGTATTAGAAGACTGATATGGATGTAGCACAATCCTGACATGTCATAATTAGTCGTGCTGTATATACATTGGCGCCAAATTTAAATTAAGCCAATAGACTTGAATATATTGATGACGTTTCGGTGACACAGGCCGGTGACAAATAATACGCAATGTGGGACAGGAGATGACACATAGTATCTCGTTCCCACGTGTATTGGTGTCTCTGCTTGCTTCTCTTTCACACATCTGTGTGTATTGCCGACTCCAGTCTTATCCTTACTTCAAGATTCTCACATACTAATTTCAATCGAAAAATCTGTCTATTATTGGAACTTCGCTTATCGATTTCGACTCCTCTCTATGACAAAATTATTCTTAAATATCACGCCCACACAAATTCAGTATTTGTATTTCCGGACGTGATATAAACTGGAAAAGAGTTTATTAGTTATTAATGTTATTATCTATTCTTGAAGTTTGCATTAATTCATTGTATATTGTTTCTAATGAAGTAGAGTACAACACATGGTGTGACTTATATCGGGGATTGTATTCGAATCATTTCTATGTTGATTTTAAATGTTCTTGGCATTTGTCGCACTTACATTTTTATTTGGTTAGTTAGGTAAACGCGCGTGAAGTACAAAATCGATTAATATTTGGGTATGATTTTATCAATTACCTAATAAATGCAATTTCAGTGACTTAGTAGATTATATTTCTTCCTATAAAATAGTAGATCTGTAACATAAATTTAATCACCAAATAATATTAAAAGGCTTACCTATATATCAATTAAGAATTACTTGCAAATAATATCAATCATCAAATAATTATATTGGGTTTCAAAATAATGAAATTGTCACTAAAACAGAATCATCAATGAATATAAAAATGTTTACTCTAAAATTAATTTTTAATCTCTTTATATGACATAAATATGTTTAACATAGATATTATTTGAAATAATTGTGTTTTCATGTAACGCATTTATTATACAAATATGTTCAACATACACATTATTTAAAATAATTGCGTTTTTATATAATAATGACTGCAAAGAAGTTGACTGAGCCCTGCTTTCGTTTCTGGCACTCAGCCTCCCGCCCTCCGCCCGGGCTCCCGCCAGAAACTCGCTTCGTCGGCCCTTCGTTTCAAAGTGCGCACTCGACGTTTCACGTTCAACTCAGGACCTCCTTCGCGAGCTTCTGGCTCCGCGGGCTTTTATAAACACTCTAGGGGTAGGACAGACAAGACCACGTGGAGGTGGGGTGCGCTGATTCGGGTTGTGGTAGCTATTTTTTACCTTTAATTTAGGCTGTAGAGGAAAGTGATCAAACTATGATTTAAGATACATATATACATTAATCCGTTGATTTATACTTAGAAACAGTTTTGATTAAAATGATGACTAATACATTTCTTGGGGATAGATATTATAATAGGGTATTGCAAATTAGTGACACATCTACACTTAGGTGACTAAAAAAATTGTGTCCTTAATATTTATACAAGACGACGAAAGGCCCCATATTACTAAACACTTTAAATCTAACCTGTTTGAGAGCTAAGTACGTAATAAACTCCCACATCGATAAATATGATAACATATGGCCATCATCAATTTTCCTAGTAAGCCGACTAAGACTCGTTGTTTTTTCTACCGAAATTCTAAACATCTATTATGAGAACCCTTACCCCGAATTAAATAGGGTCGACAGTCGACAAAGTTCGTGGGCAGCTATCGCGGCGGGTGCAGCGCTCATTAATAACGAGTCAACCCTTAAACTGACAGCCGTTAGCTTACATTTGAATGTGTTAGCGAAATGTTTAGCCCTCAAGATGACGCGTTTTGGGCATCATGTAATAATGCGGTATCATCAAGTTTTATGCCTGTGATATATCATGTTCCAACCCAAGTTTATGTCTACTTCACTCTTAATTCAACAAAATACCAGTATTGATGAATTTATTTGGTTATTATTACAAGAATGTAGTAAGTAAATAACTCTTTTTGTAATCCGTTTCATTAAATTAGTACAATACACCTGAGTAGGCACAAAGGTTGCCAAAGAAACTCAATATCAGTAAATGTTCTCTCATTGCAATATTTATTAACCTATATAGTTATTATCTTATATATGTACCGTATACGTTGCCGTTAAAAAGCCAAGGCTGCTTTACCTAATTCCATTTTTTTGTATCAGATTTTCAGATTTATAAGTAAACTTTTTTCTGCCTAGATTCTTTTCACGTTGTCATTCCTATCACCACCTTGCCCGTTCAAAATTCATCAAGTTATAGCGTTATTTTAAACTTTAAGTCAATGCCGACGTTAAATTTGAAATAGAGTCAATAAGTAACTGCTGCTGTTTGATTTTCTACGACGGAATCAAGTTGAGATTAGGTAGTAGGTAACTGAAATACCAGACCATATTTCAACCAAAAAAATATGCTGTAGGTACTTCCATTACATTTCATTCGTTATAGTGTTAATCTTCTAGTTTTGTATCACTGAATCAGATAACAACGATATATCAGCTTAAGACTAGATATTTTCAAGCAAATATAGATTTCGATAATCTACGTGTTTAATTAAATTAGCGTATAAAGTTAGATCTTGAAAAAGGGTCCATCAGGTAAGCCATGAGATAATAGTGACAGGGTTTCTTAAAAATTTAGCATAATAAAGCTATTAGCTTAGCTGTAGGTTTTTAAGACTGTTTGTTTCTAAATAAATTAAGGAATAATAATAATGACAACATGCTTAGAAGATATCCTGTCAAAAAAATGAATATACCTTTTAAGTGGCTTTAAACCCTGTAAAATCCTGGTTTTGCAACCGACCATTCATGACATCAAGTCATAAAAAATTGATAAAAGTTTCTATTCAGGGCTGCGCAGCTACCAACTTTGCTGCTGACTATACATAATTAAATGTAAATAAATTATGTTAGGGTGCCGACCAAATTTTTGGACCATGTGATTCCGTGGTGACACGAAAATTCATCATTCATTTTATATACTTTCGTGTCACAACGGAACGGAATCAAATTAATTTTGTTTTAAGCAGTACTTAACCCTGCTAACGAAAATTACAAATGAAAAGGAAAAAATTAGGCTCCGACCAGGATTCGAATCTTGTCGCAGGTTGTTCTGGCATTCGCGGCAAATCGCTCTAGCCATTGCCACTGAGCTACCTGCTAAAATTGATTAAATTGTAGACAAATTAAATGCCCTAACGATGGTTCAAATATTTGGTCCTCACCCGTTAGTGAACAAATCTAGCTGCCGATTTCTGTACCTGCCTACGATCAGGGTGACGTATCGCGTTAAATGAGATAAATTGTTAAATGTCAGGTGTAGAAATAAAAGTACCAGGTGTATGTAAGAAGGTTTGAAATTTCCTTAAACCCTTTCCCCTTAATTAATAATAATAAATAAATAATAAATAAATATTAGAAGACAATCTTACACAAATCGAACTAGCCCCACAGTAAGCTCAAGAAGTGTAAGTAGTGTGGTAGTGTATAGTAGTTTATAATTAACACTTGTTTGTTAATTATAAATATTAACAAACAAGTGTTTTGACTTTTGTCCCTTTCTCTCTAACTTAAATGACAGATAAACATGAACGAATTTTAAGGGCATTTTAACTAAAATTAGTTTGATGAACGTTTATGAATAATGCATTTTGTATTTTATTTATAGACTACGTAATAGTTAGTGCCTCGACTAACACTGCAATGTATTAAAAAGGCAAATATTTGTCCGCGGTAAGTGTTAAGGGTCACCCGTCCCTCGTAATACAGGAATACCTTAGCTAAACGAAAATCCCGCTGGCGTTTTTGTAACGTAATAAATTAAATTGAATTCAGTAGGTTGGTTTACATGGGCCGTTTGTTATTATGATAAATATTGCTATCCTAAAGGACTCTGATACGAAATTATCATAATGGAGTAGATAACTAGGTACGACAAAATATATTTTAAATTAAGGAATTCGTTATACTTTCTGTGCTCCTCGCAGTGTATAAAAGCACTAGGGGGAAAACAAAATGTAACAAAACCTAATGCATTTATCACGTCTGCATTAAAAATCTCATATTTTCCGTCGTATGCATTTCAAGAGGTATACAAATGACTAGTTAAGCGTGTCGTAAATCTCCGAAGAGATCAGAGTAAATAGAAACTTTGAAGTTCCTCCACTCAGCTGGACTGGAAGTATCAAGTAGTTTCGTGCAGCGAAACGAAGGAAAAATTCTACGTTTAAAATTTTTAGTTGGTTTAACAGTTTTGGAGTATGCCGTGACTCTCTTGTTTCTAAAGAACGTACTTGTATGAACTATATCCGACGACATCTGACGTACCTGACGTAGTAATACAGTTTATAAAATTAAGTCTGAAATATCGAACCTACACAATTTTAAAACCTGTTTTATTGGTGAACTCTGTTAAATAATTTGTGCGCGATCTTTTACCTTCGGTGTTCCCAACCACAATCAGTTTCTCTAAATTTTCGCCGCCTCTACGCATTGTGTGGTCGAAATACGCAAGAATACGTTGTTGGCATATGGTAGACAAGTGAGTTTATATTCGAGTTTAAAATTTCAGTTAAGTACGTGTAAAAGTAATTTGTTTGTTTTATAGCTTCCTTTGTAGTTCATATTGTATACCATAAGTGGATTACTTCAAATTCTTGTGAACAATACAGAACTGCCTGCTTCAACGTTAATCATGTAAATCGCTATTTACCGCGAAAGTTTAAAAGTAGGCGTACACATAAATTATCCCTAACCGAAATTCCATCCCAACTATTTAAAATTTTACCAACACCGTCCAATTTAAACGAAATTCATAAGTTTTCGTATTAAATTAAAAAAGTTGCGAAAAATGAGCTTGAACAGAGCTGACGTAGTTGTTTGAGCACGTGGTGTTTTTTTTGCAGAATTAGCGCTTAATCCTCATTGTGTTGGTCATTAATCAAATGCTAATGACTTGAATGCGCGTTTAAGTGAGGGTGGAGATACTCGTTATCGGGTTAATGCAGGGACTTTTACTTTTGAATGTTACTGTCGTTATGACTAAAACGGAATTCCAGGATTCATGCTTTCGTTTTACAGTCGGCCAAAAATGTGGTCTACCATCTACCAATTTTCGTCTCTATGATTGGTACGTCAAGGTCCAAAAGTGGTAGATAGTAGAGTAGTACTACTCTTCGGGATTGCCTTATTCTAGTCCGGTTTACAGAATCAATTCATTCCCTTTAGTTGGCTTTGTGCTCATGTTTCAAAATTCAGATTACAAAATATGAGTCACAGGAACACATTGCGAGATCCGTGGAAATATAGTTAGTAAAATCGGTCAAATCGGTTCGCCACCACGATCACCATGATTATGTGCCCTCTAAAAACTACTCAATCTTACACTATTAAAAAGTAAAAAAAAATTACCTACAATAATGTGATATTGCTCCATTGTCCATGTAGAAGAGGAACCATTTTACTAACTGTTCTCGATTTGTGCGGGCCTCGTTTTCGATTTTGCTAATCGATGAGCTCCATCACTTCAGTCGAGAACACTCTAATAACGCCCTACCTTATTTAAAGGGTTACCTACATTCAATTAATCCGTATCTACCTTTGAAATCGTAGCTTTAGTCTTACAACTGAGTGTCAAACATATCCCATTTAATTGTTCTCAGAAACTAGGATCTAATTTATGGTAACAATCGGGCTTTGTTCTTTACAGCGATGAATTGGAAATTGAATGGGATGTTTCTCAGTGTTACTATCTAAAACAGGACTATTGCGACCTTATGACATAAACTTTTAATGTATTTTTGGGATTTCTCATTAAGAAATATCGTTTCAAACATCACTCCAAATTTACTATTTTCAAGCTAAAAACTAGTTTTTTCCGCTTAAATTCTACTACACACAATTAAATCAAAAAATGGCTATGTTACTTTTTTTTTGAACCTGACTGTGGCTGTATAGGCCGGGCCCAATAAAGCGATAGGAGTGCGCGGTTGGAGAGTAGCCTGGGGAAAATCCAGGGGAAACCTCCGGCACGACCACGCGTGTGGTTTGGAACACTGGAATACTCTAAGAGTTTGCGCTCCAGTGAGCTTGGTTGAGCGGTTTCAACCGAATCTGAGGTGTGAGTGGAATCGAGCTACTGGGAGTTTTGTCGCTGGTTCACTAAACCTAGCCTAGCTGAGAAGAGTCCAGCAAGAAACTCAGCTAGGCCCGACCTGGGTCGGACTGACTCTACTCAGTGTGCGGCGGTACCGGGACGAATAGTCAGGATATGTGTCACTGTTGTCGCGATCGCGCGGTGGACGTCCCCGCCGGCGGGAATGCCTAAGTGTACGCGTCGTGTCAGAGTTCAGTCAGGTCAGGGGCCGTAAGTGTGTGCCTAGGACGCCGGACCGGACCGGCTATGTTACTATCTAAAACTTTTATAAAGTCATCGTATCCTTTTATCACTTAATTGGTATTATCAATACTTTTGTCACTTATAAGGCCTCTTAAGTGGTGAATGCAACAGTGTAAAGCACAATGTGCACTACATTAAGGCCAATCGGATCGGATTTCAAATAATAGAGTAAAAACTTGCCACAAAATGATCACCGCCTTATTACGTCCGAATAAGGCACATATTTTCATGGCAGAGTCGTAATTTCAATATGTTTATGCAAGTATCACTTCCGACAATTCTGCCATAATTCTATCATGGATCGAATGAAACGGTTTCGTACTGGTGCAAAGCGAATTGCGTGTTTATTCAATGGTCTGGATTTCGGTGTTTGGAAGAGTGGTTTTGATAACAAGGTATTATGTTTGTATTTAGTATAGTGTCTAGGGATACTAATTTTAACTACTGCACAAAGCATTTGTGCAAATACTTTTTCAATATGGACGCCAGGTCGACGCTGCGTATTTCGACTTTAAGAAAGCATTCGACCTGGTCGATAACGAAATCTTGCTGGGAAAGCTTGCATTACTGGGCTTCACGCCAAAGCTTCTAAGTTTCTTTGCTAGTTACTTGAGTGAACGGCAGCAGTACGTCAGGGTAGGCGGCTTCGAGTCAAACGATTACTGCACGCTGTCTGGGGTAAGTCAGGGTAGTTCTCTGGGGCCTACACTGTTTCTTTTAATGATTAACGATTTGCCTGACACAATTCGCTCAGCTGAGTGTCTGCTTTTTGCGGACGATTTAAAGTTGCTCCTCGGCATCAGTAGTGTGGCAGACAGCGCTGCGTTACAGAGCGACATAAATGCGGCAGCTGAGTGGAGTGTTGCAAACCGTCTGCCTTTTAATGCAGCAAAATGCAAGGTCATAACTTTCTCACGTAAGCGTTCGCCACTTTTGACCGATTACGGCCTGGGGGACACTTGTTTGGAAAGAGTAGAAGAAATCAGGGACCTAGGTTTAGTTTTAGATATGAAACTTGATTTTCATAAGCATGTAATTAATATTTGCAAAAACGCTAGCAAAACACTAGGTTTCATCATGAGGGTGTCGAAGCAATTTCACGTCAGAATCGCTGTGGTTTTGTACAGTGCCTATGTCCGCAGTAGGTTGGAATACGGGGCTGTTGTGTGGGATCCCTACGAAGATAAGTACTCTCTGTTGGTGGAAAGAGTGCAGCGTAAATTCGCCCGCTGGTTATACCGCAGAGCCTACGGGTATTACCCATACATGTACCCATCATTGTTTGTCTCCGGGATGGTTGGGCTAGACACTCTTAGCATGAGGAGGAAGTTGTTGCTGTTAGTCCACTATCTTTCTGTTGTCCATCACAGAGTGGACAGCCCGGCTGTGCTGGAGAGGATCGGGTTGGTGGTTCCGACGAGGATCCCCCAGGATTCGGATGGCATGGCTGTGGCGCCGCGCCGCCGGCCGGGCCTGCTGCAGCGTGTGTCCGCTCGCACGTGTCACGCTAGACACGCTCCTACCACGCGTGCAATATCTTTGTTATGCCTAATGCTCACTCAGCACGAGGACGCTGACATGTTTGCTGATCGCTTTTCTCATTTGTGCCGTATTGCTAAGCAGTTTCTTGACGATTTAAATTAATTTTTATTTTAGTATATGGTATAATTTTTATGGATTCTATAATTTTGAATGTACTCAATTTGACGACTTTTCTATTTGACATGTATATATATATTTTTTTTCTGTTTATTGCTATTTAATAATTTATCGTGTAAGTGCTTTGGTGCTATTGCTGTAAACTTACATTGTATTTAATTGAATGAATGAAATTAATTTATTATTGTAGCTTAAACTTGATTTTTCTAATTTAATTTGACGTGTTTGACATAGATTTTAATTTTTGCTAACAATATTATATTTATAATTTATAGGTACTTGACATTTGTAACTTGACTGTATGTTTGACATAGATTTTTATTGTATTTTTTTAATTAATTTTAAATTCAATTAGTTGGTGTTATCTGATGAGTAAGTTATGATCGTTTCTTGATATTATTGACTGTTGCCTAACATGTAAGTGCTTTGGTGTCATGCACTGTAAACTTATTATGTATTAACTGAATAAATAAATAAATAAATAAATAAATAAATAAATAAATATTAGTATTTATTGAAACCAACCCTTGATATGCATTTATGAACTCCCCATAATCCATGACCACATTTTGGCTCCATACTGATAGCAGAAACTATAGGTAAATGAACGTTTCGAATTCATGACTGGGTGATAGGGTTATAGTACTGAGTACTCACTGGACTCTACATTTTTACGAATCCTCTTTCATGTGTTGAGGCACCATTGCGTTGAAAGTGCAGGAGTTCGAGTTCGTGAGCTCGTTGAAGTCTTTTTGAGCAAGGCTCGTGCTCAGAAAGAGGATTTAATGTATGGATGTAGATAAAGTAGTGTATACAACTGTACATAATTAGGCCTTAAAACACTCGTGTGATCCCATTATGAAACTCGCTGACGCTCGTTTCATAAAACCACACTCGTGTTTTAAGACCTCTCATTATGTATCAGTTGCATAATAGTTATTTGTTATACAAGGGTGCAAAGTTGTATTTTACCCGCGAGTGTGGAATTGGAACACGAGCAAGCGAAAGGATTCTATAGCTGAACCACGAGCGAAGCGAGTGGTTCAAAATAGAATCCTGAGCGTAGCGAGTGTTTCAACACACGAGAAGTAAAATACAACTTTGAACCCGTGTGTAACACAAAACTTTTCACCTCACTAGCGTACGTACACATTATAATAATTATCAGGTAAATTACAATCATCATCAACATAGTACAACATTATTTCAAATTGTAATTAACTAATTAAGATAACAAATCAGTCTTCATTTGTACATGCTACGAACTTAATTAATGTAATCAATCATCATGTAACTATTCAAACTTTTTCACATTGACAATGTTGTGTTGAGTATTGAGTATTGACATTTCTGACGATCGATGCGTTTTGAAATCGCATCGACTAAACTTGTGCATTCAGAATTATACTCAACACCATTGTAAAAAAATGCTTCTTATGGAATTTTAAGGTTTATGTCTTAAAATCATTAAATAAAGCTAAATTTGGTATTTTTTAATTAAATTCTCAAACCATTTTTTATGATAATTAATATCGAAGGAAGAGCGTTTTACGTTTTGTTATCGGTCAAAAGCTACTTAAACACGCTCCAAGGTCAAATTACTTTCCCCACAAGTGGATAAAATGCGTTTTTGCTCACTGGTTTTAAAGGACAAAAGACGGCTTTCCGAGCTAGTGAGGGGAAAACTACTATTTTGAGCACGAGCCTGTATCGTAATGAGCGAAGATGGCCATGACGATACCGTTTTTGATGCTGTTTAGGCCATCCCCGCCCCGGACCGGCGCGATATTGTAAAGTTGGTCCTTACCTACACTTTTTGAGCAGATAAAAGAGGATTTACTGTATGGGTGTAGATAAAGACTTCAACGAGCTCACGAACTCTTGCAGTTTCAACGCAATGGTGCCTCAACACATGAAAGAGGATTTAATGTATGGATGTAGATAAAGTAGTTTTACTACTCCTATACTTTTTTTCGCGAATTAAGCAATCATGAACTCTAATATAAATATGTACTTTATTTATTCTGTAAAAAGTCTATCTAGTCTATTGCCCAAAAACACACTTCTTACCCTACTTTAATGAAAAATAAAAGCAGAGTTGGGTGCCACAGACTACTACAAATACTATGTTTAGTAGTCATTCTTCGGTGCGTTCAAGTGAACCTTTTATGATTAAAATCAGTGCTGCCAACTTAACGCAACTTTGCTACAATTTTTATGTATTAATTAATGCGTAATATATTATTTACTAATATAAATACATACATATCATATCATCTTTTTTGTGTTGTTTAACAAGTTTTATCTATTTTCGGATATATTTATGAAAACGAAACAGTTAAGATTCGATCCGGATTTGAATTCAGTTTAGATCGGATGCCAAGTCTAGCAAATTAAAAAAAAAAGCCATAAACAAAGTGTCGTATTTTTGATTTCCCACCAAATTTCTAATTGAAAACGAAAACATGCAAGCTGAAAAATGATTATATTAATTAAATCAAACGATTTTTATCGTGTTCATGGAGAAAATTTGTAGGTTGTTTGTTGTTTACTTGTTTATTGATTCTTTTAAAAATCCACTGAGAAGTTATATAGCATTGCTGAAGAAATTGCGTAGGTAAGTTGCACAATTACTAAGGTAAAAAATGGCGCATGAAAAGTTTGATAAATACTTACTTTTTATTTGAAATGAGTCGTAGAAAAAGTATTGTATGCAACGGTATATAACTGGTATAAAAAGGCTCGTGGTGTCTTTACTTGCGATGTTCGCCAAGGCTCACATCGCAACCCACACCACTCGCCTTTTTATACCCTTCTTATACACCAGTTGCATAATATACAAGTATACAACTGTACATAATTAGGCCTCTCATTATGTATCAGTTGCATAAACTACTATTAAAATAAGTGTCTGTTTCACGACAGACTTAAATTCAGAATCCGTAAGTTCAGTAATGTGTCTTGGAATTTTATTGTAGAATTTTATACAATTTCCCAAGAACGACGAGAGTCACGCCGTTTCTTCGGCATGCGCCGTCTCGCTCGCGTATTACGAGTGCAGCTATCTTGCATCTCTTTCGCGTGACTGCAGGCGCAAGCCAAGACGCTTACGTTAAAGCATTCAGAACGCATCGTGTACTGAATCTAGTATCGCAAAATTCAAAACTACTATTTCAAACGCGAACAGAAGTAGATATGTGATCAGCAGGGTTATCATGTTTATGTACTAACGTTAGGCATATTTTAATGTCATAATTTAACTGTCAGCTCATACATTTATACTTCAAAATTGACAGTAAAATATACCTACCGTTAGTGCATAAAGTTAGGTGATTAGCCTGCTGTTCACTGATTATTGCCTACGTACGAGCCTGCGAATTACAACATACCACCTTCAACAGACTTAACCATTCATAACAAGTATAGTAAAAAGTGTTCTATTATATTCTATTCTATTCAACAGACTTAACCATTCATAAGAAGTATAGTAAAAAGCGTAATAATAAAGGAGCACCTTATATACACTTCGCTACCCTTGATATGATAAAATTTAATTATCAAGCCCTGTATCCAATTTTCACTTCCGAAAAGATCCTATCTGCATACACTATTGTTCCTAGACGTGAAACTAAATGGATCCACATGACAAATGTGCTCGACACACGTCTGCAAACTTGATTAGCGTAGATTAACCGAACAATATGAACTGGGTCGCGGCAAATTCAATTTTTGAGCTAACCGTCTATGTGAAGTTGCTAATGGAGTCAGTGATGTTTGGTTAGAGGGTTGCAAAATGACTTTACTGGTGTTGCCAACCCACCGTGCCGCATAAAATTTACTATATTATTAAACAGATTTCGCCCAGCGTAACTGAACTGAATGTATCTTATACAATAATGGTAATACTATATATGTAAGAACATACTACAAATAATACATTGTGGCACAGGCCGTGAAGTAAGGGATTGCTGGACGAATTTGGAGTAGACCTGCAATCGCTGTTCCGGCTGAGGATTGTATAGTGCTTTTCTCAAGCAATGTGCGGAAATATTAAAATTAAAATAACTAGCAAGTAATCAAATAAATAGTTTTTGCTTTTTGCCGGTAGCATATTTCCCACTGCTAAGTTTAATTGCCTCCTCTCTCAAAGGAGGCGGAATACAGTCTATAACTTCCCCATCACTCTCGTCACTAGAAGTCATATTTATTTTTGTTGAAATTACAATCGGAACAACGATCAGAAAAAAAAAGTTTAATTTGCCGCTTTTATAATTTTTTAAACATACCATTTGAACAAGCTATTCAAGCACAATGTTTAACCGCACATAAATATAGTACCATAGATTTAGTTTTTTTTTTAATGTGGCAAGTATGGTGACAGAGTCTAGTGGTGGTTGGCAGTATGTAATTTTTCTTTTGTCAGTTTGTGTTAATATCACTTCATGTCTTCATTTCGTGATATTAACACATACATTTCCGAGGATGTTTGAGAAAAGGTGATTTTTTACTTTGCTTCGATATCATCCTGTCCATAAGTAATACAATATGTACCTATGCTATTTTTAGTTTGGCTAACAATTCGGTAATTCATAGTCTAGATTCAAAATTATAATACGTGTGGTACCTCGATGATGGTACCCTGGAAATGTGAGTTAAATTTACTTACCTGCTTCGCTGTTGCCCCGTTTGGAAATACCGCCATCTTGTCCAACCTATCGATCTCCTGTTAAAATCCCAAATTGAATGTATTATAAACATGCGTTTTAGCGAGCAGGCGTGGACCCAAGTCTCCCTTCCTATAAGGTTCGGTGGTTTGGGAACACGCAAAATTATCTTTATATCTGCCGGCATTCCTGGCTTCAACTCATAGCACCTCCGCCGATCTCTCAGGTAGGATCTTTAAAGCCTACAAACTGCGAGATTGCGTGCTTGGTCGATGCCTCGAATGCCTGGCTGGCTGGACAGAGCCCAAATTTTTCATCGCGACCCAAAAGTCAAAGGGCCTGGGACTCCATAGTTTCCGCTTCGACTTTGAAGTCCTTAATTGATAACGCCATAGGCCGGGGTCGGGCCAAGCTCCTGGCCGTGTCTAAACCTGAGTCAGGTCATTGGCTTCATGCATAACCCTCACCTACCACCGGCACTAGACCCATCCACGCTCCGTATAGCCGTCGGTCTCCGGCTCGGGGCTGAGGTTTGCGTGGACCACAGCTGTGCCACATGCGGGGCCCCGTTGACCGCCTCGGCTACCACGGTTTTGCCTGCTCCTCGGGTGCCGGCCGCCTGTCCCGCCATGCCGCTCTCAACGACATCATCAGAAGGCCGCTCGTCAGTGCCAACGTTCCCGCCGCTCTGGAGCTCCAGATCGTGCGGAGCGCCCTGATGGGATGTCGTTGATCCCTTGGAAGAGGGAGAATTTAAAGGTGGGCAAATACAATTGTCTCGGCGCTCAATACGACTTTGTCGCATTTGGTGTCGAAACACTTGGCTCATGGGGCAGGTGCGCGCGGGGACTCCATAGGGAGCTTAGTAAGCTGCTTATGGAGGCGACAATCCAGCAATCCAGCGCTGGAATGCAGCCTGCGTAATGGGCACCATCCCGAGGGGACCTAATTTTGATATTAATTTATAATGTTTAGTTTTTAGTTAAGTGTAGTTGTTTTTATTTTAAGTTTATAATTCATTTAATAATTGTTATAATTACAGTTTAAGTGTTTTAATGTAAATAACTTATTCCACTTTAAAAAAAACAATATGATGTATACAAGTGTGTGATGTGATATAATATAAGGTGACACATGTACGTAAATGTCGTGATTCAAAATAAAAATATCGGAATCTATCTATGATTACCACTTTTACTATTGAAACAAATATCGGATTCTATCCATGATTACCACTTTTACTATAGAAACAATGATCGGATTCTATCCATGATTACCACTTTTACTATAGAAACAACTTTGTCTCTGATAAAAAAAATTGCTTCTTCATACATTGCGATTAGTCGATTGAAGAATGAAGATTGAAACTTTTCCTATGAAACAGCATTTTTTTTTTGTCCGTATATAAGGTCCATGATTGTGTCCAGTTTCATGGAATGTACTTATTGTTAGCTCGAAAAGGCCAGAATCGCATGAGAACTTGGACCAGTAACTTTAGAACTAAAGATATCAGAACAAAGGGTCTATGGAATTCATTAATTAGCAAGCATCATACATCAGCAAGGTAAGATGAATAATTTATCTTATCGCACGCAACTGTAATAAAACCTTCAGGTGTTGAGATCTGGCTTAAGCAATTTTCAACACAAATTCGAACTTGGAGTCGTGCCAATTAAGACATGGGTTCCTGATAAGACTATGTAGCCAAGTCAACAACAAACAAAATGTACAATTCTTGAATCTCTATGACTCACGCGCGCCGAGTGAAAATATCAGAACAGATACCTACCCATTTCTTTGAATTGGAGTCTGGTAGGTTTGACGACCCCAGTGTGCATGACGGGTGAGCGCCCCAAGATGCTATGCCGAATCTTTAAAAATGGTATGCTTTATAAGCTACGGCGTAGCACAGACCTCTACCCGACTGACTAACCGTGCTCGCTTCATTGAAGAAATGGCATATTTGGGTGCGGAGATTTGGATCTTCATATTGTGGCATGGGACCTGAAAGCGAAAACTGAAAATACTGTTATTAACTAAAACATTATTTTCAATGAACTTATGTGATTCTACACAACTTAAAAACTTTTACTTTCGCGGACAAAGTTAAGCGGACAAATCCTCTTGTGGCTCTTGTATTAAATATAAAAGCAGACATTGTCTGCTATGGGTGAGCATTTTGGTACTTTGTATTATTTCTCTTTGCGTGTTGCTATTATTCTGCAGTTTTATTGTTAAAAGGAATTAAACCCATTGCTGTTGTAATTGTTAGGTTTTTGTACAAGTAGGTAAGTTTACTTATTCGCTTGATCTCCGTTTTTCTGTTTACCTATATTGCCCTTTATATTTACAAAACATTGACAAAACTTTCGTAATTTGTAAATTTTAAGCCAGACCGAACTAATTATATCAATTGAATCCTTATTTATAGTGTAAGAAATTGTACCTCCTAGTCAACAATAATTTCCCTCAATGTAAGTTGCTCAAGGAGTAGTTGTCGGGTCAAATATTACTTGCATCGGGGCAACTGACGCAGCGCGCTATGCAAGACGAGTAAATCTACCGTCCTTCTTTTAATTTGCATAATGCGAGTGAGACAGGTCACAGGAGTGGCTTACTCGCAAGCGCCACAACTTGTATACTTGCACAAATCTTGAGCTAACCACCCCCGGATATTCATACATACATACCGCAACTTACGCAACATCTTTCATCAACCTTCGAACTGATCGAGTTATAAATTTAAGCTAAATAAACTCATTTCACTTAGAGGTTAATACAAATACAGTACAGAATGCTCAAATATAGCTTTGCTTTACGGTTGACGTTCATAGCATCACGTGTCATGTCTGCATATCGAAGTTAGGCTTGTTAGTAGAATCCACTTGTTACGGTCCTTCGCTGTTATGCATGTCGGATTTTCGCAAATGCAATTTGTTCATGAAAGCTGTCTATTTTTCTGTTTTTGAATGCCTACCTTGTATTATTCTTTGGCATAACAAGGGTCATGATCTCCCCAAATACGTTGCGGATGTTTGTGGTAATATTACAATATTATAGTTATCACACGATGAACGATAAAAGCAAGCATTATTCATAATTAGCAGGGTAAGATGAATGATTTATCTTATCGCCCGCAACTATAATAAACCTCCAAGTGTTGAGATCTGGCTTTAGCAATTTTCAATACAAATTCGAACTTGGAATCGTGCCATTTAAGACATGGGTTCCTCAAATACAAACTCAAATTATTTATTTTTCAAACACAGGTACGTATTAGAAGTATTTATGTCTTACTGACCGAGTGAAACGAAGGTCTCTGCTTTAGCTTCGACAAAAATGCTTTCGTATGTCCGGATTTTAGTGTGTTCTCATCTACAAGTCGTCGCAATTCTCAACCGATTCTCGTGAAATTTCGTGAGCAGGTTCGATAGTTACATGGATTTTTTTTTGTAGAGACGGTTTTTGGAAATTTCCAAACACAATTTTATTATCAATGATTTTGTAAGTTTCTGCGGGCGAATTTCGGTTTGTGCACAAGTCGCATTTCTCAACCGATTCTCGTGAAATTTTGTGAGCCGGTTGGATAAATATACAGATTTTTTTCGTCGAATAAGTTTTTGGAAATTAAAAAAAAATTTGTTCAACGGTTTGTTCTCCCCTACAGGTCGCATTCCGCAAACGATTCTCGTGAAATTTTGAATTTCAGATTTTGGAAGGGATAAAAAAACTCACTCTATATATATATATATTTATAGACTAGTATATATATATATATATTTGTGCATAGTATCCCTAGATAAGAAAGGCTTTTTCAAAATTCATCCCCTAGGGGGTAAACCAAGGGTATGCAAGTATCTATGACAACGAAATTATTGAGTGAGAGATTTGAAACTTGATACATAATCTTTGTTTAAATATATTAATGGCACAATTCAGCGTTTTTCAAAATTGCTCCCTTGAAGGGGTGAAAGGAGGTTCAAAGTTTGTACGGGACGCAAATCTTTTTTGAAATCAGAGATTTGAAACTTCGTAAATAGACTCTCTGTTTAAATACAACAAAACGTGTTTCAGCGTTTTTCGAAATTGCTCCACTAAAGGGGTGAAAAGAGGGGTCCAAGTTTGTATGGGTAGCAAATTTTTACTATTCTTAAAAATCGATATGGGTGTGATATCTATGCTGCAAATCCAAGATGGCGGACATTTATTTGTCTTAAAAATCGATATATGGGTGTCATCTTTGTGGTAGCTTGGGGTGCCGGTTACGAAAATAACATCCATACAATATGGTGGACATTTATTTATACGTAGAACCTAAACTAAGAACCTCCTTTTTTGTGGACGGTTCTAAATTATGCTTAGTACGCGGGCGAAGCCGCGGGAAAAAGCTAATTCTAAGATACAGAGTCACTATGTTTCGCCACGTGGCACACAAATAGCTATAAATTACACAAATGAAAATTCAAACATAATTCAACATAAATTAAAATTCAAAAATATATTGGAATACAAAATTAATTACAATTGAAATAGTACATTTTGATGCAAGTTCGGAAGGTTTGTCATCTCGCACGAGTCCCGAGTTGTCATGGCCCGAGCCGTTAGGCGAGGGACAAGACTCGGGACGAGTGAAAATGACACTTCCGTGCGTATATCAAACAACGTTTTTTAATACAGTTGCGGAAAAATAACAAAGAAACAAAACTAAATAAAACAGTAATTAAAAGAGAGACAAAACAAAATGTATTTACTTGCCATTGTGGGCTTTGCATATCACAAAAATATTATTAAAACAATACGTCATTACAACATTAATTCGTAAAATTATGAATGAAAGAAGCGGGAATTAAAACATCGATTTAACTTTTAATTGATAGACTTTTTTCAACAAGCCATGGTTGTCAGCATTCAGCCAAAACATACAGACATTTTACATTACGTGGTAGTTTAATTACATTTAAACATGAAAGAACAGTTATTTTTAATTTTATAATTAATTTATATTTGATTTTTTGGTAAATAAATGTATGTTTTGGAAAAAAAAACAGGCGTTCTTTCATCCGACGCGGAGGTCCTGCATAATACTCTATTAATCTTAGGTCTCGCATAATACTCGTTTGCGGTCATTGGTCTACTCAATCAAATAACTTTTTGAAAACAATTTTAGATTTTTAGTATATGATAACCCTTTAACCTGTTTAATACGCAATTTAATGTTTCAAATATAATAGAAGTATATATCTTCGAAGGAAGTGACTCACAAAATAGTGATCGAACTTCACTTGCGAAGTTCGTTTGATCATCTATTTTAATGCCAAATGCTTTATTAAATAAATCAGTAAACTGATTGAACCTAAAACTCGTCTGTTAGATGTTTGGATTGAACCAACAGTAAATTAAAAAAAAAATGGAAAAGTAAAAAGCACTAGTGCGTGAAATCCAACTTTGCGCACGATATACAGCTACATCATCATCATTATCATCATTTCAGCCGAAAGACGTCCACTGCTGAACATAGGCCTCCCCCAATTTGGGGGGGATTTGCCATAGTCGCCACGCTTGGCAAGCGGGTTGGCGACCGCAGTTTGATGGTGGTAATGATCGAAGGATGCTGCTGCCCACCCTCCGATTTTCCCTTATTCGCCTTCTACGAAACCCACGGGAAGAGATGGGGTGGCGCAATTCTTACCCGGCAACCACACGGGGTACATAAAGCTACATAAAGTACCACTGTTTTAAGCAACTATATTAAAAATAAATTTAAATTGTCAATAACATACGTATATGAATATAAATGATTGATTTAAAATGTCAAGATATTTGAAGGATTGCGATAGAAATTCATTATATATGCTGTACAGAATAGTATGCTTTTGTTATTTAAAATTCGTGTAATTTCATTTGAGACTGTTTCAAATCATTTAAATTCAATATATCTATCGGCAATTTATTATGAATTTTTGACTGTTACATGATAAATGGTTTATTTTATGTTTTTGGCGACGATACGTATATGTAAAGACACGGTTAACTTAAAATCTGCTTCTTAATAAATTGAGGCTTACATGAATGCATAGTTTGCATACCTCACGCTCATCGTACCCATTTTTTGATCTCTAAATATTAATTCCCTATCAGCGCAATGATTCCAGAATATAATCCCGTATGTTGCGGGATTTTTTCGAAAAGTACATAAAGCGTATGAGTATGTATTAAATTTTTTGCACACTACATCTACATGATTGTACCACGTTAATTTATTACTTATATAGGTTTAGTCCTAGGAACGTCGTTACGTAAGTTTAATCAATAATCTGATCTTTGTATGATATTTTTAAATTAGATACCAGTTCTTTTCTTTGTTTGAAATTCATTATTTTCGTTTTGATTAAATTTATGGATAAATTGTTTTTGTTTAGCCATTCAATAATGAACCCTATGGTTTTGTTAATATGTGTTTCATGTAAATGACGATCTTCGCCTGTTTGATCTGTTCCTGCAATCAACTTATTGCTACCCAATTTAATACTTATTATATATACTAGATTATTTTCACCGGTGTTGCACAAACATGTACCTACCGAGTTAACTGCAGTGATTTGTTTAAATTTTCGTGTGTTTCGAGCACGTAATCTTATAACGGTAATCTTAGTAGTACTGTAAGTCAGTCTTTACACAGGACATTATGCTCTAGTATTTATCTTAAACCAACTGACCCATTGGAAATCAATAAAGTTATAAAACAGTTACGTAACACTAATTCTGTAGGCTACGACAACATCCCAACCTCAGTTATGAAAGAAAAAAGTGACTTATTGGTATAACCATATCATCAATCTGTCAATTAAAGATGGACGTTTTCCTGATAAATTGAAAGTTACAATTATCAAACCCATTCTTAAGAAAGGCAAAGCTTCCGACATAGATAATTACAGACCGATTGCCCTGGTTCCTATATTCTCAAAAATAATAGAAAAAAAATCTACCAAAGATTAATAGATTTATTTTAAAAAACATAATTTACTAACCAACACACAATTCGGCTTTAGAGCAAAAAAACAACAACATTAGCTGTATATGAGCTTATTCAAACCTTTATTCAATGTAGAAATGACAAGATCCCTATATCTGCTATATTTATGGATATGTCTAAAGCCTTTGACAGGGTATGTCATAAAAATCTTATGGATAAATTATACGCTTACGGGATAAGAGGAAACTGCCACTCATGGCTCCAATCATATCTAAAAAATAGACAACACTCTACTGAGATTCAAGCATATTGTGGGATTAGCAAGACTTAATTTTAATAGGCATACAGAAACATAAAAACTGGAGTGCCCCAAGGAAGCATACTTGGCCCATTGTTATTCTTAGTCTATATAAATGATTTACCCCAATATCACGAAACATAAGATTCTGCTGTTTGCTGATGATTGTTCTGTAGTGATTCGTAGTGACGAAACCCTAGATTACAAGCTTGAAATTAATAAGGTATTCCATGACGTAAATGTTTGGATGGAGGCCAATAATCTACAAGTCAACTTACAAAAAACTAAATTAATGGAGTTCTGTGCACCGCAGGGTAAAAAATCGAGCCAAAGGTATGTTATGTTATAAAGACTGCGAACTAGAAAATGTTAATTCATTAAGATTTCTCTGCATAATTATCGATTCGCATACTAACTGGCATTACCATTCGGAGCATGTAATAGCTAAATTAACTAAATTTGTATATCCTTTGAGAAAATTAAGAAATGTATGCTCAGAGAAAACAGCATTATTAGCTTTTCAATCGTATGTAATGTCAAATTTGCGATATGGGCTAATTTTGGGGGGCAATAGCAGTAGCAGAGACATTATTTTTAGACTGCAAAATAAATGTCTTCGTTGCGTATTCAGTCTTAACCAGAGGGATTCATGTAGGCCTCTATTCGTCAACAATAATATACTTTCTTTTCCTTCTCTATACATCTACGAAGTCTGTATATTTATAAAAAATAATTACAGTATGTTTACACAGAGAAATCCAGGTACACAGAGACTTCGTTCAAAATACGCCCAAGTTCCAAATCCGCACTTCTTACAATTTGTATGAGCAAAACGATTCTTAATAAACTACCACTAGAAATAAAAAGATTGCCAATGCAGCCTTTTAAAAAAGCATTGTTTGACTGGCTAGTGAAGCAATGTTTCATAGTATAAAGGATTTTATGCAAAATTAATATAAACTGTTATAGTTATAATATCTATATCCTTGACATATAATATTAATTGTAATAATATAATTGTAAAATAATATAAATATAAAAAAACGAAATTAGGCCTAAAATTATATTAACATTGTACGTCTTTATGATGCAGGATATGGAGAACTTAAAAACCATTTTTAAGACCTTTGTAACTCGTAACCAAACCATAAATTATTTGTATTGTATTGTATTGTAAAATCTCCTGCCAACATCTCCTGATGATGTGAGAGAGAGGTGAAACACGTGTCGAGGTTTTTGTCGTTATTGGTGGTGGTTTGTTGTATTTACTTGCATGTTTGCGCGTGCGGAGGGATGCATCACATTATCACTAATAGACATTCATGTTTTTTTAACGGAATAGCAAAATAATATTGTTCTAGAGACGATGACAAGTGGATCAAAATATCATGGAATAAACTTAGGTGTGTTTACAGGTTAACTGCATTCACAAAAGTCATCGAATCTATAAATATTTGGTAACGCACGGGAAGGGGCCGTTGAATGAATCGCTCAGTGGCCTTACCCAGTATTTATATTTACTATACAGGTACTATTAACCCATATCTAAGCCCTTGCATCAAATCACCTGAATGTTTATATTTTTTAATGTGGAAGTTATGGGAGACGTAATTTTTCATTGTTTTCGCCAAACAGATATATACGATTTAATTTTCACCACAGTTTCTAAAATATACCATTGTTGCGTTTCTGAGTGTGTTGTTCGAAAACTAAACGTGTTAATCCTTTGAGTGGAGTGTTGCGCTTATATGGAGGTAGGATGCATATATGAGATGAATCTCTTCCTCTACTACCCTCTTCAATGCCCCGGAATAGCTATGAGCATCATTTTCATTCTATTCTATGATAATAAGGTGACATCAAAATTTATGTATGCTATGGTAGCCCAGTGGCTCAAGCATGCGGCTGTCAGGAGTTGTCGTGGGTTCGAATCTCGGCTCCTAAATAATGAGTTTTTCGAACTTAGGATGGACGAATTATCATTTGTTATATATACCATTAGGTTTCGGTGGTTCGGTGAAGGGAAACGTCGTGAGGAAACCTACATGGTTGCAAAAAAAACAACATATATTTATGTGAAGTCCCTAACCCGCACTACCCCCTCTCATCTATTAGAGAGAGAGCTACATGCTTGTTGAAACGTGAACTTCATGTACTTCTATTTTGTCCTGCTGATCCTCAGGCCAGTGCTTTTCAATGCGTGACGCCATTTATTCACGATTTCTTGGAGGTTTCCATGTGACTCCGCAACTAGCACAATGTCATCGGCGTACAGAAGGCACCACGGCAACGAGGCTTGGATGCCCTTAGTGAGGTAGTCTATTACGGTCATGAAGATAAGGGTGCTGAGAGCTGAGCCCTGTTGGACTCCTACTTTCACAGGGATCCGCTCACCGTTTCCTGCTGGGCTGCCGACTGAGGTGCTGACACTGTGTACATATCCTGTATGAGTCTTATGTAAGCTTCGGGCACATTTTGGTTTCTTAGGGCTTACCAGACCAGTGTACGTTGCATTCTATCAAAAGCCATTTCGAGATCCAGATATACCATAAAAAATTTTTTCTTCAGGGCTCTGTATTTCTCGGATAGTATTCTTAGTGTTTGAATGGCACCCGAACTTAATTGATTAAGTTCGAATTCGACGAATTCACCCACATGTAAAATGTATTTTCTTTGTATACCATTCTTTCTTCGTGAAACATATTTCGATGCGCCGTTACTTTCAGTAACTTGGAAAGCATTTATGGAAGAAACGCTTAAACGCATTTATGGTGTGGACCAGTAAGCATGGACCGCAGCTTACGTAACTCAAATAGAACTATTGTTCGTAACTGTAGTGTGTGATTGCGCAGGTGTAGGTGTTCTCAGTAATTATCCGCCAATCAATTAGTGTCGTATAGGACTTACTTCGCTTCCTGTTACAATGGCTAGTAGGCTACTTTGTCCAAGAAAGCCAATTTAATCTAGAAGAGACTGATGCGCCCGTAATATGAAAAAAATGATGCTATGATATATTTAGTTTCATAAAAAACATTCTTCCTCCTTCCTTCTTCTACCTTCGGTTTCGGAGGTAGAGCACAGCAAAAGGTCATCTTGCTCGAATTTGGAGCAGCCCAACTGGGGAAGTACCCCCGCCTTGCAGAAGACCACAGCCAGAATAACATTATTTACTATACAGATAGTGTTGTGTTCATGGAGGTGAGCAAGGTTGCCAGAGTTCCCGAGGATACACTGTGTTGAGGGCGAGAGACCTTGTCCCTTCTGATGACAACACAATAAATCCTCTAATTTTATAAACGGTCGGCAACGCGTACGTGACTCCTTTGGAGTTGCGGACGTCTAATGGCTGCGGTGTTCGCTTGCATGATAGTATTACAAACGACACTATCAGGCTTACTATCAGGTGGACCGTACGCTGGTTTGCCACCGTCGTTGTATAAAAATATATATAAACCTTCTATTATGTAATAATTTTAATTGAAACATCACAACTCCCATTTAATTCCGGTTATCATCACTACACTAAATCTTACATGTTTATCTTTATACTAAACGGGTATGTGCAATTGGTCCTTACTTCACTGGACTTTTTAATTCGACACTAGAGACTTTACATCTCTTAGTTATAGGTTAAGTTTATACTATTAAAAGTTATTATAGACCCGGAGACTATACATCTCTCTACAAACGCGTGCCCGGGTTATTCATGTCTGTTGTATTGTTCACTTATTGCTATGTACTTTCACTATAGGTACTATGTTTTTGACTTGTAAAAGAGCCCTTGAGTGAGGCCTACTTACAGAATAAATGTTTGATGTTTGAGCAAGCCAGCCTGGGACTTGACGTGGGGTGTATCCTAGCTTTGTGAATTGAAAATTGGCACAACAACCCGATTACTTTATATTAGTAAATCTGAGATGAATTATTAAAATTTGCAGTTCGTCTAAATGATCAGAATGAACGATCAGATGTGCCACCCGATAAGTGTTCAAAGATAATGTTAGTAAGATATTATTAGTAAATTATCGCGATAAATCTAGATAAAACTATCTGCTATTCCGATATGAGAGAGCCTGCTAATATTGAAAATTAAACATTCTTCGCAACGCTATAATATAATACCTACGAGTAGAGGCGGGACACGAGGGAAATTTAATATGAAATGTTTTGACGGTAGCGTTTAGCCACAAGCTTATGGGGTTTGCGAACCTGTAAAAAACGCGGTGTTCTTGGAAATTACACACGTGTTTGACATTACACGGCCAGATATTTCGTTTCTTCAATACCACGTCGGTGACACACAAGGTTACGGTAGGCTTTATACACCTGCACTTCCAGGTCGATCTTTTGATCCATTGCACTGCAGGTTGAGTTTGAGACATTATCTACACGTCTACCCTCTATGATAGTAATTAGTGTGAAACTGGTGCGGGGTGATGTGAAAAATACATTTTTTTAACCACCATCAAGGCATAGAAATAAACATGTTCACGTTCAAATTGCTGCAGCCCAGGTACCTGAAGTGACAATCAAACCACTGGACATAGTAACAGGTCACAGTTGAATCTCCAATTTAGCTCTCGTTTAGTCAATGTTTGAATTATTACTTGTTCGTGATATTTTTCTTACGTATTACATTAAGAGGACTTATAAGTTTTAAAATGTTTCGATTTCAAATTATGACCAAAGTATTGATAATACCAATAAAGTCATTAAAAGATACAATAATTTTATTAAAGTTTTAGATAGTAACGTAGCCATTTTTGGATTTTATATTGTGTAGTAGAATTTAAGCGGAAAAAACAAGATTTTAGCTTGAAAATGGTCGATTTGGATTGATGTTTGAAATGATATTTCTCAATGAAAAATTCAAAAAATATATTTAAAGTTTATGACATAAGGTCGCAATAGTCCTGTTCTAGATAGTAACATGGAGAAAATGTCAAGATACGTGTCAATTCAAACAGAAAATGGCGTAAATATGAGCGTTTTTTAACTGATAAGGGCCCTTAAGTATAATATTTATAATAGGTACCTATTCATTGTCTACACTGTTATCTTTTTCTAGCTTAAGTTATTTTTGTTCTTTGTATTGTGTATGGTTCTTTGTACACCTATGGAGTCCTGTGCTTCGAAATAAAGATTTTTTATTATTATTATCTTTATTTACTTTAAGACTTAGGTTAGATTTTATAATAATTATACAAAAAGTAAAATATAAGTAAAACAATATTTACAAAACATAAAATCATTATAAAAATCTAACCTAGTGTGCCGCCGGCAGCGAGGCGGGACCTAAGCTACCGGTGGTTAAGGCGACAGAGAGAGGAACCTCCTGAATATCCGCGCCGTGTCCAGGAGTACCGCCTTCTGTATCTGACCCTTGACCCAGCCATCTAGCGAGAGTCTCTTGAGGTGTTGGTCAAGACTCTTCGCTATTAGACCGTTCGCAGAGACGACTATCGGGACAATGATCGTTGAATCAACATCCCACATGGCGGACTTCGTGTGCCAAGTCTAGGTACTTGCTGACTTTGTCCTTCTCCGCCTTCAGGAGGTTCTCGTCATGGGGGATGGTGATGTCAACGAGCACTGCCTGGCGCTTCGATCGATCTGTCAGCACGATATCAGGTTTATTGGCTACAATAGTCCTGTCCGTGATGACAGATCGATCCCAATAGAGCGTGGCACGACCATTTTCGAGAACTGGTGCAGGTGTATACTTATAGTACGGCACTTCGTAGTCCACAAGACCGTATAAAAGAGCAAGTTGCTGGTGAATGATCCTGGCTACTAAGTTATGTCTGTGCAAGTACTCGCCGTTAGCAAGATGACCACCACCGGAAATGATATGCCTGAGTGATTCTCCGGGACGGCGGCATGCCCGACAAATGTCGACCGTACCGTCCTTCAGGATATACTTCCGGTAGTTGTTCGTCATGATAACTTCGTCCGCAATTGCACAGACAAAACCTTGGGTATTCCCGAAGAGATCCCCGAAACGTAGCCAGTTCACCGACGCGAGCAGGTCTACGTCGGGCCCTGTGAGGGCCCTGTAGAACCGCCCGTGTAGCTCCTTACTCTTCCATACGGCCTTGCGTTCCTCGGTGCTCCATACTTTAAATCTGCGCCAGTTCTCCTTTGCCATGGAAAGCGGGGTGAATGATGCGTCTACTGCTACTACGTCCCGATGCATCCCACACTCGCTGTTAAGGAAATAATCCCTGAGACTGCACACCTCACGGTTGTGGAAGTCTTTGGCATTTAGAAAGCCGCGACCTCCACACTTCTGTGGGATGTACAGTCTCATAACAGACGAGCGTGGGTGTAGCATGCGGTGCGCAGTGAGCAGTACACGCACCCTTCGGTCCAGGGCATCCAGCATCACTCAGGCGTTGAAGGCGCGCACCTTGTTGCCGCCCGACAAAAGACTATTAAGCACTTTTGTCAGGCGACAGAAGAAGCGTTCCTTCAATGCGCTTTACGCCCTATTATTATTATTATTAAGTGTTTGGTCAACAATGAGGAATATATGAATTGTATTATATGTATAAAGTTTTGGTTCAGTAGGTAACGTATCTAGACGTACCACCCCTTTTTACGTTATAGACAATATAGTTTTGTTATAGACAAGATGAATAGCTTGGTTATTACAAATTGCCTTTTATTGCCTACTTACATCGTAGCAGTCTCTCTTCTTACCAGGAATCAATATCGCGCTCGTATTAGCCTTCCGTGCATCTAATCCCTCGTCTTAGGAAAGCTAATATCGTAAAAGCACATAAATTACTCGTCTCGCTGAGCAATATTTAGTTTGGTTACATTTTTCATTTTAAAATTATATGGCAGAAGTAGTATAATAGCAAAGTTGCCTCAATAACAATTAAAAATGAAAAAGGCCTCCCAACAACCCAATTTTCTCGTTACGTTATTTTACGCTGGTACTGTCGTTTTTAATACTATCATGCAGCATTTGTGTTATGCGTAAGTCGAACGACTAAAAAAAAAATTCAATACAAGAAGAACTTAACTGTTTTCCTTCCGACTAAATCTACTATGTCCTAGAACTGCTGCTTCTTTCCGGAACCGAAATTCTTTACAAAATTCCTTCGGAAACAAAGACATTCTTACTGCTGTCCGAGTAGGTATAGCAGCACATTTTACGTTGAGAAGTAATATTCAAATTTTACTCATAATGCGTACCAGTATCAATATCTGCCGCAACAAGGCGGGCATTAAACATCAGACACATCTCGATTTTAGGGCCAATAAGAGATGACGGATATTTAGACGCGGTTAACAAACCGCTAATTAATATCTGCTACAACAGTAGCAGATATTAATTAGCGCTTCCGATATCCGCGTTACACGCCGACCCGTTGCCGCGTGTTCTTAAACCCGGCGGTACTAAAAACCTGAATTACACGAACCGGCCAAGATCGGTGTCCGTGTCTGAGATTCGGAAACAGGTCGGCGTGTGTCGGCTCCATCGGTCCCACCCGTCCGCAACGTTTTGATTTTAGGCTCTAAAGTTTCAGCGAAACTAACTAGTAATCAACTGATAAGAAGGATAATAAAAGTGGTTTTCTCGCTCTTTCATAAAACGTTCTCTTCCTAAATTTCTACCTGTACTCTTTCCAAGCCGTAAATCCTTAACCCTGACCTAGGAAGGCTATAGAGTACTGCACTATCAAAATTATAATTGCGTTATTGGAACAAATTTATATCACACAGCACATTAGAATGATTTTTCAGGTACACATGACAAAAAATATTTAATATTTGTTACCTACGTGTAAAATGAGCATCTTCCAACTTCTAATCGAGAAATTTAGTTAATGAAATTGGCTTTTTAATAATTATTCGAATACTCTGTTGATCAATTTAATAGCGATTAAATTGTTTCATTGATGAATTAGTTAATTAAAAAATAATCGATTAATGTCCATTTCTGGTGGTAAATATATGGTATAGTGTTTGGTTTCATAAACGGATAATTATTTAATATCGTATTTTAACCAGAAATATTTTTATGCATGTATATAGGCCCTTCAATATCGCTCTTCTCGTATATCGTTATGGTTTAAAAAATTGTGTTAGAAAAATGTTTTACTCGGCTATATTTAACGCGTATTTATAGCAGTTTCCATATATCGTTATAAAACAAATACTAATATATATAGTGATAACGGTTTAAGCGATATAATAACGTTATTTTTTCCAAGATGGCATTGATAATTTTGACAGGCTACATTTGGATGACGTCCAGATCAAAACGATATAACGTTATTCGGAATGTTAATTTTTGAAAATAGTAATCTTTAAAATACTAACATAATTATATTGGCTAATTTCATAACGTTACGTTACGTGCATGTGTACATAATGTACAAAATAACTGCTCTGTCAAATTAGATAAAATTTAAAAAATAGGAGCTTATCACTGTGCAAGCGTTTTCGTTCTCCAATATTACGCTCTCATGGCTATACAAACGAAATTATGCCTATAGAATTGGCCTGACGTGACTGTCTCGTCATCCAATGCTTCAGGTTCATTCGTACGCTGTGTCTCTGATGGAATGGATAGGTTTACTCAGACATTTTCTTTGATCAAGTATCTATCTTCTAACATTTATATTTCTTAGTCTTGATATTATTTAAATCGCATCCTTACGCACATTTCGATTCCACTGGTCAATCTCAACAATACACTGTAGATAACACGGTCCCATTCATTCAAGTTAGAAAACAGATGCAGGTGTTCCAATCTTTATTATCTGTCGCCTGCCGAGTTATCGCGTTTGAAGATACAAAACGGCGGTGCGGCAGTATTTCATGATGATTCGAGTACATGAGACAATACATGAATGAAAAACACGTGCAATAAGTAAAAGAAAGCCGACAGCCCCCACCACATGTTGTAATTACCCCCACCACATGTATGAATGTAACTGCCACATTTGACATCTGTCAGCGCTCAGCACGATCCTATTAATGCCTCCAAACGTGTGGTATGTCAAAGAAATATTTCATAAAAATATTTCTTGAAGAAAGAAGATACTTAATAATGAAAAACAGGTAACAGTTTTGAACTCTATAGTCTACTATCAATAAAAAATAAAATATGGACCACGAAGTCCACATTTCTACAAAAAGAGAAGTTGTTATCGCCACAGCATTCTTTTGATTTTAGTGGAAGATGGGCAAGAGGATTTTATTACATTACCTGCTACTTTACCTTGAACCTAGAGCAAATAAGAAATGAGCAAGTAAAATTTCCAAATATTCATTAGTAAGACTCCAGTTCGCCACTCAGTCGGTCAACTTTACTAGTCTAACTTTTGTCATTTTATAGTTATTTTTGTTGCTGTTATTATGTATTTTTATTTGTTATTATTTTTTGTGATAATATATTGATACCGACATTTCAACTTAAAAAAGCTTTTAAAAATGAAAAGAAGTTGGGCGTGGAATTATGCCACTAAACTCGGTGAAACAGCTATTGTACGTTGTGCAATGATCGAGCAAACAATAAGTTTTCGTGTCGTGGTGGTACTACAGGAGCTATAGGAAAACATTTAAAATCGGTACACCTTAAATCTCCAATACGGATTACGACATCGAACGACTAAGTACCTACATTTTTCTTACTATATTCCACTCAGACTATAATTAAACTACGAACTGTTGAGTGCAATATGGTTAAAATTAAGAGTAAACGACATTAAAAATTAATTGTATAAATAACGAAATAATTTCCGCAACATAGACTTTAATTAAACTACGAATTATTATATTGAAACCCGTGTACACGGATCGTAATTGCACGGATCTTAACTACACGTGAAGAACGGGTCAGAAAACCGTTGCCGTGTACACGAAACACGGACACGACCGGGAGCCCTAATATTTGCTGGTGACAGTACAAATTTGAAAAATCAAAAGATTAAAAATATAAATCTACCGAAAAAATAATTCCTATTTAACATGTCATTAGAATTCAATAAAATTTAACACAATAATAATAATAGGTTTATCTACCTCCTTGCTATTCAAATTTCTTTTCGCCCTTGGCCTGTATTATGCAAAACTGGGTACTGGATGTATTTCATCTAGCTATGGAAAGTGGCCTTTTACAAAACGGGTTCTTCACAAAGCGCTGTGAAGCATCCAGAAATGTGTTCAGTGCTCACAAAATAGTGTAAAAAGGCGGCAAAATGAGAGAGAGCAGTTTAGTCCGTGCATTACGTTCGGATATTTGCAATAATGTAGTTGTCGTTCTTTTAAGTAACGCTTTTCAGCTACGGAAAATAGACGATTTTTTATGTTAGGTTAGGTGTTAGTTACAGTTTACAGTAGATGTTATGTAAGCTGTTTATTCCAGTTTTGGCACCGCCGACGTAATGGGGGCTACATACTTATATTGCTGGTTGTAGTCTTTGAAATGTATTTTTTTAAGAGTTGCAGTATGTATTGCAGCTTGTGATCTCGCTCGAGGAGTTGTCGTGATAGTAATTCACTTTACTTAGTGGTTACTAAAGAGCTAGATTATATTAACATAGAATGCACATTCAGTGGTATTTGTTAAGTCCTTTTACTTACAAAATATGAGCCATTTCCTAGAAATATCCATATTTAATGAAAATTTGTAGGTACGATTGTGTTTAGATACTTTATGAAAAAGTATTATGGTAATTGACATTCTGTTCACTATTTGTGAACCTTTGTTTTGATTTTATAACTAAGCGAAACAGAGTTGCTTTAATATATTCTTCTGTAGGTACTTGTCCTGTTAGGTGCCTCGCCACGAATCTGCCTGCTAACGAATTTGTTTGGGGTTTGTCTCGTAGCTGTTTAGAAGTCGAATGTTGAGACAGAATCAGCAACTAGCATTATGATGCTTAATGCATAATGTAGTTCCATGTAGCGTCTGCAACTCAACTCAACAAACGCTTTCGCGACGCTGGTTTCATTGCGTTATGTTACATGAATTTACGTTGCTGCGCGAAGCTGCAGCGCGACCGATTTTAAATTGCATGATGTTAATGAAACAAGGTTAAACAGACAATCTTGTTAAATACATTGTCAAACTTGTGCACTATTATGCGTTCAATCTTCTTCATCTATATCTATAGAATATATATATAAAAGTCGGGTTAGTTACACCATTTATAACTCAAGAACAGCTGGACCGATTTTCATGTGCTTTAATTTGTTGGATTCGTCTCCACTTACAATAGCAGAATAACTATTAAAATATCGGAAATATCACAAAAAAATATAGATATATTGTGCTTACACCTCACCATACTGGGCAACTGCAACAGATATATGAAACCGTTCACATGATACGTAGCAATTCGCGCTGATATTTTGGCAAGGAGACGATGGATATCACTCCAATATTAAGATGATAAATCCATTGAATGGTGAGTATTAATATGTTTAAGTACTATTAAAACCAACTTAATTTTGCGTTCCGGGTTTTCCGTTCAGGGTTCTGTTTGAACGCTTCGGGTACGGAACCCTAAAAACTGAACTACCCGTGTGGGTCGGTTACGTATAGTATCCTAATGAGTTATTGAATTTAATATGTGTTTTGGATTCAATTTATTATACGTTAATTAAAATCATAAGTTAAAAGGTATCATTGAATGTTAGGCCAGGTTAGGCGGGTACGACGTTCGCCGGGTCAGCTAGTACGTAATAAGTCTATAATAAGTACACTAGTGAGTTCTATAAATCTCAGCCTCCATCTTAAATCTGTGTGCCAATTCCAAACTATGCTATTTTCATTTTGCGATCTTCTTACAAAAATGCGTGAATTATTTACATCTCAGTTGTTACATGCCTAAATGTAGTTAGAGATATCTCGTTTGCACCTAACGACATTGGTGGCCTCGTTGACCCATTATTATCGGAAATTTATACCATTTCTTTTTAAATGTCCGTCATGTTATTCCATAAAGTCATGTATTGATATTAAAGCTTCATGAGTAGTTAGAAAGTTGTAATACGCGTTTTAGAGGAGCTATCTAACGAATGTATATTTTTTTCTATCACGGATGCGTAGTAATTTATGATAATAATTCACCATGAAAACAATTACGTACTACGTCTTTTATTTTTAATTTAATTTGTTTCGATTCAGATGATATTTCCGTAAGTTGATGGAAATCGATCAAATGAATGAATTTATTACCGTAGTCAATTAAGTTTTATAAAATAAATAAGTATTCCAATAAATTGCAAACGAATGAAGTATGAAATTACCTTTATCGCGGAATTTGGAAATACAATATCGATTTCTGAACGATACAAAACTGACGTAGGTAGAATAAAAATCATATGACAAAAGTTCTTACTCTAGATTCGTATTCAATATTGAAATACATGGGAACATTAAAAAACTTTTTGTAATAATATCGATTTGAATAATCATTCACCATTCATTAATAATCGCCAATTAAGACAATCCATTCGTCTTACCCTCATCACTACAAACGCTAACTCATAACTGTCAAAAAGGAACTGGTAAAACTTTCCGACAATAATGCTAATGCATCCATGTCATCGTCATGCGTGACCTCAAGTCTCGTTGAAATACACATGTATGAATAGACGTACAGTCGCCATCGGATATATCGGAGCAAACAAGTTGCTCACAAATATCTGAACATGACTCTATTATCCAGGCGTTAGTGTGCAGATATATCTGATGACGACTGTACCTAAACCTGGCGTGATGATAAAAGATGTTACGACTTTAGATAAGATGTTCCCATTCTCTTTTACAGGTAAGCTTGTTTGAGTTTCGCCATATAAAGCATCCACAACCAAGGTAAGGACAATATTTTCGTTAAGGAATGTAATTTGGAGTGTGACGAACTTTTGATATGATTTTGCACGGCGGCGAGTGAAATGGAACATTTATTATCAATTTCTTTAGACAACGTGAAAGTCGATGAAAAAGTAAATATTGAAGTGCCACCGCCGACCCGTATGCACGCTTTTTCTTGTCTTGTGAGTGTTTTATCAAATACATTTTAACCTTAGGATTCCATCGTTGCATGTGCCATGCAAATGCATTTTGAACCTGATTATAAAGCTAATTTAATTTTGTTCTGTCTAGATACTAAATTATTGCATTGATACTAAATTGCTCAGAAAAAGAATGAAATCCTGCTTAAGACTTGGTTCATCCTGGCTAAATAAAGGCGTAATTGTTAAAGTTTAATTTAAAAACCCGTACCTCCTCGCAAAATCTAAAATACTATCATGGCTCATTTAGTCGTTTTATAAAAATCCTGGTCTAAGACTCGCCCAATGTTTGATTTCTTTATTGCAATCTTTGCCTTCTTGGTCGTTGACGTCTTCATCAATAATCGCCGACTCGTCTGTAAAGCGTTCCATTAGTACATTCGGTTGGTTGCTATCGAAAATTGATTCGGGTCACTTATTGTATTTTAATGGACTGTTTTACCGTTCATTTTGACTTCTGATTTTACTTTGTCTCCTTATGAACATGGTTGGCAAAAATTTAGATTATTATTATAGGTGATTAAGTTTGGATTGAGATATAATAATATTAATAATACATTTATTTTGAGTCATGTTTCTGAATATTTAAATTGAGTTGATCTTGGTGTTAGCGTGTGACCAATTGTTACATTCATTTTTTTTAACTGCGTTAATAGACTCTACGTCACATTCACACGGGTTACGCTGCCTTAACCTAGTGTGATACTATACTGTTTCTTTTTAACTATTAATACTAATACAAGTTCTATGCAAGAAACAAATGATGGTGCCATATATTTCCACCACAACCATTGTGCCAAACCATCTGATTGAAATTTCAGTTTTTTGTGTAATTTTCACATCAGATGATTATGTAACGGTTGGCCTAATGATTTCATATTTTATCCATACTTCATCGCATATCTATTGTTTTATATTAAAACTTCCATTTTACTTTACATACACGACGAGTATGCGACCCGCAGCTGGCGGCGTTCGCAATTCAGGCCCTGCAAACACTGCATTCACTGCACAGACTAGAAATATATCGATACAGCGCTCCTCGAGAAATGACTCCTTTGTTCCGGCACTACAATGCGGCCGCCATGTTTAAAAATGTCCTGTGTTATGCTTTCGTTTGTTTTTTAAAGTTTTTATTAGGCGTAGATATTAAAAAACAAAAACACTATTCATGCCCGTCTTCTTGTTCGGATTTGAATAATTATTGTGACTTCTACATATTATATCATTTGAACTTGAAGTGTTATTAAAATTTCCAAACTGCACGTGCACAGACTCTAGCGCGAGGATTAATGCGCAAAATTTTACTTAAAAAAACCTAATAAATAATATAAGTTCTCTTACACTAACTTTCACCTATCATTGAAAGCATTGAAACGAAAAGTGGAAGTACTGTAGTGATGCCCCCACAATTTACCAAAGAAGAACACTGTACTCGTATATTCGTATATAGTTTCGAAACCGGCACTCTTGCAATTATAGCATGTAGATAGTAACGTAATTTTTTTAATACAGTTGCTCAAAAAGTTGTTCTTTATGTAGCTGTATATCCTTCGCAAAGTTGGATTTCACACAAGAGTGTTTTTTATTGTTCCAATTTTTTTTTAATTTACTGTTGGTCCACACATCCAACCGAAGATTTTTAGGTTCATTTAGTTTACTTATTTATTTAATAAAGCATTTGGCATTAAAACTATGCTTCTATTATATTTAAAATATTAAAATTGCATACTAGAGGAGTTATCAAATATTAAAAAATCTAAAACTGTTTTAAAAAAATGGAACATGGTACGTGCAAAGCCCACAATTTCGGGTAAAAACACATTTTGTTTTTTCTTTTACTATTACTGTTACAAAGAAACAAATCTAAATATTGTTTCTTTGATATTTTTTCGCAACTGTATCAAAAAACGTCGTTTGATATACGTGCGGAAGTGGTTTTTTCACTCGTCCCGAGTCTTGCCCCTTGTCTGACGGCTCGGGCCAAGACTCCTTGGACTCGTGTAAAGTGACATACCTTCCGCACTTGCATCAAAATGTACTATTTTTGGCTCTAATTCCCTGTGTGAGGTTAAAAGTTTTTTAGGTTAAGTATTAAATCGACAACGCTAAAACTGGTCTATAATAATACTATCTTATACTATCATAGAAATATCTAATGCTTTTTTTTACATGTAGGTACGTAACGTATTTCATCTTTTCCAGATTGAAACAACACAAAACTTATCACCTATACTTATACACTTTTAATGTATATTTTATTATCATAAACTGCGCAGAGAATCATTAACCCACGCCTATTTTCTTTGTTTTTCATTATAATAACTATCAAGTAGGTACGAGATTTTCATTGTGAATGAACTCAGGATAAAAGAACCGCTTTTGTCGATTGTGCAATTACGAATTATTAAGTTCTTTATCCATGAGTTCTCTACCCGATGGACAGACCTCTTAAAAGTAGTGACGAAGTCACCCGTGATGGTCGAGTGCACTCGCAATGCTAGCAACCGTTGGAAATGGAGGGACATCGCAGGGGAAAGTCGGAAGTCTAACAACAAAGCCGGAAGCGAAGATCAGCCGTGTCCAGCATCCAAACTCCACGACCTTTCTGGTGTATTGCTGAAAAGAAGTTATGACATTCAGTTATTAACGTCGTGATATCATAAATAACACGTCACCTGCTTGCTCGGCATGTTTCATGTGCAGTGACGGATGTGGTTTACACTGCTTGCCCTAAATGCCGTTTTCGCTTCACTACGTAGACTTTAATGCTTATGAAAAACAAGAATACCTTACCACTTATACCTAATATAGGGATCCACATGACCCAATATGAGACGTATTTATATTTCAAAATTTGACAATGAAAACTGTCTATATATGAAAATTACAACCATACAACACACGCTATTAGGTAACATTTTCAAATAAAGTAGCGTTTCGAGGCGGACGTTTACTGCTTAATATAAGAGGAAAATAAAATAATGTGATGAGGGCCGGGGTAAAACGTTTACTGTCAGTGATTTTCAGTTTCAATGATCGCATTGTCGCAGAAGTTCGTTTTGGGAAAGAATGGAATCTTTTATAACCATTTTATAACACATCTTTTGCTTGAACTGACTTATTGTCAAGGTTTTATTTTAGTGGACATTTTGTTGATGACATCAGTAATATCTGTATTCGCTGTACTGTATTTAATTTTTATGTTAAATGAACTCTGATTTTGGTAGTAATTTGATTTGGAGAGTAGTTGTAAAATAACTAGAGATCTACAAACCTTATAACTAGAAACCTGCATAAAATATCATCTCCTTAATCATAAAATATAACACTTCTCTGTTGACTGAAACGTGGTGTGTCTCTATAGTATCTGTGTTTAGAAATGATTAAAGCCCTCGTATTACCTACTAAATTCAATGCTAGCTAATGATAATAGAACTTGCAACGTCGCTCAAAGCGCGGGAAAATACACATACATAAGTTTATTCCAAGTGACAATTTCCACCAATTCTTTTACCGAAAAATTCGTAACACATGTACCCACAAGCATACAGTCCGGGTTGGCAGCCATATTTCATACTGCGCTTTGAAATATCTCTCTCGTTGCTCCGTTTTGTTTGTATGCTGCAAGTATTTGTCTACTAGATTTCCCATGTATTTCGTAATTTCTGTCATTCTATATCCTTTCTAGTCTAACGTGAAAATACATATTCTTGATAGGTACAATGTAGTAAATATTGCTGGCACACTTGTAAATTGGTATATACATAATAGTTGTTATGGCTTTTATCGTGAATACTTATTTTAAAAATTTAAATTAAAATATACACAATAAAATATACACCGAATTGCTTATGTTTTCAAATAATTGATTAAATAGCTCAAATTACAATAGTAGTATTTTAGACATTATTTTGACGAATACTGTGTAGTGTGAATAGAATATTAAACCAGACATCGGGCATAGTAGTGTACCTGTGGTACCTAATCATTACTTAAGAGGATTCTTTATTTCACAGACGCAGTAATTATTATACTTAGCCGAGCAGCGATGTAACGTAAACATGTATTCCAGTACGATAATATAGTTGTTCAAAAATGATTCTTGGTTGATGATTTATTTACATACTGTTACCCTCTGCCTACCTACTAATGATTTGCACAAAGAAACCACACACAAAGTTTCAAGGTTATTTTAATGAACTTAACCACTTATTTAATCCGATAGGTACCCGATGTCTTCAGGTTGATTTCATAGTTTTAAATAAATGTGCCTACGCATTTACTTCTGTTAATAAGCGAAATGAGACGCAAGTGAAAATAGAGACCGTGTATTTTAATTAAATTCGTAACAATTAGATTCCTTGCCGCTGAAAGCCGTGACGGTATAGCATATTTCAAATAAGTGACTGGTGTACAGATAAATAACTTACGTATCTAAATAGTATCGTATTTATTGTAGTAGAAAAACCGAGATAAAGGGATGTTATCTATTTTATGATCTGTCACGGGCGGGTTACTCCGAAAGTACTCCAATACTTCGGAATAAAACCTGAACGAAGTTAAGTAAAGAAAGATGTTTGTTGACTTTTGTTTTATAAACTGAATTAGCTTTTACACCACGACAACCGTCATTTGTTCATTTTGAAAATATTGTTGTTTTGTTTACTTAGGCTGAGAGCATTTGCTAATTTGTATTCTAAGAAAACCGGCCAAGTGCCAGTCGCACTTCGTAGATTTAGTGTTCCGAACCAACCGCAAAATGAAGTTGGTTTTAATAGGAGAAATAAGGAAACTTCTCAAAGAAAAAATCTGATTTATCCATGTTAGTATTTTTTAGTAAAATATACGTAATACAACATTATCACCACATTTCAAGTTCCAAAATCATCGGAATATTTTTTTGTTTCGTTTGGTTTCCAATATTTTATGCAACAAAAAATACAGTATTTATCTACTAAACGAGCTCTAAACAACGATACCCCACTCGATGGGGTAGGTAAAAAAAAAACTGCACGTCCCTTTAGCTGTATGGGAGCCAGCCCCCCTTAACAACATTTAAAATTAATTTTTGATAATGTGTATGGCTTTGGGTCAACAATATGCTTATACTATGAAAATTTGAAGACTAGCCATCCATTTGGCTTGGTAAAACCTGTGTGACAGTCGACGGACGGACGGACGCGTGGGTGACAGAATTTAGGGTTCCGTTTGGACCCTTTGGGTACGGAACCCTAAAAACGAAATTACAACAAGATTTTTCAGTCTCATTTTTCTATGATTCTTTTTAGTCTGTAACTAAAAGCATAAGTGATTGAGGGATAAAGATCAGATTAAACATCTACAATGGTCCCGACCATTCGACTAAATAACCTGGTGCGTTAAAGCCTGTGTAATTAATGTAAATGAAGGGTTTTCTGGTGATTAAGAGGCGTATTATCGTGTTAACTTAACCAATAAACAAATGGGGCCAATAAAGCCGATGGTACCAAACACTTTGTCATTCTTTCTGGTTTGTAGACCAATTAGAAAGACAGGAAACTTTTTGGTATTTACTGGAGACTGTAACTTTTAGATATACCTATGTTGTTACTAATTCTTGAATCATAACTTGAATTTACTTTAAATAATGGGTCCCCCCGCGGCATAGTGCCAAAGATGCTGCCAGCATGCCGCGGGGAGACCCCTTATTTTAGATTATTTATTTTTAAGTTTAGTTTGTAGGCCTTATTATTTGTAGTTTAGAATTTACATCCATACTGATTAATATATTATAATTTATTAACTTGTATATAAGAATAGTACAGACAGTAATAGTACATTACTACAGAGGCCGGGAAGTAAGGGGTTGCCGGCCGAATACATATAGTTATACGGATAGTTACGAGGTTGGCAACCCCTTTTCACGCCGAGGTATGTATAGTGCTTTTCTCAGACATGCAATAAATAAACTTAAAAAAACTCCAAGAAAACAAACTTTAATTTCTAAAGAAACTAACAGTAAATAAGACAAAAAATATAACTACAACATATATGACTATTTATTTCGTTCAATTTCCAACTCGAATTGAATATAAAACAACACTACTACAAAAATGTACGAAAGCACGTTTCTAAACGAAACGTTAGGATGATTTGTGAGATGGGTGCCACGATCGACCTATCCTATGGAACGACACTGACAGCTTGTCATTCTCGTTAATTGTCAAAAACTATAGCCCCTTTTCTTCATCGCTGAGGGGCTACGAAAGAAGTTCGAATATCTCCCTCTCTGTCGCAAAAATTTGCAAGTGCGACAGAAAGGGAGACGTTCGAACTTCGTTCGTTTTCGGTTCGCGGTAGCCTCTCTGTTGTCATCGGCGTCGGAACTCATATTAAAATAGGTAACAAATTCAACAACGCATAAATCCAATTACAGAATAATAAAAAATCCATTTTATCTCCAAAATGATTAAAAAAATACCTTCACGGTTTGAGTAGACATTTTTACCGCTAATATTTAGATGAAATATGTTAAATGTTTATTTTTATAGTTAAATTTGCAATTAAATTTATTCGACTGTGTTGATAATGTGTTATTTATTATGTTCATGTCGATTATATGTAAGTAAAACCGCAAAACATAGCACACATCGTTTATTTTATTTTTTAAATAATTTTATTGGCAGAATGTCAAAAAGCAAATAATTGCTTATGGCTGAACGCCGTGATGTGATGTGTCACAAATGAATGGAAATTAAAAAAGAGCATCTTGCAGGCCTAGGCCTCCAACTTTGTATACGTGACACTTCGCAGCCTATTATAAGGAACATAACCTCAATATTTCATTGTTTGAGAAAATGTCTTTTTATCATCACTCTTGCAATTTAAGACTAATACCATTACGCCCAAGGGGGTAACAGAGGTAGATTGTGTAACTGCACGTCATGAAGCCTTTTACCACTTTTACCAGCAAGTGTGATGAACTGGTGAAATAAATTCAAAACATACGAGTAAACTGAGTTTTATATAACGCTAGCTTTTTCCCGCGACTCCGTACGCACGTAAATGTAGATAACATTTTATTATTATCTATTAGCTATATTACTGGCAAATTAGTACATTTTCGGCAGAGTATACGTGACATATTTCATTCTAAACATGGGTCCGAAATGAACAAGGGAACAGGATGTGGTGTATTCTCATTAAGATTTGAATATGCACATATCAAAATCGTTAGGTGAACACAACACGGTCTTCCAGGCTGAATGTGTGCGAATCATTGAGGCATGCAACGCCGTAAAGAGACGACAAGTCAAAACACAAACATACGAATACTCTCTGACAGTAAATCAGTACTGCAGGCTCTGAGCAGCGACAAATTTAAGTCAGGCCTAATATACGAATGTCACCAAATGCTCACAGATGTATGCGCGGACAAAAACAAGGTAATACTACAATGAATAAAGGGACGTAGTGCCTCGAGAGGAAACGATGCAGCGGATGAACTGGCTAGGAAAGGCTCAGAAACACCGGCATACTGTCCAGAGCCAATTACATATACCCCTGCCACAAAAATACATACATAATGAACTAAATCGGTACATCAAACACCTACATCAATGACACTGGTAAGAGATAGACACATGTAGACAGACTAAAGAAATACTGCTAGAACGAAATCACAAACTTACAATTACACTACTGAGAACACACAGAAACCAACTACGTAAAGTAGTGGCAATATTAATAGAACATCATACACTAAACAAACATCTTTAAAACTTAGGCATTACAGACAGCCCCATGTGTAGGCATGCATGGATGCAGAGGAGACTTCTAGACACATTCTACTATACTACAAGCAGGTAGAAGTATACAGGAAGAAGCACATATGAAATCCGAACACTCTGCAAGAAGCAGTATACAATATATGAAAGCTCTAATAAATTTCATACAGGAACTAGGCTGGTTAGAGTAGCGCTACCCCATTTTCGAGCAAGATAGGCACGTAGGATGTCGACTTGTGGAAAATGCCCAGCAAAACTAACTAAAACTGACTAACTGGAAACATGTCATCATCCAAACACGTAAATAACAAACTTACTTACGTGTTAATAGTTAACAAACTTTTAACCACTAAGGGAGGAATTTCAAAAAACGCTGAAATACGTCTTGTTGTATTTAAACAGAGAGTCTATTTACGAAGTTTCAAATCTCGCACTGCAAAAAAAAATCCTCGTATAAACTTTGAACCCACTTTTCACCGGTCGTCTATCGGTCCCTGGGATCCCAGAGATCATAACAAAAGAATGCTATTGTTAATTTTTTTCGCCGGGACACGACGCCTTAAGGGATGAATTTAGAAAAACGCTGAAATGTGTTTTGTTTTATTTCAATAAAGGGTCTATATACAAAGTTTCAAATATCACGCTTCAAGAAAGATTTACTCCCCGTACAAACTTTTATCCTCTTTTTCGACCCTTTAGGGAAGGAAATTTCGAAAAACGCTGAAATATGCCATGTGTATTTAAACAGAAAATATACGACAATTTTAGTTTCTAAGTCCAACAATTTTATTTTTCCCCTATATAATTTCATCCCTTGTTTAAGGGATGAATTTCGAAAAATCTCTACCTAGCGTTAGCAGTTCGGCTGTGCGTTGATGAGTCAGTCAGGACTTCTTGTTAGGATTCCGTACCAAGATGATTCAAAATTAGAAAGTCTAGTGAATATGTCAAGTGGGGTGTCATATGAAAGAGCGTGAGTTGCACATTCTGAATTTTTTTTTTACTCTTGAGGTATTTTAGATTTATGAGGGAAAATGTAAAAAAAATACCGTTCCCCTCTTATTACCGAAGTTTACCAAGGAAAAAATATGAAATTATTAGGTACATAACATTGATATTAATTTATATTTTACAGGAAAAATATAACTACTTACTGCTCTGTCTAGTTTTTCTTTTTTTATCATCAAAAAACTTTTCTATACTAAGTTTGTAATTTAATCACTTTTGCATGGATTTTTGTTTTATAAATCCCTACGCCATTATGCTGAAAGTACCTTCTTTCACATAAAGAAAAAAAAAGAATTATCCTTGAAAAACCACCATACATACTAAGTTATTCAGTCGCCCAAATTTGTAACAAAATTCGCCTATAGATGGCGCTGTACCCATGGCGTTCAATTTCTACACCGTGTTGTTGAGTTTTTCCTGAATTTAGAGAGTTGGGACCGGTATACATCTGTGTACGGAACCCACGGTGCACGAGCCGGACTCGCACTTGACCAGTTTTTTTATGTATATAGATAAGGTAAAACAATTTCGATTTTAGTCAGCACTACTCAATGGGTTGGGTTGTTCTAGATAAACCTTTCTATTTACATCCCTAATGCGCTTCGGTCCAGTCCACTCATTGGGATGCGGGAAAGCTATTTCAACGGACACATTAGGTTACCAACACTTTAGATGCTTTGCTAGTTAACGTGGTAATCGAATGATTGTTATGTTATGTGAAATATTTTAGATCCTCATTCTTATTTATTGTAGAGTTTTAAAATAATTTAGACAAGAGATCGGCTAATAGAAACAGAAAATGTATTGTAACCGTGTAGAAAAGTTAGGTCCAGGTACATGCATACATAACTGTAATGGCAAGAAAGAGTTACTCAGGGAATTCAACAGGAAACAAAGAAATATACTAATTTCCGGCTAAAAGGCAATTTGATCTGCTTGGTCAGTATAAGAATTCAGTACGTAGTGTGTTACGTCATTCAGGTACATTTTTTCAGTGTTCTTGACATGTGATCTTTCCTTTGAATCTATAACGGACGTATGCAAGACTAATGGAGTTAGGTTTCCAGAAATTGTTTATACAGTATCCGATATAACCGAGCGAAGAGTTATCCCGGCAATATTCGTTGAGATATTGCCCGGGTCCGAGCTGGATTAGACAGATAACTACCCGTGGAAGTATAAGCTTTATTTCGTTGTCAGCCACCTGGCCAAGCCGTTATATATTATTATAACAGGATATTGAATAATCGGTCTGTCGCAGTATTGATAAAGTGTTGGTTCTTTCTTTGTAGGTATATACTCGTGAATTACACGTAGTTAATTGATTTTTTCTTCTCCTAAACCTCCCTTAGTAACGAATGCTCCTAAACAGCACGTAGTGACTAATGAAATGAAATGAACACACACGTACATGCTTATGCATTTCAGATACCAAGGTATATACCGTACATAGCATAATTTTTAACGTTGGTATATCTTGATCGGGCATTATATGAAAATGTCTTTCATGGCATCATCGAAATAGTACATTTTGATGCAAATGCGGAAGGTTTGTCATTTTGTACGAGGGACACTTCCGCACGTATATCAAGCGACGTTTTTAATACAGTTCCGAAAAAATGACAAAAAAAACAAAATAAAACAGTAATTAAAAGAGACAAAACAAAATGTGTCATTGTGAGCTTTGCACGTACCAGCAGGCGAATCACGTAACTTTATGTACTAACGGTAGATAGATTTTACTGTCAATTTTGAAGTATAAATGTATGAGCTGACAGTTAAAATTTGACATTAAAATCTACCCTGTCAATTTTGAAGTATAAATGTATGAGCTGACAGTTAAAATTTGACATTAAAATCTACCTAACGGTAGTACAAAAGTTACGTGATTGCCCCGTTGGTCTACATCTGGCGTAGTTTACATACATTTTATTTAGCAATCGTATAAATCGCATATGTCACAAAAATATTATTAAGCCAAATACGTCGTTATAAAATGAATTCGTAAAAATATTAATGAAAAAGGCAGGAATTAAAAAGTCGGTTTAACTTTTAATTGATAGACTGTTTTCAACATGCCATGGTTGTCGGCATTCACCCAAATCAAAAACTATTTTGGGAGAGGTTTTATGTCACATGGTATTAAAACAATTTTTTTTTAATTTTATAATTAATTTGTATTTTATTTATTTGTAAATAAATGTATGTATTGCGGAAAAAAACAAGCATTCATTCATCCGGCGCAGTGGTCTTGCATAATACTCTATTATTCGGAAGACTCACATAATACTGATTTCCGGTCATTGGTATACTCAATCAGGCAACTTTTTGAAAATAGTGAGATGTTTTAGTGTTTAACCCTGTAACTTGTTTAATATGCAATTTTAATTCTTTAAATATAATAGAAGTATAGGTTGAATGCCAAATGCTTTATTAAATAAGTAAACTGATTGAACTTAAAACTCTTCAGTTGGATGTATGGATTGGACCAACAGTAAATTTAAAAAAAAAATGGAAAAATAAAAAGCACTAGTGCGAGAAAACCAACTTTGCGCACGATATACAGCTATGCTATACTAGTAATGATTCCTGAACACATGAAAGAGGATTTAATATACGGATGTAGATAAAGTAGTGTATGCAACTGTACATAATTCGGCCTTAAAACTCGTGTGATCCTATTTAACTCGCTGACGCTCGATTCATAAAACCACACTCGTGTTTTAAGACCTCTCATTATGTATCAGTTGCATAAACTACTATTACGCATTCAGTGAACACATATCCGAAATTACTTTAATGACAAGTCCGTAAGAGCGTAGAAGCTATTTGTTGCTTTGGGATTTATGGCTTTGACTGTACGGAAGGGGTATATTCAATGCCACTGACATCACATCTTTTCTATCTAAACTCTTTGTTTCCTTGTCGAGGTAATCTGAGTTCATCCTCATCTGCTAATGCAGTGCAATTTATATCCAAATAAAAAAAAAACTCGAGAAATGGCAAGCCAAGAATTTCGACTTAGTTGGCTCCAAATCAAATCGACGAGTTCCGCAATCCGATCTAATGTCGGTAATGGTATCCGATTACAGGAAGTGGTGGTTAACCATAAAGGATTAGGTCAGGAGTTTTACGATTTTTACGCACGCTTTACTTTTTGTGCGTCGTAATATGTTTCACATAACACACCTACATTCTATATATAATAACATGAATTGGTATTTACAGCTCTCTAAAGCTGCGGTAGGTATATAGGCTGCTATAGGATGCTAAATGGGGGAGGGGTGTTAAAGCATCTCACATATTAGAGCGAAAAAGTTGAACTCCCCTTTATTAGGATGCCGAAAATTTAGACGTCAGTCAAACATAAACTTATGTTTTTGTAAATCTTATATCTTGTAGAAATATTACGTTCATATTCATTCATATTATATAACATTAAAAACCTCTTTTAGTTCTTGATAAAAATTACGTTTTACGGCAAGGGTATTAATACCACATGTTACTATTCCATATCACCCCGACTCCTGTCCAATAGCACCGGTTATTACTTGTATTATCGGTGGAGAGCTCTTGACGTTTCCCGTTATATCTGACGAGGGTCCTATAGCCACAATACCACGAATATACTGTGTTTTGTTGTGGGTAATACCTTGGTTGCCAAAACGTATCGTGTATCTATTTTATTTATGGAGAATTCATTCTCCTCTCTTCAATCTCCAAGAAAATTCATGTTGTCTAGCTTATAATTTAATTACTGTATACATACCGACCTTGCGTCAAATCCGGTAGTTCTGATTTTTTGGGAGAGTTGTTTATGATGTTGGCCCAATGAATAAGTCAAGTTTGTGACCAATTAGAATTCTAAAGGTCTAATTATATGAGACTAGAATTGACTCTTTAGACCAAATAGTTTCCGAGATAAAGCCTTTTAAAGTTTATAATTTTTTCGAACTTCGCAAACTTTGAAAACTGTTGGGTCTAAAGAGACAATTCTAGTCTTATATTGTAGCATGTCTAAAGACGTTGTGAGAAGGTACCATCAGCAACTAGTCCTGTAGGGTTATAATCGGTTTTTGGAGTTTTACAAAGTTGCGTTCGGCGCTCGGTAACGCGGACGGTGGTAGTGACGGTGACACTGTGCGAAAAAAGCGAACCACGAAGAGGGTAGATCGCTATGGTGTGTGGGTAGACCACAACTAAAACTCGCAGCACGTCAGTTAATCCTTGATAATGGCGCTTGCAACAGTGCCGAAATATCGGGAACTCAAAAATACAAATATACATGGTTAATATCCCGTTTCAAATCGTAATTCTAATGTAAATGACCATGTAAGCTTGAAATCGGTGAGATGTTAACAAAATCTATTCGTGAAATGAATTTCGAGCTTCCGATTATGATAGCCTGGGTTTTAGATGGATTGACCTTAAGACCAAAACTATGACTCCAATTTAGGATATCCATCAGGTCGCTGTTCACAGTACTGATGACAGATGGAAGATCATTAAGTACACCTTGCGAATAAATCTGAAGATCGTCGGCATAAAGGTGATAGTGTGATGACTTTCTTTTTACAATAGGTATGGTGTAACTCTAAAATAGGTTGGTATATTGTATCTCCCTATATTCTGATTTATCTAAAAAAAGGGTTACATAACGCTTGCCATACTCATGAGTTCACACGTGAGCTCACAGATGAGTACAACATGTTTTGTATCTTTGATATACACCAATTTTCATAAATGGCAGTGCTTTGATCCTCAGAGTCAATTCGTTTCACGTCTTGTTGAACATAAGGGACGTACAGTCAAGGGAACCAATATATATATACACTTTTTTTACCTTATTATATTGAAATAAGGTCCAAAAATTTATACATATTTATGCCCTCGACACTACTCTGTGCATGAACTAGACCAGTACTATTTATGCAGCTATCAATCAAACCTAAACCGCAAAGGCAGCAGCAGCTTTGCGAGGCTCTATTTAAAAAAAGTTATTAAACCACGTATTCTAAAAACGAAAGTTTGTTCTTAAAATGTAGGTAAACTTGTATCAGGAATCTAGGTTGCAGGAAATTTATAAAGTCGGCCCTACCCCGAACAGTATCGGTCAGTAACTGCATGAAGAGAGCCTGGTTCTTCAAGTCGGTCAGTAAGAGAATGAAGAGACTTTTGCAAGTTTTCGGCTCACGAGTCACATCCTAGTCAAGCTTAGCGGATTTTATGAACAGAATATCACTCTTTCTTTGCTTACCATTACCATTGTTATTAAAGTTTTAATTAACTCGTTCAACCACATGATACGAGTACCCTCTCCATGATATCTGACTGGTTTGCTGTCAATAAGTTAGTGTGGAATCCGAAAAAAACGAAACGTATAAAATTCTCACTAGCAAACTCATCGTCATCAAATATCAATATAGATTCAAGTATAAAACTTATGGTGAAACGTTAGAATTTGTTAAGACAACTGTATTCTTATGTAGGAAGGGTATAGGAAGTAGGTTGAGCTCTGCTGCTTTTGCACACAGGAGAATAAGGCAGCTTACCAATGTGGCAAACGGCTCGGTTGGTTTACTTTGCTTACTTTAATAGTATAATTATTTACGGTCTTATCTTATGGGGATCAGCTGCAGATATCGAAACTGTGTTTATATTACAAAAACGTTATACATTGCTCGTATGGCCCACGAGCAACAATTTATAACTTGGGGTCGCGTGAGTCAACAAAAATCTTTAAGGAAATGATATCCTAACCCTGCCGTCGCTGTACGTATTTGAAATAATTATGTATCTTAGGAAGAATTTATACAATTTCCCAACGAACAATGATAAGTTAATAATTACCAGAAACACTGGGAAACTCAAAATAACTGTATACAGACTAGTAAAGGCGAAAAAGCCGTTCTTGGGAAATTGTATAAAATCCTGCAATAAAATTCCAAGAAACATTACTGAACTCACCAATCCTAAGTGCAAAAACACTTATTCCATTTCAAAAGCATGCTATAAGATAAACGATTACATCATGGATAGGGATGTTTGGCAGTGTTAGCGTCCCGCTCAAGTAATCTAACACAGAAATATTTAGTCCACATCTTTAACAAAAATGTTTTCTATTGTAGTATTTATGTAGTATTATGGTACTGTTACTTTATATATACATTCTATATTGTTTTGAAAAAATGACACCTCGCTGAGTTCTTTTCGAGGCAGAGGTTTATTTTATGAACCGGTGGTAGTTTTTTGACTTACATAGGTGCTCGCCTAAATTGAAGAATAAATAATTTCATTTCAATGAGGGTGGGTTGCACCAAACCGTCATCTATATTTATTTATTTATCGTATGGCAATTTTGTTGCCAGTTTTGTTGCACCGTTTGACACCCACCACCCAGGGGTGACGTGTAGGGTAACGGTGGTTACTCCCTACGGACGTGGTGCAACTTCGACCCCCCTGTCAAGCGAGTGGGCAACTTTACTATTAGAAGTTCTCAAGCCGCCCGTAGGCCTCTAACTTGGCTTAACGATTGCTGTCATAGACAGCAGCCGGGATCAACGGCTTAACGTGCCTTCCAAAGCACGGGAGCGCTTAGTTAATAACCACTCAAAGCGGTCACCCATCCAAGAACTGACCTCAGCAGACGTTGCTAAACCTCACGTATCGCACGCTGTACGCCGGCGCCGCTGAGCCAGGAGCGCTCTGTCCGCACTCCCAGATTTAAGACAATGAGTACATGTATCTTTCTCCTACATACAATAAAGTTGATACACCATAAAGATGATAATTCAATTGTTTTGCCTCGGGAATGCGCTTAAGTGTCGAAAATGGGGGCGAGGAGGAATTGATATGACGTTTGTGTGTTGTTGTATGTCGTATCTGCAACATTCGCTGTTGAAATTACGGCCATACTTTCCTGTTATACGTATAGGGTATTATTGTGCATAATTTGTTGTGTATCTGATAATAGAAGTACTCATTAGTTAAGTCGTCTTTTTTATATTTCGAACCTTTGTTTGAATTCATGAGAGGAACACATGCATAACAGTTTTAGATATATAGAAGCTGTGTCGACGAAAATCGTGAAGGAGACGGCCTAATGTAAATTTCCATCCATAGACTTTGATCGGCTGAATCTCCGTTAATAATAGGCCTCATAATATAGTCCGGCAACGAACTTCTTAGGGAATTTAATGCTCTTTTATTTTGTCATACAATGTGGAAACTAAATGTCCGTTGTTTAAGAGATATAAGTAAACGGATATCTGAAAAATGTCAGACATTTTGTTCCCTCCCCGCTCTCAGCTTAGGGTCCTCTAGGTGGAAAACTTAGAATAGCCGTCCTAGTGTACGCCCAAATAACCCCGTAAAGTCCCATTAAGTTCCGAACGCTTGCCAGGTATAAAGTACATAACAGCTGGATTATATTAATTTATTTTCAAAACAAATTACAATCTGCGTTTTCCACAATAGAATGTGTATGAACTGCAGCTCTGACCGCAATAAACCCGAGAGCGGAAATAAATTTTCATTTGATATTCCATTTTTATGGGGCTACTTGGTCGTGAGTCCCGCAAATGTTACTCTAACGGTGCCGGTGTCGGTCCCGTGATATAAAAATTGCGCAAACGTAGCCGTATTTTTGCTATATACACGCGTTACGTTGGACCGCATCGGACGAGCCAGACGATTCACGATTTTCTGGTACATGTGAATGTCACTTTTAGTTATCACATCATAATGCTTTCACTTATCATGTTATTACAAGTTTGGTCCAGGGTTTAAAAACCGTAGTTTAGGTCGGGTTACAGAGGTTAGGTCGGATGTCAAGTCTAGCAAATTAAAAAAAACCATAAACAAAGTGTCATATTTTTGATTTACCACCAAATGCCTAATTGAAATCGAAAACATTCAAGCTGATTATATTACTTAAATCAAACGATTTTTTTGCGTTCATGAAGAAAATGTGTAGGTACGTTGATTCTATTTAAAATCCACGAAGAAGTTGCGTAGATAAGTTGCACAATTACTAAGGGAAAATATGGCGCATGAAAAGTCTGAAAAACTGGTAGTTACTTTTTATTTGAAATGAATCGTAGAAAAAGTATTGTATGCAACGGTGTATAACTGGTTCGTGGTGTCTTTACTTGCGATGTTCGCCAAGGCTTACATCGCAACCCACACCACTCGACTTTATATACCTTTTTTATACACCAGTTGCATAATATATAGTGACCGACCGAAACATGTTATTTTGCCGAAACCGAAACCGAAAGTTCGGTTTCATTGTAGTTTCGGCCGAAACCGAAACCGAACCTTTTATAAAAAAAAAGTCCTTAAAAAGTCGAAAAAATGTTAGTAAGTTGTTTTCTAAAATTAATATCTCGCCGACCTATAATTACAGGTTTCTACTTTCAAAGATTTATCACAATGAAATTTCAGCACAGTTACAGAGGTTCTGTTTGAAAATTTAACTACCCTATAAATAAAGTGAAAAAAATACATTATTTGTAACACAAAGTTAGCGATTTTTTAATGGTGGTATAAAATAAGTCGGCCGGCGGAGTCAGGCGAGCGATGCCATATTGCCAGCCGTGCCGAGCGCGCCCGACGTTACCCGAGCGCGACCCGAAGGTACGATGATGTAAGTTTCGGCGCGGCCGAAAGGTTCGGCCGTTTTTGGCCGAAACCGAAAGTCGGGCCGAAACTTGATTTTTTGGCCGAAACTGGCCGAAACCGAAACCGAAACCGAAATTTCGGTCGGACACTAATAATATACTAAAAGAAAGAACATTTCATAATTAGTAATGAAACCAATGATGTGACAGGCTTTAAGGTCTCACCAGACAGCGTGGCTGAGGCATGCGGTCGTACTTATGAGGAGGTATGGGAGCCCGCGCATTAGATAGCCTCGCTGCTTTTTGTATGTATTTGCGTTAAAAAAAAACATGTATCGCATTCTCATTGGTTAATTTAATTTCACATGCAGTAGACGATTAGTTTTGTTTTGTCCAGTCCAGTTGTTGTTTAAGCACGCCAAGCATATTCTGAAATAATTTCCAAGAAGTCGCATCTTACTATGAAATCCATGTATAGATTTATATGACCTGTAACCGTAACGTGTTACGTTGTTGTCGTATTTAGGAGGCTTGTAGAAGTACAGGTATCAAACGTATATATTCTATTTTATTTAAGAGTTTACTATTCTTGTCGGTGGAGCAATCGCCAGCCGTTGCTGTCCTCTGCCATCCCCTTTACTCTCTGATATGACATGACCTTAACCTTCGCTTTTATTTGCTTGAAGTAGTTTCTTCTTGGCCTTCCTCTTCCCCTTTTTCCCTCAATCTTCCCTTCTATAATGGTCTTGAGGAAAAGGTCATGTCTTAGCAGATGACCCATCATTATTCCTCTTCTATTCTCTATGGTTGGTGGTGTGGTTGGTTTACGTATATATATACGATATCTGTTATGTGAAAATTATCCTAGGCTGTGATACATGCAATTCGGTTATTAATTGTGACTCTAACCATTCATCACAGTCACATTTTCAAATACTTCGATTCGACTTTCACTATATTTTCAGAATCTTCACAACAGCGAAGCAGTCGTCTGAAGTTATTTTTACGAGCCAACTTGGCGTCCACGAGCTTGCAATAGTCGCTTGTTTTGTTTCAAACTAATTAATATATACATATAGTTTTCATAGCTATAAGTTTTAATAGGTTACCTTAAACTGTTGTTTCAACTTACGGTGAAAACGTCATTTTTGCTTATATTTATGATTTTCAGCGCCTTCAGTCTGTAGTCCTGTTGGTAACCATTTGCCTTTACCGCTAACTGTGCTCAATGAGGACAAGGCATGTCACTTGATTGAATAAAAACCGGTCAAGTGCGATTCCGACTCGCGCATCGACGGTTCCATACAGAGATGTTTAACAGTTCCAACCATATTAATTCAGGAAAATCTCAACAATATGGTGTAGAAATTGAACGCCATGGGTACAACGCTATCTATCGGCGAATTTTGTTACAAATTTGAGCTACTGAATAGCTTAGTATGTATGGTGGTTTTTCAATGATAATTCTTTATCACGTGAACCGATTTAATTTTTTTTTCTTTATTTGAAAGAAGGTAGAAATGTTTTTTAATGATAAAAAAAAGAAATTCTAGATACAGCTATACTTATATTTTTCCTGTAAAATATTTGATATCAATGTTATGTAATAATTCTCTACACAATACATATTTTTTCCTTGGTAAACTTCGGAGATAGGCGGAACGATACTTTTTTACATTTTCCTTCATAAACCGAAAATTACTCAACGTAAAAAATTATATAAAATTGCTTCAGAATGTACTTAAGGCTTTTTATATGACACCCCACTTGACATATTCACTGGACTTTCAAAGTTGAATCCACCTATCCTGTCATTTTTGACAGAAATTAAATAAATATATTTAAAAAAACATGCTCTATGCATCTCGGTTACCCTTCTTTATAACTGTTCCAAATTTCAAATAATTCTTAAGATATTTAGCGATGTGACAGACAGACAGATAGACAAAGTGAAACCATAAGGGTTCCTTTTTTACCATTTTGGTACGGTACCCTAATAACATCATACTAGAAAGCCGAACGCAAACAACGTCACATCTGCGCCCCTATGTCCTGGTCGAATCTCTAACGGCCCGGATGATTGCAAGGTCACTGTGGTCGTGAAACCTCGTAAGAGCCAGCGACTTTTGGGCTGTTTTATAAATAAATTAGACCGGTCGTATCGGTTAAAACCCGCCTGTCTAAATGATCGGTACTGAAATTGAATTATTGCTGGTTCGTCTCTTCCTATTCGCTTGTATCGTTATACTAACTGACGCCAACGTCCACCATTTGCAGGTATGTATGTATCGACATGTAACGCGGCAATTTGATTTGTCGTTATGCGAATTCGTGAATTCCCTAAATGTTGGGCTATTTTGCTCGCTTGGTCTTGTCAAGGGAATGCAATATCGATCTCGCGAGATCTCGAGCTGATATTCGAGCAGAATATTCGAATCTCGATTTCTTTGATTTTTGATTTTGTTGTGGTGCTTACTTAGAAGCAACTCTAAACGATGACAAGAGTGTAACCCGCTGGTAAGGTGCGGTTAGCGCATCTACACAACACATAAAATTATTTATACGAAGTTTTACTTACCCTACCTTTAATTTGTTTTCCGTGCCACCGTTTCCAACGTAGGTTTCCCAAGATTATTATGTTCAAAATAATTAAAATATGTATAATTTATTTACGAGCGAACCTGTGTCCACCGTTTTTTACATAGCATCTGGTTCGAATTTAGTACTAGACGATAATTAGTTTTACTTTTTTTAATCGACTTCAATGATAGGAGGAGGTTCTCAATTCGAATCTATGTTTTGTTTGTTACGCGATTGCTCCGTCATTTACGAACAGATTTCGAAAATTATTTTATCTATACCCATACAGTAAATCCTCTTTTATGTGCTTAAAAAGTGTAGATAAGGACCAACTTTACAATATCGCGCCGGTCCGGGGCGGAGATGGCCATAACAGCATCAAAAACGGTATCGTTATGGCCATCTCCGCCCATAACGATACAGGATCGTGCTCAAAAGACTTCAACGGGCTCACGCTCGACCTCACTACACTTGCAACGCAATGATTCCTGATTCCTGAACACATGAAAGAGGATTTAATATACGGATGTAGATAAAGTAGTGTATGCAACTGTACATAATTAGGCCTTAAAAAACTCGTGTGATCCTATTATGAAACTCGCTGACGCTCGTTTCATAAAACCACACTCATGTTTTAAGCCCTCTGATTATGTATAAGTTGCATAAACTATTACTATTTGTTTGAAAGCATATGCTTCCAGATTGGTCTCGTTGTTATAAAAGTTCACTTCTGATAATGAGAATTATGAGGAATTGAGGGAATTCCTCAAAAATTCCAGGGAAATAGCGATTTTAGTGTTTTCGGTAACAAAGCCAACATTTGCATTCTAAAAGTAGCATTTGGTAAACGGGAACTGATGAAGAAGACCACGGATGGTCATCCAAAACTCCTAGTGTTTCATGCTTAGCGCTAAGATATTTCAATCAAGATACTGAAGCGACGATGACGAAGTCAATTTAAAAGGTCCTGATGTAATGTTACCAATGTTACCATCAACCGGATTTGGTACCCGAAGCCGGAAGGTAGGCAACGGAACTCCGTGATAAAACAATGAAGCTTAGCCGTGTTTGACGTTATTGGAATTATCATGAGATGCACTAAAAAGTGAAATGAATATAAATTTACTAAAAAGTTAAATAGACTCCAATAAGACACTACAAAGCAAAGTAAAAAATAAAGGTCAATATGAGACTTTACACTTCTTATTGGGAAATGTGTAATGTAATTTTTGTTAAAAGCCTATACATATCATATTGACCTATTAGTTATTATTTTGTAGTATTTTTTTTGGAAACAATATTTTCTGTCACCTAAGTTTAGATGTGTCACTAATCTGCAATACCCTAATTATTATAGCTATCCCCAAGAAATATATTAGTCATCATTTCTATCAAAACTTACTAAGTATTAATCATTGGATTAATGTAAATATGTATCTTAAATTATAGTTTTATCACTTTCTTTTATAGCCTAATTAAAGGTAAAAATAGCTACCAAAACCTGAATCGCGCACCCCACTTCCACGTGGTCTTGTCTGTCCTACCCCTAGAATGTATATAAAAGCTCGCGGAGCCAGAAGCTCGCGAAGGAGGTCCTGAGTTGCGGAGCGTAGGTCGAGTGCGCACGTGAAACGAAGGGTCGACGAAGCGAGTTTCTGGCGGGCGTCCGGACGGATGGCGGGAGACCGAGTCCCAGAAACGAAAGCGGGGCTTAGTCAACTTCTTAGCAGTCATTGTTATATATGAAAACGCAATTATTTTAAATAATATGTATGCTGAAAATATTTGCCTTAAATGCGTTATATGAAAACGCAATTATTTCAAATAATATTAATTTTAAGGTAAACATTTTTATATTGTTTGGTGATTCTGTTTTAGTAACAATTTTATTATTTTGAAACATAATTATTTGATGATTGATATTATTTGCAAGTAATTCTGATTTGATATTTAGGTAAGCCTTTTAGTATTATTTGGTGATTGAATTTAGGTGACAGATCTACTATTATAGGAAGAAATGTAATCTATTAGGTCACTGAAAATGCATTTATTAAGGAATTGATAAAAATCATGCCCTTTTTTTTGGAGTCGGGTTTTTTTTTGATACAGCTTAATTTTTCGTAAAATCTGTGAAATAACGGTATAGTCGAGATTATTCGAGATCTCTTAACATTTTTGGACTAGATTTCGAATTTTCATAAAGAATTGTGACCTCCACAGATTGAGAGGTGATGGCCGTTTTTGCTTATTATTCTAGACGCCCACTTAAGCGATTGATTCGTAAATTCAAGCTGAAATATTAAATATGTATTTCTCATACTTAATAATTGATAGCATAACAGTCAAGTTCATCTATTTATAGTTTCAGGTACCTACACGTGTCTCGTTTAATTTGTATGCGAGACATTTGGCTTAGCGACCCGATAGGCGCTAACACCGTTCACATCATATTAATCTAAATACGTACATAGCAAATAATGTGCTGAATACTTAGCGAGATCACTGCAACAGATCTATAAAGCAATTCAGCTTGATGTTTTGTATTTGTATAATTAATAATTTCTACAACAGGTCTTTTAACGTAATACTTTCTATCAATCAATTTTCTAAATCGATACGCCTATTATCGGAATTATTTACCAGTTCCTTTTTGACACATCACAACACCCATACAACTTAAATGCGCATTACACATCGAAACAATGAATAAAGTCAAGTAGGTATTGAATTATAGCTTCATGAGTGGTTAGAAAGTTCTAATACGCGTTTTAGAGTAGCAATCAAATGAATGTATTTTTTGTTTTTATTACTGATGCGTAGTAATTTATGATAATAATTCACCATGAAAGCAGTTACTTACTATATCTTTTATTTTTTAAATCTAGTGTAGCCTACTGACCATGGTGATTCTACGAATTGGTTTTTACCATGAGATCTATGAGATTATATTAGTTTGTTCTTTACTAAAAAGTTACTGGGCACCCACTGTAAAACGTTTGCGAATATGTCAGCGTTCTTTATACTTAAAAAAATATTGCCAGTATAATCTCAACCCTGTAAAACAACTACGTACATACCAGTGGCGACGCGTCAAATATATCCTTAGAGAAGCCGGAAATAATTTGCCATTCGTATTATTCATGAGCCGTAGGAAAATAACTGGACTGACGAAAAATTAGGCAAGCCGATGGGAATCGAGTTGTATGGTCGCTACGCCACTGGTACATACCTACCTAAAGTTAAAAAAGAATAAAGAAAATATGAATTCAATGAGTTTGTGGATATCTATCACTGTTAGTCACAAGAAAATAATGCGGTAAAGCTTAAATTTACTTGTTATTTCATTAACGACTAAGTTGACGACATGTGTGTGACAAATTCACTATATGAAAAGTAACCATGGTTACCATCAGTTGAAGGCCGCCGGACATTTCTTGTCAAGCGTATTTCAGGAAATATTGACTACTGTCTATGAGAATTTCTTTGAAACATGGTCACTTTTATTACTATTGCGAATGTCGCTAATTTTACTAATTTGAGCCTTATCTCATAAGTAAAGTAATCTTCATAAAATTCATACCTTCCCTTTATTGAAAGTTTTTGCTGGGTGTAGGCTTATACAACCCGCCGACAAAAAAGTATTCACTTCAAAACAATGTATAAAACAGCAAAATATTTTTAGCTACATATATCAGAATCAATTATTGATTCGTGGCAATACATCACAATACGACCACAAAAACAAACATCTTTTTAAGAGAAAATGCGACGTACATAATAGAAACACTAGAAATAAAAATGAACTTGTAGTAAATTACAGCAGACTCCATAAAATAAGTCACTCTTTCATTGGTCAATGTGTACGTTATTATAATAAGGTTCCATTAGACATTCAATCATTGCCTCTACACAAATTTAAGTATAATATAAAAGAAAAATTATGCAAAAAGGGATACTATAAAATATCCGACTATCTCGATGAACGGGACCCGTGGAATTAATATTGTATATACATAGATTTTTTTACTAAGTTGTTAATGAATATGCACCAAATATAATTTAATGTTTATTATTATTATTATTGACGTCATAAAGAGATTGTGAAATCCAATTATGAAAATAAATTTATGATTATGATTAATAAAATAAAAAAAAGTTAAAACAGTCAAATATGGTATTACAAGAAATGGTTCCATCTCAGCAATGGTTTCATCGTCAAATGATTTAACATGCTATCATGCTTAACTTTGCCTACCCAACAACACAATTTTCTGTATTTAATGTGAAATTGCGGTATTTTTTAATCTCCTAATTTGTGTCTCTGTTTTCTTTATTAAAAATACCTACGAGCAATTGCGTAGGGAAAAATATGCAACCATTTAGTGAAAAATCTCAGTTTTTTGGGGTACGCGAAGTTGGGTATGATAGGCGATGCTTCAGCATTTGGAACAACGACTGTGGCAAACAAACTTCCGGCCTGCCTGATGGTAACCAGAGCAGACACCGTAGCCTATGGATGCTTGCGACTCCAGAATAATCACAAGCGCGTTGCAGGCCCTTTATAGAGCTGAGGATTCGTTGTGTTGACAGGTAGATAACATAGACTGCTTGGTAAATTTTTAGTTGGCCAATCTTTCTTGGCTTCTTTTCTGTTAGTAGGTAATGCTGCGGCAAAGAAAGTAACGTGGTCGGACAAGTTGCAGAATTGGGTTGAGGTCAGTGCTGAGCAAATTCCACCGTGCCCGGTTCATTTCGCTTGCGTATTATATCGGTTCCTAGTAGATAGCGTATATAATAGATTTAATGCTATAATCTTGACGTCAATCTGTGTAAATATATAAACGGAATATAATTTCACTACAATACCGTGAATATTTAAATAAATTTACCCAGTTTTTCATTAGAGTATATTCCAAGAGTAGTAATTTTAAGTTTAACCACATATGTCCACAATTGTCATGTTTGTTCAATGCCGGCCTTACTACCTCTTGACAAACCCTGACTAAGATTGCCACAATGCTTTCAATACGATAAGGTCTTCTTAAACTGAATTTTCTAAGTACGTTTTTCCCTTTGTGAATACACAAACGGTTAAATATTCCCGTCAAAACAGCTTTCCGACATGCGAAATCCTTTGATCCTAAGTAAATGCTGTGTTTTCGTTACGGTGACATTTAAAATGCATCCCTAGCTTATTTTATTTTATCCAAGATATCACAAATGTGCTCATGTGCAAGGTCAATTGTCCTTATATTTCAGATTTAAGAGTATGAAGCCTTTGTAAATTGCTTTTAGCTAATTATAAATGGACGAGATTGAGAGCTGGAGTATTGTTCGTTTTTCGTAGTCGAGTCAAATTCATATTTTGTTGTTAGCACATGCTGTAAAATAAAGTTCGGTCGCACGGGCTAGGCTTGCCTGGTGGCGAGTGGGTGAATGAAGGCGGGGGCGCCGGGTCCGCGCAGCCTCCGTCGCGCCCGCCCTCGGTCGACTGCCAGTTGACGTCGCGGCGAGCGAGAATCCCCACGCCACGGTCGCTCAAAATACGTCCCAACTAACCAAATAGTGACAATTAACCTGTGGAAACTTCTTTGTTATCGTAAGTAACCAGTCGTGTGATTCGAAATTGCTCTTCGGATAAATAGGCGACCTTTTCGAAGACACTAATTAGTGAGACAACCGTTATCAGTGAGTCTGTATCGTTTTTGCACCATTTGAGGGCAATTACAGATGTGTTGGGGGGCGTTGAAATGTGCGTTCTCGGCGTTTCGTTAAGTCACCTGAGTTGTTTGGAGGTCGCCGCGTCTACCTAGCGCGGTAGCTCGCCTGTCGCGTCGCGTCGCTATCACGTGGCCATTATGGTTACTTTATGACAACTTGTTACAGTTTTGCTTGCTACAACTTGAAAGCCGCTAGAAAACTTTTAGCGATCGATTTATTTTCATATATTCATAATGTAAAATGCTCATGAAATATTTTTTTTTGTCTATATTGATTTACGTTGTCTTGTCTTTCCACTTCACTTGTAGAGTCTTTGACACCTATATTGATTTTCATCGCCGATTAAATTCGGTTGGGCTGATAATTGAAATATTATCACTGTTCTTTTTGGAAATAAATAGGATAGCTGCACCGGATCCAAGCCAAAATTTATTCTGCACCACTGTGATAATTCTGCCAGTTGGCAAGCTCCTGACATTTAAAACTCTTTGTACAAGCTAGTCTAGATCAAGTGGAGTCGCCAATCGTCAGTGAGAACTATTAAACCGCATAATCCAGGGCATCTTATAGAAACCTGGATTCTGTTGGAATACACGTTCATGCTTATCAGCAACTGATTGGTTACCTACTAATTACCATAATAAAACGTTTTCTGATGGGTGTGGCTGGTATTGAATTAACTGATTAGTCTGTATCTTGTAAGTACTAAACTGATCAGTTAGAATAAGGCCCAAGGATTTGATTAAAAACGAAAGGTTTTCTGAGTTAATAATTCCTACCCTGCATAATTGGAATCTTAAACGTAGCTAAATAACCCTTTTTCATAGAGGCTGGGCTGTAAGGTCCCCGTTCATAATCTTAATCCTTACCCTTGGAGGTCGCCTTCTCTCAGCAATTTAATTTGGGTAGGCGTGTATAAGCTAAAACTGCTTCGATATCGACTTAGCGCGTCTTTGAAAGCCAATTATGTATCCATTATAAACCAAGCTAATTCAATGATTCATTTTAGTCAGCACAATACAACACAAATACTCTTTATTGCACACCTCAGTAAAAACAGAAAGCAGTTCTGAAACAACATAGAGAGATATAAGCAGAGGTAGACAACAGGACAACACATGATTTTTTATTACTTTACGTTGTTATGGATGATTTTGCTTAACGTTTATTGTTATCAGTAACTATAATGCTTTTTATATCACACCTGGCCATAAAGTGACAATTACCGCACGCTCCGCGCACGGAAAATCCCACTTCCTGGCCAGGGGGTGACATAAAATTTTGTACTTACCTCGAGCGGTAATGAAGAAAGCCTCAGATCGCATAATTATCAAATCAAATACCTGCGATCTGAGACATTCTTCGTTTTACCGCCCATGGTAAGTAATGTACTATTAGACTTACTATTTGAATGTTCGCTGTCGGGTAACATATTTAAGACGTAAATACAAACACTGTATTTATGTCCGTATTCGATATTGCGAAGTGAAGGATCATTTCATCAACGTTGTCACAAATTTTGACCGTTATGAAGGTATAATCGAATCTCGTATCACTAATTTTGATATAAACATGGAAGTCCGCTATTCCATCTATAAATTCAAAATTCAAACATTTATTCTGCAAATAGGCCACAAGGGCACTTTTACATGTAAAAGAAGTCCTCACTGACTGATTGACTGATTGACTTATCAACACACAGCTGAAACTGCTAACGCTAGAGTTAATTTTTGCACAATCGGTTACATTAAGGAGGTTACAGAAAGGATTTTTTGAAATTCATCCCCTAAGGGGGTAAAACCAGGGATGAAAGTTTGTACGAAAACACGTATTTATTGAAGTGAGAGTTTTGAAACTTTGTATATAGACTATCTGTTTAAATATATTAATGGTGTATTTCAGCGTTTTTCTAAATTGTTCCCCTAAAGGGGTGAAAAGGTGGTTCCAAGTTTGTACGGGGAGCAAATCCGTTTTAAAGTGAATGATTTAAAACTTCGTAAATAGAGTCTCTGTTTAAATACAACAAAACATATTTCATCGTTTTTCGAAATTGCTCCCCTGAAGGGGTGAAAAGGGGTTCCAAGTTTGTACGGGGAGCAAATCCGTTTTAAAGTGAGAGATTTAAAACTTCGTAAATAGAGTCTGTGTTTAAATACAACAAAACGTATTTCATCGTTTTTCGAAATTGCTCCCCTGAAGGGGTGAAAAGGGGTTCCAAGTTTGAACGAAGAGAAAATATTTTTGAAGTGAGAGATTTAAAACTTCTTATTTAGACTCTCTGTTTAAATACAACAAAATATGTTTCAGCGTTTTTCGAAAATGCTCCCAAAAGGGGTGTAAAAGGGGTTCCAAGTTTGTGCGGGGAGCAAATTACTTTTCTTAAAAAGTGGTATGGATGTCATCTTCGAGGTTCCTCGGGGCGCCGATTACGAAAATTACATGTATTTTCAAATTAAAGATGGCGGATATTTATTTTCAATAATTATCGATATGGGGTATCATCGTCGAGGTTCCTCGAGGTGCCGATTATGAAAATGACATGCATTTTCAAATCCAAGATGGCGGACATTTATTTTTCTTAAAAATCGGTATAAATGTCATCTTTGTTTGTTTTTAACATTTCCATTTTGTATAGTGCACAATAAAGTATATTATTATTATTATTATTATTATCTTTGTGGTTCCTCGGGGTGCCAATTACGAAAATGACATCCATTTTCAAATCCAAGATGGCGGACATATTTTTTATTTTGAATATTTTTTACGGAAGATTAACAGCATCAGATAACTGACAGAAAAAAAAAGACCTCATTTATATCTTTGGACGAAGTCGCGGGCGGCCACTAGTTTAGCATAAATATGGTTTTATGTTCTCATACCGCTGCTGAGGATTGATTGAAGATCATTCATTTTGAAATTTCCATTCTCCATTGTAGCCCTGGTCGTGGCAGTTGCCACAACTAAGTGCCTAGCCGCACCGATAAGCGTTCTGGAAATTGAAAAGGATTCAGTTTGAGAGAGTGCCCGATTGTCGGATTAAATTAGCTTAGTTTACGATCCAAGGGTTGCCTGCTAAATGTCCATCCAATACTTTCTTTCTCCGTATCCGTTTCAAAATAATGAATTTAATTGCGAATGCATCGCTTGACCCCATTTTAATTAAAGTTGATAACAATTACATTAATTAATATAAGGTATTAAAGATGTATGATGAGATAGATAATGATGATATTAAATGTAAAAGCGATTAACAGATAAGTCTGAAGCCGTCGTCTCCCGGCGAAGAAAAACAATAGCATTATTTTGTAATGAGCCCTGGGATCCCAGGGACCGGTAGACGACGGGTTAATATTCCTATTTAGATCTCGATAGTGATATTTTACAACCGTTAACAGGAAAATCATTGTGAAACATAAAATGTTCTAGCAGTTTCCCAGCGTACGAAGGTAGTAATTACTATAAATAAATATGTGTTTTAAGTTGAAAACATTTTCAAACTTTTGCCCATTTTCATTGCTTCTATAAAATCAAAAGATAGAAACGCTTTTGCAACATTTATACTAGTAAACAATGTGGTGAAGGTGATAAAAAAAATATGATTAATATTGAAACTTCGAGCCTATCGTGACCTAAAAGAAAACAATATAAAAATCAGCATGTAAGTGCTTCCTACACGTATTGCCGAGATTGTTTTATGTACCCTGTACCTCGTATTCTTCTTCTGTACCTCTTATCTATTTGAGTAGATTACTTAAATAATGGTAAATATATTATTTTACACAGTACGGTCTACGTTGTTGGCTTGGATTAGGAGGTAAGATTGTTTCTCAACGTGTAAAGTTGCCAATTGTACAATAGTTTTGTTATAGTTATAATCTATGGCTTGTTATTACTTTTTTAAGTAATAATGGCATTTTCGTAATAAAATTTCTATTCTGATTCATTAATTTCATTACGTTTGCCACTCGTGGAGAAAAATGGCTGAGTATACCTAACATGACCCTGACCCATATTGGGAAACGCCCGAGTTGTCATTCGTTCCAATATACGTTCCGCTAAACTGCCTTTATCTGGACTTATAATAAAAATGACGACGCATTTGACACATGAAATTGTGATTGTGGGTACTTACAATGTCATTGAATAGTCGCAAGTTTATGTTTTAGATACTTTATAGAAAAAAAAACGAATCCTTAAAAGTGGGTAATTTATATAACCACTGTCATCCGGTCATCCGGAACCATGTGTTTTCTTCGGTTGAGAATATAGCTTATGAGGCATTTTAGTTTGAGATGTTAAACCCGCGATCCAACACCGACATCGAAATAAAGGATGCATCTATATCTGAGAAGGAATAGTTATCTTCTTGTCAAAGGTATAAAATAAAGGATAAGCAAAAACCCTCAGCATTGTTTTCCATTTCGTGACCCAGAAACAGATTTCTCTCATTCTCAGCGACGTATTATGTTTCCATTAGAGCTTGTTGACTTAAAACCCTTCAAGAGAGCACTGTGACTGCGGTTTTGCCCGACTTCGCGAGCGGAGGGAGCACGTATCATGGTTTTACGATGCAGAGGCACGCATCGCTCCGCTGATTTATTTTCATTATCGTGTACAGCTGTGCCGCCGGCGATATTTTTCACCGCCCCAGATTGCAAAAAGGGCCCGTGCCTAAAATTAATAAAGTAATGTCATGGCCGCTACCTAGATATATACTCGAGAGAAAATGCCTCCGTATTCAATTATTCATGAACATGACCGGTTAGGAAGTTTTTTCTTGCTGATGAGTTCGGGGAATTCGATGCGGATGCAAAACCCGTTGAGCCCCGCAGAGATATCTCATTGTATGACAAAGGCTGATGACCTACTGACCCAAATTTAGACTGCAGTCAGTTTGTAGGTACCTTATTTGTTTCGGATTCTGGCACTGACTCCTAGCCAAGTTATTCACATATATACATACACCAGTGGTATATTGATAACTTCTGATTTTTCCCAACATTGTACTACATTTGTAAGATGTTATTTGTACTATGTTGGCTAGTTCTGTCTTCAATGATAAGCAAAAATGGTTACTAATTGTCCAAGTTTACGTATTAATAATAAAAAAAATATTTTGTGTAAATCAATCGACAAATCACGTCGGCGAAACTAACAAAGTTATTGGGTCGACAAATTTATTTTTATTATGAAATACCTTACGCATGGGCTTTTATGTAACCCTCCGTCGCTATATCCTTGGCTGAAGTGTAATGATGTAAAGATATGAGCGCTTTGTTTGACATATTGGGTGAAGTTAAGTATATGAATATTTCGTTCCTAAAGTATTTCTTTACTATTAGTAACGAAATATACACTAAAAGGCAGAATATTGGTTTTTTGTACAGTGCAGAAATAGCTACACAATCGAGGTGCTCAGAAAGAGGTGTACGTTTCAATTGTCAAAAAGATATTGACAGCTAGTCTAACATTTACCCGTGGGCGGTCAGTGCGTTACAAATATCGGAGCGGTCAGTATTCAAACAATTCTACACACATTACAAATTCTTAACACCTTAGCTGTCGGAAAACCACTCGTATCTAAGCAGTCAAAATGTCGATAATATCTGAACATGCTGGAGGAAAAGTTTACAGGCAACAATATCTAATGTTGAATATTGATTAGAAAATGCAACGGAGGAAGCAATTTAAAGTTGATGTACTTGTAACTGTTCTTTAAGGGAGAGGATATATATACCTATCCGATTAGATTATCCAAAATAACATTATACTTATTTATTTACTTCATGAATGATTAACGCATACTACATTTAATAACGCATCGACTGTCGGCATTTTGTTACAAATTTTCACCTGGTATCATCTCTATCCATGGGTAATCATAATGTAATCGTCCCAGTATTCGACACCTTAGTGCCCGATAGATGCTGATTGAAAGTGCCATGTATTGGATGTAGGGTCAGTGTTTTGACAAAAGATGTAGCCATATGCTGTGTATGGCTACAATATTCTGCATCTCAATATATATATATGTGTATATATATACATGTATATATATATATATATATATATTGAGTAGGCAACTGCTGCAAAATATTTATCCAAAATGTAAATCTGCAAAAAGCTACTTTATTTTCTTGTTATATGGAACAATCTTGAATAGAAAAAAAATGATCTGACAATTCACGAAAACAGCTAGCTAGCTTTGTATCACATTTTGCGATCTACATGTCATATAAACACTTCTAGAATCCGGCTGCAGAATGCCCGTCAGACCTATAAATTCGGTTTTCAAAATAGTCTGCATTTGTCAGATGGCCACTAAGCTAAATGACCCTATATTATTAGTACTGCGTTAGAATTGAATGACTGGCCACTTACATAAAATTCATAAACATGAAAAAAAAAATTGTTTTACGTCTTGTTGACTTTAATGATGTATATATGTTTATGAATTTTATGTTGTTTATTAATTTGTAATTGACTAGATGATGATATAATATTGCAACTCTTGCAAGGTTAAAGGTTTTCTTCTAACAAGACCGATGTTTGACAGCTAAACGTGTGGCATCGCACTCGCACGCGCTTGTGTGTTTTTTGTTTCTAGCGCAATAGGATATCTGGACACCACGGAGATGTGCCAGAGCCAAGGTTTGGCTGAATAATGATATTTCTATAAGACGATATATCATGGAAATTTTAACAACCGATGATCGCAGTTTGAAAGTCATTCAAAAACTGAAATGACAAGGACAGCAAACACAATATTATGTTGATGCTTAGTTACCATTGAAATATTAACTTGTTCACCTGTTTGTGATTATTAATTTTTCTATTATAATAGGGTGTAAGTGTTAATAAAACTGAGCAGTTAAGACATTTGTGACGTACAGAAAGCCAATGTCTAAATACTAAATTAGCTGTCAGTTAATTTATGAGGATTTAAACGTAAACGTCTTTGTGCACACCTCGCCCGCGTATCTACATCTGCTGCAGACTGTACACTTATTAACCTATGCATGAATATATAATTTATAGCTCTTAACGTAATGGTTCCATTTTCTTTGCCAAATTTCGTATCAGTAAGTATACCTCTATATACCTGTATAATAAAGTAAAGCATTGGATTAGATATTTGCATTTCTAAAATATTGCTAACATCGGTCTACTGGGAAATAAATAGGTCAAGCGAGGGTTTTCTAAATTAAATTAAATATTGGGTACAGTGGAGCTCAATAATATATTCACGTTTTGGACCTTATTAGAATATATATTTTATCACTCGGAATAGAGTGCGAAATTGTGCATATATTTGTGAACTCTACTACCTACATTGGGCGATTTGGCTTAGCATACTTAGTGATATAGGATGGATCTCTATAATTACATTACTTGGATGTAGACACTAGTTCCATGATTCTAGAATAACGTGTTTGAAATCCGTTATTTGGACATTTTAGGTGTGATTATTAATTGCTTGTATCAATATCGAATTAAAATTCTAGTAAACACGTAGGGACTATGGGTATCCATATCCGCCGATTAATTATTAATGCTAAAACTTCAAATGCCTCATAAATGAGACAGGGTAATAAAGAAATGCTCCCATTTTCCCTTTTACCCAACGTTTGCCTTTATTTGTCGTTGAGCGATTGGCATAAGCGAGGCAGTGAAATTTAATGAGCCACTCGTTCGGGTCAAGGCTTTTTAACTCTTAACTGGAATAGATGTTGCTGCGGAAACACTCGAAATGTCACACGTGGATGGAAATATTCAGAACATGTCAGTTATAAGCGGATACAGAGAGGAAAATAAAATTATCCATGATTGCTGTCCATGGTTAAAAACACATATTGAAGCCAAATTGGACCAAGCATGATTTAGTTCTTAACCCGACGTTAAAACTTAAATATCTATGGAATGATCTAGTAATACTCGTATAGGTACCTCTAATGCCTATCTACTTTTTTTTGAACCTGACTGTGGCTTTATAGGCCGGGCCCAATAAAGCGATAGGAGTGCGCGGTTGGAGAGTAGCCTGGGGAAAACCTCCCTACACGACCACGCGTGTGGTTTGGAACGCTGGAATACTTCAAGAGTTTGCGCTCCAGTGAGATTGGTTGAGCGGTTTCAACCGAATCTGAGGTGTGAGTGGAACGAGCTACTGGGAGTTTTGTCACTGGTTCACTAAACCTAGCCTAGTTGAGAAGCCTAAACCGACAGTTCCTTTTCACTGTCACATTATGCCGGATCAAAACCAAACCTAATAGTAGAGCTAAGTTAGTTCTCCGGACAACGGCACATCATCATCATCAGTCGTTCCCTCAATGCTGAGGACATAATATCCAATTCTTGCTGACCAGACTCCTCCATAGGTTTCTATCACCCACCTTATGGCTGGCCTCGTGCAGATATAGTTACAGGGCGCCAGTGATTTGGGTGCTCCATCTAGCGGGTAGTCTGCCCCGGAACCTGTGGCCCTCAACTTTTCCCGTCATAATATTTATCTACTGGCTATCCGAATAACATCGTGAGAAGTGTTAGAAATATATGAGGATGCGGTCCTGACATACTGTCGATAGTCGACCACTTAACGTAGCTGGATGGACCGGTTTGTTCGCCTTGCAGTCCATGGTATCCTCAGAAGTCTACGCCAGAAACACATCTCAAACGTATCGATGCGGCTTTTCATTTTGGACAGAACAGTACACGTCTCCGAGCCATAAAGAAAGATCGAAAACACCAAGGTGCGCACAAGTCTGATCTTTACATGCCTGGATCTCTTGCCTCGCCGACACGACGTTGTGAAGCGAGAGATCACCCGCTCTGAGAGCTCTCGCCATTTTGCGGCGCTCCTCGGCCCAGCGGCTACACCATTCCAAGGTGTACTGAGCCGCATCGTCGTCAGCGCCGCACTCATGGCAGGCGCGGCTGCCCTCTCTTATGATTTTTTGCAGATAATGGCCGAAACAACAATGTCCGGTCGTTACCTGCGCCAAACTTCTTCTATAAGAGCAGTCTCCCAGGTTGCTCTTCCATCGCTCCCTAAGCCTGCGCTCCGTCTGTCTTCTTGCCGCCCTCACCTCTTCGGTAGCGGGAAACTCCCGATGCTCTCCACCATATCTGCTCCCTGTGCGCTTCAGTATGCTATCATAATGGGGGTCGAAGCCAAACCCTGGGGACCCCTTTGCCCTCCCCTTTCTTCAGTAGTGCACTACCCGCTCCACGATGCTCCTCAGGTAAGGAGCCTCCATGATATTGGAGTGACATTGCGGCCAGTATATTTTCTAAATGCTTCATCATCTGGGAAGCGAGGATTCTTTCCAACAAATTCCCGGTCTCGTCCAGCAATACAATGGGCCTCCATCCGGAAGGGGAGTCCGCTGGGCGATTTGCCATCCCGAGGATACAAAAAAGTCTTCTAAAAGCTAAATCGCCAATAGGAATTAGACTCCTATCGGCGCTCAAGGCACTGTTAAGGGAAACAAAGACACCAAGAGAATATAACAGAGACGGACGTTCACGACAATGAATGGCTTCAACCTACAGAGATTATATTTAGATTGAATATAAATGATATAAATTGAATATGATATAAAATGATAGAATTATAATTTATATTGAAGTAGAAAGGTCATGACAATTTAATTCTGGCATAATAGAAAAAAAATATTAAATGTTGACGTTGAATTAAATGACGATACAATATGTCTGTCATTCATGTAAACATTGTAAACAGATCGTTTATTTTGTATTTTGTTCATTTTCTTGGGGTTGTGGTTCTCATACTGAAGAACGTACTACAGGTTTGAGTTCAGTTATTATATATTTTTTTACTGTGCTATGTCAACTCAAAACAGGAGCCACGTCGCGTGACGTCACGCGGCGTAAGTCACGTGGTCAGCGCACATTAGTTTTTTGAAATCCATTTATTAGTCATTTTCCTACAAAATACGAAAAAATAAATTTTGTGCAACTCTCCAGCATGAGACGAATCTAATGACATATCATTTACTAAAATCGGACCATAACTGTAGATCTGATGGGGTGTACAAAAATCGGCCTCGCGTAATATGTACCTATATATATATATATATATATATATATATATAGATTTCGTACTAAGTTTTTTGAAAATCCTACGCATAGGGATTCGAATCTACGGCCTCCACTAATCGAAGCCACTACCTAATACCGCGAATTTTTAATAACATACCGTCAGAAGATTTTTTTTAGTCAAAACAAATATTTAAGAAAAAAATTAAGTTTTTTTATTTATAATTTCTTTAACAAAAATTGTTTGCGAAAACAACATACAGTTAACTTAGTTTTTAAAATCAAAATTAACATCTTTAGCACGGTAGAATAAGCAAAGAAGGAGTGTTAACCTATAAGCCAACAAACTGGTGAAACTTTGTAGTACTTTTAAAGGGTCTATTTTTGTGAGCAATAAACATACATCTTTATCGCGGGAGCAAAAACGATGTGACAGTACTTACTGAGAGATTATGAGTTAACAGAAATGACACTTATATCGAGCAACATTTATGCCTAAGAGTTTAGAATTTATCGACTTTATTTCTAATATCAGACCTCCTCAAACTTGATTTGATTACTAGTACATACTTAAAAAGATTACCTGGGCAATCGCAACGTCAAACTATTCAGTCACTTTTCCTGCTTGTTATTGTCATTTATTAATATAGGGTTCTCTACCTGAGACCATGGGATATTACAGCTTACCAAAAATTTTGTCAATTCCAACCTAAAATCTTTGACGAAATTTCTGTAATTCGGGATAATCTTTTATACACAACTCCACAAATTCATTGCACGTTTTTAGGTCTTATCTTATGGTCTGTCTGTCTATCACATCGCTAAATATCTAAAAAACTACTTTTGCTATCGATTTAAAATTTGGAACAGTTATAAAGAAGGGTTACCTACATAGATAGAACATGAATTTTTTAAAATATTTTTTTTTTATTTTCTGTGAAAAATGACAGATAATAGGTGGTTCAAAATTTGAAAGTCATATGTCGAGTAGGGTGTCATATGAAAGGGCTTAGGTAGCACATTCTGAAACTTTTTTTTTACGTTTTCATTTTTGTTTTATGAGAGAAAATGTAAAAAAAATCAGTTCCCCGCCCCCTTATCTCCGAAGTTTACCAAGGAAAAAATATAAAATTATTATATAACATTGATGTCAATGTATGTTACAGAGGAAAAGTATAACTGTAGCTCTATCTAGTTTTACTTTTTTTATCGTCAAAAACCATTTCTATACTAAGTTTGTAATTTAATCACCTTTGCATGTATTTTTGTTTTATAAATTACTACGAGATTATGCTGAAAGTACCTTCTTTCAAATAAAAAAAAAAAATGAAATCGGTTTACGTGATAAAGAATTATCCTTGAAAAACTACCATACATACAAAGTTATTCATTCGCTCAAATTTGTAACAAAAGCAGGGACCGATACCGGTATTTTTAAAAAACCCTGAATTAGTCCAATAATTTGGATTATTTTTTGCTCTTTACGTAGGGCTGAATCATGTATTTAGGTAACAACGTCGTATTATTAGATTGTCCCATTAAAAATGAAATAATGAACCGGTGACAGTAATAATACCGGTATTTTTCTATGGAGAAAATACCGGTATCCGATCCCTGAATAAAAGTCGCCGATAGATTGCGCTGTACCCATGGCATTTCCACACCATGTTGTTGAGATTTTCCTGATTTAATAGGGTTGGAACCGGTACACATCTTTATACGGAACTCGCGCACCGACGAGTCCGACTCGCGCTTGACCGGTTTTTTTTCCTTCGCGGCATTTTTAAAAGCGGTCGATAATTATGTTTTGTACACGTTTATTATTACGAATAATTAATAAATGACAATGACAAGCAGGAAAAGTGACTCAAGAGTTTGACGTTGCGATTGCCTAGTTAATTTTTTTAAAGTATGTACTAGTAATCAAGTCAAGTATTGAGGTATGAAATTAGAAATAAAAGTCGATAAGTTTTAAACTCGTATTCATAAATGTTGCTCGATATAAGTGTCACTTCTGTTAACTCATAATCTTTCAGTATTATCAAATCGTTATTGCTCTCGCGATAACGTTGTATGGCAATAAATTTGAAAAAAAAGATTAAAAGTCGCGTATCGACCGTGGTTCTTAGAACAGATTTGGGTATACTGGAAAAAAGAAGTAGTCTGAGAAAAACCTTTATGATTATAAAAGGCGAACCATTAACCAATTAAGCCATTCACCATTACCAACCTACCAACCATTAAGGAAAAATCTTGGAATATCTAAACTCCATGGTCGTTGGTCTAATTGACATTTAGGTTCCGTTATGGTTGATTCAAACCGAAATAGCTGAATAGTACGCTGTCTTAGTTAAAATCTGATTGAATGAAAGAAATTCACAAGTTTTTATGGGTGGACAGCTAGCGGTGCCATATTTAATGTTGATCGGTCCGTAATGGTAAGTTGATGCAACCCACCGTTACCGAATAAAAGCGTTCTATAGTTATTTGTGCAACAAGAGAGCAAAGTTGTTTTTTTCTGCGAATGCTGATTTTGATTCCCGATCAAGCGAAAGATTCTAAAATGAAATCACGAGCCTTGCGAGTGATTCAAATTCTGAATCTTGAGCGTAAAGAGGGAATCAATACCAAGAGATGCAAATAACTTTGCTCGCGTGTGACACATATAATTTTTCACCTCAGCAGTGAGAACATATTACGCTTTAATAATATCATAAGCTTTTACGTACATGTCTGGAATTGAATGCACTGGTTGTTTCATTAACTCAACACAACGTTCAGGCGCACGAAGCGAGATTAGGCGTGGCAGACTTGGCCACATTTCAGCATATCATGTACACTAAAAACTAGACTCACTGTTGTTTCAATACAGCCTTCAACACTGGTCACTAATATTTTCTAGTTATTTTAAACACTAATTCTATAGTGCAAATATCTGTAGTGCAAGACGGAAGAAAATAACAATTGAAAACAATTCAATTTAGTCCTGCATTTTTTTAAAGGGGCGTTCTGAAACTGCAATCGTGGTATTGTTTAAAATAAAGGTTTTTAAAAATGTAATTATTAGTTGACGTGATAAACTTTTTGTTTTTTGTTTTACTTCAAAGTATTTATTATTAAAATACTATTTTATTTAAAGGAACCGTTGCCAACAACATTACGATAATTTTATTTTTAGGATAATTTGCGATAAAAATTTGAATATCGAATGATGTCCAACTATGAATCGACCTATTTCTGACATTCTTTTTTTTTGTAACGAACTGAAAGGGACAGAGCGAATGAAGTCCAAATATTTCGAATTTTTAACAGACCCCGAACTGTGAACAGTTCGTGCCGTACAAAACTAGAAAGTTACTTTTGTTTCACGGAGTGAGCAAAAACTCGTTTTGCTTACTGATTTCTCGCGGAAAAATAGGCTTGTTCGAGCGGCTGAGGTGAAAAATAATTTTCCTAACAGGTTTGCACCTTAGACGTCAGCCCAAATCCCAAGTTTGCCGATGCAACGCGTTGAATTTTTCTTTTGCCAATTAAAAACGTTCCGCCGTTAGTGAATTCTTTGCAACTGCACCACTTGAATATTGTATACCTGCAGTGACCTGAGAAATTAATGTCGGGCTCAGCGCTCGTTTATGTTCGAAGATATTCAGTGAAATATTAATACTGTGACCTGACTTAGTAGCTACGACTACTTTACAAAGATCTAGTATAGTTCAAAGGTAATTTAAAAGTCTTTTGATAGTCTTGTTTACACTTTACCAGTAGTAATTACTACACGCAGTGGACTTGCGCAATGTAGAAAGACTTAATCTGTATTGATGTTAAAAGACGCTTTAATAAATTAAGTTATACCGTATTTAGCTTATGTGGATATGCCTAGCATAACTCCAATTACCTATATCGCATTGTGGTATATATGATACCAATGTAGCTATACGTATATGCGATTGAATTCCTCAGGCCTAACCGCTAAGACCTCAACCGCGGCTTGCCACAGACTAGACAAGTGCCACTGGGACTGCTGTAACTTCGTTCCCTATTATTCCTCTATCTCTCTGTCCTCGTACGTGAGGACTTTGTTTATTGACACTACTTATGTACGATCGTTTTTTTTTTCCTTCTCCGAGTTATTCCTCTAGGTGAGCTGAATTTTTAAACGATCCACTTTATATTACTCTTTTAGAAGGGTCTTTTTTGGGTGTGCTTTGAGAACAAGCAATATTTATTTTCTTCGTGTAGTGATTTTCTTTCTTGTCTAACTCAACTTTTTCGTATTGATTCCGTATAATATAAGGCGGTATTGTTTTCAAAGATTTTTACACTCAAAACTTGGTTTTAAAAGCAATTAGTTGTGAAATAAAGTAAATTGTAACTTATTTTAAGTTTTTAATTGAGTATTCTTTTAATCATGATGAACTACCTATAAAGTAATAGAAAATTGATTAAAGGTGCTCACACATACCTATAAAGTAATAGAAAATTTATTAAAGGTGCTCACACATTGGAAAACGCGCTGTTTGCGGTTTTCTTTGGCTGAAAGTAATTTTTCCTTAACCGTTTCGATTTAATATGAAATTATCACAATTTTTAAAATTTACCATAGCGAGAAATACGAGTATTGCGTCATGGTAGGATTATTATACTGCTAGGCAGGGAAGAGTTATAACTTTTTTAATTTGTGTGAATAAAAATGAGGTACTTCGCTTGTTCTTTTTCAAACAAAATACGAACTTTCCGAGCATGTTTGAAAATATTCATATTAGTTTAAACGCTGTTTTGCGGCGCACTGATTAAGTATGATATTTTTATTAATTTTCTAATTGCGTGCAATATATTCATTCAGATTTCACTTCGTAGAAAATAGTAATAACTTGCAATGCATCGTTTGTGTTGCACCAGAACTCAAATAGTTTAGAATCGAATAGAATCCAAATGCCATCGGAGCTTTAAGACCAAGTCGCTGCAATTGTTATTTGTTCACCTGTAAGTGGTCTCGCGGTTACTATACAAGAAGCAAACTTATTCCCATTGTGAAAGTTTCCTATTTAGAATCCTACCAATATTATTTCGAACTGCTCCCTAAATTATGAGAGTCATGCATTGTCGAATGGAGATATTATGACAAGGTATGTTTGTGTTTATTCGGTACATTTGTAAGAGCAGGCCCCGGTGTTAAAGGTTTTCGAAAAGGTCGCCCATTAACATTGTGTAGATAGTAGAAGTGATGGAGTCTTACGGGTTGTTTTACCAGTGTATGATATACATTAAATGTCCGAATAGAACTATCTATTGACATTTTTAATAACTGCAGTGAAACCAAAAGGTAGCCGTGTTATATTTACAACTAAAAGGGAAAAATAAAACGCGTAGTGTATTTGTGTAAACGTTTCGGATGAGAGGATGCGCGGCTGGCGATTATCCGCGCGGCGGAGACGCTAGCGGAAGCGGTTGCATCGATCGGAAAGGGTGTCGGGCCGCGAGCGCGACGACTGGTGCCCGCACGAGGCGCGGCGGCATGCGCTGACGTGCCCGAGGCGCTGCGCGTGTTGCGGCGCAGCGCGATGCCCCCCTGGGCCTGGGCTCGGGCCTGACATGGAGGAAGGCGGATATTGGCGGCCATCTTGCTCGACGCTGTCGCTTGCCGAGCATCATGGCAGCGCGACACACCTGTGCGCTCGCCACGCTCCGCAGCCCGCACGGCTCGCGCACCGCCACCCGCCCCATGCCCACCACCCGCACGCGCACCAGCACGCGCATGCGCACGCGCATCATCTGCCGCAGCACACTCATGCGGCGCATACGTCGCACGCTTCCACTTCGTGTCCCGTACACAGCCCGTTCAGGCAACCCACGCCGGAATATTGCGCAGCTCATTCTCAGGTTAGATTAATTTCAAATCCCTGAAACAGTTTTTTATTCTTTTTCAAAGGTCCATGTACAAAGTACCTTCGGCAGAATAGGTGACCCTGAATTGGAGAAACATGGTTGGTGACTTCCCTGATTTTCCATTTCTGGATCTCCTATACTGCTTGGAATATCTAACGCTTCAGTGGTTACGCAAGACGACAGAGCAACGTGGGACACACCCGTGAACGATTTTCGAAGCCAAGTCACGCGGTTACGGCATCTGCTCCTAATTTATTATAGAGTAACAGCCCCAACAGACGAGGAAAACATTTTCAATGGCAGTGATTTTGCATATTATGCTGTTAGCATTGGCAAGCCTTAATGTGGTAGGAAAGAACTAAAAAGATGCTTACAATTTCATGCCACATTTGGTTAACGTTAAAAGTCCATTATTAAGCGTTATTATGACGTCGAATCTTAACAGCGATTTTAATCACTGTTTTTATCGATAAAACAGAACAGTCACCGATGGTAATCAGTAATAATGAATCAGTACACTGCCGTATTTTGAAACTGTTGCACCTATTTTATAAATCAATTGTTCCATTTTGTATTTTTGTCTAAAATTACTTTTATAATAAACTTCCCTGTTAATAACTTTTATGTATGTTAAGAGATTGTGCGAAACAGCTATAAACTATGATACCTATTGTTGAGAAAAATATTATAGTAATTCGTCATAAAATTGCAGCCGGTCTTGACAATGGGGTCTTCTTCATAATACCTACATGTAATGCTAAGCTTGTACTTGCAAAGTCTACCCTTCCAAGCTTCTTCGTTACAACAGTATTATTTTGCTTTAACTTATTTAGTTTCTGAAGAATAGAATAAAAACCGTAAATATTATTCATTTTTATCAACCTGATAACAACAGCTTTATTATTTTGAGCTGGAAATTTTATTTCTTCAGTTTCCGTTCAATTACTTTAGATAATTCAATTCTTTATAATACATTCGCTACTCTAACCGCTAATGCAATCTCGACAAAGAAGATTCGGCCGTGCAAGCACACTTTCCTGATAAATATATAATCCAGAGGACGCCCTTTTCACTGGAATAAGTAATCTTAAAAAAACCATTTGTCTGTCTGAAATGCGATGGCTTAACGTTTTCATGAATTTATTTGGCGCATAAACGGCAAGGCCATTTGGGAAACCGAAATTACTTTTTACAAAATGGGGACACGCAAAGTTTGTCACAACTCATATTGTCAAGTCAATGAATTATAAAATTTTGATTCCCAATTGTTTTTAGATTTTTATTATTGCTTGAAACGGATAACTTACGCCGGTAAAAATTTATAAAACACTACCAGCCTTCGAGTTATCAATTGGAATGCGAAAGTTATATCATTGATCCCCTGACGAGCCCTACGTCGGCAGATAAACTCCTCTGCGTAGCGGCATAACACTCCTATGGTCTACAGGTCTACGCCGTAGCACGCTCCCATTTTTGCTTGGCACTTTCAAAAAGTAATAACATGCTTTAATTATTGCTATGTACAGGCTGTCCAATGGAAAATTTATACATAATAAGTTTCTTTGTTGTGAAGAGCTTATCGTTGTCTGTCTCTCCGTATGTCACGATGTATTGGAATATAATTTGAACCGCTACATCATGTAGTCAAATTACTGAATAATATATTATATAATTAGTTCTACTATTATAGATTGATATGTGTACCTACCGGTTTAAAAAAAAGAATGGAGTGCTGAGTGCTATACCTCTAGAGCACTCATCAACATAGTTTCAATTACCGTAACGCTGATGGACATTTGTACTTGTGCGTCTTGTAATACTCGACTATAACACCAGTTTATTTTTAAGAAAATTGTATCTCGTAATCGGTACAGTTACTTTAATTATGCATGCTACCATGTAATGTATAAGTAAAAGTGACTCCAATAAATCTATTATTTACTTTTCTTGTTAGTATCGAAATACCATCACGACTTATTTTAAATTAATAAACATGAACTTGCATTACGATCCAACTTTTCGGATCTGGTCGGAAACTCTCCTTTAGTTTTATTTTTCAATCTAGTTAAGTAGTAAATTCCGGATGTTTCAATGTTCTTTACATGCTCCCAAAACAGTGTCCCTGCAGGGGCGGACCTGTCACGCTTTTTTTAGGATTCCATTGAAATAATGTCAAAACAAAGTTTAGGTATCCGTATCATAATCAGTTTCTCCATATACGGTCCCACCGCTGGGCACAGATTTTGTCCCTTTGGTTTCAAAGTCGCATGCCTGAATTAGGTTACCACAACTTCTGTATATTATCGCCATTTTATTCAGTAACTTTAGGCCTATTATGCACATACAATTCCAATGTATTTTGCCTGTTGCTACATATTTGTGTGATTCCAATCATGACTGGGTGGATATAGAAATGCCATCTGACGTAAATTGTATATACCTAATAAATGATACATTATAATTTCAGAGTTAAATTAATAAATATTAAAAGATAAGATAAGATAATTTATTTGCAAAATGTAGTGAGTACAGCTGGAATTCTCATTTTAAGAACTTACATTTTACTTAAAGAACCCGTGCATATGTTGATAAAAATTGCCTAGAACTACATACTAAGGGTAAATTATGATCTATTGGACCAACCGAGGAAGGTGCTATTATTAACGAACCTTTTAATCCGGTTCAGCATTACAGTGAATAAAATGAATTGAAATTTCGGATGGCTCAGCGAAATCAACTTAATTAGATTGGGTGCCTCAATAATATTTGTATCTTGGTTTCCAGTATTCAGCGAGCTTATAATGATCGCATTTAAATTTACTCATCATATCAGATTATCATGTTATGATCCAATCTGCGGCTATAGTCGTAACTTGCATGCGATACCACTTAATGTGATTCTAATTACTAGCCCGTCATATTTTAAAAAATGCCGTGACTCTAAATAACAAAATTTAAAATTCGGACAGTTCTTTAAAAACTGACTACACTTTTAAAAGATTGAAGCAGCTAGATATCATAAAGCGCCTTTTGTGGAGACGTGCCAAATTGCGACTCTCACTAAAATATAAGCCCCTTATGTTCCTACAGTGACAGGCATTCTTGAGTTTGTTTTAATAATTGTGCACTAAACATGCAGTAATCAGAAAAATGTGGCGTTTTCACGCACATGGGAGTTCTTAGGTTTTCCTGCACAGTCATTTGTACGATTGATTTTAATGTTAGTAAAGTTTCCAATGTTATGGTTATTTTATTGTGTTTATTTCTTTAGGTAGACTTATTTAAGTAGTAAATTATTAGGTCAAATATATCTATTACTATTATCATCATCTTAACCCGATGAATTCATCTTACCGAGAAATTCTAATCCGCTATGCAGGTTTCGTCAGGATTTCAAGTTAGTTAGTAAAGTTTCCAAATTCAAAGAAATAGATGCAAAAGGCACAGTTGAGAAAAACGCCCATTCACATAATATATACCATTACACTCTGCTATAATATGCATTACATTGTAGTTCCGTAATTTGTTATATTTCATTGCTGCGAATTCTTATATATTTTTGACATGAATCTGGTCATAACTAGCTTGAATACATTTTTATGCTAATTAAAACACAGTTTATGAGCTGCGCATAATACCTATTTATATACTCAAATGCCTGTTCCGAAGCCGTAACAAAATGGTGTAATCATTTCGGCCAACGCAGTTTTAATATTTTTACCCGCAACGTCCCGGTTTCCAATTTGGTCCCTCATTGGTGTTCACACAGTTCATGGCATAATTTATCAAAAAGGCTAGGAAACTGCCTTTGAAAATTAGTCAACGAGCGTTGTAAACTAGAGTAGGCACGTACGTGTACGGTTTTCCTACAGCTAACAGTAGAACGTTTGTCAGCATAAATGCATACACCAGAAGCTCTCCCGGGCGCACTCGGCTCGCCATTGTCTTGTGAGACTGGACACTACCCTTTCCATCGTTGTATTTAATTTGTCAACGGAATCGATACATGCAATGCATGCACATAATTATATGGCAATAATACGTTTGACGTTTTTCCATTTATGTTGTTTCTGTATGATGTTGATGTTTAAGTACCCATTTAATTTGTATATTCAGCTAATTAAAACTTAAAATGTGCAAAAAGTTTTTTGACCGTGTTTTCAATGCCAATAAGAGTTTTTGATACTTTTACTTTAAGTTTCTCATCCTCTGTCATGCTAATTAGTACTCTCAACATAGTAAAGCATAGAAAACTTAGTTATCATAGACTGTTCTCTCTTTATAAGGCTCCCAAAACTTGTAAAAATGTTGCCAGATGGCGTTACGAGGCTCGTAGAAATAATAAAGTATTGAAATTGACGAAATATCGTATTTGATTGAAGTCATTCGTCATTAATATAATTATTGAATGTAAATATAAAATTATCATAACAACACATACAAAAATCAAATTTAATATCTTCGACATTTGTGTCTCCGACTCCAATAAACTTGTTCAAAGTCGAAGCATTTTACTTCTTAACGGAGCACGCTGTTAATAGTGAATTCCAATAGATGGCACTCCATTGATAGCTGCCCTACCTTGAGTTAAATTGCCAGACTAAAAAAAACTACAATACTACATGAAATATTATTACAAGTGTGTAGTGTTGTGTTCCTGGAGGTGAGCAAGGTTGCCAGAGCTCCCGAGGATGCACTGTGTTGAGAGCGAGGGACCTAAATTTGTCCCTTCTCTTGTCAACACAGTGCATCCTAAAATTTTATAAAGGGTCGGCAACGCGTACGTTACTCCTTTGGAGTTGCAGGCGTCTTGAGATTTGCTCCCCACACAAACTTGGAACCCCCTTTTCACCCCTTTAAGGGAGAAATTTCGAAAAACGTGGAAATATATTTTGTTGTATTTAAACAGAGAGTCTATATACGAAGTTTCAAATCTCTCACTTAAAAAATGATTTGCTCCCCGTACAAACTTGGAACCCCCTTTTCACCCCTTTAGGGAAGCAATTTCGAAAAACGCTGAAATATGTTTTGTTGTATTTAAACAGAGTCTATACACGAAGTTTTCAATCTCTCACTTCAAAAAAGATTTGCTCTCCGTACAAACTTGGAACCCCCTTTTCACCCGTTTAAGGGAGCAATTCCAAACAACGCTGAAATAAGTTTCGTTGTATTTAAACAGAGTATCTATTTACGAAGTTTCAAATATCTGACTTCGAAAAAGATTTGCTCCCCGTACAAACTTCGAACCCCCTTTTCACCCCTTTAGGGGAGCAATTTAGAAAAACGCTGAAATAAGCCATCAATATAATTAAACAGAGAGTCTATATGCAAAGTTTCAAATTTCTTACGTCAATAAATACGTGTTTTCATACAAACTTTCATCCCTTGTTTTACCCCCTTAAGGGATGAATTTTTAAAAATATTTTCTTATCCCTAGCCTACGTTGTAAATGTAATTGTCTGTGAGGACTTATTTTATATGTCTAGATAGATACATCGAAAAAATGTGCACTTGAAATCATGTGAATTGTGGTGTATGGAAAAGTACAAATATTCAAATTAAAATGGCGCATATATTAAAAACTAGAAGACTTGTACTACAGTAAGTGTGGTCTAATATGACCTCCTCTATCACCCCTTAAAGTCTTCGTACCTAGGTAACAAACACGCTGTAGCTGTATACGCACTCTAATGCCAAATAAGCGAACATGACTTTAATGACATAGGCGTAAGAGCAGATAACGGCGTACAGACACCTGCCCAGCTAGGATGATCACGTTTACGTCGGAGATACAGCATTTGTCTTTCTCGCACTTAAGAGTTGCTTGTACCTAAACGATGATTGCTGTATTTCCAAGAAAAACGCGATCAATCGATCTAGGCTTGTTTAGTTACTTTGACTGTACATGACCTACCAGAAGTTTCATAGAAAAGTCAGCATTCAGCAACGAATTACATTAACATGATCTTCTTACTAAGTAGGTATTTAGTTAAAAGAGTTGTGAATGCTCCTGAACTGTAGCAGTCGCTCAGCAGGTTTATATTTATTGCTTACTCGGAGAACTTCTTGGTTTTGTAGTAGGAACAGCAATTTCTTTGTACAAAACCGGGTTATGTAGGAAGAATTTATAATTCCTCGTACATAACTGTCATTGTATCTGGTAATGTGCAAAGAAAGTAGGTTTCTTGGTACATAACCCGGTTTTGTACGAAGAATATTTTTTCTTTGTACATAGCTAGTTATGTAACTCAGTTATGTACGAAGAACAAGGGAAGAAAATATAGAACTTGTTATATTACCAAAAATCGTTTTGGAGATACGTGAAAAGTAACGCGAAAGCAAATGTGTGGGTCCAAAGTTGATTCACCTCGTAAAAAGGATATTCGCCCAAATCGGTTACACGATGATTATTATCACACGAGACACTCATTCACTCATATCACTATTCGTTTCACGTAGCATCAAAATCCAAACAATCCGTCCCTTATTTTGGTCATTCGCCTTAATACATCAGTTTCTCTTTCTTCGACTAAAACCACCATGACAAGGACAACAAATGATATATGTCTCTCTCTGTCGCTCTTATACAAAGTTGTATACGACCATCTCGCTCGATAGTGTTATTAGAAACTTATTCTGGTTAGTCTGAGGTAAAATATATCGTAACGTATGACAGTTAATAGAAACCATCGTTATTATACTTTTTCTATTCCTGTACTTTTTTTCGCGACTTACGAAATTATAAACTCTAATATAATTACATACTTTATTTTTTCTGTAAAAAGTCTATCTAGTCTATTGCCCAAAAACACACTCCTTACCCTACTTTAATGAAAAATTAAAGCAGAGTTGGGAGCCACAGACTACTACAAATAGTATATTTAGTAGTCATTCTTTAGTGCGTTCAAGTGAAACTTTTATGATTAAAATCGGTTCTGCCAACTTAATGCAACTTTGCTATAATTTTCATGTATTAATTAATACATCATATATTATTTAGGGAACATAAACAAACTATTTGAGAAACATTCTAATTGAAGCGGACTCACGCGCCACGGTTTAACCCCATCACCCCATTTCTTCAGAAACCATCGCCCCCGTTATACATAACGTTTCCGAGTGGATCGACTCTGGAAACGTTTTATTTAGTGTCCGACCGAAATTTCGGTTTCGGTTTCGGTTTCGGCCAGTTTCGGCCAAAAAATCAAGTTTCGGCCCGAGTTTCGGTTTCGGCCAAAAACGGCCGAACCTTTCGGCCGCGCCGAAACTTACAACATCGTACCTTCGGGTCGCGCTCGGCTAACGTCGGACGCGCTCGGCACGGCTGGCAATATGGCGTCGCTCGCCTGACTCCGCCGGCCGACTTATTTTATACCACCATTAAAAAATCGCTAACTTCGTCTTACAAATAATGTATTTTTTTCACTTTATTTATAGGGTAGTTAAATTTTCAAACAGAACCTCTGTAACTGTGCTGAAATTTCATTGTGATAAATCTTTGAAAGTAGAAACCTGTAATTATAGGTCGGCGAGATATTAATTTTAGAAAAAACTTACTAACATGTTTTCGACTTTTTAAGGACTTTTTTTTTATAAAAGGTTCGGTTTCGGTTTCGGCCGAAACTACAATGAAACCGAACCTTCGGTTTCGGTTTCGGTTTCGGCAAAATAACATGTTTCGGTCGGTCACTAGTTTTATTGAAGACATTTAATAATTAATTTAATAAATAGTTCATTGTCTTTCCTGTATTTTGATTTTATTTCTTTCCCCGCAAATATGATCAAAATCATTGTGAAGGGCGGAAAAAGGGATGGCAGACTCAAGCCAATAAACTTAACAAAATTACATTTATAGGCACTTGATTGTAATCCTTTTTTAACCGCCCTTGGTGCGCAATGTACTGTTTCTTCTTGATATATTTTTTACTAAATACAATTACAATTGAATAGCTACGCTATACCACACTTGCACTCTCGAAGTATACATTTTTAGGGGCCGTATGAGAAAATACAAAGAAAAGCCATTATTTTTTCAACTTTGCGCAAAAATTTTTTTATAAAATATACTACGTGAAAACTAGGGGGGGGGGGGGTCTTGGCATATACTATGCTTGGTCACCTAGGGGGGGGGAGGGGGGTAAAAGACAAAAAAAAATGGTCACGTAGTTTGTGTATGTTCCCTTACTAATATAAATACATACATTTATCATCTTTTTTGTATTGTTTTACAAGTTTTTTCTATTTTCGGATATATTTATGAAAACCGAAATAGTTAAGATTCGACCCGGATTTGAATTCAGTGTAGGTCGGATGCCAAGTCTAGCAAATAATAAAAAAAAACCATAAACAAAGTGTCATATTTTTGATTTCCCACCAAATTCCTAATCAAAACGAAAACATTCAAGCTGAATTCACGAAGAAAATGTGTAGGTATGTTGATTCTTTTAAAAATCCACGAAGAATTTCGATAGCATTACTGAATAAATTGCGTAGGTAAATTGCACAATTACTAAGGGAAAATATGGCGCATGAAAAGTCTGAAAAATGCTTACTTTTTATTTGAAATGAGTCGTAGAAAAAGTATTGTATGCAACGGTGTATAACTGGTATAAAAAGGCTCGTGGTGTCTTTACTTGCGATGTTCGCCAAGGCTCACATCGCAACCCACACCACTCGCCTTTTTATACCCTTCTTATACATGAGTTGCATAATATACTATTATTTATTGCGATATTATTCAAATATTTATTTATTGTAATTTATGTATTTTATTTATAAACTAAATACATTAGTGCTATTTGGGATTCTATCCCATACGCTTGAATAGTTTTAACACTTAATTAATTGCAATATACTTCTATAAATTATATCAAATGATTTGATATTAAGTATTAATCAAGTTTAGTACCAAGTATGAAAATAGCACTCTTACTTGTATATATCCTCTTTGCTAAAAGTACTAATTATAAGTGGCTTTTCATACTCTTTAGCTTCACCCCCACCCATCAGTACTTTCGCTTATACATAAATTATTTTCGCCAAAAGGGAACATTACTTAATTGATCTGGTTTATATTAACGATTTAACGACTACGCGGTTCCCGTACGAATCAACGAACTCTTTCTTTCTGTCTCGATATATTTCTACTGTGATTGAATATAAGAGGTATGTGTCAAATAATTCATAATAAATCATTTTCCATTTTATAGATATTTTTCAATATTTTCAACCGAAGTTAATAAAGTGAGTGATGGAGTGTCGTCACTACGCGTTTTACATAACATTTCAATTTACGTATGTTTTAATTAAAATATGTCATTATTGGATTACTAATATAATTTCTCGATGTAATCTTCATGCAAGTTCCCCATTGGCAATTGATGGCCTTCATTGGACGTACTATAAATTATGCGTTTGTTAATAAAATATACATTGGGCGTTTCGAGAATATGGGAGGCTCACAAGAAAGGGTACGGATCGTTAGTAGGTATCTTATTAAGTTTTACTTGCCAACCCCTGTCAGAAGTTACATCAGTGCGTATAATATGGTTTACTTCCAGCCCAGTTAAATATCGGTGCTATGGAGTCCTCTAATAGAAATTTATATACCAACGACGCTTACAAGCTTAATTAGGATAGCATTTATGTGTAACCAACACACTTTGTGTTTCTTTTTATGAAAGCGATACCTAAATCCGGTTAACAATAATATTACTTCGGTTTTACTTGTAAAGAACATACATAGGTAAAATTTCTATTATAAGATTTATGTTCCAATTCCAAATACATAAAAGAAGAAACTGAGTGACTGATTGACTAACTGACATATCAATGCACAGCCAAACCGCTGGTTCCAGAGATTCCAAATATGACACGTAGGTTCCTTATTAGGTCTAGGGGTGCACTAAGAAAGGATTTTTCAAAATTCATCCCATAAGGGGGTGAAACGGGGGTCCAAAGTTTGTATGACAACACGTATTTATTGAAGTAAGAGATTTGAAACTTTGTACATTGACTCTCCGTGTATATAATTGCGTACTTCAGCGTTTTCTAAATTGCTCCCCTAAAGGGGTGAAAACAGGGGTTTCAAATTTGTGCGGGCGAGCAAATCTTTACTTTTCCTTAAAATCGATATGGGTGTCACCTTCGAGGTTCTTCGGGATGCCGATTACGAAAATGACATAGATTTTCAAATCCAAGATGGCGGACATTTATTTTTCTTAAAAATCGATATGGGTGTCATCTGTGTGTTTCCTCGGGGTGCCAATTAAGAAAATGACATCCATTTTCAAATCCAAGATCGCGGACATTTATTTTTCTTAATTATCAATATGGTTGTCATTACCGAGGTTCCTCGAGGTGCCGATTACGAAAATGACAAGTGTTTTCAAATCCAATATGGCGGAAATTTATTTATCTTAAAAATCGATATGGGTGTCATCTCTGTGGTTCCTCGGGGTTCCGATTACGGAAACATCATCCATACATACGGGTCAAACTGAGAACCTCCTTTTTTCTAGACGGTTAAAAATTACTCTTAGTACGCGGGCGAAGCCGCGGGAAAAAGATTGTATTTCATATGCCTATATTTTACAATCCGTAACACCGACACCTGATCCATCCGAGATCCAAGATCATCTGGTACTATGTAATGGTTTATTGCAATAAAGGGCATGTGTACACGGCGGCACGTGCTTTAAATGATTGACATGATTTTGTCTTTTGATGGCATTACTAATTTTCTTGAAAAATTGTAGAATTTGCACATCTATCCAAAACATGCTCATATCACCTATGTTAATTACATTGAACTTTGATCAACGTCAGTTTAACATTTGCTTAAACTATTGTTAGTTTCAACTCGGATGCTGATTACAATGGTTTCCTTTAATTTATGTTGTAGAAATTTCTGTTCAAGTAAATTCGCAATTTTCCCCTCTCTAAAGACGTATGTAGGCGGGATGCCTTTGTAATTATGCACAAAGCCATCACTTGCCGTGGCTGATTAAGAAGAAGGCTTGGGCCCTTGCCATTTAATATTTCACATCTATTTAAGCTATTTTTTATAGGAATAGACTTATCTTGACAATTTTTCTTCGATATTATATTTTTTGATTTTTCATTAACCCTCTTACTGCCGAATGTTAAAAAAGTTACTATGAAATTAACAACTCTGTCATAAAAAGGTGTCATTTACTTTGTCATATATCAGCCGGTGGCGGTTAAATGGTGTAGAGATATTGTTTCAAACATCACTTCAAAACAACAAAATTCAAGCTACAATCAATACACATTCGCAAAAGTGCTGTTTTTTGTTTATTGGCCAAATTTAATTTAAGAATTCTCATGTTTCAATAAAAATGAAATTTCACGATAAAAACGGCAACTTTCCGTTTTTTCAATACGACGGTAGTACGAGGCTACGAAGGCGCGACGTCACACCTAGCTGTCAGTTGATATAGAGCGTTTTCAGTATTCGTTAGCTATGCTGTACTTTGCTTCTCATTTTCGTCTTTTGTAGTTTTTCTAATTGTAGTTGATCCTATACAAACATTTGATCACCTCTAAAAACTGGTTCGATTGTAATTTATGTATACAACTCTGTTTAATCGTAAATTTACGTAATGAATATATTTGTTTGCTTTTACGTTAGGTTAATATTTAGTCGACTTATGTAAATATGGTGTGTTTAAACGAGTACAATTTTAGATACGACCCCAGATTCTTGTAATAAATGAAATACATCATTGTTTACCACGCACTAACTACTGCGTAGTTTTATATAACTAACTACTCACAGCGCTTTCTAGGCTAAGTTCTAGAAAGCACATGTAATTATATAAAATTTCAGTTCGGTAATATATTATCCCCGAAAGTTCTGCCAGCAGGTAAATGTTATCATATCGATTTCAGTGTAGCTACCTACGCAAAACCGTCACAAAGCCCTCATCTTGTTGTCGATGCTGCCTTTATTAAACGCCGTTTGAAATCGTAATATCGTCAATCATTCTCTTTGTTTTGGTAGGACCGAAACAAGATTTTATTTTATACAGCGCCGGTGGCAAACAAGCTTACGGTCCATCTGATGGTAAGCGGCCACCGCAGCCTATAGACGCCCGCAACTCCAAAGGAGTCAAGTACGCGTTGCCGACCCTTTATGAAAAATTGAGGATGCCAATTTCGGATTCTTGTTATTACTTTAAGGTGTAAAAGGAACATAATGAGACAATATACCTGTTATTGTGTACAATAAAGTGCTTACATACATACATATACAAAACAAGAATTCTTTCAAAAAGACGAGGCGCTTTAACGTCTGCAAGCAATAAAACGCGACATAGACGCAATTATCATCATTGTGTGTACTTGTACCTCTTCGAGTTAACGACACACAATTTACACAAGTTAGTTAGCGCAACTCGAGTTAGAGAATCCGGACAGACAACATTAAGGGGCTCCACGCGCTATTCATCTATTTTTGACGAGCTTTGAGTTGATACTGCTCCGTCAAAATTATAGATATACTTATGGCACTAAGGGTCGGTCGGTTCTTCAATCCTTTATCTACATTTGCATGAGCCAGATTTTAAGAAGGCATACTACTTATTTTTTTATAATTTATTTATACATGGTCCATAAAAGCGCTATTTTCGATACTAGTATGTTGCTTATGCACTTACTTATATACAGGAAATGTACATGTAACTGTTTCTTATTGACGTCTCTATCAACGTAAGACAGATTTCTATTTTTAACTCATTTTCACAAAAGTTACGTCCAAAAAACTGGTTTTTTGTTCTAAAATTGTCAAGGTTTGATGACACATATCTCGAAGACAGTGAGTTTTGAAGTAAATATGGTATATTGTTTTGGTGAACCTCGTTGTTCTTAATACGATAAACCATAAAAAACACGAGAAAACTGAGAGTTACAGATCGAAGGTTATTGGGAGCTAGGAGCCGCTTAATTCGTTGTTGTACCAATGAGAGCTACCGTTTTTGTGCTCACCAGTTGGCGCCACTGTCGAGTAAGGTCCAGCTATCAAAAATTGTTATGGGTTATTATGGGCATGAGAACGAAGTTTACATTTAAATATTTAATACCTTAAAACTGTCCCGTAAAAAATATCTAACATCCCGCATTGTAGCGCAGGTTTTGTTCGAAAAGAAAGGAGGACATTCCGAAGACAGTATTGTCTTTCGAAAAGGAGGAACTTTCCGAAAGACAAAACTGTCTCAAAGCACTGACAGTCATTGACCCGTAACTCATATTTGCCATAATCAAGCTCAGGTATTGCATATTGTTCCAATTAGATATTAACCCGCGTAGCGCAACCACAAAGAGTGACATTTGATATTTCGGAGACCTCAAGCTACACTAGCACCTCTAGCGGCGGATTCATACGCGGTAGCCCTCATTGAGGCGCTTACTATTACAACAGCATGCCATCAGCGCTTTTTTGATTATGAGTTAAAATAAAAAAGATTACCTGACTACGAGTTCATAAGGTCTTTTTAGGGTTCCGTAGCCAAAATGGCAAAATCGGAATCCTTATAGATTGTCAAAACCAGCAGCGGCTTCGCGGGAATGTGCAGTTTAATTTAAAAAAATACCTCAAGAATTTAAAACGTCGTATGAATTACTACGGCGGCCCAGCAACGACCAATGTTACTTGTCAATACTACGTGCTGGTCAATGAATATTGATCGTTGCCGCCGCGTTTGTACCCATTGCCAATGTCGTTTACATGAAGGACATTGATGCTAGTTTTGATTGATGGAGTTTGATAGGTGCGGTATTGATCGTTGTGGCCAAGCATCAATCGTTTTGACATTTATTTGAGAATAGCGATTAGCGGCAGGCAAGACGTAAATATGGAAGAACGTGAATTGATGTTTCTTTTAATATCTCTTTAAATATTTGATGCCACTATAAATGGCATTGCACGGATTTATGTTAATTTAATGAACTTTATGTAGAAGGAAAGTGAGGATAGAAACTTTGACACATTGACGAGCACATTGACGTTTGTTTGACGTGCCGATTAAGCCCATCAAACGCAGTTAAACGTAGCTATCAATACGGAGATTTCTTGACCGCAGCATTGATCATTGCCGGGCTACTTAACATTGTGGATGTAATCAAAAAGCTCATTTAACGTAATTTTAAGACGTATTTCTGACTAAGGTCTCATTTCCTGCTATTACCTAGCTTACTGTTCGTATGAGATTATTATTATCATATATTTACGACTCTAGCTTGTATTGTATCTCCAAATGATTAGATACCGATTTATTGTGAAGCAAACCCTTGTGATAGTGTTAGTTAAATTTCCTGGTGTACTGTCGTTCTTCTACCTTACCAATTACGTCTGCCATCAAAAGAAATTACTTCGATTTGATATCGTAGGATCATAAAATCCTCAGAAGCAATTATTGATTTTACGCAAATGCAATTTACCAGCAGCAATAAATGAGCGAATACTCGGTTTGCTGTCATGGCTTTGTTTTACTTGTGTCTGTTGTTAGTAGCATTTTCTGCACACGCTATTCATGATTATGTCAAAGATGGGCGTAAGTGTTAAATATATACATTCTAAATGTCAATTCAACCAAACGAAAATAGAGTTTCTAATTAAATTAGTCCAGTCCAAGGTGCAATCTTACTTCCTATTTGGTCGTACTGGACTAATTTAAGCATCACTGTTATAGCACTTTTCTATGTATGAACTTGTATAAGTAGACTTACCTACTATAACATCCCTAGCTATATATTAAATTCCTATAGTATAACTTACAATCCTAATATCTATATATCATCATTCGCTTGCTCTTTTCCCATTTATTTGGGGTCGGCGTAGCATGTTTTTTCCTTCCATACATCTCTGTCATTCGTCATCTCTTCATTCACATCTTTCTTATTTATATCATCTCTCACACAATGCATCCACCTTTTCTTTGGCCTACCTCGTTTCTAGCATCCATTCACATTCATATCTAATACTCTTCTTGTTACATGGCTTTCATCCCTCCTCATGACATGCCCGTACCACGCAAGGCGATTGGCTCTTAGTTTTTCGACAATGGGTGCTACTTTCATGCTTCCCCTTATATACTCATTCCTTATCCGGTCCATTTTCGTCACACCACACATCCATCTCAACATCCTCATTTCTGTTACATGCATTGTCGCTTCGTCCGTCATATTTGCGGCCCAGCATTCCGACCCATACATGACGACAGGTCTTATTACGGTCTTATAGATTTTACTCTTCAATTTAAGGGGCATTCGGGCATCACAAATTGTCCCCGAGACCTGTCGCCATTTCATTCACCCAGCGCTAATTCGGTTTTTCACGTCACGGTCGATATCGCCATCAGACTGTACTACCGAACCGACGTACTTACGAGTAAAGTCGGAGCAGATCGAATCATAATATCTATGTATATTAATATAAAACAAATATATATTTACACAAAATATATGATGTATATATGTGTTTGTTGCTTAGAAGTGTACCTATTTAATAGTTTTTTTTATGCTATTGTGATGTACAATGGAAATTGATAAGTTAAATTATTCATGGTAATACATAGAGTATGTATATAAAAAATCAAATCAGTGCATCCCACTTCCGCGATTTCCTTTTTGTCCTACTGTTAGTTTAATCAGGCTTCAATCAACTCCTTCAAATAAAGCGCCACAAAATGTATTCTTACAAATAATGTATGTATGATGATTGTAAATTATTGTACAGATGTTTATGTGCTTTATTGTAACTTTATAACTATGACAGAAAAAAATGAATAAATAATTTATTGGTCACACTCATTGTGTTCATAAATACGACATGGTTGGGAGATCCTAGTATACTCATACTCATTTATTTATAACATTACAAATATTACATGTCCATTTATTATTACATTGAATGGATTTGCATTCGATTATTATTATTGAATAAAATGATTATTATTTACAATTAGGGTTATAATATATTATTATTTTAATGTCATAAAATTCTCTTACACTATAAAATGATTTATCCATTTATTTTTAAAAGCATTAGTGCTCCTCGATATTTTTTATTGTTTATATTGGGTAATATTCGTGTCATGATTATAGTTAGAAAATGAATATCTAAATTGTGTATTAAATACTTAACAATCCACTATTTCTACTCGAATTTCAGGTAATGTCGACGGCCCATTCCCAGATAACCAAATAAACATGCCATACTTCTGCTACCAAGCGCCTTCAAAAGGACCATGTGGCCTGATGTTAAAGGCATGGTTCTTCGATATTATAACTAGGAAATGTATGCCAATGTTTTACTCAGGATGCGGAGGCAACGAAAACAGATTTCAGTCTCAAGCGGAGTGTATTTCCTATTGTGATCACAACAAACCATTGTAGATTTCAAAATATACATTTCAGGAAAGGAATTTTCGAGCTACTAGCCTTAAGCACTGGGTGTAAAATAATGTGTTAAAACATAACCTTTCCGTCATTTTGTACGGTGCAGAGTAACGAATAATGAATATATATCTACTTGCCTATATGAATAAGGTATTTCTGCTCTTAAGCGGTTAATGTGAATGTTAATTAAAATTTCCAAAACTTGTAAATTTTAACCAAATACCAAATATGTTTTTCAATTAAAACTTGTTTCCTTATCGTAATTCATAGGCAACTATTTTTTTTTTTTCAACAAATTGAAAAAGAAATTAGCTTATACGAAAAGATTGAATATTATTTTCTCAACTATAAACATCCAGTAGTCCAGGAAACAAGCTATTCCAAACTTAACTAAAACTTATCTAAAGCTTGTTGAAGAGTTTTTAGCCTCCTTGTGTGTTATTGTGAACGTGACGGTGACTGTACAACAATCTGTTAATTAGACCTAATTTTTTTGATAAACATCAAGAGTTTGACAAAATTACTCCTATCAACGTTTAGTCGTCCCTGGATATTATGTAGACAAGGATGGATTCCATGTAGAAATATCTCCCGATATCGGCCTGTCAAACAAAGCAAACTCGTTGGATGGAATGAAACCTGTGGGGTAATGGGGTGGCGCGAATAATTATTAAGCCTTTGTGTCTATCGAAACTGGTTAAAAGGGTGAAATGGATGCCCATTACATTGTTTTCATCCAATAATTGGATTTGTTACCACTTTTATCTTTCTCAATTTAGTGAAGGAATTGTCAATTGTAACAAAATATTACCAAAACCAAACCGAACCGAACACCAATTTCATTACAATTTAATATTTTTTCACAATTCAATCAAATAAACTAATCGTCTACATACATACATACACACATGTGACACACATAACTATAGGTGATTTTGTGCTCCTGAATAGTCTTTCTAAAAATAGGTATTTAGGTTATCTCAGTTCTGTGTCGTCTATCACATTATTGTACAGTGTTGTACAGAACTGTATTTATCCCGAGATAAATAATCCGATATTGTTCCGCTTCGTAGCCTACTTACTGCCTTAACACCCTTGGGCGTACCGAACTCCTTATCAAATGACATTAATCAAATATTTGTTGCTGCTTTAACTAGTTTTTGATATTCCTTAGGGAGGAACTTAGGCCAGCGGGTTCACGAAGTCTGGTACTCTTGAACACAATAAACTTCCGGGACCCTTCTTACAACAGACCAATGAATTTAGGAATGTTTAGAAAACACATGTACGCCTAACGATAATTACAGTTTTAATCTAAATATTTAACAAGAGCGGCGAAGAGGTGCAAAATAAAAAATATGCGTGTTATAATAAACATATTACAACACGCATATTACAACGAGCTGTGAGTAGGGCATTTAATACCGGAAGAGTTTCAACCCCGGGATTGAAATCTGGTATTTGACCTCAATCCCGGGATCCCGATATACCGAAATCCCGGGATTTTTTCACCTGAGAATACGAGTGAGTACAGTGACATTGTTACTATCTGTGTTATATTTAAGTAGAAAAAGAATGTAGGACAATAAAATAGGTACTCATTTCTCTTATTGTTGCAGCTTCTTATAAATTTTACGAATCCTTAAGACTCATATTTTTCTATTAAAATTTAATGCAAAATCTTCAATCGGTTTGCCGATATTTCGGTATTGGTTTTTTTCAATCTCGGTATTGAAATACCACAAAAATAGGTTTGCATGCCCTAGCCGTGAGGCGAGGGCAGGGGCGACTCACAGCGTAACGTCATCGCCCCGCTACAAGTACATGTGGCCGGCAGCGATGCGTTTCTCGGTCATTCAGTGGTTGAGGCGCAACGTTCCGACGCAACCGTGCGTTGTTCGTGTTAGGAAGGCTTGGGCCGATGATTAACTAGTTTATTAAAAATCACTTAGAAATAAACTGACTCTCTACAAAACTTGTGTTCGTCCAATCATGTCTTATGCAAGTGTAGCTTTTGCTCACGTGCCATCGCTCAAGCCGCTTCAGGTCATTCAGAATCGTTTTCTCCGTAGCGCGACTGGTGCCCCGTGGTACCAGTCGAACCTTAGTCTGCACCACGACATGTGTTTCTTTAAGAAGACTGCCAGATGTTATTTTGACAACGCTCCCCACCATAGGAATCCCTTAGTTACGATGGCTGTCGACTACGTTCCCATCCCTCCTCCCTCTGTCGTAACTCGGCGATCACTGATTAGGGGCCGCACGGTCCGGCGTCCTAGGCACACACTCATGGATCCTGACGACGTAACGCACTATACAATCGTAAGCGATTCGTCATTTCGTTCTTTTAAGAACCTAACCATAATGTCAAAAGCACATTATTATTGTATTGCAGCGGGTTGAATTCAGACCCATCGTTTTTTATGCTTCGGCAGGACGGTCGGAGAAGGAGAAAGAAAGGCAAGGAAATGTTTAAATATCATTTTTAATACAGTTGCTCAAAAAGTGGTACTTTATGTAGCTGTATATCGTGCGTAAAGTTGGCATTCGCGCACTAGTGCTTTTTACTTTTCCAATTTTTTTTAAATTTATGTTGGTCCAATCCAAACATCCAACAGAAGAGTTTTAGGTTCAATCAGTTTACTCATTTATTTAATAAAGCATTTGGCATTAAAACTATACTTCTATTATATTTAAAACATTAAAATTGCATATTAAACATGTTGAAGGGTTATCATATACTGAAAATCTAAAACTGTTTTCAAAAAGTTATCTGATTTAGTAGACCAATGACCGGAAACGAGTATTATGCGAGACCTAAGATTAATAGAGTATTATGCAGGACCGCCAAGCCCGATGAATGAACGCTTGTTTTTTTTTTTTCGCCAAAACATACATTTATTGATCAAAAAATCAATTATAAATTAATTATAAAATTAAAAATAACTGTTTTGTCATGACGTACAATGTCTCGCAAAATAGTTTTGGTTTTAGCTGAATGCTGACAACCATGGCTTGTTGAAAAAAGTCTATCAATTAAAAGTTAAACCGACTTTTTAATTCCCGCCTCTTTCATTCATAATTTCAAAAAATTAATTTTGTAATGACGTATTGTTTTAATAATATTTTTGTGATATGTGCGATTTATACGATTGTTAAATGAAATGTGTGTAAACTACGCCAGAAGTAGACCAGGTACGTGCAAAGCCCACAATGGCAAGTAAATACGTTTTGTCTCTCTTTTAATTACTGTTTTATTTAGTTTTGTTTCTTTGTTATTATTCGCAACTGTATTAAAAAACGTCGTTTGATATACGTGCGGAAGTGTCATTTTCACAACTCGGGACTCGTGCGAAATGACAAACCTTCCGCACTTGCATCAAAATGTACTATTGTTTTATTCTTTAAATACAAACATTTTTACAGCAACTTGGTGTAAGTAACTTACTACCAGCGATACTCTAGGGGGACAACGATTAAGTACTCGCGTCCGTAGGTAGATAACCTTGGATACCCTGCACGTGTCCCCTGGGTGGTGCTAAAGAGTAATCAACTTTGGCTGCTGCACTGCACTCAACGAGAGCCTCGCAGCAATTAAACAGGAGCGAATACATACAACACTGCAATCAGCACATATTAGAAGATAATGGGGGGCGCCCACGCTCAGACTAGAGATATCGGACCCTCAGTCCGAATATGCCAGATTAAAGACGAGGGCATTAGCAGACCGAAATGCGACTACCTTTCCAGACTCCTAGCAGATAATCATATCGACGTCCTGAATATACAGGAGACCCATACTAGGGATGATCAAGATATCGAAAACAGAGGCCAAATATCCGGTTTTAGTCTGCTCAAAGCGCTGAACCACCGTAGCTATGGGATCGCCACCTACGTTCGAACCGACCTGAAGCAAGCCAGCGTGGTTTTCTCCGACGACTCCGCCGACAACTTCATCATCGTAGCGCAGGTGACTGAAATAAAGATAGTGAATGTGTACAAACCCCCATCGGCTTCTTGGGCAGGCAACGGTCCTCGCCTCTTCAAGCATCCGTGCATTTATATGGGCGATTTTAACAGTCACCACACGTCGTGGCGCTACTCGGATGACGATATAAATGGGTTAACACTGGCACAGTGGGCCGAAACCTTGAATACGTTTCTCGTATTTGATGCAAAGGATAGGGGTACCTTTCATTCGGCTCGCCGGTTATCGTAGAAGCTGGAATGAAAATCGCTCTCACAAACTCCATGCCTCTTCCTCGCTGGAATTTCATGCGCGCCGAATGGAGTGGCTTCGACAAATACGTCGACGCTGGTATTCGCTTCATTCCGCCAACAGCAGGAAATTACAACCGATTTATGCGGCTAATTCTGTCTTCCGCCAAGCGTCACGTATGCAGAGGGCATAGGAAAGAGTACATTGCGGGCTGGACCAGTGAAAGTGAAAACCTTTATAGATCCTATCGGGAGACAGGAGACTGCTCCTTGGGCCCCGAGCTTTTACGGTCCCTGGACGCCAACCGTGTTAGTAAATGGAAAGACACAGTGACCTCAATGAATTTCAAACGTTCTAGCCGCAAAGCGTGGAAAGTTCTAAACAAACTCACGGGGAAAACGCCTGCACCACGTCCGAGCCCAGTTATACATCTGAATGTTATCGCAAACAGGATAGTTTCCATTTCTAGAGCTAAGGGTGACAAACTCGAAACCAAGAAAGTTAAGAAAAGGATGAAGGATCTGAAGTCCAATTTCGCGGACAATCTAGAACTAGCTAGACCTTTCACGATTGAAGAAACCCATCTCGCTATCAAGGCACTACAGGTTGGAAAAGCCGCTGGAGTAGACGGGATCTTTAACGAGTTCCTGATAAAACTGGGTCCTAACGCAGTGAGATGGCTATCCCTCTTCTTTTCCGACATCTTTAGCTCTAACAAACTCCCCCGGGTCTTTAAGGAGTCGAAAGTGGTTGCGCTCTTGAAGCCAGGTAAACAGGAGGACGACCCTGCCAGCTACCGCCCGATTGCATTACTTAGCAACAGTTACAAACTGCTGGAGAGGCTAATTTACAGAAGGATAGCGCCCCTCATTGACCGCGTCGTCACGGCTGAACAGGCGGGCTTCAGAACGGGACGTAGCTGCACAGACCAGGTTCTGGCTCTAACCACACATCTCGAAAACGGTGTCCAAAAAGGGTTTAAGTCTGCGGCGGTCTTCGTCGATCTTACTGCAGCTTAAGACACCGTCTGGAGAGAAGGCTTACTCTTTAAGCTACGGTCCGTCGTCCCAATCTTGGCCATTACTAACCTGATATCTAATATGCTTACTCACAGACGATTCAGTGTACATATAGGTACAAAAGCCAGCAATATGAAGAAGCTCAGTAATGGCTTGCCCCAAGGTTCCGTGCTGGCTCCCATCCTTTTCAACTTATATATTCATGACCTGCCAACTACAACGTCTAGGAAATTTATCTACGCCGATGATATCTGCCTCGTGAGACAAGGAAAGGACTTTGTAAACCTAGAATCCACACTGTCCGAAGACTTGGGAGGCGCTCGATACATTTTTTAGAACGTGGCGACTGACACCTAGTACTAGTAAAACAGAGGCGTGTTGCTTCCATCTGCATAACCTCCTGACCAGGCGCGAGCTAAAGGTATGTTTGAGAGGCTCATTAGTGAAACACAATCTCTGCCCAAAATACCTCGGCGTCACTCTCGACCGTTCCCTGACGTTCAAACAGCACCTCTCCAATACAGCCCGTAAACTCCAAACCCGCAACAACATCGTCCAGAAATTGAGCGGAACCTCCTGGGGAGCTAGTGCAGAAGTGTTACGGACGTCTGCCCAATCCCTAGTTTATTCTACGGCCGAATACCGGTTTGGCTGGGCAGTGCCTATACCGCTAGGGTAGATGCAGAATTGAACAAGGTCATGCGCGTCATCTCGGGCACACTTCAATCTACTCCTTGTCACTGGCTTCCAGTGCTGTGCCGGATACCCCCGCCGGACTTAAGAAGGAAGGACGCCCTGCTACTGGAAGTGGTCAAGATCCAAAAGAACCCTAGCCTCCCAATCCACTCTGAGTTTCTGAATCCTACTAACCACCGCCTAAAATCCAGGAACGCTTCGTACAGAATTGCTAGAGATCTGCTCGACGACCAATTCAACCTGAAGCAAGAATGGTCGAAACTTTGGAATTGTAAAATGAAGGCGGGAAAGCTGGGATCCGAGATTATTCCAGGCTCCCGAATCACAGGGTCAGACCTCCCAAGGCGACATTGGTGCAATTTGAACAGACTCCGCACTAGCCACGGCCGTTGCGCCCTTTATAAACATCGCTGCGGTTGGGTGGAGTCTCCAGCTTGTGCTTGCGGTGCCGACGCACAGTCCATCCGGCACATCATCGAGGAGTGTCCCTTAACGCGCTACACCGGTGGCCCTCCAGATGACCTGATCACCCTTAGTGACGAGGCCACAAAGTGGCTGACCGACCTCAAGATTAATTTATAATGTATTCTGTATCTGTTTACAACCTGTATGCCATACGCTTAATTCATACGCTTATGTTATTCGCTTAGGTCATTAGATACTATAACTTGGTACAAAAAAATTAAAGTGAGTGTAATATTTCGCCGATAAACTTAACGTTTGGCGAAACGGAAACAAATGTAAACTGTACCATACTTTTTTGGGAAAATAAATTAAATAAAAAAAAAAATTAAATAAATAAATAAAAAACCAGCGATATCTACTCACATTCCACGATTAATCGTAAATAAAACTATTAAGACGTTCACAGTCCAGTGCCCCATACATGAGTCACGACGAACTATCTTCACAAGTCTGCCCCGTATATGGGTCACTATAGCCGACCAGGTACGCACTCAAATCACTATAATTATATTTTTGTTTAGATTGTTTTATTTTGTTATAATCTTTTGCCTGACGATCATGATGCGAATTATTGTGTAATGATCATTGAAGTGCTAGTCGCAAATTTGATTGCATTCGATAAAAGGCTTATACAGACAATTCTGATTTATCTATTCATATTCTAGTTAGATATGAAATTGCATTCTATAATAACCAAGGTGATTTTTAAGTCGTGATCTGAAGTCCCAGGGGGTGATGGGGATGATCACACTAGGCAACTTCCACTATGGGGCCAATAACGAAATCATGAAAAAAAGTTGTTCCATACATTTATGATAGTTAGCGATCAATTAGCTATAAATTAACTCTTAATTTGGTGTTTTTTTTCGCGATTTCATGGTTGGCCTCGTAGTAAAAGTTGCTCAGTGTGACCCTCCCCATCACCTGGCACTTTAGATCACGACTTAAAAATCACCTTGTATATTGTAATAATAGGGATGTTGACACCAATTAAGTTAATTAATAAATTCGAATTTTCTCGAAAGAGGATCAAATTTTTAATCAAATGGCGAAAAAAGTAAGTCAATAGAATAAATAATTACATAATTATAAGTCTTCAAAGTTTTAAGAGGGGGCATACTCTGTCCCTTTTCCGCAAAACGCCCCTTTGTATTGGAACGACCGTCATTTCCTATGGCGCTCGTGGTCAAAGACTTCACTGATCTGTCGCCCTTTCTCTCTTTAACCAGCAAACGGTTGTAGCTTCGTTATTTTTTGAGATATTTGAATAATATTTTCACTATGTGGCGTATATTTTGCTCTTGTTTCTTTTGAAGTAGTCAAATTTTGAGTCAACATCCCTATCCGAGTGCGTACCCGGTCGTTTCATAGTGACCCAAACGTGGAGCACGGACGTATGATGGAAGTAATTTGCTTGGACGTCCAAGAAAATTTGAACATTTTGTATGGGGACTGAACGTGTTAATAATAACGTGTAATGTAATTTAACAATCGTAAAAATGGCACATATCCCACAAAATATTATTAAAATAATACAAGTCCTTTCAAAATTAAATCGTGAAATTTGTATGAAACAGGCTGAAATTAAAAAGTTTGTTATTTTTTAATGCATAGACTTTTTTCAACATGCCATAGCTGTCAGCATTCAGTCAAATCAAGAGCTATTTTGGGAGAGGTTTTATGTCACATGGTAGTTTAATTACATTTAAACATAAGAAAACAAATATTTTAATTTTTTAATTAATTTATACTTGATTTATTTGTAAATAAATGTATGTTCTGAAGAGCAAAAACAAGAGTTCGTTCATCCGGTTCGGCGGTCATGCATAATTACTCTAATCGGAGGTTTCGCATAATACTCGTATCCGGTCATTGGTATATCCAATCGGGCAAAGTTTTTGAAAACAATTTTAAATTTTAAAATATTTGATAACCCTTTAACATGTCAAATATGCAATTTTAACGTTTTAAATATAATACAATAGTTGTAATACTAATTGTTTTATTGAACAAGTAAGTTAAGTGATGGAACCTAAAATGTTTGATTGGATGTTTGATTAGATTCGATTCTTTATTTCATGAGAAATTTTCATTATATATATTGCATACATGTCAAAATTATACTTAAGAATAGTTATCATGATCGTCAAAACAATAAAAATAACATAATGTTAACAAAAAAACAATAATCAAAAAGACAATCAAATTTAAAGTTATATATAGCACTAGAAATCGCCGTTACCTTTATAATTTATGTCCCTTTCAAATACGAATATAAACAAATTAAATAGATACACAATTTAAGAATTATAATTATTTTCATGACAAATTTAAGATACTCTTTAACTGAATGTAATAGATGTTTCAATAAAAGATATTTCAGGCGGCTTCGAAATGTTTCGTCAGAGATTTCTAGTCTGAGGTCGGCGGCAGTCGTTCGTAGTAGGTAGGCCCAATGACGCGGGTTCTTGCCTGCAAGTGCCATGCGACGGCTTGGACCAACTGTAAATATAAACAAATTGAAAAAGTAAAAAGCACTAGTGCCAGAAATCCAACTTTGCGCACGATATACAGCTACATAAAGTACCACTTTTTGAGCAACTGTAATAAAAAGGGTTTTATCCAATATGGTAGGAAATGTTCACCTTATTGTCTGAAAAATAGTCCGTGAAGTTTCTCGTTATCGCGTAGCACAGATTTTAAATGTATTTTCCTGCCGCAGCAGCCGCGAAACGATACGAAATTCTATTATTCAATTGTCTTTTACCATTTAAACTTGGTGTTTTGTCTAAGAAATTCATTGTGAACAGCCAAATTCTCGCGATTGTTCTTGATGCAAAACTCGCACTCGCAGCAGAAAACAACTTTGTTCCACAATAGTACAATACTCATATTGCCGAGACACGGAAAGTAAGGTATATAGTGGTTTTCTCAAACAAAGAGAGCCAATAAATAACACGGTGATAATTTGACTTTGATTTAGCTGAAATCGACGACTTCTTTCTATGGCGGTATTGTTTTCACACTCCCTTTACACTCAAACTTGGTTTTTAAAGGAATAATGTCACATTTTGTTAATTTAGTACTCAAATAAAAAAAAAATGTTTAGACAATCATAAGCAATACTAGAAAATTATATAAAGGTGCGCACACACTGAAAAACGCGCGGTTTATATGCGGTTTTCTTTGGCTGAATGTCAATTTCCCTTAGTCTTCTTGATTTAATATGCCTCTGTCAGTATTTTTAAAAGTTTGACGCCAGGCAGAGTTTTGAATTTTTAAATTTGGTTGGACAAAAATTAGACACTTCCCGTGTTCGTTTTTCAAACAAAAAACGGCCTTTCCGAGCATGTTTACTGTATACTGATACGAAGTCGACAAGCCCTTTTCACAGCCAGGCATTAATAATGTGAATTAAAAATATACACCGGTCAAAAACAATTTTTATTTTTCTTTCCAATCCATTTTTTTTTACGGAAGTCGTCCGTATATCGTGTATGTAGTGTTCGAATAGACCCCATTAGGGCCATTATACACAACCTGACAATAAGAATCTTAATTTCTATAATAAATGCAGAAGATTTCAAATGTTGTCTATGATCTCTGGTGACTTATTATGTATGGACAATATTTTAAATTTATTCATCAACACATTGAATCAATCAGATTTGTATTCTTAATATCAGCTCGTGTGTAATAGGCCTTAACGTGTACATTTTCGTCCGATAACCATTCAGCCACTAGAAGATAGTTATTTGTTCAGCAAGAGAACAAAGTAGATTTTTGCTGCGAGTGTTGATGTTAAGTCGCGAGTAAGCGAAAGATTCTGTCATTGAATCACGAGCGTAGCGAGTGATTCAAAATTAGAATCTTGAACGTAGCGAGGAACTCAAAGACACGAGATGCAAATATCTTTGCTCTCGTGTGATATATGCAACTTTTCACATCAGCGGCGAGAGCATATAACGTAAAGGAATAAAACGCCACATAGAGCAATCAAATCATTTTTATGTAAAAACATCAAACAACAAATACATGTGAAATAACAAACATTAACTACAATTTACTCTTTCCCATAACATTCACTTTACATGACGTTAAGAAAGAGTTAAGTATTGTTTGATTTTCGTGTTTGCAGGTCGTAATTTTCGGTATTCTACTATATCAGCGTATTCCTCACGATACGTATTTTTTGTTTCTTAGGTTAATAAAATCAAGTTTTCTGAGTGTTTCTCGATGGCATTCAGAGTAACGTTTTGTAGTTCATTAGTCCGGCATGTTCCGTTAATTCCCATAATGAGGATAACCTGAAATATTAATTTTATGTATGAATGTTTTAGTGTAAAAGTATTTATTACAAACATGTTAAAGGTACAATAATTTGTGGCGCTGCACGGAAAAAGGGACCACTGTGTTAATTTCAAGGACAACCCCCACAATAGGCCCTGTTCCCGTGCCAGGCCACAATTTTAGCATAATTAATTGTATTTGCATTATTTTCAATACATTTATACATATCCTCCCTCACGCCCATGTTCCTAAGAGGCGAAAGCAGATGCACATGAAATATAAAATGATATTAATATTGCCAACATGCTAAACCTTGATGGAAACCTCATGCAACTCGGGCAAAGCTCTGGCCTATTACGTCGTAACATACGTAACGTTCCTAAATATGTAAATGTTCCACTTTTATGTACAAAATTTACAGCAGACATATTATGTACACAATACTTTGTAGCGAGAAAATTACAATCGGGAGCTTCGTTTAAAAGCCTCTCAATGTTGGAAGCCGTTAAAACTTTGGATTTCTTGGACTTGTGGCCCACTGACAACCGTTTTAGAAATACTACTAGTTTTGGGTACGTTTCAATATGTATATTGTGTTTCGTCTTCAGCGTCGCTTTGAGCATCGAATAGATGCCCCCCATGGTTGTCGGTTGTTTGTTATGGGATATCCTGATTAAGTACGACAGAAGTACTGTTTTCGAGATGTTGGTTGCTCCTTTATCCGATCGCCATTTATTAATTATATTTCGTACGCTTTTAAATACTTCCCTCGAGATTTTTCGGGCAGAAAACACAGTTCAGCCTCTTTGACGGCATTTCTCAACTCTTGAGGAGTTAAACCATCGGCTTCGTCACTTGATTCACTCATATTTAGTACAGTTTTTAGTTTAAGTTATGTTTTATATGCAAGAAAACGTAATACGAATAACATTTAAAATTTTCAGTCGCGCTAACTTTTTAAAGAATATAAAGTGCGTTCTGAAACTGTATATAAATTTATATTCATTCACCATATGAAAAAAAACAAAGACTTATAATAATTAACGTTCGCGATATATATCGCATTTCTTCATTGTATTTTAAGAATAATTAAATATGAATATGATTATAATAATTAGAGTTAATATAGGTGTAATATTTTTATACGAGTTTAACACGAATTCGAATTTTATTTTGTTTTGTAACGAGTTTTTCTTTCCCGCGTTTTGGGGGCCTACTACGAAGTTGCGAAGTCGAATGACGAATCGACATATTTTATGTCTCTCTTTTTTTGTAACGGAGTGAAAGTGACAGAGAGAATGAAGTTTAAATGGTCCAAGTTTGTATTACACCCCGCAGTATGAAAAGATGACCTGTGACTAAGGTACGATATGAAAAATTAAAAAGTAAGTTTTTTTCACGCTCGCAGCAAAATTGAATTTTGCCCACTGGTTTCAAGCAGCAACAAACCGCCGTCTTCGAGCCACTGAGGTGAAAATAATATATATTTCACCTGTTTAGCCTTGGGCGCTACTACGAAAGCACTATCGTATTTTCATTCGACAGAGAGAAAAAATACGATAGTACTTTCGCGGTTGCAGCCCTGTTCATGAACACAGACGCCATGTTTACATCAAAATTAAAAAAAACTTCAATTTTGTATAAAATTCTATTACAGTTATCTCGAGTTGTTCCGCCCGTTACTAACGACACGTTAATAACGACATTTCCTTGCATGTTTGAGAAAATGAATATAATTTTCTTTTAAATGTTAATAACCAATGCAAGGTCTGTAAAGCTCAGTCCTTAATAAACAGAATGTAAAAAAACCGGCCGTGTATGAATGTGGCTTAAATATAAAATGCACCTGATTGTCTTCATTCTTTGAGCTCTTTAAGCATGGCAGAGGAGACGTTCAAGTCCGGCTGACATGACACTAAGGCGTACAAATTTACGGGCCGTATTGAATCTCTCGGGCATCAGCGACGTTTCGAGAGATTTAACGGTATAAGCTAGTATTTTATTTTAGAAAGAAAGAAAGAAAGAAGAATATTTTAGTGTCTGTTTCAAACAGCTCCAGTGTCAAATGTAGGAATTCGTGTCATTTAAATTGATGTTGCAAATCCCTATGTGAAATATATTTGATCAGGCGTTTGTTTCAGTAGTAGCCGTTCTTTGTATCTTGTGCTTTAATTTATTTGCTTGTCTAAGACGCTTGTCTTAGACAATCTTACTTGTTTTGATTAAGAGGTCATCTTCTGCAATTGAATTTATGAAGTTTGCGTGGATTGATTTTCTTCCTTTTCGATCTAAAATAATTATTTGATTATGATGTTTTGTAGAAAATACAGTCACTGAGCGTCCGTTTTCGAGCTTAGATCTTATTTTGAATTGTACTAAAGTGCAATTTTTAATTAGACAAAGTAAACTGACAGAAGTCAGTATTAATATATTTCATAATAGTAGGTATACATAAAAACACATATAACCGGGTGATATAAGGGTAACTCTAAGTCATATAACAATCACGTGCGATGTGCATTGTGCACCCGTAAACGTCAGTTTACCTTGTCTAATTACAGATATATGATTATGATCTACATCATAATCAATTCTCATTTATACTAGTGTGTTACATATATATGTTACATATACACGTGGAAAACTCGTCAATGAATAATTTACGTTGGTGGCAAACATAAGGTCCATAACATAAAATACATGATATGACTCCGATCCACATGAAGTCTCTTGGAAAACTTATTGTTTTCCCAAGAATGACAGGCATGCTAGAATACATTTAAATTACATAGTTGTATACAATTAGAAACAGTTGTGTACAAAAAAGTTGTATACGTTATGATTCTAGATCCCATATGGGAAGCCTCACACCGTAACAACCTCTACAATACCTACAGTACATAGATATGGGCCATAGGGTTCTTTAAGAAAGGAGTTTAGAGTGTATTGCCTTGCTAATTACTTAGCAGGTTCACTTATAACAATTTTCATTTGTTGTTGGATATACACGATGATTCAACGACACAATAGTTCACTTAAGACTATGACATTCGGTTTTCGTACACATTTTCAGCCCGTTCTGTATTTCTCGTAGCTGCTCTCCGCGTACGACGGCACTGTGACCTACTTGGGTGCTCATTAACGTGTGGCCACGACGCGTCGGACACCACAATACGATGGTTTACTTATTTAATACTCCTTGCTGTTTTTTTCCAGGAAAATTACCGAATATGTATTTTTATATATCGAATATATATTGTGTGTGTGTGTGTGTGTGTGCGTACGTGCGTGCGTGCGTGCGTGCGTGCGTGCGTGTGTGTGTGTGAGCATTTGTAAACATAAAATATTTTGAATACAGCTTACGTGGAATAACTTTTGTCAAAATGCGACATTATTGGGTATTTAAAATGCCACGCTTCCAAGTCGTAAAATATTCGTTGTAACTATATCATAGTATACGTGTTAGATCAGGGGTCGGCAACCTTTTAACAGTCAAGGGCCACATAGTAGCTATCAAAGTTTACGCGGGCCGCACGTGTTAATAATTTGTGACTTTATCAGACAAAAGGTTTATATTGTAGGTTGTCAGTATGGAGACACGCGGGCCGCATGCGGCCCACGAGCCGCCTGTTGCCGACCGCTGTGTTAGGTTAGGTTAGGTTATTTTTGTTAATAGTATTTATATAAATACTTCTATCAATATAAGATTTCAAGCTTACATGGTCATATACATTAAAATTACGATTTGAAACGGGATATTTACCATGTAATACAAATATACATGGTAAATATCCCGTTTCAAATCGTACTTCTATCAATGTTGCGTATTTTACTTGTCTGACCTACAATATGGCTAGCAAAGTATGGAAGAAAGCCTAACTAAAATGCTACTTCATTTATATTTTAGTAATGTTTTAGTTTAGTTAAACTAACAAAATCATTGAAAAAGTTTAGTAAATATAGAAACCGAAAAGATTATGTATGTACGTGTATTTTGAGCGTGGAAGTGTAGTTGCACCGATCTCTCGCTTGGTGGCCGGGAGACCACTAATTTGTCGGAGTTACCTGCACTCTGTAAATAAGATATACTGAGGTATTTACTATTTATTAATACTCTTTGACTCGAATGCATTGTATACGTATTGATCACTGTAACATTATTCAATTTTTAATCTGTGCTTTACCAATATCGTGCACTGCTTGCTGTTTCACATTTCAACGTAACGTGAATTTATCGTTTTGTTACAGGTAATGGCGCGTAAAATTTCTTACAGGCTCGAGTGATATACGGTGGAGTATGTATAGATCTTTGTTTTGTAGATGCTTATGTACAGATACTAACGTATAACAATAATGCTGGTGCATCTGTGAGCTGAAGACCTCGCGAGTGTTTCTTTTTTAATTTCCAAATACTGACGATAAAAATTCTGTATAATTAACAAACCTGCTCACAAAATTTCCCGAAAATCTGTAGAGAAATTTGGGATAGAGGAGAACAAACCGAAATCTGACCTCGGAAACATACTAAATCATTGAAAAAAAAAATGTATATGGAAAATTTCATAAACTGACGACAAAAAAATGTATATAATTCTGCAGAAAATTACTACTTATGAAAAATTCCAATTTAATCTTCAAAATTCGACTCATCTCTCTATGTTCAAATGCCAAATACTGTCCGATGATCTTTTCGACAGATTTATCCAATGCTTATTCAAAACCAAATTTTGGTTTAGTTCCTATTATGTTGAATTTGTAGGTCAAGCAAATAATGTGGTTGGTTAATCGTATAGTGTTGAGAGATAATGAAGCCCCTTACGACGTATGACGTAATCCGACTAAGTAGGTTCTGTAAATTATTGGGATATGCCTGTCTGAATTTAGAGGGAACTAAGTAAGCATGTACGAATACGTGATTATGATTAAATGTATTAAAATAACTTAGTATAGTACTCAGCTTAGCTAAATAAAAATGTAATAAGAGTAAGTTGTAAATTCTTAGAATTGAAGTTAAAATGTGATTGGGACAAGTATTATTACGATATATAAAAAAAACTAACTACGTACAGTCAAGGGCAGCAATATGAATACATTTTTTTCACCTTATTCTGTTGAAATGAAGTCCCAAAATGTATACATATTGGTGTCCTCGATTGTACATAAGGACTTGTTTCTAGCGTTCCGTACCCGAAGGGCCCAAACGGAACCCTGTTGCTGTCACTCACGCGTCCGTCCTGATTTTATAGCCAACCGTGGGAGCTACAGTCTTAAAATTTTCACAGTATAAGCATCTTGTTGACCCAAGTCATACAAATTGACAAAACTTATTTTTAAATGGTTTTAAGGGGGGCCATACAGCTAAAGGGGGGCGCGATAATAAAATCTCGACCTACCCTATCGAGTATCGTATAGGTACCATTTTAGAGCTCATTGTGTAGATAAATACCTACTGTATTTTTGGTTTAAAAAAAAAAATACAAAATTTTGTTCCGAAGAATTTTTTAACGTCTCAAATTAAAGCAGAGTTGGGTGCCACAGACTACTACAAATACTATGTTTAGTAGTAATTTTTTCAAAGTAACGTTCAAGTGAAACTTTTATGATTAAAATCAGTGCTGCCAACTTAACGCAACTTTGCTATAGTTTTTATGTATTAATTAATGCATAATATATTATTTACTAATACAAACACATACATTTATCATCTTTTTGTGTTGTTTAACAAGTTTTATTTATTTTCGGATATATTTATAAAAACGAAACAGTTAACATTCGATCCGGATTTGAATGTTTAGGCCGAACGCCAAGTCTTCCAAATTAAAAAACAAAACCATAAACAAAGTGTCATATTTTTGATTTCCCACCAAATTCCTAATTGACAACGAAAACATTCAAACTGTTAAATGATTATATTACTTAAATAAAACGTTTTTTGGTGTTCATGAAGAAAATGTGTAGGAACATTGATTCTTCTAAAAAATCCACGAAGTTATATAGCATTACAGAAGAAATTGCGTAGGTAAGTTGCACAATTACTAAGGGAAAATACGGTGCATGAAAAGTCTGAAAAATACTTACTTTTTATTTGAAATGAGTCGTAGAAAAAGTATTGTATGCGATGGTGTATAACTGGTATAAAAAGCAGGGATCGAATACCGGTATTTTCTCCATAGAAAATACCGGTATTATTACGGTCACCGGTTCATTATTTCGTTTTTAATGGGACAATCTAATAATACGACGTTGTTACCTAAATACATGATTCAGCCCTACGTAAAGAGCAAAAAATAATGCAAAATATTGGGCTAATTCAGGGTTTTTAAAAATACCGGTATCGGTCCCTGATAAAATGGCTCGTGGTGTCTTTACTTGCAATGTTCGCCAAGGCTCACATCGCAACCCACACCACTCACCTTTTATACCCTTATACACCAGATGCATAATATACTATTATTATTACGTATATTTTACCGACAAATAGTAATGTATCAATTAATTTGTTTTTTTCATTGATATTTCCTTATTTCTTATATTAAAACAAGCTTAAGTTTGTGGTTCGTTCGGAACAGGTGCGGAGTCCGACACGCACTTGACCGGTTTTTTAAATTGTTTGATGAGAAAATAGAACACATGGCAAATTTAATTGTAGACAAGTAATTCCGTTTCGACTTCTCTGTGTAAATTAAAAAGAGGAATTTATCGGAACAACTGTACTTTATGTGAAACATGATATTTTTTTTGTATGGTAGATTAAGCCATCCTAAGTCCATTTTTAAAATTGAAAAGTTGCGCAAATGCATGGTTTTTGAAAAAAAAAAAATTAAGTTGCCATTCAAAATTCACTTATCGTCAATATCATTTGAAGGCCATATGATCATAAATTAGGTCGAAAGGGAGGGGAGGTCGGGTAGGGGGATGGGGGCATCTATCCCTATCCGCGTTAGCGTCGAATTTGGCCCAACAGATCTTTCTGAGCCTTTATAAAAAAAAATAACCTCGAAGATTAAGACGGGAGCTTCGCTTCGCTTCAGCTCCTCTCGTCTTAATCTTCTAACATACCCGCGTTAGAGTCGACTTTGCCCCAACAGGTCTTTCTGGGCTTTATTGTGCGTATTTAGTATGAAAAATGCATGTTTACAGCTTTACACTTAATATAATTAACCATAAAAATATAAAAAGAATATTGTAATAATTAGACGCAAAACGCCACAAACGAAATTATACGTGCAAATGTACACACGCTAACTTTGATAGAAGCCATGAAATAGTGAATTTTGTATAGAAAGTTGTAAACTTTAATTTTTTTTTTCTCAGAAAGTATGGGTTTACGCAATTTAAGATTTGGTGGGGAAACTCCTTATGGTGAGTACAATCTATAAAAAAATATGAGCCCTGAACTCGATGGCACATAATCTACAGTCGAGCCAATTTATCTCGCCTCGCATCGCGTCGCGGCGTTAGTTGTGCTAGCTTCGCTAAAGTTTCTTTTATGAGTTTAGTAAGTAATTTCAACTTGACACGAACAGCTTTCAAAAATTTGTTATTTTCTATGGAATACCAAAAACAGCCTATATCCCTAGTCCCTCTTTTTGAATTTAGTTAAATACAGTACAATTACATTGAGTTTATCATTGACATATAATAAGCAATCACTGTCGTTTTGATCAGATCAGTGACATGCTTTGCATTTTTACACATTTTATTTTTGACCTGTAATGTGTTATTACCAATAAATAATGTATCGTTTCATTCTTGTAGACTATTAAGTAATGATAATATTAAAAATATCCCATTTCGGAATAAAACTATATTTAAAGCGAATAACATTTTACGCACAAAATCACATGTAGCTGTGGTTTGAAAGCCAGATTTCAAGCCGACCTAAAATAACGTCAACATACGAAACTAGCGCAGTCTTTTGATAATGCACGTGGCGACCTACGAATTATTAATGCCTGCGATGCACCGAACGACGAACGACAAATGGGGGCTTAACACGAAAACACATTATAGTCGGCAGCGGGTTTCTCATACATTCGTCTACAATGCAATGCATGATGCATTCACCAAATCTTTGAACACGCTATTGGTGAACTCACAGACAAGCGAACGACCTAGTTTCGATAATTGTCTACTATTTTTTTTTGAACCTGACTGTGGCTTTATAGGCCGGGTCCAATAAACCGATAGGAGTTCGTGGTTGGAGGGTAGCCTGGCGAAAATCCAGGGGAAAACCTCCGACACGACCACGCGGGTGGTTTTGAACACTAGAATACTCTGAGATTGCACTCTAGTAAGATTGGTTGAACGGTTTCAACCGAATCTGAGGTGTGATTGGAATCGAACTACTGGGAATTTTGTCACTGGTTCACTAATCCTAGCCTAGCTGAGAAGAGTCCAGCAAGAAACTCTAGCTAGGCCCGACCTGGGTCGGACTAACTCTACCTGGGACGAGTAGGGACTATATGTGTTGTCTCGATCGCGTGGTGGATGTCCCCGCCAGCGGGAATTCCTAAGTGTACGCGTCGTGTCTGAGTTGGACGCCATAAGCACAGCGTTCCATCTTTCGATGGACGCCGTGATTACGTCGTCCGGGTCCGTGAGTGTGTGCCTAGAACGCTGGACCGGGCGGCCCCTAATCAGTGATCGTTTAGTTACAACAAAGGAGGGAGGGATGGGAACGTAGTCGACAACCTTCCTAACTAACGGATTCCTATGATGCGGAGCGTTGTCAAAATAACGTCTGGCAGTCTGTTTAAAGAAACCATACATGGTGCTAATCCCCATGTCTGAGGTTAGACTGGTACCACGGGGCACCAGTCGCGCTACGGATAAAACGATTCTGAATGACCTGAAGCGACTTGAGCGATGTGATAGGCACGTGAGCAAAAGCTAGACTTGCATAAGACATAATTGGACGAACACAATTTTTGTAGAGTGTCAGCTTATTTTTAAGTGACATTTTACTAAACGTTTGTTAATCGACAGTGCTTTTTTCAGAATTGATTTCGATACGCCAAAGAATAAACCAACGACCTTGGTCAGTGATTGCCTTTACTGGATACGAGTACTTGTATTTTTTCCTTCGCCGAACAATGTTTCCAACTGTAATACGTCATACAATACAATACAAATTCTCTTTCTCTTTTATTGTACATCTCAAACCTCTGTCCTCTCCCGGCGAAAAATAAATATTAGCATTCTTTTGTTAGGTGCCCGGAGATTTCCGTCACCGGCAGGGAGATAACGATTTAAAGGGCACAGTACGAGTACAATACAAATTCACAATAAGTAGAGACAAACAAAAGGCGGTCTCATTGCTTAGATAGACCGCGTTTACGACTGTAATACTCGTACTTAACTACTTAGTATTTCAAAAATCGTAACACACTAACCCCATTTTGCATCCTAAATGCCCTTTATCTCAATTGACCACAACCAACTAATAAACGATTTATGTCTTTTAATTAAAATGAGAACATCCCAGAAATACAAATAAGAAAACTGGATGTAAAACCGATGAACTTGTTTCGTAATCTAATTATGAACTCTGAAAGGAATTAGGACGCTGATAACTAATCCCTCAACTTTCCATATCCACAGAACAACTTGTATCATTTGTATTCTACGAGTAAACGTATAGTGAAATTAAATATTTCGTGAGTAAGTTTTTGTGTTCACTGCGGGCGTGAGAACAAGTTACATGTTTTGTAGCTAGGATAGCATTTGCAACTGTGCGTGAAATGTATTGATGGCTCGTGTATATGGCAGCGCCTTTACGTGAAAAGTATTCGCAGTTGATCACTCGACGCGGAAAGTTGCAATACTTAAATAATGTTATGTAGAAAATTGCCTTTAATTTCAGGGATATTAAGTTGTAGTGGAACAGGTTACTCACGTCTATAAACAATAATACGAATATCTCTCATATACATATTATAGTGCTAAACGCACAAAGGGTTTTTTCTTAACATTTTTAACAATATTCGACCTTGATGCCCCCTTTGACAATATATTTTAATACCTAAAATGGTTTTGGAAAGTTTTTCATCCAGTTTAATGTCAGTTGCATTTTTTGTTTGAACTTCTATTTGGGAGTTTTAAGTATGTAGGTAGCTACACACATTGCCTTCCCAGACTTCAAAGTTTTTATTTTATAATAATCACATAAAACTCAATTTCTCGAAGGTTAGCTGGAAGGGATCCCTTAAAGGAATAAGCTTGCCTTTGTACATTAATCTATTGTGTCAAGTATGTGTTTTAACCTGTTAGAGTACAATAAAGTGCTTACATATTTATGTATTGTGCGGTATTTTTGAAGTGCCTCTCAATGATGGCTTTGAACACTTGAAGGTGCTTGCAAACTCACGAGAGCGCAAGTTCATTTATTGGAAATCATTACCCGATTCGGATTGACTTTAAATATTTTCTAGTTACATTCGTGTTTAATTACAAACACAATACTAGATTTTGCTTCCGAATACGAAGCCACATAAGTACATAATTCTAATTTACTTCGAATAAGTACCAAAGTGGTTCGTCACTCTCAAGACATTCAAAGGAGTGTAAACAAATAGAGACGTTGTAATAAAGGGAGGCGCCTGATTGATGGTCCTGTTACGAACGTCAAAATATTTACTTACACCTTGAGTGGTTCATGACGAATTCGGCAATGACAAACCTTTATTAATGATATTTTACGTTCTTCACACATTGCTTCAAGAAAAAGAGACTAAATAGTGGAAATTCATAAGATTTTTTTGTTTATGTATGATAAAACAAAATACAATTTTGCGAAAAAATACTCATGATTTGTATTAATTCATTGAATATTATATTATTTTGTTGTGCACATAATAGAACAATGAAGCAATTTGTAAATACATAGTTAAGTAAGTACTCCCCGAATTAAATTGGTACTTACCAGCAAAACACCCAATGCAGTTTCCGTGCAGCTAAGTAAGCAGTTAATCTCCACTCGACTCTGCCACATGGTGCAGCATGATCAATGCAACTACTAACTAATCCTATACTTAATTCGAAACTCAGCTGGGGTAATGATAAAGCAAGTAAAGTTGGTTTTGGCCATATTAGCACGCTTTAAGCCATATGTTATTTAAGGTGAAATACAAAACTATTTCTTGTAAGATGTCTCATGATGTGTTATATAACGTTAATACATTTTAGTACGTTAGTAACGTTAATACGTAATTTGGAAATACCTAGCCAAAAAGAGTAGTTGCCTTTAACGGCTATTCTGCTTTTATATGGTTGCGCGTGCAAAAAGAAAAATTATCTTTTCACCTCACTAGCTCGGAAAAGCCTTTTTTATTCATTAAAAACAGATAGCAAAACTGCATTTTATCCACAAGAGTGCAAAGAATATTTGAAAGTCGAACGGGCTATTTGTAACTTTTTTAAACATAATAACATGTAAAGGCCTGTCCAGACAGTCCAGCAACAATAATTTTATACTGTGCTGTTGTGTTAAAAAACTAGTACCTACGCTAAATCTCGGGATTAGGTAGTGGACAACTATATTTAGGACGCAACTGTCAACGTTAGGACGAGGAGGAGGAAAAAAAATCCTCGCTCTAGTGAGGTGAAAAGATTTGTGTTATACACGGTTGCAAAGTTATTTTACGTCTCGTGTGTTGCAACAATCGCTACGCTCAGGATTCTATTTTTGAACCACTCGCTTCGCTCAGGATTCTATTTTCGAACCACTCGCTTCGCTCGCGGTTCAACCATGGACTCCATTCGCTAGCTCGTGGTTCAATCCTAGAATCCATTCGCTAGCTCGTGTTTCAATTCGACACTCGCGGTTAAAATACAACTTTGCACCCTTGTATAACAAATAACTATTTCGACATCATCATCATCCTCCTAGCGTTTTTCCTGGTTGTGCCCTTAGGAGCCCCGGCTCCGCTTTGACACCTACAATTAAAGTTGAGTCATATAATAGGGTAGATGACAAATGTTTGTATGCGTTAACTACAATTCGATCAACATAAAAGATGAAAATGAGAGGCAAAGTATATGTAGTACCATCAGAGTTGAGGTCACGCACACAACAACTTGTTATGTAATATGCAGCGGGATTTTGAAATTCCTATTCTTTTTTCGTACCGTTAGCAAGTTCAACAGTGAATTGCAAGATAGACCAAAAAGTTTCATTAAACCAAAAAGTACAGCGAATACAAAAATGCGTTGAATTCAAACACAACAGAAAATAAAATATTGTATCTACTTTATTTAAATATTTGTAGATACTGATTCAAATAATTTTATTGAAATAAATGAGCTATATGAATAAATAATGGCCAAATATGTTTATTTTTTTCTGTTTTTATACGTATTAAAAATGTATACTTGTGTTTTTATTTACATTCACTCATGCATTTCATTCATTCAATTTTTGTGCAATCAGTTCTTCGTGTAATCATTTACCTCAACTCTCGTGGAACTACCTATACAGCATAGCTAACGAGCACTGCTCCATACTGATTGACTGACAGCTAGGTGTGACGTCACTTCTAGGGATTGCCATCCAGTAACGTTTCCAATCCAGCTGGATCCAGCGTGGATTTGTTTTTGTAAATAATTACTATGAGGACCAATGGCCATTTTTAACCAACTTAAAAAGGAGGAGGAGGTTTTCAATTCGGTTGTATGTTCTTTTTTATGTGTGTTACTTCAGAACTCCGTTGTTTATGAACCGATTTGGAAAATTATTTATTTGTTTGAAAGCATGTGCTTCAAGGTTGGCCTCGTTGTTACCAGAATCCAGCTCTGATGAGGGGGTTCATTAGTACAGATGGAAATCCTAAAAAATTGAGGGAAACATATAGCAATTTTGGTATTTGCTGTAACAAATTGAGCATTTGCGTTCATAAAGTAGCATTAGGTGAACAAGAACTGATGGAGAAGACCACAGATGGTCATGTAAATCACGATACTGAAGCGACTATAACGAAGCCAATATAAATGGGCATGATTAAGTCTCTTCATACAAGATCTGATGACGAGATCCATGATCGTGAGCCATCTTGGTAGCGTTTTCGGTGTTTTCTGTAGTAACCAACGCATTAGCTCTCGGAGTGGCTTGGCGAAGTACTAAATTGAAGCCGGTTTTATTTTCAAGTAAAACGGATTATTTTTTAAACGTTTAAAATTTAAAAGTTTGTTCAAAAGTACCGTAAACCGCATAAACGTGTCACAGCTGAGTGCTGAATCTGGCTATCTTGGCTATCACTTGCGCTTTACTCTCAGCATCGACGCTAATTGATTTCATGGTTATTTATCAAATAATCATGATTCAATTGCTATATGTCTCTGACTCTATTTTCATAGACCTATAAAAGCTTTTTGAACTTTCTTTCATTATTTTTCAGTAGTACTTAAAAGATTTGTTTAAACGAATCTAACGCGATATTTACGTATTTACCTTTTTTACCGACGTTTCGACACGTATTTGTATCAATCATTTCAATTTAGTTGCCCAGTTGATATTAGAAAAGCCTTGTAGACGGTTGAAATAACCTTCTAAATTATTCATATTTTGTCCAGGATGGGAAAACTGGGTCAAGGTTAAGCAAATTATTTCACGGAGCGCTTCCTTGTACAAATAACGCTACCTACATTTTCCATTCCCACGTTTCGGTCTGAAGTGCACAAGTTAAATAGTACGAATACGTTACTGCTAACAGTTTCAAGCCTCACTTACTTCCATTTACTATGACTTTGGTATCAGCAACGTCGGTGGGTTACTCGTAAATCAAAATTCCTCATCCTTATCTTGAGACAACAACATGGAACTAGAATGCAATACAGATACTCTTTATTGCACACCTGAATTACGTATTAAGAATTTATGTAGCTTGTGGCTAGGTGGAGTAGGTATTTCAAATAATAGTTAGGTATATCTAGAAGAACTGGGACTTCGCATGTTATGCGTGTATCGATCGGTAATTGAAAGCCCGTTTTTGTCGAAACAATGTCGAATCGCTTTCGCATCAATTACCACCACGTACTTTCTATATAGCCTAGGATACTATTCCGGCAGCTGAATGACGCACTGAAACGACATACGACTCATTTGGATGCATAATGCTTCCTTTTACGTCAGCGAATATCCAATTGTGTGTGAAAGCGACGCATTGATACTGAATTAGAATTGGAAATTGAAATTACATTGTTATGTGCTAAATTGAGATTTCGTTCGGATTGAACACATTGCCAACCTCTATTCCACAGTTAACGCGAAGGGCAGCCGCAATCGCTGACTTTAACTGTCACAATTTTGGAATGGTACTGAAACATTACGCTAGGCCACAAAGTTAATAAAATTAAACCCAATAGCACTCTACTGAGTGGTTTTTCACCCGCACTATCTGACGCAAGGAACTTATCCCCACTTTGATTTCTTTGTTTTTCAAAAGCTGAATGGCTTATCTAAAAGGGATTAAATAATTCCCGGTGTCTAATTTTGTCTAATAACACGAATGGAATACCGGTTCACTCGTCTAGAATATACGTTACCGGTGGCACGGTAGTGCCTCCGACAAGTCGAGCAAAATAAAGAGGCAGCCGTACCATCCTTTTCTCGAAGCTATTTAGGTCATTTTCAACATCCTGTAATTTTGTGCTGGCTAAAGCTGGAACCCTGAATTTTCTGTTACATGTACGGTATAATATGACTTAGATATATTCGCAATAACATTCAATTTGAACTTGTAGTTTAAGAATTATTGCCCGTCACAGTTCCTTAGTTTTGTCATTGACACACTCACTGACTCACTGATTGATCATCATAATTCGAAGGTACTTCTAGGAGACCCAGAAGCTCCAAAGTTTATACATAACTAGTTTTATCATATCAAGTCACGAAAAACCTAAAACTATTGCAATTTCTGTCACGTTCAGAGATATACAAACTACATAAGTAAGTTTGTAATTCTATACAAATACATGCGATACAAAGTTATATTTTTGTAGTTGCTGCATCTATGAAACGTTTTTAGTTCTAGATACATTCATAAATTTGTATTGACACATTTACCTACTAAAAGAAGTGAGGTCCCTAATCTTTATTTGCTTGCTTAATAAAATTTTATGACTTGGCAATCACACAGTAGTACCTACATAGTTATAGGTATTCACAAATTAATGAATGAGGTAAAGTTGTGTGATTCACAAGTCTCAAATTTTTATTCAGCAAGCAAATAAAGATTAATAGGAATGCCTGATTTGGCTCTATGCAATATCTCACAAATCTTTACCGTGAAAGAGTTTCGAGACTTGGCCTATTTTTTACATGGAATGTTTTTTTATGGGAATTAATTTTATACCGTCAAATTCTTCCATTACTTTAGTACTTACCTACATTGTATTCGAACCACGTCAATGCACTTGAGACCACTTGAAGTCAGACATTACTTCGGCTTTGTTTTAATCATTTGGAAGAGAAACGCAATAAATCTAACTACGAATAGTGTTTCGTTGCTGCCTCACTATTTCCTGCTCTCAATATGTTTATACAATCGTGTCGTTCTTAAAATGATAGATAAGATAGATATAATTGACGATGTATATAAACTTACGAAATAGTAAGCGAATGAAACTAGGTATGTACATTTTCTAAGTGGGTGGATTGACTCTGGAATCACAAATAACCAGGTGTTTCTGTGCTCGGCTTATTTCCTGCCCTCGATTGGCACTTAGCTCGACAATTAAGTTGGCCGAGAACAGCAGGATGTCAGGTTAATGTGAACTTCTAGGAAATAATGTTTTGAGTGACAGGACTATCTCGTAAAATCGATTTCAGCCACTTCTGCAATACGATGTTATATTCATATCACAGAAATAAATTATAACATTTAAAGTGATGCAAATGCACATCTCATTTAACATCCCATTTTATGAGCTGCTCACTTACACTAAAAATTATAATGGAGTATGATGCGAAATAGAAAGAGCATTATGGAGGGAAATGGAATGTTTATTCCAAATTTAATATTGCAAGTTGACCTGGATGATACTGTCACCGACTCATACAGTACAGTATGGTGTTGTAGTTATTAAAACTCAATGATCTGATGATTTTTTAGGTCGATTTTATTATTGTGAGTTCTCTGAGAGCACTGGACCATTAGTAAACATGGGCCTTCTTGACTGACTTAAGTAAAAATATGGTAGTTCTAATTTCTTATTTGATATTTCTTCACCTCTCGTGTTTTTTTGTAAATAAGCTGATAATGTATACCTATATTGACGTACCTATTTTCTAGCAATACATGGAAAGCCGCCAAAAAACTCAATTGCTCAAATAAATAGCTCAAAGAGATGCCTTGTGTTGTGTGACATTTATATGTTTCATCCTGTTATTGTGTAGGTATAATAAAGTGATTGTGCAGTAATTTAATTATATTTCGAAATCAACAGTAAATAACACTACTTAGTGTAATCACAGTAAAGCGTGTAAGTACACTTGCGGACAAAGAATACCGGTCGTTAAAATACCCTCATTAAACTCATTATTCCTAAAATAGTGCATACTTGTAGAGTTTTTTAATCCTGTCATGATCTTTAATTTTACATCTAACCTGCAAAAATAACAGTTAATAAAATGAATGACTTAATTTAATTTAATCTTTATTTCGGACTTACAATCCATATATTGTTAGTAATTTCTTAACCTAGGCATGTTAGTAGGTATTTACATTACTTTAATAAATTAACTCATTATTCCTAAAATAGTGCAAACTTGTAGATTTTTTAATCCTGTCATGATTTTTAATTTTACATCTAACTTGCAAAAATAACATTTAATAAAATTAACGTTTCCAGGTTTAAATCGGACTCCTTAAACCCATGAAAAAAACAATGTTAACGGAGCGAGATATCCCAAAAATCGTCAGTTTTAGAGATTGATATTTTTATTATAGGATCCCGGGAATTGCTAATGCTCTTGGATATTACGAAGAATAATATATTATGTAAATAAAACTAGTGTGAAATATTCAGAAAAATCTATTGCGGTTATTTAATTTAGAATGACCCGAAGTTTTCCTCATACCTTTACCTCGAGTGAATTATCCTCAAGTTCATAATACTTACGTATAAACCTAACCGGAAAGAATGTCCTAGTTTTAGGTATGTCTATTGAATATAATTATAAACCTACTTTAGCAAAGGCTTGTTAGGGTTCCGTAGCGAAAATGGCAAAAACGGAACCCTTATAGATTCGTCATGTCTGTCCGTCCGTATGTCACAGCCGATTTTATCGGAGACTATAAGCACTACAATTATGATATTTGGTAGGAAGGTGTATTCTATTAACCGCTACATAAAAGTAATGTGAAATTACAAAAATATTTTTGATTTTAAACACAACGATTTGAGCTATTATTCAAATTGTTAAATCGTGTATCCTGACTATTGGAAGCCTTTACACCAGTTTTGGGTTGGGGAAAACTGAAATATACATTAATTTACAATATTTTTAGCACAGATCAGCATGCGTCATATATTCTATATCTTCACTCAAGATCTAACAAGTTTTTGATTAAATTGACATTTTGTACGTAATTTTCTGTCCTGAATAACTGTCAATTACACAAATTCATTGATATTTTAAAAGTAAATGTATAGGGTACGAGTGCGTTGGACTTTCCATTCCGAAATGTTGGAAGAAGATTTTTCCGACGTTTTTTCTTGTTTTTCTGTCTCGGAAGTTTAAATATGTAGCTCTAAAGTAGTAGGCACACTGGCGCATAGGTACATATTCTGTGTAAATGCTAAGCGGTAAAGATATTAAAAAATATGCAGGGTCCTTATACAACCAGCCTGTTTTAAGTGGTGTAATATAGATATAGACAATGGTATATAGTTCCAAACAAAGCAGGTCTCTTTTAAGTTCGCATAATGTGATGGACGGCAACTACAGTATACCCTACGTTACGCGTGGCACGACACACACTTGACTGGTTTACCTATTTCATTTTAGGATGACGAGTATAATCACTTCTTTATTTTGAATTTAAATTATTAAAAATCTTCTGTTACAACAAACATAGCTGACAACAATCCCGACAATAAGACTATCGATTTAAACAAACGCGCTCAAATCTGTTCATCCATTCGGGAACTACAATCAAAGAGTATAATAAGTATATTTATGTAAAGAATGGCAACTCCGAAATATTACTGGTCTCCCAGGCACCTAGCGGTTGATGGGAGAACTACATCGATACACACATATACAACTCACGCACACATACATGCATACACCTACACACGTCACACGCACACACACATGCATACATCGACGCACTCACACACATACATAATATAGCCTTTTTGTTTTGTTTACTTTGAAGCCCACTATGTGACTAGCAAAGTCAGGAGGAAAACGTTTCTAAAATATAAATGAGATAACACTTTAGTTACGCTTTCTTCCATACCTTGCTAGCCACACTGTAGGTTTCCCCGCAAACACCAAGTAAAGTAACACACCTGAGAAGTAAAATACGCAACATTGGTAGACGTATTTATTTAACCCATACAATCAACAAAAATAAACAAGCCACTATCTATTTATACCTAACACGTAAACAATGATATTAGTTACGAAGAATATTTTACGATTCGAAAGCGAGGCAAATTATATACTGAATAAAGTTGCCTTTGGCAAGAGTTAAAACTCCAACTCCATGTACCTATAGCCGTATTTGAAATATTTTGCGTTTTAAATGTTCACAGAATTGTTCATACACAATAATCACAACGATGAAACACTGATTTTAATTTTAAATTCTATGAAAACCATATTTCTATACATGGCTGATTGACATTTCAACCACCATAAAGGTTTCTTTTTCTTTTTTCTAGACTAATTACAGTACAGAAATCTCTATGACTCGTAGGTCGAACTTCGAAAATTTTATTTATTTCAATTACATAAACACAAATAACAATAAATTAAATCCTCTCAGACAAAATGTGTTAAATTGACTTTGAAATCCTAAGGATAATTCACGTGGGTCACTGATGGTTCCAATATTTATAATTAAAGGCATATCCTGACGCTCCTGCGCGCTGGCCAGCAGCAGCCTGTAGGCCGGTGCGCTGGTAAGTCAAGATGCGCCTTAGTATCTTCTTAGTATTCTGTGGTGCTTTGGCAAAAAAAACTCACATAACACTCCAGAGATGTCGCTACCTTCTATACATTTTAATCTAGCGGGCGCCCTCTAAGTAAGTTTCCAGCCCCTGACTACAATGCTACAACGCCAGAATGTTAAGAGAATTTTGTGTTGAAGAATTTTACCTACAAAAAGCGGCAACGTTTTCCACCCCCTAATCCTGAATTGGTTTGCATTATTTTTGGAAATGTTTTAGATATCATTAAATACTAGGTTTATACGTTTTGATTTTTTGTAAAAATTGCCTATAAGTAAGTGAAAATATGGACCCTTGAAGATTCATTATTTTGACTCGAAAACTTCCTCATGGTTTTACGAGAAAGAATTACTAAAAAAGCAAAACGTATACACCTAGATAAGGATGTAACGAATCGATCAAAGCCAATACTGTCTCATTTGATACAGGGTTTAAGGGGTGGAAAACGTGGCAACGTTGCGTTCGGGCGGCATCGGCAGCCCGAAGCACTAATTCGGTGAGAAATTAGGAGCCAAACGGACGACGGCGATGACTCCCTCTATAGCACGATGCGGGCGCAAGACCCCGACGGTGAAACAGAAAGAATATTCCGAAATGCCTGTTCTCGCCGCGCACGACAGGTTCACAATAGTCTTAAACTAATAACTTGTTGAGAGACTGTTGGCTGCAACCGAGTTTGTTTCAGTTTCTGATTGCGTTTTGATTGCACCACTGCAAATTATCGTTATGGACAGTTTTTGACGGCCGCTTTAGCCTAGTTGGTAGTGACCCTGCCTTCGAAGCTGGAGGTCCCGGGTTCGAATCCCGGTCAGGGCATGTATTTGTGTGATGAACACAAATATTTGTTCCTGAGTCTTGGATGTTGTCTATGTATTTAAGTATTTATATCTATTAAATATATCGTCGTCTAGTACCCATAACACAAGCCTTCTTGAGCTTACTGTGGGGCTAGTTCGATTTGTGTAAGATTGTCCTCTAATATTTATTTATTTTTATTAATTTTTATTTTTGCATTTTCAAGCTAGTTTTCTGGCTCTGACCAACTGTCTGTTGGTCAGAGCCAGATGACTAAGCTGAAGACCGACGATGGCAGGATCATTTCTTCCAAACCTGAGCTTCTGCGTGAAGTTGAGAGGTTCTATGGGCAGCTATACACAACCACCCAAAGACCCACCGTTGATCTAGCCAAAGACCCTAGAGCTAGATTAACCCGACACTATACCGAAGATATTCCGGACGTCAGCCTGTATGAGATTAGTATGGCTCTCAAACAGTTGAAGAACGGCAAAGCCCCGGGTGACGACGGAATTACAGCCGAAATCCTGAAGGCGGGCGGTAAACCTGTCCTCAGAGCCCTTCAGACGCTGTTTAATTCTGTAATTCACGAGGGGAAAACGCCGCAAGCATGGAGCAGAAGTGTGGTGGTGCTTTTCTTCAAAAAAGGCGATAACACTTTGCTGAAGAATTATAGACCCATCTCACTTCTGAGCCATGTTTACAAACTGTTTTCGAGAGTCATCACGAACCGTCTTGCGCGCAGGTTTGACGACTTCCAGCCTCCCGAACAAGCCGGATTCCGAAAAGGCTACAGTACCGTAGACCACATACATGCCTTGCGGCAGGTTATACAGAAGACCGAAGAGTATAACTTGCCACTTTGTTTAGCATTTGTGGACTACGAGAAAGCCTTCGATTCGATCGAGACTTGGGCTGTACTGCAGTCTCTCCAGAGGTGCCAAGTTGACTACCGGTATATCGAAGTCCTGAAGTGCCTGTACAAAAACGCCACCATGTCCGTCCGACTACAGGACCAGGAAACAAAGCCTGTTCCACTGCAGCGGGGAGTCAGACAAGGAGATGTGATCTCTCCGAAGCTCTTCACCGCTGCACTGGAGGATGCTTTCAAATTTCTGGACTGGGAAGGACGAGGCATCAACGTAAATGGCGAGTACATCACTCACCTTCGATTTGCTGACGACATTGTAGTCATGGCTGAGACCATGGAGGACCTCAGTACAATGCTCGTTGATCTCAGCAGAGTTTCCGATCGAGTTGGTCTGAAAATGAACATGGACAAGACGAAGGTCATGTCTAATGCCCATGTTGTACCAACTCCCGTAATAATCGGCGGCTCTGCGCTCGAAGTTGTTGACGAGTACGTATACCTGGGACAAACAGTCCAGTTAGGTAGGTCCAACTTCGAGAAAGAGATCACTTGTCGAATCCGACTCGGCTGGGCAGCGTTCGGGAAGCTTCGCAGTATATTCTCGTCCAATTTACCGCAGTGCCTCAAGTCAAAAGTCTTTGACCAGTGTGTGTTGCCAGTGATGACATATGGATCCGAGACATGGGCGCTAACGATGGGCCTCATAAGAAAGCTCAAGGTCACCCAAAGAGCAATGGAAAGAGCTATGCTCGGGGTTTCTCTGCGTAATAGAATTAGGAATGAAGTTATCCGTTGCAGAACTGGGGTCACCGACATAGCCTTCAAAATTGCGAGACTTAAGTGGCAGTGGGCAGGGCACATTGCTCGCAGGACTGACGGTCGATGGGGCCAGAAACTGCTTGAGTGGCGTCCACGCACCGGAAGACGAGCTGTCGGTAGGCCTCCGACAAGGTGGAGTGATGACCTGGTGAAGGTCGCGGGAATCCGGTGGAAACGAACGGCAAAGGACCGGTCTGAATGGCGAGCCTTGGGGGAGGCCTATGTTCAGCAGTGGACGTCTTTCGGCTGAAATGATGATGATGATGATGAAGCTAGTTTTAAAAATGACGATGTCATAAAACATTACCTTCTACTATGAATGCAGTAAAAGGTATTAGTAAACTTTGTTTATTCATAATTACGCTATCTATGTTATATGTTGTTACATGCATCCTATTTTTGTTAATACGAATAATGAAATGAGGGTAAATCGATATTGTCAGTCTTCTGGAAAGTTTGTATTCATCGCTTTCGATCCTAATCAAAATTTCGCTTTTTTCCACTCATCACACGCCAAGCTAACTTGTCAGAAGGTGCAAATATGAAAAATAAAATTTCAATCGACAAATATATATATGTGTCCAAAAAACTAGAGGCTCCACTTATGACTTACCTACTGTTTATTATTAAATAATCTCGCATTTTGTTTTTCAATGTCATCCTGAGATAAAGAAATATGCGAGGACTTTAATATACATATATTACCTTTAAGCAACTTTGGTTTCGAGGCCCATTTCCGTACACGGAACGATACGCATGTCGTTTTTAAATTACGCTCTTGGGAGTGCCATAAACATAAAAACTTTTTAATTTTGCTAATTCCACAGAGCGGAGCAGTGTTTATACGTATTTAAATAAGTCTAAGTCGCTGAAAACAGTGATAATTAAGTGTGTGTTCACAAATGTATATTATCATGTTCATTTTGCATATCATGTTTACAGTCCAGTGTCATTTTAATGTGTAGAGCAGTCAGTACGCGATAAGTTAAAAATAACTTTTTATGTTGACTTATTAATTTTATTGGAACCACAGTTCCTTGAGAAGTACCACTGTGTTCTAAATTTTGCGAATTGTTAATTTATTGTAAGTAAGTAAGAAGTCTGTAACGTTAGCCTTTATAACCTCTAAATATGACCACGTAACTATAATAATATGATGCTGTCAGTACGCGATAAGTTAAAAATAACTTTTTATGTTGACTTATTAATTTTATTGGAACCACAGTTCCTTGAGAAGTACCACTGTGTTCTAAATTTTGCGAATTGTTAATTTATTGTAAGTAAGTAAGAAGTCTGTAACGTTAGCCTTTATAACCTCTAAATATGACCACGTAACTATAATAATATGATGCTTAAAGTCATCGAATATAAGGGCAAAATCTATTTCGGATTTCAAACGTAGCCTCCGTCCAGTTCACTACGCCGAATAAAAATGACACTAATCGTACGTAGGATCCAGACCACCTATGTACATACATTCCGATAAAGAAACCCAGGCAAACTCAAGAGAGAGGTCGGCAAGTTTTAGTACTAAAGCTTACTTATTAGTTTTACAGTTGCAAATTTTGCCAATAATGATAGACGTTGGAGGTAAGTTTTATCTCAGTTTCGCTTGTCTAGTAATAGTTGCAGAGTCAACGTCCACTGAAGTTTAGCGGTCGGTAATCAAGCGGTTTAGCTTCTCTTGGTTACCTACTCGTTTGTAGGTATATACAACAGGTTATTACGGTTTTACGGTGTATTTTTTGTTACAATTCCGAGTGGTATTCGTGTCTCTGGATCTGGAGTTTCTTAATAGTGTCCTACTTTCGTCTATAAATGAATGTTCATGCTCTTGATCAATCGATCTGTATCTAAGTAATTACTTATAAAGTGGCCGTTACCCGCAATTGAGAGTAAGTAGTTACTCAGGGAGTTTAGTCGTACTTACTTAGTTGTCCTTTATACTAGTATGTGTGACCTCCTACGTGATCTGATTTCCTTGTATTCTGCTCGTGCAAGATGAGTAAAATCAACTCTCACTCCCGTCTACACTTTTACTTCCTCTTAAATCCTATTACTTGAATTGCTTTTTGTTGCCGAATCGATTTTGTTTCTTTGACTTAGAATGTGCTCGGTAATCATGATCGGGCAAACGCTTTAAGTAACATTATTGTGCGCTAAACTTCTTATAAACACTGTTCAGTTTTGCTGCGGGGATAAATTTTTCGACCGATGGGAATGCTTGAGGTGGTTTTCTTCCTATTATACTAATACAAGGACATTACTAATATAAGGACAATGTTTCTGGCTTCTTCGTCTGCTTGTCTGGCTTGTTCTGCTTCGTCCCCCGGCGAAAAAAACAAACAATAGCATTCTTTTGTTATGATTCCTGGGATCCCAGGGACCGGTAGACGACTCGATGTAAGAAGATGAGGGTTTTTCAGGCTGGCGTTTGTCATTGTTTAGTATTGTTTTGTTTACCGGCGGTTTGAAACAACCCACCCCTTAAGTGGTATGTTGAGTTTTATGATGCATGTTTGCTTAAACTAGTGATTCCTATTCGAAACTAAGTTGTAACTCAATACGTATATTGCGATACTTGGCTGGATAAGTTTTTTATACACATCAGTAATTTTTTTTGGTACTAAAAAAATACATTAAATATCTCGTTTTGCATTAAATTTAGAATTGTTACGCTGGTTAGCGCCGAGTAGCGTCAATTTGTAGGTATCTACCCGAAGGACAAGGTTTTTTAAAATAAAACCGTGGGTAGTATGCATTTTTTAGTACTTAGTTATTTAATATGCATCCATTAAATTTCAAGAAAATCTTCTTTCAGTTTACCAACTCATCCAAGTGGTCGAAATCTGGCACACTAAATTAGCTGGTAGCTAACCGATATTATGACCGTACCTACTTATGTTTCTTAATGATATATAACTACCATAAAAATTGTAGTTTTAAAATGAAATCGTAACTCCAAATTTATTACTACATACTATCCATATCTTTCAAGATCCAATCCTAAGCCGTTTCATTCTATCACAGACTATTCGTGTCTCTGGAAGTATTGTTTATTGCTTTGTATAAAACTATCACTAAGAAACATAAATCCGTACAAGCAGTTCCATAAAACTATCACTCCCTATCTGATGACATAGTTAAACAACAAAGCGTTAGCGTCTCCGTCGTAACTTTTTCATGCTAAAAATCTTTTAAGAGTTTGAACTCCCTCCCTACACCCCAACATTAACTTTACTTGCATAGAAGCGAGTAGATGGCTAAGGTCATTTCGCGCGGTAACCTTTGAAATAATTTATATGCAAAGTTGCCTCAAAACAGGGAAAGGCGATGAAACAATTTACATAGTCTTATTTTACTGGTAATAGCACTCCAATTCATGACAAATACGCTATTTGACAATTTTTTACGGTTCAGTAGTTAAGAAGGAACGCTTATAGTATCGCCATGTCCGTCCGCTTCTTGGCTCAGTAACCATACCACCACCAACCATAAATTTACTCCTATATTTTTTTATGTATTGAGATGTGTGAGGATCCCAGTAACAGAATATTCAAGCACTTTTTTGCACAGTATATATCTGTAGGCACTCTTTTCACTACCTGATTTTAATAATTAAATTTCCTCGAAACTTCTTACATTACATCCTGCCAGAAACAAAGAGCATATGCTATTATTATGTAAATACTTGTAACGGATTGAGCGGTTCTCTTTGATTTGACATTCTTCAGCTCAGCAGTCAAGGTTCGTTGCTGATTTTAATCACTTAATAGATAATGGTTATATGCAAACTAGAACACAACACACTGTTATGATTTGATGATCATTACTCTTAGTTGGAGTTTTATAAATAGTACATTACTACAGAGGCCGGGAAGTAAGGGGTTGCCGGCCGAGTACATATAGACGATAGTTACGAGTTTGGTAACCCCTTTTCACGCCGACGTATGTATAGTGCTTTTCTCAAACATGCAATGAAATAAATTAAAAAAACTACAAGAAAAAACTTAAACTTTAAATAAACTAACAACAAATAAGACAAAAATATACCTAACAAACATATTACTATTTATTTCGTTCAATTTCCAACTTGAATTGAATATAAAACACTACTATTACACAAATATACTAAATGTACGAAGCACGTTTCTAAACGAAACGTTAGGATCGACCTATCTATTCTATGGAACGACACTAACAGTTTGTCATTCTTGTTAATTGTCAAAAATTATAACCTATTTAATTTTTTTATGAATGCTTGAGGTGGGTAGATTAACGTAACTTATTTAAGAAATGTACATTTCTTCATCGCTGTTGTCATCGGCGTCGGAACTCATATTTAAATAGGTAACAAATTCAACAACGCTTAAATCCAATTACAGAATGAAAAAAGAAAACAATTTTAAAAAATGATTTGAAAAATACCTTTACGGTTTGAGTAGACATTTTTACCCCTAATATTTATATGAAATATTTTAAATGTGTATTTTTGTAGTTAAATTTGCAATTAAATTTATTGGACTGTGTTAATAATGGGTTATTTATTATGTTCATGTCGATATTATTTATAAAACAGCAAAATATATCAAACATCGTTTATTTTATTTTTTATAATCGTAGTGGCAAAATATCATGATGAAACAAAAAGCAAATAATTGCTTATGGCTGAACGCCCTGATGCGGAATGGAATGATAAATGTGGAATGGAAATTAAAAAAGAGCATCTTCCCGGCCTAGGCTTCTAACTTTGTATGAATTTCCTTTAAAGGCCTCTCGTTTAGCTTCACCCGAAACGTGATACTTTGCAGCCTATTATAAGGAACATAACCTCAATATTTCGTTGCATGTTTGAAAAAAATTGATTTAATTATTTATTGCAACAAAACAAACCTAGTATACATTGTCAAAAAATTCTAATCCGCAACGTACTTCGTCAGGTGCGTACAGAAACATCAAATAAAAATCGGAGACACCAGAGATGAAATCCGCATCAGGCTTCGTCAAATGAACTTAACATAAAGGACCGCCCCGGATCTTATAGATGGGTCAAAAGTCCCCATAATACTGGTGGCGTTGCCGCGCTGAATGGCCAACGAAATCTGTTGCGACAAGAACGATCCGAACCGAAGATCGCAACCCCTCTCCCTTAGCCGTTGATCCAAATCCCTTGCAAAGTCCCTGGTCTCCGCGCCCAACGGTCCCGCAGTCTCCACAGTCACTGACACGAAGTCGTACATTAGTTCCAAGGCAGAGTACATTACATTTTTAGCCCGGGCTTTTTGCCGGAATCCCTTATACTAAAAGTCACATCAAATTTTGATAACTCAGTAAATTTTTGACACAACTTACCGTCATAAGCTTGATTACGTTACGTGTTAAACTTGCCTGATGCATGGATGTCAATTTTAGTAGGGAAAGAAACATTTAGATCAAACGTTTCAAAATGTTACGTAATGACCCCCAGATCTGCTCTTTATAAAATCGAGCCTTAATCGGTTATATATTAACGCGTAGTAAACATAACTCTTTGTTTAGGTTGGATTCCTGCAAGATTATGTCGCGGCCGACCTAGCCCACTACCCTTAGACTTTTCCTGGATTCAATTCGGTAATCGTTTAAACGTAATCAATCATTTTCAACTCAATACCTAAATGATGTATTTATTCTGCTTTCTGTATCAACCTTAGGATTAAATATGTATGCATTCTATTGAATAATGTGATAGCTTCACCGTTCACGGAACAAGTGCACAAAATCCGTTCAACGGTCCGTCACTTTACACTCGAACCGAGCCCGGAATCCAATGAATTTATTCTAGCAACAAATTGGATTTAGAGTGTTGAGCGGGGTATTATTTTATACCATTTATGCTGCATCCAACGTGCTGAACTCTGTGATTTCATCCCTATTTATCGGATGTCTGGAGAAAAAATACAGTACGAACTAGCTAAGAGTTGAAGGGTAGAAAACAACCAAAACTACCACTTTCAAAAAGTGGCCAAGTTGCCGCTGGTATAGAGCCCTTAGATATAGTCTGCTTCAGTCCCGTAATACCTGTATGTCCTAGGTTATGGGCATTCTATTTTCGAATAACTAGTATTAAACGTACTAAAAAGGAATTTGAATTGAAAGTTCTGTTGTGTAAACACCTTTATTTTACTTTTGGTAGCTTTGAAATACCTACATATATACGAGTGGCTCTGTGAGCTGTAGACCTCGTGAGCGAGTTTTTTATCATTTCCAAAATCTGACATTATAAAAAGAACAATTATGAATATCGAACCTGCTCACAAAATTTTACGAGAAGCGATTGAAAAATGCGACCTGTAAAGGAGAACAAACCGAAATTCGGACGCAGAAACTTATAAAATCTTTGAAATAAAAATTGATTTTGAAATCCGGACATACGAAAGCATTTTTGTCGAAGCTGAAGCAGAGACCTTCGTTTCACTGGGTCAATGAGCAGAAGATGCCCTGATCGGACTCCATACCTATTAAATACATAATGCATATATCAATTCGATTGCAAGATACAAATCCTAAGAAGAGTGACATGCTTTCCACAGAGGCGTACAACAAACGAACGAAACGATGGTAGTGCAGTCAAAGGATGTAATTTAATTATTTTCTGTTAAATTACTGTTACTACGGCCGACATAGCCCAAGTAAGGAAATTTTATAATAATAAAGTTTCTACCTTCAACATTTATACGTACTCATCCTTCTATAGTTAACCTGTTGGTATTATAATTAATTTCGTAGAGTCATACATTTCGCTAATTTTAGGGTTCCGTCCCACAGGGTGCCAACGGAACTTTATTACTAAGCCTCCGCTGTCCATCCATATCCGTCTGTCGCGGCACAGCGGGCTGCACCTATTGAACTATAAAGGGTTGAAACTCTTACTCAGACAGTATTTGTGTTTCCAATATAAATGTCATTTTTTTTTCGGTACGTACCTAGTTGTTTGTGGGCACTGAACTCTGTGTGCAATTTCGACTTCCACTAAGCCGCCTCTTTAGCTGTTTTGGCTGAAATTGTAGCACTTACGGATCTAAGCCAATATATATTAGTGAAATCTGCGGTGTTAATGACGGTGGCATAAGAAAATAATATAATCGCCCCACTTAGAACGTTTGAATAGGCATCACATGTAGAAGGTTAGCCTATAGCGCACCACCAACAATTGACTTGCGTCGGGAGAGCTTTTAAGGAACAAACGTGCCGGATTAGCCTTTCTGCTTCGCTCGCCTTAAGAATCCTAATGGTTCGCTATTTACGCTATCTACCGGATGATTCAAATCCGAGAATGCCGATTTTGTGGCATATCACGATTATTTCTGCTATTCTAACACCTATTGAAGTGTTAAGTTGGAAAAATGAAGAGCTTTTAGTATAACTTCGTGTAACAAGTTCCATAATTTAGAACGTAAAGGAGCTTCTTTAACTGAGAAAAAAGCAGGCCTCGAGACAAAAAACTCTTCCGCAAGTTTAAAAACGTGTTGCCTAACATTACCTGCCTTAGTTAATTACGTGAGCATTGTGCCTTAAGGACACAAAATTTTCACTCCGGCTTTTTATAGAAGGAAAATATTAATTGGTGTTTATTGTTGTTTTTTCAGTCTTGTAAGAGTTTTAAAGGCTTTCGCTTTGTAGTTTACTACAGATTCAGTTTCATTCACTGCTTTCAGCTGCAGACTTATGACGAAAAATATTTTTGTTGGAATTATATGTATAATGTATATCGACGGAAACTTGTCTCTACCACCACTGTCATTACTATATACAATCTATTGAATTTTGTGACTTCATCACAAAGAAAACTTAGTCGGTGATATAAAAATATCTTTCAGCTGGCTTATCTCTCGAGAGCGTCTATGAAGCTTCCTTTCGGTTTTATGAAACCACTTCTATTTTAAAGGCAATATCTTGAGAATATCGTAGAAAGTATTAGTGTGTATCAATATGCTCTTGGAATACTTACCTATTATAAAAATTATCCAGGTTCGTAAACGAAATTACTTTGAATATGGTTAAGTACGTACGTATACGTATAGTAGGTATTATGAGATGAAGCGGAACAAATAGACTTTTCAATAAGCCGGGAATAATGACTGTCCTTCATCAAATATTATCTTATTTAGATAATGATTGTTATTTTTAGCTATTACCTTCTGTTTTCACTCAAAGCGGAGCGAATAAAGTGGCACGTTCAAGGTTCATATCGATGCCATCGCCAGCAAGCCGCACACGCGACTTAAATATGTCACGTCGTCGTGTCACCACGCTGCGCCAGAAACAGAGTCGCGTGCCAATCTCACGAAACATCTTGATTTTGCGCTTGATCTGATTTGTAATCTTATTATTTATTACTTACAATGTTATCACTAAACCCTTTTGAGATAGGTACATCTTCTAAACGGAAGATTTACGAATACGGCGATAACAAACCTACCACAAAAAAAGATCACATATTTTTAAACAAACATATTTTTACACTTTTACACCTTATACTATTACGATAAACATCACAAGTGTCTATGTTTACATTGAGTCGAAAAGCAGTAAACAACTTTCTTGGATGACTATACAAAGTACAACAATCTTAAACTGAGCGCATCATTTTAAAAAGTTTTAAGTACTCTACCAGGTCGGATCTGGACGGGTATTGTATCCGCGAGATTTGATTATTATTAAAAAAAGGGGAGACGTCTTAATTCAATTTTGTATATCTATATCTTTGAGACTTTCTTCTCGTTTTTACTACTGATATTGAATTTTAATGTACCTACTCAAAATTTGTCGACCGTATGTGGTTTAAATATTTTATGTTCGTAAATTTAAATTAGCTGCCTTTAGCACGATATTACTGTGCAAAAGTATCCTCTCACTTTTGCGATTTTTTTTATCTTCGATCGGCTGCATAAATGAGAATAGACAACCGCTGGACCGAATCTTTGTCCACTAGAGCGGATATTTAATCGTTTTGGATTTTATTCCTTGTCATTTCTCTCAGTAAAATCCTTTATATCAATGCCGAATAAAATATCCTATAAATGTTTCGAAAAGTTGCTACCACTATAATGCGTTCTCAAAATGAATAAATAAATAAATATTTATGGACAATCTTACACAAATCAACCTAGTCCCAAACTAAGCAAAGCTTGTACTATGGGTACCAAGTGACGATATACATACTTATATAGATAACTAGATACTTAAATACATAGAAAACATCCAAGACTCAGGAAAAAATATTCGTGTTCATCACACAAATACATGCCCTCACCGGGATTCGAATCCGGGACCTCCAGCTTCGAAGACAGGGTCACTACCTACTAGGCTAAAGCGGTCGTCAAAATATTACTTACTACGAACGTTCGATCTGTATTCTGATGGTTTTTATATACCCGTTTTCTCGCAAGGAATACCTGGCTATCATCGTACTATAATTTCTGAACTTGCGTACTAGCACTATCGTTTAGTCAGCCATAAAATTTGTGGAAAGTTCGCTGCGTAACGGCCTCGTTATTGAATTGAATCTTTTGTTCCATTGTTGGTATCGGCTCTCAAATTTCGCGAAACTTAATTTGAAAACTGCGAACTCTGAATGAGTTTCTTTTATCGTTTCTTGATACTGCTATTATAATGGAGCTAGCCTTTTAGGAGCGCTCGTGCCCTAGCGGCGCTGGCGTATCGCATGCGGTATGCTAGGTTAAGCAACGTCAGCCCAAGTCATTCTTGGTTGGGTAACCGCTTTGAGTGGTTAACTGAGCGCTCCCTTGCTTTAGAAGGCACGCTAAGCCGTTGATCCCGGCTGCTGTCTGATAGCAGTAGTTAAGCCAAGTTAGAAGCCTTCGAGCGGCTTGAAAACATCTTACAGTCATTAAGTTGCCTACGCACTTGATGAGCCCAATTCCAATAAGGTCTGGTTTCCCCTTGGGTGGGAAGGTCAGATGGCAGTTGCTGCCGTAAAAACTAATGCCAACACCAAATCTTGAGATTAGGTAGCGGACCCCGGGCATCCTTCAAGATACAACTGTAATGAGATAAACAATAAGAGGATGATGATGGACATAGTTGACATACAATTTATTTTTTTTAGAAACGTGGATTTCTAAAAAAAAGAAATTGAAAAAAAAAAACAACATTTTTGCGAATCCTTATAGTCCCATATCTTTTTATCCAATTTGTCCAATTTACTATTTATTGTGATAATTTGATGGTTTTGTATCTATATAACTTATCCACACTTATCTATGTTATACATTTTAACATGTATCAAATACCCGTTTCCGCAAAGTAACGCGTAATACCGTCTATCTTACTAATATTTAGCATAGTTTTTATACCTCGAAGGGATGAAATAGGAAGTCGACGTTTACGCGTACTAAGTCGCGGACAAAAGCTAGTAGATTAATGTTTGAATAGATTTTTGTCGATTTTTGCCCGCCGTGATTACTCTCCCCAGGGATCGCTGCCATTTTTCTCGCTACATTTTTGTTATTAGGTAAAATACCTTCATATGTTGACTAAAAAGGTGGCTCTTATATTAGAACTTTATTCTGGTGGTGGTAAATAGCAGGGGCCGGAAACTTAGAACGAACCCATTATATAAAAGGAAGGTAGCGACATCTTTTACATCTTTTCCGACATTTCTTACTTGGTTGCTAATTATACTTACCACCGCTAGATTTCGCTGTCACGACAATAACAATTTGATATAACATTTCGTTTCAAGCACATAATATTTCAAATTGTCCTTGAATCATGGCCCAACTGTTATTTTTCAATTTTTAATTTATTGATAATATATAATTATAATACAATTATTTTTGGTAATGGCACGTTCCCACAAGATTAACATTATTTATCGTCGTGAAAAGAAACGTTTATTCAATTGGCGTACCTGTGTTACGGGTATCATAAATCATAATGTGGGTAATTTTAATTTCTTTTCTTGTGTTACTAGACTCGTACGAGCGTAAATTTCATATTATTGTTACGACTGCGATGACTTCTGTTAATTATGTTTGTTCTCGCTATCGTTAGTTTGTCTTATTTTAGTTTTTTGCTATTGTTATTTGTTAGAATTAATATAACTTGTTTTGTATTAGAACTGTTACCGCATTTCATAACCTAGTTTTTTAGACATTCTTGTTGTTGTGGTTAATCGTGAAAATGAGTATTCCGGGAAAAAATGGTTTTGTCTTCGGGTGCGATCACTTAGGTAAGTAAATTTCGCAAACAACTTAACTATTCAGTGATTTGATGATTCTACCAAATGTATAATGATATAACGATACGTCATCATCATATACTTCATAATATCGAAGGGTACTCAAATATATCTGAAAATTCTTTAACGCCTTGACAAAAAATTGTGTTTGGAGCGCTCGTGGCCCAGCGGCGCCCGCGTACTGCGTGAGGTATGCGAGGTTAAGCAACGTCGGCTGAGGTCAGTTCTTGGATGGGTGACCGCTTTGAGTGGTTTTAAACTGAACACTCTCGTCCTTTGGAAGGCACATTAAGCCGTTGATCCCTGCTATCTATTGAGAACCTCCTTATTTTTATTTAACATATCTTTTTAATAAAAATAATACTTTTATTGTTTGAATCCGAATTGTAAACCTTACGGCTTTGCAAAAGAGGCTTGCAGTAACCCTTATCAGGGTCACGGACGTTGAACGTGTTAAAAGTAATATTTATATTATAATTTTTGTACATTTCTTAAAAACATAAATCATTCATTTACTTACTAATTTCATTCGGGATAATATTGTTAACCATAATCATGATATTTAATAGCAATTTCATATAAAACGCTGTGAGATATTCAACGGTTTTATTTGTGTTTCAGGTGTCTTCACAAACTTACAGAAGCACGCATTCTTCTAGCAAAGATCAAAAAGATGAGGGTGAAAATGGCAGCAAATAAATAATTAATAACATTTAAAACTATTGCATCCTACTTGCAGAATATGATTATATTATTTCATTAAAAAAACAGCCAATGTTAACAGTTTTACTAGATAATGTATAAGAGTGGCGACCGTTCTGTTTTTGCTTTATTCATATAGAAGTTTATAATGTACCTAATAAATAAATAATAACATTTAAAACTTGTTTTTATTACTCTCGAATCTTTGTATTCACTGGGATTCAATATATCTCATCACCAGGCGAGTTCCGACCAAACGAAGATCAAGTTGCCGGATTTGGTGCAAAAATGACAGTATGTAGGCTTGTCACAAGCAAGCCGACGAGATCCGGACAAGCCTACACACTGCCATTCTTGCTCAAATCCGGCAACTTGATCTTCGTTTTGGTCGGAACTCGCCTGGTGAACAGTGCATACATACGTGCATGTGTGTGTGCACGCACACATACGCAAAATTAGTACGGACAAGATAAGCTTGCGGCGCTGGTGTAGACGTGTTTCCAAGTTAACTCGCGAGATGGCTCTCTTTTCCCAACATACTTATTATACTCTTTGGTAAATAGTTTTCCCCCAGATTGGCACATCCTTAGAGTTCCAGCACGGGTCACTCAATATGTCTTGCTAATGACCAACCAATGTGTTTATTTAAAGTGCTTTCTTTTGTTTCGGGAAGTCTTCTTTCGTCCATATGTAACTATAGTAAGGTCATGTTTTGAGTCCGATATGATACCTGCTTGTGCTTTACTATCATTCTGCATTCTACAAAACTCGAGGCAGAACTTTTGCCACGTGTTTATTGTTAAAGTTGAATCCAATTTAAATGCGGAACAGTGTCGTTTCGTCATACATAAATTACGACAGTAAACTAATTCTCAAATAGTTTCAATAATGAAATTCCTTTGGGCGACCCATTTTGCAGGCGAAAGGTAGCTTGGCTCAGTGCCACTTCCGTCAGTTTGGCCAGCTCCCTGTACCCTAGGAAATTAAACTGCAAAAACTAACTAGCTTGAGATATATGGCATCTGGACTTGTATCTGGCGCCTCGGTTTCCCAGCCAAAACTACCTACCCGTTTTTTTACAATCTATGTCGCACTCGGGCTAATTAATATTTGTGTGCTCCGAAGACTACTAGTAGATAACGCTAGCTATGTACTATGCGCATTCACGTACATATATGGTATAAAAATAGAAATGTATGAGCTGTGATCTCTGTAGATTACTACTGAGATTTCTTAGTGTCAATATTTCAATAGCATTCAGATTGGTTTCACATTTATAGAGTTGAGGAATATATAGCTTATCTTACTTAATACGTGTAATTACACTTTAGGCTAAGTACTTTAAATTTAGGATAAACCGCTAAATTTTTTATACGACTTATGGTCATTTTCGGCACATTACGTACAGACGATAGGTGGACAGATCCTATATGTCCGCATTTTGTTTTATTTTCTACGAAAGCCTTTTTGATTCCTCTGGGTAAATAATTTAGCTTAACTACGTTTACTTTATTATTCTTGCTAGTTAATTCTTATATTTTTGCGGTCTTTTAAAACATATGCGTATGGCGGAAATAATAATTCTGCTTTAAAAACTTTGTGGTAGAATCTGTTCTTTCTGTTGCTGTCAATAGTTTCATGGTTAAGGAATTGTATTTTTATTTCAAACACAATTGCATTTTATGTCCTACACTTGGTTGTCAACATGTGTTATGTGTTCCACTGTATTGATCCTTTATTGTTGTAGTATTCTAAATCTCGTAGCATTCGACTTTAGGTATTCTTTACATAGAGCGCAATCTTCCGACGTCATAGTGGTGCATTCATCACTTCATACTGAGGCTGGTAATATTTTTGACGCAATGCAGATATTGGGACCTTGGCATCTATAATATTACTTTTAGATATCAAATATCGGAAATCATGCACCCCTTCAGGTCGATCCAAGATGCTTATAACAGTTGATTACACCTTTACTTGTTTCCTTTGTTAAACTGAAAACTAACTCAAATTCAATGATCGCTAAAACAAAATTATGCTATGTTCACGCCTGCATCGCGTGATAGACAACGGCGGGGAAAGGTGCGGCGCGGGGAACTGAGAGCGCGGGGGGCGAACAGCTGATCCGCGCCCCCACTTGCCGACAGACTTCGTACCGATCACTTGTACCCATTTTGTACCTCTGTCTTTCTTTAAAATTAAATATTTTAATTTTCTAAGCAAGTCATCATTTTATTTCATTCAAAATTAAACATTTGGCGACCGTGAAGATTAGTTGCGAGGAGTAACTAAAAATACCAATCTTCGGATGAAACGAGTACTATTCGGGGACCCGTTACTCGTATTTGAATATCAACGGACAGCCGAAGGAGAAAGGATTTTACTGGGCGCGTATGCTATGCTGACTTCATCTCTGGTTGACGAAGATAATTTTGAAGTGTTCTCGAGTGTTTGGACTTCTGGAAGTGTTTCCCGGGGGAAGTATTGGCCTAATCCTTTCTATTTATCTTTGCTCTTGTTGAAATTTGTGTGTGCAGCTCGCCGCTCCGATGTGTTAAGATAGTATCTAGCTATATGCGTATTATCTTCCTAATTTGCACGTCGGCTATTGCGTTGTAACTTTATTTTGCAGTTGCCTTGCATTTGTTCGATTTGACGACACTATTCAAACATATTAATTTAAAATTGCATTTCAAGTAAGCTTCTATGCTATTCGACACTAAACAATATTTCATAAAATAATTAGCTTGTCCCTATTTACTGCGCTTGTTAGAAAGCATTTCTTCAATTACCTAGCTAATTAGCCAATTCAAATCTACCTTCATACAAAATTCGCCAAACCCAATTTATTCAGTGTCATTTGCCGATTATTTCAGTGAAATAATCAAGCCCCTGAGCTTTAAGCCGCACTTCCTAGTATCCTGCTGGCGTTGCCGGTGCTTCTCGGCTGCTGAGCGTGATCAGCGCGGGCCCCGCGGAGACGACGGCGGTTGGATCGAGGTGTCTATTAGCACTTTCAAAGGTTTGGCCTATCTTAGCACTTCTACCAAATTCATTGCGCGCTTGTTGATTTCATATTTTAAAGTCTTACTATGGAAGGTGCATTAAAGGATTTGACTAAAAAGCGAAGCATTATTAAAGGTAGATTAACGAAGTTTAAAGATTATGTAAATACATTAAATCAAGTGGGTTCCAGTAAAATGACCACCATACAAATAAAAGAATTATCTATGCGTATCGATAAATTCCAAGTATTGTTAACGGAATTTAACGTCTTACAATCAGAAATCGAGTTGCTTTCGATAAATATAGACGAACAGATTACCGAACGAGACGCTCTCGAAACTCAATTCTTTTCTATTCTGTCAATCGCGCAGGATTTACTAGAAACTTCTAGTTCCCATAAAGATTCAGAAGGAAACGAGAGTGTAGTGGGAACATGTTCACATATGCCTTTAAATTCCATCAAGCTTCCAACAATAAACTTGCCGAAGTTTGATGGAAATTATTTAAAGTGGTTGGAGTTTCGAGACACTTTCGACTCGCTTATAAACGACAATGAGTCAATACCGCTTATAAATAAATTCCATTACTTGCGATCCAGTTTAGAGGGCAGTGCCGCTGTCGTGATTAGATCCCTAGAATTTACTGTAAACAATTACAAAAATGCGTGGCAGTTATTATGCGATAGGTATAATAATAAAAATATTCTAATTAATAACCACCTCAAGTCGCTAATGAGCGTGGACCCTATTACAAAGGAATCTTTTAAGGCATTGCGATATATGATCGATCACATATCGAAAAACCTCAGATCTTTGCAAGCTCTTGGTCTGCCCACTGACCAGTGGGATACATTATTGATATTCATTGTATCAGCAAAGTTAGACGCCACCACGAGCAGGAAGTGGGAGGAGTATAAAAATAATTTAAATGTGTTACCTACTATAGAAATATTTTATTCATTTTTACGAAACCGTGCTGATATTTTAGAGACAACGCATTATAACAGATCCGAAAAACACGAACAAAAGCCGCATTTCAATAATAGAACTGTGCGATCTTTTGTCACTTCCTCAGAGGAAAATACTAAACGTTATCAGCTGTGCGCGTTATGTAATCAACATCACCTGGTTTATGAATGTCCCAAGTTCAAGGACATGGATATTGACGAGAGGACTCGCGAAGTTAGTAAGTTTAAACTTTGCTCGATTTGTTTACGCAGTGGTCACCATACCTATCAGTGTCGTTTGAAGGGTTCGTGTAAGATTTGCAAGGGTAAGCACAACACGTTACTCCATAAGCAGCCGGCTACAGCACTGTTAGAACAAGTTTCGCCGGGCGCATCTACTGCGCCCGGGCCCGTCGCCTTATCGGCTGTGACGATGACTCATACGTTGTTGTGCACGGCGCGGGTTCAACTCATTAACGAGGAAAATAATTGCACTGTCATGGCTAGGGCACTGTTAGACACAGGTAGTCAATCCTCTTTTATGACCGAAAATATTCGCAACAAATTAAGGTTGCGCAAGGATTGTAACAAAAAGCTCAGTGTTTGCGGAATTAATAATATTAAATGTGACATTACAGGGAGTTGTGATGTCAAGATAAAATCATGTTTATCACAGTTTAGTGCGCAGGTTTCGTGTTTATTAGTACCTACTATAACAGGCACGCTCCCCGGATTTGAAATAAACGCTCAACAATTAAACATACCCAACAATATTGAGTTAGCTGATCCTAATTTTTTTCAACCCTCGTCTATTGACATTCTATTAGGGTCTGACATATTTTGGAGCGTAATCGAAACAAATCAAATAAAATTAGGTTCTAATATGCCTACGTTGCACGAATCAAAGTTGGGGTGGTTGATCGCTGGTCCTATCGGAATTCATAGTGAACATAAAAAGAAGGTCTATTGTAATTTCAGCCTAGTCGATTTAGATAGGACGATTAATAAGTTCTGGCAGGTTGAAGAATTGCCTTCTGATGAGAAAACTTTCTCTTTGGAAGAACAGTTCTGTGAAAATAATTTCGTAGATACGACAACCCGTTTGGATAATGGCCGGTTTTGCGTTACAATGCCATTGAAAGAACCCGAAACCGTTCTTGGTGATTCTTTTTATTTAGCTAAGAAGCGTTTTGTTAATTTAGAAAATAAATTAAATAAATACCCGCAACTTAAGGAATCGTACAGTGCATTTATCAATGAATACGAGAACTTAGGCCATTTAAGTGAAGTTGAATGTCCAAAATCGGGAAATTTCTTACCACATTTTTGTGTAACGCGCAATAAGAGTGAAACAACCAAACTGAGGGTAGTTTTCGATGCCTCAGCGAAAACCTCATCTGGAAAATCCTTGAACGATATCCAGGCTGTAGGACCAGTTATACAAAGCGATTTAATGTCAATCTTGTTAAGGTTTCGTGGACATAGGTTTGTGTTGTTAGGTGACATTGAGAAAATGTACAGGCAGATTGCGTTACATCCTTCTCAACGTCATCTTCAACTCATTATTTGGAGGGACTCTTCTCCGTCTCAAATGGATCAAGAGGACCAGGGCAGTAGCGATATTAAAACATTGCAACTCAATACACTCACCTATGGTATGGCTTCTGCTCCATTTATAAGTACGAGGTGTCTCCTACAGTTAGCCAATGAATGCAATGATGAAACTATATCGACTGTCATTAAAAACGATTTTTACATAGATGATCTCAATACAGGAGCAGAGACAGAAAGTGAATTACACTATATTTATCTAAATGTCAATAATATTTTAAAGACTGTCTGCCTGCCCTTAAGAAAAATACGTACCAATTGTTCACAAGCATTCACTAATGAAGAAACAATTACCGACATAGTCGACTTGACTAAGGAGTCTAGCGTATTAGGTTTGAGTTACTGTCCAAAAACCGACATGATTCAATTTTCAGCAAACATTGATCAGGCTTTACAGCATACAAAACGATCCGTTATTTCTACTACATGTAAGATTTTCGATCCACTCGGTCTTATATGCGCTGTTGTCATAAAGGCAAAAATATTTTTACAGCAACTTTGGGTAGAAAAGTTAACTTGGGATGATCCTTTACCAAATAAACTTTTAGGTATTTGGTTAAATTTCATAGATCATTTACATTTAATATCAAATATTAGAATCACGAGAAATGTAAGGTGCGATGCCCCAATATTCACAGAATTACACTGTTTTGTTGACGCCTCCCAGGCAGCTTATGCCGCGTGTGTGTACATTCGCTCAATAAACGCAAGTAACAAAGTTACAGTCAGGCTCTTATGCGCAAAGGCTAGAGTTAGTCCCCTAGGATGCACCACTATACCCCGAAAGGAACTACTAGGCGCCTTACTAGGGGCCCGTTTATGTGCAAAAGTAATTAAATCGTTGCACTTTGAAATTGCACGCAAAACTGTTTGGTCAGACTCAACAGTAGTCCTAGGTTGGCTAAAAACTGATGTGAAATTACTAAAAACATTCGTATGTAACAGGGTTAACGAAATTAACCAATTAACTTGCGGCTTTCAGTGGAGACATGTACCGACGAGCATGAACCCAGCTGATCTCGCGTCGCGTGGGGTCGACGCACGGAACATCGCGTCTTCTAGCTTATGGTGGGAAGGTCCGACGTTCCTCACGAAGGGCGAGTCCGAGTGGCCGCAGGGTTCATGCACGTCGCAAGGGTTACCAGAGTTAAAAATACCTGCTCCATCATTTACAGGTTTATTTAACGCAACTGAGCCATTCATTGATTTCTCGCGATATTCAAATTTGAAAAAGTTAATTCGAATTTTTGCATTTGTATTCCGTTTCGTCAACAATTGCAAAAAGGGAAAACAAAAGCAATCTGGCCCATTAAATTTAACCGAATTAAACAACTCACATAACATTTTAATTAAGTTCTGTCAACTAGCATCTTTTTCGACAGACATAAAAAATATTCAACAAGGAAAAAGTGTAACCAAAAGGAGTAAGTTGTTCGATTTAACGCCATTTATTGATTCAGACGGCATCGTTCGAGTAAGAGGACGCTTAAATAACTCGAGCTATAATTTTGATAAAGCGCATCAAATAATTTTAGATTCCAAACACAATTTGTGTAAACTTATTATGATACACGAGCACATAAGGTTATTTCATGCAGGACCCCAGTTGACTCTAGCATCAGTCAGAGAAAAATACTGGCCGATTGGAGGCAGGCGCTTAGCGCGTAATATTGTCAAACAATGCGTAACATGCTTTCGCTTACGAGCGACTACTTTACAGCCAATCATGGGACATCTGCCGGAGGCTCGGACAGCTGCTGGATTCCCCTTCAACTCTGTTGGGGTCGACTTTGCTGGTCCTTTCTTAATTGCTAGCCGTAAAGGCCGTGGTAGCCGTACCAGCAAATGTTATTTGTGCTTGTTTGTCTGCCTCAGCACGAAGGCAGTTCATTTAGAGCTGGTAAGTGATCTGAGTACTCAAGCCTTTATTCTTTGCCTTCGAAGATTCCTTGCGCGCCGAGGCTGTCCCCACGAGATCTATTGCGACAACGGTAGGAATTTCGTAGGCGCTAACAATGAATTAGGTAGAGTATTGAGATCCAGCCGTCGATCAGTCTTCGAATATTCAACTAATGAAGGAATTAAATTTGTGTTCAGCCCCGCTTATTCTCCCCATTTCGGGGGAATTTTCGAAGCTGGTATTAAATCAGCCAAGCATCATCTAAAACGTGTTGCTGGCAATGCTGCCTTGACGTTTGAGGAGTTGGCGACGTTGTTCACACAAATTGAAGCAATCCTAAATTCGCGCCCGCTTTCTCCTCTCTCGTCCGACTGTACTGATCCCTCTCCTCTGACCCCAGGCCATTTTCTCATCGGACGGCCGCTAAAGTCCATTCCGACGGTACCTATAACTGCTACCAGACCCAACAGATATGAGCTCATCGAGAAAATACGCCAACACTTCTGGGAGAGATGGAGCCGAGAGTATATAGCCGAGCTGCAGCAGCGCACCAAGTGGCGCACACCCCAGAAGGATCTCGCCTGCGGGGACTTGGTGATACTGAAGGAAGATAATCTAGCGCCGTTGCAGTGGCGTCTAGGACGAGTATGCCAACTGTACCCAGGAACTGACGATGTCACCAGGGTCGTCGATATAAAAACTGCAAAAGGAATTATAAGGCGCGCCGTTAATAAGCTGTGCTTGCTACCTATCTCCTATGACAATGAAAGCGACGATACAGGTAGCCAATAAAAACCTTTGAAAGCAGCCTGTAAGCTTTCAACGTCCCCGAGGATGTTCACGCCTGCATCGCGTGATAGACAACGGCGGGGAAAGGTGCGGCGCGGGGAACTGAGAGCGCGGGGGGCGAACAGCTGATCCGCGCCCCCACTTGCCGACAGACTTCGTACCGATCACTTGTACCCATTTTGTACCTCTGTCTTTCTTTAAAATTAAATATTTTAATTTTCTAAGCAAGTCATCATTTTATTTCATTCAAAATTAAACATGCTATATATTCTTTATATATAAATGAAGTATTCATATTCATATTCAATTATTCATAATGTCAAAATTACATGTCAGATATTATTTCATTTTATAAATATACAATCAATACTCCTCGTAGTACTTACTCCTTCCTTCAGTTGAGTAAATACAACAGTTTAACATAAAAAGCAGTCTTGACAGTTGTAATATATTTAAAATTTAAAACGGTTTTGTTAGTTTACCTGTCCATAGTACGATACAAACTCATATTATAAGCCTTCTGTATGTTCCATGTGACTTCGCCCGCATGACACATGTGAACTTGACCGATTCACGAGTTAAAAAGTACGCTAAACGTTGACCCGTATTACGAATATAACAATATTAAGTCACCCTGACATAAATCCGCGTGTAATTTTATTATACTCGTATTAGATAATGAGTAGCGACGAGTAAATTTATAGGATAAATGTAAACTTATCAAAATAGTACATTTTGATGCAAGTGCGGAAGGTTTGTCATTTCGCACGAGTCCCGAGACTCGGGACGAGTGAAAATTACACTTCCGCAAGTATATCAAACGACGTTTTTTAATACAGTTGCGAAAAAATATGAAAGAAACAAAACTAAATAAAACAGTAATTAAAAGAGAGACAAAACAAAATGTATTTACTTGCCATTGTGTGCTTTGCACGTACCTGGTCTACATCTGGCGTAGTTTACACACATTTTATTTAACAATCGTATAAATCGCACATATCACAAAAATATTATTAAAACAATACGTCATTACAAAATTAGTTTGTGAAATTATGAATGAAAGAGGCGGGAATCAAAAAGTCGGTTTAACTTTTAATTGATAGATTTTTTCAACAAGTCATGGTTGTCAGCATTCAGCCAAAACCAAAACTATTTTGTGGAGGTTGTACGAGAAAATACTTAGACAGCTTTAAATTTATCCATAATGGGTTGAATAAACACCAATGATACATTTTGAAGTATTGGTGTCCATCATACATCATTCTGATATGAATGACATACACAATCATATTTGTTACTTACCATTGACAGATCCAATCACTAGCTGATAGTTATTAATGACCGAAAATACTTATGTTTTTACTAAGTATCTTATTGTATATTGTACCTACCCCTTTCATATTGTTTGGCGTGTATCCAAGTATTGATTGAGACTTAGGTACTTACTTTTGACAAAGATATACTGAGAAAGTATAAGTTACTCGTGCACAGTATTTTGTCAATTGATCAGTATGTAGTAATAAATTAGGTTTGGTTAAGCTACAAAACATCGTCAAAATAAGAAAGATGTAAATATAGCAATAAATACAAATTATTTGAAGATGCTACAGTCATTAAGACGATATTCATTTATTTTTCATGCCTAAACAGTGCAAGTAAGGTGTCTCCCATTACTATGGCCTACATCCTCCGTCCAATTATAATGTTTAGAAACTACTAACAAGTTTATAAATAACTTCGCACTTCCTCGTTTGTAATACCCCGGCTTCTTACAGTTTGTATTCCACGCACGTTGCGCGGGTCAGAGGTAAGGTAGGAGGACTGTGCGGCGACTGTTGTGGAAGTTGCTACTGTATTATGTTTGCACTGTAAGCAGACATGATTCGATTGCGTAAAATGTTGTTTAAATAGAGCACGAGTCCTTGAGAGCACATACTTTTTCACTTCTCATGCTCGAAAAGTGTGTCATATTAGACTTGTCAAGCGGGGCTAAAGTAGTACATTTAACCCCTAGGGAAAATATGAATACATATTTATGATTTACAAAACATTTGAATTTGACCAATCAAAATACTTCACCTATTAAATCCACCAATCACAGAACACTAATATAACTCTTAAAAAAAATATTTGGTATTGGATATTAACCAACCAGAATACAGCTTTACTAAAATCGACCAATCTGGAAACATAATTAATTTTTCTAAAGAGTCTAAAGATTAAGTTTGTAGTAGTCCCTATTTCACAATAATTAAAAAAAGTGGTTAAATCGTTCGAGCAACACTTTGAAGCGCTCAATGGATGGTCAGTTAGCTTTTTTCGCGCGTGAATGTTGCGCGCGAACCGCAGTGTCTATGTTTTGTGTGTCAAAAGAGTACCTTTAGAAAAAAAATCATGCTGCAAAAGTATATATCTTCGACGTGGAATTTAATGTTAATTTTGGGTGGGTTAACCTTTGTTTATTTATTTTCTCGCAATCGAAGTGAAAAGTAGAGTGTATAACTCTGATCTAAAAGCCATATTACCCCTCGAACTATTTTCCCTCACTTCGTTCGGGAAAATAACTATCTCGTGGTAATATGGCTCATTTTAGACCCTTGTCATACAATCTACTATTTCATAACCTCGCTTGTTGTTTTGAGTGTTACGATGTTATTTACGTTATATTGTACTATGCCATTGAAATAAAATATGCAATTCGCAGGAATTCACTACGCATTATCTTCCCGATTATTTGTTTCTTATAATTAGACTAATACTAAAATTATTGATTGAATTACAGGCCAAATGCTTAAGTATCCCTTTTCAAAAAATAGTAATTACTTTGCGGTCAATCAGTTTATCCAGTAGATGCTCGTAAACCAATTTCACTTCAATTATTTTGTCAACATTATAATTGAAACAATACAATTTAGATAATATAGATGTGGCTATAGTTATGATACACAGATATTTCACACATCAGGTGATGTTGTAAGAGGAACCAGGTGTCACGTATGTAGCCTAAGTATATGATGTACGTACATTAATCTTCGTCTTTATATAAAACATCTTACTGTACTGTTATCAGTGCCTTGAGAACCTATACGAGTATAAAAATCTCTAGCACCAAAAACCCAGGACCGCAGCATCTCGGTGACAAATAGAAACACGCGGCTCCTTTTCATCAGCGACGTGACACTCGGCTCCAAGCCGCTTTGACTATAAAATATTTGTTATTGTGCTTACGTTTCTCTCCAGCAAAACCCTGACAGCCTTTGTGAAATTTTTGCTTCAACGCTAAAGTCAAGCTGTGAAGCGGAGAGGGTAATTGAGATATCCTCAGTCTGCTTAAGATAATCATTGATCATTTTGACGTAACATGTTTGCCAGCGGTAACACGACTAGGTTTGAAAATGATTAACAAGATAGAGCCATACTTGTCTTTCAATTTCGAAACCTTCCCCGTAGGTAGAGCTTTCTAGACAAATACTTATTTGAAAACTGAGATGGTTAAACGTTCCAGCTCGAATATATAAACATTTATATTGATCTTATCCTACTGATTTACTATCATTTCGAACGAGACACAACAGTGGGACAGAAAGTCTAGGTCTCAAATTCCTTTGAAAAAATTCATTTTCTTTCAGCTTCTTAGTTTTAGACAATAGCGTCATTTAATAACCTATTCCTGCCATCCGATTTGCTCACTATGGTAGCTGGCTTGTTGAAGATGATTGTTTGAGATGTTCTGTAAAATAAAAATATACCATTTCAGGGGAGGAACCGCTAAGCACATAACATTTCAAAACAACTCGATCTCACTCGATGCACAAAAAAATTGCCGACCGGAACAAACAGTCCTCCCGATAGCTGCCACTTGTCAGTCGTTTATTACTTCCTACATTGGTTCAATAATAACCGCCATCGTTATTAAGCTTTTGATTAGCTATCCTTTGTAAAGTGGAATATACCTAATATGTATGTTGAGGCGTATATTAGACGGTTTATTTCAGTGTTTAATGTCATCCATGTACATTTACTTGTCTGTTTTATTCAAGCTCGTCGTGTTTGTCGCAAAATATTATCCATTCAAATAGTCATAAAAATCGAGATTATGAGCGTATTTCAAAAAAATGTATAGTTATATTAATGGCGATGAGCGGGTTAAAGTTAAACAAGTCAATGTCGCATCGCAAAGGAAAACGTCCATCTTGTGTGACGCTATGATTAACGATGATATGAAACAACTAGCCCGTGATGTTTTTGTACCTTTAATAATTCAAAAATTCTACTTATATACATAGTACTCCTTGTCGTATCCGACAACGGTCACCCTTACAACTTTCTCTGATGAGCACGGATATGGCTCGCCATACCGAATTTGGATAAATGTTCGGTCGCACAGTGTGTAGTATGTGTGTGTATTTATTGTATAAGAATACGAAGGACTAGGTCGAGTCTTCCGTAGATGACATCAGCCTCATCTACGGAAGACTCTACCTAGTCCTTAGCGTAGCGTCTTTTGAAGAAGGTGAAAAAACTATTTCTATAGTATACGAGTAGTACAGAATTAATGGTTTCCACCAGTTACGTAAGTGTAGTTAGCTTCAAATTTTTTAAGAGAACCGTTTAAAGCAAGAATCTGGTGTCGAATACTAAGCTTTGAACCTTCACGGAAATGTAACGGTTTGTCTCTGCACTCCCGCCTTGACAGCACTGCTGAGAACTATCGATATTGAGATTTTACGGACGATATGAAACTGCTAGCGAAGTTTTCAGTGTTTAAATTACGTTTCCCAACCATGAGGTGGTATGACGTTATATATATACTCTTATATTTTGCTTTCTGATATTATATAGCTATTCAAACTACACACATGACGTCCAGTCTTCAATGCAATGTTAGTGTGCAGGTTAATAACGGCACATTTCTTTCATATATTTATACATGCATTCCTTATTTTACCAACCTCCTTACTGATGTTTCCACTGCGACCGGAATATTGGAGTAGGCTATCAAATAAAATGACCATTTTCACAACTTTTTTAAGATCTTCGTACACGCCCATGTTATGATATTAAATGTGGTGCCCCGTTTATTTTCTCGGGTATGAATATCTACAAATACTAGAGAGATGGACATTAATATCCGCACCCAAAAAAATAACCTGCTATGCATTGCAAGTTTCCACAAAGGCTTGGTGTCCAGGCTTCTTACCAGGAATGCGAAGATAAAATAAAGAAATAAAACCATCATATGGTTTACCCTTATATGTATAGCTCTGAAGGCTGAGCACTAATACAAAAATAACACGTGAAGGAAATTTAATCTTGGTGTCAGATCCTGAGGCTAAGATCCTCTTTGGATCACTGCGCCAAAATAGTTAAATTATTCCAGACTGGCATTGTTTATTTTGTGTTAGGTATTGAAACTATTTCAGATTTCTAAAGAAACTGTCACACATATTGAAACACCCAAGCGCGATGGTCAGTCAAACAAATGAACACGTAATAATTCAAAGGTTATGGGAGACTTATTACTTATACCTGATTAATATTTGAGAATTACAATTTTATCATTTCATATTTTTTACATCTACAATTGTATTCACTTTTATTTACTAATACTCGTATCCAACAGGTGTTTGTTACATAAATGAGGCATTTACTAAGAGTTCTCGTAATCTTGATTAGGGGTGACTTCTGACTTTGTTGGTAATGATTTTGTATATTGTAAGTTTCGTTTGGTGACTAAGCTATTACTCAAATATACTTCTGTGTCGTAAAGGTCAATGTATGATCGATAGTCTTACTTACAAAACAATATGTCGGACAGTCCTCCCTTAACCTTATGTACGATACGAATAATTTATTTATCTTGTTTTGTGTTCGTTGGCAACTTTTATCCAGTGTATTTGAAGTTCTTGGATAGAGATTAATGCAACACATTTCTCTCGTAAACTTTTCTAGCCTCCTTATCTTGTTTACGATCGTGAATAAAGCTTTAATCGATGTCCCTTCTTTTTCTTTCCACTTTTCTCCTAAAATGTCCCTTTAAATTCAGTTAAGGACACTTGTGCCCGTAATTAGTCATTAGAGCTCGCGTTTAGACTCTTCACTGTTATTTATTTTCGTGGAACCCATTTTGAAGTTAGAATATCGTGTTACTCAAAACTAATTAACTCGGAACTTAAACACTTTCATTCCATTGCAATGATATATTTCAGCATCGGGCCATGCTCGGGAACGCAGTGAGTACAAATTTACCAATACCCATTCATAAATAAATAAATATTTGTGGATAATCTTACACAAATCGACCTAGTCCCAAACTAAGCAAAGCTTGTACTAGTAGACAACGATACACATACTTATATAGATAAAGATACTTAAATGCATAGAAAACATCCAAGACTCAGGAACAAATATTCGTGTTCATTACACAAATAGATGCCCTGACCGGGATTAGAAACCGGGACGCGTCCAGCTTCGTAGGCAGCGTCGGTCCCACTAGGCGGAAGAAGTCGTTGCTATTAGGTAATGAGTGGAAGTAATCACTGCGTCTTTTTACTTTATTTTTGGTCGTTTTGTCAAATCATCATTTTATGTATCATCGTCATTTTATGAAAACCGGCCAAGTGCGTGTCGGACCTAGTGCAATGAATAGCCACAATACACCTCCTACATTTCATTTTAATACTACCTGTAGTTTTTGAGTAGAATGCATAAATCATGCAAACCGACAGACTGACTTGACGAAACTATAAGGGTTCTCTTTTTGCCATTATGGCTACGGAACCCTGAAAATTTATGTCTTAGAGTACATAAGTTAGATGAAGCCCCATGAACGTCAGTGAGGATAAGCCTCTCCAAGATGTTGCCGCTCACATCTGACGATCCTCACACAAATGGCAACTAGGAGGCGGGCGATTATTTCTCTTTCTGACGTTTCGACACGGGCTGCATAGTATAGCATATATATAAGAAATTTATTAGGTACGATTGTTGTTATTATCATATCTTTTAGAGATGCTACGGAAGCGGAAATTTCGAAATTGGTCGCGTGAAAATTGGAAGTAGTTCAAGAGCCAGATTTTCTTGTAACTTGTACTTTTTTCCACTGGTTTCTGAATGATCCAATTGATCCATCCATTAACGTATTGGCTGCCAAAAATTCGCTTAACCGGCTTGTGTGCCTGTAGCGAGTTTCGTCACAAAAGCCAAACCCTCTCCATTCTACGTCGACTATTGTTTTTACTCAAATTAATTCGGACAGCAACATGCTGCACCAATCTTATAAAATTCACAATGTTTCAGCCTTTATTCACAACAGCGGCATGTACCTTCTTCGAGTTGCCACAATTCCGACTAACTCGGTGGGACTCGATTAGGTGAGCCAAAGCCGCAAAATAATTCCATTAGACTTGGCCATGTTGCTCGGATTCGGCCATGAATCGATAACTCACAAAACAACCCCGTTTTTTATCTTGGTCTCATTAGATCAGTGTGACCTAAATATTGTCTTATTTATTTCGTTGTCGTCAATATAATTTACACTGTCAGTTTTTTTTTCTATATGTAGGTAGAAAAGACAGTATATAAAAACTTGGTTAACTGAAATAAACTGCTCTCTACAATCCCAACAAGATCGCCCGTCATACAATCCTCAATCTTACTTCTCCGAAGCCCCCAAAGCCCAATACATCGATTTCGTGAAGATATTCACATGGTCCATCAAAAAGTTTTTCCTCCAAACGCTCCTAAATCAATCTATACACTGTAAGTTTACCTTCTTTGCCTGGGTATATTTCGGCCTCTGTCTATTGTTATTAAAACAATATTGTTTTACTGAAAATAACAGATTCCGTAATAGAGTAAAGCCTTAAAGAAAGAATGAAAAATATTTATTTGGATATTAGGCACACAATTCAGAATTAAGAACAAATAGAAACAATAGTACATTACTACAGAGGCCGGGAAGTAAGGGGTTGCCGGCCGAGTACATATAGTTATACGGATAGTTACGAGGTTGGCAACCCCTTTTCACGCCGAGGTGTGTATAGTGCTTTTCTCAAACATGCAATGAAATAAATTTAAAAAACTCCAAGAAATCAAACTTTCATTTCTAAAGAAACTAACAGTAAATAAGGCAAAAAATATAACTAACACATATATTACTATTTATTCCGTTCAATTTCCAACTCAAATTACATATAAAACACTACTACTATAAAATATACTAAAATATACGAAAGCACGTTTCTAAACGAAACGTTAGGATCAACCTATCCTATGGAACGACATTGACAGCTTGTCATTCTTGTTAATTGTCAAAAACTATAACCTCTTTTCTTCATCGCTGAGGGGCTACCGCGAAACGAAAACGAACGAAGTTCGAATATCTCCCTCTCTGTCGCACTTGCAAATTTTGTTGTCATCGGCGTCGGAACTCATATTTAAATAGGTAAAAAATTCAACAACGCATAAATCAAATTACAGAATGAAAAAAAAAATCGATTTTGCCTCCAAAATGATTAAAAAATACCTTCACGGTTTGAGTAGACATTTTAACCACTAATATTTAGATGATATTTTAAATGTGTCAAAAAATCAAAATCAAAAATGTGTTATTTATTATGTTCATGTCGGTTTTATATAAAAAAACAGCAACATATAGCAAACATCGTTTATTTTATTTTTTTAATAATAGCAGAATGTCATGATGAACCAAAAAGCAAATAATTGCTTATGGCTGAACGCCGTGATGCTGTGTCACAAATAAATGTGGAATGGAAATTAAAAAAAAGCATCTGCAGCCCTAGGCCTCCAACTTTGTATGAAATTCCTTTAAAGGCCTCTCGTCTAGCCGCACCCGAAACGTGACACTTCGCATCCTATATTGAGGTTATAACCTAAGGAATATAACCTCAATATTTCATTGCAAGTTTGAGAAAAAATATATACCTAAATCGTGTGCCAGTAAAAAGGATCAAGCTCAGCATGATACTACAGCCAGATGGCGACTGCAGCGCTGATTCTCAGCCTAATCCTAGTGGGTGACATCCAACCAAACAAACAGAATATATATAATCCTATATATAAAAAAATACACATGACACATGTTCAATAGAAAAGACAGTGACAATGTGAGAGTTGTAGAACACAAATAAACACTAGAAAAAATAAAATTGATTTCATTTATATTTACAACTATCTTTAAGCTAAGTCAGTATCTGATAAAGATAGCTGGGCCTCTTTGTCTTCAGTACCCCGAAAAATAAAGTTGACAGATGTTATTTACGTCTGGCTTCCATTTTGAGCCAGTTTGACCTAATTAAATAGGGTGTGACATGTGTTCTAGGCGGGATAAAAAAACAATAACAATGCGCATGCGTTTTGAATGCGCTGGATAAGTTGTTGTGTTCTCGCCATCAAACAAGGTCCGTATACGATATCTAAGTAATTTAATTTGGATAAATTAATGTCTCGCACAGACGAATGCGGAGATCAGTACTTAAATAGTTGCGTATACCGTACATGACCGTGAGGCGATAAAAACATTTTTTTACTGTATTTAATACATAGTTTTCAAAGCGCAAATTACTGTCTAGCAGCAATCCCAGGTTGCGAGCTTCCCCGACACACTATTTGCCTGTCACCCAGCTCCATTCATGGGCTGCCAGCTGAAATTGTTGCTATCTGATGTTCGGGACAGAGAACCATAAATTTAGATTTGGATGGGTCAGTTCTAGTGAATTTTCTAGTCAATCAATTTATGGGCATAAATTGATATTATAAAGATCCTCATTAATTTTTGCTATGGCGGATTGTGTTTCAGATGGCCGAAATGATGAGTAAACTCGCAAATCATCTGCGTAGAAATGATAATTGCAGTTATTTATACTTGAAATTATATTTGCGCTGTATAAAATAAAAAGGGTAGGGCCCAGGATAGACCCCTTTAGTACCCCTCTCAGGACAGAATAGAGATCTGAGTGCAGTATTTGATCATTATCCTTCCGCAGTTCCGCACCTATTACTAAAATAAATAATAAAATTGCATCACTAAACTAGGGAATTCTTACAAAAAAAGAATAACATTTAAAACATTAAATGGTAACATCAGGTGGTCTTATCGCTTTAAAGCAGACAACCAATGGGTAGCAGGAAAAAAGGTCAGAAAAGTTGAACAGGCAGTGCAGGAGAAAGGCAAGAAGAGTGAAACAACACGTACGCGTACAACAGAATTAACCGACAACACATACTCCAATAATAAATATATACACATGCCAATACAAATACATAAATAAATAAATATATGCATATATATATTCATACATACATATATAAGCTATGACAAGCAGTGCGCTTTTGCACCTTGAGTTTGGCGAACGTAGATACGTCCACGTTTTGTCCATACATATCTCCATTGACTGCAACTGGCGGCTTCACGCGCCTTTTTAAAAACCGATCTATTGTGTCGGGTGAGGCGTTCATTAATGTAGAAACGGCGCGCGTGCCCTGGAAGTCCGTGGTCGGCCGACGTTGCACCGTGGCAGACACGTGCGCTTTTTAGGAGCTCGTCGCGCAACGCACGACGTGTCAGTCTCACGGTGATTGGCCGCGGCCATCCATTTGCTATACCGTCGCCGCCGGCGCCTTCCGTGCTAGGTGCGCCGATACGTTTTGCATGGACGATAGCACGCACATCCAAGTTCATCCCCAATTTAGCAGCCACCAATGTAACCAAATGAACCGAGTTTTCACCTTTAGATTCTGGCAAGTTTGTAATATCTAAGTCGTTGCAAAGCATCTCCTGCTCTTTGTCACTGAGCTCTTGCTTAAGTTGTTGCCCAATAGCTTTAAGGTCGCCTGTATCACTTCAGGTTCCTGCACAAATATGTTCCAAAATGCAAACTGTTTTGACATGTGGTTATCTACTGGAGTTTCGCACGTGTGTAAATAAGGCTTAAGATCTGGCAATAAAAACCCTTATCTGTATTTCGATATTGACATTTTAAAAAAGCTAGTATATTGAAAAATCGCAGAGGGGTTGCCTATTATATGTATACAGTATTTTATGCAACTGTTGTATAAGAAGGATATAAAAAGGCGAGCGGTGTTGTGGGTTGCGATGTCAGGGCTTGACGAACATCTCAAATAAAGACACCACGACCCACGACCAGTTATACACGGTGGCATACAATATTTTTTCTATGTCCCATTTCAATTAAAAAGTAAGCATTTTTCAGACTTTTCATGTGCTATATTTTCCCTTAGATAATTGTGCTTACATACGCAATTAATTCAGGAATGCTGCAACTTTACTCATGAGTCTTTTAAAACAATCAAGGTACCTACTCTCAATAAATAATAAAAGCACGTGTGCAGACACATGAACATGACGCATGAAACCTGTTTTGTACTTAAGTTCACAATTGAGTTCACTGTCTTAATATTCTCCAGCCTTTATTTATTACTTGTGATCGATGTCAGGAGCTTTGGTCACGTTTCATATGAAAACGCTTTAAAGTGTAAAGGGCGGTATTGCACAATCGCGCCAAAGAATGTCGACAACCTTGCTAACTCTTCATAATGTAGCAAATATATATATGGATTACTAATCCACCATGAGCACAAAAATTAAGTTAACAAAAATGGGCGAATGAGTGAACGTAAGGTAAAGTGTCAGATAAAAATTAAAAACATTGCAGAGTCGCTCCACGCTCCTGAATTTCTCATATTATTCCGTTGTCTACCGGAAAAAAATAACAATGCATAACAATAGCATGTGAACGCGAATTGGCGGGCTCGATAGACGACGGGTATTTCGAGTCCCAAACTTTTAAAAAGGTAACATGACCATTTGACCATATTATAAGAGGGTAGTCCTATACATCAGCCAATTCAAATGTTAAAATCGAATGCGAATTCGATTAAAAAAAGTTGTATTTATCAAACCTCAATTCCAATTTCATCTTAGTTCCCCTAATTATGAGAAAAGCACTATTCTAGCTTCGGCTGGAGTGGCAATTGCAGGCTTCGTATTAATAAACTGACTCCGAAGGTCGGGAGGAACAGGCCTGCCTATATTAAACACAGACATTTGGATTGTAGATCGGCCGGTTCTTTATTGGAAAATGAAACTACCCATTTGTAGTCCACTCAATCCCTCAAGGGTTAGCTGGAAGAGATACTTCATAGGGATAAGTTCGCCTTTGTACTCTAATCTTATGTGACATGTATATTGTTTTAACCTGTTATTGTGTACAATAAAGTGTGTACAATAAAAAGAAACACAATTATTCTTCAGCATCAATTGTTCGTTCTTCTTCAGTTTGAGCCTTATTAAAACGACATGCAGTTTTAAAATTATTGCATGATTTGTGGCTAGACTTTTAATCGACTGGATTGGAAGGAAATTGAATGTCTGTTTGGTAAAACACATTTTAAATACTGTAATGTATACACACCGCATTGCTTTTTGATATAAACGTTTTGTTTTCCTGTCTATACTACACTAGTGCCTCTGTGAGCTGTAGACCTCGTAAGTGAGTTTTATTATCATTTCCAAAATCTGACATTATAAAAAAGATCAATTATGAATATCGAACCTGCTAACAAAATTTCACGAGAAGCGGTTGAAAAATGGGACCCGTAGAGGACAAAAAACCGAACTTCAGACGCAGAAACTTTCAAAATCTTTGAAATAAAAATTGTATTTGAAAATTTCAAAAAACTGACTCGACAAAAAAATTCTTTATAACTATCGAACCTGCTCACGAAATTTCACTTGAATCGGTTGAGAATTGCGACCTGTAGACGAGAACAAACGGAAATCCGGAATCTGGACATACGAAAGCATTTTTGTCGAAGCTGAAGCAGAGACCTTCGTTCACTCGGTCAATTATAATAAATTCAACTCTATAAATTGCGTTTTGTTCCAATTATTAAACTTTTCAGTACTTTCACTTGGTCGAGAAACAAATGCAGAAAATAAATTTATTTATTTTTATGTACAGTTATCCTTCGGAAAACATATTTTAAATAAAACACTCATTTAACACTACAAGCGGCCTTGTGTGGCGTTTGCTCAACCGTCTAACGTAAATCATTCAACAATGTCTTGGTACGATTTATTTCATGGTCCCGATAGCACCTGACGTCTTTCACTCGATTGTGTCATGTGTCAAAGAGGCCTCCGTTGGGCGTCATATATGCGAACAATAATTCAGGATCGTTCTATTGAACGGCTTTACATTGTCTGTAATGAAAATATAGTTGTGTTGACGTCATGTCTCATGCGCACATGTGTTAAGTTTTTCTCTTTGCTTATATCTCTAATTGTAGGGATACTCAACACAAAAAACGCGAATACCATAATCTTTTTCTTTCTTCTAGATTCTTTTAAAACTGCGAGTCAATTATTCACCTACTTACTGTAATTGAACTTACTTATTTTTGCTGTACGTAGTATGTGCAGTTGTCAATTTACAAACAGTGCGAAATGATTAAAGCATTCTATCTTTCGTTTTACCTTTTTTTTATTTTTCGTCAAACCATGTCCGTCCTTTGTATACACAACCCAATTAGAGTCTCTGATTTTCTGGCAAATTATTAAACTTAACAAAACTTCCTAATTAAAATCTGAAGGGTCGACCCAATTTTCAGAGTATTTTCCCAATCTTTTCTGGCCCTGTTTTTAAGACAGGTTTACCTCTCTGTAGTCAGGCTCTAAAACAAAAACAAATAAAACGAGTTGGACTCGCCCATCGAGGGTTCCGTAAAAATTTGTAGGTATTGATTATATACTATAAATAAATACTATATTTTTTATGATTTAATTATAAATGTATAGTTTTCAGAATTTTCCCTGTGTTTGTAGTATATGACGGTATTCCTTGCCATATTTAATAGTTCTAGGTCAACGGGTAGTACCCTATAAATTTTAATTCCCTTGAGTGTCGTAATGTAAGTTTATTACAACATAAACGGCCGTATCTTTTTTTACGTTAACCTAGAAGTTTGATTTATTCACAGCTTCAGAACTGTAGACCTGAGTATATGGTTTGAATTTCAACTCGATATCTCCACGCGTTCCCAAGGTCTTGACAGACAGACGGACAACAAAGTGATCCCATAAGGGTTTCGTGTTATTTTTTCTTTTGAGTTACGGGACCCTAAATAGGCTGGAACTAGTTAGACTATAGTATATTTTGATATAAGTGCAGAAAGTAAGTTATTTTGCAGGAGTCTTTGGGGCAAGCCTGAACAATGACACTGCAACAAGACGTTTTGCTAAAAAATTACTTTATTGTCTCGTTATTGATCTAGGGATTTAGGTTAGGATAAAAATACACATTCACAAAATAAAAATAGGCCGAATGCGTGTGGGTGCACACGCAATGTAAGGTTACATATTTGTCCACCCATTACAAGCTCCTCTATTACTCGTTAACTGGCAATGTCTACTTAATTTTCAAAGTTTTCCGTTTAAATTCATTATAGACTACTACCATGATTTTTTTTTCACATACCTTCCCAGTCGCCATCGTTTAGCTGGAAATCGGGGGGATTAACCGTAACAAAAAATATATCTTTAAAGCATAATATCACGCGAACGTATTTCAAAATCAAAACATGGTTTTAAAAAACCCAATGTTTTTGAACGAGCTATCCAACGATAACCCAGACGATGGGGTTTGTGAGAAATAAATGGCAGCCCCGCTTTAGGTGTACGAGGTACTCTAATAAATTTATTTTTCAATATTTTATTTTACTGTTTTGTTGGCGTACTTAATTGATATGTATACTTATACCAAATTACGGCTTCCTAGTACTAACGGTTACTGAGCTAAGCCGCGAACGGACGGACGGACATGGCGAAACTGTAAGGGTTCCGTGTTTACTGCGGAACTCTAAACGGATCTAAGCTACTGGTGGTTAAGGCGACAGAGAGAAGAAGAGAGGAACCTCCAGACTATCGGCGGTATTGTTACTAGCCGACGCGTGGCGGTCTCTTCTTTTAATATTCATCTCTGGCATTGGTAATACCCACATGAACAGCCATTGTAAAAAATATTTTTAAGCATGTTTAGTACTAGTATTACACATTTAAAGGGCTACGAATTAACCCTTTATGTAGGTTTATCTAATATGCTATTAATAAAACTGTACAGTTTGTACATATGCTAAATGCCAATCACGATTGAACATAGTTTCGTACTTCGAAAAATAAAAAGCACTAAGTGCGAAAATTCAACATTCTGCACGATATACGATACTGCTACCAAACGTACCACTTTTGAGTAAGCGTATATAATAAAAATTTCTAAAGTTGTACATTTTGTAACATTTATACCTATACCAACCTATACCGGGACATAGTCTTGTTTGAAATTAGCGAAATGATTTTTCAATTACGTTATACGACTCGGAAATTATTATCTAATGTTAAATCTATTTCATTTCTTGCTTCGTTTTTACGATTGTAATTGGAATTTTGAATTCAATAAAAAAACTGTTTTTTCGCTACATTCGCTGGACGTTCTTTCAGAGCATTTAAATATTTACATTTTGCTTGGCACCAGAGGACATTAAATTGATAGCCTCGTAGCCGACGATACTGTAGCTAATGCTTAAATTCATTTCGGGACACGAAAAGTATACTGGGTCATAAATGAACCCCATTCGTTTTTAAGGAAGCTGCGCTCATTGTTAATCGACATTTAACTGTAATGATATTACTTACATTCTTTAAATAGCGCGATTGTTAAAATTCCCTCAAGTCAATGTTTCTTGACGTCTATGCAAATGACGGTAATGGCATCCTTGAAAATCCCGAGGGGAACTGCGAACAAAGCATTAATCACTCGTAATTTGACTAATTGTAACAGTTTTAAAACAATCCCACATCAGCTAACTGAATCTTTGTTTTCATGAGGCCCCTCGATCTTAAATGAAGTTAAGTATTTGTAAGGCGTACCGTTACTCGTTGGTTAATATGTAGTGAACTTGGAACGAACATGAGAATGTAATAGTTAATAATGACATCAATAAAGTATTTTTGTAAATGAGTACGTTTTATTATTGTTTTATTAGGACATAATGCCAATTACTAGAATAACCCTAATCTTTCTAATACAAACAAACAACGTCGTATTTTATTATAGATGTTCACAAAGCCATTTATGGTCGCGATTAGTCATCCGACATTTGGCGCCAACACTGTTCTACTGGTACGTCGCTTTGGGCAGATAGAAAAACTTTTATTGGCCATGTTGTCTTATCGTTTATATTAATACTGCCTTCTCGTAAGATATATTAACTTTTTGATCTTCAAAATTCTTCAAAGATAATTATGTTTGGCTTCTGCGCTCAATTTAACAAAATAGGGGATTATAATTCTTAGTCATTTATGTATCACATTAATCAAAAACTACGCAGATAATTAAAAGTCGCAATCTGTGTCAATTTGAGTCATAATGTTCTTTGTTTTTCATAGCTTGGTTTAAGATACAGTGCAAAGCTAGCCAATTTGCGCGTTCTGAACATTGTTTTTTTTTTTCATTTTCTTATTTTGGTTATTTGCGTTTTTTTTACCCCATCTACTTTCATGTTAAGTACTTAGTCGTCATTACCCAGACTCATTTTATGGACACATTTTTGTAACAAAATTCTGTTCACTTCATTGAGCGCTTAGTGATGCAAAGATTAGTTTCTCGTACGAACACGTTGTAAATCTCCCATATATACCGCAAGGTGTCCTAGAGCAAAATTAATCCGAGAAGAAAGACAATCCACGACTTAGATATAATTCTTAGCTCAATCAAAAAAGAAGTTATTTGATTTAATACCGCATTATTCCACCGAAGTCTTTCACACAATAGTGCTTACCTAAGCAGAACACGCCACGCCGCGCGCCGCGTCTAATGTGAAGGCGGCCGAATTCACGTAGGTACCTACCTAACATCACTATCGACACGAACTGTATGATAATTGATATCATATTTCTACCGTGTACCACTCAATAACATTTTTAGATTTCTGCTAGTGTATTTCTATAATAAGTAATGTAATGGACACGGAGATTATTTTTGATACTGGCAATGTAGCGTCATTGCCTAACAACCAACCAACCAAGTTAGGTATTTAGTTATGTACTACTGTTTAGTATATTGATTGGAAATAAAATGGTGACTCGCTTAGTAAACTAAAATATTTAATTTAAAAAAAAAGACAGAGGTACAAAAATGGGTACAAGTGATCGGTACGAAGTCTATCGGCAAGTGGGGCGCGAATCAGCTGTTCGCCCTCCGCGTCATTCCTTTTCCTGCCGTTGTCTATCACTCTAGGCAGGCGTGAACATCATTTCTAATCAAGCAAAAAATGTAGATGTACTTAGGTAGAAAAAAAAAATTGATACAGCACCCATATCAGATAGGTAGGTACACGTATCATAGTACATATGTGCACACTTTCCTTCATTTTTATAGATTAGGTGAACTCTTACTGCAGTTTGTCCTAACTTGTAATGATGTCCATAAATATAATGCAATAAATCAGTTTTAGAAATATCTTGTTCCACCGCAGCGGTTATTGGTAACATATTAGGTTCGACATAAAAACGTCATCATGAACTGACCATGCTCCTTAAAATCGGTATAATGGCCACATGTTTGTCTATTATATTTATTAGAAACATAATTTCTAATCAGTGTTTTTCCCAGTCGCATATCAGCCACTTCTGTGAAGTAAAATGTGTGGTGCAAAAGACTGGTACATTTAACTTGTAAATGCTGTTTGGTAATAATAAAAAATAGAAATCGACTCCTGAAAGCAAAAAATGGCAAAGAGCGTATAAAATCTCATAATGAGCTATTAGAAGTTACTCATTTATTTTATTACCTTTTATTGTTCGTTTTAGGAGTCTGTTTTTATTTTTTTTATTAATATTTATTTATTTCGCACTTTTTAGTGACTCATTACCCGAGTGCATCTTATGACAATTCCAATAAGCTCAAACACGGCTAAGCTACACTGTTTTATTATAGAGTTCCGTTGCCTACCTTCCGGCTCTAATTACCAGATCAGGTTAATGGTAACATTAAATCAGAACCAATTAAATTATGTTCGTCATAGTCGCTTCAGTATTCTGATCGAAATATCTTAGCGCCCCCCATGAAATAATAGGAGTTTTGGATGACCATCCGTGGTCTTCTTCATCAGTTCTTGCAAATGCTCGATTTGTTACCGAAAATAATGAAACCGCTATATGTTTCCCTTGAAATTTTCAGGAGTTCGTTCAATTCCTTGTGGATTTCATCATCAGTACTAGATTCTGGTAAAAAACAGGACCAACCTTGAAGCATATACTTTCAAACAAAGAACGAATTTTCTAAATGTACGGATTGAAAATGGGAATGTGTTGTACAATAGAACGAAAAATGTGCGGAATTTGATTGCTCGTCTGTTTATTCACCCGCACATTCACTCATATATACTATATAGACATATTATGCAAATTTGTCACCTTCTTTCTACTCCCTTCCACTTCTATTCTTCTTCTAGTTATGTGATATCACTACTGTGACTTGCTTTCTGTGATCGACCGACTTCAATAGAAGCAATAGAAATTTCTCAATTCGTCTTTTCTTATTTGGCGGGTCTCTTATAAGTTTGGTGAAGTTCTGGATAAAAGGATCCACGAGGAGTTGGGGGAACCGCTCCAATGTGATACTCGTAAGCACCAAATGATGATTTCGGTATTTCGTCTCTTTTTTCGCTCTCGGATATCTCAAATTTGGTGACATGGCTTATGATCAGCTAATGATGGTCTATGGAATACATCAATTATATTAAGGTGTCTTCACAAATTTCGATGAGATTTAGTTAACGCTCAACTAATGCTCATCAAAATAACTATTTTGATCTGATGATCGCGTACTGTACGCAAGTAGGTTGGGATCCTTGACACTACCGACCCATATCAGGGATTGAAATGTGAAAATGGGCGCGTCTGGCATGGGGAATTACAATTTTTTTTGGTATTTATTTTTTGACGTTTTACAAATTACCGAGTACATATTCTATTGTAAAACAAAAAAAAACATCCGCCTATTGTTTCTAATATATACACGGATTTCGTTTGTGGATTGCCAGTCTGTTTATTTCTGTCAACGATAACCTTCCGCTAGCTTTCACGTCGCCTTCCCCATTTTATTTGTCAGTAATTTATCAAGGGACTGCCGCTGATATGATCCATTTATTCCTTTGCTCTTATGATAGCATTGTGGCTTTTTCCTTCTTAACTTTAGCTTTTTAGAGTAGACAATAAAGATAAACTTGATAATGGGTCAGTAAAATTTGTGCGTTTGGTTTTTCACAAAAAACTAGTATGTTTTTTACAAAAAACAATTGTAACCGATTCTACTCTCGATTCCGAACCGAAAATACCAACTTTATAAGTCATATTTACAGTATTCACGGCATGCGGGCTTTTTTTTAAGTAGAGTATTTAAACGTAGTTCCTTAACCTAACCATGCGTTTAATTTCATTATAAAACTAAAATTTCGAGTTCACTTAATTACTAAAAAAATTTAACTTGTCGTCTACCGGTCCCTGAGACCCCAGAGATCATAACAAAAGAATGCTATCGTTTAATTTTTCGCCGGAAGACGACGCAACGCACACAAACAACGCGCACAATGCAGTAAAAATGACAGTTCTTAATGTTTTGTTGACAACGCCGTTATCTTAAGCAGTGTACTCGTACCTAATACATTAAAGGTGCAGAGTTGGGAAATTTAACTTGGCAGTTATTTCTCTTAATTTTGATTTTTTAATACATGGAAATAATTGCTAATGAAACATATTATTATCAGTTTCAATAAATGCCCGCGTGTCCGTTTTTATGCCAACGGTACATTTATTCGCTATGCCTCACAGCTATTCGCAGTCATTTACTACGTGAAAAGGGAATGCGTGTTCTAGATAGAGTTGGAGTGAAATCGCTAAAAAGTACTAAATTGAGTGCAGACGATGGCCAGAAATTGCAGCTACGTGATTCAGGGTTCGGTATCCCTGGAATCGTCTGCGAATTTAGTGTGGATTCTGCTTAAATTTCTACGTCTTGTGCTTTCTACCTACGAAGAACAACAAGATTGAATTAGTATTAGTATTCTTTTACGTAGCACAAAATGAAGTACGAGATCAGTATTTTAAGATCATTCTCGTCTCGTCTCGCCAATCAGAAAAAATCGAATAATAAATAAATTGCAGTTGAAATATTGTTTTATTGGTTTATTTATGAAATAAATTTAGAGTAAAATATTCATAAATCTTAAATTTTTAAAAATCTCCATACTTATTCTCTAATTGTGATTCTTCACAAAATATGTCATACGTTAAAGGCAGAACTTTTTTTGTTGTAGCTCACATAATCAATCACATAAATAAAATCAAAAACAGCTATTTTTTTACTTAGCCTATATATGTAATGTGACCCACTGCTGGGCAACACATATAGGCTAAGTAAAAAAAAAATATGTAGCTGTTTTTAGATTTTATTTATTACATTTTATTATTCACAAAAACCGGCATTATTTCTTCATCTTCTTCTTCTTCTTTTTTTCTTCTTCTTTGTCGTTGGTTTCACATTCTGTAATTTTACAACTTCCACACTTAAAGTATGTAACCTTGTGTGTAACTGTTTTTTGTCCTTAATAAATAAAAAAAAATCTTGATCTAAGTACGTCAGTATATACATTCGGCATGATTGAAATGTAAAGAAAAACGACAATGGAAAAAAAATCAACCACAATGCGGTTTGTTTGGTCCGTGTTAACATTTCCCCTCCGCTAAATGGTACACGTTTGATACATGACAATGGCGGTGTCATCCATCATCGTGTCGAAACCGGCTTTGTTTAGCATAGAATGTCCAAGAGGCCTTATTTCTACTGGAATAGCGAATAAGATGGCTCAGGATAAAATACTCATTTATCTCTTTTCTTTTGTGAAAACCGGTGTCGAGAGGTTTCCGGGTAGGTACTTTAACGCGTTATTTTTCAGTTTGTTTTTTTTCGCGGAAAATCATTATTTGCTAGTTACTTTGCTATGCTGAATTTTAGGCATAACATTTTTTTATTTATTTAAAGAGGTTTGATATACCTATGTAATTATTATCAGTATGTAAGTTACCAGGCCTTATTGACTATTGGTTTATTTCAGCCTCGACAAAAATGCTTTCGTATGTACGGATATCTATTTGTTCTCCTCTACAGGACGCCTTTCCCAAAAATAAGCAGGTTCTATAACTATATACTTTTTTTTAGGAGTTGTCACATTTTTTCGCATCAGTTTTTGGAAATTTTCACATTTTTAAAAAATGTTTTCTTATTTTTCTACATGCGGATTTCGATTTCTTGTTCTCTACAGGTCGCATTTCTCAACCGATTCTTGTGAAATTTTGTGAGCAGGGTGAGGTCTGCAACTCATGGAGCCACTAGTTTATTTAGTTAAATATTTCCACCAAGCTTTACCATAGATATAGTGGTATCTATGTTAAAGGCGTAGATACTTCGGTACGAGTAGCGCAGTGTCGAATGGACAAAAGCACTTCACGTATTACAAGCCCATTGTGGTAACCAGTACGTATAATGTTCGTTGGCGGCGTCGAGCACGTTGTGAACAAATGATGAAGCCTGCATTGTGCTGAGCTATCCGCAATAAACAGTAGGTATTATCGCTCCTGTTGTTGCCGTCCAAAAGAATCCACATACCCTAGAGACCAGGACAACCTAGAGGCGTAGTATAGATATATATTTTAGGAAAGAATAACTGCTCATCCACAATTTGGTATATATGCAGCTTTCGTAATAGAGCAGTTTTCAAAACAATTTCGGTAAATAATATTCTTCTCGTTGACATCCCAGCGTTTGTTGATTCAGCTGATTTATTTTGTGCTAGCTGGTTTTGTGTCGAAGGGAACGAGTTATAGGTGTGAGGAGGACAATAAGAATACGCTAATCGCCGAACAATTAGTTGTCCTTACGTAGGTATATACTGAAACAACATAAACAATATGATGAAGATACTAACATAAGTATACCTATCCCTCCTGACGAAGCCTGTTTTGTGAATTATGATCAATTTGTGGTTAATTACTACGCTGTTCTCTCTGAAATAAACTAAATTAAATATTTAATAATAAAGAAAAAAACAATACCTACCTTAATAGTCAAAATTGAGATCAAATTATAATACGAATTTAACCGTCTAATTAAATCTCTAGTATTTTGTGGAGTAAGTCTTGCACTGTCGAAAACCGTTACTTCTTTCGCTATATCGGACCTGAGCTACTAAGTTACCTTTCTTAAATTTATTTTAATTTTCATGGTAATTAAACCTAATAGATTACGACCCTTATTGATGTTAATCTACTAGCCGGCACGGAGCCGGAGCCGAGGGTGCAATTAATTACCCCTTTTGCCTGTAAGAGATTACTCGATACTTATATCAGGACTGAAAATATATTCTAACTGAAAGATGATTTGCAGTAGGTACTATACATATTATGATCCGCTCTTCACAGGTTGTCTGGAAGAAATAACTCTTTAGAGATAAGACCCGCCTGTTGTCTACTTCTGTTTATATCTAGCTTTGCTATGTTCTGAACTGTTTTGTATTTTTATTGAGGTTTGCAATAAAGAGTAGGTATTTGTATTGTATTGTATGATTAAGATGAAAGCACCAGATGTACACTCCCGCGTTTTTAAAGGATCGGCAGTGCGCATGTGACTGACACTCTTGGAATTGCAGGCGTTGATAGGCTATGGTGGCCGATTACCATTATTCATGTTTTGCTGCTACTACTAATTTAACTACTTTAACACACTGTTCGAGCATGAGAAGTGAAGAACACGTTCACTATCATTTTTTTCTTTATCAGTTAAAACCAATGTACGGTGTATATAAACCATAGTTACCATAGCAATGTATGTAACATTCAGTGAACTATGGTTTGTATAAGTACCTATTGAAACCGTCATTTCCGAAAAAAATAAACAATGGACTGGCAGTTGACGGCTACAAGCAATTATTATACGCCTGAATCTGTACATATATATCACTTGAGCTGTAACTTAAATATATAAGTAATATAATAAACCCACAACACTGCCACATAATTCAGTACCCAACAGTTTCTGCCAAGTTTATACAATTAACATAGATAGGTGTGCCTATATACAATCCATTTGACATTTGACGATTTAGGTGTTCACGGTAAGCACATTATCTTATGTAGGAGGTATACAGTATTATTAACATGAGAGCATTCAGTATTTAAATATAAAACCCCTAATTTTTTAAAATTATGAATACTAGCCAGACCACCGTGCCATGGTCAGAGACACCTGTAAAGTATGTACCAAAGCTACCATTAGATATTTATTTGCACATACGTTTCAAGTAATATCATTACACTTGTAAAATTCATTGGTAGATACAGCTTATCTTATGTATTAGAAAAATACTAATTAGCGATGTTGGCATTGATCGGAGAGTCGAATTGGTATGTTCACTATAACAATAGCCAAATTCTCTTCACAACGACATAACTGCGTATTATAAAATACACTCGTGGACAAAGAAATACCGTCATATTTCCAAAAATAGTGCAATCTTGTAGAGATTTTTAATCCTTTCATGGTCTTTGTTTAATTTTACATCTAACATGCAATAATAACAGTTAATAAAATTTACGTTTCCAGGTTTAAAACGGACTCCTAAAAACCCATAAAAAAGACAATGTTAACTGAGCGAGATATCGCAAAAATTTTACAGTTTTTGAGATTGATATTTTTATGATAGGATCCTGGTAATTGCTAATACTGTTGGGTATTACGAAGAACAATATATCATGTAAATAAAACTAGTGTAAAGTATCGAGAGAAACCTATTGCGGTTATTTCATTTAGGGTCACCCGAATTTTTTGACCTCGATTTGCGATTTGCCTAATAATAAATGCATAAACGAGGTGTGACGATCATCTCGAGCTACAGACGGCTAAACAATCATTCCCATTCGATTGAACTGCAGTTTGTGAAACTAAACTTTTACCAACATTTGTCTCTTTGGATTCTGCTGCATCCATCAGTTTATTGGCTAGTAATGAACGTTAAGGCTACCTACAAAAGGGAATCTTCGGTAAGGTTCGCCTTATTTCCACTTACCATCCGGAAAGGCCTTGGAAATCATTTATTTCTTGTTCTCGGGTTCAATTCGCACCGTTCTCAAGAGGGACGGAAAGCGGATATCCGGTCTGGTGCGAGGGCCACGCAGACATCTGCAAATAAACTGATATTAAGTAATGTCGCCATATGGATGTAAAATAACATATTGGACTCATGTTTAGCCTGAAAAGATGTAAAATAATTTGCGAAAAGACTCTCTCAGACCTTAACAATTTTTTTTTTGTTTATTCAATAACGAACTATGTAGCCCACTCCACAACTTACACTGCGACTTGCTTGCAGTACCTATTTGAACTAATGCGCGTTAATCAAAGAAACACATTTATTTATCCATTAGAATTATAGAACCTAATTTCGTTGTTTTTCTGTTTAGGTTTTAGCCTCAATTAGTTGCAAGGTATAATCACTATATTAGCCTATGTCAAATATTTGAGACCTTTTAGAGATCTGTAATAGAAAAATGTTTACCTAACTAATAAAGTACCCCTTAAAATATGCATTACTGTTAAGTCCGTATATAACTTTAATGTTACGGCCGTTATAGATAGATATCTATAATAATTTAATTAGGTATTATATGATTTAATGATATATATGGATAGTGAAACATTAAATGGAATGATTCAACACGACAATATTTTTCGTTTGCAGGTAATATACGAGACAGTATCGCCGTTTACAGCGTAACTTTAAGAGACCGTGAGTATTCGCTTTTTAATTAAGGTTCAGCGAGTGGGGGTTTTCAAAAGCCAGGACAAAATCGAAAAAGTATATTTGCTAGGATATTTTGCTTCGTTACACACTGTACACTCAACTTCAACAAAACAAAATTAATCAGTTCATGTTTAATGTAAAATTGCGTACCTACCTCTGAAAACTCTTATTTAGTTATTATAAGTTCCATAATTGAAGAGAATAATTAACAGGGTACATTTATATATAAATGGTCTAGTGTAAACAGTCGTACAATCAATGACCAAGAGTAACATTAATACTTAATGAAGTATTTTATGTATTGAAAAACCCAATCATTTTATAGGTTAGAGACTACCAAAACAATGCACCCACACACATTCCTTCATTAACTCCACCTTGTAACTTATTAAAACAGTTCAAAAGTCTTGCGATGAAAGTCTCGGCCACGTTTCGACTGAGCCGAGGATCAAAATTAATTTTAGGAGAGTTATATGAGCCGCTTTCGGGCTGGAATTCACAAATTTTATTGCATTAATTAAAATGCTTGTCATGATCCTTGTAGAGTTTTCGCAATAGCTTGTTTTTCCTTCATTAGTGACACTTAAGATTTTCAGCATGTTGTTTTCTCTTTTGTCATCAACATTCGTCCAAGTAGTTTAATATTCTAAGCTGTAGTATCTAACTTATTTAATAACTAGCTAAAACGATTACTAGTATTTTATAAATAAATGATCAAATTAATTAAAGGTAAAGTAAGTTCACTAGTAAATGTATGTCAAAATATAAGGAGATTACTGAGTATTATAAATGACAACGCAATAACCATGAACTGTCATTATAACACGCCCTTTTTTATAATAAAGGCGATGGTGGCATAGCAAAGTGAATTTAAAATATAAAGTATGTTGCGCCCGATGGACTTGCAGCCTGTCATTTGACTGCAATATCATAATGTTCATAATTTAAGTGCTAGAGTGTGGCTAAAAGCTGAGACTAGAAAAGAGCGGAAAATTTTGAAAATTCACGGGGTGCAACACTTTGTATAATGTGACAAAACAATAATGATACTTGGGCAACCGTTACACGGCGATCACTGATTAGGGGCCGCATGGTCCGGCATCCTAGGCACACACTTACGGACCCGGACGACATAATCACAGCGTCCATCGAAAGATGGAACGCTGCGCTTACGGCGTCCAACTCTGACACGACGCGTACACTTAGGCATTCCCGCCGGCGGGGACATCCACCGCGCGATCGCGACAACACTAACACATATAGTCCCTATTCGTCCCGGTACCGCCGCACACCGGGTAGAGTCAGTCCGACCCATGTCGGGCCTAGCTGAGTATCTTGCTGGACTCTTCTCAGCTAGGCTAGGTTTAGTGAACCAGCGACAAAACTCCCAGTAGCTCGATTCCACTCACATCTCAGATTCGGTTGAAACCGCTCAACCAATCTCACTGGAGCGCAAGCTCTTAGAGTATTCCAGTGTTCCAAACCACACGCGTGGCCGTGCCGGAAGTTTTCCCCTGGATTTTCCCCAGGCTACTCTTCAACCACGCACTCCTATCGCTTTATTGGTATAAAGGATAAAGTCACAGTCAGGTTAAAAAAATGTTCGCACTACATATTTCTGTATGCGATAGATATTCCAAGTCTGTTAGGAAGTAGCAATTCAAGCAGAATAATGTACTATGATACGATTTACTGTATCCTGTTTCTGACCCGTAAAGGATGAAGTTTGTCTCCAACACGGCAAGTAAGTGACGATTGACGCATTTGACGTAGATATTGTAGTTGCCATTTACATTTTTTTAACTAAATCTTTGTCTCTGCTTTCATTAGCCAGACTATACTTGACATTAAAAACCTTAAACTTCATTTTCCCTTTTTTGTTTGAAGAATACAGGCGTGTGTTTATGTCATTTTTATGCTCTAAAAGCGAATTAAAAAGACTATAAAATGTATTAAACTTAACAGAAGTTAGGATTGGCTCTTTGTTGAGTTATTCTTTATTTTTCAAAGCAGAATGAAGACTGCGTATGAGTTACAAAGATAGTTTTGATCTTATTTTATTACAGAAAGGCAAAGCAATTTATACGCCATGAAATGCCTGTTTATCGCCTTTATATCTGAGGTACTTAAAAATAAAAGGCAATCCGTCTTTCTTTCTACATCTAGCGCCATCTACCTATTTTACTCGGAATTGTGGGAGCATCAAGTAAGGGCTGAAAGTTGCGCGAATGGTGCCCGTGGATAGCTTGTAGCGCCATCTACTATCTGTATGCTCCAACACTGATAATGCCAGTTCCTTTTCTGTAAACGTTAGGTTGGAATTTTCCCAAGGAAAACGTTGAAAGGTATCAGGTCCAGTCGTGCAGAAGAGGGCGCTAATAATATCCGACAAGAAATACGCACGTGTGAACATCATAGATTAAGATCACATTCAAGGACATAAATAATACCTTTCTTAATCACCTTGGTTCTAGAATCTTTAGATTGAGATACTGTACTGAGCATATTTAATTAATTCGTCATTCGGTAAACTAGGAGACATGTCTTAGTATCGTGAGAAGTAGGTGTTTGAAATGCCAGAACCTAATTATAGACTTAGTTTTCATCCGTCAATATGTCTCTTTGTTAAGGGTTTGGTTTTAAGAATTTGTAATTCTGTGCTTTTAAAAATCGCCTGGTTCTGCTACTAGTGCATTAAATGATGTATATATTCAAGTTAAAGAAGAGATATTGAGTGCTTTACATTCAGTTTGTTTTGTCATTATGATTATTTATGATTAAGAAAATATATTTAGGAAGATCCAAGAAATCCAAAAAAAAAGTATGATTACATAACATTGCGGAACGTATCATTATTCCCCGAAACTATTTCGAAACGAATGGCTGGACCCAAAACTTGACCCAAACAACTAATTTAGCACTTGTCAGCCGTTCAAATACCCCCAGTTGCCTCCGATTGCCGATATTGTCACTCTCCACCGATCACACGTCCCGACGACCGAATGTTTTAATAGCAATAAAACTTTTCCTATTGTCTGGTTCGAGTTCTAGTACATCCGTCTCTCCGGGCTAGTTTATTGCTGCATCCTTTATGCATGAGTCCCAGGGTTTTAGGGGAGGAAAGTATAAATATATTTTTATGACAGAAAAGAAACTGCAATATACATACTTAATATGTTGTTACTTGAGTAATTTTATTTTAATACATTATACAAACTATCCAAGTGTATAGACTTGATAATGTATCTGTACTCTAATGTATTTTCGCAGTTAATGCATGGTTTTGCGATACATGGATAAGGACACGAGATGACAGTCTCGAAGGCTAATCTTCCCCATTGAGATTACACGGGATCAAAGCCAAAGAGAGGAGCTGTCAGAACACGATTAGTCTTCCTGTACAAGTCAAAGAATCTGTCCTAAGCATACATATTTATAATTATGACTGTACGTTTGGGACAGCAATTAATGGAATACGTGGGATCAGATGTAAAACGTGATTAATCTTGCTCAAGTCCGTGTTTCAGTTCGTATCTTATAAGGAGTTGATTCGAACTTTACAAATTTTTAAGATATGTTCAGCTATCGCTATGAGACATATTGTAATTCCTTTATATAATTCGATGATTGTTATTGCGGCTTGTGAGAGTTGCGAGTAGCACGAAGCAATGTATATCTATACTTACGCTAGGTTCTTCTAGCTTGTGTGGGGTATTCTCCGGAAATAGTCGGCCAAGTACACATCGAAGGATGGCATTCTTTGTAATACGTGGGCAACACCCACACTTATGTACGTTTACATATTTTACAATGAACAAGTATAGGTATAACTGTGGGACGTTCGGTGTGCATGCTGCTAAATATTTGATGAAATCTGAGTTCTAAGGATGGGCACTAAAAGCAGTTTATAGCCAGTTTGTCAAAGCAAATCAATGCCTTGAATAGGGGTGTAAAAGTAACACATCTTCTTTATGCCATCCACGTCATGTAACCCTGTCGTCGGAAAGTCGTGAAAAGGCAATGAAAATTCGTATCTGCGTGTAGCTACTCATAGGTGTATTTTATCAAGTGTAAAGTAATTTCCGAAACCAACCCTCTGAAATTAAATATCATTAAAATTGTTAATAAATTAACAAACTTCAAAAATGGACTGTGTTCAAGGAATTTTGAGTAGTACATTGTAGATTAGGTTGCTTAATTAATTTTCAGTTGAAAGCGGTACGAGCCAGCAGTCATTTGATTGATTTATTGATGTAGTATGAAGGCGCTACTGAAGAGCGACCTTCCATTGTGTCTGAAGCGCAAACTTGTTGACATGGACATGCTGCCCGGCGCTCAAGCCTAGTCATTGACTGAGGCCCAGAAGTCCAAATTCAAGGTTTGCCAGCAGGCGATGAAGCGCAGTAAACTAGGTGTTCGCAGAACTGATCGAATCAAAAACATGGAACTACACTCCAAACATAAGTTGTAGATGTGGGTGTCAAGACAGTCTAACTGAAGTGGGACTGGGCTGAACATGTCTGCCGTATGCATCGAGAAAAATGGGGCATGATAAGTACGGAGTGGACCCCGCAAGACGGTTACCGGAGCAGAGGCAGACCGAAAAGGAGATGGTGGGATGACTTGAAAGCGTTTTGCTTTCATTGACGGGAGCACGCAAGAAATATGGCCGAATGTTGGAAAAGAGGAGTTGCCTTTGCCCAGCAGTGGAACACTTAAACTCATTAACAAGAGCGACTCTACTTGCGAATGACGAAATCGAGAGACGATATTTCATTAATGTTCTGTTCCGCGTATGGGAATTAACACAAACATTGCATAGGAGACGCACTCTCTCTGCAATCTTTTAAAAATCGGGTAGAAGCGTGGCTCCTTACAAAAAACTTTTATAATTTTTTTCTACTCCTGTACTTTTTTTCGCGACTTACGCAATTATGAACTGTAACATAAATACATACTTTATTTATTCTGTAAAAAGTCTATCTAGTCTATTGCCCAAAAACACACTCCTTACCCTACTTTAATGAAAAATAAAAACGGGGTTGGGTGCCACAGACTACTATAAACACTATGTTTAGTAGTCATTCTTTGGTGCGTTCAAGTGAAACTTTTATGATTAAAATCAGTGCTGCCAACTTAACGCAACTTTGCTATAATTTTTATGAATTAATTAATGCATAATATATTATTTACTAATATGCATTTATCATCTTTTTTGTGTTGTGTAACAAGTTTTATCTATTTTCGGATATATTTATGAAAATTCGATCCGGATTTAAATTTTGTTTAGGTCGGATGCCAAGTCTAGCAAATAAAAAAATAAACAAAGTGTCATATTTTTGATTTCCCACCAAATTATTAATTGAAAACCGAAAACATTCAAGCTGATAAATGATTATATTACTTATATAAAACATTTTTTTTGTGTTCATGAAGAAAATGTGTAGGTACATTGTTGATTCTTTTAAAAATCTATGAAGAAGTTATATAGCATTAGTGAAGAAATTGCGTAGGGTAAGTTGCACAATGACTAAGGGGAAATATGGCGCATGAAAAGTCTGAAAAATACTTACTTTTTATTTGAAATGAGTCGTAGAAAAAGTATTGTACGCAACGGTGTATAACTGGTATAAAAAGGCTCGTGGTGTCTTTACTTGCGATGTTCGCCAAGGCTCACATCGCAACCCACACCACTCGCCTTTTTATACCCTTCTTATACACCAGTTGCATAATATACTAATACGAATTTATGGAACTGCCAATCACTATTTAATAATAGAGTTAGAAAAATTATATACGTGTTTCGAGCGAAATACTAATATTGTATTAATTTATTATAGTACTTTTATATTTATCGTGTAACATTATGTTACCAATAAAGTTTATCTTTGATTTATTGAAATAGTTTTAGCGAAGTATGGCTATATAAAATGTTACAATAGCAGAAATGAAATATTTATATCGAACCAGATAATTAATCATACCATTAATCACACCTACCTTTATTTACCTTTGCATAATTTTAACTGCGACCTATTAAATTTTCCCGGGTAGTCTTTCAAAGTGTTTGCTATGCTGTCCCCGAATAATTACCTAAATTAATTAATTTGAGTAAATTTTGTCGGTGTGTAAATTAGTAAGCAAGCAGAACCCATTCTAAATATACACACGCCTTTGCATTGTACCTCAAAGTAACATTTTGATGATTTTCTTTTTTTTTTCAACATACGTGTGCCTTAAGAACTTAATCTTAAGTTATACTCTTGTGTTGGAATTTGTAATTCCTCTTGAGCCACATTATGATGAAACACCTTTTTCTTCTTTCATTCTCAACTTCGATGTTCCCGCCATCGACTTCAATTACTGGTCTGACTTCTTTTTGCATGGAACTATGTGTAGGTATTGTAACTTCAAACCTCCATTCAGGTTATTAGCTGACTAGCTCTTCACTTAACTCGTTGTCATAGCCTCTGTTTGGGACTTGGGCACGATTCCGACAGCTGAGAGCACTCTGCACACAATCGATACTCTTAACGTAGTCAAAATCTAACACGCTTGCGTCAGATGATAAATTTCATGATTAAAAAAGATACTGGTTTTCTCCTAACTCCTTCTACCTACAACTCACAAGTAGGACAAATTCCATTACATTGTGCATATAATATAAATACAGAGACGCAAATATCTTAGTATAAAACAAGCATTCGGGTTCGACCGTTTGAAAATTTTCAATATGTAAATCATGTGTATAATCTTCTTCGAATACATCCTAATTACATATCTCCTATAATGCTTATAAATTACAAACTCTTAATAAAGATTTTGCGTGTATATAGTGTTTATATCATTTTCTGTGTTCTAAAAATTTGTAAACTTGAATCCTTAGTAAGAAAAGGCCAGAGAGCCAGAATATTTTTTCTTTATGTATATAATTGTCTACATTTGAAGTCATGCACGTAATCTGTAATTTCTAGTTCAATTTACTTACTTTAATTGCAGCCAAGTTATAGCTGCACTAGCACAGCCTAAGATATTATCAGATAGTCTTGTTTGGTTAACGTTTAGTTACTCTGCAGAGCTTAATGTTAACTTAACCGCATAAGTTCTAATGTAATGCTATATGATGTAGAAAATAGGAGCGCTCGTGGCCCAGCGGCACCCGCGTACTGCGTGTGGTATGCGAGGTTAAGCAACGTCGGCCCAGGTCCGTTCTTGGATGGGTGACCGCTTTGATTGGTCATCGCTCCCGTGCTTTGGAAGGGACGCTAAGCCGTTGATTCCGGCTGCTGTCTATGGTAGCAGTCGTGAAGCCAAGTTAGAGGCCTTCGGGCGGCTTGATAACTTCTAACAGTCAAGTTACCCACTCACACAAGCCTAATTCCTATAGGATCTGGTTTCCTCTCGGGTCGGAAGGTCTGATGGCTGTCGCTTCCGTAAAAACTAGTGCCAGACGCCAAACCAAATCTTGGGATTAGGTAGCGGATCCCGATCATCCTTAATCGACTGTTCCTCTGAAATACATAGAGAAAGTCTGGGACACATGAACTTGCTAACCATTACCACACAAAGGTTTTACTTGAATTCCATGACTCAGGTACTTGCTGATCACTGACACAAAGAAAAGGCTTTACTGTGATCGATAGATTCGGATCTTTACTGTGGACTTACCAAAATATAGGGCTACAAAGCTTATTAATTTTGGATTGGACCAGTAACCCGCATAAATAGTGTCTCCGTTTCTATAAATCCCTGTAATAAAAACATAGCTAACATGCACATTAGGGTGGGTCGAAAATCGGGCAATCGGGGGAAGTCTAAATCTAGATTTTTTTTATTATTTTTTCCTGTAATCTACAGAATACACAGCAACTTTTGAGCCCTATTACATTACGATACTCCAAAATTCGTGAAATTCGACCCACTAATGCACTTAAGTCGTTAACTATTGGCCACAGGAGGGACGACTTTTGTTTTTTCAACTAAGTATGACCCACACATTTCATTATAGTTGTAATAACATACAAGATTACCATGTTATATATTATTCTGTTTGAAGTTGATTGGCTTGAAAAGCTTTTAGGTGTTGATTGTTGTTTGTATGGACTTCCAAAGTCCGTATTTAATTTTAATGACATGGAATGTGTTTGCTCGTTAAACTAACGCCGTATTACCTACGTAGTAGCTAGTAACACCTAAAATGATAAATTTTATTAACAAACTTGTAATTTAATGAGACACCGCTTCAAGTTATCACCACTTATACCTAAATGCGGCCTAGAAATCTCTTCCAACAAGTTATGCCCATAACTCTACTACGAATCATTGTGGGTTTCCTAATTGTGGGCATTACATCCTCTCTGAGCAAACAACCGAATGCATGTATGTGTTTTGCTATTGCGCCAATGTGAACACTGTGCAATGACAAATGATATTGCTTTGTTCCCGGCAACACTCGGGAATGCAATAAAGTTCCGATGTTGAAAGTTCCTCACATTTCTGTGTTATGGAAATGTATTATTTACATAAATACTTGTAACTTAGAAACACTTGTCCAGCGGGTCAAAACGTTTGGAAACGATCGCGGCTTGGGTAAAATAAAAACAAAATAAGTCAGCGAGCTCCACTTCATTGACCGAGTGAGACGAAGATCTCCGCTTCAACTTCGACAAAAATGCTTTCGTATGTCCGAATTCCGAATTTCCAAATTTCAACACCAACCACAATCACACCAGCAACAACCGATTCTAGTGAAATCTTGTGAGAATGTTCATTAATTATGTACATTTTTTGTTGAGTCAGTTTTTGGAAATTTTCATAAAAAATTTTTTGGTCAATGATTGAACAAGTTTCTGCGGACGAATTTCGTTTTTTTCTCCTGTACCGGTCGCATTTTTCAACCGATTCTATTGAAATTTTGTAAGCAGGCTCGATAACTATAGAATTATTTTGTCGAGTAAATTTTTGGAGTATAAAAAAAACATACTCGCGAGGACTACAGTTCACAGAGCCACTAGTGTATAGTATGTAACAATAACTGGACAAATGTCAATTAGTGAAACTTATTTTATTGTTTATTAAAGTATGTACCTATATATATATTCTAAAATCACAAATACTATATTCCTACGTAATGAACTTACATAGGATGTCGATAAAATAATAGGAATTAGTACAGAAACAAACTTACAACAACGCCCGTTCCTTACGTATCTAATCCTGTCTACGATCTGAGCATCTTCCGAGGAGCCAAGTTTCAATTAGAGACGGACAAGGCGGAGTTACGAGTTTGTATTATACTCTCGAGTCTGAGCCTTAGTTTAACTGTACGCGTAGCTCCCCGGCCTAATTATACATGTGCTGTTCTCCAACCAGCAGCTTTGGAAGTTATTAACTGAAATTTCATAGAATATTTGTGGATCGACAGGAGCAGCAAATTTTAAAATTCAGAGTGTGGCATCCCTGATGTGTGACGGGAAAAATAGTCTAGACACTTGTAATATATTTAAATTTTAAAACGATATTGTTAATTTACCTACACATAGGACAATACAAACGAATATTATAAACTATCTGTGCCCTTCGACTTCTTCCGCATGACACATGTGAACTTGACCGGTTCATGAGTTAAAAAGCACCCTAAATAACCCACCCTCCCGTGTTCTAATCGATCCCGATCACCATATCAAATTGCCAATCAAAAATATTTAAGTTAACCTGGCATAAGTCCGCGCATAATTTTATTATACTCGTATCAGATAATGAGTAGCGACGGGTAAATTTATATTTGCCAGACTAGATATATATTACATTATCTACGCGATGTGTTGAATTATCTAATAATAATAACATTTTATAACACCAAAAAATACTTATTCAAGCAGCCTCTAAGCAGTGAACTTTACAAGAGATTAGGAAACAAAGCACTAACAACACTTCCAGTCAAGATTTGCGCATTTGCGCAGGCTCCGTCTGGTGTTAAAAAAAAACAAAATCGAAAGAAAGCATGTGGAAGGAATCAATTCGCCGTTTCTGGTCTGTGCTGAATCGCGTTGACGTTAACCGCCTGTAGAAGATTAAACACACTTCCCGGTCGCTGACAACCAGTGTTGTAGAAAATTGCGATTGCTTGTCGATATCTATAAAAATACAACAGTTTCATGATGCCTTTGCTCCACAATATTTTTTAGGAAATATTGGACACTGTGTGCAACTATGGGAGCATTTTACATAATAAGATTGTGTTATGTAATATTCAGTTATTTGTTAGTTCCAGTGTGTTTTATAAAATAAAACTTTATTCGTGTTATTAACATAAGAAATTGTCCATCCTATGTTAATAGTATTGGATTTTAAACTTATTCCAACAAGGGGATTCGCTCGATAACACGCTCGAGCACATATAAAACCTACGTCCCTACTCACTGCTCTTGATATTAAACTCACATTCTGCTCGGAACTGTCCGATGTATCGACAAGTTGGAATTCTACTTTATTGTCTACGGTTTTTTTTGTCCGTTATTCATAAGTACATATTATACGTAACATTTTGAAACGAGCATTCAGACGCTTCATTGGAACCGAAAATATATTATGACAGATAGTCGAAAATGCTTACTTGGTATGTAAATTAAAAAGCAATACTTGCCGTCGCGTCGATTGTAAGTATCGACACACAGGCCTTAATAAATAATATGGCCGCTAGATTTGAACAACTTACTCGCGATATGAGTGATCTTGCGACTAGTTGCAGGTCCAAATTTAGACTATTGCATCAGGACATAAGCAATAGGTACCCAGAAAAACCTGACTGATCTTCACAAAATGCTGCGCAACCCTATGTGAGTTTGAGCCTAGATTACGAGGGCTGCCTTTTAAGTAGTGTCGTTTGGAAACCTCCCGCGATTATTAAAAAAAACATATGGCGTTTTCATCTTTTTGAATTTAGAATTCAAAAACAAAAGCATGTTTTTTGATTGGTCTAAGGTAGTACTGGTGGTAGTTTTATTGTAGCTTCTGTTCGAAGGTAACAAGTCGGATCAAAGGAAAATATGCGTGCTATAATTTTCTACTACTTTCAAAGGGGATTAACTCGACCAGTGCTTTGAGGAGATCACTTCTGTTTTTAGTGTTGCAGCACCATGTCTTAGGACTGTAGAACGCTGGTATTTAAAATTTCAATGTGGGCACTCTAGCCTCAGTGACAAGTCACGTTAAGCTCGTCCAAAAACCGCCATGAGGCAAGAGAATGTCGACGACGTGCGGCAGCTAATCGTCGAAGATCGTCATGTGACTTACCGTGAAATAGAGGCATCCGTGGGTATTTCAGGGACTACTGTCCACAAAATCCTGCACGAAGAACTCGGCGTAAAAAAGTTGATCTCTCTTTGGATACCACATTTGCTTAGCAACTACCAAAAAACAGCCCGTGTTAGATGGTGTCGCAAAACTCTGCAGCGATTCAACCGAGGAGAGTCAAAACACGTTTATGATATGGTTAGTGTTGACGAGTCTTGGATATATGCTTAAGACCCAGATTCCAAGCAGCAGTCAACTGTCTGGGTCTTCCAAGATGAGCCAAAACCAACCAAAGTCATACGCTCACGGAGCACTTCAAAAAAAATGGTTGCCTCGTTTGTGGCAAAGTGTGGTCACGTCGCCACTATTGTACTAGAAGATCGCAAGACGGTTAAAGCTGATTGGTATACCACTGTTTGTTTGCTACAGGTCATCACAGAGTTTCGGAAAAACAGCTCAAGACGTCGTATGATACTGCACCATGACAATGCAAGCTCGCACACCGCCCACCAAACAAAGACTTTAAGCAGTCAAAATGACGAAATTTTAGATCACCCACCTTACAGCCCTGACTTGAGCCCTAACGATTTACGTTCCCCAGAATTAAGCCAAGTCTTCATGGTCAACGTTTCAGCACACGAGAAGGAGCCGTTGACTCATACAAATCGGCCATTTTGACTACTCCCACTTCGGAGTGGAATAAATGTTATAAAAACTGGTTCGAACGGTTGGAAAAGTGTATTAAATATCGCGGAGAATTGTTTGAAAAACAATAAATGGTAATCATCTAATAGATTGTCTATACTTATTTCAAACGACACAAGTTAAAAGGCAGCCCTCGTGATAACAGCAGAAGCCACAATAACAGTACTTGAAGCCCAGAAAACTTGCCCAGTGAGAACGCAGTGCATATCGCACCGTGTATTGCAACGAATATCGGGGTTAATCTGAAAGGAGAAAAATTAGATTGTATGACTAGATATGGTCCCCGGCCCAAGCCAATTGACTCGAATGCCTCAGGCAGCTCGAAACCTCGTCCACTGGTGGTGCGCTTATTGCGTCGCACAAAGCGAAATGCATTCCTACAAACAGCCAAATCCAGACGAAACCTGACGTCCGCTGACATTGAGGTAGCTGGCCCAGAGCAAAAAATGTTCGATAATAAGAGATAAACAAAAGCTAACCTTAAAAACAACCTGCAAATTCGACGTAAATCAAATAACTTGAGGTAATTCTAATTCTCGGTGTATCTTCGAATACTCTACGCGATAGAATATTGTTATGATCTACTTCATTCAATAAAAAAATCTACAAATCAAATACAAAACAATATTTAATGTTTTAAAAAAGATGACAATGAAACTTTGAAAACAAAAACATTTTGTAGTATTTATTTAACTATTCTAAAGTAACGATTCAATAATTACAAGTTCATATGGTTAGTTATTGTGTTTGTTTGACACCTATTAACACAATACGAGCTACGTCGTAGCGCGTAGCGACTTTTTCCGCATAGTAACTGAAGTGTTGTTAGAAAATAATGAAAGAAGAAACATTAATTCGCAGCACAGAGGTATAAACAGACGCAGTAATATTTGAAATACACACATAACAATGATAAACATTAAATAAAATAATAAAAAGAAAGCGCTACAAAATGGTCTCGACTCAGCATAGCGCCAACGTAACTGGTCAACGTTGGCTCAAGACTAGCGCCAGCGAGCGGCCACTACGTGAACTACGTAGACAGCAGCCGACAATAAAAACAAAAACCTGTGAGTGTAGATATTTCCAAATTACAATGTAATATATTCCTTAAAAGGAGAAGCTCGCCTTTTATCTTAATCTTAATACTTGACATGTATACATATATTTTAACCTGTAATTGTCTAATTAAAGTGCTTACTCATTACTAATACCTAAATTCAAAATGTTAGTATTCATTCGTTTCCTCCGACAGTATCTATGGTTATGACCGTACTGCCAATTAGTTAAGTTCAAATGGAAACTATGGCTATAGCCGTTACCAATTGACAACGTGTTAGCCATGATCGACGATCATATACATTTTTGTAGATATATTTATTAAATTATTATGCATACCTCCGCCTTTAAAGAAACTGCGTGATCTATCTTTACAACGTCTTTGCAAGCTCGCATACATAATATTACCGAAGTTGTTTATCAATTTTCTAGAAACATTAGATCGCTTTCTAGATTTCGGATATTCCCGCCTCATATACGAGTACCAGAGTTGTAAACTTGTCACGATTTCTGAATCGTAATAGCGCAAATTCACAAAGTAGTCCACTGCATTATGGATGGGTGAATGCTCTTTTGTAATCGCGGCGGTCATCCTGTTAGTTCTCTTGTCTCCAGACAGGAGTGAAGGGAAGTGCGCGAAATGAGCTCGGTTGTTCAGTCAACGAGCCACCGCGCGCCGAGTGGCCGTGCGCCGGGTATCCGCTCGCTCTCTGCAAACTTCCTGTGACGCGCGGATCTATAAAAAGACAAAAAGTTAAATAAAAAGGCGACTAGTACTACCTATTCCTGAAATTGCTTAATAAAATATTTTTCACTTTATAATGAAATAACATACATAAAATGACATATTATGATGGATATAGTTTGAAGATATAAATGCCGATATGCTTTGTTATGTAAGTATTTTCGTCTTAAGCAATTATTATATCTTATGGTGTATATTTTAGAAGGATTTAAAAGTAAATTATATACAACCCAAAAAAAATACTGCAGTAGGCTAGCACCTACGCTAGTCACAACAAAACACCAGCTAAAAATGAATACATGAATGAGTTCGCCTTTGGACCAATGTAACCGAATTTGTCTGTATTTTTTACCTGTGTTTTGTCTACAATAAAGTATTTACATACATAATACAAATACATTTATCCAAATTCCAACTGCTGCTGCGTTATCAGCGTTACTGCTTTGTATTAACTGCTACAAAGTTTAGAAAAACCGTTAATTATCTTTATAAAGTTTTTGAGTGTCGTACTTAGTTTATTTTCCAATATATTTTTGTGTCAGTCTTTTGCTCACATTTTCAACGGTAGTCACGGCTCCTTTCCGTCTGTGTTTATTCCGCATCCCAAACTCATCCATTCCAATAAACGTCAGGACTCCACAACGTGCATCTCGTTTCATTTATTAATTGAAATCCTGAAATTATTCATGAATTATTATAACTTAACCCGAAAGTATCAGAGAATGGTTCGCAACAGATTATTGGCCTTATGTTGCCTTTTCCTAATAAAAACGTGAAAGCTGTAAAAAAACTTGAGCTATGAAACTGAACTTTTACAATCAACAAGATAAAGAAACCCCGCGAGAAATTTCCCGGGGAAGTTTATTTTAGTATTACTATTAATGAAATTAGACTGGGGTCCTATATGTAAGTAGTTTAGGTACTATTTTTTTTCCACGTTTGTCATAAGCCGTATCTCCGTTTTTCTCTCTGTAATTACCAATAATTTACAATTAATTTATGTATAACTGGAAATTTAGTTTTCAGTTATACATAAATTAATTGTACGTGTGCAGGTGTGTCCGTACTGTGTACGGGGATAATCTTAGGTGTCAGTATAAATTAGGTGGTCTTTTTTAAATCTTTCTTAGAATATATTTGTATGTTTTGATGTCTTATAACTATGCGACTCGTGTTTTTAGGTTCGTTACCTGTGCACTTAAGCTACCAACGCGCTTAATTAACAAATCATACTTCCATTTGGTATGTACATATATGTAATGCACTGGTTTTATTCTCGATTCGGCACGATTTTTCTGTAGGCCATATGAATCAATTTGACCCCTTGGACCAAAAAATAAATAACAAAGGAGAGGAGTTATGAAAATTTTCTTACTAATACATATCGTGTGTGGTATCAAATGAAAGCGCTTTCTGAGCCGGTTCTAAAAACATCATTACATTTCAGTCGCCTGTGTGCAAATAAAAATCATTTTTAATCCTTTTTGTAGTTTTTCGTAAAAAAACTCGTGTGACATAGCAAAAAATGTTTTAAGACACAAGTAATTTAAATAAAATTCTCTACTCGTTTTTAAAAATATTGAAAAACAAAGGAATGAGAAGTCACTTATAATTAACTCCCCCAATTTTTTTTTTGTTTTTCCATAAAATAAATAAGAAGACGTAATAACTCCTCTCCTTTTTTATTTTTTGTTCCACTGGACCCGAATTGATTCATATGTCCTACAAATCAATCGTGCCGATTTTCATGCTTTTAACACCATTTGCAGCATTTTGTTTGTGTGTTGTGTAGCAGTAAAAAATTTCGGTTAATTATGTTTTATGACATTTTTTCGTATTTTAAATCATTTATTTCATAGATGAAGGCTGACAAAAACAAATATTAAGATGAAAATGGAGATATGAAAAGTACTTTAGGAGACATTTCAAAAAAAGAAAAAACCGGTTCCAGTCGCTGTTTGTAGTAAACTACTAGATCGGTCTCATTGTGGTTATCATTGATGAATACGGATATTAATTCGCGGCAACAGTTTAAGTATACTTGTAATGTACTTTACCTATGCATATATTTTTTCGTGAACTGTAATCTCGCATTCCACGACGTAAAGGGTAATGAAGTGTATACGTATATATTTTATTAATAATTATTTACTTCCGGTTAAAATTACATTTATACAATCATTATATAATTATATTTATTAATTAGAAAACATAATTTAATATTAATCAAATATTAAATTAGGTTCACTAATTATTTTAAGCCTATTTAGTTACAAGTTCGGCTAGATGAGTAAAATTGACCATGGTCTGTTTCCCTCCTCCCTGTCACTGCGTATAATTTATGATTAAGCAATTCATTACATTGCCTTTTTAAGATTATATAATGCAATTCTTAATCTTATTGACTGATTAATAATAACACTAACCTGTCATCCCTTTCAAAGCTCCAATTTCATCAAACATACATCTACATCTCACGTACACGGAGCAAGACTTATCCAAGTAGTCTAATCAACGAAGTCAGAACGAGAACTCGAATAAAAATTAAATTTTAATTGCGTCTTTAACATGATAACGACCAGAAGTGCCTTTAGAGGGGTCTTTAGGTATTATTTCATAACAGGTCTTTTAGTAGCAAATATCAAATGCGTTAAGACACGAGCAGTATGAACGACGTTCAACAAATCTTAATCTTTTAACCGTAACCCGCAGCACATGACTTGATAAATGTCATTGGAGAAACGTTGCTCGGATTACGACAAAACTAGATTTATTACTGTCGCTGTTTCGGCTGCGACTTCTGTGATACAGTAACCTAAATGGGGACTGGATTTGCTTTCGTCTCCAAATGACAAATGGCACCACTACCAATGAAATTCCGCATTAATTCCATTGATTTAAAGCATACCATCTCGGAAGCTGCTAAACAGTTGTCAACTTGTCAAGTTTGCCGCTTCCCCTTATTGGGTCTGGAATTTTGTTCTCGACGATATTGAAGGTATTCAAGAATAACCTTAATTATATATGTTCTCTTGGTTTCCTACTAATCCCAGAGCTCCTTCCAAAACTTCCGGGTTAATCGCTTGCAGCCTCGTGAAACATGCTAAAATAACGTAGGTTTTGGTTGGAGTGACGATTTGGTTAAGTAATGAAATATGAATACAATAAAGACAGTTTAGCATGGATTTATTAAAATCGCTTTATAAACCTCTGTTTTATAATAGTTTCTAAATCCCTGTTATAGTAATTAATTTCATAATTGACAAGATTTCATATTTTCAACTACTTAATTTTATGAACTAGTTACAAAATAGTTGAAATTTTAAGGAACCCGTGTTTTCTGTTTTTCACGAAAACTGCATTTTTCATACAAAAAAAGCATTTTGAAAAATAGGTCATTCCAAAAGGGCGTAAGTAAAAAATTACGTCATACACCCAACAAGCATCCCACCAAGAATCCAGATCCGAAATTAAAAAAAAAACGATATCTGACAATAATTGACACTGACTGTAGTGACAGTTTGACACTTGTTATAGTTGTTTTTTCGTTAGCGGTTTGAAAATTTTAAATATTCGTGAGGAAAACGTTTAAAATTATGGTATTAAGTAGTAAAAGCTAGTCCGATTCTAAAAACAAATCGAAAACACGTTCTGAAATGCAATTTTTACTGAAGATGAAGATCATTGAATGTAAGTACTCTCTATTTTTATTTGCTTTAAAAAACGATCTCGGCACACAACCACCACACAACAACTAACTTTACCTCAATAACAAAAAGTATTGTAGATAAATAACTGATTATTATGTATTGTTTCAGTTGGAAGAGTATTTTGGAAGGCGATGAAAGTGACAACTCACCAATGCAAAACTCAAGCTCCACTTTCCAATATTCAGGACACCTTTATGTGAAACATAGATCTTCTCAATGGAGAATTGATACTCGATACTTCCTGGGAAGCAAAAACTGACTCAGGTGTGCAGTGCTCATCTGAAGTGACATTTACGCATACTTTAGATGATGCTGCACTTGTGGCCTGTGGTTTGATAAATTTACAATCGCCGATAATAAAGAATATATAAGATTGCTTATTGTTTCACTTGACTAACTGGCTAAGTGCATGACCTTTTATGACTCGGTGCAGATGATAATATATACTTGCCAATGTGCTTCCCTGTGGCTTTAACATATCTGTTCTCGAACCTGTTTGTTACACTTTATATTATGTATCATTACATTACTTGTACACAATGCTGATTTCGTGAGGAGTTTTACAAATTGGGGTGAAGAGGAGGGAGGAGGAGTACATATTGTATTAAAACCAGTCTTTAAAAATGCTACTATTTCTTCTCTTTAGTTTATTTCTTTGTGCACATACAAAAAACAAACCTAAATATTTAGATTACATACTCGTACAAGCGAGACATATGTGACATGAGCGATGCCATTCAATCGGATAGTCACATCATCTTCGTCAATATGCACAATAGGTTTTGTGTGAATGTTCTGTTCTGGAGTAATTCGGCATTGCACTATGCATTTTCCTGCGTCTCGTATCACTTCCACATACCCTACAGCGTTGCCGGTATAGGATGTTCTTATTCGGGTTGGAATATGCTTATCACTTGCCGATGTGTACTCCACCATCATCTAGCCACACGGGGTAGAATCGTGCTGTTAGCCTAAGAAAAACCTTCTGAAGTCTTCATTGGCCCAATAAAGAAAAATCGGTGTCCGGTTCTAATATGCCAAGTGCGTAATTGTTGGAAGATATATCGGAGTCCAGTAGGACAGTGGTTTGTGACGCTTAAAAACGTGCGAATGAAGCAGTGACAAAATTATAAGCGTCGTGAAAAGAACCGAAAATCCCATAAATAAGTTGTGACAGTTGCCAAAACAAATCAACGTCAAAAAATGAATTTCAGAAATTGATAACCGGATACAACAATTTTTTTTATCGTAACACAACTAAGGTCTCTCTCTATAGTGCAGAGAACGTGATGTCACCATCCGGTTTACACTTTTTCGCGATTTTTTCCAAAATTAATGGCGAAAAAAATCCATTTTTTTTTTTTTGTGTACCGAAATGGTTTTCGAATTAAAACTTTTGAAAATTATGAAAGTCAATAAGATCACACCAGTGTTTTTAATGCCTAATTATGTACAGTTACATACCCTACTTTATCTAAATCCGTACATATTATAATTTGTGTATTATAAACGATATAAACGGAAACTCAATGTTGTAACGCTTTTATTTATGTAATTATGATGAAGAGCAATGTTATACGTTTATAACAATAATTTGCAGCACACTAACATTGCCCGGTAGATTTTTACCCCTAGGGTTGGCACCCCGGCGTTAAGTTCAATGATACACCAAACCAGATGCATTAAAAACTAATACATTTACTTTTTACTTGTTTTATCGTAGTCGGTTAAGAAATATAATTGACAACCCTAGCACAGTCAGATCGTTGTATGAAGAGTTCACAAAATATTTTGAGACTACACTCTTGAATCAGTACACTCAGACTTAGCGTTATGCTCATATCCATCTCAATTGATCATGTAAAAAGCTATAAAGGATCCAAAAGTGAGCAAACCTGACACTTTTTAATTTTTTTGCGCGGACTTTTGAGTGAAATTTTCCATAATAATGAAGAACGTGTTGTGAAGAAATCATCTAAACCATAGAAACATTGAAAAAAAAATAGTTTATAAAAAGCGGGCTTAAAATCGTATAGCTTTTTTTACGAATGTACGGTACATATTTATGAGAGGAATAATTCGATAAATATTTTTGTATGTGACTGCATTTGTGCATTATTTTATAATATTAGTCATATACAAATACGCGTATGCGAAATAATCCGAGTATCCATGGAAGAAACCGTTCATTCTGCAATGTGTTGAGAGAATCTGGTAAAACCGAACAAGAACCGCAGAAGCTTACAATCTCTTTCATTTAATGGCATCATCCATCACCGTAATATGAAACCGCTTATGAATAAATAGCCTGAAAAGACACCATAAATCCTACATCAGATTTGAGTGGAATCTTAATTCATGCCTCAAATCTTAAAGTTTTATTGGTATTTTTCAACTTAAATTGGCAATTTCCGTATTCAATTGTGATTTGTTACCAAAATAATACGTTTTGGTTCCTACCCTAATGGAATCCTAAACACACAACCAAGGGTCGTCCTAAGCCTAGACGAGGCTAACCGCATCATTTTGAATGTTTCGATCGACTTTTATTCTCCTCAATATACCTCTGCATAGTGTCTCCATGAAACATGTCATGAGTGGTTGTTATCTAGTCTTATAAGTTGGATTGACTAATGTTAAAAATAAATACATAGTTTCATTCCATAATTCATCCAAAACTATTACATACGTAACTAAATCAGTGAACTTTATCTCTGAACTCTGATGAGATGTAATCGTCTATGAGATTTAACTCCTATTATTCGGAATCTAATTATAACACTAGTTTTCAAAGTAGGTTAAAGTGCAGGTTTTTCCGATATATTTAGTGCTTATGGTCAGTCGGAAGGTCGGAACCCATTCATCATGGCTGTTGACGGGCTCGTGACGTCATGTTTGTAGGTACGACGCCTTTCCAACGTCGATGGACAAGTTTTGCTGTTATCCATTACAAAGGCCCTCGAGTCTTAGATGTGTTACCTCTACGAGTAGATAGCGATCTTTGGGTAGGCACCTACATTTTTTACAGCTCCCACTTTTCAACGGTTCTTGTGATTTTATGTTTATATTATCAGGGCCATCTTTCCCATTGGGCACGATGGGCACTTGCCCAGGGCCCCGCGATCGATAGGGGCCCCCTAGTTCCTGCCAGATCACCAAACGATAACCAATATTTATTAACGAAAAATATTTCGATCAAAAAATCAAATGATAATGACCTAAGTACTTGCTCATAGCTTTTATATGCGCGAATCTACTATTATCGGAAAATTTTACCAGTTCCTTTTTGACACATCACAACACCCATATAAAGTAAATCCGCATTACACATCGAAACAATGAATAAAATCAAGTATTGATATTAGAGCTTCGTGAGTAGTTAGGAAGTTGTAATGTAAACGCGTTTTAGAGGAGCAATCAAAAATGAATCTATATTTTTTTCTATCACTGATGCGTAGCTAATTCACCATTAAAACAGTTACGTACTATATCTTTTTTTTTTAATACTGTAGTAACTAAATCATTCGTCTCGATTTACATGTTATTTCCGTAAGTCGATGGATCGACCATAAGAATGAATTTTTAACCGTAATAAATTACGTGTAAGTGACAATCATTCACCATTCATTAATAATTGCTAATTAAAACAATCGATTCTTCTTACTCTCATCACTTCAAAGTTCAAACGCCAATTCAAAACTGTCAAAAAGGAACTGATCGGGAGGAAATATCGGACAATATACTCTCACTCACTCGAAAGTCAACTTTTCCGATTTCAGTTTGTTTAGATAGTTTACTCGTATTATGAATATTATAGAGAATGGTATAATGATGGGATTGGTATACTAAATATCTCGCGGACAAAGAATCCGGGTCGGTAAAATACCGTCATATTTCCTAAAATGTACAAACTTGTACAGTTTTTGACCGAGTGAAACAAAGGTCTCTACTTCAGCTTGACAAAAATGCTTTCGTATGTCCAGGTTCCGGATTTCCGTTTGTTTTTGTTTACAGGTCGCAATTCTCAACCAATTCTTGTGAAATTTCGTGAGCAGGTTTTATAGTTACATATATAGATTTTTTTTGTCGAGACGGTTCATGGAAATTTCCAAAAAAATTTTTTTATCAATGAGTTTGTAAGTTTCTGCGGGCGAATTTCGGTTTGTTCTCCTCTACAGGTCGCATTTCTCAACCGATTCTCGTGAATTTTTGTGAGCTGGTTGGATAAATATACAATTTTTTTTGTCGAATAAGTTTTTTGAAAATAAAAAAATATATATTTGTTTAACGGTTTGTTCTCCTCTACAGGTCGCATTTCGCAAACGATTCTCGTGAAATTTTGTGAGCAGGTCCGGTAATTATATAGAATTTTTTTGTCGAGTCAGTTTATGGAAATTTTCAAGAACAATTTTTATTTCAAAGATTTTGTAAGTTTCTGTGGCCCAATTTCGGTTTGTTGTCCTGTACAGGTCGCATTTCTCAACCGCTTCTCGTGAAATTTTGTTAGCAGGTTCGATATTCAAAATTGATTTTTGACCTCGAGTTTGTTTAGTTTGAAGCAAAATCATTAGTCAATAATACCACCGAACTGATCTGATGGAGACAGAAGGTGGCCATAGCAACTCCTACACTACACAAAATACACTAGTCGTGTTTGGACTCATTAGAACAGTTTCAACGAGTAGTTGATGACTGTGAAAAAAAGTATATTCGGCAATAAAAGTTTGTACCAAAAATGATATTTTTGGAGAATTATAAACACTATACCCTGCGAATACTAAAAGTATCACTTTTATAGATTATATCATACTCTGTGAGCTGTAGACCTCGCGAGCGTTTATTTTTTTGAAAATTCTACTAACTGGGCTCGACAAAAAGATCCTATGTAATTATCGAACCTGCCCACGAAATTTCATGAGAACCTATTAAGAAATGCACGACATGTACTTAGAGGAGAACAACCGGAAATCCGGAAATCGGGACATAGAAAGCATTTTTGCCGAAGTTGAAGCAAAGAACTTCGTTTCACTCGGTCAATGAAAATAAATGTAGAACCTTGTTCAGCCACTTTCTTTGTCTATTCTAACAAAATAGTGATCTGTCAAGGGTATATAGGGGCCCCATTACCCTAATGTGCCCAGGGCCTTCAATTGGTTAAAGACGGCCCTGTATATTATTTATATTGAATAAACAAACAGTGCCTAATTTGCTCCTTAAAAAAGAATATATTTCTTTATTTTATGAAATGATACACGACAAATTCACAGATTCAATGTATTTCGTAATCGAGGCACAATTGAGAAACGTGTTATTTATGTTAACACCATGGGTATGTGAATTATCTTGTTTCGAGTGCTTAATCATCTTATTTTGTGGCAAGCGCTTTGCTAGTGAGTGCGATACTCTACTTTAAATGGGGTTGATATGAAATTTCGTTAAATATATATATATTCTCAGCCGCGTATTCAAGTACGTATTTTACGCCACTTTACCCTGTGTGTTTGTTAATTTGACAGTTAAAATTCCCTCGGTTAGTCGCGTTCTCTCTCTCTTTGCTGTTAAACAACATTTCACAATAGGAAACATGAATTCGTGGATGCGGAAGGGGGGTGCCTATTGTAATTTTATATAAATTTGACATCTAGCAGTCACTTCTATTGGTATGAATTAATATTGAAAGTGTCAATCTCAATCACTGGGATGTTTACCTTAAAATTAATGCCATTAAAAGAAATTAAAACATACGTAAACACTCCTGGTTGCTAGACCTAAAACACTTACACATAGTACATCCATCACGATCGCTTAAAAACTCATTCTGGCTCCGTTGCATCCTCCGTTTCTGTCGCAGCCCAAATTCCTAATTTTGGATTTGCGCCAAAATTGTAACTAGTTTCTGTGTACTTCCTTGCAAATACGCGCTCGTAATGTTTTGATATATTCTGAAAAATTTATGAGAGCTTCTTGCCAGGCGAAGATCGATATTCCACTAGGTTCAATGATTGACAGCCGGTGACATAGGGGTAAAAATACTACCTAATGGCCTGTTTACACATAGCGAAATGCAAGTGCGAAGTTAATAAATTTGCACTTGCACTTCGCAATGTGTAAACAGGGCATAACACAGGTTTATACCTCTGTAATCTGAGTGCATGGCTAGCAGGTATCCAACGAAAAAGAAAGTAGGGAGACATATTAACTAATACCTACTTCTATTACAAATAGCTATAAAATGCGCATTTGTGAGCCTTCCATTGTAATACTAAATACATTATTAATTTTCACGAATGAAACACAGGCTGTTTTCATTTTGATGTTGACGCAATAATAATCTTACTCCGCCTAATTTTAGATAGAAAACTGTTGGAAATAAAAGTACTTCATTTTATTGTCATTTTTTGGTTATGATTTAAATTATGAATAAGTTTTTCATTAAGATTTTATGGTCATAACATCCATGCAACAGTCAGTCAGTATTTGCTAGTTAATTGTATATATGAATGCTGTTATGGAATAATGTGTCAACTTAATAGGAAAACCATTTTGAGAATTCTAGCGTAGCACAGCAACATTAATATTTTAATATGAAACTATACACGATAAAATTCATATTTAAGTATTTTCTATTGTACAAATTTATTCACCTTTTTTGAAGTTCGCCGTTTGCCGACATTTTGAATGTGTCACAACATAATTTCGTCAGTAAATAGTTCATAGTTCATAGCTATTCGCTAAAGGAGGTTATTGAAATGAGTTCGTTCGACATTACATACTATGTGTTGGCATGTGCTGTCATCGATGAAATTAAACTTTGTCATAAGTACTTGACACCAAACTTTTGTGCAGTTGCAAATGACCTATTTGTTATCTATAAATTACAAAAAAAATAAATTCTAAATTAGCAGAAAGTGATATATCAGGGGTGGTTTCTATTAGGCTGGGTTTTATAAAAATCCGTTAGTCCAAATATCAGATCAAATTTCGGTAACTCAGTACATTTTTTGACATAACAAACCGACATAAGGTCTAACGGATCTTTATAAAACCGAGCCGTAATGTACACCTATCAACTAACGTGCCTAATTTGACGGATATAAAAAAACACGATGTATATCATCGTTTGTCTCTTGCTAGTGTAGTCTGTACACTTTAAATGTATCGATATCGACTCTATAAGACCTTGAATACCGGTATTACCAATTCTCTAGTGTGTTGCGAGCATCGTCACCCTTTATCGCTTGGGTTATTTTAATTTCGTCCTTCAGTGACCCGCCTATCTAAGCGTCAAATCGGTCTGCGGGAAAACCAAACTTCAGTACTTACGTGAGTTCTGTTCTTAGAATGACATTTAGAAATATACTTCGGGTATCGGCGGTGACTCCGAATGTTCTGCTTTCTTATAACTCACACAACTTTCCAAGGCACCATAAAATAGTACATTTTGATGCAAGTGCTTAAGGTTTGTCATTACGCACGAGTCCCGAGTTGTCTTGGCCCGAGCCGTAAGGTGAGGGACAAGACCCGGGACCAGTGAAAGTGACACTTCCGTACGTATATCAAACGACGTTTTTAATACAGTTGCGAAAAAATATCAAAAAAACAGAAATAAACAAACTGTAGGTAACTAAAAGAGACAAAACAAAATGTGTTTACTTGCCATTGTGGTTTTTGCAAGTACCTGGCCCCTATTTCACCAAAGCTGACAGGCGCGACAATTGTCAAAAAACATTACAATTGTAGTTGGTGAAACAGTTTTCACATGAAAATTGTCGGTTTGTCAGCCTACATATGTCAAATACATACATATGTCAACTTGGTGAAATAGGGGCCTGGCCTATATCTGGCGTAGTTTACATACAGCCATTGCATAAATCGCACATATCACATATATATTATTTAAACAATACAATACTCATTACAAAATTAATTGTGAAATTATGAATGAAAGTGGCGGGTTTTAAAAAGTCTATTTAACTATTAATTGACAAACTTTTTTCAACATGCCATGGTAGTCAGCATTTAGCCAAATCAAAAGCTATTTTGGAAGAGGTTTTATGTCACATGGTCTCATAATTCCATTTAAATATAAAAACAATTATTTTTGATTTTATAATTAATATATATTCGGTTTATTTGTAAAGACAAGCATTTATTCATCCAGCGCGGCGGTCTTACATAATACTATATCAATCGGAGGTCTCGCATAGTACTCGTTTCCGGTCATTGGTCTAGTCAATTAGTCAAGTTTTATAAAACAGTTTTAGATTTTGTAATATTTGATAACGTTTTAACTTGTCTAACATGCATTTTTTAATGTTTTAAATATAATAGATGTATATTTTTAATTCCAAATGCTTTGTTAAATAAATAAGTATACTGATTGAACCTAAAACTCTTTCGTTGGATGTGTAGCTTGGACCTCTTGTCAATAATTAAAAAAAATATAAAAGTAAAAACCACTAGTGCGAGAAATCCAACTTTGCGCACGATATACGGCTACATAAAGTACCACTTTTTGAGCAACTGTATTAAAAAGTAAATTAAAATATAACCATCAATGTAAAATAAACCCTAATGGGTTTGAGCATTTTACCCGAAACCAGAATGTCAATCTAAGAGCTCACGGCCAGTAGATACTTAATTTAACATTTTCTTAGGTATTCGCGTAACAGTTACTCGTAATTACTGATTGATGTTGGTACTACGGTGTGCCTATTAATTAATCTTGTCATTTCCGGTCCGCGCCATTAATTCAAGGGAGTACATAGGAAATAAGACGAGTATTCGGCAATGGCCTACTCGTATTCTAATACATGTTAAGCAAGTTAAAATAGCAAGTAAGTAATATGAAAACTAAACGACATCTAATTCTCATACTATAATAAATACTCTACTAACCGAGCGAGCGAAGCGTCTCCTATTCAACTTGGGTAAAAATGCTTTCGTATGTCCGGCGGATTTCTGGCTGTTCTCCACTACAAGTCGCATTTCACAACAGATTCTCTTGAAATAATGTGATTTTAGTCATTACTAGTGATAGTAATAACTAATGAGCAATAAAGACAACCACAACTTTCCTTTAAACATTTAATTTATATGATAGGTATTACTCGTTTAGTTATTTACCTACTGCTTTAGTGTTATATGGGAACGAAGGTAGAATTTTAAACTACCATAGGGATGAACAGCGCAGTTATTTTGGGGCGAGCTGATATTAGTGAACTTTTGCGTTTATTGCTAGGTGGACTCACATCGCGGGTCGCCATCCTCTTTGTTACAGGTGGCATTTTAAGTTACATTAGTCTTGTGTAATTTATACGCCAGTATTTTAATGGAACTATTAGATAGTTTGCTTATCTTTGTTCTATAAGTAATGAACAACTTTATGAAATGCTTGCGGTGCAAAAGTTCGACATTCTGAAACTACATCACGGTGTTAATTTAGCTCTTGGTACGTGACTTACCAAACTTAGATTTAATTTATTGTAATAAGTTGCTAGGTTGGAGCGAACAAGTTTTTGCAATATACGCACTAGGTATTATTTTCGTCTCCGCAAGGAATATCATCGTGTTTTTTAGAATTATTTGTTTATTTATCGTATGGCAATTATATCGAACCGTAAGATCTTTGAGAAGACAGTACGGTTGCCAGTTTTGTTGCACTATCGTTTAGAATTATTGTTTTATATGAACATAATATGCAACAAAAAACTTATTAATTAGTGACTTAAACTAAAGGCCTACTAACTACTATAAGTGCATGGGTCGCCCAAATCAGTGCCCACTGCCTGAGTTTCTATAAGGCTGGCCGCGTTGCCTCGGTGAACGGCAATGCCAATTCGCTGAGCGAGGAACGAGCCAACCCTACGGTCACTTGGATCGGTTAAGCAAATAACATAATCTTTTGAAAAGTTTAATTGCATCCGGTCGCATTATAAAAATCAAAGTCTTAGAAAATATATTAGTTCTGGTTGCAAATATTAGTTTTATTTGTAAAATAACTTTAGGTTATTCATATAATTAGGTCAACGAATGAATCAAAAAACTTCTCAAATACGCGCATTTACACATTTACGTATGATTTTCACCTTTTGGAGCTGTTCTTGATTCGTTAACCTAAAACGGCTCCTAAATGTGAATATATATATATATATATTATATGTGTACTTACTTAAGTACAATCAGAATTTTCTATTTCACTAAAAATAAAAAATGAGTTCCCTCTTGTGGGAAATAATACATCTGTATTTCCCACAAGAGGGAACACATTTTTTTACGAATACGATATATATCGTTTGGGACACTGATGCGAGTCACAATAGATACTAAACCGAAAGTACGACGGCTTCAGATCGAATAGTATTTTTTTTGTGCGTCCTCGTTTTCGTTAGGGCGTTGCCGCAACAAATAATAGCCGTTATTAGTGATTGCTCGATTGTTATTGCATAGTTAAAATCCTGAATTCTGTTTATCTGTACTTTAAATTATATCAAACTAAAATCCAAACTTCTGTTATATCCTGCTAATTCATGCTATTACTGTGTTATGTTTATTCATATCAGGAAATTTGAATATTACAGAGGCTTATTACAGTGCCTCTAGGTTCAACGTTACAGTATTTCATTCAGCGATGTTCTCGGAATTTTTTGTCTATTGGAAGCGTGTTCTAACTAATATTAAACTAACAGTAGTGTATTTATTAGCATTAGCTTTTTTAAAGCGTAAGAAACAGGGTTTTTTTTATGAAAACTCTAACGTCAAATATAATGTCAGATTTACGCAACAGATATCTTAGACAGCCGATGGCTGCTTAAAATGTGATGAGGTGCAGCGCGGCAATCTAGACTGCGGGAAATTAAAACTAATCAATATATTTTCCATGTTTTACAACATTAGGTACTAGTGCGATTACCATCGAATTCCCATCTTTATGAAATTGTGAAAGCGCTTTCCGGTATCCGAGCATTGATAGAACTCTAGTTAATGATGTACACGGAAGATATTTTCGATTAGTTTTAATTTCCGGCAGTCTAGATTGCTCCGCTGCACCTTAGTGGGTATTAATATTATTTATTTAATATGCTCGAAAAGTGGTGCTTTATGTAGCTGTATATCGTGCACATACTTGGATATCTTGCACTAGTGCTTTTTACTTTTCCATTTTTAGGGTTCCGTACCAAAATGGTAAAAAAGGAACCCTTATGGTTTCACTTTGTCTGTCTGTCTGTCACGTCGCTAAATATCTCAAGAACTACTTATGCTATTGATTTGAAATTTGGAATAGTTATAAAGAAGGCTTACCTACATACATAGAACATGACTATTTAAAATATTTTTTTATTTTCTGTGAAAAATGACAGATAGGTGGTTCAAAATTTGAAAGTCTAGTTAATACGTCGAGTGGGGTGTCATATGAAAGGGCTTGAGTTGCACATTCTGAAACATTTTTTTTTTACTTTGAGTCATTTTTGTTTTATGAGGGAAAATGTAAAAAAAAATACCGTTCCCAAGTTTGTGATTTAATCACCTTTGCATGTATTTTTGTTTTATAAATTCCTACGAGATTATGCTGAAAGTACCTTCTTTCAAATAAAAAAAAATTGAAATCGGTTTACGTGATAAAGAATTATCCTTGAAAAACTACAATACATACAAAGTTATTCAGTCGCTCAAATTTGTAACAAAAGTCGCCGATAGATGGCGCTGTTCCCATGGCGTCTAATTTCCACACCATGTTGTTGAGATTTTCCTAATTTAATAGGGTTGGAACCGGTACACATCTGTATAAGGAAGCCTCGGCGCGCGAGTCTGACTCGCACTTGACCGGTTTTTTTTTTATTTACTGTTGGTCCAAACCAAACATCCTTCCGTAGAGTTTTAGGTTCAATCTGTTTACTCGTCTATTTAATAAAGCATTTGGAATTTAGACTATACTTCTATTATATTTAAAACATTAAAATTGCATATTAAACAATCTAAAGGGTTATCATGTACTAAAAATAATCAAAAAGTTGCCTGATTGAGTGAACGAATGACCGGAAGCGAGTATTATGCGAGACCTCCGATGAATTAATAGAGTATTATGCAAGACCGCCGCGCCGAACGAATGAACGCTTGTTTTTTTCCCCAAAACATACATTTATTTAAATAAAAATCAAATATATTTATATTTGTAATTATAAAATTTAAAATAGTTGCTTTTTCATGTTTAAATGTAACTAAAGTATAATGTGACATAAAAACTCTCCCAAAATAGTTTTTGATTTGGCTGAATGCTGACAACCATGGCATGTTGAAAAAAGTCTATCAATTAAAAGTTAAACAGACTTTTTAATTCCCGCCTCTTTCATTTATAATTTCACTAATGAATTTTGTAACGTATTATTTTCATAATATTTTTGTGATTTGTGCGATTTATACGATTGTTAAATAAAATGTATGTAAACTCAGATATAGACCAGGTACGTGCAAAGCCCACAGTGGCAAGTAAACAAGTTTTGTATTGTCTCTTTTAATTACTGTTTTATTTAGTTTTGTTTGTTTGATATTTTTTCGCAACTGATGTATTACGTCGTTTGATATACGCGTGGAAGTATCATTTTCACTCGTTGCGGAGTCTTGTCCCTTGCCTCAAACCGAAGCACTTGCATCAAGATGTACTGTTTCATGACTTGTAACGTACCATATTCCTTCATGTTTTCGGTATTCGTTTATAGCTAAGTCCATAAATATTTTTATATTTTTTTTTCCTACGTGGTTAACTAGTGTATTGCGAAACTATTATTGAAACTGGAGCCGTTTAAGTGTCATAAATGACACTTATTGCTCATATCTATGCGGAACCGATGTCTGTTTTACCAACGTGGGTGTTTTTATTCGCAACGATCACCTTAGTATCATATTTGGCATTCAATATGGTGACTCAATGCTAAAGAAGGATTAGGTTTCCTAAAAAACTTTATCTTGTTGAAAGGGAATGTCCGGGGAATGTTGAGTCGTTGCTGTATTTATACAAAAAATATTCAATTGCACCAAAAGAGTATGAAAATACTTTTCATTTTCTTTTGCTGCAGACATTGATTAATTAACTGTTACATTTTAATTTTCATCTCTTTATACAAAGACCAACAATTTTGTTTTGTTTGAAAAACCTAGTGTCGCAGTACTTTGTCGTTTATCACGAAGACTGCCAGCACCGGTTTGTTCGGCCCACTTAAGCGGTTTAGCCACTTTTATGGGAATGCCTCAACTCTAATTTATGTGTCAGGAAACAGCTGCTGGCACTGTTTTTTTTATACTTAAGCATAGTGGATGATTACCACTATGTTTATTACAGTCATAACAAACAGTTATAAACTTATGAACGTGATTATTCACTAAAGTATCTCATTTATATGTAAATTTTGTCTGTGTTTCAAGTATATCTTTCGTGTTTATGTCACCTGTGTTGACAGTCTTATTTCATTACTCTGTAACATTCTTCAGTGACAGTACAAAGAGTACTCGAAGTCCTTGACATCTTCCCAAGTTGAAACTAATTTCGCTTTTCAGGAATATCGTGCTAACTTTTTGATGTTTATATGTGTAACAATCACATTTTCTTTTGAGCCACACGTCTTGGTAACCTTTAAATAATTCGTTAAATTTTCGCGCTACATGTACTTTTTTGATTACTGACAGTGCTTATAATATCTTCAAAAGGCGTGTTTACTGTGTCAAACGCAGTGATGAGTTTGTTTCAAGTATTAGTAAACTGTTACTTGTTATTCATCATAATCCCCCTTCTTGTGGTTTCAATATTTCTGAACCTGCAGCATTTGCATGAAAAGTAGTGTGCGGTGTGAATGTAATAATCGCGTTAAAAGAAAGCTGCTTATAAATTGCCTATTTAGTTTTGTGTTGTATTCACAAACAAGGTTATTGTAAGCGACCCGCTCACCGACCTCAATGGTCCACGCGCGGTGACTGGCTGGCTGGCGGTGCGGCAGACGAGTCACCGCGCGTGTTTTGTTTTTTTATTATTGATTTTTTCTATTGTTTGTTAAATAGGCGTGCGTTGATATAATATTGTTTTTAAATGTAAACATTGTTGATTTCTTATATGTTCTGTGCTTTTTATGTATTTTCCCATGTTGTATAAAGTGTAAATAATATCCTTATGCGTTTTTATTCATCGCCGGCGGCCCGCATATTACAAGTTGGTCACTTCGAGCCGGATTTCCAGCCGCCGCTGTGATGAAAACATGCAGTGCTGCGCGTAAGGAACATAAAGATACAAGACAACCGAACATGCCTCTACCAGCCGATCAGGTACAAATGTTAGATACGTCTTTTATCGTGGACAGTAGCACTCAGGCGAATCAATTGGCAATGCGTCGCGTGGACGACAGCACTCGCCTACCGTTACTTCCGCACAGCATGGCTAAGGCGTCATCTGTATTGGCTAGACGAAAACGGTTAGAATTTGAGGCAGCTAAAGAAAAGGCCAGGATACAAATGGAACTCATTGATAAGCAGCTAAAGGCGGACTTAGCTGAACTAGATGCATTATACAGTCCACACAAGTCATGCGCGCGCTCTACTAACCACGTAGAGGGGTGGCTCGACAACATGCCGCGGCGGGAACTATTGGATCGGCAGCCTGATCACGTTACTGGTAATCTCTCGGTCAGGGTGCATCAGTCGGCGGTTGCTGCCGACACTCCCGCCAGCACTAATGGGACGAATCCAAGCGCACGCAGAGTTTTAGCCACCGCCTTTACAAGCAACCACGAAGGACAGCAGTCTGACCACGTTACTGTTCATCACTCGGTCAGGATGCGTCAGTCGGTGGTTGCCGCCGATATTCCCGCCGGAAACAATGGTTCGGTACTGGACGCTGTCACAGATTTAGCCGCCACCGCCGCCTCTACAAACAGCAACGGGTTGGAGGAGGAGCAACAAAACCCGACGGCAGTAATCATCTTCGACATGCTTGGTGACACTGATGTATATCTGACGAGTGCTATTAAATGTTCATCCGAAGCCTCCGTTAGTAACAAACCGAGCCGCCAATCTGTCAAAGCATCATCACCGCAACCGACACCTATTGAGAAGATTGTGCCGCACAAAACCACAGACATCATCGTCACAACTGCGGCATCGCTAGCTAGCCGCGAGGCCCACGAGTTTGTAGATCGCGCCAGTTTGCGCGGCGAGACAAATAGTGTCGGATTTGTGAGTGATACTACAGTGTTATGTGTAAATATGTCGGGTGTAGATAGTGTGGTACTTAGTTCCCAAGTTTGTAGGAATAATTGTGTATATTTGCCTGTACAGACGATTGTAAATAGCGATAGATTATTTCATGTTGAAAAGTTCGCGAACAAATGGTCGTGTAACATTACACGACACGAATGTAATATAATGTTATATGTAACTAATCCATGTGAGCTGGCGGCTACTCTAACACCCTTGCGCAGCTCCTACGTGCACAGAGCGATGTGTGCTCTACGCGTGCCGGCTCAGACCATGTTACACTCGACTCTGCCCGTGTATGACGCATCCGATAACGAAGCAGCACATGACCTGAAGCAGCTTCACGAACTGGGGTGGCGTTCATGCAGAACTGTAGTTGGTAAGTTGAGACAGAGTAGCACCTACGTATGGGCTAATGTGGAACTCGAACACTCGGCGACACTCTGTGTTGGTAAGTGTTGTGAGGTCGACGACGAATTGCAACATGTATCTGTATTGGCACCTACCCTGTTCCCGCCTTTGGACGTGTTGCGAACGCTCTGTTACGGCAGCCAACATAGTGCTGCACTCCCTAGTACGCCGAGGTACACTTACGATGCGCCGTACCAAAGAGTACAAAGGAAACGTGTTCCTCCCGACAAGCCTCTTTGGGTTGGGGCAATGGCAAATTTTGAATACTGGTGGCACATTAAGTAAGATTCAAAGTAAACGCCGGACAGCCAAGTACAGCACATTGTGTGTGTATATTGCAGTGTCATATTCATCTTACCTCGGTAGCCAGTAGCAATGTAATGAAACTTGCATGCGGGTTCTTGCTAGTGTAAATCGGCCTTAAGAGTTGTTGTCGCACAATATGTTTGCCCAAGTACTATTGGTCGAGTGTACATGGCTCCCAAATAAGGTCCGCTGGTTCTTTAGAGGTACCTTTTGGTATTGAGTGCTGAGCCAGCACTGGGGTGGGGAATGTAAGCGACCCGCTCACCGACCTCAATGGTCCACGCGCGGTGACTGGCTGGCTGGCGGTGCGGCAGACGAGTCACCGCGCGTGTTTTGTTTTTTTATTATTGATTTTTTCTATTGTTTGTTAAATAGGCGTGCGTTGATATAATATTGTTTTTAAATGTAAATATTGTTGATTTCTTATATGTTCTGTGCTTTTTATGTATTTTCCCATGTTGTATAAAGTGTAAATAATATCCTTATGCGTTTTTATTCATCGCCGGCGGCCCGCATATTACAGTTATTTTATATATATATTGCTTTATTGTACATAAAAGACAACAAAGTAGAAAAAAAATAATAGATGAAGTGCAAAGGCGAGGTTATCCCTTTAAGGGTTCTCTTCCAACAAACCTTTGAGCAAATGAGTTGAATAGGGACAAATCGAAGATGACGATAAACAACCAGTGAATTATGTTTTTAGGATAAAAACAATATTTATCTTTAAACAAACATCTAGTCTCGAAAACTGTGAGTTTCTTACTCTACAATATTGCTTAAATCAACCGAGGTTTAATGTAAATCGACGTAACCAAATGCTGCCTAGCATGTCAAAAATAATAAGAAGTCTCATTAACAGTAATTTATAATCTGCTTTTCCTGAGTAAACTTTCACTCTTAACTCGTTAAACATTTTACATCTTTGGATGACAATAAATCCTTCCCACTTCTTTCTGCGGCGACAGCGTGAATTCTTAACTGCAGCTAAAGTTTTCTGAACTCCGTGAAACAAAAACAAACCTGAATATTAAACACATTTCCGTACCATTCTGTTGCCCTTCGCAGCTTCATAATTGAATTATATCAGGTTTTGAAATGCTAATAGCCTTATTTGTTTGTTTTTATCATTCATTGACTTATTCTATGCGAGTATATAGTGAAGTTCCAACCGTCCTTTTTAGAGTTCCAACCTGAAGGGTTCAAACAGGGGCTCCGTTTCCACGCACTTTTTTTTTCGCATTGCTAGATGATTTACCTGACTTTTCAGTGACATTTTAGAAGAAAATTAATGGATGAATACTTTAATATCTTTATAGATCGAGTCATTTTCACGATTTATTGTTTTCCATGATTCAACTTTGTAATGATAACGGAACGGACATTCAGTCGGAAGCTGTAACGGAAAACCCATTTGCAAACTGTCATGATTTTTTGCACACCTTTGCTGAAAATCGCCCATTCCGCCTTTTATATCTACATCGGGATATATAACTAATTCGTTTTCGAACTCGTTGGCCAGTTTCCAAGTAAAACGTCTAATCCAGACCAAGTATGTACTAACACGCGTATTCTGATGGTTTCCTAGCATGTCAATCTACTCATTTTTTGATAATATTAGAGATTTGTTTGATACATAACAATTTTTAGTCCTTTCTTATTCTATCATGTTGCGTTATTTATTGTGTAATGAATTACAAAACTGTAAATTATTACTATAAAAACCATGCAAAATTGGTAATTAAAATTCTGAGCCGTAATAACCCTAGGATAATCAGTGTTTACTGTTTAACAAGTATTTTATTAAACCACTCCTTAAAAGATTACCCTTGTTGTACTCTAAGTTTATATTAAGTTTATAGTATTAGTCTAGTTTGGTGTTATAACTGTTCACTGGCTTGACAGCGCTTGTCAAGGAATATGTTCAAAATGTTATTTCGCCATAGTTCCTGTAGGTGCCGTTGCGAGAGGCAATATCAAAAGATTAATGAGAATGCAATGAATGACAACAGGAATGATGTTTGTTCTAGAGACAAAATTAACTATGTATATCTATCCTTATGGGATATATATAGTTAAATAAAAAATGAATATCTTATTGTGATTGTTTTAGTTGTCGAAAATGCAAATTTTCATGGACTGCATTTCTATAGCCTTAATTAAGGTCAGTATGCCTTCGGCACTCGTGCTAATTGGAAACCAAACTTCGTTCATTGCAGGGATTTGGCCAAAAGTTCCTCTGCAAGCCTCCTTGCCTCAGTTTCACTTAAGTGCCCATATGCGGGTCTCAAACAATCTCGAGCTTACGCTTTTGAGCCACGTTAAGCGAGACTGAAGTGTTCCCATTGTGCTTGGAACCTTTGTAAGAAGGAGAAGTGGGGAGACAAATGTGTGTATAACTAGACGTATGAGAATATATTTTTTTCGTCTCTTATATGGAGCGTAAACAGAAGATTAATTTTACGACGTCGCTGAGGTCCCGCTCGAATTATCGATACCATTAAACATGTGATATTTATGACAGATTCGGTTCAGATATTGCCTAAAAGATTTAATATGTGCTCATCGAAATGAGAACGCGCTCAGTAACTCTATTAGTGGCGTGTCGAGCAAATGGTGAAAATAAAGTTCCAATTATAAATACATATTGCAGTATAGTTTATGTTGTTAAATTACTCATTTAAAGTTAAACCGTTTGAAATTTTGTTTCTTATTTTTTTAAATAACAATGACATTTATCCCACCAACAAATAATGTGGTAAACAACTATATAGCGCGATCGTTAAAAATAGAGAATTAATTATATACATTACTAGCGACCCGCCCCGGCTTCGCACGGGTGCATTATTTAATGGATGTTATTATACATATAAACCTTCCTCTTCAATCACTCTATCTATTAAAAAAAACCGTATGTAAATCCGTTGCGTAGTTTTAAAGATTTAAGCATACATAGGGATATAGGGACAGAGAAAGCGACTTTGTTTTATACTGTGTAGTGAAGATGTATATATTGTGTACCTGACTATTAGGACATATCCTAATAGTGCGAATAATTAAATCTTGTCAGATGTCTCTACTCGTCTTGTACCTACTGTTATTAAATTATTACTGGCGACTGGACGCAGAAGACCGTATACTAATAATCCACATAACACTTTAAACTCTCGCTTTACGGTTAGCCTCATCTTTGCCCCCTGGCTAGATGCTGGCCAAGAGCAATCCCATTTTTAATATTAAATAAACTTGCGTTTCGTACAGATACTTAAAATATTGATTACATGCTAAGACTCCATTTCTACCGTGAACATTGGCCGCCGTGACCGGTGCAACCCGTGTCGAAACATAGGTATTTAATAGTGCAAATACGAGTATACACCGCTTTCCACTCATATTAATTAAGTTAATAATGCATGTAATGATGCCATTAATATATATTAGACCGTAGGTAACTCATGTTTTTAATAAATATTTTCTCTCTAATGACTAATGGTGGTGTAGTAACCGTACCTAAACGTGTATGTGCGTTTTAAAGACGGTAGAACTTGAAATCATTTAGATTATCTGTTTAAAGTAATATTAATATGAAAAAACTCATTATACATGATGTTTTATAAAGTGACATGGACATCGGCGGCAGCCCAAGCCCTAGTCGGGCTGCAGTAGCAGCAAAACGACTACACGAGGGTATCTACACAAATGTAGGTATTGGTTTAACGGCTTCTGCTGCTGACGAAGCCGTTGAGGCCAGTTTTGGTCAAGTTGGCAACACAACTAGTTTAAGAGAGGTAGGGCACAGCAAAATGTCTTCTTGCTCGAATTTGGAGCAGCCCAACTGGGGAAGTACCTCCGCCTTGCAGAAGACCACAGCCATAATAACATTATCTACTATACAAGTATGTAGTGTTGTGTTCCTGGAGGTGAGCAAGGTTGCCAGAGCTCCCGAGGATGCACTGTTTTGAAACGAAGGACCTAAATTTGTCCCTTCTGTTGTCAACACAGTGCATCCTCAAATTTTATAAAGGGTCGGCAATGCGTACGTGACTCCTTTGGAGTTGCGGGCGTCTATAGGCTGCGGTGGCCGCTTACCATCAGATGGACCGTAAGCTTGTTTTCCACCGGCGTTGTATAAAAAAAAATCAATGGCACAGATGTGGAGCACACGTTGCACTACCACCAGCGCACTGGTGCAGGAAACTGCAAAGAATTATTGATGAGATTCTTTAACTCATATACAGAGTGTTCGGCACATGAATCGTCAAAATGTTTCGGGGTGCTGGTAACTATATATTGTGCTGATAACTTTTTATGTATATCCTTTTAATCCATATTTTTAAATTGTTTACGTGGGGCTTCGAATGCCAGAATTTGGGTAATTTAGGAAAAACAAATAAAAAAATCGTACCTCCGTGTCTCTTAGGACCCAGGGTCCAAGGGTGGAAAGGTAGCAAATGATCGTACCAACACCCCGAAACATTTTGATGGTCGATGTGCCGTTCAGCCTGTATATATTATAGTGGTAAGTATCGTATAAAATTATGACGTTCCAATTATTGCTGCGAATGAGAATTCAGGCAGAACAGTATTGACTCTAAAATTTACAGCTTCCCCAAAAAAGTGATCCTAATCATTGGGCTACTTTTAAGGTATATTGCAACCAAATTTACGTAGCGTATCGCAAATAATACTGACAAACATCCGTGAAAATTTTCGAATTCCAATCGCGATTACTTGATAGAGAGGGTGGCTTGGGACCACTAATCATACTCAAATGAACATTGATGACAGATGAGAGAGAAGTTTTATCGAATTATTGAGGTTTTCTAGGAAGTTGAAAGTAACGAAGTAAGTATGTACTCTCCAGTTCATAAACATATTGTTGCGACTGGGCTCAACAATCTCGTTGCCACATAAGATAAGATAAGAGATTAACGTCAAGAAGGTATTTGAATTTTTACCTACTTCTAACAACTCGTACGTGGCTATGTGGACAATGGTTCTAATCAAACGGTTACCATACAGCATGCACTTTTTAAATCCGGAGTAACACTATTATGGATTAAAAACCTTCCCAGTTTTCGTGGATATTCCATTAATACCAAAATTAATATCGAAATTATTGTCTAGAATATTCGGAAAGGGGTATTATTACATATAAGAGGACCGAGTAGTGTTCGGTAGAGGCAGGGTTGCCATATGAACAAATTTAAAATCCTGATAAATCTTGCCCAAAATATCCTGACATTTCACGTACTTTAAAAAAATATGTTAGTTACATTACGATTAAATCATCAAACATGCTTTAAGGCCTTTTCTTGTTTTGCGTGAAGAAAAGGAGTTTTTGCACGTTTTAATTCTAAGTAACAGACAAGTTATATACTGAATTTTGATTGCTTTTTGGCTTAAATCAATTCCATATTTTGGGCGTCGCAGCCTCGAATTTGCGTAGCACTAAATACTCGTAATATTTGGACTAAATTTACCACCCGACATTAATTAAATTTGAGCGTTTGAGCGCCTAGAAATTTAGAAATTATATGAAAATCGTTTCAATATTTTTTCACAAGCGCATTATAGTTCTTTTTGTGTGGTGCAGATTTATCTTTGTTATTTTGTAAATCATTCTCATCATGTTCTTCAAGAAACCTTACTGAGAACATAAAGTTGTTTTCATCATTGTTAGAATTATTATGCATTGTACATTACAACTCGTAGATCAACACAACTCATTAGTAACGAAATCGTAACATTTAGATATATATACATATATATACTAGCGGACCCGGCAGACGTCGTCCTGTCCGAAAAGCAGCGCCACATTATACCAATAATTTCCTCAATCACGGTTCATCAAAATCAAAAAAAGGTTTGTTTTGTTTGTATCAAAAAAAATCGTTATAATGTTGAGACATCACAACTTCTGGTGGGATCTGGAAACCGACTGCAGCGACACCTACCGGGTTTTGTTTTTGTTGATAGCGGACCCAACAGCCGTTGTATTGTCCTAACGATGATGGCGTTTTGTAAGGGCAGCATTATTAATTTCGAATTTTCGACATGCTTATTACAATTATAAATTCATAATGGACTGTTATATAGGTGTCATTAGGAAAAGGCGATATTTAATACTTACATTTTATTAATTTTGAGATTCCATAATTATTTCTGACGAATCTACGGTTGAATCATCATTTATTGCACTGTTTACTTTGGCCCCTACGTCTAAATTATTTAATTCTTCACATTCTTCCAAATCTTCTGTGGTGGAAGTATTGGCGGAAAGCCTTTCTTTAAATTCTTTCGATTGTAAGCTAGCCCTTTCTATGCGTTTTTTGCGTGCTACACAATGAGTTGTTTCCAAACCACAAATTTCACAGTGATTGAAGTTGTGGGCTATTATAATAATCGAATCGCATTCAATGCAGCGACTATTGATATTTGATGCCGATTGAAATCTAAGCATAATTTTTTTATTGCAATGCTCGCAAAAAGCATTTGTTTGTAAAGCTAGATTATGAAGTTTTGTATGCAGGTCAATAATTTATGATATATACTTACATGTTGTTAAACTATTTAACGATTCATAAAACCAATGCATTTATAATAATAATAATAATAATATTCTTTATTGCACCACTAATACAGGAGACACTAATCATTCTACAATAATAGAATATATTTTATATCTGCTCAATTTATTCTAAAAATGTCAATGAGGAAATGTCAATAAGGCAAGCGACCGTACGTCAAATGCCGAATAATTAAACAGCCTGTACAAACAAACATAGGAACTTGCTAAATACCGACTGCAGCGCCACCTATCGGGTCCAATTGAGTTTTCTAACCATCTAGGAACCCATTGAAATATACACACAAAATTTCAACCAAATCAGTCCAGCCGTTTAGAAAGAGATCAGAGATATATGTTTCTAAGACTCATAAAAACCCATAGTACACTCGGGAAATAAGGAAATTTCAATTATTTCCCGGTTGTACTATTGTAGGCTAGGTATTTTAATTTCAATTAAAATACCTGAATTATGAATATATCAGTATTTGTTGGTAAAATATGCGTAGTAATAAACCTTATCATCAAATTTCAAGTTTATAGTTTAATGGGAAGTTAAAAAAAATCGGAACAAAATTTTGTAATAAAGCTTACTCTGGTGGCTTTTCATTCCTTTGTTTTCTAATATTTTTAAATATAAAAATATTTTATTTCTTATCTACTCAATTAGCTCTAAGCAACGATAACCCACTTGATGGGGTATTTTTTTTTCCGAGCCCCCCTTAAAAACATTTAAAAATAATTTTGACAGTTTATGTGGCTTTGAGTTAACAAGATGCTTACACCTTACACTGTGAAAATTTGAATACTAGCTCCAACCGTTTGTCTGTAATTGACTGCCTATTGACGAGTACATGAGGCACATAACCTTGGCCTATTGATGGATTCTGGCCTTCGGTACGAGAAACATATTGCCAATAGTGTGTCAAAAGTTGCTTCTATAAACTAAAAGTATTATATAAAATTAGACCTTTTTTAAATGAGCCATGCGCATACAGTTGGTGAAATCTCTAGTCCTGTCAAAACTCATTTATGTAGACACAGTTGTTGGTCCACGGCTTCTTTCGAAAACGAAGAAACTCATCCAACGTGTTCAAAATGCCTGTGCTCGCTTTTGCTTCAACATTCCGTTGAGGGCCCATGTCACCCCATTTCTTAACAAGCACAATATCCTTAAAATGCAACACAGGCGAAAACTTCATCTTGCCTGCCTCCTCTTTGGGATTTTAAAACGAAAAGGCTCCAGCATATCTCTTCGAGCAGCTATGTATTCACGCCACTCGTGGATCTCGTGGTGAGCGTCGGCGCGTAACATATTTGATTACACCCCGGCATGCTACTGCTGCTTTCCGGGGAAGTTTCCGCTATGCAGCCACCAAGTGTTGGAATAATTTGCCACCGCCTATCAGAAGCCTGCAACACAGTCAAAATTTTAGACTGAAACTTAAAAAGTTCATGCTCGCACACCAGCTTGGACAGGAAGGCCTGAGCCATAACACGAGTTGTATATAGTATTATTACGTATACCACAGTTGGTTATGCCCCTTATGTATTGCCATGTACTGCTTACGTCGTAGTAATTAAGTTAGTATGTAGTTACAAATACTCTTTATTGCACACCTCACACAATAAAATAGCACACAAAAAACAAAGACAGGGAGACAGAGGCAGAACAACAGGCGGTCTTATCGCTAAAGAGCGATCGCTTCCAGACAACCTTTGGGTAGTTCGTAGTACTCATTTTAAATATTTTAATGTATTGTGTAACCAAGTTTTTGTTATTAAGTTGTCGTATGACGTCTTGCTTGATTGTCTTTTACCCGTAGCTGTCCGCGCGGCGTCGTTGGCGCTGGTAGAGATGTCATTATTATGGCTGCGTTCATTGTTATTTGTTAAGGTTTCTATGGACGTATATTGTTTTCATTGTAATTCTACTATAGTTATTTAGATTATCATGCCCTCTTCAATTGTATAGCTATATGTTTCTTTTAGTTCTTTTTTCTTTAACTATGCTGTTTATTTGTTTGCCGTTTGATGTGTTACCCCCTTGCCTCACCAAATGGACTCTGCAGAAGACCAGCGCTGACAACATGTTAGCATCATGCTGAGCAGGGTCTATTTCGTGGCAATTTCACGTCGATTATTTTATCTCTTTGTTTATTTGTAATAACTTGTTATGTTGTCATGAATAAATGTTTGAAGTTTGTAAAACATGTGTGACATACGACGGATGGACGGACGGACAAGTGAGTGACAGCAATAGCGTTTGGAGCCTTTGGGTACGGAACCCTAAAAATCGTGGACTGTATACAGGATGACATCGGAGACGTGATCAGAAATTATTGGACATGATGAAGTATTGGAAGACATACCATGCTGAATGATGACGATAGCAAAGGTTTTACTCGTAATATATTAACTATTATTTTTAATTTTATTAACAGAAAAAAAACATACAACTAGATCAGCCTTACACCACACGGCCTTTACCTACAACTATGTCCAAATTCGCTTTTATACGAATGATGTCCCCTATTTTTCCGTCGTTGAGGAGGCTACTGTTAAGTAGATTACTTGTGTGTAAGAAAGAACGGATATTACTCATAACTAGCAATGTCTACGTACTCCTGATAGTTTTCCTTTTAAATTCATTAAATATTACCATATTTTTTTTCATACGCCCAGTACCCACTGTTTAGCTGGCAGTGAAGGGGGGACACTTGCACATAACAAAAATTATCAGTTTAAATCTTAATATAGCGCAAGCGGATATTTAAATCAAAAATTGATTTTAGAAACTCCACAATAATTTTGAACGAGCTATCCAATATCCCACACGATGAGGATGGTAAGAAAATAAATTACACCCCTACGTTATGTGTAGGAGACGTACCCTAAAAAATGTTTTCCAAGATTTTATTCTCCCTTTTTATCGGCGTATTCGACATGTATACTTATGCAAAATTACAGCTTTCTATAGTCCAGGAAAATTACGGTTCAGCAAAACATTAATTTATAATAGCTTTTTTTATTTTTTTACCTTCATAAGTACGTATTCTAAGGTACTATATTTATGAATCTGGCAAACATTCCACCCGGAAGTAGGTTTAAAAAAACATTGTCAAATAAGCGCCAATCTTTTTATTTAAAAATAATAGTCGTGATTTGTATTTGTAAACATACCAATACTGTATTTCACTGGTACTAAGTGACATCTGGCAAGTTATTTGCCCGTAAAGCCGTTAAATTAACAAGATGCATTGTTTAGGTGAAATATGCAATAAATCGATAGAAAAAAATAGTAATAAGTAGTACTTAGCTTATATTCCTGTAAAAATAATTAATGAACTTATTTTCCAATCAATTCTTCAAATTCTTATTTTGCATTGCAAAAACCTACATTTACTCCGATAACTAGTGGGTAACGAATACATAAATTGTTGGTATATTTATAGCAACAATTTATGTATTAGTTTAATCTATTAATATAGAAAATTAAACTTATACACAAATCTGGCAAAAATATGGTTTACTTAAAGTATAATTCTTAGTTAACTAGGTTAACTAGTCCTGTTTAATATTGCAGCTGAATATGGACTCTTTAAGCTAGTGTTACCTACATTACCTATGCATATAATTTGTATCGTTTCTTACTGCACTCTCCGAAGTAACGACTGCCTTAACGTAGTTAAATTATACTTACCCACGTTTTTATTGGAATGTAATCCATCAAGACATAAGCCCTTTTAAACCGATTTATAATATGAGTAAACTAGCGACCCGCCCCGGCTTCGCACGGGTGCAATGCTGATGCATGTATTATACATATAAACCTTCCCCTTGAGTCACTCTATCTATTTAAAAAACCGCATCAAAATCCGTTGCGTAGTTTTAAAGATTTAAGCATATATAGGGATATAGGGACATAGGGACAGAGAAAGCGACTTTGTTTTATACTATGTAGTGATAAGTACCTATGTAATTGTGTCGTTCTCTGAAAAAAATAGAAGGTGCGATTGGCGCTTACACAATTACTTATGATGCGCTAGTGTAATTGCAAGGATTAACGTTGTAATAATGACGGAACCGACAAACGCACTAACAAAATACAAAATTAATAAACATAATGCACTCAAAACACAAACCATGAATTTTGTTACATGTTTGTTTGTTACCGTCATAATTATTAAGGTAATTTTATATGAGTTATTATCAATAATAAAACATATTAATTTCTACTTAAATTAGCTAGAGTAGTTCCTAGTACGAGAATACGAGATCCAACTCTTTGTATTTTAGTAGTACCTAACTTTACTTCATTAGCGTGGTATGAGCATGAAAGAAAAATAATTTATATTGAATTAGCATGTATGCTAGCTAAACTGTTAAACTATTATATTTATGAGATTGATAAAAAATATGCATTTGAGGTGGCTATAATTTTGTTGGCTGGGATTTTTCTCTAATTTACGCGGAGAAAAATGTCTAGTTTCCGTTAACAGAATATTGTAAATTCGAGTTGTTGAAATGTGACAACTATACTTTGTTTACACATTAATAGAAAATTCTAGTTCTTTACAACATCCTATTTTGTGTAGTACACAAAACTTATCTGTAGCCATCATTAGACAGACAGGGTAGAGTTTATCAGGTAATTCAGGTAATGTTCAATATAATGTGTAGTATTAAGAACACCAGATTTTTTTATTAGTCTTAAATATCATTTTAGTATACATGGAAGGCGGAGAAAAAGTAGAAAAGGGAAATGGGAGGCAAACCTGTTTCCTGTATATTTGCCCCGCGCGCGGTAGATGTGGTCGGGCGCGCCGTGTACTCCTTTAACTTCTTCTGCCCCAGGGCATATGATCGACGATAGATTCGCGCTGATTTTCGTGCTTTGTCCACTCGCGGAATATTTAATCGAAGGGAGCGTGTGCTCGACCCGGCGCGCGTAGTAGTAGAAGAATTGTCATCGGTTTTTTTTTTCCTACCCCCAATCAGGTATGCAAATATATGGAGTAGGGATGGGATAAAGAGGGTAGTTTTGCGTTAATAGTGATGGGATGAATCGGCATTTACTGTCCAATACATATTGTAGAGTTTAACAGGTTTTATATTTGCGTTAAAAGATTATTGCGGACTAAAACTATAATATACTGTCGGGTTAATCAGAATTAGGTTAAACATCTTAAGTGATCTTAAGTGTAAATGAAAGCATGTTAGAAACAGTGCAAATTAAGAAGGGAGCTTTTGTTGCGGCGAAAACTTACCTAAGATGTTTAACATTATTCTGTTTGAATCGACACTACATTATGGTTTCAGTCCGCAATAATCTTTTAACACAAATATAAAACCCGTTAAATTCTAAAATAAATAACATTCTTTAATTTTATTTGCCAGATTTACTATCAATGATACAAAGCACATAATGATGTATTAAAATAATGAATCAAAAGTTTATTATTAATTACTGCCAATTTTTCAGTTTTTTTTAAAACTTAATTGTTAATTTATAAATCTATCGACATCATGACTAGCATTATAATTACCCGTTACGCAGGAAAACTCGGCTATTATAAATTATTTTTTATTTCCATTTCACCATACTAACCGACCGTAATTTTCCTGGACTACAAGTTCTAAACGCTAAGCCGCGAACGGACGGACGGACATGGCGAACTACACGAATTATTTCCTCCTTTATTTTTCCTTCGTCGTGTAGGCTACTGGATACTTTTCATGTTTTCAAACGGCCTAACTTTAACAAACAAATGTATTCACTGTAGATTTATTCCTGAAAGGTATTCATGCTGACGGCGTGTAATAATTTCCAACTCTCATAATTTATAACATTCAACTGTCGAGAGAAAACGAGTCCCTGAAGTCATATAACTATCTGACGGTTAACTTCGATGTAACTTGTAAAATGTGGACTTCTTATTTAATTTAGACCAAAGTTTTATAGCTACAAACTCAACTTTTTGGGTATATTAAGTAGTAATGTAAAACAAAAGGCGTAGCCTTGTTACGTTAGTTGTTCAGGAAATAGTTAGGTAACTAATTATTGTGTGATTTTTTTAGGGAACCAATGGAACCGGTCCAGTTGTTAGAGACTTTTATACCTACGCCGCCATAGACTGTTTTTTTAAACTGTCATCTTGGTGATGATGTATGTTTTTTACCTACACCTTGTATACCTTTTGTAATTAAATAAACTCAGTAACAGAAATACAGAACACAATACGCCTCTGTACCCATTAAAGCTTGGAAACTTACTCTGCTTCTAGTACTCGTATTTGTGTTCTACACACTTACAGCAAGCTTTTTCAAAATAAAATAATCCACGTCCCTGTTCAAAGTTACAAAATATAGCTTTTGTATACACTCAAGGGCTTATCCCTAGAGTGTATACAAAAGCCAGTTTCTGGCGGGAGCCTGGGCGGAGGACGGGGGTCTGGTTTCCAGAAACCAAAAGATACAAGGAATGTAATATGGGAATATTATATTTGTGATCACCTAGCGTTTTTGATGGTTATGCGAGTAATATGGTGATTAGTTTTAAATTTTGGATATCAAATACCGGCCCAGGTCAGTTCTTGGATGGGTGACCGCTTTGAGTCGTTATTAACTGAGCGCTTCAGTGCTTTGGAGGGCACGTTAAGTCGTAGATCCGGGCTGCTGTCTGTGATAGCATTCGTCAAGCCAAGTTACAGGCCTTCGGGCGGCTTGAGGACTTCCAACAGTCAAGTTGCCCACTGACTTGACAAGCCTAATCCCCATAAAGGTCTGGTTTCTCCTCGGGTTGAAAGGTCAGATAGTAGTCGCTTCCATAAAAACTAGTATCTACGCCTAATCTTGGGTTTAGATAGCGGACCCCGGGTATCCATCAGGATGCAACTGTAGGTACTGGGAAAACGTTAGGAGCATGATGATTTACCCGTTTCATTTGAATAAAGTAATTTTTGCCTTTAATTTTTTATTCAATGGAAATTGGTTGTAAAATTTTGGTTTATACATTTGGTGGTCATCACAGCCTTTAATTTCCACCGGATTTGAATTTTACTTGAGATATCTACTTAGCTTCTTGAATCCATATAAATGTAAAACCTCGTGACAGTTACATTGACTCCGGCAATTTTTCCTGGCACCGCCTAATGTCCTACTTAGAGCTTATTAGGTTCTACCAAATAACTTGAACTCGACACGGTTCGTTAAGGATAATGGTATCTTAAGAACGCAATTGTACCACTCAAATCTACGACACGAATTTACCCTTAAATAAATAATTTTGTGTACCGTGGCCTTATTTACGATTTCTATTAACTCTGGCCAACCAACCATGCCGTATCGTAAAGCAAATTAGGTTTTGACATCTCTGACTGTATTTTGTATCCGTGTCTGTTTCCCAAATAGACGAATATCATTATTTACTAGACTTTGACTTGTGATTATATCGGACTTATGCCGGTTACCTGACACCACGAAGTTACGTAACACACGTTTCGGTGCGGCTAGACGAATTTCATACAAAGTTGGAGGCCTAGGCCTGCAAGATGCTCTTTTTTAATTTCCATCATTCCACATTTATTTGTGAGACAGGATCACGGCGTTCAGCCATAAGTAATTATTTGCTTTTTGGTTCATGTCATTTTGCCACTACGATTATTAAAAAAATAAAATAAACGATGTTTGCTATATATTGCTTTTTTAATGAACTTAATTAAGTAACACATTATTAACACTGTCGAATAATTTAAATTGCATATTTAACTACAAGAATACACATTTAAAATATTTCATCTAAATATTAGTGGTAAAAATGTTTACTCAAACCGTGAAGGTATTTTTTTAATCATTTTAGAGACAAAATTCTGTAATTGGATTCATGCGTTGTTGAATTTGTTACCTATTTAAATATGAGTTCCGACGCCGATGACAACAGAGAGGCTACCGCGAAACGAAAACGAACGAAGTTCGAATATCTCCCTCACTGTCGCACGATTTTGCAAGTGAGACAGAGAGGGAGACATTCGAACTTCTCGGTTCGCGTTAGCCCCCCAGTGATGAAGAAAAGAGGTTATAGTTTTTGTTAATTAACAAAAATGACAAGCTGTCAGTGTCATTCCATAGGATAGGTCGATCCTAACGTTTCGGTTAGAAAGGTGCTTTCGTACATTATAGTATATTTTTGTAGTAGTATTGTTTTTTATTCAATTCGAGTGGGAAATTGAAGGAAATAAATAGTAATATATGTGTTAGTTATATTTTTGTCTTATTTACGGTTAGTTTCTTTAGAAATTAAAGTTTGATTTCTTGGAGTTTTTTTTTAATTTAATTCATTGCATGTTTGAGAAAAGCACTATACATATATCGGCGTGAAAAGAGGTTGCCAATCTCGTAACTATCCGGTCTATATACTTATACTCGGCCGGCAACCCCTTACTTCCCGGCCTCTGTAGTAATGTACTATATATTAGCGTGGGTGAAGGTTGAAATACCGAGAAGTATTTTCTTGGTTTTGTTTTTCAATACACCCGAAGCCCCTTAATTCGAGGCTACCGAGTTATACGGTGAATTAAGTACTAAACAGTGGTACAATTAGTACAATAATATTCTCGTATACAGTTACAGGTAATATTATTATGGAGCTATAAAGCAATCATCGACAAAATTTAGAAAAATCCTTGCAGATGTCGAATAGAATTGTGTTTTGTATACGTAGTCAAAGTACTAATAACACTCTCTGTTACTAAACCTCTCATAGTTTTGCTTGATCCTTCTATTTCCCCAGATATTTATATTTTTGTATGAAACGAAGTAAAAGTATCGTTTGGGCTTTATCAGGGCTCACAAACACATTACTAAATCTCCGGAATTGGCATTGTTGGATCTGTAATAGCCTCGGAAAGTCGGAACAAGTTGTTTTTGTTCCCTTGTAGGTGGTGTACTGAAAAAAATGCTTACCTACTGGAATCGTTTAACGACCTTACGAATACTTAAACAATCAGATATTTTATTGAAAGACCTAGCTAAGTTCTCCGAGTCTACTGTCGTGTGCATTTATATAAGTATTTGTTCGACGATACTCGAGTATCGTTGATCGAAACGTCGTGTAATTAATTTGGTAGGCAAAGTAATGATACAAAAATAACGATTAATTTCGAAGATGTGTCAAATCGGTCAAAAGGTTGCGGAAATACAAGGAGGTTCTAAGTGGAGATCGTTTTTAGGGTTCCGCACCAAAATGGTAAAAAAAGAACCCTTATGGTTTCACTTTGTCTATCTGTCTGTCTGTCACATCGCTAAATATCTCAAGAACTACATATGCTATCGATTTGAAATTTGAAATAGTCATAAAGAAGGCGGCTTACCTACACAACCTTTTTTCCAACACGACTTTTTTAAATATATTTTTTTTATTTTCTGTGAAAAATTACAGATAATGTGGTTCAAAATTTGAAAGTCGGAAGGTAATATGTCGAGTGGGGTGTCATATTAAAGGGCTTGGGTTGCACATTCTGAAACATTTTTTTTACGTTGAGTTATTTTTGTTTTATGAGGGAAAATGTAAAAAAAATACCATTGCCCCCCTTATCTCCGAAGTTTACCAAGGAAATAATATAGAATTATTACATAACATTGATATCAATGTATGTTTTACAGAAAAATATAACTGTAGCTCTAACTAGTTTCTTTTTATTAACGTCAAAAAACATTTCTATACTTACTAAGTTTGTAATTGAATCACCATTGCATGTATTTTTGTTTTATAAATGCCTACGAGATTAGTACCTTCTTTCAAATAAAAAAAAATTGAAATCGGTTTACGTGATAAAGAATTATCCCTGTAAAACTACCATACAAACAAAGTTATTCAGTCGCTCAAATTTGTAACAATAGTCGCCGATAAATGGCGCTGTACCCATGGCGTCCAATTTCCACACCATGTTGTTGAGATTTTCCTGTTTTAATAGGGTTGGAACCGGTACACTTCTGTATACAGAACCCTCGGTGCGCGAGTCCGACTCGCACTTGACCGGTTTTTTTTCTTTAAACTACTTTACAATTCAACTAGGTTTTTTATTCCGATTGTTTGCAAAAATACCATTATGCACATCATTATAAACATCTTTTACTTGCAAACTACAAAATAACAATATGTACTTTACCCAAATAATAAGACTTTACTTGCGGTAATAATAGTTAAATAACAATAATTTAAATAATATTACAAATTAACTTGAATCTAAAACAGGCCCTTGGGGCATTGTACCGAGGATGCTGGCGGCATTTCCTCGCTGACTTTTACTTTAGAATCTTTAGAAAATACTTACTTACTTTGTTTTAAGATCCACAATAGATCTCTGTGTACTTTCTCGGAATAAATAATATAAAGAAATAGATAAGTAATTAGTTGTGGATGTTCCTGCTTAGACCGACCTGGTCCCAAACTAAGCAAAGATAGCACTATTAATAATATTATGTTACCTCTTTCTCTCCTCTTCTTGTTTTTGGTTATACCGTTAAGATATTAGGACCTGGCAACACATAATTATGTATGTATCTTAGTGAAAACTAATGAGGAGGTAGATGCATGTTTAGTTGCAGTTATATAGCTGTAAATCTTTATGTATATACAGTATTATCTAAATAACAGAGATAGTCTGTTTTTACTCCAAATAAATAAATGCGGATTGTATTGCTAGCGTTAATAGTACATTACTACAGAGCAGTGGCGGCGGCCCCCTACAACCCGATTCCCACCGGCTTGCCCTAAACTTTTTGCTTACGTATATCAAACTCATAAATCATCAATAAAAATACAGCACTTAGTAATGCGATTGACTATAGCTTCACACAATAGATTTCAGCCAGACATCTAATCACAAGTCACAACATTCACTACGTATCCGCATTACGCATTGCGCTTGAAACGGTAAAAAAACCCGACGTAAATTAGCCTACCTTGGGTATGTTTCTCATTCATAAAAATGGCACACGACCATCGAAATTGCACGCACACACTCACAAATTCTGTCGTAGACACAGATCGCCATATAACCCGCAAAATATCGAGTTTTTGGAAGATGATCGAATTTGAATTTAAACCTTAAACATGAGCCGATAAGGTTTATATTAGAATGCACTGCTTGGCCATTTCGAAACATTGCCATACTTCTGTTATATAATACTGCGTGGAATAAATTGCGCAAAATTATATTATCAATTTCGATTCTTTATAATTAAATTATGCACAAGCTTTAAAAAAAGACATAAATCGTATCACAAAACACGAAAATCGAACGTAGATTGAAGCTCGGTAATTTATTTACCTACAAGTGCGCAAAGAAAGTTTCTTTGCTTTTAGATTCGTTGGTAAAAAATTGAATGTAATGGCAACACAGTCATTTGCCCGGTTGCGGTACGAACAGTGTGAAAATATTTATTATTGTAATTCTTATGTGAGTTTAGTTAATTTTGTGCATAAATATAGATTAGAAAATCAAGTTAACCAGTGAAATTCAGATTTACTACGAGTAGTATCTTGTGCATGAATAATTCATTTGGGGAGTGGGTTGTAGTTTTGTTGCGAGTATTTGAAGGTCAGTTCGTTGTGTTCGTCAGTGTTTTGAGTAAAAGAAAGTACCTATACTTTCTTTTACTAATGGCGTTATAGCTGCTTTAGTTAATTTCGATTGTTGTGTCGTTGATTATTTACTAAATGAGTCGTCTTGTTTTTCTAAGCTATCGTTTGAAAATAAGAAGTTTGATGTGCGTGTCGTGCTCGCCCAGAGATAAAAATTGATTACAAGCGGAGGGATGGTTTCTTTAAACACTTTCACAGCGGATTATATGACAAAGGTGGTATACACTAACTGCGAGGGGTTTTGCCGAAGGACACATAGCGCACGCTTCACTATACCACTATAGAGAATAAATGTTAAGGTAGGTTTTTTTTGCTCGGGGTTGCCCGGCGATAATTCTCACGCGCCGCCACTGCTACAGAGGCCGAGAAGTAAGGGGTTGCCGGACGAGTTCATATAGACGGCCGATCGTAGCGAGCCCGGATAATTACGAGGTTGGCAACCCCTTTTCACGCCGAGGTATGTATAGTGCTTATCTCAAACATGCAATGAAATAAATTAAAAAAAACTCCAAGAAATCAAACTTTAATTTCTAAAGAAACTAAAAGTAAATAAAACAAAAATATATTTCTTCATCGCTGTTGTCACGGCGTCGGAACTCATATTTAAATAGGTAACAAATTCAACAACGCATAAATCCAATTACAGAATGAATAAATTTCAATTTTGCCTCCAAAATGATTTAAAAAATACCTTCACGGTTTAAGTAGACATTTTTATCGCTAATATTTAAATGAAATATTTTAAATGTGTATTTTTGTAGTTAAATTTTCAATTAAAATTATTGGACTATGTTAATAATGTGTTATTTATTACGTTTATGTCGATTTTATATAAATAAAACAGCAAAATATAGCAAATAAATGTGTTATAAAATTCCTTTAAAGGCCTCTCGTACGCCGCACCCAAAACGACACTTTTTTTTATACAACGCCGGTGGCAAACCAGCTTACGGTCCACCTGATGGTAAGCGACTACCGCAGCCTATAGATGCCCGCAACTCCTAAGGAGTCACGTACGCGTTGCCGACCCTTTATAAAATTTGAAGATGCACTGTGCTGACAACAGAAGGGACAAATTTAGGTCCCTCGCTCTCAACACAGTGCATCCTCGGGAGCTCTGGCAACCTTGATCACCTCCACCTATTTATAAGGAACATAACCACAATATTTCATTGCATATTTGAGAAAATAATCTTATCACCTACCTACTGGCGGTAGGTAATAGGGATGTTGACACCAAATAAGAAAATCGATAACTTCAAATTTTCTCGAAAAAGGATCAATTTCTCAATCGAATGACGAAAAAAGTAACTATATAATTATAAGTCTTCAAAGTTTTAAGTGGGGGATGTTCTGTCCCTTCTTCGCAAAATGCATGTATTGAATGATCGTCATTTACTATGGCGTTTTAGGTCAGTGACGTCACTGATTTGTAGCGCTTTCTCTCTCTAATTAAAAACATTCTAACGGTTGTATCTTCGTTATTTTTTGAGATATTGTAATGGGATTTTCACCATTTGGCATAGTTTTATGACTTCTTTCTTTTGAATAACAATTTGGATAATATTTTTTGAGTCAACACTCCTATATCCAAAACCTCTTTGATCTAACCCAATATAAAAGTCGCTTTACTATATTACAGCAATGCTTGTGATGACACATAGCTCACAGGCACAAATGACGAAATTAGAATTTAGAATATACTGAACGATATAAAAAACATAAAATTCTTAATTTATAAGTTTAAATAAAAAAAAATTATCATTGAAAATGCTTGAGGCTCGGGTTGTCAGAGCTGGTCAGAAAAAATGAATCATTAAAACAAACAAAATTCGAGTTACCGTACAATTTCCTAAAATTTAGCTTTTACTTTATCTCTATTTTTTTAGTTCGTTCTACTAGCTCTACGCATAATATTACCAACATGGTGGGATTTAAGTACAATGCAATTATAAAAGGGAACATTAATTTCAGGTTCGTCCAGCGATATTTTTAGAAATTTATTCGGTACGCCAGAGTTGCACCCGTTTGTGGGAAATTATTCTCGTGAGTGACAATTATGAAATTTCTGTACCTACTGCCTGGTAAAATAACTAGTGGAACGCGTCCTCATTGCCTTTCCGAAATAGTATTGTAGTAACATTAAACACCTTTAAATTTTTTATGTTTTAGTTTCAATTAAAACATAAAATATGGTTAGCGACTTCAAACTTTTATTTTCCGAAAATCAATGGGCGGTTCATTTTTTTCTCGCAAACAAGTTTCAAATTTCACAAATGCCTCGAGTAAAACACAAGGGATAGAGGATTGGGTGACAAAGGATGTCATCCTTCACAAATATTTCAAAGCTTCAATCATCTGATTTAGTTTTATGAATATTTAATTAGGACTTTGCCAATAATTCTTTGTTTCTTTATTTTGATAAACTACGTGTTTTGCATGTTGTAAAACCGGTGATGTATTTCCTCTGTATTTGCGACGTAATTCAAACATCTTAACGGACAAAGACAATACTTAGGTAGTTATGTATGTATAACGGGATAATCTGTATAAATAAAAATAATTCTCACAATAAAAAAGTGAGTAAGCGCGGCTGAAACAGTAGGGAGATAGCATACAGGTTAAGTAGACAGTAGGGACAGTAGCGGCAGTTGGTCTCACTTTCTTCATTAGAGCCCGTGCGACGAGGCGGAGCGGGCATATAGTTTTAAATAAATACTTTGAAATGATTACGTACGTGCTCCCCTTAATTCCAAATTATTTCATGGTATGTATCACATACACCCAGCAAGTAAAAAAACACGAAACGCCACAATTTACTCGTGTATTTTATTGACGCGAGGCTTAGCGGTGACAAAATTTAGTGTTCCATCGTAACCCTAAAATACGTAATGGCTGGCGCTTTACTTTGATATATTACGACAAAATGGTGTGCTGAAATATTTTGCTTGTACAAATATTTGTATTATGCCACGCTGGGGGAGAAGGGACGAGCTTATTAAAAACTGATCCATGCTGTAAAAAAAACAAACTAGACAAACTGAGGTAAGGAAAAATAGTACAACTTTTGAACTTGGATGACCTTTTGCTAATGGCGCTCTTTAAAACTTTCCGTACCAAGAACTCAACTCGCCTGGGGAGTTCTCTGCTCGTAACCGCGTAGCCGATAACTTGCGTTTCCCCGTATGTAGAGGTAATTCCGTAGCGCTACGAAAAGCTTGCCAGCGAAAGTGTTAAGTACGTAGTTATAAAAATTTTAGTTGTTTGTGTAATTTTCAAGCAAAATGCACCCTTTGCTTTACTGACGCAATTATACCGTTACCGCATACGAAGCTGTATATGGCAAATATCATTTTAGACCTCATTTTAGATAAAAAAGTCATATTTATAGATAAAGTAAATGCAATCGTTATTCGGAATGAATATGAAATAAAGTGTACAGAGATATCTACGAAAGAAAATGAAACAATTTTCACAGAACACTTATACGAAAGTAAGGTAGGTACTCAATGTCGTGTTTAATCATAACTTCCAAGTAAAATGTAACTAAGAATATATTTTTGAATAAATAGTACCTTGTCGTTGTTCATGTTCAGCTCTAGTTTCTACGTAAAGAACTTTTTTTAACAACATTAAATTTGTCTTACCACCAAAAAATTAATAAATATGTCCATCTAAAGACTCAACTTTTGGATTGCTACAAATGTTGTGTAGGTATATTTTCATAACAGACTATATGTGCCTATTGCACTTATACAGTCGTAAGTTTTTTTCACATCTGTGTTGATTGCCCCTAAGAATGCTTATTACTTCTTATTTTTCCATTCGCTAAAGCCCACGCAAAAATATTACGATTATTGTAATATTTTTGCGTGGGCTCTCCAAATGTGTAGCATTTATACATGTCAAGAGACAACGCACCACTAATACCACTATCTTCATTTCCTACAAAGTGCCTGTCATATTTTTTGGGTGTCATATTGTCTCAGTTGATACTGGAGTGAGAAACCAGTGTTATTGAGTATTTTCCCTTAATCGTTTAAATGTAAAATAACAATAATTTACTGAATATACATAATTGAGAAAATGTATTTAATAAATACTGTGCTAAAGTAACAAAAATATTTATTCCGGTGCATGCAGTGGTGCATGACGTTCTACACTAAGCTACGGAAAGAACCAGTTTCTTTCAGGGAGTGAAGTTATAACTGTTAAAAATCCTACTTTACAGCCACAGTGGAGTCTTTTGGGAGTGCTCGAAACCCCGCAGCAAACTCGGCTAGTCCAGGGCATTATTTATTAAAGTATACCTTGTCCGTACTTCGTTTCTTAACTGCTCTCGTCTTATAACGAATTCAAGCCTATCGCTTCCGTATGGTGGTGTTGATTGTCTACTTCAATATTACAATGCATAGCAACTTTGCACGTATCTGAACACTGTTAATGGCTGGCTGAACTTGAATGGCATTCATTCTTATCTCAGTTAAGTACCTATCAAAAATGTGTTTGTCAAGTGATTATATTGAAATGAATATCAATATAATAGAATAGATACAACCACAACCATACGAAATACGAGCCCCAATGCAAAATAGCTCGTCTAGTCGCAATTCTGCATGCGTATTTTTTTTCAAAAACTAGTATTTCTACCCGAATCGACTTTGATGATTAATGGAATACACTAGACGCAATGTCACTAAAGCTAGCTTAGTTTTGAGTTGTACAAAGTGTACATCTCGTTATTTATTTTAAAATAATTTAATTATAAATATTACATCTCACACGCAAATAATTACGTCTGCTTCATATTTAAGGCAAAATAGGTCGTCTATTTAAAATAAAACCTGTTTACCAGGGTTCGTAATATAAAATATTATTTTCAAATTGAATACGGAATATTCTCTGTCATGTAAAATGACAAACCACTATATAAAAGGGCAAATTCAGCCTAATTTTTTATTACTCCAAATCGTTTTTCTATCGAGATGGCACGAGGTAAGCCAGTGACTGAAGAAGTGCGGAAAATTATAATCTCCAGTAACAATAAAGGCAAATCTACGTACCAAATTGCCAAGGACCTTTCTATGCCAAGGTCTACAATCCAAACTATCATCGAGCATCATCGAAAACACGACAAAATTTCTTGTTTAAAGAAATCCGGCCGCCCACGAATTACTACTAAAGCAGAAAACAGGATTCTGAGGAAGATCATCAAGAAAAATCGTCGTGCAAGAGCTGGAGAACTTACGGTACTATGGCGTGACGCAATTAAAAAAAACATTTCAGTGGATACTTGCAAGAGAGTGATGAAGAGGATGGGCTACGGTTTTTACACTGCTAAAGAGAAACCGTTACTTACACAACGGCAGAAAACTAACAGGTTGAAATTCGCCAAAAAGTACAGAAATTGGACCGTCGATCAGTGGCGTAAAATTATATGGAGTGACGAATCTAAATTTGAAGTCACAGTAGGCGATGAACGAAGTAAAGTCATTCGCGAAAAAGGAGAGGCATTTCAAAAAGATTGTCTTAAGCGTAAGGTAAAGTTTCCAGCTTCCTTAATGATTTGGGGCTGCATGTCGGCACAGGGTGTCGGCTGTCTGCAATTTATAGATGGAACCGTCAATGCCGAAAAATACAAAAGCATCTTACAAGAGAGTTTGCTGCCGTCTATACGTAAGTTAAAGTATAAAAATGCGTATACTTTCAACAAGATGGTGCCTCATGCCATACCGCTAAAGCAACGATGGCGTGGCTGAAAAAGAAAAAAATACCTACCATGTCGTGGCCATCCAGCAGCCCGGACTTGTCTCCCATAGAAACGTTGTGGTGGAAAATGAAGAAGAAGTTGCGAAAGGACCCGTCCAGATCAAAAGCTGATCTTAAAGAGAAACTTACCTGTGTTTGGAATGAAACAACCCCGGAAGAGTGTCGACAGCTGGTAGATACAATGCCGCTCAGAATTAAAGCCGTTTTAGATGCAAAAGGAGACGCCACCAAGTGGTAGACGTTCTAATCTGCGTCGGTAACACTAAAGACGAACTTTTTTGCATTTTAGTACAATTGGTGAAACAATGTTTTTTTTATTACCAAGGAAAGTTCGTTTTTTTTTTCATTGAATAAATAAAATACGATTTATAACTTATACTGTTTTTATATTGCTAATTCTTCCAAACACCTTCGTCCCCCAGAATTTTTAGGTTAACGTTAGTTTAGTACATTTTTTTCCTACCAGACGTACTCATTTGCATTGGGGCTCGTAGGTACTACGCAATAAAAAGAGGCTATAGAACATTTTAAGGGAAGTCATAAATAAGATTATAACCCAACTTACTCAGTGACTGCTCGGGACAAATGTGCCTAGTGTACTGTTCTTACATTTAACAACGGGATATTTACCAATGTATATGTATTTATGTGAGTTCCCGATATTTCGGCACTGTTGCAAGCGCATTATCAAGGATTAACAACTAACATGCTGCGAGATTTAGTTGTCTATCCACACACCATAGCGATCTACCATCTCCCTGGTTCACTTTTTTCTTACAGTATCACTGTCACTACCACCGGTCCGCATTCTCACTTGAAAATCGATCACGACACACTACATTTACAGTATCAACTCGGGGGCGTTATTTTCTCTCTTTTTGATTTGAGAACTTTCGGATCACTGGACGCCAGACACTACAGTTGAAGCCCATCTTCCTGGTTGAAATTCTTATGCTTTTGGCTTCAATGGCTTCCTTGACCATCCAAAGTTTTTGCTTCCAAAAGGTGTTCGTCGATTGCCGATTTATCGGGTGCCGAAATATCGGAAACCCACAAAAACCAATACATACCTACCCCTTGTTAACAGTAAGTAATTCTAGTGTTAGCTTGAAATCGTATATTGGCTCCGTCGATCGTCGGCTTCATTTGTAACGAGGTACGAATTACGTACGTAAATTCATCATCATAGTAACGTATATTCTTACGGAAATAGAAAAGTTAGTTAAATATCTAAATAATTCAGTTCCTTTCTTTTCCATTTGTTTGTGATGTAATTAATTATCTCGTCAATGTTTGTCGGTGACAATACAATATTATGGTACCACCAAGCTGATCTGATGCTGGACACAGAAGGTGGCCATAGCAACTGATAAACTACACAAGATATTTACACACGTGTTTGGGCCCATTAGAACAGTCTTACCGAGTAGCTGGTGTCTGGAAAAAAGTACAGCCGGCAATAACAGCTTGTAAATTAAATTTTTGACAGAAACTTATTAGGATTTTTTAAAACTGTATTATTCATTTTGAATTATTTTGTCCTTCTGTGGATAATATCTTCCTGTATACATTACGCGAACATTTGTAAAACAATGTAAGAAAAAAAAACATGCATCAACCGACTTCTTCAAATTAGATTTCCCCTTAATTATCTGTAAGAGTTAAGTAAGTTAAGAGATTTTACAATCGCGTGACGCTACTTAAAGCTTCTCTCAACCCCTCTCAGTGCTTTGTTTAATACAATTGAAGGAAGTTTAACATGAACGACATATTCGTACTCCTGGATGGTGCAAATGATTTCATTTATGTTCGATTTAAAAAAATGTGCTCCAAAAAGTTGTGTCCCTTTTTTTGTAAGATATAAATGAATTATTTTCAAATAGTTTTACAAGCATGTATTTATTATTCCAGATAGCGTCTACTACATCATAATAAATAATCCTAACATTAGATGTATTAGATTATATTTGTATGTTTTATTTCGCTTCTAGTGTTACATTAGCATCCAAAATTGTAGTTACCTAGTAACAGTATTGTTTTTATAATATTATTTCTGATATTTCCATTCTCTTTTAGGTATCAGTGCGTCGCTGTGTTACACAATTACCTACGCACTGATAATACGATGTTAGAACTGTGTAACAAGTGTGTAAATTTGTATATCCTCGCCAAATTTATTTTCACTATCTTAAAAGTACCTGTGTGCTTACTCTACCCAGTTGCTCATTATTTATAATATTTACTGAAAGCGCTAATTATCAGTCAAATCCACAATATTTATGAATTAATTTTGTTATGATATAAGATTTCCTATGCTTACGATGATGAAATGTATATACATAGGTAGCAATCTAATTCGAAAGAAAAAGCTTACATTGCAACGGAAAACAGTATTTCTAAACAAAACTGTGAACAAAATCGTCCCGGAAGAGATAAGTACCTACCCCTGAAACCACATTGTCTCCCATCCCACGTTATTTATCACTAGTGGTTTGGATGCGAATGTTCGGAAAGTGCCCTTTGTATCGCAGGATAGATAAACTGCCTACCTTTAAAAAGAATGTTTGTACATATATGTACCTACATATGCTGCACCTGCTACACAAACATGAGGTATGTAATGTGCATTAAAATTTTCTTTTGTGTTTATTTTTATTTTTTGCTTTTTCTAATTCAAGTAAGTCATTTCATAACGCGTTATTCAAACTAATGTTCAGTTTCACTTGTATCTTTGAATAATTTTAGTCCTCTTACACTGTTCGGATCCAGCGCCCTATGAAAACAACATTTTGAATACTAAAAGTAAGTCAAATTGGGTAAATTTAGCAAAGACGACTTGTTGACGGGTATGCGGTACTGAAGTTATGTATGATTTGTATATTTAGGTTATAAGTATTAGGTATAAACCTTGGCCTGGCCTAATAGGCCGTAAAAAGTTGTGTGGTAGTTCCATCCCCTGTGAATCATTGTCGCCTGAAAGACACTGACTACAATTTATGGTATCTTGGGTGTTGAGTGATGAGGGGGCAAGCGAATCTAGCGATAAAAAGTAATTGGCAGCTCCATAGAAAGAGAGGCTCCAGAGAACACGTTTACGTTTGTCTTGTTTACAATAATGTATAAATTTATATACATACGTACATGTATGGCAGGAATTTTAATCACACATTGTTTTATTATAGTGTGGGAAGTCCCAAACGGATGGCTAAAACATACGTTTCGTAGTAGTATGCATATCATATTTCTACGAATCAATCACAAAAGCGTTGAAGCTGTTGTAGTAAAAGTCTCTTAAAACCCGAATAAAATATTTTACACGCCATTTTACGAATTACAAAAATATTCACGGGAACTCTCAGAATCCTTGACATTTTTCATCGAGTTTCTGAGATAGAGAAGTGGATTTCTAAAAATGTCTTTCGATATCCGTAACTTTATAATCTGAAATTGATCTGAACGAATCGTTAGACCGTCACAATCCTTTGAAATAATCTCATTCTTTATTTTTAAAAATATCATAGCCCTATCTGTTTTGTCTTTGTGTTTTTGATGGCTTTTTATAATTATCACCATTGTTGGAGTGAAGAATTAAGCCAGAAAAATAAGTGAGCGGATTTTATTATACCCAGATAAATTGAGAAGTGAGGCAAAATCGTTTACTTATTACGACATTTAATCAAAGAATTGGAACTTTATGTTAAGATTTAACCATTTCAATATTTTCTTCTAAGGAAACTAAAAACTTATTCAAAGTAAGTTTTAAGTATAATAGCTCTGAAACTTAATTTACTATTGTTTGGCTGCATTTATGAATAAAATTAGTTGCACAACATGAATCCCCGCTGTCGCGTTGTCGGCGGAACTGTCCGAAGCTGGCTTTATTGCTAACCATAGTTGACGATGAAAGGTATCCTTAAGCTTTTAATACATCTATATTAGAGAAATCGGAGACGTGGACAGAAATGACGAAGATTTGAAAGACAAACTAAATAAAGATAATACCAAAAACCTGTGACCTTTTTAGACTACGATTTTTGAAATATGATGTGTGGGTATTGTATGGAGGTGGAAAACATTTAAACATCAAATAGTGATTTACCGGTACGTTACAAGTATCCTCGATATCCTATCTTCATTTTAAACATACCTATTAATTTAAATACATTCCCGACGTGGTCGACCACATAACAAAACACGTAAATAGTTAATACATATAATTTGATTGGCATGGTTCTGACAGGGGTTTAACTTTCTCCCAAAAATAAGTTACAGTAGCGTACAAGTAACATAGCTTTGTAAACCAATCTAAGGAAACCGGCTTGTATAATAGCTTAATAGCTAATGTTAGCTTATCTCAAATACAAAACCTTAGGAATTCATTTCCGTTATTAAAGCCCGTCAACTAGATTAAGTAACTATCATCCAAGCCTGTTTAAAGGTAGTTACCATTTAAAGTGGTTACATAATCACTTTCTTGCCCTGGATGCCCATTATTCATGTTGTCTATGACATCAGTCTTTAAACTGAGTTACTTGAAGGCCTTCGTTTGCAAAATTCAAGATGCTCGCTCATATTTTACAAGATCAATTAAGGACTTTCTTCAGAGTTAGAATGATATACCAGTTACCTGTGTAAAAATAGTGCCTACGATGGTAACAATGTGGAAATCGTATGATTATTAGCGGAAATATTTTGCTGAATCCGAGTATATTGATTAATTACAGGTATAATAAATTTAAGTAACATGAGCTTTGCAATTATCCTTTGTATTTTCTAATCACGAATGCCCCTCTTTCTTCATCACATTTATGCTGCTCTCATTTAATAACGTTCTTGTTCTTGTTCTTCCAAGCGCCAATTAACGCTATCGAATCACCTTACATAAACGTTTGTTCTGAAAAATCAACAATTTGGTTCTCTCAATATTCTCGCGGCGAATCTTGGCCGCGACGGTATATTGCATTCCTGATGGGGATTACTGGGAACCGTTGTTGATTTGTCGCAATTTTTCGAGATTATATTTTTCCAACGTCATGTAGTACATTGAATATTACTCTCTATGCCTATTACAATAACTATCGTCGAATTTGACTTATGCAGCTTTAAAAAAGTTTAAATCTTTTTTTCACAATTTTTTCCTACTTGAAGCGACCAAAAGCAGCCAGAAGTCCTTTTTTATTTTTCAGAGCGATAAGTTAGCCGTTGTACTGCAATCTTATGTGACATGTATATTGTTTTAACCTGTTGAGTGCTTACATACAGGTTCCCCTCCGTTAGACCTAAGAATTTCTTACCTAATTTCACTAGCCCTAATGCTGTTAACCCTAAAATTCCAAACCCGATTTTCATTTTTCCTAACTATTCATCAGCCCTAATATCACTATTCCGAATTTTCATAGTGTCTAATTTCTCATAACCGAACTCTCAGGAATACTAATTTTATTAAAACGATTCCTTTAATAGGCTTAATATTACGAAGCCTAACATTGACTAAACCTTATTATAATATCTCTAAAATCACAAACCCGAATGTTCATTTTGCCTAATTATTCATTAGGTGTAATGTCAGTATCTCGAATGTTCATCTGGAGAAAACAACTGTGATGTTGAGCAATTACTTTTCGCTCTGAGGGAAATAAGGTAACTAACGAACCTATCTAGGAATCTATGGAAAACAAGCGTGATGTTGAGCAATTCAGACCCACCAGCGAGTCGACGGAGCACCGCTTCGGGAGCCCTGCGAAGCCGTGCTCCGTCGACTCGCTGCTTTCCGCTCTTAGGGAAAAAAGGTAACGAACGAACGTATCTGGGAAAAAGCACTGTGATGTTGAGCAATTCTGACGTGCCAGCAAGTCGATAGAGCCCCGCTTCGCATTAGGTCTAATGAAACATTAGGGAAAAAGTTAGTAAGTCAAGTGAAGACCCCGACAAAGTATTAGGTGCGATGAAATTAGAAGTAGTTTTTAATAGCCATAGTAATTAAGCACATTAATAATTAGGAAGAATCATTATTAGTTATTAATATGTTAGCATATATGATTTTTAGTATAAGAAATGATTAGGAGAGAAGAAATTAGACCCAGCAAATAATTATGTATCTAGTTCAGTTATCCCAATATTAGGGCTAATGAAAATTATGTGGAACATTGGTAAGTATAAATCAATTAGCACTAACGATATTAGGTCAAGTTGGGGAGACCCCTACATACATACATTCTTTACTTAAAACTCAGCCGTTATGACGTTACAGCTACGGATGTTCCCGGGAATATTTCCACACAGAGGAAACGGGGGAATTTTGAAATTGAGTATGTGTACCTATGCTGTTTTCAGGAAAACAGTAAAAACGTGGGCTTTTTAGCGTTTTATCGTGCCATGAAACAGTCCAACTCATCATCTTTTAACACGTAAACCGATTTCAATTTTTTTCTTTATTTGAAAGAAGGTACTTTCACCATAATCTCAAAGGAATTTATAAAACAAAAATACATGCAAAGGCGATTAAATTACAAACTTAGTATAGAAATGTTTTTTGACGATAAAAAAAAAGAAAAACTAGATAGAGCTACAGTTATATTTTTCCTGTAAAATATACATTGATATCAATGTTATGTAATAATTTTATATTTTTTCCTTGGTAAACTTCGGAGATAAGCCCCCCCCCCCCCTCCCCTTACGGTATTTTTTTTTACATTTTCCCTCATAAAACAAAAATAATTCAACGTAAAAAAAAATGTTTCAGAATGTGCAACCCTTTCATATGACACCCCACTCGACATATTAACTAGACTTTCAAATTTTGAACCACCTGTTATCTATCATTTTTCACAGTAAATAAAAAAAAATATTAAAAAAAGTCATGTTCTATGTATGTAGGTAAGCCTTCTTTATAACTGTTCCAAATTTCAAATCGATAGCACAAGTAGTTCTTGAGATATTTAGCGATGTGACAGACAGACAGACAAAGTGAAACCATAAGGGTTCCTTTTTTACCATTTTGGTACGGAACCCTAAAAATTACATGTAGCTTCGCAGCTCAATTTCAAATCACATAAAAGCGTTGCATTATTAAACACATGTTAATTGCACTGCACCAAATATGCAACTGAACTAGTGCAGCGTGCAACATGGTCTAATCTTTTTGGAGGAGGTGAGACTACGAATGTATTGAAAGAAAGAGATAGAAACATAAACGTTCCAATAACTTGTAAAAAAATATTGCACATATAAGTTAACGGCGCCTATTACCGTGGTACTAAAGGAAGTTTTCAAATGAGTCCTAAAAATTAAATGTATCAAAGCTCCTTAACGACCGAGAGTATTTTTTTATTCAAGAGTGTTTATTAAACTTTCAGGGTCTTAACTTTTTAGACTCATTTTATTTTAATATGTTATTTATATACAATAATTACTGAAATGAAAATACCCAAGTCTTCTATTACCGTGGTAATAGACAGGCTGTGACTCTATTACCGCGAATTTGGCTTCTATTACCGAGGGTATAAAAAGCAGCAATTTTATGCCATAGATAATAGAAACCCGACTCACGATTCGGAACTTAATACCGAGGGTTAAAAAAATAATAATGATTTTGATTCTGTTTATTATTTTATACATGTTTTTTAAGGAATTCTCAATTTTATCGAAAAAATCTGTACTTGCGATTCCCTAAATGTCATTTGTTTTAATAGAAGACTAAAATGTCACTCGGTAATAGTAACTTCTTTAAGAACCTATCTCCGACCCAAACAAATATTGAATGGGTCGGTAATAGAATCCCATACATTCTGTTACCGAGGGTTATCTGAGCATACCATCGGTAATAGGCTTAATTTGGAGTGTTGTAAAAACTATTAGCGAGCCATAATTTTATTCATTTTTACAAAATTCAATACTCCTCACGAAATCAGCATTGTGTACAATTAATGTAATAATAAATAATATGGAGTGTAACAGATTCGAGAACAGATCTGTTAAAGCCACAGGGAGGCACATTGGTAAGTATATATTATCATCTGCCCCAAGTCATAAAAGGTCATCACTTAGCCAGTTAGTCAAGTGAAACAATATGCAATCTTATATACTCTTTATTATCCGTGATTGTAAATTTATCAAACCACAGGCCACAAGTGCAGCATCATCTAAAGAATGTGTAAGTATCACGTCGGATGAGCACTGCACACCATGACATATATATAGGTCAGTTTTTGCTTGCTAGGAAGTGTCAAGTATCAATTCTCCATTGAGAAGATCGATGTATCACATAAAGATGTCCTGAATATTAGAAAGCGGAGCTTGAGTTTTGCATTGGTTAGTTATCGCTTTCATCGCCTTCCAAAATGCTCTTCCAACTGAAAAAATCCATAATAATCAGTTATATAACTGCAATACTTTATGTTATTGAGGTAAAGTTATTTGTTGTGTGGTGGTTGTGTGCCGAGATCGATATTTAAAGCAAATAAAAATAGAGAGTACTTACATTCAATGATATTCATCTTCAGTAGAAATTGCATTTCAGCACTTGTTTTCGATTTGTTTTTAGAATCGGACTAACTTTTACTACTTAATACCATAATTTTAAACGTTTTCATCACGAATATTTAAAATTTTCAAACCGCTAGTAAAAAATCAACTATAACAAGTTTCAAACTGTCACAACGGTCAGTGTCAATTATTGTCAGATATCATTTTTTTTTAAATTGCGGATCTGGATTCTTGGTGGGATTCTTGTTGTGTATATGACGTCATTTTTTACTTACGCCATTTTGAATGACAAATTTTTCAATATGCTTTTTTTGTATGAAAAATGCAGTTTTCGTGAAAAACAAAAAACACGGGTTCCTTAAAATTTCACCTATTTTCTAACTAGTTCATAAAATTAAGTGGTTGAAAATATGAAATCTTGTCAATTATACGTTAACTTCGCCCGTCCATCAACCATATATATATATGGTGGATGGATGGTTGATAGATAGTATAATGCTTTTTTCACACCTGCTACCTATTCAGAAAAGAGTTATTGTTGTCTTCGAATGAGGGATCAAAGATGTACTTTTCTTCCCTCATTTGAGGGCAACAATGACTCTTTTGCTCATAGAAGGTGTGAAAAGCAGTATGTGAAACTCTGTAGTAAAATCATTTGTAAGATATTTCATGTTTTTAGCAGTGGGCTCATAGACCGTGTGAAAAGCAGTATGTGTCACACGTTAGCAAAATTATTTCCGTCTTGGGCGTAAACACTTGAATCCCTCGCTAGGCTCAAGATTCTACTTTAGAATCCCTCGCTACGGGTGTCTATTATTTTATCGAAATATCTTACATCGATTTTCATTTCACCGAAAACTGTTCAACGAATTTCATTAGGTTTTTTTTTCTAATCACATAATCATCAATTCATTGCATTTTATATAATCGAACCACTTTTCATAGTTAATCGTTTCGAATCCGTCTCTAATCGTAGCGTAACGGTACATCGAATTTACCTTTCATCGAAATATTCGTTATTCATAGTATTAATTTAACGAAACTTGATTCACAGATAGTACGTTCCATATAGTATTCTTTCCAAGAACAATGTTTCGTCGAACAACCAAGCAAGCATGATTTTTCAAGGCGTATAATCTTTCTGGTCTTATATAAAAAAAATAACCTCGAAGATTAAGACGGGAGCAAAGCTCCCGTCTTAATCTTCTAACCTATCCGCATTACAGTCGGTTTTGCCCTAACTGGTCTTTCTGGGCTTATATAAAAAAATAACCCCGAAGATTAAGATGGGAGCAAAGCTCCCGTCTTAATCTTCTAACCAATCCGCATTACAGTCGGTTTTGCCCTAACAGGTCTTTTGTACATTTTAGGTTTTGGGTATTTTTGTTTTTGAGTATTTTTGTTTATGAGTACTTTTACAGAGTACACCAAGAATCTGAGAAAAAAAATAATTTTAGACTTACTTATATCAAGAATAGTAAACAGTGGTGAAATGATGTTCTAGGTAATAAGAATTTTGGGAACTGAAACCTTCGTTAAACCAAAATTATACTAAAGGCCATTCGATGAACGACTACGTCGATGAACAAATAAAATACTGAATTAAAATTCGATGAGTTGATTCTTGTGTAAAAGGTAATTCGAGCAAATGTTTGAGCGATCTAACGAAGTTCGATGAATGATTCCTAAGTGATAATAAAATTCTGCGAATAGTGTTATGGGAAATGATAATCGATGTAACGATTTTCGGTAAAATGATGGATCCCCCCTCGCTACGCTCAGGATTATATTTTAGAATCTTTCGCTTCACTCAGAATTCAATATACCGCCCTCGCCGTAAATATATCATTTTAATCCCCTTAAGACACAATCTACTATTGAATATTTGCTTTTCTAAATAGGTAGGTACGTATTCATAAATAATATTAAGGAACAGGTGTTCCGTGTCGAATCACCCAGAAGGACAAAGCGCCTTGAGGCATAACGTAATTCAATTTCGTTACAGGAGTTGTATTTCCAATGAGTGGCGTTGCTTTGACGGTTTTTGAAACCATGTTAGCGCATATTGTTCTGTGTAGCATTGGCGATGACATGCATTTTCCTCTACTGTGTCTAAGGACTAATTTGTAGGAATGGGCGCTATCCATAACCTTAACATCTTTACAAGTGAACGATCATATACATCATCGTATGTTTGAATGTTTGAATTTCAGTGCGAGATGAAAATTGGTATATCCCGCGCCGCATGTCTATATTGGGACAGGAACTGGACCTATCTGCTATGGCCTACCAGGGCCCATGTGACGTTTTTGTTCTTAAGATCTGTACAGTACCATGGATGCAATAAAGATTATGATCAGCGAAAATGCATCATACTTCGTGATATAATTCGCGTCTCTATAGTGGTGATATATTTTGACTAAGGTGTAAAGTTATGAAGTAAGGGTTTACAGAATTTGGGGCGTGTAGAGTTAGTAACCCGGCACTTCTATGCACCGGCACGTCCAGTAATCCGGCACTAAAAATAAGGACGCGGCGGACCATTAAATCGTGAAAAAGTTTTTAAACAAGAGGCTAAAAACAATAATCAATCACATTTTTTTAACATAATAAATATATGAGATTCGTGTAGCATTACAAAGCAGCTAACACGCTTTTTCATTCATATTACCTATATACAGTTCACTAATCTAGCACCCCTGTGTCAGCATCAGTCAAAGATTATCGCCAGATTATGTCCAAGAACTTACATAGTTTTAATAGACGTTTATGGACTGAGGCATTAATAACCCGTATAATGAGTGATATTGATATCGAGCAATATTTCAGTGTTTGTCACAGCGTTATATACATATATAAATAAACCTATTCGGATACCTTGATGTGAATCGAAATGGAACCGAATCGTTCAGCAATAAAACGCATAAAACTGTTTAAATATTCGTAGAATGAAATCGTACTGCAATAACTGTACCAAAGTATACATTCTGGTCTCAAATAACTCAGTGGCCCAATATGGCTACAGCCGAAATCACCCAGGCATGTTATCACTACATAGAGACTTTTGAATGAAAAATATCCGGTCATCGGTTCGATCAGATGCCATCAGCCGGACCGTGGTATCGGAATTTCCATTCTGGTGTTGTCGCAATCTTACCTCGATTTTACTTGTTTAAAAAGACACCGAGTTATATCTAACCCTATATATGTTTTTATTAATTTGTTATACCCACTTTAAGAAATTCGACAATTAATAATTAAATCTCGATTAATTGGTGATACCGGTAAATTGAATGCATACATTTGTTATTATGGAAATTGAATTTAGATTTAGATTAATTGATAATGAATGCGCCCGTTAAATATTAGTACTGTTCTCATGCCACAAATCCCTAATAAAGCATGAGTACATCTATGAATCCAACATGTTATAACTTTATAACAAAGCTGAGGATTTAACTTACCCCGTCTAAATAATCCGTTGCTTTTAGAATGCAACTCTCACATTATCATATGAATACATTTGGTGCGAAGCATTAGCCAAAATGTAATAATTTCTCGGAGCTAAGTAATATACATGAAAGCGTCTATATCTTGAGTTGTGCACATAAGCATCCATTGTAGAGTTTGATTTTTGTAAGGTTACAGTAACTGTAGGTAGGTTCTATAAGAAGTGGTTTTTAGTTAGCAGTGATTGGTTTTAATCCCTTTTGATGAAGGATACTTTCTACAGATTTTTGAAGGATTACTGAATCTATCAAAATCAAAATCAAAATCAAAACATTTATTCTGCAAATAGGCCTCAAGGGCACTTTTACAAGTCAAAATCTATCTAGGTACATCAAATAAAAATAATACAATAATCAAAGTATCATTAATTAAATATAGTGTTACATGTCAAAAATAAGACTAAGAAACTAATAACAATCGAGATTTGTTAGAGATGTATAAGGTCCCTAAGCGTCAAGATAAAAGGTAATAAAGTAGGTATATACACTAATCATTATAAAATGTTTTGAGCTATATCTATAACACGTCAACATGAAAATAATAAAATCTAATAAATAAATATCCTCAGAGATGTATAAGGTCTCTGTGCGTCAGTCTAAAAAAATAAAATCAAATGAGAACAGTGAAGTCTCTCATCGTGTCAATTCCACTGAACACTAGTACGTAGTTACTAGTCCTTGCAAACGTGAACAGACCGGACCCCACAAACAGCACCCGTTCACGAGTATGACGCGTATGAGATGTTATACTCTATGAGATGTTATACTCTATTTGATGACGTAGAGAAGTATGTGTCAACTGCTAGTTTTTCATTTTAAGTATGTACTTCCAAATGTTTTAAAAAATCGTGTTATGTTAAGTCAAGTATTATTTGATATTTAAGTATAGCTAGCGCAATATTTGACGGAAACAAACATTATCCCACTTTTATGTACCTAAGTGTATATGTCTGCCATTCCGATTTTAAAAACCAGAGACGTGAACGTGATGATGCAATACTATCCCTTAAAATATGTAGGACGGTAATAATATGTTATTTAGAGAAAAGGACCTAAATTTCAAAATGTCCTTGTTCAAATTTGCTTTCTTTTTGCATTTTTGTCCTAAGCAGAATCATTTGAACTATTCTGTGTCGCCGAGGATAATCTATAGACTTTTGCTGTTTTTGTCGAATTAAGGGTTAACGGTAGCGTATTGTTTCCTATCACCCATCATTTAAAATTAACAAACAACAAAATTGATATGAACAATTTTAAAGCATTTAAAACCATATCATTAAAGGATGCCCACATAATAAACATCGATTTGGCCTAATAAAGGCAGGTAGGATGACTGTCAGTCAGACAGGCGCATTGAGGGTAAACCTCAATGCTTGTGATGTGGTTTGTTCAAAGAGATATATGAGCTTTGCGGCTAACACTTAAATCTAGGCTACCTTAGTCTGTCGAGATTGTAGCATATTTGGCATGGGGATTAACTCGTCCTGCATTATCGAGGGACTACAAGGAGACCCCCAGGCATTGAATTGGTTTTACTCAGATGAAACGGAATTTAAATCTTGATTCCGTGTCGCGTTTAAAAAGATTTATATAGTTTGAAAAAATGTTCTGTTATTTCATTCATTAGCGGCTGAATGGTGGAATTTGATGTATTATGCAGCGACGGTGGCAAATAAGCTTTCGGCCTGTCTGCTGGTAAGCAGATACCGCAGCCTATGGACACTAACGACTCCAAGACAAGTGCGTTACTGGCCCTTATTGATTTGAAGATTCTTTGTGTTGACAGCTAGATACGTTCAGGGCCTTCACTCTCAACACAGCACATCCTCGGGATCTCTGGCTGGCAGGAACACAACAACACCACACCTAAAAAACAATTATAAGGGTGTTATTATGACGGCGGTGTGGTATTTATACAGAAGTGACAGAACTAAATAAATAGTTAGTAGTTCCTCAGGTGTTGCAGGTGTCTATGGGCGACGGTAATGGCTTACCATCAGGCGATCCGTCTGCTCGTTTGCCCCCTATAACTTAAAAAAAGTATTGATTTAAAATTTGCTTTAGTCCGTGTTGTACAAAATATTATTTCCTCCAATATCACACAAAGCCTGTTAATGAATTGTACGCAGTCTATGGGTACCTACTATACCAATTACGAAACGTACAATAACAATTTATTTCCAAAACTCCATTTAAAAATAGGATAGTTCACGGCTATTACGTGCTGTTTAGCTTTAATACAACCTCTATAGTCACCAAAGAGGTGTATGTATACATAAGACCTGGGAATTGATTGGGGTGCTTAAGGAGTTCCTTACTATATCCTAGCTAATCAAATAGTCGCTAATGATGTACCTGCCTTCTGTCTTCTTAAATAAAAAATCTTAAAACTGAACTTGTATGCTTTAAATACTTTTTTAAATGAAATAGGTTGTTTACTAGGCGTATCCTTTAGTAGCCTACTCAAAAAACTTATTAAACCACACAACCTACCGGTGGCGGCGCGTCAAAAATATTCTCAGGGAAGCCGGAAAAAAATTGCCTTATTCTTCATGAGTCGTAGTAAAAGAACTGGACTCTGAAAATTAGGCAAGCCGGTGGGAATCGAGTAGTATGGACGCGCCGCCACTGCAACCTACTTAAAATGAAGGTATTTTGTCTCCTCTAAAATCTCATAAGAAGAAATATAAATAAAACAAAGTCAAAGTCAGATATTTATCTAAATTTCTCCAAAAAAGCCATTCCCAAAGGCCGACGCATCTGCGGTCGTTCGACCGAAAAAGAATCGCATCAGGTTTAATCTTTGTAAGTATGTATTAAGGTCGTTCAGTACCCATAGTACCAACAAGCTTTGCTTAGTTTGGGACTAGGTCGATTTGTGTAAGATTGTCCCTTGAGTTAAGATTTATTTCTTTAAGTAGTCTCACAAATGATAGCTGATTAACCAAGAAAAAAATATTGCACAACCAATTACCTATTAGAACCTACGGCTATCAAATCCTTACAAAGAAAATCCACAAATAAATTATCTTACCGAGATTCGAACACGGGACCTCCGGTTTCGTAAGCAGGGTCACTACAGACTACCTAGGCCAAAGCTCATCGTCAAGCTGATTTATTGGCCAGGCCAGGCATTTTAGTCTCTTCGGAATGAGAATAGGCTGTATCAGTTTTGTTGCCAGGGAAAGGTAGTCAGGCGCTCTGTAAACGTTTCTTCCTAGGGGTCTATGATTGTCACGTTTATCGCGTAATAGACGGCAAGATAAAGCATCCGTCACTTTCTGATACCACTCCATAGAAAGTGACAATAGATGCTTTATCTTGTCGTTTATCACGCTATAACTACGACCATAATATGGGGCCTCAATGTAATCAACTAACCGTTAAATGTAATTGTTGCAGGCCTTACTGCAGGCACACGATGTGGTGGCGCGCGAGGTGTACGGCGAGGAGTCGCTGCGCGCGTCCCCGCCGCCGGTCAACGGGCGCACCACGGCGCCGCCGCCCGACGAGGACGAAGACACTGAGCCCGAGTTCGAGAACGTGACCAGGGTGCGCCTCGTGCAGTTCCAAAAGAACACTGACGAGCCTATGGTACGTGCCATGATACACAGTACCTATACTACCTACACACATAACAGGACTATGTCAGTCACCTGAGACCTCGTCAGTCACGCTCTTACTAGCCGGTCTCCTCTTTCCAGTTGCCGTGGTCGAAATCGACCAGGATGATGATGATGACACATAACAGAGTTGGTAATCATAACGCTTACCTACCACTTGCGTAAAGCGAACCAGTGGAAGTGGGGGGGATTGTGCATACTCGTAGGCTTACTGACTGATCAGGATTCAGGGTCAAGGTACCTATATTGTGAAGGAGTGGCAGGTTACTTAAACTGGAATTCAGACATCCTCAGTGGTTATGTGCACGTGTGACATAAATGAAATCTGCTATGAAGTCTCACTCCAGCACACGAAACCCTTTGTAATATCGGAGTTCAAACAGTAGTAGCCGAAAAACAGCCAACAAACACTAGGTGGAAGATTGCCTGAAATCGTTACAACTATGTTGAATCTCGGCTTGTATTGCTCTTGTTTTTCACATTGATATCTTTCCATTTCTGTTCAGATGTAACCTTTCTAATGACATAAAATTTCGCGTCATCATGCTTATAGTCAGGTACGTGACAGGCTCAATTTATTCTTTAGGACGACTGAAATAAAGGTCTTATTGCGGATAATGGTGACTATGTCTTTTGTTGGATTCGTGACTGGTTTCCAAATGTTATTAGTTACCTACTTGGGATAAATGTTCGAACCGTGCCTATTATTTTTTATACCTTGTATAAAGAACGGTCAGATGAATGTACGAATTCTTGTAGTAGGTAGGTACTCGTACATACGATGGCAAAAAACCGGTCAGTCACGTTTTGACTCTAACGAAACTGAAATAAAATAGAAAAGTGGCGAACCTGGTCATTAATATTGTAAACGTATTTCACAACTATCGTAATTTGACTTTTTAATCTGCAGAGACAAAATGTGTCCATAATTGAAGTGTCGCAACTCTTAGTAGGTACTTTTAATGGGTAATCCATTAAAAAATAATCATATTGATATTTTATATAGGGCATAACCCTGAAGCTAGCTGACGACGGACGATGCATCGTGGCCCGGATCATGCACGGAGGCATGATCCACCGACAGGCGACTCTGCACGTCGGGGACGAGATCAGGGAGATCAACGGCACGCCTGTGGCCAACCAATCCGTCGCACAACTTCAAAGGATGCTGGTAAGATTTCTGAGGCACATTCGTAATTCTTTTGTTTTCGTTCTTACACAATGTAGGTTTTAGGTTAAAGTCGGCTAGGAAATGATAAATATGCCTTTCGTTGGTAGTTAGTTAACACACATAAAAATTTACCAATTGCACATCAAAAGAAAACCCAGTTTTGACGAACGATTAGTATTTAAGTAATTCGTCCATCCCATAAGGGACGTCGCACTCGAAGAGAAGAGTTCTCAATGAAAACAATATGTAATTCGAAAAAAAACGCTATGATAAAGTTCCATGTACATTATAAATAAATACGTTACTCCATTCCAGTGTCGGCTTAGCACCCAATCCGCGAAGCATTATATTTATGAAAGGTTAATACTACGAGATCACACGGATTCCTACTTTCAGACGTTTGCGACAGGGGCTTGTCCGACAGCCTTATGGCACCAAAATGTTGCTTGACACGTCACCAACTCCAATGTGGTAGTAGCATTCAGACAAAGTTGGAATTGATGATCAATTAAAATTTTGCAATTCGTTTTAATTGCAAACTCATTACGTAAACCTGCGGAAATGAATATTGGAAAAGGTTCCAGGAAAACAAGAACTGAGACCATCCCCGTCTACCGGTCCAGGGGATCCCCGGGCTCATTACAAAATAATGCTATTGTTTTTTTTTTTCGCCGGGAGACCACGGCTTAATGAAATAGGTAGGTAAATAAAACGGTTGAGAGCACTACGAGGCACTAAAGTGCGTTTCAAATCAATGACACCAGGCCCTGTACTCCGAACTTCGTATCGTGCCGTCCCTTTCACTCTCGTGTTATTCACTATACGAGCACGATACGAAGTTCGGAGTAGCCCCTGCATTAAAATGTTATTTTTTAACTGACGCTGCACTTGATTGGGGCTGACGTTCTTCGTTAAATCAATCAAATATATTGGATTTTTTTACAGTCTAGGGGAAAATAAGTAAGCACTTCATTGTACACAATAACAGGTCAAGCAATATACACGTCTCATAAGATTAATACAAATAGATTAAAGAACTTGTTTTTTTTATACAACGCCGGTGGCAAACAAGCGTACCGTCCACCTGATGGTAAGTGGCCACCGCAGCCTAAAGACGCCCGCAACTCCAAAGGAGTCACGTGCGGTTGCCGACCCTTTATAAGATTAGAGTATGCACTGTGTTGACAGCAGAAGGAGCACCTATATATTTATAGGAAGAATTGCAAACGATTTTGAATATATACTTCTTTTACGGGGATCGTTGATCTGCGCCTGATCATTCTGAACTTTTAATCGAAGGCTCCACTTTTAATTGAAGCTATACTCAAACACTAACTTAAAAAGCATTTAGTAAACAACTAAAAAAAATCTTAGTCGAAAAAGGTTACTACTCTATAGAAGACTTTTTTCCGATAAAGAGGTTGAAAATTTAGTTCCTAAGGTTTTGTCTGCTGTGCCCTAACAGGGTATCATGTAACATGTCATGTATATGTAACCTGATTGCATGAATAAATTAATACTGAATACTGAACTAATGCATATATTATATTTTTTCAACACTAGTAATATGTTTTGTACGAGTATTACGTCGCCTTGAGGCTCATAATCCAGAATATTAAACACGCGTATTTTACGGCACATGGGTTTAATTATGTACGTGTACCAATTAAGATATGTTTGTAACTCGCAAAAAGGCGTAAGTATGACCACGGTGCATTCTTAAACTAAGTTGTAGCAAACGGATTTCTACCATAGTCAAAAAATTAAACCAAACCGTTTTAGTATATAGACTAACAGACTTTTGATTTATTACATGTATTTTATGCGGTTCCCTAATGTATAATGCTCGCCCGGGGTTCGCGCAATTTGCTTCAAATCTAACGATCAACAAACCTTCATTAGTATCACATTGTACTAGTTTTAACATAAGTACGTACTCAAGTAAGTAGTTCTGTAATACTGTTTAACCCAAGTGCCTATTAAGGGCCTTAACAGAATTAAATGCATCGCTAGTGACATTGCCAAGTTAATTTGAGACTCGCTATATGCACATCAATGCTCTGTGTGATCTCGTTCCGTTCTGACGCCATTACATAAAGCCAGCATCCGCTGTAAGTCCGTTAAGGCCAGTTGACGCGACTAATGCTACTCAATATTATTGACGTGGAAACTACTGAAGGGATTATCAATGTATTCTATGTACTGCAATACTCAATATTCTATTCATAAATTCTTATTATATTAGCAGTAGTATTTGTTTACATCCGACGATGTTGATTAGGGGGTGGCTTTATAATACATACTACTTTAACGTGATCTGTAAAGAATGTGCAGATTCTAGCAATGCGAGCGAGATAACTACCTAGGGCTTACATCGGACTCTTCATGCATGAAATTAATCATTTATATATTTTCAGCGCGAGGCTCGTGGATCAGTGACATTCAAAATAGTGCCGTCGTACCGCTCGGCACCACCGCCCTGTGAGGTAATAGAAATTTCAATACTATTTGCCAGGATTAATCCCTTTTATAGTTGTAAGTTAAGGTTGGCTTAATTAATGTACTCAAATATCACCGAAATTGTGTGTGTGTGTGTGTGGTAGTCACCTTAATTGCGTGAGTGCCGTAAATAGATGGATGGACCTCGCAGATTGCCGGACCAAGTCTTAAAGCGCGAAAGAATTTACGGATTTATTCCTATTTATGTATGAAAAAAAGAGAAAACTGAGATTTTACTTTGGGCTAAAAGCAAATATTTAAGTGGTAGGTACATATTTTTAGCGAGATTAAATATTCAATTCCTCTAATTTACTAAATGTAGTTAGTCTCTCGGGATCCGCAATGTTTGTCCGTCTTAACCTTTGTTTAGAACTTAGTTACCTGCAGTTAACGTAGTGATTAATAATAACAATACAATTAGAGATTTACTTGTACAATTTACTGTTATAACTCTCTTAAATAGAATTTGTCTGATTTTAACGCTTGTTTTTCCAATTAAACACTGTGACTTAAAATGAAGTAATAGACAAACATAAGTCGGCAAGCGCACATAAATATGTCACACTTAATGCTTGTTTGAAAAGCATAAATTGGACTTATAAATCTAAATTAAATCTCTTACTTTTTTTCTAATTAGCTTTTCCGGATTAAGCCTTCGCCCGTACTAGTAAGTAGCGAAGCCAGACCTTGCTACTTTCTGTTCGTTCGTTATGTTGGTTGTCTTGTTTATGTTATGTTATGTTGTCTGTCACCCGGGCATGGCTGCGTCCCTGCGATCTCCTTCGTTTCTGTGCGCTTGTTGTTCTTCGTTATGGCTTTACACTTTTACTGTCACCTCATCTTATTCTACACTTACTTGTATCTGTTTATGTTTATTTAATTTAATTTAACCCTACATAATCAATTTATCATCAACGCTACATAATCAAAATGTCATCAATTGTGTTCACAATGAGGCTATATAAGCATCTCGTAACATTTATCACATTATAACATTTATCACACATGTCCTTGCCATCACGCATTGTTTTATTAGCGTTCTCTTGTTAAACATTGGACTATTTTTCAGATTTTTGTAAGGGCACAATTCGACTACGATCCTCTGGAGGATGAATTGATTCCATGTGCTCAAGCTGGCATTGCATTTACTACGGGAGACATACTTCAGGTATAACACCATTGATACTTTTATGTAATGTAATAGTCCATTAACATAATTACATTCCAGCCGAGAAAATGGCATATTAAAAGCTAAAATCTACTAACAATTTGACTATTGAAACTGATATTAAATAATAGGTACTTAACTTAGAAAAGAAAACGTGGATTAGTTTTTTCACAATATTGAAAAGAGTTTAATCTTGGAGAATTTAACTAAAATAATTTATTTTCTCATAAATTAAGTGACTTTTAATCTATTTCGGGTCTGGTATTTCAATTAAGCTACTGCTGTGTAAGGCCAGAGATGAAATAGTTTATGTATGTAGCAGGGTTCATTGGGACCGACTAATCACGCCGAGCGTATTATTATTATTCGGGTACCTACTATACTAGCACTATTCTCCTGGACAATTGAACAATGCGAATGGCGCCCTAAAATAGACTATTTCGGTAAATGGGAGCCATTATAGTTGCAAGGTATTCAATGAGTGGTTTTGATAGCGTTCCTATTAACTAATTCCACGCTAAAACAATGTAGAATGAGAAAAACCGAGTGTTTGATGGTCGTGGGTTTGGTTCCTGCTTTCGAAGGCAACGATAACTTTCTCGAAACATGAATGAAAAAACATTTGATATTTACTACAAGCTTTTCAGCGAAGGGAATCATTTATATCATGAGTATGATTGTATTTGCTGCGACTGCACAGACTTTCTTTATGACCGCCCATGCCGCGTATAAAGTTTTAAGTATTTCTCTGGCCAGGAAGTGGAATTTTCTGCTGAGCCCTCTTTTCTGTCAGTGTAATATTTGTGCTAGATGTTAGGCAACTGTATATGCACGGAACTTGAATTATTGACATACTACTCTGTATGTTACTCTACCCAAGTATAGTCGTTTTCGTGGCGTAAATATAGCATCCGTCACTGACACGCATTTTATATTACAGATCATTAGCAAAGATGATACCCACTGGTGGCAAGCGCGTAAGGATGCCGCGGGCGGCTCGGCCGGGCTTATACCGAGTCCCGAACTACAGGAGTGGAGAGCTGCCTGCGCCGCGGCCGAACGCTCTAACACCGATCAAGGTTCGATAATTTACACTTTTCATATTTTTATTGATGTTTTTATTTAATTTATAATATTTGGTGATCGTTTACTTAGACAATGTTGTTTCTAGGTGCCTGACCTCTTTTTGTTTTCGAAATTAAACTGAATTCAGTTGCGTTGAGTTGTCGTTCTCCCTACATTGGTGTTGTTTCTAGGATGTACATACTTGATCGTACTACATATCGTCGTTAGATGGTGTTTGGTTTGAGTTTTAGTTTTATATTTATTACTCTCCAGGAAATTGTCTTCTTAAAATTTCTTGGTTCTTTCTAGTTTTGAGTTGTAGGTACTTCATGACGACGTACATTGAGTTTATATCTGAAAATCACAATTTGTATTTACTTAATGGGCCATTATATTCATTTCATTATATTATATTTAGCTACTATATTATTTATTAAAATACATTTGACGGGAATAATTAACATTTTGTGTTTTGCTTCCAAACGTAAACATCATTGGACGAACCTGCAGTTGGTATGTAAAATGCTGTTTATCATTGTACTGAGTAATACAAGCTCCCCTATAAATAAATAATAATGTAATTTTCATACTTGTTTCTCATTCTTCTAAAAACTTTGCATGGTGTTTACTGCCACTGTTGTTACCCTTCAATACAAATAAACCTTTTGGAAAGTAATATTTACTCGTAATCGGATGATAATATATCATATATGTAGTTAACCTGAAATTGAAACAATTGCTACTATTAATATGGTTATGATGGGAGTTTGTGTGACCCCGAATGATATATATGTCTTGTTGTGAAGTGTTAGGCAATTTTACTAATATAGCTAATACTAAAAGTATAGGTACCAACACAATTTAAGAAAAACCTTTAAAGAAATTGTAGTTTTATCCTGATTGTGATTTCTGGGATTTAACAACAATATTGAGTAATTGCTATTGCCGTTTGGTATTCAATAACTAGCACTTCACAATAACGAATGTAACCCTGAGTGTCAAGTAGCGGCCCGTACCTCATTCCATTGGCAATTTGCGTTTGCATGAACCATGTTGTAATGTTGTGCTGCTAGGAACCGAGGGCTGCGTGTCTCACACTGAAGGTTGTGAAAATACAGGTAATCATTTATGAAATATATGTTATGTATAAACTATTAAATGATTTGAGTTTCTTGTTCAAAATGGTCTTCTATACGAATTAATTTTATAATTAATTAATTAGGTTCCTTCATAATATCCTTCAATATCTAGCTGAAGTAGGTACTTATACTTGTATAATATTCTTGTCTAAAGTGGCTTACCTTTTGATCTATGAATTAGCTTGGTTATAAGAACAAAATTAATTGGTGGTAAACCAAATTTTATATTTTGAAGCCGATACTTACGTGTCCTAATCATTTTATTAGAGTGATATAATAAAAAATAAACCAACGACAATTTATCGAAAACGGTATTTATATTTATTTTCCGAATTAGCCGGATTTTTTTTCAATGTAACTTATTAATTTTATATATGAATGATTGAGAGATCGCTCTATAGCGATAAGACCGCCTGTTGTTACCTATTAGTTTTTAAGGATAATCTTGTGACAATTTCTTTTTGTGGTGCAATAAAGAATACATTATTCTTATTATTATTATTATTGAGATTTCAGGCGATTTTATCAATTTGAATTTTATACGCACGAAGATATAAAAATGTATATATGTAAAAGTTCAAAAAATAAACTAAATCACAGTATTAGGGATTAGCTAATTAATGTGCATACATATTGTTGCCTACAAGACCTCCCATTCCAATTATTGATTCGGGGGCACGCTCATTTTCTATAATCGTAACTTACATTGCATAATTGCATAAGTCTCACCCCCGCTCCCCTGACAAACATGGAAGTGTCGGTTTGCCGTATATCGATGGAGGGCCACCCTCCGATATCGATTGCGTCAACCTACCTTTCACCTCAACGTGACTTACTTAAGACTGACCTCGACTCACTAGCCTCCCTAGGTCCTTCGGTCATCGTGGCCGGGGACTTAAATAGTAAGCATATTAACTGGGGTTGCATTGCAACCAATCCCAACGGCAATCGGCTTCATCACCTTTTGATCGACAGCCTCCCTTTCGATCTCCTCGCTCCATTAGAAACAACTCATTTCCTTCATAACGTAGAGCACCGACCTGACATACTAGACATAGCACTCCTAAAGAACGTAGCGTTAACTCTGCGTTCTGTAGAAGTGACACACGAACTTGACTCGGACCATAGGCCAGTTCTTTTGAGACTAGGACCTCACCCTAATAATGCACCTCGTACCAGAACACTCGTGGACTGGAATAAGGTACAATCAGGTCTCTTACAGACAGATCCTCCCCTGTTTAGAGACATCCCTGACTGCATAACTACTACTGAACAGACCGACCAAGCGATCGATTCTTTCACCAACTATCTCAACACTGTTCGAAGTGAGGCCTCAAGGGAGGTGTCGGTGGAGGATATCCAAAACCGACCTCTACCTAGGGAATTGAGGGAGTTAGTGACTAGAAAAAATCGTGCAATCAGGACTTACTCCAACCACCCTTCTGCTGAAAACCGTCAAATCCTGAGGGACTTGTGTAACGAGTCCAAACAGAGAATTGCCGAATTTCGCGAGAACTCGTTCAGGGATCTGATGGGTGACATCGCTCCTAGTCATCTGGCTTACTGGAAACTAGCGAGATCTCCGAAATCAGATGCCTGTTGGACCATACCCCCCTTGGATCGTCCGGATCACCCTACCCCTGCTTTCGAGGATAGTGAGAAAGCCGAATGCCTTGCGAGTAGCCTAGAGTTCCAATGTTCGCCTAGTCTCCTACACACCGACGAAGCCCATATTAGATGGGTCGATTCTGAGGTGGACAGGAGATCGCGTCTCCCCGTAACTTCACCCATTTTACCGGTGTCGGTTAAGGAAGTGAGTGACTTAGTCAGGCGTCTTCGAGTTAGGAAGGCTCCGGGTGCGGATGGTGTATCCAATCGTATCCTGAAACTTCTCCCTGAAACCCTCCTCCACATTTTGGTCGGCATCTTCAATGCCGCGCTGACCAATGCTTACTTTCCAGCCGCGCGTAAAGGTGCAGCGGTCATAGGGATAGCGAAGCCCGGTAAACCCCGGACTTCGCCTGCCTCTTATAGGCCGATCAGTACTTAGCTCTCTAGGAAAGCTATATAAGCGGATCCTTCTCACTAGGATTCTCAGATTTACGGCTGAGAATAATGTCATCATCGACGAGCAGTCCGGCTTTAGATCCGCGCACTCGTGCATCCAACAGGTGCACCGCGTCATGGAGCACGTGCTGGACGGTTTCTCTCGATTCCAGGGGCTCGGACCGGTGCAATCTTTCTCGACGTGGCGAAAGCATTCGACAAGGTCTGGCATAACGGGCTGATATACAAGTTATATCATCTCGGTATGCCTGACAGACTCGTACTCATCATACGTGATTTTCTCAGGGATCGAAGGTTTCGATACAGACTAGAGGGAACGTACTCGGACCCACACCCCATCCGGGCCGGAGTCCCGCAAGGCTCCGTGCTCTCTCCCACTCTTTATTCGTTATTCACGAACGACATTCCCAGGCACCCTAAAGTGCAACTAGGGTTGTTCGCGGACGATACCGCGCTCTTTACGACCCATTGTAAGTACACTTTTAACCGGCGATACCTCCAGGAGGCAATCACTGACCTAGGTCGTTGGTTTAATCTTTGGTGTACCGAAGTCAATCCGGAAAAAAGCATTGCGATAGGCTTCCACCCGTCTGACCGCGTTAGCACGGAAAAGCGTGTGGCTCCGATCCAGATGTTTGATCGGCCCATCCCCTGGGCCAACGAAGTCAAATATCTTGGAGTGACCCTCTACAGAAAACTGACTTTCCGTAGCCACATTAGTAGGGTACGCAACCGTGCTTTGTTCGTGCTAGGAAGGCTTGGGCCGATGATTAACAAGTTTAGTAAAATGTCACTTATAATAAGCTGACACTCTACAAAACTTGTGTTCGTCCAATCATGTCTTATGCAAGTGTAGCTTTTGGTCACGTGCCTATGACATCGCTCAAGCCGCTTCAGTTCAATCAGAATCGTTTCTTCCGTAGGCTGACTGGTGCTCCGTGATACCAGTCGAACCTCAGTCTGCACCACGACATGGGGATTAGCACCATATATGGTTTCTTTAAGCAGACTGCCAGACGTTATTTTGACAACACTTCCCATCATAGGAATCCGTTAGTTAGGAAGGCTGTCAACTACGTTCCCATCCCTCCCCCCTCTGTCGTGACTCGGCGGTCACTGATTAGGGGCCGCACGGTCCGGCGTCCTAGGCACACACTTACGGACCCGGACGATGTAATCACAGCGTCCATCGAAAGATGGAACGCTGCGCTTACGGCGTCCAACTCTGACACGACGCGTACACTTAACATTCCCGTCGGCGGGGATGTCCACCGCGCGATCGAGACAACATTGACACATATAGTCCCTATTCGTCCCGGTACCGCCGCACACCGGGTAGAGTCAGTCCGACCCAGGTCGGGCTTAGCTGAGTTTCTTGCTGGACTCTTCTCAGCTACGCTAGGTTTAGTGAAGCAGCGACTAAACTCCCAGTAGCTCGATTCCACTCACACCTCAGATTCGGTTGAAACCGCTCAACCAATCTCACTGGAGCGCAAACACTTACAGTATTCCAGTGTTCCAAACCACACGCGTGGTCGTGCCGGAGTTGTTCCCCTGGATTTTCCCCAGGCTACTCTCCAACCGCGCATTCCTATCGCTTTATTGGGCCCGGCCTATAAAGCCACAGTCAGGTTAAAAAAAAAACAATTATTGCCTGTGCTCCACTTCTATGCCAGACATGTATTTAAATAGCATTCAAATAGATGCTACTATCGCATCAGAATGCGATACGTAACTACATATGTTCCGTGGCTAAATCCAATATCCATAACATGCTGTTGTAGCCTTAATGCCAAAGCTGACCATTTACAATGTTTGTTCCAGTGAACTGTTCCATATTCGGACGCAAAAAGAAGCAGTCCAAAGACAAGTACCTCGCCAAGCACAACGCAGTGTTCGACCAGCTCGACGTGGTTACCTACGAGGAAGTCGTCAAGTTACCATGTTAGTATCTTTTTAAATATTTGATTGTTATCAAAATCCCTTTTCTCAAGATTTGAAAATTCGAATCATAGTATTACCAGCGGTTCTAGGGCTCCTTTATTTTAATAGACAAATGTATAGCGATTTATTTACTTTCGTATATGTTTCCATTTATTTTACTTTTGTTCTCAATTTCAATTTCCATCAGGTACGCAAAAGTTGTCCGAAAAAGTTCGTTTTTTAGTGTAGATTGTCTACCGTTACACTGCTAAGCTCGTTGTGTTGTTAATAAATTGTTTTCGTAAACATTAAGCATATAGTATTTGTTCACGGAGTAAAATATACAGTTTGTGGATGTCGTTTTAATACATGTATTTTTAAAATTGCAGCTTTTCAAAGAAAGACCATCGTTCTGTTGGGCGCGCACGGCGTGGGCCGTCGGCACATCAAGAACACGCTGATCGCGCGCCATCCGGACCAGTACGCGTACCCCATTCCACGTTAGTGCAATTCTCTCACAATAGGCTAGACGAAAAAAAACTCAAAACGCTCCATACTGATTGACACCTAGGTGTATCGTCACGCCTGCGTAGCCCCGTACTACCGTTGTATGGAAACACAAGTAATTTGCTGTTTTGGTCGTGAATCGTGAAATATTGCGTTTAGGTAATTATTAATCTCATGCGTTTTTTGTTTATTAAAACATGAGAATCCTTATGGTAGTTTTTAATTTACATTTAGTCAATTTTTTTACATAATATTTCGAAACTTTCTAGTAGTCACGCTTCAGTCTACCACGAGAGGGATTTTCATTTTAAAATTGGTTATTATTTTTACTCTAAACGTGAACTCATAAATTCACTGCGTCCATACACGTTTTTAAAGTACGAGTACCTAATAAATCATTCATAGCGCTCCCATGCTGTCGTCGATACAGTTTTATCACATGATTTTGGCATTTTATCGACATCACTTCTTTAATCTCGAATCTGGCAGTAACTGGATTATTTCATATGAGTATTAGAAATAGGCCTTGGTTTGTATTTTTTATATAGACACAAATTAACATTCTTGACATGTCTCCGCTTTCAGATACAACCCGGCCGGCAAGAGCGGATGAAGAAAATGGCAGACACTACTATTTCGTTACTCACGAAGAAATGATGGCTGATATCGGAGCCAACGAATACTTGGAATATGGTATGTGTACCTACATCTTCATACTAGATTTTATTTAAAAAAATGTATTAGAATGGTGCATAAAAACCGTAATTACATGTAAAATAAATGAAGTTGCGTTCAACATGTAAAACAAGTTCGTAAATAGCCCAAAGGCTCAAAAATATTTAAGCAACGCTATGCTCTAAACAAAAGAGTCGTGTTCAAATGCTTTTGATCACTTTTACCGTGCACATATTTTCGATCTCAACTGTACCACAGAGTACATCAGTTCAGCTATCCTGATGTTCCAGCGGCCTTTACACATTAACGTACTACTTTTATCTAACACGTGTCTTACTTACAAATATTAAAGTGATGAAAAAAAAAACGAATTTTAATGTCCTTCTGGCTAAAATAGATTTGAAGAATGTTTATTAATAATGGATTTGTTCCTTCATGGTACATTTGATATCAAATACACATCAGGGAGTTCAAAAATGTCTGGACATGCGCTATAATAACTCGACAATAGAGTCGTGTTCACATATTTGTGACCTTGTTCGCTTGTTCGTTGCTATAGGTACCTATCACTGGTGACTGTATAAGTAATCATATATTATTATTTGCAGGCACCCACGAGGACGCCATGTACGGCACGAAGATTGATACCATCCGACGCATCCACTCGGAGCGGCGGATAGCGATCCTGGACGTGGAGCCGCAGGCGCTGAAGATCCTGCGCACGGCCGAGTTCGCGCCCTACGTCGTGTTCATCGCCGCGCCGCCGCTCAACAACGTGGCCGACGTGAGTTTATTTATCGTATGGCAATTATTAATGCTCGATGACCTCAGTAAAGCCTCCGAGCGAGTTGGTCTAAGGATGAGCATGGATAAGATGAAGATCATGTCAGATGCCCATGTAGCACCAACTCCCGTTACGATCGGACGCTTTACGCTCGAAGTTGTAGACGATTATGTATACCTACCTAAGACAGACTGTCCAGTTAGGTAGGTCCAACTTTGAGAAAGAGGTCAATCGTCGAATCCGACTCGGCTGAGCAGCGTTCGGGAAGCTATGGCATATATTTTCGTCCAATACTTCGCAGTGTCTCAAGACGAATCTTTGATCATTGTGTGTTGCCAGTGATAACATATGGTACGGAAACGTGGTCGCTCACCATGGGCCTCATAAGAAGTCACTCAGAGGGCAATGGAGAGGGCTATGCTGGGAGTCTCTCTGCGTGATCGCATCAGAAATGAGGCCATCCATAGCAGAACCAAAGTAACCGATATAGCCTTTCGAATCGCTAAACTTAAGTGGCTGTGGGCGGGACACATTGCAACCGATGAACGTTGGGGCCCGAAGGTTCTCGAGTGGCGACCACGGACCGGAAGGCGCAGCGTGGGTAGGCCCCCCACAAGGTGGACTGATGACCTGGTAAAGGTCGCGGGAGTCCGCTGGATGCGGGTAGCGCAGGACCAGTCATTATGGCACTTGGGGGAGGCCTATGACCAGCAGTGGACGTCTTTCGGCTGATATGATGATGATGATGATGGCAATTATTTCGAACCGTGAGATCTTCGAGAAGACAGTTCGGTTGCCAGTTTGTTGCACTTTTAACACCACCCAGGGGTCACGTGTCGGGTCGCGGTGGGTACTCCCTACGGACGTCGTGCAACTTCGACGCAACTTATCAGCTTAACTGTTAGAAGTTCTCAAGCCGCCCGAAGCCCTTTAACTGGATTTAACGACTGCTGTCGTAAACAACAGCCGGGATCAACGGCTTAACGTGCCTTCCAAAGCATGGGAGCGCTCAGTTACAAACCACTGAAAGTCACCCATTCAAGAGTTGACCCCATCCCACGTTGATTATCCTCACGCCGCTTCGCCACGAGCGCTCTTGAGTACACACGGAATGGAATATGCGACAGGCATTACGAGTGAGTAGCCGAGGGTAACATCCGGCGCATCCACATGGAGCGGAGAATAGCGATCCTTTACATCCATTATAAATTTGTTCGAAACAAAACACAACCGAACGTATGCGTTGCGTTTAGTCTCAATTTGTATATGCAAAAAATAGTTACCACCTAAGGCCACCAGACTAGCCAGAGCTACTCGCGTTGCCATACAAATTGAGACTAAACGCAAACGCGTTCGTTTGTGTTTTGTTTCGAAACAACTTATACTAGAGGTACTGGATGTGGAGCCGCAGATGCTGAAGATCCTGCGCACGGCCGAGTTCGCGCTCAGCGCCACGCAGCCGCTCAACAACGTGGCCGACGTGAATACACACCGCATATATGACAGAAATCACGAGTCCGAAGCCGAGGTTATCCTCGGCACAGGTTATCGACGGTATATCCCGGCGCATACAGAGGCCTATACCACAAAACAAGCGTACAATTTGACAAAATAGACAAGTTTTTCTATAGAAAATTGCACAATTTTATCGAATTGTAGATCGCGGCCCCGCTTGCGTTGCGTATTATAAAGAATGCAGACGAAGCCGAAATAATAGCCTTCTGAAGATCCATTCTGTACATTGGCGAAAGAGTTTTGGATAAGTGAGGTAGTTTCGAAAATAACCCGTTACATGCAAACTATCAAGTCACACTTCACAAACTTTAGCTCTCTCTTATTAAGTTATAAATTCGTAGCCGGCTGTAGACGGCAACTGCACATTTCGCCGCACTCCAAATTGAACCGTAATGGTACAGGTGTGAGTTTATGTATGTGTACCTATGTGTTTATGTGTATTAGTAAAATGCTCAATTTGAGGTGAGCTGAAAAATATCGTAACCGAACGGCGACACTTACGCCGGCGTAAATTGGGAGTTTTAGTCTTATGATTACGATTCAATTTAGTGTGCGGCAGAACATGCAGTTGCTGTCTGCGATCGGGCTCCAATCAGTACAGTACTTTTATCTCACGAACGCGGGTGAGCCATGATCGTGTGTTGAGCCATTCATGCACATTGTCTATGTGTGCGTCAGCGTAAGAGCTATGTGCACCTATACCAAAGTGAGTTAATTGAAAAGATACTATTAATAACGTTCTTTTTATTAAAGCAATAAAAGAAAAAAACGTTTTTCTGACACATTTCACAAAACTTAGATTATCTCAGAAACTAAATCCCGCCATAAGGTCCCTTTTGATTTGGATCGTCACAATTAACAATTACGCGGCTTAAGATCAAAGCAAGACAAGATATGTTTTACAAAGTGGTATACAAACAAGAAAAAAAAAAATTCAAATATAAATACCTAATATTATTTACCATTTTGAGGAGTAAGGTGAGGTTAGTATTCGTGTTCGTTTAATATGTATCACAACTACAACTATGGCTAACCCGCGCTCGTGAGATAAAAGTACTGTACCTTTAGTAATCTCCGCTTTTATTTCCAGTACGACGGCTCCCTGGAAGTGCTTGTGCGGGAATCCGAGCAGCTCCGCCGCACGTACGGCCACTACTTCGACATGACCATCGTCAACAACGACATCGACGACACACTGGCACAGCTCGAAGCTGCCCTCGCCCGCCTGCGCTCTACGCCGCAGTGGGTCCCCGTCTCGTGGGTCTACTGACAGGCGGACTCGTACTATCTGTAAACGGTGACTTTTAGAAGCGTCCGTATACGGCTGGCGGAAGTACGCGCGACGCGAGAAAAGCGCGACTAAGTAATGTTGCTCAGTGAATTACGGCTTCATGTGGTTTTACCAAATACACCTAGATCTTCATAACAACAGTGGCAAAATGCCTAAATCCTAAAATGCCTAGTTTTTTTTTAAACATAATCGTTCATTAAACCTATTTTAATTAAATTGCCGCTAAAATTCGTTGGTCCCTATTTTGACATTTATGTTTGTGAGAAAGGGACAAAACACATTTTAGCAGAGGTATCTTAAGTTTTATGAAAAAGAAGGACAGTGTTTTAAAATAGAGGCGTTATTAAATTTAGTCAAATTATGAAACTAAAACATTCATACATATTAAGAATAGGTACGTCACTTAAATCTTTAAAACTACGCAACGGATTTTGATGCGGTTTTTTTTAATAGATAGAGTGACTCAAGGGGAAGGTTTATATGTATAATACATGCATCAGCATTGCACCCGTGCGAAGCCGGGGCGGGTCGCTAGTTTTTTTATAAAATAATAAGCCAGTATTTCGACACGAAGATGTTTAGAGTTACAGGTGTTTTTGGTAAAACGAAATTAACCCGAAATCGAACTTAAACGTTATATTTTAGAACGTGTGTCACGTCTTTTCTTGCTTTTCGTGATAGTCGCGCGGTCTTGTGCTATTCCCGCTACAATCTCTGAACAGTATCTATATATAGAAGAGCCGCCTTCTACTGACACACAAGCTTGTACCATCTCTTAGCGATAACGATTCTTAGCTGGCATAATAGACGCAATTGGTTTCTGATTCTTATAACATTCGACTCACCTCCACGATTTGGTCTATTAAAATGCACGTACTTATATACTTTAGAAACAGCCTTAGTTCTTATGAATTAATAAGCGTTCACTCGAATATACGAAGTATGACTTGGAATGAAGTAAGTTCGGGGTAATCAATTGAATTGTTTACATTACTATATCGATATAGGTACCTATTGCTATTTCGATGAAATGTCTCGATGAAAGTGAGCTATTGTTTATTTAGGATACAGGCGTGTTCTTACAAAGGCTTAGAACATGCTATTACTGTACTAACTTCACACTGATTTAATTTAAAATGTTTCACTTAATAGCATTTATCACAGTGAAAATCATCACAATCAAGTGGCAGAATACATATAATACAACCATATGGCACGGTTTTTATTTCATATACATTGCTAAGTTCACTGAATTTTTATAGATTTTTATGACAATTTTAATATATATTTATAGTGAATTTTCTTAATTATCTTATAGTAAATTTATTATACACCCGCGTCTCCACTGACGAACGTTCGGCGGGACTGAGAACAATTAACATCGTAATGTTCGCAGGCACACGATACAAAATAATTCAGGATGTAATCATGTTTTTCTTATATGTTGACATGACACGAATGTCGCCGTCAGTGGAGATAGCTTTAAAATGATGTACCTCTTTAAAATTCTATTAAACAGTATTTTACTGTACCTACCTATCTACACTTTTATGAAATTACGACTATAATAAAAAATACATTCCTTAATACCAATTTTGGATGGACGAAAGTACTGTGCAAGGAAAGAAATTGCTTCTTAAACGGATGTGTGTCATCATTTTACATGGTTTTCTCTTGAGAGAATACCTGTATTCAATCAAGTACTTACTACAATAGTCTATCTATGTATACTTATATAGGTAATATTCGAGGGGTGAGTGGTCAAACCCGATAAATCGAGACAAATGTTTTTTGAAATAAGAACTTAACATCCATTACGCAGAATTCTATTTTGAAAAAACCTTTTAGACGACTTATCGGGTTTGACCACTCACCCCTAGTATTGTTTCTTAACTCTAAAATCCGTGACAAAAATAATACCCTAAATGACTTTCAACTACAAGGATCTTGAATCTGCTGAAGCTTGCATGGTATTTGGTGCATGAACGCTCAATCTCACAATTATGTGCCAAATGTGTGACTGCATAACAAATCTCTCAATAACGATTTTAGACACATGCACATTAACGACATGAATTTTGGATCAATTTGTACATTACATTAGTATGTAATTAAAAATAAACTAATCGTCTAGGGAGGTAAAGTAGGTCAAAAATGCATGGGCACTTCTAAAATTATCTTTAAGATCTATTGTTATATTAGAAACTATGTACTTCGACTGTGTAGCTTTTCTGCTAAGAACACAATATAGTTAATAAATGGCAGTGAGGCCATTTTCTTGATAGGCTCGAAAAGTTGAAATACATTCTAGTAAAACATTAGGAACGGGTAATGATGAAAACTTTCGTCTGAATGACTTAAAAAAATAATTCACAATAACGTTAATAAATATAAGTATTTCATCGAAGAAAATCTATTCCATCTATGTGCAATGCATTGAAGTCATGCCGTTGTGTCAACTTTATTGTGTACTTAGACGACAAGGGAGCTGTCACATCGCAGAATTAGAATTCACAGGGTTCCATGTATGTTTAAGTGACGAACTTGCGTTCTTTCCTTTCTTGTATGCTGCCTTCTCATTTAGTACTTGTATAGGAGTCATGATCTTGAGTGCTTGTTTTCATGTTATTTCTTGCGAGTCAAAGATTAATCGATGCATATCAAACACGAGTTCACCAATGATGAAGCTAACTTTAGAAATAACTTAAATTCTACATCCGTTTCTGATGAACAAACGACTTTGGTATGCGTCAACAAAATAAGGCAATTTTTTAAATATCTTTAAATTATATTTATTTATTATTCTTAACTTTAACTGTTTTCTTAATTCTTGGTTAAAATGGTTTTTTGCAGAAAAAAACAGGCAGTTTTCACCAATTTCACAAACTGGGAATGAGAACAAAAATAACACGATATTTTAACTAACGTTACATACCTACCTGAGTTGTGTTACGTGAACATTAAACTTCAGCGTGAAGGAAACTTACAACCACTAAAGAAAGTGGATAAAAATCGACTTGCGGATATAATGGTGTTCTGAGTTGGCCGGTTGAATTGAATTGAATCTCACGTTTTTAGTCAGAGATTTCGTGTTTCTTTTGGATGCAATATGAAATGAGGTGTTATTTTGAGAACCCTGTAAAATATGTATATTTTGTAACTGATAATTAATTAAACCCTGTTTTCTCTGCAAAAACATTCGTCTGATAATTTGGTGACATTTTGATGAACCATGAAATATTTTACAACATGTAACTTAGAAACGGTTGTTCCGTTACATTGCTACCCGTTTTTGGGGCCCATGATAGAATAACAGTTTGGCCATGATATGTTTTTCTCACAATCTCACCAGAGCAGTGTTTATGTACCTATCCTTAATTATTGCATTCCATATTGTATATACCTACTAAACGATAAATATATTATGTAGCAAAATTTTACTATCATAGTAACTTTCACTGTTTCACTATATTTACTTTATATGAATAATTAAGCTAAGTAGGTATCATTAAAAATATTATCGTAAGTTGTTCTTATTATTCTGTTTTTTAAGTAATAAGTACAAATCTTCATCAATGCTCAGTGTTTAAGATATGTATTTATGTAATAAATATTTTATTTCTATTTTGACAATTATATTTGAAACACGAGTGTGTATTTTTACAAACTTAGAAATTTTAACAACTTATTTTATTTAGCTATTTGACTTTGACATTCTTTTTCTACATTTAAGAATGTAATTTCATTTTCACAGGAATTTTAATGTGTAACATGCAGTGTTCTATCCGAGAGAAAGTCTTTCCGTATTTGTACTTAACTTAAGTCTAAAGTTACTCAAGTATATTCTTATCTAACTTAAATTCAATACCCGGAATGTTAATATTGCCTTCGCCTTCGTGTAATAATTAAGATTGTTTTTATTTTTTTCACGTACCCGTTGGAAATTATTTTTTTATTTATTCAAAATTCAAACATTTATTCTGCAAGTTCATTCAACTGGGGACCAGAGGGCTGGCGCCTATCTCGCCCAACGGATTGCGATCGCAATCCAGCGAGGCAACGCCGCCAGCCTTCTGGGCACCTTGCCCCACGGCACTGGCCTTGGGCCAGTTTTTTATTTGTGAATATTTGGATTTATTTTATTTTAGTTTATAGTTAGGTTAATTTTGTTATGCTCCTATTGTTTTTTTTTAAAGGATGTAATAAATATTATTTGCATAGACACAGAATAATTTAATGTTTAGTAAATAGTTCTGCAAGTAGGCCCAAGGGCTCTTTTATTAAAATACGATTAAACTTTCTCCTCGGCTTAAGGCATGTGTCGTTGATTTTTATATTTACAAGTTTTTGGTGTCATGCAAACTTATATTTAGGATCATAGCAAATGAATGTAGTTAAATAAATTAATCATACGATACTTAATGTAAGTAAACTAGGTGAAATACGATGTGTATTGATGAGCGAGTAGCACTATTGTCTTTAGTTTTGTAAAAGTTCTATCTATTAATGTTGTTATTAGAAAACGCATAATTTTATTGCTCTGCGAACTATATACTTAGTTTAGTGAGAATCTGTTTATCTATTTTGAAAAAGTTTATTGTGATGCAATTTCTTTATTAAAAAAGTAGGTAAATTATACTATGTATGAAAGTTGGTTATGTGAAAGTTTTATATTATGCTATGAATTTTTCCGAAATAGCTATTAATCTCTACTTGTTTACCTATACCAACATTTTCATATATTACCTACCAAAAACGTGACACATATTGGTCGTGATTTGTATGCGCGTTTGAAACGATTAACGCGTTCGGAACGAGTAACCCTAGAAATATGAGAGCCCATGATTGGATGTCTGAAACATTCCAACGATGTATATGAGGCAAAGCCAAAAGCGACATAAAATGAGTGTAGTGAGTAAAGCTATACATAAGTAATATTTGTTTATAGAAGAAATATCAAGGCATTGCAGCTTAGCTTGCAATGACCAATGAAGCATACAGATAAGATATTATTATATTTTTTAATTTATTCCAATTAAATTTAAATTGTTGATTTTATAACAGCACCATTTTAGACTAGCGTTAGGACATGGATGTTTATGAGTAAGTAAGTATATATCGGGGGTTATTGCGTGATGACGATGACATTATGGGTGCAACTAATATTGTAATAAATCGCCCTGCAAAAGTACCCATTATCTACTTTTTAAAGTTATGGTTATACTTTCCGGAGTATCCACAATTTTTCACGCAAGTAAAGCAATCATGTTTCTATAAATCCTACTATCAACCAACACACGCCTTTTCGCTCGTTACGATTAAGTATAGTTGTTTTGTAAATTGTGTTCTTTTGATATCTTGGGTTTAGTGCTGCTCCTATACGGAAAGTGGTTGAGAGAGTCTTCGTTATAACTAGGAAAATAATTATTTATTAATATTTAAGGGAAAGTATTTTTAATGTTACACGCATCACATAAATCAATGCCTGATCCAGAACATTCCATTATATTACCACGTTATGTTTATCATTAGAAATATTATTACTTAATATTACGTTGTTATTGAGTCATTAGATTATAGTGTACCTACGTTTATTAATGTGATCCTTTGTTTTGTAGTTATCATAATTAATTGTACTTATAATTTTGTGATTTCACTATCAAGCTTGTTTCTCGAAATATGAATGATATGTTTAAGGCAAGGAATAGCGCTAGAAACAAATATATTTATCCTCGTAAGGCTCATTGTGTAATAAAATGTATATTCCGTCGCAATGGGGGCTATCGTTTTTGTGCTCACCAGTTGGCGCCACTGTAAGTCCAACTGTCAAAAATTGTTATTGCTTATTATGGGCATGAAAACGAAGTTTACATTTAAATCATATTAATACCTTAAAACAGTACCGTAAAATATCGAACATACCGCATTGTGGCGCAGTCCCGTTTTGTTCGGAAAAAAGGAGGAAATAAGTTTCCGAAAGACAAAATTGCCTCAAAGCCCTGACAGTCATTGACCCGTAACTCATATTTGCCATAATCAAGCTCAGGTATTGCAAAATAGTCACCATATTGTTCCAATAGATATTAACCCGCGTAGCGCAACCACAAAGAGTGACATTTGACGTTTCGGAGACCTCACGCTACACTAGCGCCTCTAGTGGCGAATTTATACGCGATAGCCCTCATTACTTGAGTTTGACTAACAGAGATTGCCTTTTGTTTTGAGCAAGAAATTTTATAAATAAATAAATGAATACTTATTCTAAACGCTATAATTATAAATGCTATATTATATTTACATTTCAGTTTCAAACAAACGTAATGCAATCTTATTTCGTTAACAAAAAAACTTAATTCATATATCAGAACTGTTTGTATGGTGGGCGTCACGAGGGTAAAGTATTAAATACCTACCTATAAAATCACATGTCATTGAACAAACTGATGTAATATTGAAACTTAATACCTAACTACCTACTAATTTAACATTTAAACTATTATTAATATCTCATGCGAGCTGAAATGATCCACTAAGCAACTGTGTACAAGACATTTTAGCGTATGTTAAAGCTGAAGTGTGTCAGGGTGAATAATAAAGATAGCAAAATCCGACGAGCAATGAACATACAACTAATGATGACTGAAGTAAAATCTATTATAATAACTGTTAAAATTGAATAAACCGCACAAAATAACAACGTCTTTTATTTAGTCTGAGAATTTCAATTCATATAATGATACTACTAATTTTCGTTTAGCACATTTTTAGAAACAGAAATTGAATACAAAAATAATAGAAACAAAGAAATAATAATGGAACGCTCCTAATAATGACTAGATAAAAGTGGTAAAATGATCCGCAACTTGCCGTTCCTGGTGCAAAGGTGGACACCAGTGCCCACAATGCAATGCTGGCGATATTTTCTCGCTGTGTATGTAGTCTGCTGGTTATGATTAGACAATGGTTTAAAGTAGAGCAAAATAAGGATATACCTAAACTTCAGGCGGAGGGGACGGGAGAATTGTGAGTTTTGAAGACTATACCCAATGATATCATGTCACACAAGTTTCAAAACTTTATTAACCTGTCTGACTTCCCCATACATTCATTACTTAGAATAACTGTATTACTCAGCAGTAGAAAATCATCAAATGTGTAAAACTCGCAAACTACGAATTGAAGTTGCTGAAGTTTTACTGTATATTTGAGTACAGGTACAAAAAATTGAAAAGGAAATTAATGGCAAGATTTCCTTTAGATCACGACCAGTAAGCAATTAATTGGAGATTATCTATTAATATGTACCACAGCAAGTTACGTGTAAGCAAAATAAGAAGCGTTATTTGCAATTTAGTTTTATTCGTATACTATACATACTAAGTGTTTGCCGTAACATATCGATAACTAGCTTATCATATAGAACTCTGGTATTTTTCAGTTGCAGACAGTGGGTGAAAGTGATTGGCAATGAAGACCTAGCCTACGTTCTGATTGAGAAGTTTAACGAATTAATGTTTGTGGTGACCACTTCCAACCCAAAGATTTTAACCGAAAGAAAAGTCGTTTAAAGAGATGGTTAATATATTTAAAGCAACACAAATTTATACTTTTTTTATTTTATTTATTTCTAGCCCTACCCACTGCGGAATAAGCGCATGGACGTCGTAGTGTAGTCGTCATAACCTAACCAGTTGAAAATGGATTCAATCCCCAATTGTTAATAAAGGAGCATCCATTATTAATGTGAGGTATTTTTGGCAAAATTCGATCCCCTCCCGGCAAAAACATCTCACGTAAATAATGGACGCCCTCTAACTGGGAATTTCACGACGTCACTAGTCATCGTTTATCGATATCGATATCGTTAACCGTACAAAATCAAAGTTACATCCCTATCGCGCTGTTATGTTGGCATTACCTATTTCCTTTATTTTATTGTATTGTGGTACAGAATGTTTGCCAAACTCTACGTCAATGTCATGCAATGACAATGTCACTGTCATCCAAAACCTAGTTCATTCGAACTATTGATACCATCCACACAATGTCGAATGTCCGTAATGGGCCATGATGACCCTGTGTGTGGCCAGGCTCATGAATACTACACGATTTGGATGAAACTGTGGAATCTAGTAGGTTTTTTGAGCTGGGGCGCTACCGCGATAGCAAACAAAGTTTTCTCTCTCTATCGCACTTGCAAGTTTGCATATAAGTGAGACAGAGAGGGAAAACTTCTTTTGTGGTTCGCGACAGCCCCTCTGGTTACTTTGAGTTTTGAGTTGACATTGACAACTGACACTGACAGCTAAATTAACACAGCATCTTATCCAAAAAATATAATACTCACTAAAGGAGAAGAACGATAACTACATACAGAAAACTGGTATGGTACAATAATATACTTCGCCAGGTATGGTAAACGGATACATCGGCATCGGTTAGTAGTGTGGGTGACACGAAATTCGGCGTCCCTGCTATCGATGGTTCTCAAACTTTGTATTTTGGGGAAAATAGTTGTCTTACTTAAAAATAGGATATAATTTATGGGTGCGCCAAAGTTCACATAAAATTGCTACTTCGATTATTGGAAGTCCGAAAATGTTTGTTATATAATTTTATATCATAATGATCATTACTTATAACTTGTCTTTGCGCATAACTATCGTAACACTGAATCATTCATGTTAATAATGTCAATCATAATAAATATCTGTAATACTAATGTTAATTTTCATTTATTTTTAAAATATAACGATTTTAAATAAAAATTTTTTAAATCATATTTATTTTTTAACAACGACAAATTAGTAATAAAAATTTATATAATATTTATTTTAAACTTTACCTGGTTTTATTTATAAACTGTCAGGTATCTTCCACACCACATTCAACTTGCTATCAAAATAGAAATACAGTCCCAGAGTCGGGATAGGTACGACGACGAGCGAAGCGAGGAGGAGTGTTAGGTGTCTTTTGTTCCTCAGAGCGGAAAAAGGAGCCCCGCTTCGCGGGGCTCCGTCGACTCCTTGGCGGGCCGAAATCGCTTAATAAGCTAGGTACATGAAAAATAAAAAAGTTGCGGGGATAATCGACATAATAGATGATTTATTGACAATCAAATTTACATGTTGTAATTCAGCGCATACATTGACAGCCGATATACAATATAAGTTTATAATTATTAAGTTTATTTTAAAACTCATTATGAGTTGTGATGAATAGTTGGAAATGACATTATGTTGTTAAAAAATCTGCCTAAATATAATTATGAGTAATGATGTTGGTAATACAAATGTATATACAACAAATTTGTAGGCAAAAAAATTATGACAAATGATTACTATGATCAAAAAGCGTTATTATGAAAAATAATATGACAAGTAATGTTATGTGAGCCAATATGGACCCATAATTTATATTAAGACTGTATAAAAAACAAAATTACAACAATGTCCAAAAAAGGTATTGCATCTGGCCTTAATTGTCTTGCATGTCGTCCATTGTGATTAAGGAGAATTTGCGGCAGTGGCTTGTAATAGTCAGAAGGTAAAAGTGCTTTGAATATACTCTCCATGCAAAATAATAAGAATTCTAATCATCTACACCAAAGTGTAAACCCAGCTATATTCAATCAGTATAACAACATAACACAACGATTGCGGTTTTTTGCAAATAATCGGTTGATATTCCAATTGTCAAGTATCGAGTATCGGCTTAGCCACATAACTATTTTTATCATTTAGTGTCAAAATTATATATTGACTGAATAAAAAGGACCCCAACAACATTAAAATGCACAAATTAAGAAAACAAAGAATTTTACGTATTACGGTGTACCATTTTTTTTTCGTTGTTTTCGATTTACAATAGCGAAGCCATTCGTTGGCTACTGACTCGTTTTGTGGAAGTGAAAAAAAAAACAATAAGGTCCCGCCTTTAACACTTCTACTCTTACAGTTCCAAATAGAACAGCCTACCATTTTAAAATCTGGCCTACATGAACTCTTTATTAGCAACGGCACCGCAAAAAAGTTTGGCAATTACTGCTTAAGCTTAAACTGACACCGACCGAGAGCGTTATATGCAATGCAGAGGGGCTACGGCGAACCACAAACGAAGTTTTCCGTCTCTGTCTCACTTACGTCCGAACGTGCAAGTGCGACAGAGAGCAAAAACTTCGTTTGGCGTCGCGGTAGCGCCCCTGAGTACATCCGAGCGAGATCGTCGCGGTTAACGTCAAAACGACTGACATGACGCTCGTATGTTGAGTAAGCAGTGTTGCCAGTAGTGTATTATGATACTCCCTGACTGCCATGTATTCTGTGAGTATTTTATTAAATTATTAAGTACATTCATGTTTAATTTGACCTTTTTGTGTGCTTAAACAAGTAAATGCCAATTTTAATGCCTAAACAATTTATTTTGCATGATAACGCCAGATTTTTTTCCTTAATTATCCGTTACTTTAAAGTGGCAACTCGACCTCGTGTCACGATCCTTATTGCAGTGTTGCCATTTGGTTCCGTTTGTTCCGTTTTTCGGAACTTCTGGCAACCCCGCGGAACTTGGAAGGAACTTTAGATTTTAGGACAATTTTCGAAACTTTTAAGGTCCCGGCTTTAATATATTTAATAACACTTTAAAAATGTAATAAAGACTCATTTTTCTGTTAAAACTAAATAATCATGTTTTATGTTCCTATCACAAAAATACAGCTGATCCAAACCGGCCAATCACGCGAGCATACACACGAAGCTTGAGCCGTGGTCGTGGCCGCTCATTGGTCGAACGTCGAACGGGTCAGGGGCGCTACCGCGACAGCAAACGAAGTTTTCCCTCTCTATCGCAGTTACAAATTGCCTTATTTATAAGTATTTCGTGATTTAGAAAAAAATGGAACTTTTCAACCTAAAATGGAACTTTTCAGGAATGGCGACGAAACTTTTAGGTGAAGTAACCTGGCAACACTGCCTTATTGTCAGTCAGATGTCAGACCTTGTTTTCTTAGATCATTTTGTTGACTGGTTATTATTATAATCCATTGTACTATAAATTGGGCGTTAATTTAATTGCAGAACTATCATTGTCATTTTTATTTATTTTAGTTAAATTTTTGTCACAATGGCTCAACGGGAAAAGCGTTCTAATGCCGGTAATCGAATGGCAAAGTTGCTTGACGAAGAAGAAGAAGATGATTTCTATAAAACAACCTACGGAGGGTTTCAGGAGGTTGAAGAAGACAGAGATTACATGTGAGTGGTTTAAATTGTTTTGGCGTCTTCATGTAATGCATTTTAAATGCCGCCTTTCGACGACTTAACATTCAGAGACATAGTGTTTCACTACTTTTTCTACTACATGTTAAGTGGCATTATAAGTTTTAAAATGTTTTGATTTCAAATTTTGTCAAAAGTATTGATAACACTCAGAAAGTGATTAAAGGATATGATGATTTTATTATAGTTTTATATAGTAAATACAGCCATTTTTAGGGTTCCGTACCCGAAGGCTAAAACGGGACCCTATTACTAAAACTCCGCTGTCCGTCCGTCAGTTTGTCTGTCTGTCCGTCTGTCACCAGGCTGTAATCTCATGAACCGTGATAGTTGAAATTTTCACAGATGATGTATTTCTGTTGCTGCTATAACAACAAATACTAAGAAACCGAACAAAAGAAATATTTAGGGGGGCTCCCATACAACAAATACGATTTATTTCCCATTATAGATAATGGTACGGAACCCTTCGTGCGCCAGTCAGACTCACATTTGGCCGGTATTTTTAACTTGAAAATAGTTGATTGGATTGATGTTTGTACAATATTTTTTAATGGAAAATAAAAAAAATACATCTAAAATTTATGACATTAGGTCATAACAGTCCTGTTCTAGATACAGTCTATTCATCCTCACATGTCCTAGAGAAAATGTCAAGATACATTTTCAACTGAAACAGAAAATTATTCCAATGAATGATTGTTTTTCAACTGATAGGACTCTTAAGTAACCCAAAAGAATGCTATTGTTTATTTTTTTCGCTGGAAGAGGACGGCTTAATTGTATGGCTACAGAGTTGCTTAATATGAAGTCAACTCTTTATTTAAGATTTGGACGAAGAAAATTCGTCTGTAATATAATTTGTTACTCATTTTTACTATTTATACAAGACAAGTGTTATATATTTTAGTGAAGAAAAAGAAGCAGATGATGTTGTAGATTCCGATTTTGATATAGATGAAAATGATGACCCTGTGTCTGATCAAGAGGTGGAGGAAAAACGGAAGCGAGCTGTTGGCACCAAGGCATACAAGGTTGGTATTAATTATGTAGTAGAATACGCTTATAATGACTTCGCAAATAACATTTTACCAATTAAAACAACTTCGAAATCACCTTACAGTAGGTTTCATACCAAACATTTTCAAAGTAATATACATTATAATATCTACTTTATAAACTAGAACTAGCCTTTATTCATGCTTAATTACAATATTCCAATTACATTTCGCAGCATCGGAAATTAATTATATTTGTTGTTTTACTTATATTTATGTATGCAGTAATTTGTTTTTTATATACACATTTAATTATTAATATTATTACATACTTTTCTTTATATAATATATATATATATATGTATAGAAAAATATATAAATATATTTATTTAAATATTTATGCAAGGTGCATTAAGTGCAAAACGCCTCCAAACTTTTTCCATTGCACTCTATCTTGAGCCAATTTCCACCAATACTTGTCATATTTCTTTAAATCATCTCTCCATCTGACTCGCAGTCTACCTTTCCTTCTCGTCTTTTCTTTCGGTGTCCATTCTGTTAAAAGCTTTGTTCATCATCATTCTGCACCCTGCATATGTGGCCTGCCCATGCCCATCCTAGTCTTGCCAGTTACCCTGCTTAATCCCAGTGGTATTTTTAACAAATAGTCCTTTTAGTGGTTTGGATCTTATATTCTAATATTATGTCTAGGACCCCAAGAAAAGGAAAGCAGCTGAGAAACCTAAGAAAGAGGTGGTGAAGAGGGTAAAAGAAGATAAACCAGAAAAACCAAAGAAAGAAGAAAACTGGGATCAATCATTAAATGACTCAATAGGTAGGTAGATTGCAAATAAGAAGCTGGTTATTAGGTGGTATTTAGGTAGGTTAGGTCGCGTGTCACCCGCTACAGGTAGCGAGGCTGCCTTAGGCTGAGCCATACTAATTCATATGCAACTTTACATTTATCATATAACATCATATTTTAGAAATAAAACATAGTATAGTAGACCCTTGATAATCCTGATGGGCAACAGACAGGCACATGGAGGATTATCAAGGTGTGCGAACTGATACATTTTGTAAATATTGAACTATATAAAAAAATGCTTCACAATTTAGTGTATTAGCATTGCTGTACAACATGGCGATGCTGCCAGCCTTCTGGGCACCTTGCCGCTTGACAGCGATTTTGGACAAGTTCTTTTTACTTAATAGTTATTTTCCCTATTCCTCCAAAATACAAGATGACCGCGAACATCTCAGCCACTCATGTTGTGACTTGTGAGTTAGGCTCTACTGTAATCCTTTTATTAAGGAGACCTTACAAGTTTTAAAATGTTTTGATTTCAAATTATGACAAAAGTTTAAATAATACCATTAACTCATTAAAGGACACAATGATTTTATAAAAATTTTAGATTTTAGACACAGCCATTTTTTGATTATATTGTGTGTAGTAGAAGTTAAGCGGAATATAAACGGTTTTAGCTTGAAAATGATCGATCTGGAGTGGTGTTTGAAACGATATTTTTTAATAAAAGTCCTAAAAATACATTTAAAATATATGAAATCAGGTTGCAGTAGTACTGTTCTGGATAGTAATATTGAGAAAATGTCAAGATATGTGTCAATTCATACAGAAAATGGCCTAAATAGATGAGCGTTTTTGAACTGATAAGGACCCTTAATTATTAAAATTTGCTGAAACCTAACACAATATTGTAAAACATAGTGTATTCGCGTTCCTGTTTCTCCATTACATGTGTTTTCCTTCAAGTAATGATTTAATGTTTATAATTCCTGTAATGATTTAAAAGCATTTGGTTTTTTTTCACAGTTTTCTTGATATTTTGTGTGTTAACTTTTCAGGACGTAAATCCATAAGAAAAAGTACGGCAGTAAAGTCATTGGAAACACAACAAAGGATAAAAATTAGGTCAGAATTAAAGAAGAAGAAACCAAAGAAAGTGGAGGAAAAGATGCCATCTCAGGAAGAACTGTTAGAAGAGGCACTCATTACGGAACAGGAAAACTTAAAGAGTTTGGGTATGTTTCTTAAAACCCGATCACTTATTTTGAATATCAAAACAAGTAGATAAAATTATCAAAACAGTAAATTTGTCACTATCTTGGACTGGCTATTATTGTTTATTAATTTAATACTAAGTCATTTTACAGAGCGTTTTGAGCAAATTGAACTTGAAAGGAAAAAAGTGAGACCAACAAAAAAGGCTATAACGGGTCCAGTGATCAGGTAATTAAAGTTATTTAGACCCCTTTCTTTAACTTTGGCCGTTTATCATAATTATTAATTTACTAGTGGTTTTTCAGGTATCACTCATTTGCAGTGCCAGTTGAGTCTGAAGAATCTGATAATTTAGTGTCTGATATCACTTTGAGTGATATTATCAAAAGTGAAGAAGGTAATTAAACAATTTTAGAATGTAATAATTGTGGAATTAACAGGTTCATCCCTTTTGGGCCTTAACAGCAAAAAACTTTTTTTGTTAGGCCTTAAATATTTTTCTTTAAATACTATGTTTTTGATTATAGAAAAGTCATTTGACGATCGACCGACGGTAGTACAGACGCTTGTCAAATCCTTGTTTGGAGAAATCCGTGCTACATTTGCCTTTACTGAAAGTTAATTCATTTTGCCCTGATGTACTTGATGCCATAATTACTTAAAGAAACTTATAGTAGGGTACTTATTTTGCTTATATATTTCGATAAGTCTTTAAGTACTTAGTAAAATACATAGATGACATGACCGCAGTGACATTATGACATTGCATTTGTACTTATCTCGTCCATATATTATATTTATAAAACTTTTTCTAATATAAAAAAGAAGTTAGATTTCAGCTGAAAAAACCTTTATTCATTTTATGTATTATATATATATATGTATATAATTTATATTTTTAGATATTTTTTATATTTGATTATTACTATTAGATAAAGACAATATGAAATTTAGTGAAAACAAGCATTAAGGCAGGTACACGTAATGTTATAATTACACCTACGTAGGCTAATATGCTAATAGCAGAAAAAACCGGCTAAGTGCGTGTCGGACCACGCACAATGAAGGGTTCCGTACCAACACCTACTAGTCCACATTTAAAATCACTATCCAATACATTGAATCTAAAAAAGTCTTATCTTCATAGGAAACTTACGCCACTTACGACCTTTTGTATGGGCAAGACAGTTTTTAAGCGAAAATTCAAAAACCGTAAAAACCGTTTGGTTTTTGTTCAAACCAAAAATAGTTGAAAGTATTTACTAATGCACACCTCCTCAATTTTTTTTAGAATTTTAAACTTTATAGTTTAACCCAGAGGGGGGGACGCACTTTCTATGAATTTGACAGCTAATATCTCACCAACGGATGACTTAAATGGACAAGTTTTTTAGAAACCTCCATATCATTTTTATAGGCCCTATCCATCGATACCCCACACGACTATGTGCGTTGAAAATTTTTTTTTCATCCACCGGTTACATGTATGGAGTGCCCCCCTAATTTAATATTTTTTTGTAATTTCACATCACTTGTATGTAGCGGTTCATAGTATACACCTTCCTACCAAATTTCATAATTGTAGTGCTTATAATCTCCGAGTAAATCGGCTGTGACATACGGACGGACGGACGGACAGACATGACTAATCTATAAGGGTTCCGTTTTTGCCATTTTGGCTACGGAACCCTAAAAAGGGGTCACATGCCTGTACTGCGTGAATATTTTACTATTTGACTGTACTACGCTGTGTACGCTTATCTTAATTACTTACTAATCTTTCGACGAAAACAAACTTGACTCATTAAGCGTTAGACGAAACAATGATTTGACGAAGCAAGGATCCGATGAAGCTAGGTTTGAACGTAACTAGAATCAGACAAAACAAGCATCTGACAGAACAAATATATCACGAAGCAAGGACTTGACAATGACAATACAAGGAATTGACGAGCCTAGGATTGGACAAAACTGTCACTTAACGAAATAAGGATTTGCTACAGCAAGGGTTTTTCCAAACAAGGATTTGACAAGCGTCTGTGTTATCCGACCGACGATGGTGACACTTTCAGGTTTAATAACACCCGACGACATAGAGATGGAGGAGGCCGCAGTAGTAGAAGAGTCCAAGCAAGAAGAACCCAAACCAGAAGTAGACAAAGACAACACTGATAGTATGCCGAGTTTGAACCCAACCAAGATAGAAATAGATGTTATAGGACCGGACGATGAGTTTAAAATTGATGATTGTGTGTAAGTACCAGGTGCAATATCTTTCATTTCATGCATTTCATGTTTAAAATTACAGAACTGCTTTATGTTACGACTAATAACTCGTTGCAATTGCCATGCAATTATTTGTTAACAGTGTAGAAGAGAAACCGAAAAAAGCGAAGGCCTACGTAAAACCAAAACCGGCATATGAAAGGACGCTCCTTATCTTCGAGAACGACCTAAAAGACAAAGCCTTCAACAAGTGCTACAGATTGAACAAGCCCAGGAGGCGACAAGACATGCTTTGCGCTGTCACAAAGTATGTATACCTCTTTGTTTAGGTAGTACGGTAGTACCACCAGAGTTGAGGGCACGCACATAACAACATGTCATGTAATGACAGCGGGGTTTTGAAATTACTATTCTTTTTTCATACCGATAGCAACGTAACAGTGAATTGCAAGATATACAAAAGAGTTTCATTAAACTATTTTGTTAATTCTTATTTACAACGAATACAAAAATACATTGAATTCAAACAAAACAGAAAAAAATATTAGGTCTATTTTATTTGAATGTTTATTATTTTTTACTGTTTCTATACCTATTCAAAATATTTATTAAGGTTTTTTATTTATATTAACTCATTCATTTCATTCATTCACTTTTTCTGCAAACAGTATGTCATGTATCTGTGTGTATAATCATTCACCTCAACTCTCGTGGGACTACCTATACAGTACTTTTACGTACGAACGCGGGTGAGCCATGGTTGTCTGTTGACCTATACATACACATTGTCTATGTGTGCGTCAGCGTAGCGTATGTGTTAGTATGTGTCACAACTACAACTATGGCTAAACGACTCTCGTGATATAAAAGTACTAAACCACATGCTGTACGTTTTGATATCGCGTTTTACGTATTTTAAAAATAATGTACCTATTTCACACTTTATCAAGAGTTTCATGCATTGTATTTTCAATAGGGGTAGTATATAGTAGAAACGAAAGTCAAATCTATGCTGTTAACCAAAGCAAAAAGGATTACTCGATTTAAGTATAGTTTTTTTTACTGGCGCCAACCGCCGACTGTGACGGAAGCAGTGTTTTTATGCGTCTTGGTGGCAGAACTCATCTTACAGTTACGGTCTTACTATAATTCCTGTGGTAGTAGTTAAACGATGACAGGGCTAGCGAAATGGGCAATAGGTACATATAGTTGTAATTGCACACAAATCCGCTTCCTCCACACTGCGCATTTACTGCAGGAAACAGCTCAACGTAACGATATGCTTATAGCATTTACTTAAATACTAGGGACAGGCCCTACGCGAGTGCGATTTGGTGGCAAGGAATGTGTTACCAATGGTACGAAAACATGCTAGAAGAATTTATACCTTCTGTACAGAAGTTAGATTTCATATTGAAATGGCATCAATGGTTGCGAGATGTCGCGAGCATACGGCCCGGCGCGGCGCTATCATTTAAATATGAAGTGTAACTATACTGCGTTGAAGGTACATAATAGATGGCGCTACCTGTTTCGGGTGCAAGAAATGTCAGTATATTATGTTCGGAATATACAGTACCATTACTTCGAGTTTGACACTGGCGTAAGCGGTCTTATCCCATTAGATATTCTAGTTTAACAGTAATGTAACAATAGTTTCTATTACAAACATACGATTTTTAGACAGTGTGTAATGTAATAGAACCTCTATTACATTAGTGTCTAAAGTACAATATCCAATGGAATAAGAACGTATATCAGGGTCATTTTTAATATTATATTATGCAATTGGTGTATAAGAAGGGTATAAAAAGGCGAGTGGTGTGCGTGAGTGGGCGATGTGAGCCTTGACGAAAATCACAAGTAAAGACACCACGAGCCTTTTTATACCAGTTATACACGGTTGCATACAATATTTTTTCTATGACTCATTTCAAATAAAAAGTAAGTGTTTTCCAGTTTTCATACGCCATATTTTCCCTTAGTAATTGTGCAACTTGCCTACGCAATTTCTTAACTTTTCTCGTGATTTTTAAAGAATTAACGTATTTCCACATTTTCTTCATGCATACTATTAAAATCGTTTTATTTAAATAATATAGTGATTTATCAGCTTGAATGTTTCCGTTTTCAATTAGACATTTGGTGGGAAATCAAAAATACGACACTTAGTGGTGGTATGGTTTGTTTGTTTTTTTAATTTGCTAGACTTTGCATCCGACCTAAACTGAATTCAAATCCGGATCGAATCTCGACTGTTTCATTTTCATAAACATACCCGAAAATAGATAAAACTTGTTAAAGAAGACAAAAAATATATAAAATTATGTATTTATATTAGTAATTAAAATATTATGCATTAATTAATACTTAAAAAATATGGTAAAGTTGCGTTAAGTTGACAGCACTGATTTTAATCATAAAAGGTTCACTTGAACGCACCAAAAATGACTACTAAACGTAGTATTTGTAGTAGTCTGTTAAATTAAAGCAGAGTTAGGTGCCAAATCTGCTTTAATTTTTCATTAAACTGTTGTAAGGAGTGTGTTTTTGGGCAATAGACTAGACATTATAAAGAATAAATAAAATATGTATTTATATTACAGTTCATGATTGCGTAAGTCGCGAAAAAGTACGAGAGTAGAAAAAGTAATTTACTTATACTTTTGAAATCATTAAGTTCATGTAAAATTCCTTAGTCTAATTTCGAAAATTATTTTGATGTCTATTTGGAAATCTCACACCTAGGTATTCAGTAAATTAAAAGAAAATAAAGAATTAAAGATTGGAAAGTGTTATAAAATATCACAATCAAACATAAACACGTTTCAATAACCTATTAGTCATAGTGATCTGATCACTCTACATATAATACTTACGTGCCTCCTCCTTTTGACAGGAAACCAGCGCGCTACATAGACCCTATCACGAAGCTCCCATACAGAAGCGTGGACGCCTTCCGTATAATACGAGAGGCGTACTACCAGCAGCTGGAAGCCAGAGGCGACCGCACGGATCCGCAGATGCAGGCGTGGCTCAAGTGGCGGCGAGCGGACTCCGCTTCTACTTATGTGCAGATACATATAAAATAAAAGTCGATTTCAATTATCTTCAGAAAATGTATATAAAATAACTTTGCATCGCCAAATTCTAAACGGACTTCCTATTTTATCTTTTTTTATGTTTCGTCGTCGTTTTATAATTTGATCAAGTATGAACTGCCAGGTTTACTGCAAGTGAATTATTTCTTTTAATCTAATAGTTAATTAAAATAGCACAGAGATCTCAATCTAATTAAAGTGTAATGTAAGTATATATTATTATTGTAATAAAATAAGTTTTACCACTACTATTAGAATTTATGTAGGTAATTCATGATAATCATGGTTTAGCCTTTTATCAATCAACCATTAAAAAGTATTTATAAGGTATGAAAACAAAACGGATATCATTAATTTAAGTTTATTGTCAAAAGAATAAATAATTACTTAATTACAATAAGTACATACTTCAAAACTATGAAGTATAGGTAAAGATTCAATGTCTGTACAGATGTACAATATTTTTCTTAGAATCTAAAGTAATGGACACCGGATTTTTATTTAACAAATGCGGATAATCTATACTATCGATTTAGCATTTACACTTAATGTCTAGTTACGAAATTGCTCATTTATTGTTATTAAGAGTATTGTCTACACTATAAGGTACTAGTAAATACTGTACTGTCATCATGCTAAAACCTAGCTTTCTAGTATACTCGTACTAATTTAATTATAAATCGACCGTGAATGTAGGATTTAGTCTTAAATCTGGCACACTATTTCTTCTCGGTTTCTTATTCAGTAACTCCTTCATAGAAATGAGACCAGAAGCTCTCGCATCAAACCGTGAATGATACTTGGACGGGTCCGTCGTAGGCAAGTACGGATACTCTGTTAGGTAAGTCTGCGCGTTTTTTATTTGGTTTTCTTTTGCAAATTGACTTAACTGTGTTACGGCCATTTCATATGAGCTCAATTTATTGACAGATACGTTTTCCATAGATCTGAAAGTCTCTAAAACCGCTTTTTTGTGTGGGATGCCTCTCAAGCTACCTTGACGACTTAGTCTTCCTTCCATGACGTCATTGAATAAGTCTTCCACGTTGAATTTCTCTGAAATCTTCACGAGTTTACTATCACTTGATGTATTTTCTTGATTTTCTTGCATCTCTTTCCAAGCCTTACCAATTTCTGACGAAGGCATTGAATGGGCTTTTATATTCTTCTTTACTCTTCTTTGTGGCCTACCCTGGTCACTCTCAAGAGATTCGCTTGAGGTCTTGTATATCATCATCTCGCACTCGTTTAACTCTGGGGGCTTTTTAATTTGTCGGAGTTCTTCCAACGATTTGAAGTAATTCTTTGCCATATTGAATCGGGACTTGTAATCTTTCAGAACAGGTTCTATTTCTGTTTTAGGACTTGATTCTGGAGGATCTTCTGGATTGATCTCAACTATTTCTAACTCGATATCAGAAAGGCTTTGGCAAGACCCTTGTTTGCATTTATCGGACGTGGATATAATCTCTATATCCATTGAATCCATGCTTGTTTCACTTTCCAGACTCTTAAGTGGACTTTCTTTATCACGGCTCCAAGTTGCTCGTTTATGGCTTAGGTTGGATTTTATTGGTTTAAATGCTCCGTGAGACAGAGTAGAGTTCGGTGTAGAATACAAGTTTGAGGGTGAAGAAGAAATCCCCGACGAAGGTGAATGTAGCGGAGAGCATGAAGTTAAGGTCGAATTCGATGATGTGCAGACAGGTTTTGTAGTTACCCCTGAAAATCAAATAATAAGTTTAAACCAAATACCTACATTGTTTTCCGCATATAGCGAATAATGGATAATAAATGAACGGGTTTTTTATACAGATAATGAAAAAAGGCTAGTATTTAACTGCAGATCAAATTTTAATGTAAATAAATTGACCGCTGATAAGCTTTCTGATGTGCATTTAAAAATATTCAATTACAAAAATTTATGTTTTATTAGTTGACCACATCTAAATTTTAGAACAAACTTTTGTTACCTGAATTTTGTCTGACTACTTGCAGTGGATTCGCTTCTGTGTTCTTCATCGACGCTCTTCGAACTGTTTTTGGTTCTTTAACTGATTTTGATACAGTTTCAAAAAGGGATATGACATTTTTTACATTTATTTTTGGTAATTCTTCGCAAGATTTACATTTTTCTAAACCATCGTTTGGAACTTTTTTAGCAGTTTTACTAAAAATATCCATTTCAGATTTACTGATTGTAGTTTTACAAAGACCTGTAGAAGTATTGTTACCATGACGTTGGTTATTAAAGGATTTAATAGTTTTTTTAACATATTCTTCATGGGTATTTCCTGTGGCATGCTTCTGATAAGTTGTTTCATCAAATGTTTTGTGGTATATATTATGAGTAATTCGAGCTCTCTTGTCTTTCAATGAAGGCATGTCTATTAATTCCTTAGTATTGGTTATTGTATCATAGCTTTCATTTAAATCACTGACATTTTGCTTTACAGGTTCGTATTGATAGCTCTTATTGCGTTTATCTACTGTTAATACTTCATCTTCATTTTTAATGCTATCTTTACGATGATAAATATTATGCATTGATCGGCTTTTTCTATATTTCCAAGGTACATTTTCCTGTTTATGTGATATGTTGTGGAACAACGATATTCGACTAGACACTAAACCACTTTCATATTTCGCACCGCAAACATCTTCCGACAATTGATCTACGACCTCCGATTTTCCAAAAAAAGCGTCAATTTTATTTAAAATCTGTTTTCTTGACGTTCCAAAAAACCTTTTCGGACTCGTTTCAAACGCTTTAAAAACTTCTTCGGGAAGGTCTTGTCTTGCTGGTGGAGAGTATGTTTTAGTTTCAATTTGCTTCATTTCTGAGTTGTCTTTCCTTGTAGAAGATTGTCCTTTTAAGGGAGAACCAATGCTTTCTCGCGATCTGCTTCTTGATCGAATCGAGTCAGTTTCCTCTCTTTCGACTTCTAGTTTATCGTCCCAATATTTCTTCCACTTTTCTACAAGTTTGATATCAGTTCGAACTTTTTCTTCTATTGAAGCTTGTGGGGTGGGATATTTTTGTCGAATAATTTCTGTTACTTTCTGGGTCACATCCTCACCAACACTCACGTTTTTTTTAATAATGTCTTTACCTCTTTTTTTGTTTAACGAATCGTTTTGCCTTAAGTGTTTAGGAGAGAGACGCCTTTTCTTTTGGTTTGATTTAATTTCTTCTGATTTGGCTTCTATTTGACGTATTTTATCGTCCCAATATTTTTTCCGTTCTAGCACTATGTTAATTGGGTTATCTATGCCGAATTGCGATTCACCTTTATCTTGCATAGTAGGCTGAAATGTTTCTTTATTGTCCTGTAGGGGAAGGGTCTGACTTGCTGAAACACATTCAGTGACACTTGACTGAACCTCAGAAATCTCGCCTTCTATTTGCTTTGCCCGTCTTTTCACATCTGAGAGTTGGTCAGACGCCGAATCGACGAAGATATCATTATTTTCTTCTGTGTATTCGATCTTATTGCCATGTTTTATATTGTTTTCGTTTATTGATGAAGACGAATTGTTATCTGAACCTGGGAAGTATTCATGATACATGTCGTTCAGTTCAGCAAATGCCACTGTAATTGCTTCCAGGCCCCCATTTTTTGGTGTCGAGTCAGTCCTAGGTAATTCTTTCAATCCAGACGAAATGCTTCTATCACTTTCTTCAATGATCGGTGTAAACATCATGCGTTTGATTTCAGTTTTCGATAGTTTAACCTCTTCAGTTTTAGGATTATCATTAATGTTCAATTCGCTACATGTAAGCCACAATTCCCTTTCAGCTGGACCCATTTTGCTAATATCTTCAGATTTAAGAACGCAGATGTTGGGGTCCTTTTTACTTTTCTGTAATTCACATAGTAGGGTGTTGTCGTTATTGTTTGTGTCAGGGGAGCTGTTGCTATCGTCAATACTTACATACGCTGAATCCCACATATCCCTTTTGGGGGTCAAACTTTTGTCAATATTTGTCTGTGCTGTTGTGCCCGAGCGTCTATGCTCCTCTGTTGTTATGTTAATTATTTCGACTTTTTCCGTGGAATTAGAGTCTAAACTATGGAAAGTTAATGATTCAGAGAAACAATCTGGTTTATTTGTGTGTAAAGGAGTCGAAAAAACTCCATTTGCACTTTCTTGTACGGTTTTTTCTCTAGCTTCTAAAGAGCCAATCTGAGTAGCACTTTCGTCGTTTGCTATCATTAAAGATTCCAGTGTCGGTTCTGGAGTCGGCGCTCTTAAAATGGGAGGTAATGATACTGGGGCACCAATAATAAAGTCAGTAACATTACTCGGCATATCATAATCATCAGTGGTGCGATGTTGTTGGTGCATGAAGAGCGGGTTAATAAAGTTATTGCCTTGTAGCTCTTCAGTCATAAGTCCGATTTTATTGCTCACGTAGACGGAGTCATTACGATCAGTTATATCTCCAGTCAAAATTTTCAACACTGGAGTTTTTGGTCGTTCTACGATATCTGGTACGATAAACGGATTTGTGTTTAATGGAGACGGTGTATCAGTATCGGTTTCCTCTACGAATATATTTATCGGCGGAGAAGCAGTTTCTTCATTTTGAGACCTGTTTGTTTCGTATTCTGTATGTACAAAGGAACCTAATGCTTTTTCTGTCACATAGTTTTGTTCGTAATTTTCATTTAGGAAAGGGTTACTGATTGATGACATAATGGAATTATTATCCTCATGCATTGTCCTACCTATGACGAGTTTATCTTCTTCACCATCCACAACTATCGGTATCTCTTTTCGTTCTAAAGTATGTCGGCTTTGTGTGGAGTCTTTGTCAGACAATGATTTAGGTTTTTCAGTTCGCAGTGACACTGATATATTTTCTGGTATTATAAACGTGTCACGTTTATCAGTAACAACGTATCGATTCATATTCGTCTCACTGAATGTAGAATTTACAATATCGGGGACATCTTGTTGGTTTCTCGATTTAGCAAATATGTCGCTGTTGCATTTAAACATCTGTTCTTTTTCAGCCATTATACTATTAAACATTTTGCATACTTTGTTCATCTTTAATATCTTTTGGGCAGTCGTGTTAAACCTTTGTGGCCTTAATGGCTCATCGATACTTGTATTCAGACTTCTGTCAGATTGAGAGTCTATATTCAAAAATTTTTCACTACTTTGTATTTCGTCAGTTGCCATTAAATTTTTAGCTTCGTCGTCACTTATTTTTTCTAATGATCCATTCTCTTTAAGTATCATTTTTTCGGTTACGAAGTCTACGATACGTAAAACAACTTTCCTGTCAGATTTGACATCCACTATGTCTATTTCTTCTCCATCTTCGAGGCTAAAACTCTCTTTTTGTAGTATGTCCATAATGTTATCAGAGGCTGTTATAGTAAATGGTGATCCTACAATATGTTGTCCTCTACTTGTTATAGATATTTCGTATCGCCCCTCATAATTTACTATATAACCAATTTTTGAATGTTCTGGCTTTGACTCTACCTCAATTTCTATATCATAATGCTCCTTCGGAATGAAAAAGGTTTTGTTCATGTCATTTTTGCCATAAGATCGTAAGTAAGTGGCTCCTTGTGTTATAGGTAGGGCGTTTTCCGTAAGCGTAGGATTTGTTTGAAGTCCTAGTAACTTTTGGCGTATCAACTGTGCTTTACCCAAGATCGCGGGAATTACTGACATGCCATAAGTATCTCTTGGACCTCTAATGAGTATAGTGATCTCTCCTGGATCCATGCATTGCTGCGCAGTTGGATATATCTTGAAGTAGACTTTGTTTTGAACTTGGGCTGCTACCAGGCCAGAACCTCGAGCCACATAATCGAGGGTGAAATGGGAGGTTTCTGGAGAGGTTCGTTGCGAAGGTGGCTTGGAGACGGGAGGTGACACTTTGGCGAGGGCTTGGCGTACGCGGTCCAAGAATGTAGCAAGTTTCCATTCTTGATGCTTGCTGAGTGAGTCGTTCAATTCCAGCTCCTGGCGGGTGAAGACCTGGAAAAACAATTGTTTTATCGTTCAATGTCTGACGAATGCTATGCATTTTTGACGGTAGGTGTATGTTAATAGTAGTGAATCTCACCGGCTCGACACCAAGGTAGTGATCAGCAATTGTCTGCGCGTGCTTGAGTGATAGCCTGGTGGGCGGGTGGCCCGCGCAGGCGCCGGGCAAGGCCGCGTCCAGCACGCCGCATAGGATCCAGCCGTGCCGCCATACCGTGTCTAGATGCTCCACCCGGACGGATCCCGCTTCCGCCAGCCATTGTAGTACGTCTTCCTTCTGCTTTTCGCTCGAAAATACAACTGGAATAGAAAAAAAAATCTTAAAGAAGAAAATGGGTAATTTAATTAAAAGAGCCAACTGTAGACGAGCAACGGCTGAATTGCTTTATTATGTCATGTTATGGACAATATCCGTGAAAAAATATTTGCGAAATATCATTTCATACTTAATAGTGGCTTTTCGGTGAAGGAAATCGTCATGAGGAAACGGGTCTAATCCCAACGAGGTCTAGTTTTCCCTCTGGTTGGAAGGTCAGAATGCCTTCTTTAGGCTCGGTTATATAAAGATCCGTTAGACCTTATGTCGGTTTGTTACGTCAAAAAATGTACTGAGTTACTGAAATTTGATCTGACATTTGGTCTAACAGATCTTTATAAAACCCGGCCTTAGTAGCTTTCGTAAAACTAATTCGGTCAATCCTGCGTATTGGTTTTCTGTCTGTACTATAATACTATAACGCAAATTCGAATACAACAATGAATGTCAGATACATACTCGCTCTTAAGGCGTTGTCGATGCTCTTCAACAACTTGAAGAGGAAACTCTCCTGGCCCCAAAACAGCGTGAGCAGCGTCGCCGGTGCGAGGTACCGCAGGGTCGTGAGGATAGCTTCGAGGGCCGCAGACCACATGCCGCGACTCGCCTCCAGTTCAGGGTACTCTGGTATCGTGAACAACCCTGAAACAAATTATAAATGCACTTGCTTATTGATCTTTAAATTGAACGGCGTCGTATCTACGACGTTGTGCCTAAGACGACGCCATGACGTGAGTTTATGCGATAGGTAGGCTACTCGCAGATTCAAGTACTTATAGGTCTACAGTTAGAGAATGCAATCTAGATATCGCTAGATTTCGATTGACAAGATCTTGATCTGCTTTTCAAGATCAATCATGACAAATCTCGATTTCTTAGATCTTGTCGGTTTGTTTGATGAGAACTCGAATCGCAAACCTCGTCCTCAGATTTATAACGCGAAGTCTCAAATTGTCAATCTCCGTTCGAGATTGTATTCCCTCTGCCTGTCATAAAATACGACTAACTCAGGGCCAGCGGGATCGCCAGTGCTCTTTGTGGCGGGGGCCACAACACTACTGAACTGAGGAACACAGTAACTTTGCTTTGAAGAACACAAAACAAGCCCGCAGGCAAGGCGAGGAGGGCTCTAGTGCGTTTAACCAGGGATTCCAGAGTCCTCCGAATGACATAGCGTAGATGGCGGCCAACGTGGAGCATTTAGTGTGTAAAAATACTACATAACCCTAAAGCTGGGTAAACCTGACTCGCAAGTTTTCTCCACAAAAATAAAACTCGTAGGTAAGTATGTAGGTATTGTGTTGTACAGGACGTCAGACACATTTTGTTCTGAAAGTATATATGTATACATATATATAGTAGGTAAGTACTATTTTTATCGCACGAACGCAGGTGAGCCATTGTTGTGTGTTGAGATATACATGTACATTGTCTATTTGTACGTCAGCGTAGGAGCTATGTGTTCACATTGTCTATGTGTTTCATTACAACTATGGCAAACCGCATTCGAGAGATAAAAATACTGTGCGAGATGTAGGTAGTCGAATCGTTTTGATAACGTTTATATGAACAGTGTGTTACCGGAAAGCGGGCTTTCCTTTAAATAGGTATGGTATGGAAAAGTGGTTACTGAACCTAACCATAAGTTTAGATTTATTTTAAGGCTAAAATTCCGACTTCATTTATTTTGTAACGAAATTTAAATTGCCAGGAATGTACTCGTACGGCAAAGTAACTTAGGTAGCAAATAAATTTATGCAAATGACAGTAGGCATATTCTTTTTCATTACTACGTCATCTTACGCAGTGCATCTACTACATTGAAGATTCGGATAATGGAAATTTAATTGTAGGGTTAATTCATATAATTACTAGTGGCTCTGTGAGCTGTAGACCTCGTGAGTGAGTTTTTTTATCATTTCCAAAGTCTGACATTATAAAAAAGATCAATTATGAATATCGAACCTGCTAACAAAATTTCACGAGAAGCGGTTGAGAAATGCGACCTGTAGAGGACAACAAACCGAAATTCGGACGCAGAAACTTACAAAATCTTTGAGATAAAAATTGTTTTTGAAAATTTCCAAAAACTGACTCGCCAAAAAAAATCTATATAATTACCGGACCTGCTCACAAAATTTCACAAGAATCGTTTGCGAAATGCGACCTGTAGAGGAGAACAAACCGTTGAACAAATAATGTTTTTTTAATCTCCCAAAACTTATTCGACAAAAAAAAATCTGTTTATTTATCCAACCTGCTCACAAAATTTCACGAGAATCGATTCAGAAATGCGACCTGTAGAGGAGAACAAATCGGAATTCGCCAGCAGAAACTTATAAAATCATTGCTAAAAATTTGTTTTTGGAAATTTCCAAAAACCGTCTCGACAAAAAAATCTATGTAACTATCGAACCTGCTCACGAAATTTCACGAGAATCGGTTGAGAATTGCGACCTGTAGACGAGAACAAACGGAAATCCGGACATACGAAAGCATTTTTGACGAAGCTGAAGCAGAGACCTTCGTTTCACTCGGTCAATGATTTGCTAATGCGCGCAAATGAATTTCTAATAAAACATACCATTAGCTATAGGTACCTACATTCGAAAAAGTCCGCATGCCGGGAACACACTGTAATGTATATAGGTCATATATAGGTAATTAAGCTAAATTAATTATACAAACCAATGCTTCGTGGATGTTGCTCGGCGAGTACATTTTCTTCGTAAGATTTACTGAGGTCAACGATTGTGTCTGACATTTTAAGAATATATCTATCTTATTACGGTGCCATTACGAATATCCCTGACGAAAGGTACCTACGCCTGATCAGATGCTTTTTAATTAAAAATAATCAAATTTGGCTTTTGATGTCTAAATTTTAGTCGCTTTATATGAAAATTAACACTAGTTATGTACCTCAATCGCGACGGAACGTCAATAAAAAAATTCAGACCTATAAAAAGATAGACTGAGGGTTACGAACAACCTAGTGAAGCCGGTGTTTATCTATGCCTATAATAAGTAAGCACACGCTCAGTTGCTCACACACACATATTACAAAGTAAACCATACACAGAACTCTTCAGTAGGTACCTACGTATCGCAATGATAAGATCACAACTTTTCTCCTTGGTCTGAGCAAAACATGTAGTTTCTTTTTCGTATTTGCAACCAGGTATTCATAGTCGCTTCTTTTAAAAATGCTTAGTTTCGATGTATCCTCTTAATCCTCCTCTATGTTGACCAAACAAAATAACACACACAAGTTTCATCTTTGATTATGTTCCTTTTAGTGCTTGGTCAAATCGAGCCTTAAACACTTAGTTACATGTGGTCAGCTATGTAGCTGTGAGTAGTATGAAAAGCCTTCCACACCTCACTTCAAAATAGAACGGACTGAATTTTCAGGCTATGAGGTCACTCGCTACAATGAGATCACCCAACCGCTACACTTTTATTAGCCATCTCGACAAATAGTCTATCTTATCAGTTCTTATAGATACAAGGTGCACATGTATGCCAGCGTAGATAAAACCATGATTCACAGAAAATTAATAACAGTGCGTTATCAGTGTTATCACACCTATTTGGAAATCATTGTTAATTGTTTAGGTGTTTTGTTATTGTTTGTAAAATCTGTTTATAAATAAAAGCGTGCATTTTGGGCGAATTACAGAAAGATCTACATACTTAACTTGTTGCCTATGTATAGAGCTAGTTTAGGTACTATTGAAAAAATATCGTGCGAAGAGACTCGTTTAAAGAGAACTAGGTTCGTACCTATTATTCGTACATGTTCTTGAAAAGAAAAAACTACATATGTCGTATGATGATTTAAATTAAGGCAACAAAAAATTTGAATACCTAGTTGAATGTAGCTAATTTGGTTTATTTCAATATACTTATTGGATTGGAATTGAATTTGTATTTGTTGAGCGCGATCGTTCTGCATTTTAAGGCTGGAATTAACATATCCAGTTGCTGGCGCCTATATCTCTGGATGCTAGCGCTGGCAGGTTACATGTAAACTAGCGCCATATAAATACAAATTATGCAAGCTGGCATCCAGAGAAGATCGAGCGAGTTGGCGCTAGCAACTGGATACGTAAATTCCAGCCTTTAGACGCATAAGTCTTGGCGCAAAGATTTTTTTTTTACAAATTTAAATGTTTAACGAAATTTTCTCACTTTCGTTCTACTTCATGTGAAGTAAAAATGAATTGCTTTGTGTTCATGTAATCCTTCTTATACGTAGGTACTAGCCAGTCTGTTGTCAAACGATATTGCTAGCCACTTACAAGCACCCTGAAAATGTGGGTCAACTGGTATCTTCAGAACCACACTGTGGGAGACAAAGCTATCACAATAGCCCAAGCAATAACGGGCAGTTTGGGATTTTCTCAGAATTCTCGCTTTATTATAATAGTTGTGTGAAATATATCAAGGGCAGATGTTATGGTTATTGCGACGAACAACGGTATGCGACGTTTTAATTTGTAGGTCATATCATAGCTGTATTTAACATTTTTCATGGGATTTGATGTTTTCAGCGATAATAAGTCTAATTGGATTGAAAATTAATATGTGCGTTGCGCTCGCATTCGTTTTAGTTATGTGATAAATAAATGCGAGCAAGCGCGTACAATCGAAGGCCGCGTTCATGTACGAGCTATATGGTGCTCTATGCGCCGCGCTAACGTTCAGGCGATATGATGTGTCCCACCTTCGGCGCCCGCCGGCCATAGTCGCTTGAACGTTAGCACGGCGCGTAGAGCAGCATGTAGCCTGTCCGGAGTGTCCGTGAACGCGAACTAATTATGACGAATTAGGTACATGTGTTTGCCTAATTCCCAAAATACCAATGTTAGCGGATAGTGTAGATACCTATTATTTAACTAACTACCTACCTACAGAAGTTGTCATGCATTTGGAACTTAGCTGTTAAGTAAACTTTATTTAAGTATCACGATCAGTATTACTTTACGTCGTAAATATTGTATTTTAAACTCTATCGCTACAAGACTAACTATTTCGTAACAATTGGTTATCGAGTTAGGAACTTCTTATATTTTGACGACTGATAAATACATCAGATATTGACAGAAAATGATGGATTGTTTCGAAATGTTCTAAATCACATGTCTCGGTAAGTAGCCTTGTTAACAAATGATCCGAGGCATGTTTTTTAAATTAGATAGCCATAATAAACGTCAATATGCTTCTTATAATAATAGGTCGACGATCTAACACACAATAAAATTGACAGTCATTCTACCGTTTCGGGGCATAAAACAGTGTGCGACAGTTACCCGCCTGTAAATTACTTTAAGTGTACCTCTCCTAATATAATATATAATAAAGTTTATATTACATGCACACTGCGCTCGTGACCCAGTGGCGCCCGCATACCGCGTGCGGTGTGCGAGCTTAAGCAACGTCGGCCGGGGTCAACTCTTGGATGGATGACAGCTTTGAGTGGTTAATAACTGAGCGGTCCCGTACTTTGGAAGGGACGCCAAGCCGTTGATCCCAGTTGCTGTCATAGACAGCAGTCGTTAAGCCAATTTGGAGTCTTTCGGGCGCCTTACAGACACGTTGCCCACTCACTGGACAAGCCTAATCCCATTATAGGATATAGTTTTCCCCTTGGGTTGGCAGGCCAGAACGGTAAAGACTAGTGCTATTTAGTTGGGGTTAGGTAGCAGACCCCTGGCATTCTTCAGGATGCAACTACTGGGAATAACGCTAAGAGGATGATGATGATGATGAAGACACGCTGTCTTAAAAGCGTTTGTAATAAATACTTTATTATATTGATGTCAAGACAGAATGTCAATTGGATTAACATCACTTGTCAGCTTGTCAATGTCAAAGTTTCAGTAGTTAATCGTACTGTATGGCACATGCGATCTTAGTAATTTAAGTATAAACTATTCCCCTTATTCATAAAACTAAACAAAGGTCTGTTAGGCAAAATGTATGTTATTCCTTTCTCACATACTCAGGTTGTCTATTGTTTGCCCGAAATTCATATACAATAATTTCATTTGCTCGAATTTCATTTGCCCGATTTTCATTTGTTCGAATGTTTCATTTACTACAAAAGTTGTTTGACATACTCTTGTATTCCCGAGTCCCGAACATTACAGGGCATAATGATACGAATGCCATACGTATTGTTTTCCATATCATTAAGTGCAATAATATTATACCCGTTGTCTACACATCCGGAAGATCTCCGGGCATATAACAAAACAATGTTATTATTTTTTTTTTCGTCGTTCGAGGACGGGTTAGTAGAATATTTAAACGGCATACTAAACACTGTTTCTTTCCGAATCCATCCTGGCTGTGCATTTGCTTATTAAATTTCTGACCTAAACCTATACGGGCCGCCCACGAGTCGACCTAACCTAACCGCCAGCGTGCCGACAGCAAGCAAGCAGGCATGCATCCGTGTATGCATGCAAACAAGCAAGCAAGCATGATTTTATTAAGGTGCGTGGGAGCGAAGCGAAGCGGAGTCTTACTCGATACTCGAAGAAACGATTTTCGGTAAATTGATGGATTCCCACCTATCCGATTCGAACAGTTGAGATAGATGGCAAATCACATTATGGCATGTGATAATTATGGATTAATGATGGCATAGGATTAATATAGTAAACAATGAGTATGGCATACGAAATTATAAGTAACGCTTGAACTTATAGCGTTTGAACATAATGTTTGGCATATGAAATTATGGCAAGTAAGAGTAGGTATACCACTCTATTGATAAGGACAAACGATATTAACTAAATGTTTATTATTATTACCTAGCTAGAAAATGCACTTAAATATGCATACGCAAGCACTTTGCTTATCTGAGCAGATTAAAATATCTAGGTCGGAACGCAGTGCTCGTAAAATATAAATTTTCCATAAAACAGGTATGTCTAATATGAAAATATACCTATTGCAATTTTTATGGGATATACTGATGTTATACTTTGTCGTATATCACTTGTATCGTAATATAAAATAACGTCTAATAATATGTGGTCTATTATCTATTCCGTAATAGCTACAAGTATTCCATTGATATCGCGTGAATGCATGTTTATCAGAAATATTTGTATCTGTAGGTACCCATGGATATGATATTGTACCTATATGTTATATTTAGTTACACTATTTACCCGACCCGCACACTTGACTGCGACTATACTTAATGCACTAATCACTGTAACCGCAACAGTAATCGATGTAATTTCAGACACTTGCTAAAACATTCCAACAATGTATGTTTTCAAACAATGTTTGTTATACGTAAGAATGACACTGTTGAGGCAAAACAAGCACATTATTTTAGAACACAGAAAAACAAAATTATGCCTTTTTTCTATGATAATGTATTGATCTCTATATTTTTACTTTTTCACTGCTCTTGCACTATTCTCGACGCCGGCGCAAGGAACACTGGTTGTTCTGAGGTGAGATTATCAATTGTTTTATATCAAGGTTGAGCACACACGGTAACACTGTTACAAAGATAAAATAAACACAAGTAATTTGTATAGTTAATGTCACTACTGATTCTCCAAGGGCTTTCCATACCTAATGTCACTGTTGAGATTATAGCAATATTACAAAAATCTTTATTTATTGATAAAAAATCTTGAGGTAGGTACCTATATTCGATTTATTTAATTATGTAGGAAATCAAATATAAGATAAGTGAGATGAAAAAAATGTAGTTCATCCTTTATTGTTAAATACTTCTTGCATTCTATGGTATAATTTATACTATTAGATTAATTAGGTACAGCTGACTGTACCTATCATATGTATGATGCTGACATCATAAACACTTTTCGACCTTAACTTTTACCAATAAAGTGCGAGAATGTATACTAATTTTATTATGCTGACTGTACCTAAGCAAGCGTTATTTTCATTTGTCATGTCAGGAGGGCCTAATTTCGGAATAAATCTTCGACTCGACCTATTGAAATGGATTCTAAAGTAAAGATGCCATTTACTTATTTAATTATCTTAGTTTAAGAGCTTCGTCAAATTGTTAGCTCATAGTCAAGTGCGTTTAATCTTCGCGACGGACTGATGATCAGATGAGATACTAATTAAATGGAAATGAAATTGTTAGTTACAAAATTGTGTCCCAGAGAATAAAAGAGAATACAGATACCGTGAAAACGGTATGTGTCCGGCACTTAGAGAGGCGCCTGACATCACATCACCGTACAAAATATCATTTGCGTGGATGTTAACCTCAAAAAAAAGTAACGCTATTCTGGGCAAACGTGAATGCGCTAGACACGACTCGTATTACCCCATTCATTATTATTTATTTTATTATAACATACCTGTACTAAAATTACTTAGTAAAGTTCAAAAATACCTTTAATATTTTTAACCGTCAGTCAATCGTAATGTTTTTCGGCGGGTGAGATAAAAGACAAAACATGCAAAACCATTTTGGATTTAATTATATTACCATGAATTACGAGTATCGTATCATAATTAACTTTTTCGAAAGTGTATCCGCTGTGAAAATAACGAACAACGGATCGGTATCCAGAGGTAACATAATATAGCGGCTCGCGCAAGATACGTGTGTTATGCCTGACTAATTAAGTTTGCTGACACGAGCTATTGTCGAGCATCGAGTTATTTTATCGTTTAATCTATTATTATTAGTAGAGGTAGGTTATTAGCATGATAAATAAAATCCGTAAAATCAAAAATAATTAACTATCGCCTGCCTGCAGAGTGGCACTGGTACCTTATAATGTCTGTAATATATTTTAATAGGCAATATTGAAATACAATTTAAAAATTACTGCGATAACAAAGAGTTTTCACCATTAACTGCTATCTCCGTGGCCAGTATTTAATCAGAGCCATAATAACGTTCTCATGATCATAAATTGTGCTCATTAAAACTATATTGGTTAAAACCCAACGGACTATGCGATTTTACGTCTGTATGTTTTTGCTTTAGGCCACATTTCAGCATAGTCGTAAAATACTTATCGAAATAGAAAACATGCTATACTTTTTTATATTTATTTTAGCGATATTTGATTTGATTAACTTTCGTATTGCAAAAAAAATCTTTTGGAGCTACGGGGTCCTAATTCGGCTCATCACTTTCACGTCTCACTCTTATTTCAATATGTTTGGCACCGAACCAAGGATATGTCCTTGCCATCGCGCATTAAAACTTAAACCTGCTTAGGTACTACTATAATAGATAGATATTTTATTGGGAGGATATCTGTTCCGACTTTTGGCGTCGTACGGTTCGAGGCGTAATAATGTAGGTAGGCAGTACCTACCTACATTATTACGCCTCGACCTACCTAGAGTACCTAGCTACCTACTAGGTACGGAGATGCACTTGACAAATTGAACCTTTTCGGTTCGTCGATATTTTATACATTTTTTATAAGTTTTATCACACTGTCAATATTTAAATAAGAAATAAAAAAGTGGTTGTCTGTAAAGTCGATTTACGGACGATAATCTTACGTGATAACATCATAAGAAAACATTGATGAAAAATTGCATTTTCCGGACGCTTACGCGTTTTACCCTTTATGGTTTGACCGTCAACTATTTAGGTATAACTTGAAATTATTCAGTGGGCCGAGTCGCATCAAAGTAATTCGTTCAAAATTTTTTTTTACAGTTCGAACAATAAGGTTCAAAATCCAATAACATTTTTATATAAATTCGCTTAACAAGGCTCAGGTTATATATTACGGGTCATATATTACGTCACACTTTTTCGTGTTGGCATCCGCTTATCAATACCTATATAAGACGTTATCACGTCAAAACCTTGTGAATATATTTATTTTTGTCCTTTACATTATGCTGAAACACCATGTCCATTTGTGTTGTGTGCAGTTGGTGTGCAATGTTTGTAATCAAATTGCAAACAATCAAAAATGTTTATTAAACGCTCATTGACATTTCTAGCAATTCTATGCAATAATATCTAGGTACATTGTTTATTACTGTAGTTGTTTGTATCAAAACCAATTTTGCATATTTTTTTAGTCGTAAAACCGTTTGCAAAAGAATGCGTTTCTATTGTCAAATAATCGTCTCAAATGTTATTTTACTTAATTAACCTCCGTTATTTTTAAACCACTAATTAACGTTAGTGCGGCTCGTATTTTATGGCTTAGGTTAGGATATGGGATAAGAAAGCTGACTGTAACCTCTATTAATCTAGCTGTTGAAACAATACCAGTTTATTTAAATTATGAAGACACTATTATGGTTAGGTTAGGTTAGGTTAGGAAGTAAATACCTTCTAGTTTCGTTTTCATAACTGCTAACAATTACATTTAATCACATACATAATTCGGTCCGTACCTCAAAAGGAAGAAAAACGGAACCCTTATAGGATCACTTTGTTGTCTGTTTGTCTGTCTCTCTGTCTGTCTGTCTGTCTGTCAAGACCCGTTATCTCGCAAGTCCAACCACGCGTTCCCGAGTTGAAATTAAAGCCATAACATTATGTCTACAGTCCTTTGAAGCTGTGAAAAAATAAACCTTCTAAGTTAACTTAAAAAAACATAGACCTTATATGGCCGTTTATGCCGCGAGAAACATATATTTCGACACTCAAGGGAATCAAAATTTATAGGGTACTTTCCGTTGACCTAGAACTATGAAATTTGTCAAATAATATCGTCTTATACAACAAGTACAGGGAAAAACTTAAAACTATACATTTGTAATTAAATCATAAAAATATAGTCTTTATTTAAAGTACGTAATCAATCATATTACCGTACATATTGTACAGAACCGTCTGGGTTGGCGAGTCTGACTCGCACTTGTCCGGTTTTTTTTAATCTTTGCAATGTTTCAGGTTGTGTAACTTTTTCGTTGTATCTAATGTTCATCACATTAACATGAACCAACTAAAATAAGATTATTAAAACGCCTTAAAGAGAATAGTTTTTTTTTGTAGTCGTTACAGTATGCTTTTTCCGGTCTGCACTGATTTTCAAGATTCTTTGTTTTAACTTATAGTCTAGAATTATTTCTAAAAGAATGCCACTATAAATGTAAAACTATGTATACCTTTAGGTACCTTCACCCTTTTTTAAAGCCTTTTGGTATCTACATTTTAAAAATGGCAATACAAATGGGTGCAATGGTAGTCCCAATACAACTTTGCTGAAAAAAGTATATTCCATAGGAAGTTAAACATTTTTATGACGGAAATGGATGCCCTCGTTGTTTAGAGGGGCGATTAATTGAGTATGCAGGTAACTGGCCGGCTGAATTAACCAACTCGCAATGTGCGGCTAGGTAGGGATAGCATGCATTTGATTTTATCTTCACCTTTATACAGTTTCTCACATATGACGTAATTCGTAAGAGCGTATAAATATTACTTTATAAATAGCTCTTCAGTCTCACCGAATCAAATAGATGTACCCAAGCGAGATGGGACCCCTTCATGTCATAGCATTGTCCACATCTTTCACCTCTGACTTTCACAACTTTGACTTTTACAAAAATAAAAACAGCATACGTACCTACAGCTTAATTACGTCTATTAATTCAGACATATTTAGGTATTCTTACCGGTGATTTAAAATGATTTAACTCTGTTTTTTTATACCACGTCGGTGGCAAACATGGTAACAGCTTACCTCATGGTAAGTGATGGATGGATCGCACGTTCTTGTAGTTGAACTATTAAGGTTCGGTTTTGTAAAGCTTCGTTAGTCTGTCGATTAGTAATAAAAAAGAATAACGAATTAGGTATTATAGGTCAAACGAATAAAACGTGAGCCCAAGAAACGTCGCTGCTGACTGTGCGCTGTTATGCCCCGTATCGGAGCTGACAAATCGTTCTCCGGTTTCACAGCGTTAATCTAGATTTATATAACATCACCTACATTGCACCGATACCATGATTATATGCAACCAACTAACTAAATTCCTAGCTCGATTAGTTAACTAGCGCACATCTTTACGTAATGAGAGGCTTTAAATGCCTAATTATGTACAGTTGCTTACACTACTTTATCTACATCCATATATTAAATCTTCATTCATGTGTTCGGTTTTGTGAAACGAGCCGAAGGCGAGTTTCATAACTATATCACACGAGTCCCCCCATTATGTAGCAGTTGCATAAACTACTGTTATATCCCAATCGTATTATAATGTTTCACCCTATATTTAGATTCAGCGCGCGTAGAAGTGAGTGTGCAAAAGTAGGCCTTCAATATTACATGTAGTTTATGTAAGTATATTAACTTGTGGTCTGATTGCAGAAACACAAGATGACTTCTCTTCAGAGCATTTTACTATTAACAATGTACTATGAGTGTTCTCAAGCGAGGAATGTCACGTAGTTACGTATTGCTAATGCGACATAAGTACGGGCTTAATGCGCCTCGGCTTAGTCTTTTGACATGAACATGATCAGTTCATACGGCTTCCGTTGTATAATGTACCTAAAAGCAATTGCGAATTTAACTTGGTTAATAGGTCAGTGGAGCGAAATGGCATTATTGATGAGTATATCAGGTTATTGAATTATAGACTTAGTAGTATATTAATTTGCTCGACTATTCCCGGAAAGACAGTCAGATGTATATTTAGAACGGATGTAAGATCTAATTGAGTAATAATAGAAAGATTAAAAAACAAATCCTAATATTAAACAAGTTCTATTTCAAATACATTCTACAAAAATACGATGAAAACTATATGAAGTGAGTGAGAAGGGGGGATTCCTCGTTCCTGCTACTACCCCGCGCAAAGGTCCCGAGTATACTGGCGGAGTTCCCTCGTTATATGGCCATGAATATTCTTTGCACAAGGTACTCAATGAGGTACTTTACCTTTAATCCTAATTATTGTAGAGGGTTGTTTTAAATCATCAGTAATCTTAAGTTACTTTAAAATCAGATTGTGGGGACCTGTTATTTTAAACCGTTGCTGTATTGCTGTACCCACCATGGCGATGTGTAACCATTTTGTATGTCCAATGAATTTAACTTCAAATTCTGACTACCGACAACCAAAACCCGCCGGTAATCAGTCGGTTAAAAGTAGTTGACGACACCTGCCTACTGTTGTCGTAGCAAATCATATAGACCGCTAATATGTCGCGACCGTTTCATGTCGCATCCATCTCGATGACAACCAGTTTCATTAGGCTGCCACATAGGTGGTTGCGGTAGCGGTTTGCGTTGAGACCAGCTATGTTATTCACAACTCAACCGTCTATTCATCTCACCACTCACCCCTAGTGTATCTTGGCCTCTAAATTTGTAACAACTATGCGTCATCGAAGGTCGCACATCGCACTTGTCAAAATGTATGGAAATCCAATGCGTTTGTGAAAGAGCACGTGAGTAATATCCGGTCATAATGTTTGATAAATTCACTTGGGTCGATCAGGAAGGATGGAAGATCAGAAAATAGTGTAGTTGTGACTTGTGTTTTTGTTGTGTTCGGATATTTTAGTAAATCTTCCGCCCAAGTTGTGGTTACATCATACCTAGGTACTCGTTTCGTTACGTTAGTAGGTAATAAGAAAAAAAACTTTAGCAAACAAGAAAAAATTACAACTACATTTGCATAAGTACATTCTAAACCAAATTACGTATGCAAAGTGAAAAAAGTGAAAACTGAACTCCTTTCTTCCAAAGAAAGGAGTTCAGTTTTTCGTAGTCGCGTGTAAATAAATGGAAAGGCGCTTAGGAATGAGTTTTTGTTACATTACGTTACTGGGTACGTAGCTATAGATTATGTGTAGGTACACTGGATCGTAAACACTATAAGGAGCTCCAAAGGTTAAGTATTAGTTGTTTTAAATTTATATTAGTACCAAGATGTAAGTATAGGCCTAACCGAACCCTGTATAGACATATGTATAGATCTTTTACTCGTTGTTATGATTAAATAAGTACCTAAATCAATCATCCGTCATTATTTCACGTGCTTAAGAGTGTACAAATAACATCCCACGAAACAATTAACATAAACTAGAACTGCGCATAATTTGACCTGTCGTCCGCAGCATATCGTCTTCCCGTTTCCCGTGCAGTGTGTCTCAACAAAGTGGTCATCATTAACTTACTTATGACAAAGGGAACGTAGTGAACAGTGTCATTGTAAACATAGTTTGACTCGTAATCATTTTAAAAGCTAGCAGCGGCGTAGAGTTGCTTATCCGCAGGCAAATCGAAGCTAATGGGATTCGATTTTCTTTGATTCATATACAAAAAGGTCCAAAATCTTCACTGGCCTACAGCATTTGCTCTAGTGTTTCATCAGACTTTAATTAGATTACAGTTTATGTTTTTTTTCCTGAATAGTAAGCATTTTAGATTAAAAAACAATTGTATATTGCCATTAAGGTAGACTAGGTCTAACAAACGTTAGATCTATTGTGGATGAACTTGTACTCATATCAATGCAGTAGCCATCAAATATATCTGTACTTTTCAGGACGCTCAAAATATCTGAACATGTACTCTAGCACCTTAAAAATAGATTCGTCATCAGATATTTGTGAGCAACTTATTCGCTCCGATAATTATTTGAGTGCTTATTACATATGTATTACTTTGCAAGTTTCTTTTTGGCCTTATGGTTGACTGGTAGAGAACGCCTTGAGGCATTAAGTCCGCCATTTATACTCATTTGTTTTGTGCAATAAAGTTTAAATAAATAAATATTGATTGTTTACGCAGTTTTAAAAAAATCAATACAAAACATTCAATACAAGCAAAAACACTTGGCTTATTCCACATTTTTTAAATTATACCTTCCTGTTTACTTAAGCTTGCATAAGAATCTCTATAAAATGATGGCAAAAACCGGCAAGAGCTGTAGCAACCAAATCTTTTGTATTTGGTCTATGTTACCGAAATTGACCTACCTAACTGTAATAGGTAATATTTATTGCATTTGCAATCAACAGGCATAAGTATAAAAAATATTCTAATTCTGCATATTAACGTTTCATTTTACTGTTCGAGAAAGTAAAGGTGTGCTAGTTCTGTATATATGAATTTGATTGATGAAAGTTATTTAATGATCATTCAGGCAATTTCTGAATATCATTGCCATACGTTGTTTTGGTTATATGTAACAACCTGGCGTCCTGGTGAATTATTAGGTAAATATTTTTTGTTCTGTAATAGGGGATTACGAAAAATAAGATAACCTTTCTATCCATTTTCATAACTTTTTGCTATTTTTGGTATCAAATATTTTTTACTGCTTTATGAAGGTAATTATCCCTACCTATGTTTTTATATTACTTTTCAACTGGGCTTGATACAAATCTCATAAATATCACACTTAGTATGGAAATTCCCATTTTATTTGTAGTCTAAATGATCAAGGATGGCCAAGAAATAACAAATATTTTATGACAAAATTATGATTATAATATAGCTAAACTTCAAAATGAGTGAGGACACGAAAATTCTTCCAATTCTAATTTGTTTCGGCCATTACAGATTATCACTTAATTTGTCAGAATCAACTCCACTCCAGTGTCAGTTCAATTGCTCATAGGCGCGACCATCAATTATTCCTTATTTATGTTACCACATCATTTAAGAAGCCATCCCGTCTTTTTTCAATGTTAATAATACGGTGTTAGGCTTGTTACACAATATGCATCATCTTTATGATATACCTCTACAAGTATTATACAGCAAACAGGGGAAAAATACCATTTTAAGTTTGGCACGAGTTTTTATCTGCATCTAGTATTTAACCTTTACCCAGGAAACGAGTAGGTACCTACTTAATTTTTTATTGGTTTTGAATCTTAGGGTCGGTTGCACCAACATACGATCTACGGCAGCTGTCATCCCATAGAAACTTGTCAAACTTTCCATGAAATCAGATTTTAACGAACACCGCTTACGATTACAGACGGCTTGGTGCAACCCACCCTTATGTAAAGATCTAAAACACTCCATTACCATCGTGTTCATATAGGCTGACTTTTGTTCTCACGGAATTTGCTTATGGAAAGAATGATGTGGCAGCCACCAAAAAAAACAAATAAAAAGCAGTCTATATAACAGCGGAGCCACAGTGGCAAAATCAACTGAATTTGGCTGCTTTATTCAAGGCTGTAGGCTCTATGAGCCAGAGAACTTGTATGATTGTGTTTCACATAGTCGTTCGTTACTAGTCGAGGTTTCAACTTATTAAAGAATTGCTGAAAATCGTTTTTTGAATACTCTATCGCAATTTGAAACTAAAATAATCTTATATTCATATCCCAAAATGGTCAGAAACACATACTCTATGCGATTTATAGTATTTAGTAAACTGTAAGATAACAAAACTTTCTGTTTAATCATGTTATCTTATTACCTATCAAAGAGACCGCGCGTTATCTTATTTGTCTAATTAATGAACTTAAGAGCCAATGCCACACCCTTACCATATACGAGTAACAATAGTAGGTACAAGTATCACATAGTACTTAAGGGTATCTATGTAAAATGGGCAATTGCACATGCATATAACTATAACAATGTACATCGGTCGCACTCACTCTTTTCTATATATAGTTATAAGCGGAGCTGCTCTTTTTTATTATTTATTCTACGATGTTGATATACAAGCATACGGCCAGCCTGAATATGCAGACACTGTATTTGTAGCCGTCGTAACCTATGGTTTATATGGTGGTAGTATTTTAATCCACCTGGAGGTCGTACTTACATTTGGCAGTACCTTTTATTTGGGGGTACACTAGTCAGGAATGTGTTAATGCTAAGTACCAACATTATAAGATTTCAAGCTTACATGGTCATTTACATTAGAATTACGATTTGAAACGGGATATTTACCTTGTATATTATAATATTATGTATAATATACATGGTACCTAAATATCCCGTTTCAAATCGTAATTCTAAAGTACCAACATTTGAGTATTAAGTAAACTATCGACCTAAATAACAGGACTAGCTGCTAAAAGTACTTAAAGTTCAATGGGTTAACGGTGTCCGCTCGACCGCGAAAGGCCTCGTTTATAAACGCGAGGTTCGTGGAGAATGCGTGCCGCGGGTTGTCAAGCGTGTATGAAAACTCACCCAAACTCCACAATTTGTATGTGCTTCAGACAGCGGATTGCGGTGCGCCAAATTTTCGAATCATATATTTGAGGGCCTTTGAACGACGACTGCTTCACGCAATGCACCGGTACTAAAATAATTGTTTTTAAAACTATCCTGCAAATATTTCATATTTGAAATAAACTTATTGAAAACTTAATGTGACTTTGATAACTGTGATTATTTTGATCATAATTTTAATTTCTCATCATTGCCATTGTATGCTTTAGTGTACCCGCAGCTTAAACTTTCAGTTTCAACGATCGCGTGTATCGCCTAATAAGGAATCATCGAATCATGTGTAAATCGTAATTGTTATTTATACAACGCCGTTGTTCAATGCAACAGAATCGTTTTATACTTAAATTAACTTTTTTAGTAAACATATTTTATACGTATACAGTAATTAGATCATAAATATGTTGTTTTCTCTGATTCCGAGTTTAAACAGAGACTCCATAGCCAGTGAAATAATACAATGAGTTTGGAAAATTACGTTGATAAAGTTAGTTCATTAAATGCACGCAACGTATCGTTAAATCCGATTATAGCCTATTGATTATTGGTTCACTCCATTAAATATATGCAAGAAGTTTTTTAGCCCTTATTACAATTGATGATGACATCCCCTATCCGCCGGTGGGGACGTCCACCGCGTGATTGCGAAAACACAGACACATTTAGTCCCTATTCGTCTCTAGTTGAGGCCGTCGGGCCTAGCTGAGTTCCCGCCGGCGGGGACGTCCACCGCGCGATTGCGATAACACCGACACATATAGTTCCTATTCGTCCCGGTACCGTCACATACCGGGTAGAGTCAGTCCGACCTAGGTGGGGCCTAGCTGAGTTTCTTGCTGAACTGGCTAGGTTTAGTAACCAAACATAACTCCAAGCAGCTCTATTCCACTCACACCTCAGATTTGGTTGAAGGCGTTCAACCAATCTCACTGGAACGCAAACTATTAGAGTATTTCAGTATTTACAGTAGGGCCTATGTTCAGCAGTGGACGTCTTTCGGCTGAAATGATGATGATGATGATGATTTCAGTATTTAAACTGCCCACGTGGTCATGTCGGAGGTTTCCCCTGGATTTTCCTCAGGCCACTCTCCAACCACGCACTCCTAACGCTTTATTGGACCGGGCCTATACTTAAAGCCACAGCATTGTGAATGTGTATGGTCGCCAGAGCCTCTGAAGACACGATGTGCCGAGTGAGGAACCTGCATTAGTCTATAGTCGACAAAATGCATCCTCAAATAAATAAAGGGCGGTAACGCGATTGTGTCTCAGCTGTCCATAGGCTACGGTATCAACTTACCACTAGGCAAGCCGTAAGTTCCTCTGTAATCTTTGTAAAAAAAATTATAAGTAAAACGAGTAACAGAAGAAAACTTTCAAACAAAATTCAGAATTGTTAACAAAATTGTTGAGTTGAAAGTTATTTGCCGGATATTGGAATTTATAAGCCGCATTCAAAGCAGAAAATTTTAAGATGTAGTTACCTTTCTACCGTTCGTACGTTCAAAAACGTTACGGAATTACCCGCCTTGTGATTTCATAGGTAGGTACAGATAATTTACTTTGAGTATGTCACTGACATTTATTTAAACTTTATTGGACATTAAAAAAGGTACAAATGGCGGACTTAATGCCTTAAGGCATTCTCTACCAGTCAACCACAGGGCTAAAAAGAAACATTTGTTCGGAGGAGGAAACGAACGTAAAGACAAATAGATACACATTTATTATGTATTAAATGACATTATTACATTTATTATGAAATTATGCTCTTATTCCATAGGGTATTCTACTTTAACACTAATGTAACAGATTTTCTATTAGATACACAGTCTAAAAGTTGTATGTTTGTAATAGAAACTCTATTACATTAGTGTTAAAGTCAGCACAATATTATGTCAGTGTGAAACTCAAAGTATCGAATGAATCCTCTCATAAATATGTACCGAAACTTTAATGCGACGAAATAAGACTGATCCATGGGACATATTATAAGTAGCTATATTTTTGCACTCGACTGTACCGATTTTAATAGTAGATTGTATGACAAGGGTCTAAAATGAGCCATATTACCACGAGATGGTTATTTTCCCGAACAAAGTGAGGGAAAATAGTTCGAGGGGTAATATGGCTTTTAGACCAGAGTTATACACTCTACTTTTCACTTCGATTGCGAGAAAATAAATAAACAAAGGTTAGCCATCCAAAATTAACAATTAATTCCACGGCGAACTTGTATGTAATTTGGCAGCATGTTTTTTTTTCTAAACTGCTTTCATGCTTTGACACACAAAATAGACACCGCGGTTCGCGCGCAACATTCACGCGCAAAAGAAAAGCTAACTCACCTTCCATTGAGTGCTTCAAAGCGTTGCTCGAACGAACTAATCACTTTTTTAATTATTGTGAAATAGGGACTACTACAAACTTAATCTTTCGACTCTTTAGAGAAATGAATTCTGTTTTCTGATTGGTCGATTTTAGTAAAGCTGTATTCTGGTTGGTTAATACCCAATACCAAATATTTTTTAAAGAGTTAAATTAGTGTTTTGTGATTGGTGGATTTAATAGGTGAAGTATTATGATTGGTCTAAATTGAATGTTTTGTAAATCATAAATATGTATTCATATTTTCCCTAGGGGTTAAATGTACTACTTTAGCCCCGCTTAACAAGTCTAATATGACACACTTTTCGAGCATAAGAAGTGAAAAATATCTTTCGGCACTGTTCTTTGAAATAGGTACCTCCAGTACTTACTAAAACCCAAATCATTTGCCTTTTTGTAACTTGCTCGTTAAACATATTTTTACGGCTAGCAAAATACTCATACGTGGTAATTAAGAATGTCAATAATTTTCGTGACCAAAATTTCTCTTAGGACCATAATTCAAAGCAAAATGAGTAAAAACGCTGGCAGAGGTCGAGTAAAAGCACGGCCTTAATGAGCGCTCGTGCGCTTAATTATTAGAAAACCATCAAAAACAATCCGCTTTTTTCAGTTTTGGATTTAAAACGGTATTCGATTTCGATGCCTCGTGACCTGTCGACTTTGGAATTAGGAGTAAATAAAAGTAACATCGGTGAGTAGAAAGTGGAGAACTCAGTTTGTATGTGGGTGTTTTCAATGCGAAATCCAATGCGCTTCGATTACGGGGCATCGAGCAGTAAAAAATCGAATGATTCTCTGTTTTCGTTACTTTCGTTTTAATTAAATAATCATGACTTTATACTTCCGTAAGTAACTGGTCATCTTCATGCTACTATGTAAATAAATGAAAGTAAGATTATCACATTTTTACGCTTAAAATAAATAATTTTTATAAGTAATAATTTTCATTACCGAACTGTAAATATTTCACTGTAAACTTTTATGGTTTTAAAATTATCTTTGAACATATTATAAATAATAATAACATGCAATTAAATATACCCGTGTCGTCTTTTTTTTTGAGCCTGACTGTGGCTTATAGGTCGTGTTATAGGTCGGGCCCAACAAAGCGATAGAAGTGCGCGGTTGGAGAGTAGCCTGGGGAAAATCCATGGGAAAACCTCCGGCACGACCACGCGTGTGGTTTGGAACACTGGAATACTCTAAGAGTTTGCGTTCCAGTGAGATTGGTTGAGCGGTTTCAACCGAATCTGAGGTGTGAGTGGAATCGAGCTACTGGGAGTTTTGTCGCTGGTTCACTAAACCTAGCCTAGCTAAGAAGAGTCCAGTAAGAAACTCAGCTAGGCCCGACCTGGGTCGGACTGATTACCCGGTGTGCGGAGGTACCGGGACGAATAGGGACTACATGTGTCAGTGTTGTCGCGATCGCGCGGTGGACGTCCCCGCCGGCGGGAATGCCTACGTACGAGTCGTGTCAGAGTTGGACGCCGTAAGCGCAGCGTTTCATCTTTCGATGGATTAACGATACGCCAAAGATTAAAGCAACGACCTAGGTCAGTGATTACTTCCTGGAGGTATCGCCGGATAAAAGTATATTTACAATGAGTCGTAAAGAGTGCGGTATCATCCGCGAACAACTGCAGTTGCACTTTAGGGTGCCTGGGAATGTCGGTCGTGAATAACGAATAAAGAGTGGGAGAGAGCACGGAGTCTTGCGGGACTCCGGCCCGGATGGGGTGTGGGTCCGAGTACGTTCCCTCCAGTCTGTATCGAAAGCTTCGATCCCTGAGAAAATCTCGTATGGTGAGTACGAGTCTGTCAGGCACACCGAGATGATATAACTTGTATATCAGCCCGTTATGCCAGACCTTGTCGAATGCTTTCGCCACGTCGAGAAAGATTGAACCGGTCCTGATCCCCTGGAATCGAGAGAAACCGTCCAGCACGTGCTCCGTGACGCGGTGCACCTGTTGGACGCACGAGTGCGCGGATCTAAAGCCAAACTGCTCGTCGATGATGACGTTATTCTGAGCCGTAAATCTGAGAATCCTAGTGAGAAGGATCCGCTCATATAGCTTTCCTAGAGAGCTAAGTAAGCTGATCGGCCTATAAGAGGCAGGCGAAGTCCGGGGTTTATCGGGCTACGCTATGCCTATGACCGCTGCACCTTTCCACGCGGCTGGACAGTGAGCATTGGTCACCGTGACCACAATGAGGAGTAGGGTTTCAGGAACAAGTCTCAGGATACGATTGGATACACCATCCGCACCCAGAGCCTTCCTAACACGAAGACGCCTGACTAAGTCACTGACTTCCTTAACCGACACCGGTAAAATGGGTGAAGTTACGGGGAGACGCGATCTCCTGTCCACCTCGGAATCGACCCATCTAATATGGGCTTCGTCGGTGTGGAGGAGACTAGGCGAACATTGGGACTAAGCTACTCGCAAGGCATTCGGCTTTCTCACTATCCTCGAAAGCAGGGGTAGGGTGATCCGGACGATCCAAGTGGGGTATGGTCCAACAGGCATCTGATTTGAGAGATCTCGCTAGTTTCCAGTAAGCCAGATGACTAGGAGTGATGTCACCCATCATCCCTTGTTCATCCCTGAACGAGTCGAGTATGCCAGGTCGGTGCTCTACGTTATGAGGGAAATGAGTCGTTTCTAATGGAGCGAGGAGATCGAAAGGGAGGCTGTCGATCAAAAGGTGATGAAGCCGATTGCCGTTGGGATTGGTTGCAATGCAACCCCAGTTAATATGCTTACTATTTAGGTCCCCGACCACGATGACCGAAGGACCTAGGGAGGCTAGTGAGTCGAGGTCAGTCTTAAGTAAGTCACGTTGAGGTGAAAGGTAGGTTGACGCAACGATATCGGAGGGTGGCCCTCCATCGATATACGGCAAACCGACACTTCCATGTTTGTCAGGGGAGGGGGGTCAGACTTATGCAATGTAAGTTACGTTTATAGAAAATGAGCGTGCCCCCGAATGGCCTACCATCTTGCCTATCATCTCTAATCTGATTGAATCCACCCGTGTCGTCTGTTGCAATGTTAACATTGAACGTTGCCATTAAAACCGGAGCGAAACTTAAGCGTCTATTGTCGTGATAAACTCGAAGGTAACCAAATTTCAGCACAATAAAATTTGATTAACGACTTCGTGAGATAACGATTAATTATCAAAAGAATTGTCAATTACAAAAGATATGTAGAATTCTGTGACTGGGCCCAAGGCTGTCAATTCACCGTCACCTTACATACGAGTTGAGTACTGATGAGGGCATAATATTGTACAAAGTATAGAAAAGTTAGAACGTGAGACGTGCAAAGTTGTTGACTTTTTAGGCATCCATTTATGGCCATGCTTATTATCAGGTCGTATAATTGTTAAAATACAAGTTCTTGTACATTTTAATTTTTTCTGTACTACCTTGATACGCATCAGCGGCAGACTGAAATCTGAAAAATGGCATCGTGCAAGTAGATACCGACATTTTATAAGGAAGTCTTAACCCTGTTTTTGGTGAATCATTTAAAAACCTTTAAATAGGTATTGTTTTAGTAGTCATACAACGCAACCCAAATTCATTCAATTAGACGCAATGGGATCCATTATAATGTTCGGTATTTTTGTATAACGAAGTTAGAAGTTGTTTTAAAATGCTTCAATGCACTTATTACGGCCATAAAATCTGCAGGTTCCGATTGAAGCCGCACTACTTATCGGGTCACTCGCCAGCGGCGTTTTTAATTAGTTACCGTAATAAAAGACTCGACTCAAATGAAGGTCGTTCGTGTGCTCTGCCATGATAATCATAATTGCTTACTGAATTCATTTTACTATTGCAACACCGATTGTATTGTGTTATTGTTTTTGAATGATCTCAATAATATTAAAAAGAAGATGGTATTTCCTCATTAAGAAATATAGGTAATAAATGTGTCCTTAAAATGGAGAAAAAATACTTCGTGACCTGAAATACCGGTGCAGACAGTGTTTATACTTGCACTTTTACTTATTGGCGAAGGATTATATGTCTTCAAAAATTATGTTACTACTTTTAGCTACTTTCGACAAATTCATGAAATGCAAAGGGTACACCGAGCAGATATCATGTCATGGGACGCACACAGAGACAGCAGCACCAGCAATAGTCAATCAACCGACAGTCCATCAACAGTCCATCAACCGACAATAGTCCCTGTAGGTATACTCTACCGCTAGAGTATACCTACAGGCACTATTGTCGGTGGATGGAATCTAAATGAAGCGGGTTATTGGGCGAAGATGATGGACTAATGGCTGGACTATTAGAAGAATGACAGACGCTTGCCTATTGTAACTGTGTCTCATTTTATCTCCGGCAGATAGTGTCAAGCCGTCTGCTAGATGGCCTCTATTTAAATAGCGAGATTTATTATAAAAAAAATAAATACTAGACAGTAACTTGTGGTCCTTCGAAACGGGTTTGTTAGATAATTTAATATTATTAGTGTCACAGAAACTTCTTTTCTGATAGTAAGAACCTTCATGCGGTATTTTAATGTACGAGTATGCTTACAATCTTTGTCTTTTTCAAATGATGTATGTGTCCAAATGCAACTAATTAGAAACTATTTACTGTTAGAGATGCTACCTCTAATGTACATTCCTGTACAAGTCGCTGTGACCGAAACCGGCGATATCATCATCATCATCACTAATTGATCGTTGTTTTATCGACAACATCTAATAAACTTGTTCATCGTTTAAAATGGTTCGGACACTAGACTACCCACTTGTTAACGATATAAGCATGGCCTTATTAGCCCTGCCTCATAACGGTTTATTAGGAGCCGTAATGGCTTCATCAATTTGCTACATCCTCTATTGGAATGGAATTTTTTTGATAATTATACTTTTTGTTTTGTAATTAAGTTTACCCTTACCAAACATATCAAGAACCGGATTTTGATTAAGGAGTATTGTGTTAGAGGGCGGTGTCTGGATTGGTATCTCAGTAATAAGATGGCTTTATACTGGCTAATTGTATTCAGTTATACGTTTATGTGGTTTACGTATTACGAAAATTGAAAATTTACTGAACCGGTATGTATAAGTAATCCGCTACGTTGTATGACAATAAAATGTAGAATAGCGTTTATATTGTTCATTTACAGCGACAAAACGCAACCACTCTGGAGGGTCTTTTATATAACTAGTAAAAGTAAATATATGTGTGTTGACTTGTGTTAAGTATTAGATACGTGTTTACCTCGGCGACATGATGACACGTCGGTGATTTATCTTTTTCTCGCTGTTCTTATTATATTGGTGATTATCCGCTTTGAGTCGATTCGTGACTTTACAGGTGTCGAGCTGTTTGTACAATCTACGTCAAATATAATGTGTACGTCGTATGTATATGTAGACTGCCTTATTATGAAGGAATTAAATGCAAAACTATAAACATACCTATCTTTTTCGTCGGCTGTTTGACCGTAGAGGTCACGAGTGTGAGAACATGTACCTACCTGATTTGAGGTAATATTGGGATTAATTTGGGATACTACCTAATTGAGTGTAATAACATTGTTATTACCTATACGATTACGAGATTACGAGTAGGTAGTATTTAACGACGAGACTTGTGTAGTAAATAAGGTTATTATGGCTATAGTTTTCTGCAACTTAAACTTAAACTTACCCATTTGGGCTGCTCCAAATTCGAGAAGAATTCGCTAAAAGATAAAGAGACCTCCCTCTCTCTTAATTGTTTATGAGCGAGGTGACATTCCTTTAAATTGTTGTGTTCTGTACAATATAGAATTGTTATAGATATGGTGTATACATATTATACTTTCTCCAGCAAAACTGGCATATAAGAAAGCATACCTACTAACACACTACTAACTACTAATAGTACATTACTTATCAAGGGCGGTAAAACAAAGAATGTCTCAGATCGCAGGTATTTGACGATAATTATGCGATCTGAGGCGTTCTTAATTACCGCCCGAGGTAAGTACAAAATTCTATGTCACCCCCTAGCCAGGAAGTGGGATTTTCCGCGCGCGGAGCGTGCGGTAATTGCCACTTTATGGCCAGGTGTGACATAAACATAATTAATTATACATATCTTCTAATATTATTAAAGATCAGATATGGCATCGCAAAGATGTGCATATCAAACAGCAACCCTATATTAGGTACTTATGTGTTTTTGAAATTAAACTATTTTCTTTGGTATTAAAATTTCAAACTAACTTAATTTAACCGGAATATTTAAAGGACAAAAACTTAGAAACAAGAAAATGATTCCCATTTATTGTTAATGAGAATAATAATGCTCCGATTCAAGAATTTATCTTGAAGATTCGTTTCATAAAACGAACGCCTTGGACCAATTCATTGGAATAATAATTATATCAATAAATATTTTATTACATAGGTTTATATTATTAGATCCAATACTCTCTAAAATGGTCGCATTTGATTGAGAAACGAACACAAGAAGTTTTTGAGGTTATTTGCACCTAAGTTAAACTGCTCAACACTTAACCTGCGCGCCCGTGTTTTTCTATTATTTGACCGTGCAGAATGTAAGTAGTTTGGTCTTATCATATTTATAGTCGGGTGTTCAATGTGAGAACATCGCGACGTCGATGTATTTATTTTATAATGTGCGTTTTAGGTTTAATAACTAGTTTTTTCAAATGGAACTAATGGTGTTCTTTACAAGAGATTGTAAATAAATATTGGTAGAAATCTTAAAAGACATTTAACAGAAAAGCAAATTGCCAATACCTAAGCAGATGTATTGTTTAATGTTATGTTCTTTAGTTCTTAGTTAACGACTTAGCTTAAATGTGCTTGTAACTTTAGAAATTTTATACTGTACATATGTGTACCTACATATTTCGCTAATTGTCTGTTATAATGTATGTGAGCGACAATTCTCTCTATCCGTTTTTGTATACTATTTTATAATTTCATATTGATTCCTGGTTGCCCTGAGAATCAGCGTCATGATTTCAATGACACTATGCTGAACTCATTTTGGTATTCAATTAAATACTTATATATAATTGTATGTCCTACATGTTACCAATTTATATCTCCCCTATGTTACCAATTTTCACCAGTTAAATTTTTATATCTTTCTTTCTAAATCTTCACAAATTCATTTACCTACCTAGTGCCAAACTGAGCAAAGCTTGTATTATGGGTACTTGCTAGGCGACGATAAATATAGATAAATAGATACTAAAATTCATAGATGAAATCCAACACTAACGAACAAATATCCGTCTTTATCACACAAAAAATGCCCTGACTGGGATTCGGACTCGGGACCACAAACTTCGTAGGTAGTTCCACTACCAACTATAGGCTAAAGTCGTCGTCGTTGTGCCGGCTTCATTGCAAATATTATCAAATTGTTGCGGGCGTCTATAGGCTGCGGTGGCCGCTTACCATCAGGTGAACCGTAAGTTTGTTTGCCATCGGCGTTGTATAAAAAAAAATATCAAAGAGGCAGAGGTACTTAATTTACCAATCAATTGACTGATATAATGGCATTTCGTTATTCAGTAGTTATTAAAAATCATTACTTTTGAGACAAACCTTTATCAGAGACCTTGTCAATATAACGTGGTCAGTGAGTGATAAGGGTACACAATGCAAATCACAATTGAATAACGACTATATCGATAGTGCTCATGAAAATGCACGTGCATGTTCATAGAGGAAATCACTGAAACACTCAATAGTAAATACTCAATACCGTTCAAAGATATTTCCGGAAAATGTGCTGTGAAAATAAAATACCTAACAGTATTTGTAATAGGATCTGCAAATTGTCGTTCAAACAAGAGGAGACCTTTCTCGCCTTAATGGAAATGTTCAACACAAAAAGAAAATAAGCGAAGTAAGAATTAAGCTTACCTTGTTATTTAATGACCGCACATTTTTCTCAATACCTCACTTTTCTGGCACACACAATAACAAACGTCTGGCAGTCCTCGAGTCCCAAACTGTAGCGTTACCGGTTTGCGGCAATTTAGCTGAGATCAAAACGCAAAAGAACGCGTTTTGAAACAACCGTAACTCGTATTTATTAACGGTGTCCGCGGCCGCCGCGTACTCATGTTAGAGCGCAAATGACCGGTGCTGCAAGAAGCAATACAAACGCTGTGACGTCACATGAAATGAAATTAAAAATGGAAAGAAACCCGAAGAAGCTCTAGTACTGAGAGAACCCATAGATGCGTTATAGGCGGCTAACATGTCATTCGTGAACCAAGAGAAAGTCTGAGACGTGCCTAGTCATCCACGCCAATTTGAAAGTGTAAGTTGTTCCGTGTTTACGAAACTGAATAGGACCTGGCGCAGACAATAACGGTCCAATATGGTCCAGTTCATCTTGAATGCACCCAGTTTCGGTTAATAACTTCCTAAATTTTGCGTAACCTGTCATAGTATTTACCGCTTGTATTGTAATCATTTAAGCAAGCATAACATCAAGAGAACACCTTTTGTCAGTTACGTCATTTACCTAACTGCCCCAATTAAGCTAGATAATAAGAAACGTTATTTGTGTATCAATTATCCCATTTCTAAGATACCTTACAAAAATATTACCCCCACTTAACTTTTATTCGTGTCATAAAACAAAATTGTGTCGGAATGCAAAGTAACCGGTATTTCATAGCGTCGGTATAAATGCAAGAATGGGTGCCTTAGAGATATCGTGTTAAAGAGGTGCCTACATGGAACTTTTATCGTCGCAATGATTGTCACAAACACATTTTGATAGCGGTGAAATGAAATGAAATTATTTATTTATTCTTCAGTTTAGGCATATTACATGCACTTATGAATGTCAAAAAACTATCACTGGTTCATAAAATAAAGGAACCACTACTCTTACTTATTAAGGTGCTTATTTATATTTATTAAAAGAGAAGTTTTATTAACCCAGCTTATAAAGGTACTTTATACCTGGAGTGTTCAGGGGTTATTTGGGGGTACACTAGGAAGGCAATATGTCTGACATTTCCCCCAAGTCAGTACAGGGTCCTTGAGGTGGAAAACTTAGGAAAGTCTTCCTACTGTACCTTCAAATAATCCCATAAAGTTCCATTAAGTTTCGAACACTCCACTTCCAGCTACCCCCACTTTGTTACGACATAACGACTGGGTTACATTGACAATGGGCACTTACGAACGTACATTTCAGAACTAGGTCATTAGTCAAGTTTGAAAATTGTTTCTAGGCTTGATTGGTCCCCCTTTCTTCTCGGAACTAAGAAGGTCTATGAGTAACACACTGATGACGCAATTATAAAGATTTTCGGAATTGAGAGAGATTGAGAGATTTCGATATTTATTGATGAAATTATAAGTAATTTTACATGTTATTTCATTCCTTAAATACAATAACAAATCATCTCATTTATACAATCTATAAGCAGTATCGAACTTATTTGCGTAAACGTGTTTTAACTAAGTGGGCATATTTATGATAATTTTGATATAATATATTCTTGCTCGAGCATTTAAATCCAAAAATCGGAAGGAGCATTATGCATTCAACTTTAAATAATTATTAAAAATTTCTTAAATATTCATTTTTATCATTATCATGCGTGATTTTGCTACATATATATACCTTTATTTTTAGTCATTTTAATTGAATTATTTTTAGTTTTATACTGAAAGTGGTAAAATTAATGTATTCTTTGTTATACCTAATTATCCTAATAATATTATAAACGTGAAAGTTTGTGCGGATGGATGTACGTTCCGCTTAATCTCAAAAACTACTGAACGGATCTCTATGAAACTTTCCAGTATTGTAGCTTAGACATCAGAATAGGACATAGGCTACCTTTTATCCGCGGGTAACACCGCAGGGCGCTGCTAGTAAGAAATAAACATTAAACTTCAAAATTGCCATTCTTTTGACAACATACTTACTTTTCCTTGTACTTCAAATATTCATAATGGCATATCTTGACATTATTTTGCATAAATGGTCTATAATCACTCATAATTACACAGTTGCCGCCGCGGGGTTACCATTTGCCGCCAAACGAATGAAGTGTTATAATAATTCGTGTCGATCAAACCGCATGTTTTGCATATACCGGATCGCGTGGTGCTCGCTGTTCCGTCACGATCGATTAGTTGCAATTATCGAGTGTACCTAATTGCGACTCGACGGGAAAAGCTGGGAACAATGCGTGTTTTTTCATCTTAAAACTGCCGTTGCATGGTCGTCATGGTACTACGTGAATATGTCTTGATTATGTTTCTATAAGATGAAAATAACATATTTTTCGGCTTTTACTATTGCAACTTATGATATCTGTTTCGATTCTTATTCAGAGTTAATTATAGTATTTATTTATACAATGACGAAGGGAAGCAATCTTACGGACTGCATGAATTTATTGACTTGAGTATTCGTTGTGTTGACAGATAGAGCTAACTGACATTTTTAATGTGAGTAATAAATAATTGTTCTTGATCTCTACATTGGGCGCCGTTCATTTTAACTGATGAATGTGGTGTTAATTGCTTATATAAATGTTTTTAATTATAATATACCTCATTCGTAAGATGAGATTGTAATCTAAGAGTACTTAATTTGCAAATCTCATCTGATTTTCACTAAATTTCATTAACTCGAGTTAGAAATGAGAACATACAGTATGATATGTTCTCACTGACATATTACTGCTTAAAGGTGATCAACACGTGAAGTCAACCGCGTAACTCGGGTATTAACATATGAAATTATATGTCTCGAATACCGATCATATCTCGCATCCTTTGGAAATAGTCGCGAAAGTAAGATTAGCTATATCCATACCTAATGCGATTATGACGTGACGTTCATAATGGTTTCATTAAAGAGAACTTCATGCTTAACATTCTTGAGACGTAGGAGGGTTTAGTCTCCGCCTTAGATATTTTTGTATCTAAAGATGAAATATATGTGGTGAAATATATATATGTATACCAACGTTTAGAGTACATAGAACTTAACGTAACATAAAATAGAAATAGGTACCTATTCAGTGTAAGCATTTTCTTTTAGTGTGAATGTAGCTATGCGCATGCCTGCATACGCTCACCAAATCACTGTTATAAACTAATATACTTCTTATTCTCATGTAAGTGAATTGTAAATATTCTTATGAGAAATAAAATTCTTTAAACCTAAATAAAATAGAAACCTGTATATATACTTAAGACACAGTACTTACCTAATAAGAGATTGAAAGTATTAATAAAATAAAATATAAATCAGATATAAGTAAGATTATATCTATTCTATTGATATAAAGAGGTAGTTTGTGAGTTTGTAACTTTAGATCTACGAAAATACTCATCCGATATCAAAAATTATTTTACAAAATATTTAGTATCTATGAAGTGAGCCGGCACACTATTAATACCTTTAAAATGAATGGTAATTTTTAAAAATACTAGAGCTACTATTCTACAAGCATAGTAATTTTTTATTTTTTTAAATAAAAAAACCTTTAGTTTTCTTAATCTCTGAGACTAAAAGTAGGGACGAGAGTTACGTTGAGAATTTTATCAGTCGATCGCAAAGTAAGAGGTTTTAATTAACCTAGCCAGCGGTGCGGGCAGCGACCGCGGAAGCTAGCCAAACTAAATGTTGTGCCTCAGTTCGTTTCATATCTTTCATATCCCGATCACACATCAATATTTTGTAAGTTCTAACATGTAAACGTGGAAATAAATTTTGTAATATAACTGCGATCGTAAGCTACGGACAGAAATAGACCCTGATTCCTGGGCTGGGTTGTCTTTCTTGTATTCACCGGTTTGTGAATCCTCACCTTATCACCTCACCCTTCACCCGTCTTTATATGGAAACTGTCAAAAAGTGACAAATGACATTTGACTGTTTCCATATAAAAACGGGTGAGGGATGAGGTGACTGGTGAGAACGGTGCTTAGTGAATCGCATAGCTGGTTCGCGGTGCCCAGGTCAGTTCTTGGATGGGAGACCGCTTTGTGTGGTTATTAACTGAGTGCTCCCGTGCTTTGGAAGACACGTTAAGCCGTTGATCTCGGTCGTTAAGCTAAGTTGGAGGCCTCCGGGCGGCTTGAGAACTTCTAATAGTCAAGTTGCCCACTCACAACAAGGAGGGGTCGAAGTTGCACCACGTCCGTAGGGAGTACTCGCCTGTACCGTAACAGTTAAAATAATTTATGTTTTACTCCGGGTTTATCACAAGCAACCTCATTGAATACAAATAGCGGGAACTCTGTGCCGTGTGGACCTTGGAGCTGTTATGGTTATTATACATGTAAATAAAGCTTCTTCAAATGCAGTTTAAAACTCTTACCCCCTTATTCATAAAACTTAACAAACCTCTGATAACTAAAATGTCTGAGCCTGTACTCCGAATAAATTAATAATCAAAACAAAATATCAATACCATGAAGAAATACGACGTGAAAATTGTTAAATAATACCACAAAGGAACAAACCGTGAATATACTTTTACCGTGTAGGAATAGAATGGTTATTGGCATCGGTTACACAGTGATTATTATCACGTGAGTATTGATGAATATTTAAGCAAAATTCATACAATTTTGAATACCACGATAACATTTTCACCCAAGTATGAAATGTTAAATTTTGAAAATGCCTAGGCAACGAACGAAAAACATCTTTGTAAGTAAATAAATTTGAATAAATGCTACTATAATGTTTTTCACCATTTTTTTGTGCAATTTTGGATATATATCGAAAATACACGTAAAGACAACGTGCAATCTATGGTCTACATCTTTGCCGAGACCGCAGCCCGGGACTATTTGGTGCGCTACGAGTAACCGGGCCGCCGTGACAGATGTCAACGTGCAATCACAACAAAGAAAAAATTGTGCTAGCCCTCACGATGTCACCAAACTATCGAGATCCGCTTTTAAGCAAAACTTTTCACTATCGCAGCAGGTAGAGAACAAAATAGGGGAAGGCAATATTAAAAGCTGCCCGTCTCCTCTTCTCCAGTGACACTATAGCCCCGGATACTTCTGACACCTTAGCTGCTTTTCTGAGTAAGCATCCTATTCCAGATTGCAACTTAGTCTTACCTGAGGGCCTACTCCGAACTTCTAAATCCGAACTTCGTATCGTGCCGTCCCTTTCACTCATATAGTGTATAACATGAGAGTGAAAGGGACGGCACGATACGAAGTTCGGAGTAGGCCCTCGACCCAGCACCTAAAAAACCTGCTTGGCCACTCCTGCGGTGAGGCCGGTGACGCCCTTCTCAAAAAGTTTAATCTTTTGGCGAATCTCATGCTCCAGGGTAAGGCTAGCCAGGATGTCACAAGTATTTTATATGGAGCCAACTTGTGCGCCCTGGTCAAACGAGATAGCGGGATTAGGCCGATAGCAGTTGGAAACACCTACCGACGCCTAGCTGCTAAGTGCTGTTGCAAATCAGTATCGGAAACGTTAAGAGATTACTTTCAACCTTTGCAACTAGGTTTCGGTCCCAAATGCGGGTGCGAGGCAGCAGTTCATGCGTTGCGTGCGTTTACTGTCAGAAAAGAAGGCGAAGTAATACTGAAGGTAGACGTAAGAAACGCTTTCAACGCCGTTGACCGAGGCGCCTTGCTCACACACGTTAAAAAAAAACTCCTGAAGTTTATAACTTTATTTGGCAATGTTACAGCATACCTTCTAAGTTACTGTTCAAAAACAACCTTTTATTATCATCAGTTGGCTGTGAGCAAGGCGACCCCCTGGGACCAGCGCTCTTTAGTCTCACCATCCACCCTATCATACAAAATCTAAATTCAAAATTTAACATCTGGTATCTTGATGACGGTACCTTAGGTGGTAAGACCGACGAAGTGCTCGAAGATTTACGAGTTTATAATAGGCTTAACTCACAATTTCTCGAAGTGTGAATTTTTTTTTTGGACAACTGCTTGCAAAAGGATACAATTCTATCTAAATTTCGTGGTCTAGCACCGGATATTAGAACAGTAGATCCAAGTTCCCTTGTCCTTTTAGGCTCACCAATCTTGGATGAAGCCTTCCCAGGCTGCATAAGCGATCATTATCAAAATTTCAGTGACCATTCGGACCGTTTACTCACAATTAAACCCCATATGGCATATACAATTATAAAATTCTGTTTGTTTGTTCCCAAGTTCACATACGCTCTCCGGTGCTGCCATCTTTGGAAATATCCCAATCTTTTGGCCAAATTAGACGATCTTGTTAAATCTACGGTTTCAACAATTTTCAACGTGGAATTGGACAACCGTCAGTGGACTCAAGCCTCATTGCCCATTAGGCACGGTGGTATTGGGATACGGCAAATTGCGATTCTAAAATAAAAACCCTAACAATTTTTACCTTTTCTCCCGGAGGCCGTCGATAGCTGGACGTCCGCATGTCCCAATACAGACTTGCCTACGATTGGCCATTCGCAACGCCAATGGGACGAGCCGCTTTGTGTGCTGGTACGGGATTATCTGTACGAAACGTCTACCAGCCCCACAGAGCGGACGAGCTCGCTTGCTGGAACGAAGTGGGAATCAGGCGTATGGCTGCAAGCCTTACCATCCAAAAACCTCGGCACTCTATTTACAAGTGAGGCCTTCAGATTTGCTGTGTCCTTACGGTTTGGTGTATCATGTGTGGTTGGGCATCAATGCCACTGCGGCGCCAATGTAACGCGTTTTGGTTTCCATGGCTTGTCGTGTGCAAGAAGCGCCAGCCGCTCATCGTGGCATGCCAGCCTAAATGACATCCTGCACCGGGCCCTCGTCACTGCCGGAGTTCCAGCTGTGTTAGAGCCATCAGGCCTAGCCAGGGATGACGGCAAAAGACCTGATGGCATGACCTTCGTTCCGTGGAAGTTGGGACGGACCCTAGTATGGGATGTCACTTGTGTGGATACCCTCGCGCCGTCCCATCTTCCAGGGACTTCGATTGCGGCTGCCGCTAAGTACAACCGAAAACCTCAAACGGCGCAAATATGCAGCCATTGATACCTATTGGCTGTACGTTTGTGCCGCTTGGGGTTGAAACGCTTGGCTCGTGGGGGCCCGGTGCTCATGCACTATATGGGGAACTGGCGAAGCGGCTGGTGGAGGCAGGGGACCAGTAGGGCTGGCACCTATCTCGCCCAACGGATTGCGATCGCAATCCAGCGAGGCAATGCTGGCGGCCCTTCTGGGCACTTTGCCCCACGGCAAATCGGCTTTTTTTCTGTATATTTATAAATAAATAAATGAGTATAAAGTACTTGATATTCTGCGGGAATACGAAAATCAGATTTCAAACAAAATACAAATGACGACATTTCAATCTATAAATTCGCTCCGCTTACCTCAGTAGAAGTCGAAAGGTCTTTTTCCCCTTACAAATGGGTCTTAGATGTTAAAAGAAATCGATTAACGACTGACAATATTGAAAAAATAATAGTATGCTACTTTAATTCTATAAAAACGACTGACTAAACCATTACCGGAGACTAAGCTGACAGTCTGGTCAATTGAACTGTAAACTTAGTTTAAAAATTGGATAGGTAGTAAATTGGCCAATCTGGCTATCTCCGGTAATTTGCAACAGAGCCCAGTTAGGGGCCATCATATGTCTGTCTTTTTTATTTTATTGTATGGAATATAGAATGCCTTACATCAAATTTTTGTTTGAGGAGACTGATAAATTATGTGATATGGAATATATATAGGCTTGATAAAAACTTTTCAAAAATCGGCTGGAAAATCGGTACAATCAAACCATTCTTTAATAACGCTTCATTTGACAAACGATACGTCATAGCCTCATCACTACAAACATAATTCACAAATGTCAAATATTTGAAGTTATAAATTACAAAGTATTATATGTATGTAAATACTTTATTGTACACAAAACACAGGTAAAAAATACAGACAAATTCGGTTACATTGGTACAAAGGGTAAGGGTAAAGGGGTTGGGGTAAGAGTACTATTACGATTACTTTTGTAATAATTTTCTTTTCTCAAACATGCAATGAAATATTGAGGTTATGTTCCTTATAATAGGCTGCGAAGTGTCACGTTTCGGGTGCGGCTAGACGAGGCCTTTAAAGGAATTTCATACAAAGTTGGAGGCCTAGGCCTGCAAGATGCTCTTTTTTAATTTCCAGTCCACATTTATTTGTGACACAGCATCACGGCGTTCAACCATAAGCAATAATTTGCTTTTTGGTTCGTCATGACATTCTGCCACTACGATTATTAAAAAAAACGATGTTTGCTATATTTTGCTGTTTTATTTATATAAAATCGACATGTATATAATAAATAACACATTATTAACACAGTCCAATAATTTTAATTTTAAATTTATCTACAAAAATACACATTTCATCTAAATATTAGCGGTAAAAATAATAACCTATCAGGGTGTGCGTATGCATAATGACGTATCCAAACATGTAAAAGAGGCATCAAGTATGTCAATATCTAAAAACAAATTAAAATCATATATTTTTAATAAAATTCCTGTTACCTAAATTCGGCCCTGGCAAATGCAACGTCTTATCTCTACCCAAGCTACCGATCGGCCCGGCTAGCTACAATGCGAGCTCATACTTATGTGTGAATATTGCGTGTACCGTGTATTTTCGTAACTAAATCGCTCACTTTTGTAATATACCCGCTCGTAGGTATTTATTAAAATTGTAATGGCCAATTCGTTAGTAAACTTATGTATTTTGGTGTTTATGTCGTTCACTTTATGTTTAAACACGTTACGTTCAGCTAAAACTATTTACTGCTAGCTATAAGATGTTGTTTCAGTATGTAATATTACTTAGTAATTCTTAGTGTGTATTGAACACATACGAATACGATTATATACGTTAAAATAACTATTAAGTAATTTGAACGCTCGCGAATAGTCACTAATTTGTTTTATGTTAAAATTACTCATTCAGTGAAATGTTATTTCTTTTGAGTAAATAAATGTCTTTAACCTGAAAAATTTCTATTCAAACCGTGAAGGTATTAAAAAAATAAATAAAAGAGGTTATACATTTTGACAATTACTTAACAAAAATGACAAGCTGTCGGTGTCGTTCCATAGCATAATCGATCCTAACGTTTCGTTCAGAAACGTGTTTTCGTACATTTAAATATGTTTTTGTAGTAGTAGTGTTTTATATTCAATTGACATTTCATATTTTCAACTACTTAATTTTATGAACTAGTTAGAAAATAGGTGAAATTTTAAGGAACCCGTGTTTTTTCTTTATCACGAAAACTGAACTTTTCATACAAAAAAAAATAGGTCATTTTGAAAAATAGGTCATTCTAAAAGGATGTAAGTAAAATATGACGTCATATACACCACAAGAATCTAGAGCCGCAATTTAAAAAAAAACGATACCTGACAATAATCTGTTTTTATTTGCTGTAAAAAACGATCTCGACACACAACATATAACTTTACCTCAATAACACAAAGTATTGTCGGAATATAACTGATTATTATGTATTGTTTCAGTTGGAAGAGCATTTTGGAAGGCGATGAAAGTGACAACTAACCAATGCAAAACTCGAGCTCCACTTTCCAATATTCAGGACACATTTATGTAAAACATCGATCTTCTCAATGGAGAATTGATACTCGATACTTCCTAGGAAGCAAAAACTAACTTGAAGTGACACTTACACATACTTTACATGATGCTGCACTTGTTGCCTGTGGTTTGATAGATTTACAATCACCGATAATAAAGAGTATATAAAATTGCTTATTGTTTCACTTGACTAACTGGCTAAGTGCATGACCTTTTAAGACTTGGGGCAGATGAGAATGTATACTTGCCTCCCTGTGGCTTTAACAGATCTGTTCTCGAATCTGTTACACTCCATATTATGTATTATTACATTAATTGTACACAATGCTGATTTCGTGAGGAGTTTTACAAATTGGGGTGAAGAGGAGGGAGGAGTACATATTGTAATAAAACCACTCATTAAAAATGTTACTATTCCTTCTCTTTATTTCTTGGTGCACATACAAAAAACAATCCTATATATTTAGATTACATACTCGAACAAGCGAGACATATGTAACATGAGTCATGGCATTCAATCGGATAGTCACATCATCTTCGTCAATATGTACAATAGGTTTTATGCGAATAAAAAAACATAAAAAAAACATAAAACATTTATTTAATTTCTTTACATATTCTAATTTAGTTTACATTCTAAGTAGCCGAAATATACATTTAGAATCTGCAAAGATTTGGTTTGCGCTAATTCCAGAGTTATGCATGGTTCCTACACTAGGCAAAGCCTGTCCCGTAGGAAACCAGATTACATCCAGGTTTCCAAATTAAGCGCGAATTGGCCAAGTTATTATTCTGTAGGTATTATTTTACAGCAAACTACAATATACAGGTACGAATAGTATAGAAAAGGAGTTTCGGCGCGACATTAAGTACGAGTAGTGTGTGCGTGCGTGTGTGTATGTGTGTGTGTATGTGTGTGTGTGTGTGTGAGTGTGTATGTATAGATTGTATATATGTGTATGTGCGGTACATTTAGATTCCTTTCAGTAGGAGGTAGTAAGTAGGCTTTCAATTTCCGCGTAAGTTAGTGTGCTCAGCCGTCCAAGGAGTTTTCTTTTGGTTTGGTTCACAGTAAGGTCTTTAATGGAGATTCTACTATTAACTTTGTTATAGATGAATGGGTGAAGGAAGTTGCTAAATCTCTTAGCAAAAACTGTAGCCGATTGAGGGAATGGTATTTTGAAAATTCGTTTTCGCAGCATCGCACTATAACAGGGAGACGTTAAGACTTCAGCATGTGTCTTCGTGATGACCCGCACGATAAATAAAGAACGTACGGTTAGCACGTTCATATCCCTGTAGACACACGATGTTGGATACCTTCTCTTCTTTTTCAAAATTGTTTTTAAAACGGCTCTCTGTGACCTTTCCAGAATAATTAGTTTGGTTTTTGCTGCACCTCCCCAAACAGATATGCAATATGTTAACACTGGCTGACAGATGCTGATGTAGATGGACCTTAGCAAGTCTTTTCCTGCCGCGTTTCGTAAGTTCCTGAACACGTAGATCAGTTTTCGGACTCTGTTTGCTGTAGTAGTTACATGTTGTTGGAAATCCAGTTTCTCATCTATGACCACCCCAAGATATTTTATGTAAGGCGTCCTGCTGATGCATTTACATGAGCAAAATATCGGTTGCCGGCCATCATATACGCAGTTGTGGACCTTTAATGCAGGTAAATTAGCAGGTGACGAAGCCTTAGTTTTGTGGAAACAGATAAATTTCGTTTTGGTCAGATTGAGGGTCAGGAGGTTATCTTGCAGCCAGCTTGTCACTCTCTTTAAACCAGATTCTGCGTTGTTCGCTACCTGTTCCCAAGAGTTCCCATAAAAGACTATGGCTGTGTCGTCAGCGTAGCAAAAAATATCTGCATCTGCAAGTTTTGTATTGGCTAAGTCATTGACGCACATGTTAAAAAGTGTGGGGCCCAAGATACTGCCCTGTGGGACACCGAAATTAACAGGTAGAGGCTTGCTTTTCTTGCAGTCAACAATAACACTTTGTGTTCGGCCCACTAAGTAGGTTCGAAACCAGTCCAGTGCTTGCCCTCTGATACCACCAAGTTGGCTAGGTCCAAAAATGCTCCAAGACAGGCATTACCTTCATCTAGCTGACGTACGATGTTCTGGATGCGAATGCTTTGTTCTGGAGTTATTCGGCATTGCACTATGCATTTTTCTGCGTCTCGTATGACTTCCATATACATAGCGTTGTCGGTATAGGATGTTCTTATTTGGGTTAGAATATGCTTATCACTTGCCGATGTATACTCCACCATCATCTAGCTCCACACAGGGCAGATTCGTGCTGTTAGCCTAAGAAAAATTTTCTGAAGTCTTAATTGGCCCAGTAAATAAAAATTGGTGTCCGGTTCTAATATGCCAAGTGAGTAATTGTTGGAAGATATATCGGAGTCCAGTAGGACAGTGTTTTGTGACCCTTAAAAACGTGCGAATTAAGCAGTGACACAATTATAAGCGTCATGAAAAGAACCGAAAATCCAATAAATACGTTGTGACAGTTGACAAAACAAATCAACGTCCAAAAATGAATGTCAGAAATTGATAACCAGATACAACTAACTTTTTTAACGTATCACAACTAAGGTCTCTCTCGATAGTGCAGAGAAAGTGATGTCACCATCCGGTTTACACTTTTTGGCGATTTTTTCTAAAATTAATGGCGAAAAATCCGAAAATATTTTTTTTTGTGTAGGTACTTAACATCTTTCTACCGAAATGGTTTTCGAATTAGGACATTTGAAAATTATGAAATATTGTCAATACGAGTTGGAAATTGAACGAAATAAATAGTAATCTATGTGTTAGTTATATTTTTTGTCTTATTTACTTTTAGTTTCTTTAGAAATTAAAGTTTGATTTCTTGGATTTTTTAAAAAATTATTACATTGCATGTTTTACAAAAGCACTATACATACATCGGCGTGAAAAGGGGTTGCCGACTGTAATAGACTTAGAATAGGGGGGCTAATTAAACCTTATTTTTACCAAAAATGAGATGCCTTTATAAGTAAATAATATGAGGAAATGATTCATTATGGGGATATAAATTATTAAAATGTTTGGGAATACATTAGTTCGTGAAACGAAAGTCTAGCAATCTTTCCTAAATACCTATATACCGGCTGACGTAGTAATCAATAAGACTGCTTTGAAAACAAGATTCTCGTTAATTTTACTAGGGCGGCATAACAAGCGTGGAATGAATGCGCATTCGCAAGTGTCGGTCTTAAGGATCAAATCTATAGAGTATTTTGTCAGCTGATTAGCTAGATTCAGTCTTATTAACAATGGGGTAAAATTAGTCCAAGTGAATACTGTAAGATTTTTCTTGTGGGTAGGTGGGGTTTTCGTTCGGTCTCAAAATGGCGGAATGTTGTATATAAGAGACATAGGTAAATATATCGGAATGACATAGCCAATCATTGACTAATAGATTTTGGCCGCGCCCATTAAGGTTTTAATTGGTTGATGACGTTGTTTGAATAAATTACAACTTATAAGCTGTAACCTCTTCGTCTATTATGGTGGCCTGGTAGTTGGATCTCACAAAAGTGTGATTTGTTGATCATGATGATCTCCCTGAGTACTTTAAGCACCTTGATCTCGATGAGCACGCAGCATTTTCTATGAAATCCCCACTTTTTACTATGAGAGTTTGGATTTTGTCCATACAAAAATGGGCCTGGAGCGCGCGACGAGCGCATCGAGCAAGTAACTCCCTGTTTAAGGGTATAAATAGGCCGAGTCGGAGCTACTAGCGGCACTTCACTTTCGTCAACGGGCTGACACGGATACTGGCTTAGCGTACCGCGAATCTATTGGTGGGTTCTGTTACTTAGAAACTATGATCAAATTCCCAATGCTGTGTGGAATATCTGCACTTTGCAAAGGGATTTTAATCATAATGCTTAACTTTTCTTTGTTTAATTAATTTTTCTCTTTGTGTTATTTTTCTTTGGGGATGAACTTTATTAGATATTTTAAAAGCCAGTTCTCTGTCCAGGTTTACAGTATGCCTGAGGGGTTATTCTCGCCTAACGGTGTACAAATGGGAATGACTCAGAGCCCTTATTATCAGGTCTGAAGGTGGCCTGACGTCTCTTTTTTACCAACACAGGAGACGATCTATCCTTCACGTTCTCACAATGTCCAGCTGGCAACGTAAACGAGGCTGCCATAGTTTGGGTCAGCATAGAGGGTGATCCTCGCTCGTTGAAATTGTGCAGTATTTGGAGAACGGACTTGTTAAATATATTTATATATTATCTTTATATACACAATAGGGCGTCTTACTTGCACCACCATGTCCACGGACGTGCAGGGGGAGACAACTTACACAGGCTGATAGTATTGCAATCCTCAGTTTAGCCGGCTGAACTCTTTAGAGCTTAGTTTAGGGTATACGCATTCATTGAAACTAAATCCTAGGTAAGGGATATTAGTTTCAACAGTTTAGTTCTAAATGGGGGTAGAATTAGGGTAAATTCACACACAATTATGAGGGAAGTAGGAAAATTAGATCCGTACGCGTTGGGTTAACTTGGTTTAAGATAGGAATTACATTATAGGTCGCGAGAAATTCATACGGTAATATAATGAATCGGGAATATTCGTCATAGGCAAATATAGACTCCAAATGATAGGTAATCCAATCTTCAAACAACCGCGTAGGTAATCTAGATTCAGGCAAGCTAGCGATCTAGCTTAATAGCTATTTTCTTACTAATCTTAGATAGTAGTTAGGAGATTGGTAGTACATATTTCCGGGTTAGGATATTTGGCAGGGGTTTTATTTAGGGCCAGATTCCGGCGTAGTAACGCTAGGATTTCGCCTGACACCATAGATGAGGTCTTGCAGTATTTCTCCTTATCTATTGGTGCGGATTTCGAAATACTAGTAGACTCAATTGTTATAATTGTCTGATCACCTTTTTCTAGAACAAATTCTAATCCCGAGAGTTATAAAGGGGTATTTGATCGTTGCGTCCTGAGACAATGCGGTTGAATAATCCCAGCATAACTCTCCCATAGTGTTATTAATTTATGACATTGATTTTACACTCCGAATAGTGTTAGAAAATATTGGAGGGGGCTTGTCCAAGTCTGGGTCGAGAGCCACTGGTTTCTGTTTAATAACAGAGAGAGATAGCAATCTCTCGGGCGGTCTGGAGGGGCCCGACCTATAACCAATAACAAAATATTTCTTAATCCCTACAAACCTGCTAAAAATCCTAATTTGATAGGGTTAGCACAACTCTGTATACTAGGTTTAAGACATAGGTGCGTTGAGCTTGACATACATACTTAGGCCTAAAACTTATTTAAAACCCATTAACCTATCTCAATAAAATCCTCTAATTACTATTATTACTTCAAACTTAAAGTTCGTCTTAGGGACATTAGTGTAATACCGAGGGATGAGAGATTCAGGGTTCCGTCAACTATCATAGAGCTTTGGGTTCTTACGGTTCATAACTATAAGGGGGTCCTACCACTAGCGATCACGTTCTGGCCATTAGTTACGTCACAAATTAAAATTCAAATAAAACTTCATAATTATTTTTATTCTTATATTTTCGGGGAGGGGTAAATTAGTAGTATATTAGTGCAGGGGGGGGCGTTATGCTACACGACCTCGTCTATATGTACTCGGCCGGCATTCTTCCCGGCCTCTTTAGTAATGATGAATCGATGCTTAAGTCTCACGTATCTATTCTAACGCTGTATAGAGACGAATTAAAAAAAAAACACTGGATTACATTTTAACTAATAACTTTTTAAACAAACAGTCGCCAAATCAGAAAAAATTAAAGCTTTTTTTAAATATCGTAAAATATAAATAAAACGCTCTAACGACCAATTAGTAGGTACAGGTTACGACATCTAGTGACTAATAGATTCTAACCTCATTCTAAGCTGTATATTCTTCGTAATTTTTTCGTCAGCAGAACCGAATATTCCTAATGTTTCTGTTTAATAGTCTCGTCTGTATATATTATATAATAAGCTTTTGCCCGCGACTTCGTCTGCGTAGAACTCGGTCATTGCGTTAGAATTTTATTGCTTTTATTTTATGTCAGGCGCTTATACCTACTTACCTTTCTTCCATACAAAGTTCCATCCCCTTAAGGGATGATTTCCGGGATAAAAAGTATCCTATGTCCATCCCTGGGACTCAAACTATATCCATACCAAATTTCATCTAAATCGGTTCAGTGGTTCAAAAGTAAGTGGTAACAGACAGACAGACATACTTTAACATTTGTAACCCGCCACGACTTTGCACGGGTAGGGCAGTTTTTTAATCTATTTTAACTGAAAGTCTACTCGCCAAGTATGAAGTCACTCACTTTAAAAAACTCAGGTTGTCCATACAATGTTTCAACCCCCTTTTCACCCCTTCAGAGGGTGAATTTCAAAAAAACGCTGAAATTAGTTTTCTTAGTATTTAATGCTAGGTCTACAAACGAAGTTCCAAGCTCCTCGTTAAAAAAAAATTGCTCCCCATACAAACATTCAACCCCCGTTTCACCCCTTTAGAGGGCGAATTTCGAGAAACTCTGAAAACTATTTTCTTTAGTTTTAATGGTTAGTCTATTAAGGGGGTTTGAAGTATCTATCTTAAAGAAAATTTTATTTTCCATACAAAAAGGCCTCCCCCTTTTTACCCCCTCAGGCGATGAATTTTGAAATAAATTATAGCCTATGTCCTATTCTGATGTCTAAGCTACAATACTGGAAAGTTTCATAGAGATCCGTTTAGTCGTTTTTGAGATTAAGCGGAACGTACATCCATCCGCACAAATTTACACGTTTATAATATTACGCGGATTAGGATATTATAGTCGAAATATATTTATAAAATAACAATTAACACATCTTAAATTTACGAGTATAGCCCAAGAGAAAACCCGTCTTAAATTTTTAAGTAACAAATAATTCTTAAATTTTTTAGAAAAATACTCGCCTTAAGTTACTGCAAATTATACCATATAAGTAATAGAACCGTATACCCCTTAAAGTGTTAATATCCATAGGGAAAACTAGTAACGTTGTGTATAGACGAATATTGGTTGAGATGTTAGTTGCTGGAATATACCACATTGGACCTAGGCTGATGAGGTGAAGATGGTATGACAGGGTGTTGTCACCTGCCTAATAGGTTTTTCGAAAGAATAAAGACGGCGGTAGATAAAATATACCTTTTAGAATTTAGGGAGAAAGACCCATACTAACGTCACGTTTTCCAGGGTAATATGTTTAAGGTACATATTAGTTGGACACAAAATTAACCAATATAAAATTGCTAAGATTACGTATACACCCCGCGTCTTGTTTGTAGCGAATAAATGAATCAAACCGGTTTACTCCAATTTATGCCGATGCATACAACAACCACTTATCTTTACTGAAGCCCTGGTACAGGTTTTGGTTTACAGTAGCCAACGAAAAACTGCCTCCATTCCGACCTCGACGTGCGGGAGTCTCCCAGAATTTAAAGCTGGTCTTCGGGCAACACGCAAGCCTAGGCCTCGCGAATGGCGACCGGGCGATTCGCGTCTAGACCACTCGCTCCGGTAGCTTTCACCCCAGCGGAAAGCCAAACGTTGACGAACGCTTGGCTCTTTGTTAAGAGGAGGATACGATCCTCTTGAAACACTCTTTCAAGAAGAAAAGTCAGCTGACGCCGGAAAATAGCAATATTCACACTCGTCACTTATTAACGGTTGGAATTCACAAATTTACTTCCACACACAAAAAAGTGTGTGTCAGCTCCGACGTACGACTGGAGTTTACTCTTTACGAACGATTAAAAATATATTAGTAAGGCTTAGTAAACAATCTATATATATATATTACGCGAGGCTATTTTGTACACCCCATCAGATCTACAGTTATGGTCCGATTTTAATAAATGATATGTCATAAGATTCGTCTCATGCTGGAGGGTTGCATAAAACTCTTTTTTTTTTAAGAAAAAGGACTAAAAAAATTGATTTTAAAAAACTACTGTGCGCTGACCACGTAACTGGCCGCGTGACCTCACGCGATGTGGCTCCTGTTTTGAATTGACATAAAACAGTATAAAAATAAACAATAACTGAACTCAAACTTGTAGTAAGTTCTTCAGTATGAGAAAATATACGGTTTGAGTCGGCGACATATATCCACAACCCCGAGAATATTAACAAAGTACAAAATGACATGTAACATGAATGACAGACGTATTGTATCGTCATTTAATTCAATGTCAACATTTAACTTTTTTTTCTTCTATGCCAGTTAATATTAAATTGTCATGACCTTTTTACTTCAATAAAAATTATAATTATACAAACTTCGCATATTCAAAATTTTGAGAAAAATCCTCTTTTGTCGTGGACGTCCATCTGTTATAGTCTCTTCAAAAACTAAGTGTAAGATTTTTCTTCCTCGTTTTGAATATCTGATCATCTACTACTTCTACATTCTACTACTTGCCTATTTGATAATGCTCCCTCTCATCTATGCAAATATAGTAGGCCAAGAGTGGGACCTATATAGGCTGATAATGATACCTCGAAACAATATTTCTTTAACCTTTATTATTGAATTTGAACTTGTCTTACTATTAGCTTGTTAATGTTTAAAACCAGTGGCAATACCAGCACGTCTGTGTTAATGATTAAGCGAGGCGACCGACGGAGTGTTGCACGCGTCGGAACACGAGTAAACATAAATATAATATGGCGTTGTTTAGCAGTGATTACATTATACATATTTCGTTACTCACGTGACAGCCAGCGTCTCTTCAGCACGAGTTTATTTTCTGAACTACCTTCATAATAACGCTCAATTATAAAATTAGCTAATATAGTCGTTGTAATATTTCAATTTCACCTTTAAAATTAAATTACTAGGCGCCAGAGGAAAGGGAAAGGAAGAAAATTTATTGTTAAACTTTCGGGTACTTATAAAATGTCTTCCTCGATTTACTTACTTGCTCTTTGAAGTAATGAGATTCAGCGTTTTACAGTGTAAAATTTAAATATAAAACTCTTTTAAGTTTCACACATGTTGAAATATAATAAACGGGTCACCTTAATACGTGAGTGACCCTTTTACTATATTTCAAGATAGTGTAACATTTGGTTATATTTTTGCGAGATTTCTACCACAAAATAGATATTTTGTGTATATAATAGTACACACGCACGCACGCGCACACGCACACACGCACGCACGCACACACACACACGATCATAAGCACGGTAATTTGTTAACCTGCGACCGACCAATCTGTGGGGTCCAGTCTGAAAACCAGCGCCGGGCCCTGTGCTTGGCATATGCTGAGATTGGAACCCATTGCCCAACCAATGTCTTATATGTGATTTTAATTTCTTTATTTTTTCGTAATAAACTTATTGGTATTTCTTTATTTTACTTTAGATAGTTAGTACTGTGTTTAGATTGTAAGGCTTTTGTATCTATTAATGTTTTACAGTTGAGGCAATAAATATGATTCTGATTCTGATGAGACAATGACTAAAAAAATACAAACATACAAAAAAAACATTCCTTACATTTACAAAAAAATTGTTCCCCTGGTTACTATGCCCTACGATGCTGGTAGCACTTCTTCGCTGAATCACAATGCTACTTCGTTGAGCGAAGAAGCTGCCAGCTCTACGATTCCCTGTGGAATCTATACAGGGTAAATATTATTGACCGTTCAAATTTTTCCCAGGCATTAGGTACCAATGTGATGCCTTTTCTGAAAAAAAACAGGTACAATTTTCACAATTACGTGTGTTGTCCGAAATAATAAATAGTAAAGTGTGGATTATCGTGAGCTGAGTGACGGTTGGGGTTAGCGGTGGGGGAGGGGTGCGCTCACCTATCTTACCTCGACCAATACAAATTACAATTACTCGCACGCGCACCTCCGTGTTGCATCTCTAGTCAAGTCGCCCGATTGCGAACGTGACACACAACAATTTTTACGAGTACAGTACGAGTAGTATTTTGAAATGGTGCGGGTAATGGTCAGAGAAAGTAGGAAGGAAATTTTGCAACCTATGTTTTTTTACTAGCGGTCAATATTATTTCACCCTGTAGATATTAATGAAGATCTGAATCTATGTTACTGTCGGTTAAAAAACTAGATTATTGACTTTCACATTCTAAGAAAAGATTATTATTGATGTGTTTACTGTTTTTATTGACAATAAGAATTATTTGACTGTAAATAAATTCTAAAAATGTAACTAGAATGCCAACATGAAAGCAATAAATTTATTATTTGCCTCTTTACTTTTCGTAAGATCTAAGCTAGTTTCATTTACGAAAATACGTAAGCCTACGTACTAAGGAATAAATAAAATATAAACGCAATAAGCAACAATGTACCAGTGCTCGACACCTTTGTGCACAATAGATGACACCTATTAATCAATTTATGAAGTCGTTGCCAAACAAAGAAATTGCTTAAAGTTGACGAAATGGCACCGATAATAATAATTACAATTTGACTACATTGTTCAATAAGAAGCGTTTGTATTTTTTACTAAAAAAAATATTTATTTCACACTTTTTAGCACCAGAGCGCATTTCATGACGATTCCAATAAACTCAAACACGACTAAGCTACACTGTTATATTATAGTGTTCCGTTGCCTACCTTCCGGCTTCCATAACCAGATCAGGTTGATGGTAACATTACATCCGTTCTGAGGTAACCATTTGTACCCAGTTTGGTACCTAATTACCTATACATTATGACTAATGTTACCCTGGATACCCAAAACTATACCTATACGTCAAAAGTCTGCAATATTATTATTAAGATTTATGTTCACTGAGGCTAAATGCTGGTAATTTCTCGTTTTCCAATGAACATGAGCTGCCATGTTAAGAAAGCATGAGCATAATGAATATAATTCAATGTTTAATTGCCATCAGCTTACATGTGGAATCGTGAACAACAAAATTACAATGCAATTTTTATCTCCATCCAACATAACATACATTGTTTTATTCATAGGAGAGTGAAATTGTTATTTGCAATTCAAACATGGTTGCGATCCGTATAATTGTAACCTTTTTGCTATAATTATAAAGTAGTTTGGGTCGCTTCATTAGACCGAACCGGTGCAATGTGACATAGATTAAGTAACATAAAAAAAACAATCGATGTTGCACTACTGATTTTCATTTGCTTTTCGTGATCTGCAAAGTTAATTTTTGTTTAAAACTTGTAACGGCGCGGCGTACGGCATTCGACCCTATTCTATACTAGTAAATTATTTTATTAAAGCAAATTCGATTGGAAATCGAATTCGAGTTGCTGGATACCAGAGCCAGTAGAACGGTAAGGCTTATTCTTGTTTTAGAGTCTTAGATTACGTAACTGTATACCTACCTATATCTTAGAAATATTATTCTGTTAATATTTAGAGTTTATATTGGATTATAGTGACATTCTTTATACATAGCCACTTATGATTAGGTTCCATGTAGTACGCTCACTGTGGAAATAAATCTGTCAGCTTATCTCCTAAAAATAAAATTAATAAACATATGTAATATGCTGTTACGAGACGGTCACAGTGTTCAAAAATATTTTTTTGGGGCCAGAAGGTATGTGAATAAACAAGATATAAAAACTAGAGGTCAGGCTGGTCATCACGATAAATTTGTGCACAAATTTAGTTAGGTAATATGCTTGTACTATCGCCCTCGAGTAGGGAAATTGTTTTTTTTTTTTAGCGAAACGAAAGCTATCTGTTTAATAATCAATGCCAGTGAAAGCAAATCAAGATGAAGGCCAACTCACCACAATTCTGCCCTCGAACTGATGAGTCGGTACCGACAGTCCATGATGACGAGCTGATGCTGTACTGGCTGACGAGAGGGTTATCGAAGTATATTTGCGATATTTTTTAGCGCGACGAACGGGCTTGCGCGTGCAGCCGCGAGCAGCCATCAAAAGCGATATACCTTCAACTGGCTTTTTATAAATGTCAAAAACGAGAAAAACTACCCTACGAAACTATCGCTAATGAAAACGTTCCTTTTCGCGGTATATCTAAATAACATGCATTTAAAATAACAAATAACTAATCTAAGCAATGATGTCCGGAACCAACATTCCGCCCACCAAAATACGAGGTATTTTATAAAGTAATCTAATCGATAGGTAAAGGACACAGCTTTACCAGGGGTCTTTGCATGAGACCTGACTGTGTCTTGACAGTGGCTACGCGAGGTATGCCGTCTTTACCCGGATGCAGGGAAAGAATTCGGCCGAGAGACCAATTGAGTGGCTTGAGTTGTTCATCCTTAATTATGACTAAAGCACCGACCTTGGGTTCACTAGCGTCCGAGTGCCATTTCGAGCGTTGATTCAACGTATGTAAATACTCCATGTGCCATCGCTTCCAAAAGTCGCGATGTAGCTTCTGCACTAGTTGCCAGCGATTCGAAATAGGAATGGTTGCGTCGTTAGTTGGAGCTTCTATCAGCGATGTCAGTGGTTCTAAAGTGAGGAAATGCCCGGGAGTTAATACCAACATATCATTTGGGTCAGAGCTCATCTCACAGAGCGGACGAGAATTTAAAACGGCCTCAATCTGGGCGGCAACTGTGAGAAACTCCTCGTAGGTCAGAATTTGATTCCCAACGACGCGAGAAAAGTGTGTCTTAAAAGACTTAATGTTTGCTTCCCACAGACCGCCGAAGTGTGGGGACGCGGGTGGGTTAAAGCAAAACTCGATACTTTCGTGAGAGGCCGCATTTTGCATGAGAGGTAGCAACGCGTTGTAGGCGCCTACGAAATTGGTACCCTGATCGCAATGTATACGTTGGCAGCGGCCACGACGAGCGATGAATCGACGTAAGGCGGCAAGAAAAGCTTCGGTCGTTAATCCGATTACAAGTTCAATATGAACTGCCTTTGTCGCGAAACATATGAAGAGGCAAATGTAGGTTTTGATTGGTCTAGCCCCACGATGTCGTTTTATATAAGTGGGGTAGGGACCTGCAAAATCGATACCGATACACGAGAAGGCCTTTACCTGTGAAATTCGCGTCTTTGGAAGATCTGCCATACGAGGCACTAAAGGTTTTGGATTGGCACGAAAGCATTTAATGCATTTTGATAAGCGGGAGCTTATCGCGCGTTTAGAAGCAAGAATCCAAAAGTTTTGTGCAATCAAAAAGTTCAAAGTTCTCAATCCAGGATGTTGATTGTCATTATGTATCTGATCGATAATAAGGAGGGTTATGCGATCTTTACTCGGCAGAAGTAGAGGATGTTTGCAATCATAGTCGAGCTCAGAGTGAACAAGCCTACCGCCCACCCTCAACAAACCGCATTCATCGATAAAAACACTGAGCCTTCTCAATTGTTTGGGCAATTTTTTGCCGTCATGTAGGAGTTTAATCTCATTTGAGAAGGCATTTTTTTGAGCTAATTTAACCAAATGATTTAGGGCATCATCGAGTTCCGACTTCACAAGCGGGCCGATCTGTTTTTCACCAGGTTTACGACAGTTGTGTACGAAACGACGAATATAAGCAACAATCCGCTTAGCTTTGTTGAGACTCGAATGCCTTGATAAGAAATCGTCAAATTCGCCAACCGAAACAAATAATGATGTCTGTTTGGGAACCTTCTGTTCCTCCAAAAAATCGTTCTCACGTTCCTCAATAGATGACAACAATTCTGGCCAACTGTTACTGTCCAGGGCCAACCACGCAGGACCTGTCCACCACAGAGGATGATTTAAGAGTTCTCGAACAGTCACCCCACGAGATCCGCAATCGGCAGGATTACACTCAGACCTAACATGGTGCCAATGCGCTGCAGGTATCCTCTCCTGAATATGGCTTACGCGATTACTAACGTAAGTCTTCCAACGTTGTGAGGGTGAACGTAACCAAGCGAGGGTTATGGTGGAGTCTGACCAACAGTATGTCTCCTCAAATCTTACGTTTTCGGCGTAGATTTCTTTGATGTGCGTGACGAGATCAGCCAATAATACGGCAGAGCAGAGCTCCATACGAGGGATTGAAGTCTTTTTTAGGGGGGCAACTTTCGAGCGTGACATAATTAGATGTACTGTGACGCTGCCGTCACCATGAACAACACGAAAGAAGACAACAGCAGAATACCCTACCTCAGACGCATCGCAGAAGCCGTGCATTTGAACGCTGCAGGACTCATTCGATGGGATGAATCGAGGTATTTCGAGAGAGGCGAGCATGTCTAGGTCCAGACGATAACGAAGCCATCTCTGGCAGATGTCGTAGGGTGCTGCATCGTCCCAGTCTAATCCCAAGGTCCAAAGTTCCTGCATTATACGCTTGAACGAGAGGGTCAGAGGCGTCAGGAATCCAAGGGGATCGAATATGCGAGCTAGTTCCGAAAGAACATTTCTTTTGGTACACCTTTCATGAAGTGCATTAACTGTAAATGTAAAAACGTCACCAGACGGATTCCACTCCATGCCAAGTATCTTAACAGGAGACGTCGGCTCCGAGTCGAAAGAGAGTGCGCTGTGATGACAGTGTTCTGGGTTGAGATTCTCTAGCAAGCGGGGAGAGTTACTCGTCCATTTTCTAAGTTCGAAGCAACCTTTCCCTAAGATCTCGATGATCTCAGACTGAAGCTCAAGAGCTGATTCGACGGACTCAGCACCTGTCACCACGTCATCGACATAAATGTCCCCTTTAAGAGCGTCAGCTGCGCGAGGGTACTCGCTGCCCTCATCAATGGCTAGTTGAACTAAGGCACGAATTGCGAGAAAGCTAGACGAAGCCATACCGTAAGTTACGGTGTTCAATCGAAATTCTTGAATAGGCTCATTGAGGGAGAACCTAAACAAGATGCGCTGGAAGTCTCGATCTAGAAGAGAGACTAGAATTTGCCGATACATTTGACGAATATCGGCCGTAAAGACAACAGCATGTAAACGAAAGCGAAGCAATATCGAAACGAGGTCAGATTGTAGTTTGGGTCCAACGAGCAACTGATCATTCAACGAGGGGCCTCCAGCGGGCTGAGCAGTAGCGTCAAAGACCACCCTCAAGCGAGTAGTGGCGCTGGTAGGTTTCAGAACGCAAAAATGTGATAAAAGATAAGCTCGCCCTTCTAAGTCAGGTGCAACTGGCTCCATATGGCCAGCATCCAAATAATCGCGCATAAAACTGTTGTATTCCTTACGGAGCTCAGGGTTGCGCGAAAGTTTCTTTTCGAGGGAAAATAAGCGGCGTTCAGCGAGGGTGCGTGAGTCACCGAAACGAGGATCAGCGGTGCGAAAAGGCAAGCGTACGATATACCTCCCGTCAGAGTCACGTGTGTGAGTCGAAGCGAATATTTTCTCACACATGACTTCATCGTCACTTAACGGGGACGCGTCAGGGAGATTTTCGACTTCCCAGAATTTTCTAATTTGGTTGTCGAGCGATTCGATAGAGCAAAATAACGAAGATTTCAAATGGGAAGGTAAGCAAGAGACCTTTCCCATGACTATCCATCCAAGTTTGGTTTCGAAAGCTGAGGGTCCATCTGGACCATAGTCGAGACGGTTACCTGAAAATATCTGGCAAAACACATCCACTCCCACCAAGGCATCAATGGGTCAATATCCCAGGCATGAATTTGAAATGGCACGGCTGATAATGGGGGTGCTCTTTGGTCATACATATTCATGATATTTTTTTTTAAATAGCAAGGTTGTTCTTCTATCTGGGGCAAATAATGCGATTGTATTAAAATTAATATTAATCACTTTAAAAAAATAATTAAGCGCCGATTTATCATCACAGTGACCTGTCCCCCGTACTTTTTTTATGAAAAATTGCTTCATGACACAAATATGGATAGGTATTTACGTTAACTGAGACATTTATTATAATCTAGGATAGTTGCATTATCGATATGAGATATTGGGGATTACTAAAATACTCTGTATATGTTTTGGTCAGAGTATATGTATCTGTCCCGCACGACGACATCATATCGGTGAACAAAGTTTCGATGCGTGTAGTTGCTAAGCAACGCCTTGTGGATGCACTGCTTCAATCAAAGGTTATTCGGCCAGTCCCGTGCTAACGTCCGGCGCAAGCGCACGTGTTGAGACCAGCTGCGTATTCGAGTTATACACATAAGTTTATCAATTCGGTGATGTGGGGACAAAAAAGTTTTCATTTCGGTTACTGGTATATTTTGATAACAGTGCATATGTTTTGTTTGTTATTCGGATATTATATGTAAGTCAACATTTTATTACATATTCTAGGTTTATTTTTTATATTCCTACGCGACATTTTCGATAATTCGAGTTAAACCTCAATGTTCTTCATTTCAGTGATCTCATTTCGGTTAATTCGGTGAACAATTTGCTCCTATCACCTCACCGAATTCAAAAATGTCACCGAAGATGAAATATTTTTTATCTGGTTGAAGGGTTCCGTACATAACAAAAGTCTTAACTGATTAGAAGTTGTGAATTGTTTTTTACAACTTTTTTGTTATGAAATATATAAAATAAAATATGTTTATTTATATTATCATCATCTTGACGTTACTGAGAAATTCTAATCTGCTAAGCAGGCTTCGTCAGGTGGGTACAACTATGAATCAGTAATAGGCGTCGTCACATATAGATATCCACAAAACAATAAAATAATTCGCAACAGGCTTCTTCAATTAATATCAACTAAATAGGATCGCCTCGAACTGCACCGTGCTGGCAAAAGTTTCCATTACATTTGCGGCATTACTGCGCTGTATAGCCAACGAAATCTGTTGAACCAGATACGATTCGAAGCGCAGATCACTGCCCTATCCCTAGGCCGGCGACCCAATTCCTTAATAAATGTTTTAGCTTCCACCTCCACTGCTCCAAGATCCCGCAGTCTCCACTGCAATCGACATGAAACGTACAACGGTTCCAGGGCAATGTACTTGGAGTGTTTAAATATGGCTGCATACTCAGCGGCCGGCCCCGCAGACCTGACCGTAAGGTGAAGGTGGGACGGGGCAAACGTACTGATGCACGTAGTGTCCCACAAGAGACACCGACCCTTTTGCCACGGGACCAGTGTGAGGCCATCTGGCTTTTTGCTATCCGTGCGATACAATCTTGGAAGCCTCCAGCCCCTAGACTTGGAGCCCCAAGCCATAGAGGATGTTGGCCGACACCAAAGCCTGACAAACTGCATCATTGATTGCGTGATGCCTTGAAAACAGCTACGCGCACCTCTGACAGCTAAGGCTGGCCGTCCTCCTCAACCATGACCCCACAAATTCACCGATGCGGCTGACAAACCTTACACTAAAAACACAAACCACAAACGGTACGGGTACGGGCTCTAAAGTATCACCCTGCTGAGCTCCGACATGCGAAGTTATTGATATGTCATTATAAAATAAATTGCTAGACGTGTGCCAATATTGACGGAGAAACGGATAAAGAGATGGCACTCGATCCAAAACTTCCTCGAGAATTGTCTCCTTCTCAAATCTATTGAAGGCATTTTTAATTTCAATCTTGAGAATAACGGAACCCGTATCTCCATTCCCAAGAGTAAAAGCTCTTGAGGCGTGTAAGGCCGCGTTACAATCTTGCACAATTCCGAAACCTATCTGAAGTGGTTGTAGGTAATCCGTCATTGCCTTTCTAACTACCCGGTAGCCCAGTTTAGCCGATAGGCGACGCAGAGTGTAGCCTATGGCGATCGGCCAAATCCCCCTGCCCTTTATTGAGAGAGCACAGAGTGAACCTCCGTACAAGTAGGGGCAAACCACGGGATTAAGAGAACCTTTTTAAAGGAAATTACAGAGTTTCGCTATACAATCGACTAACCGAGGACCATTGTTGCCAGCCGAGGGTGAGGTTAGCTCTTTGAGATGTTGTGGCCGCAAACCATCCAAACAAGACTCGGGACGATATATGCATATTTAAATACATATTTTTAATAAAGATTGTATAATAATAATTCTAAATAATAGGTTCTTTTAAAGTTGTTGTTCTCTTATGATTTGAATAAATATAACGGACTTAAATATACCTATGTATAATTTATTATGGCGACTGACCCATTTCTTAAATTTCCAAAATGCTTAAAAAAGTTTACCAATGGTCGATTTATATTTATTTTTTATATAAATAATTTTACATAATTTTATTTGCTGTATTTTTTATATATATTAAGAAATGAAAGGACAGGCAACATTCATTACATATCAAGTAAAATCAGCAAACAGCTGACACATACAACCATGAGTCATTCGCTTGTATTAGGGTTCCGTAGATGCCATTTGAACCATTTTTTATTTTGGTCTTCTATTTTATGACTATTGTGAAACGTATAATTATTTTTGATATCAAAAGAGCAATAAAACCATTATGTTTATATATAAAATCTTTTTATGTTAATTTTAGTTTCATTTCGGTGACTGTTATATCACATCGGTGAGACTTTACATCATTTCGGTTATCTTAATATCATCACGGTGACTATTTATTTCATTACGGTGACGTTATTATCACATCAGTGACTGCATTTATTTATTTCGGTGACAGTTATTCATTTCGATGAATTAAAAAAAGATTGTCTAATATCTCCGTAACTATTTATCGTATGACAGGGCCGTTAACATATATTAACTACAGTAGCTAAATCTTTCGGTTGATGTTAAAAAATCGATGAAAGACTTCAATTTGAAGAAAATCACCGATGTGAAAAAAAATATTGGTCTGTTGAAATTGACCCCAATGCCACCAGGCGTAGCAAAACTAGGGTCAGCGAGTTCGAGTGTATTCAAATGGGGCAATTGATCCGTGTTAATTTTCACAGCAGGCAATTCGCTACAAATTTTGGGTGTAACAAACACTTCGAAGCTTGTTTCGAAATCAGCCTTGGTGTTACGAACGTTCAAGGTCGCACAGGAAGTTGCCAACGCAGTCACCTCACCTATACCTTCAATGGATGCAGTTGTCTTGCGAATCGGAAGTTCAAGGCGTTGTGCGCAACGCTTTGTGATAAAGTTCGACTGGCTGCCACTATCAACAATGATACGAATTTTTTGATAACTGCCGAAACCGTCCAATACATCTACGGACGCAGTAGCGAGAAGAGAAGTGTGCCCCATGGGTGTTGCATCAGAAACGAGCATGTTTATCCTTTTGTCGGTCACGTGACTTAAATTGTTGGACGTCGAGGACGGTGACGTTGACACGGTGGCGCTGTTACTCGCGGTCGGAGTACAGCTAGCAGCCGTGGTACTAGCGACATTATTATCGAAATGTATAGTAGTGTGATGGGGAACATTACACTTCAAACAACGAGACTTCGAAGGGCAAGATCTGACTACGTGTCCAGAACGTAGACAATTTACACACAATCTGTTGTCTTTGATGACCGCAAAACGCTCGTGAGGCGTCTTATTGCGATAATCGACACACTTAGCGAGGTCATGGTTCGACATGCATAGTACGCAGGGTGATTCAATTGGAGCGGCGTTACTAGCAATTAGAGTCTTATAAGCCGCTCCCCCGGGCGCCCTGTCGGGCGCGGGCCGCCAGGGCGCCGCGCGAGTGGTGCCCTGAGCGCGCGCGGTGCGTGCGGTTGCAGCCGCCGTGCGAGCCACGGCGGGGGCGCTCTCAATGGGTTCGGCGAGTTCCAAAGCTTGCCCGGCCTTACTCACGTATTCCAGCAACGAGTTGAACGAAGGTACATCCTTGCTGTCATTTTGTAGTTCGAAACGACGACGGGTGTCTTGATCCAATTTATTGACCAATAGATAAAACAATGGAAAGTCCCAGTCATTGACGGGAAATCTCAAGTTTTTCAACACAGCTATATTTTCCTTGAATGTGTCTACAAGACAACGCAATTCGCTAGGCGAATTAGATTTCAATGTGGCGCGTTGAATCTCTTCCCAATGACGAAATGCTAATTTTCGTTTGTTGTTGTACCGATCGATCAACGCGGCGTAAGCGTCTAAATAATTGTTATCTGATAAAGGAAATCCCTTTATCAATTGCAACGGTTCCCCTGAAAGAAGCGAAATCAAAATCGAAAATCGTTCAATGTTTGACAATCGTTTGTTCTGATGTACCATCGTGTTGAACATGTCATAAAACGTACCCCATACCTTAATATCGCCATCAAAATGTACTAAGTTCAAACGAGGTAATTTCACGGACAAGTCGGTGGCGGTTGTGCTATCGGCACTAGAGCCGGCGGACAATAAAGAATGTATTTCAATTATTTGAAAATATTTATCATCGAAATCCTGACGTATCAAATCTTCCTGGTCCAACTCATTTGAATCTGTTATTTCAGAAATAAGTTTCAAATGATGTGATTCAAAACTTGAACAATAGCTATCTATTTTGCTGTATCTAGACAAAAACAAAGGTAAGCGCGAGGAGTCCACCTTAGCTTGCAGGCCGGACGCTAAACATTCATCTATACGTTTAATCGATATTTCGCGTTTTAATTGCAAGTTGCGACGAGCGAGTGCTTTGGACATTTTGAATTTTAATACTACTTACTACCTTCTGCGATAATCAAACACTAATTTCTGACCGAACAAAATGATATATCAAGCAAATTTCGATCTTATTCGTAATGTAATAAGGTTTAGTTTACATACGTCGAACTAACGAATATCGAAAACAAATAATTTCAAAGAAGTTTTCACAAATTATCTGAATGGTGTTGACCTTGTAAACGCAATCGATATTTTCAAAATATTACCTATTTATAAACCAACCTACGGCGTAACTTGTCAGATATACGTATATTAACGTGACTTATTTTAGCCTGGCCAACGATACTTAGCCTAATTCGATCAATGCTGTTCGAAAAGCAACCTAATTACCTTAAAATCAAGTTCACAACACCTAGAGCGAAATTCTATGTTTACGTACCTAAATAATAAGCTATTAATAAAATGTTTAGAATCTATAAGGCAACTACGTGAATATAAATGGACAATTATCTGTGAACATTATTCAATGATAATGCACGATATTTGTATTTGTAAATATGCAAATTATGAATACTTTAAGTTTCTTACAATTCAGTATTGAACCGTAATGAGCTTGTAATTACGTATGTTTATATTTGTATATAATTCACCTTACAAAACAACAATAACAAGTATTATTATCACTGTTTTTAAAGTCACCAAATCAACCCGGTATTTATAGGTTATAGGTAAGTTGTAAATAGTAAATGGCACGCGGTGCAGTATTACTCGACTAATTTTAGGAGTACTCGGTTCAAGCAGTATTATGGTCACGATAACGCTCACTCAATTCGGTCGTATAATACACGATTGCATCATCTAATTATAAATTTATCGATATTTATTAACATTAAATTAATTATTGTGAGGATAAATATGTTCCTATGCGTAATTAACTATAAAATATTCGATTTTCGTGGGCAATTGACGGACAAGTACAAATGATGGCTACGGATTCGATGCTGCTAATGCAATTTTGTTTATAACAACAACAACTTTAATGTTACAAGGCGAGCGATATAGCGAAACGAAATTGACGAAATATTAACGAGACGAAATTAGCGACAGTTTTACTACACGAAAATGGTTCACACGTCACTCCTAGCCGTGAGGCAGGTAGGCTATTCTCACTTTTAGGAGGATCCGCGGTCGTAGGACCAATGTACTATCGCCCTCGAGTAGGGAAATTGTTTTTTTTTTTTAGCGAAACGAAAGCTATCTGTTTAATAATCAATGCCAGTGAAAGCAAATCAAGATGAAGGCCAACTCACCACAATTCTGCCCTCGAACTGATGAGTCGGTACCGACAGTCCATGATGACGAGCTGATGCTGTACTGGCTGACGAGAGGGTTATCGAAGTATATTTGCGATATTTTTTAGCGCGACGAACGGGCTTGCGCGTGCAGCCGCGAGCAGCCATCAAAAGCGATATACCTTCAACTGGCTTTTTATAAATGTCAAAAACGAGAAAAACTACCCTACGAAACTATCGCTAATGAAAACGTTCCTTTTCGCGGTATATCTAAATAACATGCATTTAAAATAACAAATAACTAATCTAAGCAATGATGTCCGGAACCAACAATGCTATTATTATACCTAAATGTAATAATTTGTTACAATCGCCGTTATCGAGACCGATGAGAAGGACCCTACCTACATTACATACACATGTATATTTGTAGTGTCGATGCATTTTTAAGTAATAAATACTATCATATTATTCTTTTCGCACGCTACTGTTTCAGCACTGTTTTGTTTAACACTTACAATTATCGCTATTGTTTCAAACTTACTTTACGGGAGATCTGTGTCTTAAATACGCGGATCCTAGACTAACAACCTAATAATGGGTTCCCGAGCGATAATTTAGATACTTTGTTACTTGAAGTTTGAGCGTCAGGAGGCGGTTTTAACATTGGCGGCAGTATTATTTGAATACGATTTTACAAAGATTTTTTTATATTAGGTATAATTTTCCAAATTCTCTAAATGTATATTGATTGGTTGCGTGTTAACACCGTTTTCATAAAAAATGTGTATGCTGATCTAGCTAATGTCATACTGATTGAAGATTACGCATTAAAGAAGGTGTTCGAGCGTGTATTCTTTCGTAGATGAATGATTTATTGGCTTATGTAGATACATGAGCTACTTTTAATTAGTTGAGACTGTCGATTACACGAACGAATTAGCTAAAGAAGAAATTATGTAGTGTAGTGTAGTAGTGATAGAGCGTTATTGAAATAATGTAAAACAAATATATATATAATGTAGGTAAATATTATAATAATTTTCATTTCATTCAGCCAGGTTCTTTGTTTCATGGCCAATACAATAAATAAGTTATTCATGCTCCAAGTAGACGAGCATAAATAACTTAGTAATTTAGCAAACAAGTTATTTTCGCTGGAGGAAAATACCTTCCCTTCGATATAGGTAGTTATGGCAACCATAAAAAGTTAAAACATAAGTATCTGTTATATATCTATATCATACTAAAATACACCGCAAACGGTCTTTGTGGAAAATCTGTGACGGACTTCAAATATAATCGCATAGGTAAAACACATTCTGTTGGACCAGACAAAGAATAATAAAAATAGCAAGACGATATTATTATTATTTTATTTTGATACGGTGTTACAGTTAAGTACATAATATTAATCTAGAATTACTATTAATAACGGGATATTTACCATGTATATTAACACCATAAGAACTAGTGCCTACGCCGAATCTTGAGATTAGGTAGCGGACCCCAGGCATTCTTCAGGATGCAACTGCACTGGGATAACGCTAGGAGGAGATTATGATTATCAAATAAAGCTCTTAACCCTTATTAACAGTGCCGAAATATCGGGAACTAGCGAATACAAATATACATGGTAAATATCTGGTTCGTAAATAGCTGTCATCTCCCAGCAGGTCTGGTAAATCTTGTACCTCACAGGTGGTGAACCTGACACAACACTTCGAGGATGGGTTTGAAAGGGGGATGGTGACAGGTGCAGTATTTGTTGACCTTACTGCAGCATACGATACCGTAAATCATGTTAGTGACCAAAACGTACCAAACGACCAAGGATCTCAGACTCAGGCAAATTATATCCGAGCTGCTGTCCAATCGAAGATTCTTCGTCTCCTTCCAAGGACAAAGAAGCAGGTGGACCCTCAAGAACGGCCTCCCACAGGGTAGTGTCCTGGCACCAGCCCTATTCAATGTCTACACAAATGACCAACCCATTAAGAGCAACCTACGACATTTCCTTTACGCCGACGATCTTGCCCTCACGTGGCAGGAAAAATCTTTCGAGGCAGTAGAGAGTGGCTTAACGGAAGGCTTGGCGACCCTTTCTACATACTACAAGGAAAACCAGCTTAAATCAAACCCAAGAAAAACACAAATTTGCGCCTTTCACCTTAAAAATAGCCAGGCCAGTAGAGAACTTGACATTATATAGGAAGGCTGCCGTCTGGACCACACTTTCACTCCCCGGTACCTGGGCGTAACGCTCGATAGATACTTGACGTTTAGAGAGCACTGCCTCAACACCAAACAGAAAGTGGCGACAAGAAACAACATCATGCGTTGCATTACTGGAAATACATGGGATGCAACCCCACAGACACTGCGCACCACGGCACTTGCTCTCAGTTTCTCGGCTGCGGAATATGCATATCCAGTATGGAAGAACTCTGCACACGCTGGCCAGGTGGACATAGACCTGAATGAAACCTGCCGCCTCATTACCGGATGCCTGAAGCCCACCAGATGCGACCACCTGTATCAAATAAGCGGAATTGCACCACCGCCCATTCGTAGAGACGTGGCTGCTGCCGTGGAACGCAACAAACAACTGCATGACCCCCGACATCCAATGTATGACCGCCTTCCATTAACAAGCAGACTAAAGTCCCGTAGGAGTTTCGCTACAAACGCTGGCCTCCTGTGCGTAACGCCCCAGGAAGCTCGACTAAAGGCATGGAAGTCACAACTCAACGAACTTTCACTACATGTTGCAGCTGCAGAACGCCTCCTCCCTGGCGCAAACGAAAACTGGATCACGTGGAAGGCTCTGAACAGATTGAGGACGGGAGTTGGTCGCTTTAAAGACAACCTCCTGAAATGGGGAATCGGAACAGAAAATAGCGATATACTCTGCGACTGTGGCATCGTTCAGCATATGACGCAGTGCTCCCTGTGTCCGGCTCCATGTCATGAAAGCTATACCCCGAGGAATAGAGGTGGCAAAATATTGGCAAAATAAGATTTAGTTTAAGTTATTTGATCCCTTCACACGAGAAAGAAGATCTCTCAGCAAAAAAATAAACAATAGTATTATTTTGTAATGAGCCCTGGGATCTGTCTGGGAAGGGACTGGTAGACGATGGGTTAGTACCTATTTCTAATTAAATAACCACGTGAGCTTGGAATGATGCTGTTAATATTTTTCACACGTTTGTCGGTCTTATTTACCGACTATAGACTATATGAAAAAATATTCATTTGTATTTCAATATTCATCTCAATGTTAACAGTGGTCAGTGGCTTGGCTTCACCAAATATTTAAAGTGAGACAATGATTTTCAATGGTTGTCTGGAAGAAATCGCTCTTTAGCGATAAGACCGCCTGTTGTTTGCCTCTTCTCATTGTGTTTTTTGTACTGTACTGTATCCTTTGATTGAGGTGTGCAATAAAGAGTATTTGTATTGTATTGTATTGTATTTTTGGGTCGTGAATTCGTGATACAGGTTAGGCAACACAGCTACCTACCTAACAGGTATGCCAGATTTCATGTATAATCTCTTTACACATTGTGATAACAACACATTTGCTATGGATGTAAAGATAAATATCGATACCATATTTTTTATGATACAGAATCACTAGTGTTTACTTCGAAAATTACCAAACATGCTTATTATTGTACAGTTGCCACGTGCTAATATTAAATGAGCTAATAAGATCTCTAGTGACGTCACAAAAGTCCTTAATGCAATTAAGGAATCACTGCAGCGACTGATGCCCTACGAATGGGGATGCTATGCTTAAAGCGAATGTACGCCTTCATACGGAGAATTCATAAGTAGATAACTAGTACGGTAGCGGAAATTTCTACCACCCCCCAATAAATGGCCACTTCTGAATATTAAGCAATTACATTTGCAATAATAATCGGAATGATTTTTATGTTTGTCCTAAAACAGCATAGCTATGCACAGTTAGCGGTCAGGAAATGAGCTTCTTGATTGACAATTGACTCTAATGCAGTAACGTTTAATTTATTTTTTCTTTTTCCTTTTTCATTCTCTTTGAGGGTTGTTGAGCTTTTAAGCAGCTGATAGAAACACATTTTATATTTATTTAAATACAAAACGACTTTGCTGCTTCAATTATCGCAAGAATAGATTTCACGTAAGTATCTTTTACAAAACTAAAATTTGTAGCACTTCAAACTACTTGTGCATTGTATTATATAATGTAAATGTCCCAGTGCTCGACACTGGCCCTATTGTTGGCACCTGCAATCTTAATGCATCTTAGCAATAAAGGTAACAAGCAGTTGCCAATTATTGAAATAAAAGTGTTAAACCTTGGATGCTTATCCAAACTGACCGAGTGTAACGAAGGTCTCTGCTTCAGCTTCAACAAAAATGCTTTCGTTTGTCCGGTGGATTTCCGTTTGTTCTCCTCTACAGGTGCTATTTCTAAACCGATTCTCGTGAAATTTTGTAAGCATTCGATAATTATATAGTTTTTTTACGAGTCAGTCTTTGGAAATAATATTTTTTTTCTTTCAATGCTTTGTTCTCCTTTACAGGTCGAATTTCTCAACCGATTCTCGTGGAATTTTATAAGCAGGCTTTGTAATTATATAGATTGTTTGTACAGTCAGTTTTTGGAATATTTGAAAAAAAAAACTGCTTAGGTCTACAGCTCACAGAGCCAGTTTTAATTATTAATATCTACCAAATAAACGAATTTTTTTGCCAGTAGGTATGGAAGTACTAGCCGCGTAAATACCTACAATATACAGTTATTACAAGATACGACACTCGTCTGCTTATTGTCTTCTGTTTGTTGAATACAGAAATTAATTACATATGATGAATCATGCGGCTGTTAACTATAGACTATAGACCACAGGTGTGTCTCTGGTGACCATTTAATTTTATATTATTTCACCTAGGTACTATAAAAGCGGTCATAATTAATGTTTATTATACCGAGCCCGACTGAAAGCATCTTTATACGTATAGTATTTAATGGATCATAAAATACAAAATGTGAAATACATTTACAGGGTGGGATTGAGGTCAACGAACGCTCGTTAAAAGTTGGGGTTGAGGTGATTTTGGTGGAAGAACTTCAAACAGAGACAGGTTTACGCGGACACAAGCGCTGAAAATTGATATGAAGTTGACCTATTTAATTAAAAAAGTCTTCTTTTGTGAATAAATGTTGACATATACTTACTATTTATGACGGCCTGTGCGGGTGTGTAGTCTGATATCATATTTATGCCGCCAGTAGATAATACTGGGTTCCCCAAGCTCAAAATTCAGGTACTGATCTTCGTCTGTATAGCATGCTGTTCCTAAACTGCATATTTACTATGTCTTTGAATGTTTACTATGCATAAAAGTACGAGATTATATACGTACTCATCGGACAAGTACGGCTTTTAAAGGTTTACGGTCAGTAAAGGTTTTAAAAATGCATCTTCTCTACCACAAGAGTTGTACGAAAATTCATTTTCAAAAGTTTCCTAATTTAATGTTTCAATATTTAAATATTTGCAACATTCTTGCAAATATTTGATTGCAACTTCTGTGCTCTCATTGTTTTTTTTTTAACAAAGTTGCTACACGATTTACTACTGAAGTTTTTCCAGTGCCACCCACCGGGTTTTAAGCTGGTGTCGCTATTCTGGTATTTTGTCTGGTTTTTGTAACGTACGATTAGATTAGAATTTCACCCAGATCAACATTCAGTGTTTGGAAACTGCCCCCGACTCTGTGCTGAAAAATATGAATCCTTTGTGTTCAAGAGCAATATCCTGTGACTAAAACGTGATTCACAGCGACTACGAATGACAATTTGTATCAAAAGACGATAACCAAATTTTACTCAATGATGCCACCTTTTTCTAACCTAACGTTTTCCGTTTTATTTGTAAGTTGGTCTAGTCATATGATAAAGTATCATAATCCTTCTAGCGTTATCCCAGTACAGTTGCATCCTGATGGATGCCTGCCCGGGGTCCGCTACGTAATAGCAAATGGATACTAGTACCTATGTACTAGTATGTAACGGACGCGGCTGCCATCTGGTCTTCCAACCCAAGGGAAAACTAGAACTTACTGGGATTAGGCTTGTCAATTGATTGGGCAACTTGACTGTTAGAAGTTCTCAAACCACCCGAAGACCTCTAATTTGGCTTAACGACTGCTATCGTAGACAGCAGCCGGAATCAACGGCTTAACGTGCCTTCCAAAAACGAGAACGCTCAGTTAATAACTACTCAAAACGGTCACCCATCCAAGAGTTGATGTGGGCCGACGTTGCTTAACTTTGCATACCGCACACGGTACGCGGGCGCCGCTGGGCGACGAACGCTCTATATGAAAAAGTATCATATTCCTTACTCCAAAATTTTAACTGTTTTAATATATAAAAATAATGGTCATCTCGTAGACATAAAATGCAAAATAAAATGTTCTTAGACACAAATTATGCAATTTCAGGATCTTGCCTTTCCGAATATGGACACAACTGATATTATAAACTTGGCACCACTAAGCACTTTTGAAAGTAGTAAATTTCATGGCGTTCATTAACTTCATTGAAATTTTGATATTTAATTTAGATAATCTTACTTTGATCTTGTTTAAGTATACTGGAGTATATTAGTTAACTTTGAAATGCCTATAGATAAATTTACATATATCTATAGTGAGAGCCTAAAGTGGGCATTCGACAAGTTATATATAGTTTAACCAACGGTTAGGGCTTTATTGGTAACATTACGTAACATTCTATCATTACTCATGGAAGCTGAAGTTCAATAATAAGTACAACTTGAAAGTTACAAAATAAATACGTAATTTATGCACTTTACGAAATATTAGAATTACAGGATATTTTAGGAGCTGAGTACACATAACCACATTATCGAGTGTGAAAACAATCAGTACCGTCTTAATTATTCATATAGTACGAATACGAGCACTCACGTCAGTTGTTTACTTACAAGTTATGGAATCTATTATATAACACTGAACATGAATATGTTTCTTGCACTTCCTCGCAAAGGAAGCTCTGCTCCACTCTGCCTCGGTTTGGTCTTAGATTTGGCTTTTCTACTCTAGTGATGGTTGTGTAACTTAAAACATATTCACATACATAATAATAACCTCTCGCTATGATTGCTCACGTGATTTGTTAACCTTGTCAGTGGGTCCCAAGATACAGGCTCAGCCTAGTTTAGGTCTCAAGGATATTTGCATAATTTTATTTCTGTGCTTTTATATAATAAATAAATATTATTATTTTTTTCCCGTTCACGGGACAATGGTATCCCGGACCTTTGGGAGGCGTGCGCGGAGCCGAAGTACCGAGGCACCGAAGTACCAAACGAGTACCACATAGCCAACACGTAGAGGCCCTTTTGACACTTTAATGAAATGCAAGGGATACACCGAGCGGATGCTGTCTCTGCCCGTGTCATGGGACGCACACAGAGACAGCACCCGCCAGGGTGTACAGGGACTATTTCTGGTTGATGGAGCCTAAATGAACTGGGTTATTGGGTGAAAATGATGAATTAATGGCTGGGCTATTGCGTGAGACATCGGACGCCTGCCTAATAAAACTGTCTCAGATATTTATTTCCGGCAGACGGTGACTCGCTCTCTGCTAGATGGGCCCCCATAAAATAGCGACATTATAAAATGGCCTTAAGGGCAACACCGGTCAGAGAGCTGGGGGGTGGAGAGGTGGCACTGGACTTTAAACATATAGCCAACTAGCCACTTAGGTGACCACATCCACCCTCGAGCATAAAATAAATATTATTATTATTATTAGCTAACGCGGCCAGTAGAAGGACCAATTAGTCTACGCCAGCATGTTACGTTGGCAATATTACGGGGTGGTCACAAAGGTATCTGTGCACCTTATTACGAAGCATTTGCATAGTTGTTATTCAGAGAAATGCATATAATTATAATTATTGTGATCGGGGAGTATATTATCACCAGAGTGAAGCGTCCCATACTTTGCGGGACTAAATCCGAGGTGTTCGCCACGCCTTGATTAAACATGCCGAGACTAAATATAAATATAAAAAATAGCCATCTCATTTGGGATTCCTCTCGGCTACAAAATAAACTAGAGCGCTTTAAAGCACCGACTGTCGGGGGAAATATATTTTGCTGAAATTAAACGCTTCGCAGCGGACAACTTTATGTGTAATGGACAGCCAGGATTCTAACGTGAGACATTGTAAGGGGTATTTTCAACGAACTGTTTTTATGTCCTGACATTTGTGGGCAATCGAAGCTGTAGATCTGAGGAGTAAGGTCGTTTTTATTACTTGAGACAGAAGTAAGATGGGATGTTGCTAAAGTTGTATTGTGCATAATTTTATTTCGCACTAAGTGCTCGGGACAAAGCGACGTCGGAACGTTTTTAGAATTTAGTAACGTTCACCACCTCTTTTTAAGGTTTCGTACCAAAATGATAAAAAAGGAACTCTTATGGTTTCACTTTGTCTGTCTGTCTGTCACATTGCTAAATATCTCAAGAACTACTTATGTTATCGATTTGAAATTTGGAATAGTTATAAAGAAGGCTTACCTACATACATAGAACATGACATGAACATTTTATATATATTTTTTTATTTTCTGTGAAAAATGACAGATAATAGGTGGTTCAAAATTTGAAAGTCTAGTTAATATGTCAAGTGGGGTGTCATATGAAAGGGCTTGGACTGCACATTCTGAAACAATTTTTTATTTTTTTACGTTGAGACATTTTTGTTTTATGAGGGAAATTGTAAAAAAAAATACCGCCCCCCCCCCCTTAACCCCGAAGTTTACAAAGGAAAAAGTATAAAATTATTACATAACATTGATATCAATGAATATTTTACAGGAAAAATATAACTGTAGCTCTATCTAGTTTTTCTTCTTTTTATCGTCAAAAATCATTTCTATACTAAGTGTGTAATTTAATCACCTTTGCATATATTTTTGTTTTATAAACTCCTACGAGATTATGCTGAAAGTACCTTCTTTCAAATAAAAAAAAAAAAATTAAATCGGTGTACGTGATAAAGAATTATCCTTGTAAAACTACCATACATACAAAGTTATTCAGTAACTCAAATTTGTAACAAAACTCGCCTATAGATGGCGCTGTACCCATGGCGTCCAATTTCCACACCATGTTGTTGAGATTTTCCTGATTTAATATGATTGGAACCTGTACACATCTGTATACGGAAGCCTCGGTGCGCGAGTTCGACTCGCACTTGACCGGTTTTTTTAACCTGACTTTGGCTTTATAGGCCGGGCCCAATAAAACGATAGAAGTGCGCGGTTGGAGAGTAACCTGAGGGAAATCCAGGGGAAAACCTCTGACACGACCACGCGTGTGGTTTGGAACACTGGAATACTCTAAGAATTGGCGCTCCAGTGAGATTGGTTGAGCGGTTTCAACCGAATCTGAGGTGTGAGTGGAATCGAGCTACGGGTAATTTTATCGCTGGTTTACTAAACATAGCCTAGCTGAGAAGAGGTTCACCACCTACAAGCATTTGTTTTTGAATCAAATTTTGAAAAAAAAAATCGTTTCCCATTGTTATTAAAAAAACACTAGTAACCGGTGTTAATACATACGTATAACTATATAATAATTGTAATTTGACACCTATTGTTCACCTCTATCCAGCTTTTCTCATGATCTATGTATCACGTTTACTGTACCTACTAAATAGGTGTGCAGATATCGAAATGGATATTGTGTTATTATGAAATATACACAATAACCTCAACATATTTTGCAATCTCACCATTATCATAGACTCTACTCTCATATTATCATAGACAGGCACTTGAAATTAAGCATTCAAAGATAACATAGGTACATTATTTATCAACAAACAAAACCGTGCCTGCCAGTATCTAGTTTTAATAACAACAATTTGTAGAGCTTCTTAAAGCTCTGGTACCTATATAAAATTATACATTTTGTTTCCCATCGGTCGTTTACAGTTTTATCAAAGGACGACACTTAAAGCTTATAAGCATTTATATCAATAAAAAATACAATTCAGTACTATCGACTAAAAGGCTTGAAATGAATGTGGATATAAAGGTAACATCACAATTACAAGCTTGTGAAATATATATTACGACGAAATCGCTTATTTTAATGCAAATTAAATCTTATATTCAAATCATTAGGTACGTTATAGATGTATGAAAAGACACTTCAATTGTCCCGACGGATCTAAAACCACTAACCGCAAGCACCTGCTCTGGGTTTGACACCTCAGTTATACGAGAATTTGAGAAATAGTTTTACCATTTTCAATGCTTTCTCGTTTTGGAACTGTAGCGAGCCATTTCGATTGGCTCCGAGTGATGAACATTCTCTACGCTACGTGCGTGGAAACTTGAGGAAAGTAATAAAGGTGCAGCGTGAAGCCTTGGTCACACCAGCGATGTTTCAGTCAGACAGCGATATAAAATACAGATATGAACTTGATCCCTGTCGGATTCATTACCTACTGAAATAGAGACAGATATTAAGATAAATGTTTTAAATCGTTAAACGTTTTACGAGCCGACACTGAACCAATACATGGCACTTTCAATCTTATATGTCATGACTAAATAGGTGTCATTTATTGGGCACTATATGGTGTTGAGCACTGGGACGTTTACCTTATGTGATATTTTGATTGACTAATATTGCTTTGTATTGCATTCGAGTGTCATTATTTATATTTGCTAGTCGCGTGTGGATAAATTAATGTTTTCCTGTGAATTCATTTAATTCACTCTGGGGTATATCTGAAGCATAGGAAGTTTTTAGTAGATTATTTATATATACAGTATATTATATAAATTATCTACTAATAAATTTGTAAATTGAACAAGTGAAAATGTATTTGCACAGGCATCTAGTCAAGATCTTCTCAAAACGAATTTTATACAGTAAATATTTGAAATAACAATGGTTAAGAGAATACACTATGAGCCTCGTTATGGCTATGTGAGATGTAGAACTCGCGTTTTAATTGTCAAAAATATTTATGTAATTATTGTATCTGCTCACAAAATTTCACAAGAATCGACTGAGAATTGCGACAAAGCTTTGTTCTAAGTTGAAACGGAGAACTTCGATCGCTTCGCTCGCCCGCTCAATAAGCGGCTGCAGTTTAGTTGGGCTTTGGGCTTTTCTGACAAAAATGCAGAAATGTTTCGTACTTATCTTATTTTTCATTTCTCCGTATAAAATTATTTTTATTATGTCCAGTAAAAAATAACGGCTTTATGTTGTTACAAATAGTTCACATGTGTATGTGACATCGACGGTGTAAAGGAATAACCCTTTAAGCGACATTTTGGTCAAAATCGAGTTATATATATCGTTGGAATCAGCGTTTTTTTCTGCGTCGTTTGAGCCGGGTTTCACATCGATCCGATGACTTATATGTCGCTTAAGGGGTTACAGAAATAAGGCCCAAATTTAAAAATCGTTACCTGATGCGACACATAATTTGAGTAAAATCTTACCTGAGTCACTTAACCATATATACAGGCATAATCATAGTCGCATAAGTGATTTTTAAAAATAGGTCATTTTTCATGTGATGTCACTTACATGTTTATTCCAAGTACATTTTACATAGGTTACGGCGCTTAAGTGGTTCTTCAAAAGTGTTAAAATTAACTGTTGTCGCTTAAGTGAATGTTACAAAAATGTACCTAATATTTCATTACTTTAAGCGACATGCTTGGCCCTGGCCGAAATTGTCGCTTCAAGTATTTTTTAAAAACAGCAATACGTTGGTTAAATGAAAATTGCAAGAGGTGTGATGGCGTTTGAAGTATCGCCCAAATTTATAGTATGGCGTTTAAGTGTATAATTTTTTGTATGAATTACGCGCGAAAGGGACTCTTATAAACGTAGTGTAACGCCGTCGGTCGCTTCAGTCACCGACAAACATAGGAGGGGGTGGTTGTTTTGCCGTTCGCTGACGGAATTAACTAGGTACGTATGCTAGTTCATGTTCAAATAGTGAAATTTTTAATGTAATGGCTTAAGCCAACCAATAAATTACTGAAGTCAGAGACCTAGGTGTTCATATAGATAATGAAATACAACTCACTTCTCATATTGACAAAATCACGTCAAAGGCATACAGGATGTTACGTTTTATTTTCCGGCAGAGTAAGGACTTTAAGGATCCGCATACCATCGTTCTTCTGTATAATGCTTTTGTTAGATCGCACTTAGAGTTCGCTTCAATTGTTTGGAGTCCTCAATATTCGGTTCATATTGATGCCATTGAGAAAATTCAAAATAAATTTATTAAATGGATGAAATATAAATTTAAATCTTTTTCCAGTGATAACATCGTGAGGCTTCAGCTGCGTAGAGAACATAAAGACCAGATATTTTTGTTTAAATTACTAAATCATTTGACTGAGTCGCAATATCTCATTAGTAATATTTCATATAGATGCCCTACATTTCGAACCAGATCAAACGCTCTATTTTCTATTCCATTTTGTCGTACTAAATATGTCAAAATACCAATGTATACCTTGTGAGAGCATGCTCAACATACAACACAAAATATGTACTTTGAGCAAGATTTATTTTGTACGAAAATTGGTAAATTCGTTACCTCACTGAAGATTAACACCCAGTAACAAATATAATAGTGTTTTAATACAAATGTAGTGTTGAATGGTATATTCTGTTACAACTAGTATTAAATCTCTGCATGTTATTGTATTTGTAAAGGATCTGTTATTGTTTTCCTTTTGTTGATTAACCTCATTAATATTACTTTTTTTTTTCTTCTTTATACATTTTGCACCTTTAAACTTACACTTCAATTGTATTTTAGGTACCCTTTGAGCAAATTTTGTTGTTATTTCATTAGTGTAAACTGTTTTGGCTCATGTATCAGTTCATAAATTTTATATTTTTTGTTTCCCAATAAAATAAAATAAAAATAAAAAATAAAATAAAACAACAATTTCATTTTTCCTATTGTGTTTCCTTTATAAGTGTACGTATTTTCTTCTATTATACTTAAATGAAAATTCCAATACTTTCGAATAAAATAAACAACAATAAATTCATCACATCCCTTGCTTATTTAAAACGACGGACAATTTATTTTTATTTATGCAAATACACTACTGTCGCTTAAATTAATTCCCGAGATCAAATTAGATATATTGGTGTAGTTTCATTGGATTTTTTAGGGCCCTGGTTATAGCACGAAGGTGTCGCTTCAATGGTTCTTCCGGGATCGTTTCGGGGGCCTATTCATTTAAGCGACACTTATTTCAGAATCCTGTAAGATTTCAAGTTTGATAATATTTTTAAAATATAGCTATTAAAATTTGAGAAAACTTGTGTATAGAACTCAACTTTCTAAAATCAATAGTAAAAGAGATAATTTTTTTTTTGTCAAAAAATACACTTTAATACGCTCTCCTGTAAAATTCAAAAAATGTCGCTTCAAGGGTTATTCCTTTATACCGTCGACATTATCATCATCGCAGATCAGATTATAAATAAGCACACATGGAACTTTCACGCGCGTATGCCTCGTTATACTAAGTGATTCACTATCTGTATCGACTCACCTCATCACTAGTTTAGTATAACTTGCCACGAAGATTAGTAACATCTATACGAAATTATAGATCAGACTTAAAGTTTCTATTAAAATTATATTTTAACACGCTTTTATTTTTTTACAGTAGATTCACAACAGCTATGCTTGAGACAATATTTCTTCATGACTATAATACTTATAATACATGTCAAATTTATGCTTTATTTTGCCACAATAGTCCATACACGATATTAACGAAAATATATACAACAATACAATACAATACAATACAAATACTCTTTATTGCACACCTCAATCAAAGGATACAGTATACAGTACAGTACAAAACACAATGAGAAGAGGCAAACAACAGGCGGTCTTATCGCTAAAGAGCGATTTCTTCCAGACAACCTTAACCTTACAACATAATTATAGTAGAGAAAATGTCAAGACACGTGTCAAACCACAATTTTCGAAATAGATGAGCGTTTTTAACTTATAAGGGCTTTTAAATAAGCGATAGTAAAATGTGTTTGACGGATATTTTTTTGAACCTGACTGTGGCTTTATATGTCACGCCCAATAAAGCGATAGGAGTGCGTGGTTGGAGTGTAGCCTGGGGAAAATCCAGGGAAACCTCAGACACGACCAGCACGCGGGCGGTGTAAAGCACCCGCGCTGCAGCGGTTGGCAGTCGGCAGATAGGCGCTATAACCTTTCGGCCATTGTCAGAGACCTAAATTTTGCGTGGCCGGGCCGTAATTCGAATGTAAATGAAATAATAAATCGTTGAATTTTTTGTGAGATAATTTACGTCTATTTCTATAAGTTACACTTTAAAAAAGAACCTCGTAATGAGTTGTTTATCTGGTATATTTTTTAAAACCCCAGTTCTCATAATTAAAATTGCCATGGCTCATCCAAGCGCTCCCTCAGTTTACAAATGTGTCCCATACTTTTTGACGGCAGGGAGTTTCCTACTTTTAGAGCATTTTTTAAATAAAGTAGTACATTAGCTAAGAAAACAATTAATAAAAGATTTGTCCAACCTGAATGTATAATTGCCTATACCGTTTACAATCGGGAGCGTATATCCCTATTTAGACACATCACTAAGGCGCGGGCTGCGAGCCAACAGTTGTGTCGAAGCTATCGACAAGTGATTGAATATAGCAGTAATGCACGAAAGGATCTAATTGCCACGTTTTTGGTTTTCAATATTTCTAATTCATGTTATCTTGTTTTACAATTCACCTGTTATCGTCAGCGTCTTGCTGCGTAATAAAACGAAAGTATGATTCTTGTCTCTATGGGTTGTGATGTGTACAATACAAACAATTTCTGAATTAAGTCGTTTTTTTTTAAGATAATGCCTTTCTCCCTAAGTGACACAACGCTAATTGCCAAAACTTTTCTAATTGCCATTGTATTGAATATTTTAGCTGTAATAACTCTAAGACCGCATCTGCTTTTACATTGCCAAAGTGATTAAATTGATCATTGACCAGTATTGATTCTCTTCTGGGGCATATTATGCAAAATTAACCAGGGGATAAAAACGGTCATGGCAAATAGGCTGAGAATGCTAAACTTGAGAAAGGCCATTTTATACCGTTCAACAGATTTTTGTGCGAAGCGTATGATTTTAATTAAGTAGGTTTTATATTTAACTGGTTTAGTTCTGGCTTTGTATTCATGTGCGGTTATTTTGCGTGAAAGCTTGATATGTAAAGCGCGAGCAAAACGTCTCCGTTTTAACTTGGGCAAAAATGCTTTCGTATGTCTGTCCGGCGGATATCGGGCAGATGTCCGGCTGTTCTCTTCTACAGATTATAGTTCCCAACCAATTCTCGTGAAATTTTGTGAGTCATTTCACAATGGTGGGGCCATGGGGGTTGATAACGTAAAACAATATATTTTTTGTTCCTTATAAACGTATTCATCTACTACCTTCTGCTCGCGGCCCCCATATCACCCCCTTAAAAAAGGATGACTTCCGGGATAAAAAAATATTCCATATCCTTCCCCGGAACTCAAACTATCTCCATACACTGGAGAATAGCAGACAGACATGCTTTCGCATTTATAATATTAGTATGAATTGTATTAGGTATACAGCTCACACAGCTTGCCTCCCAATTTTTACTCGACTTTTACACTTTTACATACAATACAGACAGACATCAAAACTCTAATTTATCAACATTGTAGTTAACACTCTTCAAGAATGCGAGGTTAGCAAATGCATAAGTCAGTAACATGCACATGTAATTATAATGGATATCGTGTTTTCGCCGTGAAAATAAAAAAAAAACCGGCCAAGTACGTGTCGGCCTCCATATATTTAGGGTTCCGAACCAAACGCAAAATTAAGTTGGTTTTAATACGAAAAGTAAGGAAAATCAATGAAATAACTCTGATTTATCGATATGTGTATTAGTATGTGGTAGTAAAATATACATAATAATAAACATTTTCACCAAATTTCAAGTTTATAGGTTAATAAGAACTTAATAAATTTTTCGGAACAAAATTTTGTAATAAAAGCTGACTTTAATGGCTTCTTATTCCTTTGTTTTCCAATATTTTTTAAAACGAAAAGTACAGTATTTATCTACTTCCTAAGACCTAAACAACGAAACTGGGGTATATATATCCTCGATGGGTTAAAAACATTTAAAAATAAATTTTCACAATTGGTACTTAGGAGTATGGCTTTGTGTCAACAGAATGCTTATACTGTGAAAATTTAGAGACTGTAGCTCCAACCGTTCGGCTGTAAAACCTGTGTGGCAGGCGTCTGACAGACGGACGCGTGAGTGACAGTAATAGGGTTTGTGTTTGGAACCGTACGGAACCCTAAAAAGTTAAAACTGTTATTATGTACGCAATTGCAATGAAAAGAAGCAATTACATCAATACGCTTGGACTGTGTGATTGAATTGTTGCCACACTTCGGTTTCGTTCTTGTAAAATTCAGATAAGTAGGTACAGTCAGCGTCATATAGTATATAAGAGTCGAAGTGGCCAAATAGTACAACACCATACAAAATATATTACATGCTGCACGATCAAGGCGCTGTCAAATTATAGCCATAAACAATACTAGATTCCGATTACGTAAGCGCGGGTTATCGGCGGATCAAATCAACATTCAATGTAATTACTTTCGTTTTTGTTTTGTGTTAAAAATACCTATAACCTATCTAAATTTCGTAAAAATAGTCATGAAAGTGTAGTTATATTCTGAAATTATATCATCTATTTTAGAAAAACATCAGTACTTACGTCGGTGTGCAATATTCGATTTGGCAATGAGTCTGGCTATCTAGAGCTACACCGGGACCACTGTAGAGATAGATAAGCGTAGTTTTGCGTCAAAATAGCAGTGCGTTAGGATATGACTTGTTAAGCATAGTTAAGCCCGACCAGAAAATATATATGACCATGCGCCATGCGCCATGTTGCGGAGTTTCATTGAATTTATAATGCTAGACTGTTATTGTTGCCAGACTTGTCAGTGTCACAGTTGCGGTTTATAAAAATAATAGTCAAGTGTTGAAAACTAAATGATAATTGACAAAAGATGTTCAAAACCATTCATAGTCAAGAGCGGCAGCTCATTAATAATGTGTTTAATAAATTGCTGAAAAAATGCTGCGTGAATTTTAACAATTTCGCTGCAAAACATTTCAAAATTGACATCAGAGCTGACAGGTAGACAAAGTCAGAATGTAATTTAGTCTGTTGCCATATAATCAGAATAGTAGTGCACTCTTGACAAGGGTCATATAGTTCTGGTATTTTATTACATAAATTTGTCTAAAAACAACATTGTGTGGAAATGTAGATATTTTTTGGAAACAGTCAATTGAAGTGATCATAATTATGGTTAATTTTCAACTTAGTAATAATTCACAATGTAGGTAACTTTGTTTTATTTTCCATTTAAGTAATGAGTTGCTACGAAACCCGGCCTAAGTAATAAAGTTTAATCTTTTCATGTGAAACCACAAACTCTTTTTTAAGATGCTTTTATTAGCTTGACCTGTATGTATGTATGTAACGGAATCTTTCAACTTAATGTTCACCATTTTCCAAAAGCTTTTTTACTATAATAGAATTTTTTGTTAAATTTTTATATTGATATTGTTCTAAATTAATTAGTTAGAATTGATTGTTGGATTTTCTATTGCAGTATGCAAATTCTCCTATACTCCAAAATTATTTTCTACTGTTTAGTTCAATTGCCATTAAAGCGTGTTTTTTAGTCTTTTTTATTTGTTTAAGCGTTAGGTATCGTTATGTACCTTACATAACCACCATAGTTATCATACCATGTATAGTCAGCATTAAAAGTAGCTACGTACACGAAGGTGTCCAAAATTCTTTATCACAAAGGAATAAGAGTTTTTGACCTCTTCATTTGCTTAGTTACTTTTGATGCTGGCTGTACTAATGAAAAGAAAAAAAAACAATTTTATGTTACAATCTACTTGATTAAGTTAAATAAGGTTTATAAGGTTATCCACACTTATATAAGGTTTCAATAGCCAATATGATCTGACAAATTGCATCATAATTTACCAAAACATTTGAGTAAGGGCGTGTCGATGGTTCATGGGGATTTATTTCAAATTACCTAGCAATGGCCTGCCACAGCCCATTGACCTCGATCGAAGGCGCAGCGCAAGCGACTGCCGGGAACAAGAAAATCATATTTTATCCCACGAGATACGTAAATTACGGGACTTCTTTGTCTGTGGTTTTTTTATGCCTCTACACATTGCCGTTTGGTACAGAGATAATATTGATGTTCTTAATTACCGGGGGATCGGCAACTTTGCTCCGGCGACACTTTATTATTGTATGCCTCCACAAGTCTACATATTACCTATTCATTTCCCTGTCGATAATACAAATTATTTTCTATAACTATAAATAAAAATCTAATCGACTACCCTTTGAAAATTTGTTCTGAGGAATAAAAATTTCAGGTTCTACCCCAAAATGACTACATAGAGAACAGACTGTCAACGTCAACAGAGACTCTATGGAGACCATTTGACTACTATCGCCTAACGCCTGTTACTTGTCCCCTAAATATTCCAAATTTCCTTTTTTCCATTTATTACGAAAGGACGATGATTTATGTAATACGCCTTAGGCTTTATTACCCCAAGTCCAAGGGAATTTCTTTGAACAACTCTAACTTTTTTCACTTTTATCATTGTTGGTGCTGCCGATCGCGCATAATAAAATGGGCCGAGATAGTAACCGTAGCCAGTTATGAACAGAAAAATATTTTCGACTTGTCATTTTCCTTTCTTTGTTAATTATAAATCCCAGCAGCAAACGTTCGTGTAATATTATGCAGTGTTATCGGGTAGATATAAGCAAAACACTAACTTTTTGAGTGTCCGTGTATAAAATACTTAAGTAAGATAATTAGTAGACGGCGATTCAAATTCTTTATATCATACCTTTCCATAGATACACTTTTCGGCTTACTACCTATATAAGTTAGTTAAAGATGAGTTATACTTTAACTTTATACTTAAGTCTCTTGCCTCCATCATTCTGTTTACTTTTTGTCCTAACTATAAATCCTGAGATCATTATCATCTTGCTGTTTAAATCTTCTGGTAATATTAGTATATATAGTGTGAAGACCACTGTTTGCTCTAATGAAATGTTATAAATAAACTAAGGTTATGGTTAATGCCTGAATGTACACATCAGCGATTTGGTAAATAAATAAATGTTGTATTTGTATAAAGAAAGAAAAGAAAGAAAGAAAGAAAGATTTATTCACAGACACAGAAGACACATATTACAAAAAAAAAAACAGAAGAAAACAAACCACAACATGTGTGTCCCCGCGGCAGTGAAACGGACACTGGCTCAGCATTATGCTGAGATGTCAGACACCTACAGCGCTGATTTTTTTTTGTATGACCGTGTGATATGATTTTATAATATAATAGATTTGGATTTAGATTTATTTACAGGTTAATTTATACAACTTTATATTAGTATCGTCAAGATGTACTAAATAGTAATATATATAAAAATGTAAATAAAGATCGTCAAAATTAAATAATGATATTGAGACACAAGCGACGTTAAATTTCATTGATACTTTAGGAGAATGAGGCCGTCTATCAATCGCAGAAAAAGCAGGGTTGTTTTTCTTATCTTCTGATTCTATGCCAGATAAAGAGGTTACCTACTGAGGCTATGAACCGCCCATGCTAGTGCAGGCATAAAGAAAGACAGTAATTGGGTTCATGCTTATATGTTGCCAACTACTTTATTTTTTTCGACTACAATAGAGCCTTGCTTATCGAGAATAGCATTCAACGTTACACAAGGCCGGGAACGGACCTGGCAGACTTGGCACAGTCATTAACCCTTACGCGACGAAGCAGCTGCGTGGGTCAACCGCACTGGTCGGTAATAATTCCCGGACAGGACATAATTTGCCCCCTTTTATTGTGTGCATGGTTTATCTTAATTATATAATGATTTGTTGTGCTGTTCATATTGTTGGAAATGTGTGCAAATGACTTAAGCTGTATTTTGGGGATTGGTGCCGTAAATAAGGTACCTATCACGGAACGCATATTGTTTTAACATTTTCACGCCTTTTTTTGGTCCCATGCTGTAGGACATTCGTAATTCATTACAATAATACCGCACGTTACTTTCTCTAATTAAAATAATTTTGTTCATTATAGCGGATCGCTCAATAAACAAGTGTATTTGTTATAGTGTTTTAATTATCAGTTCATATTACACATACATACATACATATATATGTACATATACTCTCGCCCGTATCCCATTGGGTAAGGCGAAATACTACGGTCCTTACATCCTTTTTTTCCTTCAATCACATCCATACATCTCTTCATACCTGTTCGTCGGTTCCGTCGGACCATCATAGACCCCCTGGCCTTTTTTAAGTATAGCAAAAATTATATCAAGATGCCCTCGCCTTAGCCGCCTCCTTCCGACCCTTCCATCCATCTTTTTACCATAAATACTCTTAGCCAGTCTGTTTTCACACATCCTCTCAGTATGCCCACACCAGCGAAGTATACCTTTTTCAATCCACATCGTCTTATAATACAATCTTTTATTCGATCATACAAACGTACTCCACACATACTTCTTAAAGCTCTCATTTCTACCGCATTTACTCTACTCTCGTGATTTTTCTGACATAACCAAATCTCAGATCCATACATCTGCGTAGGAACTAGCACTTCATTGTGAACTGCTAGACGAGCCTATTTGATATATTTTCGCAGCTGACAAACGCGTGCAATGCCCCATTCACCTGATCTCCCGCGTTTACTCTTCTTTCAATATCACCATCACACTTTTCATCATTTGTAAATGACGAATCCAAGTAGGTACATAATTCATTCACTTGCTCCACTTTTTCATCGTCAATCAGAATACTGCTTAAAGTCAGATACTCTTCTTTCTCAAACAACTTTTGTCACATTCATTTTCATATCCTTCTGCTTCAATTAATCATTCACGTAAGTAGCCAACTCCTGCGGCTCTCTCTGATGACTCACTCAACACCTGGTCATCAGCGTATAGAAGGCATTTGATGAGTAACTCACCTATTCTTAAACCACATTAGCTCTCTTTCAAAAATGACAAACAACTGCCCATAAATAACTTAAACAACCATGGTGAGGCTACACAACCCTGCCTTACACGTTGCTGGATGCTTAACCATTGCTCCTCACGCAAGCACTCGATTGCTCATAAAGGGATTTCAATACCTGGACCAATTGGTTGCTTATCTAATACATTGACAGGCTTGACCACGAATCAATGCTCAACATTCTATCATTAGGCTTTCTCCAAATCAACAAACGCACAAAACACCTGATTTTTGGCCAAGCATTTATCGGTGATGCATCGCAAAGAGTAAACCTGATCCACACACCCTATGCTCTGTCTGAAACCTGCATGCATATCCTTACATTTTATTCTTTGTCTCTTTCAATCAGTATTTATGTATACACTTTTGCAACTACACTGAGAAGAATAATGCTCCGATAGTTTCTGCAATCCTGCCGTCAACCCTTTCCCTTGTAAATTGTAACAATGACTGCTTTAGACCAATCGTCCGGCACCTGGCCATATTTCCAACATAAGTTAAAAAGTTGGTTCAGCACGGTTGCAACAACTCCGTCACAATATACCACCACACCACCACACCACCAGTTCATATTATTAATAAATTATCGCTTGAACTCAAAGAGCAAATAGAGACCGATATATGGTTCTAAAAAATCCCATACAATACTATTTTTTACAATCGAAAAGACAGTTTTAGAGAATAAAACATGGCAGAAAAATAAGTCTGCTTTTGGAAAAAACCATTTGAAACCACTATGGTTAAATACTGTTTAGTAGCTTTAAATAGGTCAATCCCAAGTTTTGAATATATGCGGTAAACCTAAACTCTGACAATTTTTCCAATATTTTCAATAGTTTTACAGAGTTTAAATAGACGTAGACATAAATATGGAGTGACAGTATTTTAAACCTCTTTTAGTTCTCATCGATCTGGCAACTTCGGTCAGAACCTAGATAACGGTGTGTATGACTGGTGTGGCAGAAAAATCATATGAAATGTCAGGGTATTTTTCCGTCAGTGGTTTTTATTTTCCTGATATCCTCGGGCAATTTGTGTGTTTTATGTGCAATCATATAATTATTTTACTTACTCGTACCTACTAATTACTAAAACTTATTGTAAAATATTATGTGATCAGTACTTACGACAATGGTCGAATTCCTGTGACTTAGTACAGAATTGTTGACAGGTTGACGGGCAGTGATGAATTTTGTGACAGTTAAGTGCACAGGTGATTATTAATGGCAAGTAATTTTATCTAATTAAGTACTTTAATAAGTATCTGTGGCGGCCTGGTCAGCTCCACGGTACGACCTCGGACCTACCCCGCAGCGGGGTAATCACGTAACTTTTGTACTACCGTTAGATAGATTTTAATGTCAAATTTCAACTGTCAGCCCATACATTTATACTTCAAAATTGACAGTAAAATCTATCTACCGTTAGTACATAAAGTTACGTGATTCGCCTGCTGCGCGCAGCAGCGCGCTGTTGCCTAGCAACCGATATGATTAGTATGCACAATACCAGCAAAAAATTGACCAAATTAATTAGTAAGTAAAACAACTGCATAAAAGGGAGTAAAAAATAGAGTCAATTTTCTTAATCATAATCAGTAAATTCCTATTTTGGACACAAAGAGAAACCCATGCATCATGCAGCAGACGAATTTTTGCAAATTTGTCTCCATACTATAACTTTGATCGACTGAATCTCCGTTAATAGTAGGCCTGAAAATAAGTTTCAGCAAAAAACTTTTAGGAAATTCGATGCTCTTTAACTTTGTTATACAATATGGAACCAAAATATCCGTAGTTTAAGAGATATAAGCTAAAATCTGAAAAATGACAGACATTTTGTCCCCTACCCGCTCTCAGTACAGGGTTCTCGAGGTGGTAAACTTAGGAGTCTTCCTAGTGTACCCCTAAATTACCTCGTAAAGTTCCATTAAGTTACGTACACTTTCCAGGTATAATGTACATAACAGCTGGATTATTATATGTAGTTTACAAAATGTAAAGTCGCAAGTTAGGACAAGCCTGGCATGAAGGTCAGGTCGTCAGGAATATCGTAATACATAGTCTATTACAGCTAATCTAACATTGTGAAATCCAACATGTACTCGTGTAGGTGACAGGCGATCAGGAGTTCAGTCTAACGCATTTCAATTTTATTTAAACATATGGTTCTCTTTCTTATTCTGTCACGTTAGCTCCACGAGTGTGGAAATGAGAATGCGAAAAACTATGAAATCTAATTCGAACGCTGAACATATGTATACATGCAGCTATAGTATTAAACTTGTGCAATGAATAAAGCTAATCACTAATCAGTTAAAGCCAACGTGGTAAGCCAAGTTGGCTTTAACTGATTAGCTTATTCATTACTAACACGAGTAACTAATACGAGTAACTACCCCTTGTTACGTTTATATATAAAGGATGCATGTCTTTTCGTGAAGGAAAATCCTGACTATTTTCTAAATCGTTCTGACTCGACCTTAAGACACACTAGAGCTCAATACAGAAATCTTTTATTTCAGCCTTCATGTCAAGCCGTTATATACAAAAAAAAAAACTGCTTTAACATGTGCATCCTCATGTATAACAACCTACCTGACCACATTAAACTAGAAAGTAAGTCTTTCAAAAGGAAGCTAACTAACTGGCTACTAAGTGTTAAATGAAAGTCCATGTTTCCATACAATACCTGTATTATGAATTATCTCAATAGTATTTTTGTACAATCAGTATGCTTGTTCTGCATTATATTAATTTACAACGTTATGACAACAGTTTTAGCAATCGATAATTACTTCAAGAGCGCTCCATAACTTTTTTAATTTCCCATCTGCCAAGGCGACCGCGGAAAAGGCGGCAAACGGATTAGTTACCCATATCGGCCACCGCTCCGCGGCGCTACTGTCTACGTGTACACGTCATCGGTATCGCCATTGTTTAAAACTTAACAACTATGATATGATTTAAGGCTTCTGGCGATATCGATGTTTGAATCCCTTAATTTGTTCGTATACTGGGTAATACATAGAACAATAGACAACCTTATTTAATTTGGTTCTAACATAAGTTAATGTTTTTATAGTATTACGGAATATTTGACTAATAATAACAATACAATTGTTTAATGTTAATATTATCGCTATTTTTTATTTTGACATTTATAGTCACTTGTGATAAAAAAGAAACTTTAAACTAAAATAGTTGACTAATAATTAGTAATGATTTTTTTAAATGTATTGTTTGTATTCAACTAAGACAAAAAAAAATTAACATTTGCACACCTGCATGCAGGTAGAATCGTAGAATATGTAAATGTACTTATTTAGCCTTTAAGATCTTTTGTTACCATATTCTGCAAATAAAGATTTGATATTTGGTTCCTGTTCCTGCCTCCTCTAACGTCTAGGTAGTCGCTGTCGGAGGTCGTAGGTGTGAATTTCCAAGTTAACAACACAATAAGAGGTAGACAATATATTATACTTTTAGTTATAATTACATTTAAAATGAACTCTGTCCAGCCCAGTTATAAAATACTCTAGGTAATGGTACGTGTCTCACCAAAATACAAACAAATATACTTAATACTCCAGCAGTATGATTTACGATCTCACCCGTCGTCTCACTCATTTCTAAATTGACCCCAAGATTTGATCTTATTCAGGGACTCTCCATACTCAAAAGTCAGGCTTATACTGGCTCTCCCAAAGCCTTACACAAGATCTATTCCATAAAATGTTGACATTAGGATCGCAGTTGTATTTGTCGCGCTCCAAAAACTTATTTGCAATAACCATTAAATATATGTTGCTATTTTATTAACGCAGGAACTTGCTATATCGTAAATTATGGTACTGGTAGTTAGCAGTCAGCATAGAGGCAAATATACATTTTGGGTGGCACAAGAAAACGGCTCGCTTTCGATTTGGTAAAGGCATGACAAAAAAATTAATTTTGAATGACAAAAGATACATTAATATAAAAAGAAAATTTAGATTTAATGAAATACTATTATAAAAAAGTTATTTTCCGCTTAACGTAGTATGGAACGAATTCAGTAACTTTGGCGTGTAAGCACATTCTACTAGCTCTTCCTTTTTCTAACTATAGCAATATTGAAAATACAACCAGCTTGGAACTTTTTGAGACACAGTTAGGGAAATTGAAACACGTACCATTTTCGTTCTTGTCACAGTGTGTGTTTCAGTTTCCTTTGTAGTATATCTGAATTGTGTTTTCGTGAAACATAGATATTGTTTTGTTACCTTATTAAGTTGTATGGTAAACGCACGTGTAATTCATTTAGATAAGTAAAACCGTGTCAATACAATATTCCCCTCAAGAACTTACCTAAACAAAGGTAAAACTCGGTAGGCTCGACGCGAGGCGCCGCGTAAACTGGAAAATTAGTTTAGTTCTAATTGCTTTCCTAAAGTTCTCTCGTTTACTTTGTAAGGATCAAGAAAATGCCATTGTTTATCTAATTCGAAGAGTTGCTACTTATTTAAGAGCTCGGGATCCATAAATTGCGTGATATTTAATCGACACACGTTGTCATTTAGGAATGGCACTACGCTAGTGGAAGGAGGCGGAGAATCTGAGGTCAACAGAATTTGGCCTTACAGCAGTGGGAGTCATACTACCGCGTCTGGATCAGGACACAGAACTTTGATGTCCCACAAGGTGAAGATACTTACTGGCTATGGATCATAGATGCTTCGGTAAGTTGCTTCGGTAATGCTGCTGTAACTAGCGCGGCGCGCTACGCACGCGCTGGAGGGGTGTGCCGCGTGGGAGCTAGAACCAGAGGCTTATGCGTATCTGATGCCTCCAGCGTATTAGAACCTTGGAGGGAGCCGGGGCAAGCCCTGCATTTCACGGGACTGGAGGCGCTCTCCTAGCTGTCGCCTCATAATGCTGCGGCCTGGTAGCTGATGGGTCGCCCGCCGGACGTACGTGGTTGAATACCAAGAGATATCCTGCGGTGGCCCAATACAAGGCAGAGTCAGTCGCAAGGCTTTCTTTGGGCGCGTTTAGTTATACTCGTCCTGCCTTCCCGACAGCATGGGATGCGTAAAAACATTTCCCAACGTTTCAAAAAAGGCGTTGTTGCATTACGCATAGAACAGAATTTTCCCATAGTTTTTTAATCTTCCATAGTAGGTAGGTAGGTAGGTACTATATGTATAATATATTACGGCCTTGAGCGTCCTTATATGTATCAACTATTATGCGAAACTTGTACTAACCCTCTGTGATTCTGCCTACGAGTACTTACTAAGCTTAAACATGTTTGAGAATTTACAATGGACCAATAACCCCAAACAATGGAATATATAAGTGCTTTGGGTCGTCCCTTTTCTGGGTAAAGTGTCCAGACAGCAAACAGATCCGTGTTTCTCATAGATATTATCGCCTTTTCTACCAATTTCCATGGCATCCTTTGCCCGGTAAAAGAAGTTTGCTTTCTTTAAATTGTTTAAGTAACCTACCTGCTTTTTCAAACCGTCGAACTTGAATCTTGGCAAAAAATTAAGGGTACATTTTAACTAACTCCGAAAATGAAAACGTTCTAACTTCGACTGTATTTTCGACGTTTCTCTCATAACCTGGTCAATGAAACACATTATTACTTAATTTATTTTAAAAGGATGTTTATATCGTAGTAGATTATATATTAGAATACAATAAAAATACTCTTTTCACTTCTTATGCTCGAAAAGTGTCATATAAAAAGAAAATATGAATACATATTTATGATTTACAAAACATTCAATTTAGATCAATCATAATACTTCACCTATTAAATCCACCAATCACAAAACACTAATTTGACTCTTTAAAATATATTTGGTATTGGGTATTAACAAACCAGAATACAGCTTTACTAAAATCGACCAATCAGAAAACAGAATTCATTTCTCTAAAGAGTCTAAAGATTAAGTTTGTAGTAGTCCCTATTTCACAATAATTAAAAAAGTGATTAGTTCGTTCGAGCAACGCTTTGAAGCGCTCAATGGAAGGTGAGTTAGCTTTTTTGCGCGTGAATGTTGCGCGCGAACCGCGGTGTCTATTTTGTGTGTCAAAGCATGAAAGCAGTTTAGAAAAAAAAACATGCTGCCAAATTACATATAAGTTCGCCGTGGAATTAATTGTTAATTTTGGATGGCTAACCTTTGTTTATTTATTTTCTCGCAATCGAAGTGAAAAGTAGAGTGTATAACTCTGGTCTAAAACCCAAATTACCCCTCGAACTAACTATCTCGTGGTAATATGGCTCATTTTAGACCCTTGTCATACAATCTACTATTATTGCACATCTCAATTAAAGGACACTTCTTATATTCTTTACAGTACAAAATCACAATGAGTAGAGGCAAACAACAGGCGGTCTTATCGCTAAAGGGCGATTTCTTCCAGACAATCTTAGGGTAGTACATTTTTTCCCGTATTTCCTCCTTTTTTGATAAATACTGTATTGTAAATGACAATTTTACAAAGCAGTTAGTTGATAAAAAACACATTTAGTTAATAACGTTCCAGCAACAGGCATCCTTAATAAAGTCTAAGGTAATTGAATTAACTAGTTATTTAATATGATATATTATACTAAATACAAGTAGTGCAAGTATTAGCACAAGTTGCAGCGTATTCAAACACAGCATTATCGATAGCATCACAAAACATATCCTTCCCACTGGTGAGTTTTAAAATTATGGGTATTATATCAGTTTCAAAACCATTGTGAGCTTTGTATGGGCATAAATGAAACACTGCATTGTCGCAACTCAATGAAAAGCATTCAATATGGGTGATCTCAGAAAATTCTGTGTCGAGATACTGTGGTAGAAGGAAAAGGTGTGAGATAGAGGCTTAGGGTGCATATTTGATAGCTTCTGATGATAGTGATTTTGTTGGGTGGAACATCTAAATCCATACAACAGACGTGAGGTATCCAAACAAGATTGGGACGGAATCAGGTGCCTAAATGGATTTTAAATTGGTATCTCATTAGGCAGATACTTATTCATACTCAGTTATTCGTGTTAAGGCATAATTACCTACGTATAATCAAATAACAATGACACGCGCGCTTGCTATATGATTGAAGTTTAATTTAGATTAATTATAAGGATTTGAGGCTTAGGTTTTTTAAAACTTACCAGATACTTTTATGTTAGGTACAGGGTTCTAGGTAATGAAGTGTTATTTATATTTTAAACAGATTTAATGTATGCTTGAGTTTAATGTACTTCAATTATAAGAATTTGCGCTCTAGGTTTTTATAACTTACCAAACACTTTTAAGGTAGGTACCTACCTACATTCATTTCTTGGTAATGAAGTGTACTTGTTTCACGTTGCCCAAGAATATATTAAACAGATTTAATATAGTTAGGAATATTTCATTATTTAACGTGTTTGAACAAGTAAAGAGTGCGTGAAAAAGTTAAAAAGTGTATATGCATTGCTTAGGTGGTAATACCAAGTTTTGTACTACAATTTTTTGAGTAAGCGTTACCACTACTCAAAGACTGGGTAACCAAACATTCTGATGGCCTTACAGCCACGGCGCGTTTCCATTGGCCCTTCACGTATTTTACCAAATATTCATAGATACGATGACAGCCACATGAACTTTTGTGAATGCAGTTAACCTGTAAACACGCCGTATAATCCAGTAACTTTATACATTCAGAGCTTGCTTCAAATCCGGCAGTTCTGATTTTATGCAGACTTGTTTATGATGTTGGCCCCATGAATAATCCAAGTTTGTGACCTCGAGCGCCGAACGCAACTTTGTCAAAAATAAAAAAAAAACGATTATAACCCTAAAGGACTAGTTGCTGGTAGTACCTTCTTAGGACGTTTTAAAGTAGACTTAATTTGATACAATAGGAGGCTAAAAATGTCTTTGTAGACCCAATAGATTCCGCGATAAAGCATAGAAAGATTTTATCTTAGAAACTATTTGGTCTATAGAGACAATTGTAGTCACATTATAGCTAGCCTACAGTAAAAACTTTGAAAAGGAAGTATTAAAAACTAGTCTTACTTTTCATTCCATACTATTCAAAGCTATTAATAAAAGTTTGTCCAAGCGAATCACACAGAACTCTTTTCTTCTCAAGTACTCATCAGTGTCATAAAGCGGGTAAGGTCAATACATATGTACAGGGTCAATTACACAGAGCGTTAGTTAGAAGGAGTTTGGCGACAGGACCTTTTAGTGCCGTTCCAGTCGGTCGGCTGTGCCAAAGAGCCGCTGTCATGCTGTGGCCCCAGTGCATGCGATGTTTTGGGTCATTCTACTTTTTCATAACTAGTTTTCTATTACAAAAGATCTGTGATATGCATTGAATTAGTGTACAAAAATAGGATTTCGAAATAGTACCTGAACCTAATAAAAGGAGTTTATAGGTAAAAATACTTAAATATTAACATATTGCTGTAAAAGGTGGGTAACACAGAGGTAAAAACAATTTTTTCATACAAATGGTAAGACATTCAAGGACCCCTGAGTTATTCGATTTATATATTAGCTGTAGTTCGTTAATTACCAAAACTATCGGAAGTGATACTGCATTAAACCTCTTTCTAAATAACAATACAAAAATATGAAGTGGGGGCCAAGTATTCCAAAAACTGCATAAAAATTATTTACATGAAAAAGTAGAATGGCCCTTTAAACACTTTCGCTGCCAATCTTTTCGTAGTGCTACGTTATTTCCTCTACATACAGTAGAATCCGCTTATAACGACTCCGCTTATAACATTTTACCGCTTTTAACAACTTCGAAATCACCACACATTAGATTTCATACCAAACATTGACAAAGTAAATCAGTCCGTTTTGTACGACATCCGTACCGTCCGATTGCGACGTAATATCACCGGTCCCTTGATTGTCGTTTTATACGGATTCCACTGCACACTGCACTCATACTAGGAAACGCATGTTATCGGCTACGCATTTACGAACAGAGAACTCCTTAGACGAGTTCTTGGCACTGAAAATGTTAATGAACTGAAAAGGACATGCTTGCTATTCACATCATTATCCTCATAATATTATCATGATATTAGGTTCTAGAGTTTCTACAAACTCTCTCACAATAAGGCTTGTGGAAGTTGTGTGTCTCACGAATATCGAATAATTAATTAATGTAATTGTTTGCGAAGGAATAAATTAAGTATATGTTTTTTTTCAAAAACTTGAAATTATAAGGCTCTTAAAAGAGCCGGCGTATAGTTCTGTCAACATTTGTAAGTAGAATATCGGTCCTGTTAGGTATAATTAGGTGCATATTCAAGACGTTCAAAAGGTCCTTCCGCTTACACTGGTTAGCTACCATAAACGCAATAGCAGTGGGAAAGAGAGAAAACCCTAGTACGTAATTTACGATGTAGTTTGTTGCGCCTAAGGAAACACTTTATTACGCAGGGGTTTGCGGAAAACTGAACGTTGTTATACACCTTCTTTCGGGAACCATGGATCCAGTGTAACAAAAACATAAAGCTGCCCATACAGGAGGGGCGCAGAGCACAAATTGTACATCGACACTAAAGCTTATCGTAGGTACATTTGTGAAGTATGTAAACGATAGACTTAAGTTGGGTGTTGAGTTGTAGGTAAATGTTATTTAGTTTAGTTGACTATCATTATATACCAGGATGTCTATGTGAGTCAACGTATTGAAGTAGAATCGATTTGGTATTCGTCGCATGCTTCAACACGTATACGAGTGCGTGTAACCGGCCAGCGATTCTCATTTAACCTTATCAGCGCGCTGTCAAATAAAAACGCTGTCACTCACACGCCATGACATGGGAATGTCAAAAGCGAAGTTGAACCCTATAGAAATGCATTTAGGTTGATATCGTATTGGACGCCGTGACGGATATATGCGTCGGTGGCGTCGAACCGATGGCGCGCATATACCTATACGCCGTTGGCGACGGAAAGGTTAACACGATTAGTTGAGTACACCTCTGGGAATTGGTGGCCCAGTTTTTGGTATCGCAATCGTCGGTTACTATACCACCGCAACCCAAAATATCACCTTTCCTAATCCTTAATCGCAAATTTAAAATAATTGAAGTTTGAATGTCTTTCACGACTTGTTAGGCCAAAAAAAGTATTATACACATAATGTGTACATTGTACATTATAAGGGGTTAATAAATCTAGGCATCATTTGGTAATCTATTTCACATCTGACGCGCTAAACTAATAAAAACATGATATGATAATATTTAAGCTTTTTTTTAACCGACTTCAAAAAAAGGGTTCTGAATTCGGGTTGTATGTTCTTTTTTTTATTATTATTTTTTAATATGTGTTACCTCAGAAATCCGTCGTTTATGAACCGATTTGAATTTTTTTTAGGTTCAAGATCTATTTATAGCCTTATGCTCATACTGCGAAAAAAGACTATAGGTATTATGTAGTACGTTAGTGACCTTTTAAGGTATATTCCTATTTCTCATATGTCTGTATGCCTGTAACTTATTTGTATTTATTGTAGATAAGTCCGTTCCTCTTCGGAAGCAGCGCTCGTTAAATTTAACCTTGACGTAATCTAGTAACTTTATCGTCCACATTATAAGCAATTAAGATTCATTTTATAAACATGTAATGTAATTTGATGCAAAATTAACCTATCTGTCGTCTAGGTACTATATATGTAGTTCACGTATTACGATATATCGAGGGCTCTGAGGTAGACGCGATTGCGCATTGCTTTTTAAAATAAGAACTTCTTATAATATTCGTTACGCCGTAGTAAGATTTTCAAAAAACCGCTTGTTCGATATTTTTATACAAAATGCTTTGTACTTTTACTACTTCATAGGATATTACCGAAGTGATGAATGTTTCAGATATACTTTATTTTGTTATGAAGAGGCACAGAAAAATGTCATCTTGCTCAAATTTGGAGCAGCCCAACTAGGCGAGTACCTCCGCCTTGCAGAAGACCACAGCCATAATAACATTATCTACTATACAAGTATGTAGTGTTGTGTTCCTGGAGTTGAGAAAGGTTGCCAGAGCTCCCGAGGATGCACTGTGTTGAGAGCGAGGGACCTAAATTTGTCCCTTCTGTTGTCAACACAGTGCATCCTCAAATTTTATTTACGCGTACGTGACTCCTTTGGAGTTGCAGGCGTTTATAGGCTGCGGTGGCCGCTTGCCATCAGGTGGACCGTAAGCTTGATTGCCACCGGCGTTGTATAAAAAAAAGACTGATTTTGGTTAAGCGACATGTTTTTATCGTGTTTAAAAAAAATCACGAACACAACAGTTGGTACTTACTAGGTACCTACATTCATGAATGTGTCTAAATAGACTGATGTTTAACACTGTTATAGGGTGATACTGATGTTTGACTTTCAAAGTATAGAGGCGACTGAACGCGAAAAAAAAAATTAATCTATTTCCAATTCGATACGGTCCATTCAAAAAAAGTTGACGAGCCCCATTTCATGGAAAATGTTTGTTTTTGACGACGCTGTCTAGCTATGCCAAAATAACGCTGTTTTTTGTTTTCCTAATTGATGATCATTGTCGCACGTACCCAAATGCTGAAATTAAGTAATTATGTAAAATATATAGTTCGTTCCATCCATCTTGTAGGTAAATATCACAAAAAATTGGATTCAGATAACTGGTATCAGGTCACTAGTGTCACCTAATGAAATAAAGATGACGACATAACAAGAACCAACAACTTTATCCGTGGTTGATTGACCTTTATCATTTCGTCAACATCAACCTTATCATAGCCATAGGTTATAAAGTAGCGCGAGTCGGTTACGCTCGTCATTCTCAGGGGTCCAGTGGATCAAGATGTCCCGAAAACTTCACTACTTCAACGTGTCCGGCAATACCGAGTCTATCAGGTATATGCTGCACTATGCGGGACAGAAGTTCGAGGACATCAGATACGAGTTCTCGGAGTGGCCTATTAAGAGTGTGAAAGACTGTGAGTACTGTTACAAAATCAATGTTTTAGATTTAGATTCAGGTTCATTTATTCACAATATAAGATTACAATATAAATTACATATCAATTTACAAGAATCTCTATTGCGATCTGTATCATGTGTGGTGTGTGTGTGTGTGTGTGTTGTGTTTTTATAACAGCTTTCTGTTATATTGGATCTGGTGTGTAATTATCAAACATATTTTTTTATTAATCTCGTTATTTTTATTTAGACATAGGCTAGGTTTTATAAAAAATGTATTATAAAAGTAATAAAGAAATAAAAAATATATACAATAAATAATCTATACATAGAAAAGAAGAAGTCCTCACTGACTGACCGACTCATCAACGCACAGCCGAAACTGCTAACGCTAGAGAGTTGATTTTTGCACAGTCGATTACATTTAAAGCGTAGGCTAGGGATACGAAAGGATTTTTCGAAATTCATCCCCTAAAGAAGTAAAAAGGGGATGAAAGTTTGTATGAAAACGCGTAGTTATTGAAGTGACAGATTTGAAACTTTGTACATAGATTTTCTGTTTAATTCCATTGATAGCATATTTCAGCGTTTTGCGAAGTTGCTCCCCTAAAGGGGTGAATAGGGGGTTCCAAGTTTGTACAGGGAGCAAGCTTTTTTTGAAGTGAGAGATTTAAAACTTCGTATATAGACTCTCTGTTTATGTACAATAAAATATGTTTCAGCGTTTTCCGAAATTGCTCTTTTAAAGGGGTGAAATGGGGGTTCCTAGTTTATGCGAGGAGCAAATTTTTACTTTTCTTAAAAATCGATATGTGTCATCTTCGAGGTTCCTCGGGGTGCCGATTCCAAAAATGACATGCATTTTTAAATCGAAGATGGCGGACATTTATTTTTCTTAAAAATCGATATGGCTGTCATCTTTGTGGTTCCTCGGGATGCCGATTACGAAAATGAGATCCATTTTCTAATCCAATATGGCGAACCTTTATTCTTTCTTAAAAATCGATATGTGTGTCATCTTTGAGGTTCCACGGGGAACCTATTACAAAAATGACATCCATCCATACATACCTTTTACCTATTACGAAAATGACATCCATCCATACATAGGTACATACAAATATACGGGTCAAACTAAGAACCCCCTTTTTTGTAGACGGTTAAAAATTACGCTTAGTAGGTACGCGGGCGAAGCCGCGGGGAAAAGCTAGTAAAGTACGCCTTGAGGCAGAACATAGCTGGACTATTTCGTATGTACCTACCATCTAGCATAATTACATTATGTGTATACCTATTGTTCACAAATAAATGATTTGACTTTGACTTTGACTTTGAAAGTATAAATAGTTATTTAAATTTCAATCCCAGAAAGATCCTAAACACACATTTATTCTTCCTTATTTTAATTTTGCTGTATATAGTACGATAGTGCTTAAATCATAATCCATGCTAAATATTATATAAAAAATTTCTCCGTAAATATTATTACGATTGTGAACTAGGGGACATCGAATCATTTTCAATAGGTAACAAATGTGTCACTTTGTAGATCATCGATACTAAAAGTTTCCGTATTATAAAACCATTTTGTAATGTTTTTTACTATAAAAAAGAGACATATCATCATCAAGTTTTATATTTCAGCACTCCCATACGGCCAATTGCCTCTGTACCAGGAAGGCAACAAAACCCTGAACCAGTCGCTTGCGATCGCCCGCTACTTGGCTAGCCAGGTCAACCTCCTCCCCACTGACCCCTGGGAACAGGCCGTTCTTGACGCTGCCGTCTTCAACATCTATGACTTCTGGAGCAGTAAGTGTGATGTTACTACTGTGACGGAACGATAGATTATTGGCATTTTCTGATGATTATCAATACAATACAATACAATAAAAATACTCTTTATTGCACACCTCAATTATCATTATTCATCTTGTACGTTACTAACGTCTTTCGATTACTAAATAAAGGGAAGGTTTTTAATGTTGCGAACAAATAATATTTGTTCGTTATTTATCAGAACACGACTCTATTGTTAAGGTGTCAGATTTTTGAATACCCGGAAGAGATCATATATAAAGCAAATTACATTGCTATAAAGCGGACATACCAATTAGTCCCTTTAGCAGAGCAAAAGAAGAAAAGTCTTTCTGAATGAATGAATTAATTAATTTCCAAAATTTAGTACCTATCTAGATTTTAGGGTGGAATTTAGTGTGGTTTGTGGTGGAAGATTATTGACATACTATACGCATTGCGAGTCTTCCAGCTGCAAAAGTATGTCATCGCATGCTTTCATTCAGCTGCTAAAGTATGTCGTCACTTAGTTTCAGCTGCTATAGGATACCATCGCATGTTTTCAACCGCTAAAGTATGCCATCTCATGCTTTTATTCAGCTGCTAAAGGTTTCCATCACATAATTTCAACTATTATAGGATATAGTCGCATCTGTACAAAGCAATAAAATTGCAAATACGGCTTTTTTAATGAACAAAAGAATTCCTTTGGCAGGATTGATATATGTGGTCTAAAGATCCATTTTCGAAGTAGAGCCCCCCGAATTTTTGAAGTACGGCCGACGGGTACATCTAGGCTGACTCATTTTTTATATCTACTAGAGCAAGTTTGATATCATTTTCGTATAAAATGAATACGGTGAAATAATTTTAGATCATATTTTTCACTATTGTGGAACAATTTCCTGAAAAAAATCGCAAAATTATTAATTTATCATTCGTTTATTCTTGATTCTGCACTCTGATATTGGACGTATAAAGTTAAATAAAACTATGAAATGAATACTAAAAGAAAGCTGGTTTTGTGTAATTTCTAAATATATAAATGCCATATAGGTTTGCTTAAAAAAATATGGCAGAAAAAATATCATAGGTCGCAAGATGGCTGCGCGAGCGGGTCGGCGAGTACCTAATACGTTACCAACTACTACGTAAAGTCACGGCATTCAAAGGTTTCTTCACTTTTAGAGTTGAAATAAATAATAACGAATCATCCCTGACTATACCTACGTGTCTAAATAATAACAATTATTGTTCCTCTAAGTAGACAATTCCAGGTATATATGAATTTAATGCTTATTATAAAATATTTTGAACGTGGTTTGCTTCTATATTACTGATTGTTGTAAACGCCTTTCCAGTGCAATAGATCGCGAGTCTTTTCTCGAATATGACTTCGAGAAGGCCGAAAAAGTGAGTGCAACTTAATGACGTATATACTGTGTTGAGGTATACTGGTCCTGCGGGGTAATCACGTAACTTTTTTACTACCGTTAGGTAGATTTTAATGTCAAATTTTAACTGTCACCTCATACATTTATACTTCAAAATTGACAGTAAAATCTATCTACCGTTAGTACATAAAGTTACGTGATTCGCCTGCTTGTTTGGAAAAAAAGTTTTTTTTTTACTTAAAAATATAAACTGCATTATAATAAAAATTGAGATATCTATTGGCCAGGAAGCAAAGATGGGGCTTATTTCTCATTGCCTTTATATATGTTTACCAATAACTGTTAGTTGTAGACTGATTCCGAGTGTCTTTTTATTCGAAGTGGATGGCACCATGATGTTTTCCTATAAATTTAGTGAAGATCTGATAATGGGATCCATTACAAAATTAATACTTTTTAATTTACAAAGGCATCTCCGCGGCATTTGGGTGCTAATATTTTTTTACATGGTGGACCAATATCGTTTTTTTACTATTATTATAATTTTGGTCAGGATCACATAAAGTTAGTACTTACAATTTTTTAATTTAGTAGTTATCCAAACTAATCAACGGATGCCGAGTTTGTACTATTGTTTGGCGTGTCATATAAAAGTAATATATAGAAGTATATAGAAGTAATGAAAAGATTTTAAAATTCTTTCTGTGATAGAAATATACATTGATCCTTAATAACATAAGCTACATTTTTTTGTAAATCGATTACCCGTACGAAGCAGGGCGGCTCTCTAAAATTTAATAAATTTATATGAGAAATTTTATGATATTTTCTATTTATTTCATCTTTTTTTAAATATTGTAAGGCGTGAATTGGCATGATATATATTTTTATTGTGTTAATAAACCCACCCCTACCATTCCAAGACCACAAAGTAGTTTAATTATTAGATTTTTGGTCCTATACGATTTTTTTTAATACTTCCACCATAGGAATATTTTTGTTATATTTTTTTTAAATAAACAAAGAACTAATTTTTTTCCAATAATGCAGGTGTTTTTTAAGTTATGTTCATTTTTCTATTTTCAATATGATCGTAAAATTACAGTTTTTATCTTATTTCTCAAGAATTTTCTACTGAATGGTCCAAAAATAATTCCAGAAATGAATTCGGTGTCCTTGATTTACTCAAAAATTTCAAGGGCTCTACTTCGAAAATCCATCCTTGGGTCCTAAGGACCTATCCCGCCAAAGGAAATCTTTTGTTCTCGAAACGCCGTATAATTTATCGTACCGACGCCACATTGGTTTTTTTTTATCTGCCAAGGTTCCATCGCATGCTTTCATTCAGCCGGATCCTAAAGGATGTTTTTCCGTACCGGAGCACTAATCTAGTTTGCTTATATCTTTATTTTTAATGACTGAAGACACAATCTTGTAGGTCAATTTATTTTGTTTTCTATTACTTATGGTATCCCTATGAGCTTCTAGCGATTTGCTGCTTCTTGTCTTGAAGCTGTCATCCCCCCGGGATGGCACCACCAGCGCGCTAACAGCGCCACCCGCCGGAAGCGGATAATATATACAAATGTGCAGTGACACGCACTTCTTCAAAGTTCAGTTCGTTAACTAGCGGCGCCGCGAGAACATCATTTTTCTCACTATTATTTGTGTGTGCATTGAGGACCTTTCCACCTTGGAAGAGTGCACTTATATGTGACCTAGGAACCTGTGTACGTCATATTCAGCTGGACACTAACCCCTGGACCTGCAGCCTAGCCCTCGGGACCCGTGACGGTGGATGGGCACAGTAGCGGTGAGTCGTTGGATGCTGTAGGAATATCGTACATATGTATAAATTTTGGTCCTTCGGATCGTACCTAAATACCTAAGTATGTCGCGGCCGGCGGCAGTATCATATAATTTGAGCTTTTATAGGATACCATCGCATGCTTTCAGCTGTTAAAGGATGCCGTCGCATGTTTTCAAATGTTTAACGATATCATAGCATACTTTCTGCTGCTAAAGGATGTCATCGCATGCTTTCATTCATCTTGAAAAGGATGCCATAGCATATATATTTGGTAAAAATTGCATTATTGTGACGTTATAACCGTAAATTTTTAAATAAGAAAATATCAACAAGTTAGTCTAGGTAATCAACAATACCTCATTATTAGCGATATAATTGGAATATTATTTATGACGCATGTCCTGTTACGACACTGTTATGCAAAGTTTAAAAAGGTTTATGCTATATAAAACTTAATACTCCGGTATTGCTGATACATGATATATAAAAATATGACTTAAAGACGAATAAGCCGTTATTCATCATGATATTAAGATCATGATAATAAGTCATTATGTTTCAGTCTTACGTATTATGACATTATTGTCTATAAAAACTTTAGAACAACCAATAAATATTAAATCACAACTCTAAGTATGTCTTTAATTTTGGATTTTTAATACTATATTGTTTATGTTGTCTAAGTTTTCTTTGGTTTGCCGTATACTCTAATAAAATATGAGGGTATTACAAAAAGAGGATTTCGTTTATGTTACTTTAAATAAAAAAAATCATGAATTCATTTCTGTTTCACTTCAAACCTCTCTCCTGAAAAAATTCATTTTTTAAGATATAGCGTTGTTTTAAAAAACGATATTTTTGGTTTAATTTCCTGAAGGAAATAAATATATTTAAATTCTGCCCACACAAAACCACCCTTTGCATTATCAAATGACGCAGTGTTTAGCACTTTTTGTCAAGTGGACTGGTTATCTCATTAACACGATGTTTTTATGTGGCAAAGTTGTTTTCCTAATTATCCCCAAAAACGAACATGAAACATACAACATTTTAAACTCTCGCGCTTTGTAAACATACTTGATTTGTTTAAACGGGTCTAACGCGATATTTATGTATTTACCTTTGTTTAACCGCGACCAAGACCGGTGCAACCCGTGTCGAAACGTCGGTAACAAAGGTAAATACATAAATATCGCGTTAGACCCGTTTAAACAAATCTTTAAGTAAACTAACATGAACTTTACATCTACTTAATTACCTATCTAAAAGTATTGGCAAGTAACTACGTAATTTCTAAGCATCTTGTACAGGATTTAAAAAAATCATAGACGAACATTTCCACACTGCGAGAATTGTACAACCCATGTAATGGCGCCTATGATCGAAGTTTTTAACATTAAACGATTAACTGCATAATTCCTATAGCAATTAAAAAATTATATGAGTATGTCTGTTACAGAGGTCGTGACTTTTATCAAAGAAACCGATACGGCCAAGAAGGAAATCATTAAGACAGAAATCCTCAATGAAGCCGTCGATTATTTCTTCTCCCGTTTCGAGAAGGAACTGCAGGCGAATAAGGGCTTCTTCAACGGAAAGGTAAGGCTTCTTTATTCATTTAACTCTGGTGCCAGAAAGAAATAATATATATCTTAGTTTGTAATATAATGAAGGCTGACTCTAGTTAAACGCGTTAATTTATTGGTCATCTGCATTTAGGATATGATCAATCTGGTACATAAACATAACATAATCTTTCCACAAAAAAAAAAAAACACTATCACCAAATTCCGTCCGCTAGTTTTTGAGTTTATCGCGTACAGTAACGGGTACAGATAAAAGTAATTTTAATTTATTTTTCATGACATAATGCAATCTACGAACAAAAAATTTAAATAAAAACTTAAGCTAAAGATAAACAAATTGTTCCAATTCGATGTGAGCGGGTAGGGTGCCCAGAAGGCTGGCTGCATTGCTACGCTGAATGGCCATGCTTATTCTTTGAGCGAAATATTGATCAGCGCTCTTGGGCACCGGTGATCTCCCTTAGGCGCGCAGAAAGAAAGTGTTTGGCAACTTCTACTAGAGCTTGTTTAATTTCCGTAGTCATTCGCTAAATGCGTTATGCCAGTCAGTTTATAAACATGACGTCATATTCCAGCTGAGCTGGGCCGACTTCATCCTGGTGGGCATCGTGGAGACCACGAACCTGGTCCTCAGCACCGAGATCCAGAAGAAATACCCTGCCGTGCTAGCCCTCGTGCACAAAATCCGCGCGCTCCCTGGCGTTAAGAAGTACATCGCGGCCAGGAAACCATACGTGTAAATATTTAACTAAATGATTAACGGAATACATTGTTGATTACTTTCATTTAATTTTATTTGAAATCGGTTTTCCTCTTCATGTTTTATTTTTGCATCCTTTGAGTAATTATGTACTACTAGAGCAGACACCTCAACTTGATTTCTTGTCAAACCTATACAAGCCAATTGACCATAACGCCCTCATTCAGCGCCGGATGGCTACGACAACTTGAATTGAAAAGTATTACGTCGAAATATTACTACATGGTGTACTGGAGTACTTTACAAATCGCTCAGGAAAATCAAATAAAAGTCGAGGAGTGGTTTTTCTATAGTAATTTTACTGTATTATCGTTAAATCACGCCTAATTGTATGAATTTTCATTCATGCCGACGCACCATGTCACCGCCATGTTTGAATGAAATCATAGAGTAAAGAGTGACAGTATCGACGTGCAATGTTAATAGAGATAATGAAATCAAATATTGTGCTGCAGTTAAAAAAAAATAATATCTACACCAATGCCATAAAACCTCTATTATGAGTTTTGGACGGCCTCTGACATCGGCGACTTCAGCTGCACGGCGTCTTGTTCCGCCGCCCGGCTCTCTAAAGGTTCAATTATTTTGATTATGTGGGTCATTCTACTTTTTCATGACCAGTTTTATATTACAAAAAAAAAATACTATGATATGTATTGAATTAGTGTACAAAATTTGTATTTCGAAATACTATCTAAACCTAATAAAAGGAGTTTACAGGTAAAAATACTTAAATATTAACATATTGCTGTAAAAGGTGGGAAACACAGTGGTAAAAACCATGTTTTCATACAAATGGTGAGACATCCAAGAACCACTGAGTTACTCGATTTATGGATATTAGCTGTGGTTCTTTAATTACCAAAACTATAGGAAGTGATACTCTAATTAAACCTCTTTCTAAGTAACAATACAAAAATATGAAGTGAGTGACAAGTATTCCAAAATCTGCAGTAATAAAAAAAGTGTCTGAAAATTATGTACATGAAAAAGTAGAATGGCCCATGTACCGTTACAAAAATAATTCGAACTCTATTGTACATCGCGAATCGCCATAAGTTAGGTAGGATAAACTGTATGTCGCATCTTTATGAAATTGAGCGTTTTTTTATAAGAAAGAGGACACCTCAGCGCACACTGCGAATGCCCCTCCCTTATCAAGTCTGACAATGTCTTGTTTTCGAAATTTGTATTGTAGTGTAACGTAATAAATACTTCAATATTCACACATTGTGATTTTTAAATGATTATACCTAAGTAGTAGTAATTATAGAACGTAGGTTGATAAATCGAACGTTTATGGGTGCACATGCGGTATGATTTTTATAATATGCGTGATCTGTTAATTTAGAACTACTAATTGTCATTTTGCTAAAAAAAATACTGAACAATATAACTAGCCACAACTATTATTTATCGGCATAAAAAGTCGGTCTAGTACAAACAGTTACTAATTTTTTGTTTCTTTAAAGTATCTGATATAATAGACTATTTTTTAAGTGTCGGTTTAAACGTCCCTCGCTTATGAAACAGCGCTACCGGGGAGATGAGATTGGCTTAATAAGCAACCTTGTTAAGGCGCAAACTTACCTGACATTTTTCGCATCGAGATAAATATATTTATATAGCTTATATAAGCTCTTTTCAGTTACTTCACCTGTAGGTTTTGTATAAAAACTTTTCACAAGCTGATGTACTTGTTTACTCACCACTTTATAGTCAGCTATTTTTGCCTCACGATATTGGGTTAGCTACAATTTGATAATTTTTTTGGTAGGAAACAACTAAAATGATTTTTTATGTATTTGGGAACCCACCCACGGCACCGCAGCTGACGTTCGCAGGGCTTCTCTTTGAAGCATTTAACGAGGTATCGCCCGAGAAGAACGTGGTCACGAAAATCTGTTGCTGGCTCAAAGACTATGTAGTTCGTATGTTCGTGTCTGATCACCTGATCTGTCCTTTGACATTTGTGTTTGTGGGAAAAGGACAGTTAGCAGAGGTTTGTTAATTTTCATGATTAAGGGGGTTGAGACTTTTCTACCCGTAGATACATTTTTATGAAGTTTATTTATTAGAATTGATGTATTCGGAAGCAAATCCCGTGGCGCGTCTTTGTACGGTTTATATGAAAACTGCTAATTTATTTGATGCATACAAATACTTATCGACTGGTCATAGGTTTGTAAGTTTTTTTGTCCACGTGGATAAAAGCAAATTAAGCGACTTGATTCATTGGCTATAAAAGAAAGCCCATATTGTGGAAACTGCTGGGTCTTAACCAAGTCTCTTATTAACAATAAAGTTAATGTCTGCGTAAGGGATTCAATATTTCAACCCCCTGTCGAGATTATCAACAGATGCGGGCGCAGTCCAGTATTACGGAAGTCTTAGGAGCGAGCTGCTGTTTTTAACACAAGTTTTGTCCCTAAAGCTGCCCTGCTGCTGCGTGTACTCGTACTATAGGTCAAATACAGAACCTGTTAAATCGGATATATTATATTTGTCGAAGGAACCAGGGGGTTTTTATTCTCCGTGGTCCCTTCAAGAGTCTATGGGAGGGATGGCGGGTAACAAGGGCAACCACTCTTTTCAAAGTTCAGGCGGCTTAGGAAGTCAGCAAATAACGCAATTAGCTTTTGAAAATCATTACATAGGTAAGTAGGATTTACATAGTTTTAGCGCTGTTGTTTTTAATAATATTAGTTTAAAGCAACAACTTTCATTATTGTACGGCACAGGAAAAGTTATAGTTTTCTTTTGCTAATAGGGATGAAATCATGAGAATATAATATGGGACTGTAAAGATTCGCAATAATATTGTTTTTTGTCTTAATGGGCAAATGCAAATTGAAAGTTACCTGTATAATTAACTATGCTGCACTGTATCTCTCATTTTCGTCGTTTGTGTTGCTCTAATTGTAGTTGGTCCCATAAAATTTTTAGATCGTCTGTAAAAAGAAATTTTGTCATCTAGCCTATTTTATATGGCCTCTGTTTTACACCGGAAATCAAAAACTTTGAACCGAAATATCAATGAATGTGTGTCTATCCGAAGCCACTTTACCGAGCGATAAGGCATGCAATCGAAGTTGAGGTTTCGAAATCCGGGTCGTACCACTGGAGCTTTAAAAAAGTATGTAACGGGAATTCCAATTACACATTTAACAATTGATTTTCGGCGAACCAAAACATCACGATCGGTCTAGTTTTCCGTCTTGGTTTTAAGGTCAGATGGCAGTCGCTTGTATAGAAACTTACTGCCAACGTCTAATCTTGCGACTAGGTACGTAAACGAACCACAGGATCCTTTAGTATACAACCGTGCAAATCGCTAGGAGAAGGAGATATGTGTCTGTATAAGTTGAACATTTCAGTAATAACGAGTTTCAAGTCAAAACTGTTCAAGGAAATATAAACTTTTACAAAATAAATACAAATAAAAACTCAACTACTAATAAAATATACTAATAAATAGAAAAGATAAGTACAATAAAAATAAACCTAAAATTAAATGTACAAAGTCTAGAACAACTCACCCCGCATCGTACCTGGCGGAAAGGTACCCATAATGCCCGCGGCATTTCCTCTGTGCATCGCTATGGATACCTGTTGCACCAGATACGACCCGCAGCGGGGATTGTTGCCCCTCTCCCGCAACCGTTGACCTAGCTCTTTAAACAAGCGGCGGGCCTCTGAGCCCCATGGTCCTGCCGTCTCCACTGCCACCGGAACAAAGTCGTATGTTGATTCCAGGGCGGAGTATTTCGTGTGCTTTTGCTTTGCAGCCGCCAAGCCTACGCCTTATATGGTTTGCCTCAAGTGGGATGCAGCAAAGGTGCTAACGCATGTGGCATCCCGCAAAAGGCAACGCCCCCTTCGCCATGCAATCAACGTGAGTCCGTCCGGTCTCTTACCGACAGACCGACTTAGCCCGGGTGGCTCCAACACTCATGGAACGTTAGCTGAGACCGCCGTATGATCTCGTTAATGGAGTGGTTGCAGCAAAGGTCATTCCACTGTTTTTGGACCCGAGGATTTTCAGGTCGCACATCGTCGGGGACAGTGACCGACCATCTCGCTAGTGCCTCAGAAACTAATGGAACTTGGGAATTGCCACCATTTATAGAAAGAATGCGAGTGACAAGATCCAAGGCTCCATAAGAAGAAGCTAGAAAGGCGATCGGTCCCAAGTCCTCAACACGACGAATACCTAAGCCGCCGTAACGAATGGGAAACTGGCCTGCAACAATGGATCTATCTCATTAGATCCATTCAGTAGATCCACTGTGTATCTAATGAGATGTTTTTTTACCGCTAGATACATTGCAATTCACAATGGATCTATTGGGATGTTTTCTTTCATTAGATACATTTTAGCCGGGGGCTGTGAGGAATGGATCTAGTGAGAGTTTATTTCTCATTAGATTACATAAAATAGATCAGATGAGAAATTTATCCTCTCTAGATACATTTACTGACCAAGCGTGGATCTTATGAGAATTTATTATCATTAGATCAAAGACAATGGATCTTACGAGATTTTTATTTCCAATAGATCTATTTTCCCAGATCCATTAAATATTTAATGACAATTTTACTGCTAAATATCAGATGATATTTCGTACATAAGTTTATTTTAAAACCGAGAGGGTCGTACATAAGTTTTTTTTGGGAATAATCCCAGCCGAGGTTTGAACCCATGGGTGTGTAAAAAATGTGGGGTATAAAAATAAATTATATATTTGCATTCAGTATAATAACACTTTATATTATTGCAAACTATTTAGTCACTTATTTTATATAATAAACGTTTTGTATATGTAATTTTCAAATATTTATTATAACCATAATATGGTATAATTTTCATGTAATATACAAGTTATATAACATAAAAATGATCGGTTCTTAGTATACGGCTCGGTTGACACCCGTTGAATAAATAAGTTAATATTGATTAAGGAGCGCATACAGAAGTTAACATTTTTTTAAGTAGCGAAAAGAGGAAAATAGCTTAATAATATGTATACCCCTTGACTGGATTTTTATTTTAGTAGAAAATATCCCACGGTAAATTTGAATGGTACTTTTAGTAGACATAATGTTACTTGCAGTTAAGAAAAAAATACATATCCTACTTACAGTAGGTCTACTCTAATCGACTTTTATATTCAATATTTGAAATCCAAGGATTTCTAATATTGAATATAAAAGTCGTTGATTAATTAGGTACTCTAAATCCGGCCATTATACTAGCTAGGATTAAAAAGAAGTGTATTATTCTTTATTGTATATTATTTAAACAGAAGTAATCAAAAGGCAAGGACATGATTTGTGTCCGTCGCTCGGGCTCGTTTCCTTGTGAGCCGATCAAATAAATACCGAAAAAACTTATTATAATTAATTGAAATTATGAAGCATTCGACCAAATTCATATAAAGCTTGTAATTCCTATGCTGTCCCTATGTGCTAGAGATTTTCTATAAATCTTATTATAGAATTGTAGATCTAGGATCTAGTTTCTCATTACAGGATCTAGTAAGAGTTTATTCTTACTAGATCTTTTTTGTGACATACATGATGGATCTAGTGACAGTGTTTTTCTCATTGGATCTATTGGATTACAATTTATCAGGGATCTAGTGAGAGTTATTTGTCATTAGATCTATTATTTCTGAAGACTGTGGATCTAGTAAGCATTTATTCCCACTAGATCTATTTCCCGAGATACATTATAGATCTAATGAGAGTTATTTCTCATTAGATCTATTACTTCTGAAGACTGTGGATCTAGTAAGCATTTATTCCCACTAGATCTATTTCCCGAGATACATTATAGATCTAGTGAGAGTTATTTCTCATTAGATCTATTATTTCTGAAGACTGTGGATCTAGCAAGCATTTATTCCCACTAGATCTGTTTCCCGAGATACATTATAGATCTAGTGACAATTTATTTCTCATTAGATCCATTCCTATTATTAATAAAGGATCTGTGAAGAAGTATTTCTCATAAGATCTATTCTACTCGATTGTTCAATTTATTCTTCCTAAATTCCAAATAAATGGAAACGCCTTAATTTCAGTAGGTGAAATCTGTGATTTTATAATTTTCTCGATCGAGTACCTACGGGAGGTCCTTTTTTTACAGTGTACATTTATACTGTAGGTAAGAATCATAAATGAAACAGCAAAGTAGAGAGTACGAAGTGATCAAACTTCATTACATTTTATCTTTTATGCAATATAAAATTGAGTTAAAATAATTTTAGAGAAAAAGTATTAATAAAAAAAGTGTAGGTATTTGGGTAGGTTTGCATATATTTTAATATAAACTGTAGGTACATCGACTGTTTAGTGTGATTGAGGAATTAATGTCTATACATGCAATCTTTCTCATTAATTTATTATTTTATTTATTAATTTAGTAGAATTAAATTAGGAATAAAATAAAAAATAAAAACAAAAAAAATATTAATACAATGATAAATAATAACAATTTTTTGTTAACTTCTCACTAGATCCATTCTAGATTTCAATCTAATGAGAAATAAACTCTCACTAGATCCATTCCTCACAGACCCCAGCTAAAATGTATCTAATGAAAAAAAACATCCCAATAGATCCATTATGAATTGCAATGTATCTAGCGGTAAAAAAGAATCTCATTAGATACACAGTGGATCTACTGAATGGATCTAATGAGATAGATCCGCAACAATTGTAATTCGCTTAAGTCAACATTTAAAACAGTTTGCAAGGTAAATTAGCTCTCGATCTATAATAATAATATAATATCCATAATCTCTTTAGCTTCTGAATTATTAAACATACTAAACATTTGATAACTATACTGCTAAGGGTACATTTTTAATGCCATTATAGAGCATATCTTTCAAAATTTACAAAACAGACTAACTAAACGGAAAAATAGAGTTCGCCTACAGTTTCGTGCAGTATGCGCATAAGATCCAATTAGCAGAAATGTTGCAGCTGCAATGCGGTAATATAAATTTGATGCTTTAGTTTCTTTAGTCTCTGGACAACCATTAGTAAGGATAAAAGGATATCTTTAGAATTTTCTCCCTTGAAAATTCTTGGCGTGTAACATTTTTAAACGAAGGTTAATTTGGTAACGTGGCTTATAAGATAATTATGTATACGTATACATAAGAACATTAAGAGCCTCTGGATTATCTCAGTACCCAATATTGTACGCACGACCGCCTACTTAATATACAGCGGCCTCTACGCCTGAAACAATATGACGATTTTTACTAATGTATGCAATGAATGTTTCCGGCTGATTTTACACTACTCCCAAAATACTCTAGTTATTAATAGACCCTAATTTCAAAATCACCTTCTCTCAAAAACCTCTTTTTTCGAAGGACACTACTCTCGATACAACCCAAATTCAAATGGACTGCGTCCCATTACGAATGAGTCTCAAAATACTCTATTCCCAAAATACCCTAAATTAGCTACACCTAACAGTGGCGAAATAGCCTAATGTCATAATCGCTTATTCACAAAACCCTCTAGTCCCAAAATACCCTAAAATTTCATTTTCTTGAATTTATTTCGATATTTATTTCTATGAACAGGAGGTTAATGAATTTCGATTCATATCTGCTATTAATACGTGTTGTACCAAGTACGTGTCGGACCACGCACAACGAAGGGTTCTGTTCCTATTAATAGCAGATATGAATCGAAATTCATTAACCTCCTGTTCATAGAAATAAATATCGAAATAAATTCCCGAAAATGAAATTTTAGGGTATTTTGGGACTAGAGGGTTTTGTAAATAAGCGATTATGACATTAGGTTATTTCGCCACTGTTAGGTGTAGCTAATTTAGGGTATTTTGGGAATAGAGTATTTTGAGACTCATTCGTAATGGGACGCAGTCCATTTGAATTTGGGTTGTATCGAGAGTAGTGTCCTTCGAAAGAAGAGGTTTTTGAGAGAAGGTGATTTTGAAATTAGGGTCTATTAATAACTAGAGTATTTTGGGAGTAGTGTAAAATCAGCCGGAAACCAATGAATTATAGAGTATATATATACATATAATTTTCGTCGTATGACGTCCCGTGCATGGATTACCATATTTGGCCAGAACTTGTGCATTTAATATGTGACCCTCAAACGTTGGACTTGTTTTATTGAAAAAAAAAAACCAGTGAAGTTTAACTTCTTCGGGCATTAACGCTAAAGCGTTTGTGACAAGTATAAAAAAGTTTTAAAGACCCAAACTCCTCCGAACTCGAACCCTGGCCATTCGGAAAAAAATATTCGAAGAATGTTAATGCCGAACTTTACTGAACTAGTTGGAAACTTCTGGAACAGTTTACAAGGAGAGTTCATTAAGAACGTCGTTGGTTTTGCTATCGGTGTAATTTCAGGAGGTGAGCGTTGTCTTTTATATAATGCTTCGATTAGATCATTAGAAAGGTTGGAGACCCCTTCTTATTATTGGCGCAGGCTCATACTTTTTTTAAAAGCAGTTACTTTTGTCACTTCAATGCTTACAAATTATTCAAGTCACATCAAAAGGGTTCATCATCATTATTGTATAAGATTTCTGAAAACGAAAATCGTTAAAGTGAATACATTCGGAGATAATTGCTCCGATAGGAACATAAAATGGACTATCTTCGAATGGCCTTTCCCCAGGGAAGGGCTTGGGCCAGCCCAAGTTTGATCCCTAGAGGGCTTGTACAGTTGCGGTCAGGATTAATTTGTTACAAATTTTATTAACTTTGAAAAGACAGTACATTTGGATGTCGAAGAATGCATAGTTTATGACTTTTAGAATTTTTAGTGAAAAACATCCCAATATTTCGCCTGATCACCAGTTTCGGTATTGCAAATTTCTATTTATAAATACCCTAACTGATAGATACGACATTCTAAAACAAAAAAAAAACATCATGCTTTGCAATTTTACTGCCGATTTGCACTGGCATGTTTTTTTAATACAACGACGGTGGCAAACAAGCTTACGGCCCACCTGATGGTATGCGGCCACCGCAGCCTATAGACGCCCGCAACTCCAAAGGAGTCACGTACGCGTTGCCGACCCTTTATAAAATTTGGAGGATGCACTGTGTTGACAACAGAAGGGACAAATTTAGAAATAAATAATTAATAATTTTAAATTTATTTATTTCATTTATTTATTTTTAATTTTATTTATTATTTTTTTAATTTTTATTTATTTATTTATTTATTTTGTATACGCATTGCTATGAATAAGAGAAAGTTCAGCCCCGAAATTATGACCTTTTATTCGATGTGCACGCATTGGTCATAATTTCAGGACTAATTTTTATCAACATTAAAAAAAAAACGGTTATACTAAATAAAATAAAATTAGTTCATTAGGTTTGGTTTACGATATACATACCATACCAACGTGTACTACGTACAATGGAAATATAGTAATGCAAAGTAGATTTTTGAAAACTTAGGAATATAGGCATTTTTTTTACAACAAGCGAGTGTTTAAAATGTCTCTATGTATGTTAATTTCTAGCAGAACCAAATATTCCTAATGTTTCTGTTTCAGAAAATGATGATGGGAGAAGTAGCGACGGCTTAAAGGAAATGGTATATACATATCGAACAACAATAACAAACTAAACTAAATATTTACAAAGTATATATAAAAAAAGCATTAACTGGCTTAATTCTGTTTCATAGCCTCGTATGCATATAATTTAGGTATGTTTTGGTATCAATATGGATACATTGACACTTAATATTTGTGTTTCTATATTTGAAGTTTCACCGCCCACAATTTGTCTACTTTGCCCTATAGTTAACTGGTAGATAATGCTTATGGCATTAATTCCGCCATTTTTACTATAAGTGCAATAAAGGTTAAAAAAAATATCCACGTAACATTCATGAAATAAAACTTGCCTAAATCCGTCGTCTACCAGTGCCTGGGATCCCAGGGCGCATTACAAAAGAATGCTATTGTTTATTTTTTCGTCGGGAGATGACGGCTTAAGAGGCTAATGGAGCAAAATCTACTATTTCGTTGTGGTAAATTGGTTATGTTAAACCTTTTTAAGCATTAACCCTTTTACGCCCGCTCACCGCTTATTACCACACCAATCTACAGAAGAAATACTCCACTTTCTATAAAGTAAGGAAATGAAGTTTTACCCACTCGGGACTCGTTTAGACTCCGCTGTAATTGGACTTGACTTGGCATTGTTTGACGTCAGTTTTGAAGCGTCCTCCGATTGGGACAGCATTGTTTGTGACTTCATTTCATCTCTTGATTGGATGAAAATATTAAATTGATTTTGATATATTGAATCAGGATAATGGCTTGCTTTTGATTTTATCCATTATTTCTTAAGTTATTTCCAGATTTAGAGAGCTAATTTTAATGATCAGATAATGTAGCAACATTCTAGATGATCCCTGAAGACATATCAACGTGGACGGAGTTCAAGGCACTGATTTTTCAATGTTGACAGCGACTAACTAACATATAAATAAATTAACATGATGAGTTGAGAGATTTTTAGTTATAAGCACCCTAAGCACTTTTATACCCCCCATTTTTTCACATATATCTGTTCATTGCACAATTTTTGAATGGGGTTCTTTTTACTTTGCTTCACGTCTATCGTTATCACGAATTGAAGGACTACTCATACAAAATTCAACCCCTCTTTTCACCCCCTTTTATTCCCAATCTGTATGATTTTTATAGCCTTATAACCTGGCCGAAGATTCAATAAACTTATTAATAAAAGTTATATTTGCTAGTTTTCACCTATATTTGATGCCTAGACAAATAAACATACAGACAAAGAGACACAAATTCTCAAAACTGTTGAAATGGTTCTTTTATCGATTTTAAGTCCCTTCTTTGCGAATATCTTCAAGTTGCAGATTTTCGACCCTCTACAGCTTTATTATATGTATAGATCATCGAAATATAATAAGTATGGAAGCATAACTGTCGCTAAAAACTGGTGCCACCAAATCTGGTGCCGAAGGCGGAGCTTATACTTTCAGTGACGTTTCAGTGCCGGATCGCTTCTCAGTCGGCTATCCGATATTGACTCAATCCGTTGACAATTTGTCAAAGGAAAATAATTAAAATAAAATGGTTAGTGGTTAAAAATATTACGATAATAATGCCGGCCTGCACCGTAAATTGGTGTTGAAGCCACACAGATGGAAAAAGGGATGTCATTTCTTTTCATTAGTAAGTAAAACCAATAAATACGCGTCATACTCGTGATCGGGTGCTGTTTGTGGAGTCCGGTCTGTTCATGCTTGCTAGGACATAGTGACTACGTTAATACTAGTGTCTTTTTATAAGGGATTGACGAGAGACATCATCCTGTTGTGGATTCGTTTTTATTATCAGTGACTTAGAGACCATATAAATCTCTAACAATATTAAATTAATTTTAATTTTGACGCTCAGAGACCATGTACATCTCTGGGATATTATATTAATTTCATTATACTCCTTGTTTAATCTTGAGACCTTATACATCTCTAACTTTACTGATGTTGTAATATTTGTAATAGATAACTTTGCAAGTTTATCTTCACTGTATGATATTCATTTTGTTATAATTGTAAACTCGAAATTATTATTCCTTCTTGAATTGTAAATTAATATTTTGACATGGGAAATCTTAAAATTATTATAGTCAGACTTTCTTAAATTGTAAATTAATATTTTGACATGTAAAAGTGCCCTTGTGGCCTATTTGCAGAATAAATGTTTGATTTTGATTTTTGATTTTTAATTAATATATTGCCATACTTTACTACCGTGGTTGATGTTATGCAATATAAGTTTTTGAAAATTGAGTATATCTACTACGAACCAAAAACAGTGAGGTTACTTTGTGATATACCTACTTGCTTCAGTTTTTTTGTTAAGTACTCAGTAACGCTCAAATATTTTATGTTTTTAAATTTTCCTGCAAACGAAGAAAGACGTCGCGCGTGGATTAACGCGGTTCGTTTTGAAAAACGGGATGATACATGATCGCCCAGCAAGCATTGTAGGATATGCAGTATTCATTAAAAAAAATCTGACTATGTGAAAACCAGAACCGGAAAAAACTTCTTAAAATACACTGCAGTCCCAAATTGTACAGTACGTATCACATCTCATAGTACTACATAGGTAGTACCTAATAATGTTTTAGAGGTTGCTTCTCGTAGTTAAAGGCTGACAGTTATGTACGTGCTCTGTGTACTAAAAAGTAAGATATTTTGATAGGTAGTTACAAAAAATACATAAATAAATAAATATATAACGTGAATTCTTGAATTAATCGGACTGTATAGAAAAACTACAAAACAGAATAAAATAAATATTAAATGGTGCTCCCATACAAGAAACGTGATTTTTTTGCCGTTTTTATAGATACCTAATGTTACGGAACCCTTCGTGCGCGAGTCCGACTCGCACATGGCCGGTTTTTTATCGTTTTCAAGCGTTGTGTGTAACCGATGTAGGTTCGGTCTTAGTTAAAGAATATCAAGGGAAAAATAATGAATGGAAGCGGACTTCGGAATGATACGTGTAATATACCTAAGTAGTTATAATGTGGATCTTCATTCATGTATTTACAATTACGTATTTATTTATTTAATCTTTATTGCACAAAAGTAAAACTTATCGTACAAACGGAGGACTTAATGCCATAAGCATTCTCTACCAGTCAACTTTAGGGCAAAGCAGACAAATTGAACGTATGACAGAATGCTTAATGTATCCAAAATGGAGTAAATGAAATTATACATCATATTATTAAAAAAGTGAGTTGGAGGTAAATAGTAAACTGGTAAACCAATTGTACATTCACAGTAGTAGTACCACAAAATTTTGATATTATTCGTTATTTTTGAAAAAGCGAGGCGAATGTGTACCTATATATTTGCAAAAAGCGATTTCAATAAACGTTTAATAACTACGTAGGTATCTTTCATTTTATTAAATAAATATTTTTATATATCATGCATTAATTTTTGATAACGCAATTGAATTGTTATAGAATAAAACCATCCACGTTAAAAGTGGGGCGTACAAAAATCAAGTTCAACTTGAACGAATATGTCAAACTATTGACAAATCAGCAACTCGTGTCAAATAGATTCTAACCAATAAAAAATACATAAAACTTTTCTTATTTGTGAACTTAGGTGAAATGGTATAAAACCTTTGTGAAAATTAGGTCTACTCTCAACTTCAAGTGAATGTTGATTGGATATCGACTTATAACTCTTATAAGACATTTTGGTTTCAAAGACGTCGTAAATGGGTCAAAATTTAACGTCAGGTTTATTAGGCGTTATTTATTATATTTCGATGGTATAGATAGATTATTTATTCGTTACAGTTAGGGCACGAGATTTAAAGATTTACGTTTAGCTACTTTATGGCCCTCTGATGTAACACCATGTCAAAAGTATTTGGATAAAATGAACTCGTCATTAAAAATATAATCCATGTTAGGTATAGGTATTATTTTCTTCAATGCGTTTTCAATTAACCAATGTTTCGTAGCATCATTCCCGCTTACTCTTTTTTACTAGTTTACGATAAGAGAGAGTACGAGAAGCTATGACTAAGTTTATCTTAGTAAGTATAAGCGTCCAATCTGACTGTGTTGCTATTAATGGAAAATACGTTTGACAAATCAATTAAAACTTAATTATACACTTCTGCTGCCTGGTGTTTTGCTTGTTTTCTTCGCATTAGTTACGACAGAGCAGCAAGATGTTTTGGAAAAAAAGTTTTATTTTGTTATTCAGCTGCTCTTATTTGGTAGATGCATCTAAACCAAGTGAGTTAACATACTATCGTTTCATGTGAATAGCTAAGTCAAATAAATACTATATACATTTTTCATATTATATTTATAAGTTGTCTATATGAAATCGAGTTGCCTTAATTCATAAGGTAATATTATTATATTACCTTATGAATTAAGGCAACTCGATTTCGATTTCGCTGCTTGGATTAGATCTGGGGCGCTACCGCGAACAGCAAACGAAGTTTTCCCTCTCTGTCGCACTTACGTCCGAACGTGCAAGTGCGGCAGAGAGCGAAAACTTCGTATGTAGTTACACTTGCACTGACACAGGGGCGCTACCGCGAGGTAGCGCCCCTGTGTCAGTGCAAGTGTAACTACATATTTGTGTACCAATTTCTGCTGCAAAGGTTGTCCATGGCTATCCAACGTGATTATATTCTCTTTGATGCCGCTAGCATTATGGGCATCTTTGCACCGGGAACGGCATGGGTTTGTTTTTATTTTCCAATGGTAGGTATGTAACGACTGTCAACTGACCAGTGTGTTCTCTGAACAATTTTATTGACTATTATTGTTTTCTTGAAATAATGATAGAACCTTTAATTACCAACTACCTAATTACCTACTTAAACATGTTTTTAGTTGACATGGACTACTATCTGAGTTATCTTCGCAACACTAACTGCGACAGTAAAGAAGGTCTGCAAAAATGCGAGAAGAGATGCCAAGGCGTACCTGTGGTATGTCATGATGGAGAGTGTTACTGTCATCAGAGTGTAATGGATGACCCACCGAATCTAAGTATAGGTAAGCCCAATTAAGTTTCCTACCTAATAAGTTTTGTCATAACTTAAAATATTGGCAACTCTGTTTAAACTTACTTGATCATGTTAAGCTTACTTTTCATTGTGAACAGCTTTCTTTATTTTAGCACAAATAAAAGATGTTCAAATTAAAACGTCTTCGCAAATTACCAGAAGAAGGGATGAAGCCGTCTCAGGTATTCAACATTTAAATATTAATGTGAAATTTGTTTTTATAATGCACGCCTCGGCCGATACAGGGATTACCTGCCTCATATTATTAGACGGCCTCACTTGAGACGACTGATCAAGTTTCAAACTGCATTAAATAAGGATTAATTATTTTGTATCTCGTGTAGTGACTAATTTCCAAGCATCTAAATAATTACTTGCAGAGGTCATGCTGACAGAGGAAGGTCTCCGTCCTGCCTTAAGACACCAAATAGCCCACTTCTGCCCAGATCTTGAAGTAGCTAGGAAATGCATTCGGAGGTGTATTAAAGAAGGCAAGCCTGCGTTTTGCGGGAAGGATCATGAATGTTACTGTGGTCATAAATACGGACCCAACGATAAAAACAACAAACAAAATGCATTGGACGTTTACAAGGAGTTTGCTGACATGTATGCCAAATATCTTGGTAACGACGGAATTAGAAATGATGAAGATAACGATGAAAATGAAAGATAAATTAAGTAGTTTCATGTAATAAATGAAGGTTATAACATTGTATGTTTTGTTTTCGTCTGATTAATATATTAAAAATCAAAGATTTCAACCAGAAAACATATATCTACCTATCGTTATAATCAATGGTATGTGTTAGAGAATGCTAAGATGATACGTAGAAATCCTGGCACTTACGAGGTAATGCTAGTTATTCTGATGCTCAGTTTATCGATATTTTACTAGTGTCATTACATCAATGTGGCACATTTGAAAATAAATAAACAATAATACTGAAATGTACAATTTATTAATAATTTTTATACCTATGTATTTCATAATGGCGATAACACACATTACCAGTAACACTTTGTAGGTTCGTCCATTAGTTCCTTCAAAATAATAAATGAAATAAATGAAATAAATGAACTTTATTCTGCAAGTAGGCCGCAAAGGCACTTTTACAAGTCAAAAACTACTAGCGTTTCTCAAGAGACCACTGCCGAGAAGAAACGCCGAAAGAAACTCGACAGTCAGTCATTTTCTCCAAAATATGCTTATTACAATGATACTACTTAACCTACTTAAGTAAATGTAAATGGTACACAACAAAAGAGAATTGAAAGAAAAACGAGGATAAAATAACAATAGGTATTTACAAAAAAAAACATGTCGAATCGTTTGATATGCTTTCCTGCAAGAAATGAGATACAATGAAAATATTAGACTCTACGCTATTTAGGTATTTGGTTTGGGCCATGCATTTCTGTCTGTTAGATAGTCCTCAACCCTATAATAAGCCTTTGACATCAAAGTTTTTTTTAGGTAATTTTTAAGAGCTGGAAAGGGTAAATTCAAAATTTCATCGGGTAACTTATTATAAAAACGAACACATTGACCTACAAAAGACTTGTAAACTTTACGGACACGAAACTTGTGAGTGGCAATTTTATTTTTATTCCGGGTATTAAAATTATGGATATCAGAATTTTTACAGAATGATTCTCGATTCTTTATGACATAAATAATATTCTCATAGATGTATTGGGATGCTACCGTTAAAATGTTAATTTCTTTAAAGAGATCTCTTAGAGTTTCACGTGAGCCCAGGTTATATATGGAGCGAATGGCTCTTTTTTGTAACACAAAAATTGTCTGTATGTCAGCTGCTTTACCCCAAACCAGAATACCATACGACATAACATTATGAAAATAGCTGTGATAAACTAAGCGAGCTGTTTCTACATTGGTCAGTTGTCTGATTTTTCTAATAGCATAAGCGGCTGAACTTAATTTACGTGCCATAATGGCTATATGGGGACTCCATTGTAGATTTTTGTCTAATGTTATACCTAAGAATATTGCTTTATCTACAATTTCTAAACACTCGTTATTTAAAAGAATATTAGTTTCAACCGGTTTAACATTAGGCAAAGAAAATCTGACACATTTAGTTTTCTTAGCATTAAGTAGGAGGTTGTTAACGGTAAACCAATCAAGTACTTTGACCAGTGTGCCATTAACGTTAGAACATTCTATTGTTTTTCGGTCAACCTTAAAGATTAATGATGTATCATCCGCGAATAATACTATGTCACAAAGATCACTTACTATAGACGGCAAATCATTTATATAAACCAAAAATAAAAATGGACCTAGGATAGAGCCCTGAGGTACTCCTAACGTTACTACAGCTCCACTAGACTGGGTTCCATTTACAACAACTGTTTGAGTTCTATTGCTAAGATATGAGGACATAAGGCTTAACGCATTATCAGACAGACCATAATGTTTAAGTTTCAAAATGAGCGTTCCATGAGAATAATGTGAATGTGTAATGTTGTGAATTTGTACTATATGATGTCCATTAAGGAGGCTTGAGGTGTTCAATAAAGAGTATTTGTATTGTATTGTAACCGTCAAGTTGACGCAGAATAACTCCTTGTGTATGTTGTCCCAAACCCAATCTATTTTCTTAATATCTATGTGTTCATCGTAAGGTAATTATCGGTAATGGAAAGATTGTTGATGTTATTATTACGTCGAGCACTAATGAGACCTGACTTATAATCATCTGGGAAGGGCCAACAATATTATTAAGCGGTACTTCACCCCGGGACAGAGACTTCTATTATATAAGTCACCAGTCCGTTCCCACATGGAGTATTACTGTCACCTCTGCGCGGGAAGCACCTGGATACCAGCTTGGGCCTTTGACTCGCTTCAGAGACGTGCTGTGCGGATTGTAGACGATCCCAAACTCACAAGCAATATTGAACCGTTAAGTTTAAGGAGAAACTTTGCCTCCTTGTGCGTGTTCTATCGCTCGTGTAATGGGATGTGCTCTGAAGAACTGTTCGACATGATGCCCACGGCCGCTTTCTACCATCGCACCGCTCGCCGTCGGCAGGGCATTCATCCTCAAACCTTAGAACCGAAATGGTCGTGTACGGTACGGTTTCAGAGGAATTCCCTCCCACGGACGCTCCGGTTCTGTAATGAGCTCTCTGCCGAGGTTTTCCCGAGGGACTACAGTATGGGGTTCTTCAGGAAAGGAGTGTATAAAATTTTAAAGGGTCGGCAACGCGTATGTGACAACACAGGAGCTTCAAGCATCCAAAGGCTACGATGACCGCTTACCATCAGGCGGGCCGTACGCTTGTTTGCCACCGACGTGGTATAAAAAAATTACAAAAATTCTTAAAAAACGTCATCATCATGAGATTAGGACGTAATAAAATAGAACACGGCACTCCCAAAAGGAGGTAAAATACTCGAGAAGAGGGAACCTGTGCTATTTAATTATTGTTTTCGTCCAAAGTCTACGTCTACAAGCAACGTTTATACATATACGTCCCAGATTCAATTTGGAAAATTCTGTTATCCGACTAAAGCGACAGAAATTGCTTACGCACGTAATCCCAGTATCGATTCGGCGAGACTACCAAGTTGTCTTGTCTCTGATTTATATGCCGCGAACAGAGTCCGACCCCGTCTGAATTTTAATTATCACAACCCTTTTACCGTGGATCTAAATTGCAAGAATCGTGAATCGTGGATCTAAATTGCAAGAACCAAAAAACTACAGCCACATTTGACTAAATAGAAATAAGGTTTAAGAGGGTACGAACATTTCGTTACAACTCGTCATAGTCGCGATCGCCTGCGAGTGGCCATGTTTAGCTACCCACACTAAAACGATTACTGTGTGCGTGCGGTTCGAGTGTTGCCGGTTGAACTGACAAGTGTTGATCATTGTTATAGTTTAGAGTGAAGTAGGAAAAAAAATGTGATGAGTTTTAAATGTGTTTATTTTATTAACATTACGTTCGCACTTATTAATTATCTAATACTAGGTACGTATGTCCCTCATAGAGATCGATCTACTTTTCCGTCACCCATTTCTGGCAAGACATTTTTGATAAAAAAATATTAATTTTGGCTCCATTTTCTCCTTCCAAACTTTATTATTTTTTATAATCTGAAGCTGGAAGTTGCACCTGTCCACATCGCAAATAAACATACGTTTATTAGGCTGAAAACAAAATAACGATTTTTCAATATATTAATTTTATTCACATCTTTTCTTGACATCACTATACTAAGCACATGTCCGAGTGTTCGATTGCCTATACAAGTCGAACTATATTCGACGTTTTTACGCGAGTGATTTGTTTATTCAACTATGACTGGATTTCACGGTAGTTTTACTTGCATTGTCCTCCGATCTACATAAAAATCGGAAAAATATATTATCGGGCGCTTGTTAAAAATAAATCTGAATACAGGTTGAACTCGTTGGAGAAAATGAGAATTACAGAGTAAATTTACACAAAAGATAACCAGTAAACATATTTTGGGAGACTATACAAATTATTTTTAGAGGTGCATGTATAGGAAATAATCAATAAAATTGGGATAAGTTTGTTAGGAAGAAAGTCTTTGGAATGATAATTACGTGGAGTCCACGGGTTTCGGGGACTAGTTTTACTTTAAATTACTTTCCACAGAAACTATTCGGCCTAAAAATCTGAAATTGCACAGACATATAATTCGATAACTACTCCAAACGAGGCAATCATAAATTATCCGGCGCTAGTTAAGAATTAAAAATTATTACAGTTTGAATTTTACAATTAGTTTGATGAGGGAGATTAAGGACAGAAAAGTTGAATAAAATGGAAACTAATGCACTTTTCTTAGTTCTAAAACTGATCTGGAGTCCTGGTTAGAATGCTCGTCAGCAATAGCCGCACCATTTAGATTATCATTCTTTGTTTTCTAAAGGAAAGATCCAACATTTTCACAGAACGTCAAGAAAATAGAGGCACATATCGAAATATAAAAATATCACTAGCAGCAATAACATGGTGAATTACCTTTTAACTTGTGTGGCCGTAGTACTGTAGGATTGTTTCGTCCCAAACAATTCACGTTTATCGCCCATTTCTGTAAAAAACATCATATCACGTTAGTGCATTCAGAAGAAATAAAATAAATAAACTTAGCATGTAAACCTAATTACCAAGTATTAATCCGTAGCGGACGCGCTACATCTGCAGAATTGGCAAGTGTCGGGGTATGTTCGGTCACCGACCATAACGCAGCGACGAGAGCGATACTCCGTTCCTTGGAAAGGCCCGGCGTGTAATGAATCGAACAACGTTTTTGCGCGCTGTTATATAGTGGTTTTAAAAAAATCGTATAAATTAAGTGGGTCATCCATAAGCGTTAAAAAAAATAAAAAATATCAAGCAAAACCTGTTGTTTTATAATAATATTTTTTTTCCGAAACATAATCAAATACGTGAGAAAAAAAATGTTAAAACAAACCGAATTCGATATTTTGTAGTATTTTTTAAAAATAGTAAAAACCAATATTTTATAACTAGTGTGATCGCTATGTACTAAAAGACTATACATCCTATTGTACGAGATAAATACCTAATCGTTTTTGTCAGTTTAAAATGGAAATATTGTGCCTGAAAGATAGCTCTGACGCGTATTTTTACAAAACACTCCGTCGAAAACGTGTTTTTTTTAAATAACCATTTATAAAAATAAAAGTATAGCAACACTATAGTCTAGAATAAGAGTCTATCTATACGAAACAGAAGTTTACTTTAACACTGTAATCACTTGAACAAAGATATGATGTTTGAAAAAACCTTACGTTTTCTAAAATACCAACTTTTCATTCGTACCCTCTTAACGCCAAAATTCGGAATTCTGAACTCTGTTGTGGGTTGGTCGAATTGATAAAAAATCTGTCATTCTATGGTCAGACAAAGGTAGGAAGAGATAATTTCACTAATTCAGTTTCTTTCACCACCTGTCAAAACTTCAACTGAAGAAGTGAGTGAGGCCCGTTTCAATATTTACAAAACATTTTAGTGTGATAGTATTCTGCGTTCGATTTACAACATCAAATATAAATGTTATCAATGTAGATCTTATTTTTCGATATCCAGATTAAAAAGTATCTGTCAAGTAAATGTTAGCTTTGCCCTTTTCTTTCATATATTATATTAGAAAGTAACAGCATTCATTTAAACTGACGGATAATTTTATCTGGTGATTGAAAAATCGGCCCATATACGAATTACGAGTAACCTATATAAAGTTTCATTATAGTCTGACTTACTAGGGACAGGTAATAAAAGAAAATAAAAAAACAAGAGTTGTCAATGTACAAAAAATCTGCCACGTAGTATTTCCAGTACTCTTTATGTCTTTAAAATTTCCTCAAATGGCTTTATAAAAGTTACAATTTTGTTTATAACTAGAAGTAAATTCAAATTAACTTTATTAAACAACCAAAAACTTTAAAACTTCTTCAAAATGTTAAATTCTGCTTTTTTGAATATAATACACCTATCTGTGGCAGTCGCTATATGTAGTTATAACTTTTATTCAATATTGCTGCATTTTAACGTATTAGGAACAATACTGAGTGGATTAGTAGTATAGAATAGTGTAAAAACAACTGAGCTAGTTCGAGTCGGACTCGCCCACCGAGGGTTCCGTACAAATTTGTAGGTATTTTTTCATCATAAAGGTTAGAGTTAAGACTCTTGTCGGTATAGCTATCTCCATCTGACTCTATCTAGGGCCGCGTCCTTGATCTCCTTATACGAAACGACTGCTAATTTTCCTTTTATTTATTTCATGTAGCTTATCCTCGGTCTTCCCCTTCCTTGCTTTCTTTCAATTTTGCCTTCTATGATGTTCTTTATAAAATCGTCGTGTCGTATAAGATGACCAATCATTTTCCCTCTTCTATTTTCTATAATTTCCAACAGTTTTCTCCCAACTCTCCTCAGAACTTCTTCGTTTTTAATTTTTTGCGTCCAGCTAATTTTCTACATTCTTCGCCAACACCACATTTCAATCCACATTCATCTCTTTGAATCATGATCCACGCTTCACACCCATACAACGCTATGCTCCATATAAAAAATTTGATAACTTTCCTCTTGGTTTTCTGGGATATTAGGATGTCTAATATTAGGTTCTGTTGTGGTTGCATACCGGCTTTAGGTGTTGTTAGTATTTTAGTGTTATTGATATTAATCTTAAGCGATAGTTCTTTAAATGTACTGCCCATGGTGTTTAGTATAGTAGCTGTAAGTCGTTATGTGTTTTTGCTATGGCAGCTATGTCATTTGCGAATCTGATAAATTTAATTGACTGGTTATTAAATCTGACTCCTACATCTGTTGATTCGTAGTCTTTCGTTATTGCTGTCTCTATAAAAGCGTTGAATATGAGTGGAGAAAGCGGACATCCCTGCCTGACCCCTTGCCTAATTTTCGCCTGTACCGTGTTTGTTCCCAATTTTATTAGAGTTCCTTGATCATTATATAGCTCGCAAATAATCCGTCTATCTCTGTAGTCTAAACGTATTTCCTTCAATGTCTTCCTCATTGAATCCAATCGATTTTATCAAACGCTTTCTCCAGGTCCACAAAAGCGATATGAATATTTAGTCCTAGGTCCATTCGTTGATCTATTATCTCAAGGCTAAAATGGCTTCTCGTGTGCCTTTGTTCTTCCTGAAACCATATCGGTCCTCACTTAGAATATTGTCTATTTTGCCTTGTATTCTATTTTGAATGATCTTAAGGAGTGTCTTAGATACACGTGAAATCAAGCTTAGTGTCCTATGTTGTTCTCATTTGAAGGTGTTAGCTTTTTTGGGCAAGGTTACTGTTTTGGTGAGTTAGAAATCTGTTGGCACCTGTCCAGTATTGTATATTATCTTAAATATCTCGTTTTGTAAATTCTCATTTGTATATTTGACCAGTTCTATAGATATACGTCTCATACAGCTGATTTGCCGTTTTTTATATTCTTAATAGCTAAATCAAATTCTCCTTTCATTCTGGACCAAGGGTATCCTGTTCTATTGTACATTCTTTTTCGATATTGTTTGGTGTCAATCCTTCTCCATTGTATAAATGTTATATATATATCTCTCTTCCATCTGATTAATATATCCGTTCTGTCTGTCAATATTTTATTATTTTCATCCAATATTGCAGAGGTTTTAGTTATCTTAGTTAGATCTTTAATTATTCTTAAAGCTAACTCTGGTTTTCATTAATTTTTATACTAGTCTTTTTGTTGTCTACATCTTAAAGTTATTTGGTTGGTCAATCCGCGGTATTCCTTAACACTACTCTCGTCTTCTTTATTCCTGTACTTTCTTCTTTCAACAATTTCTTCATTTAGCCATTTCTTCCTCGGTTTAATACTCTCTTTCATTGTAGTTTCTTCTGCACTTCTTTTCATAACCTCTCTAATATTGCACCATTTATCGTATCTATCATTATTATTATCTAATTTCTCCTGTATCTTATTATATTGCAATCTATCACAGTTGTTTCGTAACTTTTTGAGATCAATTTGTTTGGTTCTACGCTTTCTTCCCGGCTTGTGGCTTTATATATTTCATGTACTTACAAGTAGATTGTGGTCTGTATTCAGATCTGCTCCTGGTATGTTTTACAGTTAGTTACTAAACTTTTTATTTCTATTTTTTATAACTATATAATCTAATTGATATCAGCCTAAATTTCCAGGCATTTTTCAAGTATGCATTTCTCTTAGGTTGTTCAAATTACGTTTAATTGCGTTATCTCTACAGTACTGGTATTGTTTAAGTACTTTAAATAAAGACTGTATTATTTTATGATTTATAAATGTATATAGTCTTCAAAATATTTCTAGGTCAACGGAAAGTACCTTATTAATTTTGATTCCGTTGAGAGTGTCGAAATATACGTTTTTTTGCGGCATAAACGGCCGTATCATTTTTTACGTTAACTAAGAGGTTTTATTTTTTTCACAGCTTCAAGGGACTGTAAACCTGAGTATATGGTTTTAATGTCAACTCGATTACCTTCACGCGATCGATGTTTCGAAAATCTATTTACCGAATTTCACTTGTCCGAAAACGGTTCACCGAATCTTTACAATCCAAATACTTTGTTTCGCAACTGTTTGAAACACCACGGATTCATTTTACCACAATGTCATTTATCCGCAATTCAAAAGCCCGCTTTACAGTTCCCAATTTTTACATTTGACAACTTATACGTTAGCCACATTTTCATAATTTCAATGATACGGAAAGTCGACGTGACATTTTCCATAATTTCGATATATAAGACTAAGCGGGAGCGAAGCTCCCGTCTTAATCTTCGAGATAATTTTTTTTTGTAAAAACCCAGAATGACTTGTTGGGACAAAATCGACTCTAATGCGGATAGGTTAGAAGATTAAGACGGGAGCTGAAGCGAAGCGAAGCTCCCGTCTTAATCTTCGAGGTTATTTTTTTTATAAAAGCCCAGAAAGACTTGTTGGGACAAAATCGACTTATAATTGTATCGACTGTTTGTAGGCTGATCATAATAATGAACGTAATTTTTAGTCCTAGCCGAAATATAATTATGAGTTTCCTCAATCAGCGCCTGCGTTTAAATTCATAGCAAATAACACAGTATTCATGATTTGTTATAACTCGATGGCAATGAACATTGTTATCTTTAGAAAATTATCTGGACGTTACGGTATTTTAACCCTACGGACAAATAAAAATTTGGCAAATGAATGTACGGAATTATAATCATTGTGATTTTAAATCAGCTGGATAATAAAATTGTGACCATACAAAAATCTGTCAATAGAAAATATAGAAAATGAAACTTCGGACAAATGTAAAACGAAAAAAGGCGTTTCGTTTTCGGACTTTTAATATTCGGCATAAAAAAATTCGAATTTGCTATAGGTAACCGTTCCCAAGATAAAGGATCTTGACAGGCGGACAACAAAGTAATCCTATGAGGGTTCTGTATTTTTTCCTTTTGAGGTATGGAACCCTAAAAATATACTAAAATTACGAACCATGTGGCATTATTCATTCAGTCGCGAGGTGCCACCGGGTTATTAAATGTGACTTAGGTAACTTTATTTTTACAATAGTAACAGCCTATTCAGCTGAACACTGGTAATATTGTTAAATTTTCAATCGAAGTTGATTAATTTTTTCTATTAACAACATTACTACACCTCGCCATTAAGAAATGTTTATTGGTCTGTTACTGCAAATAATGTTATAGTACCTACTACGCTAAAATATATTCCTAGGAATGGCAAAACTAATCGATTCATCATTTAATACAAAAAAAAACACGATATCCGGCACTAATCATAAAAGATATTATATAACGTTATACATGTACGGTTATTTTTTATAGCCAGTCTCATCTGCGTTGAGCGGCAGATGTGCTCTCGTGAGAAACGTGGGATAAGTTTAATTTATAAACGGCGATGAATAATTTCAGGCTATCCGTTTATTCCGTTTAAATGCGGTTGGAGTTGCCATTCACAACCAGTCTTACCTCACTAGCGACGTGTCTCATTGACCCTGAAATTCTTAACAACTATGCGTAATCGGAGAAATGATTTATACTGGTAGTAGGTATAGTGTAGTAGGTATGTGTCGTGAATACTAGAACAATTTTGTTAAGTAATACAGCCATAAAGTATTTTAATCATTGTAACTCAACTAATTCATCTTTGTCATAAACAGACTAACTATTCATAATATTCAAAACTAAATGCCTACCCTGGCTTTGCACGAGTGTACAGTCAGCACCAAAAGGACCTACACATATTAACACGTCATAAGTCTTTATTGTATGCGAATAAGAGCTTTTGACGTCTTCATTTTATTAGTACAAAGAAAATGAGATCAAACTATTACTTCCACTCGGTCTACCCTACTGTTTCATTCACTAACACACTTTCTATGAAGGTTTTCAACTCAAATTCTTACTTTTCCGGACAATAAAAAATAGATAAAGGCGTATTCAATTTAGTAAAATATTATTGTTCGTTTGAATACTCGTAGGTAATATTGTTAAGAGCGTGGGGTAGGGGATAGAGTTAAAACACCTTTTAGACGCGGGTTTATTTAGCGACTTAGAAATACCGGGTCAATTTCACTGAGTCCACACGTACTAACACTGACTCAATTTGCACAAGTCCGGTCCGTGCTTACTAGTACTGACACAGTTAATATCCACCGATACTTTCACTAACACTTCACTTTTCCACCACTTTGGTTTTCACTGTTTCATTTTTAATTCTCACTTCGATCACTTTTGTTAACTTCACACTACAAATACTGCCTCGTACCGGAACTTGGTCCCCTTATACTATAAACTCTATTCGAATATTCTAGACGGTAATTTTGATATTCATTTCGGTATTCATTTGTTCCGAGTTGCGCAGACTATTCCTAAGCTTATGCCTAGCGCTATTCTCGAATGTTCCAAGTCCACACGTTTATCAATTTTTTTTCACATGGAATTTTCATTCAGTCACTTATTCTAGAACTCTCCATGCTACTTTGCTGTATGAAAATGTATCACCAAAATCATCTTACAAAAAATGCATGCCGTTCGCCGGATTTGAACCCGGGCGCATTGACTCGGTAAACCATACGCTATACCACCGGGCCACGTATGACCTGTCATCAAGCGAATTTAGAAATGCCTTGCTAACGTGCCGTTTCCATGGCACCGTAATTGTTATTGGCCCCGTCGCAACCGTATTAATAAAACGTTCTCCAGTGATAGAGAAATCTGAACCAACCTTAATTTTGAAAAACATCTACTAAATTGTCAAGGTCTATCTCCCAGTCCCAAAATCTCCGAGCAAGGGTAAAGTGACTTTAATCCACCAACTTCCTGGACAATGAGTGCTGAAATTACTTGAGAAGACATTCACAGGTCGCGATTTAAGATTAGATGGTCGGAGGGAAGCTTTGGGATCATTCCGGGCCTTGATATCAACTTATCTTATTCAATCTAGCCGTGAGTGAGCAAGATGGAAAGAGGATTGAAATAGAGAGTGTTATGGATGAAGCTATTGCCGAGAATAATGAGCCATTAAATAATGTATATTTTAAGAGTATTTTGGGCTGCTACTACTATTTCAGACAACTTTTATATAAATTTTGTGAAACATTTTCGATCAGCCGATAAAACATTTGATTATGTTTAGTCCAGTACTATAAGGACTTTACAAAATGAAACGACAACAAATCATTTAATGAACCGATTTTTTTTTCTATTTCATTCTTGACTACGAGTTCTCCCGATATTATTTGAAGACGATTCAAAATCAATCATTAAAAATTGGCAAGCCGAGTATAACAGGTAACCATCCCTCGGAACCGGCCCCTAATATTAGCATTAACATCGAGAGTGGCCCATTGTTTCACAATGTATATTCAAACATATGTATATAATTCATACGCAGTAGCTCTTATCACTGCCGTGTAAGACTTAATTTGTTATATCGCCGCTGCAAAAAGTATGCTGGTGCAAATAGTCTCGAAACGTGAAAGCAAGTTGATTTGATTATGCATTCCTTTCTCTATTTGACGGTCCTTTGTTCTTTTCACTCATTGTGCCTCCAAGTTACATGAAACTGTTTTAGTTAGACACTGTGATATATTTGAATAGGATTTGATGATTAACTCGGAATAATCGATTCAAGCGGAAAATTTTCATTACTATCAGAAGGGCGATTCAGTGATTATAAATTTGTAAGTTATTTAACGACAATATTAAATAATTGAGAATTATGTTAAATCAAGTATGTGTGCGTTGGTATGTTAAATCAAGTAAGTTTTTCCTTTCTTTGATATGTTTTCAACTATAGGTTTTTTTGAGTAGTACCTCACCGAAATAAAAATAATAACTAAGTAAGGGTATGGTTCTGTACCTACATAAAATAAACGTCTTCGTTTTAACCTAAATAATATAAGAGATAAACCGATATTGAATTTGAAATTGCCGATTTCAGCCCTAGGAAAAGTAAAGTGTAGTTATTGTTATTTAAGCAAATCTACCATTCAAACTACGGTTGTCACTACCATAACATGCGTCAGAACATCCCTCCACACATGTCCCTGGCTAGCAAAAACAACGGAGCATCGACAAGGCCGGTAATTCCATCTCGGCCCCAGCGTATTAGCAGCTGTCTATTGCAGATGTTTTGTGATGTATTTGAGCACAACTCTGCTCAAATACGTACATCACAAAACATTCTGTAAGGATGCTTCTCTTTGCTTCAGTTGAAACTATATGGTGTTTGGTAAGAATTAAGCTTGTGAACGTCGTTGCTGTTTAGGTTAATTTCTATATATTACTAATACAGTTTTTTATTTGTATTTATGACTAACTTTTGCCCGCGACTTCGTTCGCGTGAACTTTTGCTGATTATTCCTTGTATAAGAAGGGTATAAAAAGGCGAGTGGCGTGGGTTGCGATGTGAGCCTTGGCGAACATCGCAAGTAAAGACACCACGAGCCTTTTTATACCAGTTATACACCGTTGCATAAAATACTTTTTCTACGACTCATTTCAAATAAAAAGTGACTACCTATTTTTCACACGTTTCATGTGCCATATTTTCCCTTAGTAATTGAGCAACTTACTTACGCAATTTCTTCAGTAATGGTAAGTATATAACTTTTTCGTGGATTTTTAAAAGAATCAACGTACCTACTTTATTCGATACAATCGTACGTATTTTATTCATGAACACAAAAAAACGTTTTATTTAACTAATATAATCATTTATCAGCTTGAATGTTTTCGTTTTCAATAAGGAATTTGGTGGGAAATCAAAAATATGACACTTTGTTTATGGTACGTTTTTTTTTATTTTGCTAGACTTGGCATCCGACCTAAACTGAATTCAAATCCGGATCGAATCTTAATTGTTTCGTTTTCATAAATATATCCGAAAATAGATAAAACTTGTTAAACAACACATAAAAGACGACAGATATATGTATTTATATTAGTAAATAATATATTATGCATTAATTAATACATAAAAATTATAGCAAAGTTGCGTCAAGTTAGCAGCACTGATTTTAATCATAAAAGTTTCACTTGAACGCATCAAAGAATGACTACTAAACATAGTATTTGTAGTAGTCTGTGGCACTCAACTCTGCTTTAATTTTTCATTAAAGTAGGGTAAGTAGTGTGTTTTTGGGTAGTACTAGATAGACATTTTAGAGAATAAATAAAGTATGTATTTATATTAGAGTTCATGATTTACACAATATACGTTCTTGTTCGATGACGTTACACAATTCCCTACTTTCCGAGCCTTAAAACTGACATGCTCGATGTAGCAACTATAGGGGAAGACATATTATGCTTGAATAGAACAAAAACTTCGACGTGTTCGGAGTCCTACATTATAACCCAAGATTTGTAATGACCTACAACAATATGACTCGCTCTGCTTTCAGTGAAAACCTTGGGCACATGTCTCTACGCATTATCCCTCTGTATGAAAGTTAATTTAATGCTTCTAAGTCTTACTAAGAAAATCTTCTCGTTACTAAGAAAATATTTTTTTACAAATACCTACTTTATCTTAGCCCTTATAAGACTCAAATTATTGAATTGCTTTGATTCGACTTTACCGAATGTCATCTGTGTTATGGCACGTACGTCTCTGACATACCAAACCTCAAATATCGTGATATTTACAACCATCTAGACTCGCCTCACGATACGTCCGTATTGTATCTTGACCCTACGATTCGTGACAACTATGTGCATATTCGGAGCTCACACTTCCACTGGTTCATCTGAGACGAATTTTTGTACGTCAGCGGGCATTGTAAATATCTACTTGACTCTGGTTCATTGATTCAACTTCCACCCCCGAATTTATCAATTTGAGGGATGATGAAGGGATAAAAAGTAACCTGTATGTTAATCCAGGCTATAAACTCGTTGCATACCAAGTTTCATCATAATCTGTATAGCCGTTTTTGCGTGATTGAGTAACAAACATCTAAACATCCGAATTTTCACATTTATAATATTAAGTGGGAATTAGTGGGCCCTCGGATAACACCGTTATCACACTTGACCACTCTAACAACGTTCTAGGTGACAAGTGAAGACATATTTAATTATAGATAGACGAAGTTCAAGGCAGTGGTTTGTCAATGTTGACAGCGACTGACTAACATAATTAAATCTCTCATTTCAAACAGTTACTATGCGTTGAGGGATTTTTGATTATTTGTCGCTAGTCCCCTGAGTACTTTTTTACCCTCCATTTTTTAACATATTATCTGATTATTGTACAATTTTTGAATGGGATTCTTTTTTTTGTATTTTGCTTCCAATTATATGCTTACCAATTTTCAAGCTTTTAAGTCACGAATTAAAGGACTTCTCATACAAAATCAACCCCTATTTTCAACCCCTTCCATCCGCAATATGTATGATTTTTATAGCCTATAACCTGGCCGAAGATCCATTAAACTTGTTAGTGAAGGTTGTACTAAAATCTATTAGCTAGTTTTCGCGTGATGATGAGACAAATAAACAGACAGACAAACAGACAAAAATTCTAAAAACTGTTGAAATGTGTTCTGTTATAGATTCTAATAGCCCTCAATCGCTTTTTTTGCTTATATCTTCAATGTACAGATTTTCGAACGCCTACAGCTTTATTATATGTATAGAAGATAGATAGAAGATTGTGCTTAAACTCAAGTTCATTTATACGAGTATAATGTACGTTCTCAAAGATTCAAAAGGTATTTCAACAACCTTATGCCCTTAACAATACAGTCTAACGATGCATTCACTATACTCGTAACTATACTGTCACAAACTTGTTTTACATTCCATTAATATACGTTCAAATTTATACGATAATGTTTATAATAATAATAAATCATTCATGTAAGTCATCGAGAGCCCATAGATAAATACCTTATAGCTAACATAGATACAAAATAATTATATTATACTTAAAACAGCGCATATTGCATTTGTGGCTTTATAATGTACATTCAGCGTACATACGAGGATATAAAGCCTCATTCGGCGTATATTTAAAAAAAAAAATAGTCGTTCCCTGGCAGAGTCCAAACTTGGTGATTTTGAAAATGTTTTTTTTTATGTTTTTGCGAAACCACTAGCTGAAATGAAATGGTGTGGTATATTTTTGGCTCAGCCCTTTCATTTGATATCCCACTCGATAGGTTTTTGAAGAAAAAAATTGTCTTTTCATACAAAAAAATTATTACACCGTAGCCGGAAAATGTACCAGGTGACGGATGTCCACCCTAGTCTAAAATAATACGACTCTAACTAGACTTTCCCGAAAAAAGTCTCCATACTCGAACTTCCCTACAGGACTGCAGCACTGCTCTAAACTGCGTTTCATATCATTCACACCTTGGTACACTGAAAATCTGCATTATATCCGTTTTGTAGACTGGAGAGACACTCCGAAGTAATTCTTTCATCATCATCATCATCCTAGCGTTGTCCCGGTAGAGTTGCATCCTAAAGGATGCCCGGGGTCCGCTACCTAATCCTAAGAGTTGACGTAGGTACTAGTTTTTACGGAAGCGACTACCATCTGACCTTCCAACCCGAGGGAGAACCAGACCTTATTGGAATTAGGCTTGTCAAGTGAGTAGGCAACTTGACTGTTAGAAGTTCTCGAGCCGCCCGAAGGCCTCTAACTTGGCTTAACGACTGCTATCATAGACATCAGCCAGGATCAACAGCTTAACGTGCCTTCCAAAGCACGCGCTCAGTTAATAACCACTCAAAGCGGTCACCCATCCAATAACTGATCTGAGCCGACGTTGCTGAACCTCGCATACCGCACGCGGTACACGGGCGCTGCTGGGCCACGAGCGAAGTAATTCTTTAAGAACATGATTAGTAAGTATTCTCTCAATCATTAAAAGAATAGATGTGTGGTCAGGGAAATAACATATTATGCATAATATCCGTTATTCGAGAAAATCGGCGAGCAAAAGAAGATGTTATACATAATATTCAAAAGTTATATAAAGCTGGGGAGATACCAATAGTCCAAAATCCCTATGGGTAAAAATAATAGGTTCATTATAGCGGGTTTATCCCACGTTAGTCCAAATCATGTTCAGAAATTTCGATATAAAACTTTTGATTTTTTTGCATGTTTACTTGGTATTTCTTCATAATATATCGCCATCACCAATGAGCTGCGCAGTAATGGTCAATTTTCTCTGAGAAGGTCATGAGTACAAGGACATAATAATTGAATAAAAGTCAAACGTCTGACCTATTGAAAAACATACATTTCCAAATAAATAACTTTAGAATATTCGTGAATGCGACTTTGAAAATATGTTTTTATTTAAGAAAACTTAACCTACATCAAATCTAAATTGTAAACATAAATCCTGCTCGCACATGTTTATTATAATTGTGTGTTTTCGGAACTCCTATTACATACTTACTCACAGCGTTCATTCGCGTAAACCATTATAATTGTCTTTGCAAAATTAAATTAATATACATTAAATTTCCTGTGTCGTTTCATACAAGCAAGCAAGTTGTTGATTTGTTTCTTTCTTGATTACATTTGACGATGTGTGTTGCGGATGATATGTGCTGTATTGCTGTTTGTAGGGTTCAGTACCCAAAGGGTAAAACTGGACCCTATTACTAAGACTTCACTGTCCGTCCCTCCGTCTGTCACCAGGCTGTATGTATCTCATGAATCGTGATAGTTAGACAGTTGAAATTTTCACATATGATGTATTTCTGTGGTCGCTATAACAACAAATACTAAAAAACAGAATAAAATAAATGTTTAAGGGAGCTCCCATACAACAAGTGTGATTTTTTTGCCGTTTATATAGATAATGGTACGGGATCCTTCGTGCGCGAGTCTGACTCGCACTTGGCCGGTTTTTTATTTGACGACAAATCCTGTGGTGGATGTTTTTCTGTGTATGGACGAAACATGCGTTGTGGATATTAAAGGTATGTAATAATTTAGATGTTTTTCTTCAGAAATAAAGGATTAAGTGATGTACATTCAAATGCAAATTAATTATAAAATACCTAGGGCCTGGGCCTACAGACGAAGTCAATTAACAAAATAAAACATTATTCATTTCAATAATTCACAGAACAAACTTTGCCCTGTTCGCCTGTCTCTCTCTGGGGTTGGCAAAAGAGGCATGAGCTAATTGTGTCATCTCGCTCTAACACGTGCGTTGGATTGCCCAACTTTGCTTGTTATCTCATTTCTGTACGTCTCTTTTCATTTTGTGCGGAAAGTGGCTCTACTTAAGAAAACTACGAATTGAATAGGTGCCGATTTGTTGAATTATTTATATAGCTGAGAAATCTAACCTATTTAAGTATTAAAGTAGGTATTATCTAATCATTTACGACAATTTAAATCAAAATATTGATTTTAGCTTTATAGTACAGATAGTCGATCTGCAACACATGAGGTCACCGCCAGTGGACAGTATGAGCGTTTGAAATACACCGCATAAAATACGAACCCGAAATGTGCATTCCGGAAGGATCACCGTTTAATTCCTTATTTGAGATGGAAATATCGTATGACTTTTTTTACACTATTAGAGTCCTCGTAACAAGCTAAATAATAAAGGGCAGAATTAATCCCCAGGCTTATAAAAACCTTATATTAAAATATTAATACACACGTAAAACCCACAGCAACTTTGTCTGCTTATAGTTGTCATTCATTCATTTCACCTTTGTTATATTTGATATACATTCCTAAGATTATAAACTTAATTTTTCATTTAAAGTAACGGTTTTAGTTTCAATGAGGAATTTGTTTTCTGCTATGCGTCTAAAGTTTGACGGTTCAGAGCAACCGAGCAAAATACTTACACTCTACAGAATAACATAATCGATGGACTTCCCATAAGTGCAAGAATGCTCAAGTCGTTCCGCTAAATCTTCATTATCTACTTGATAGAAACAACGTGGGCAATGCAACAGCGAAATCGATATAAATTGTTGAGGTGAATAAACCGAGGATTCTGATAGTTCTGTGCGTAAGCTTGTTTTAAAATATGACAATTTGTATTCTCTGATGACTGATGATAGACTATTTAGTTTTGTTCTGATTATCAATGCTAGGTAAATATTATTATATTCATGTAGAGTACATATCCTGACAGCGCAGCCTCACTTCGATTGGCCACGGATCTCCCCGCGTAGCTCGTAGCAACGTGAGCCTCTCGTACGGGTGACGAGCTACGGAGCGGACGTCTACGGCGTAGCGCTTCATCGTAGCAACCTTGACACGTTCCATTTCAGGAGCTGCCTGAGGCGTCCCGCGAATTTTGAAATCTCGTGTTCTACGAGAACTATGTACTTTGGTGTACTGTGATTTGACTATATATTCGTACTGTGTTTGTGTTGTGGTCTGCTGACGCCCCGCGAGGAAAAACCTGGTGAGTTAAATTAAAGCTTAGAACAATATAAGAGCTTTCTTTTTAATACGTACTAATAAAATATATATTAGAATTTAACTGCTACAAGATATTTTAAAATTTCCTTCTTTACCGCTTCTGGACAGTTCCAGACATCAGTATGTTGATGCGAAAATATTTGGATGATGCCAGCAATAGATTTGTTTGTTTACCCTAAAGTATTTTGTAGAATATTATGCCGCACAGAATCGAGTAGACGGACTCGGATTTAGTTTGAATAAAATTTAATTAAAAAACAGGTTTTTTATGTAGGTCTTGTCCGTTCAACTGGCACTTACTTACTGCAGTGCGGTGCTGGCTTCTTCAAACGAAATTGCTTAATGTTTCTGGATAAAATTATATAAAATCGCCTATAAAATGTAATTAAAACCATGCAAATGTATATTAATCTATACATTAAGCTAATTAATAGCATTCATAACCCGCGATCAGGCCAACCACGTAACTTTATGTACTGACGGTAGATAGATATTACACTAATTTTGAAGTATAAATGTATGACCGGCAATTAACATTTGACATTAAAATCTACCTAACGGTAGTACATAGAGTTATGTGATTACCCCGCGATATAAATGATAACGCACTATGCCGAAATAATAATAAGTTGTACCAGCGATCTACGCGAATTACTTAATTGATAATGAACACTTTCTCTACCAAATACCAAACAATACTTAACATGCAAAAACCGTATGTAGAGAAAAACGCCTACGAGACGAGCGCCCACCTAGTGTTAAGACTATTCTACGAATTAGTCACTTCCTAAGTAAGCTCGGAACAATGCAACGTCGAAATATTGAGGACAAATATAATCATACCACATGAGGAATTTACCCCCTGTTTTGGAAAGAGAGAAAAAAACGAATCCAAGTATTCAAGCAAATGTACCCTTGACAAGACTAATAATTAAATTGCATATTCTGATAGCTTACTTATATATTTTTATTAAATTAAGACATCACAACGTCGTCTCACCATTACCTAACACTTTTAGGCCCGGTATTATAAAGATCCGTTAGACCAAATGTTCGATCCAATTGTACTTAAATCACTGCTTTATTTGATATAACTTACCGACATGAGATCTTTATAAAACCGAACCTGTATTGCACTGCTCTTCTCGTTAAATAAATGTATGATTGCTTTTGATTAACTTTCGTAAATTTTCTTCACAGTCTACCAGATAAAAGCTACTTTGTTAGGACACGGACAGACAATTGTTTCAGCATTAAACAGATGGAGGCCTTAAATCAGAAAGGACTCGCTAAAAGTAAATCTTGCTTAGCTTTTTTACAAAATAGATTTCATGACGAGGTTAAAGCGTAACCTAATGAACTCGAGAGGGATTGTGTTTTTCTAGCTATTTGAGGGCAATGACTGATTTTCTTTTCGTGTTAATTCTATCAAAGAGAAATACGTATAGAAATACGTAGTTTGAGAATTGGATACATGGACAGAAAACGTTTAACTAGTCATTATTTTACTTCATATACTCGTAAGCATTGAGCTACACTACTTCTTATAAACTCGTTATAGTTACGCTACCTATTATGAAGCCATCGGTGGGCAAGTCCATCAGTTTTTTTAATTGTTTCTTTTTTATCGAATACGACCAAAGAACATTTAAATATAAAATCAATCAAACAGTTATATAAAAGCAGCAAGCGTATTCGGTTAAAACATTCTACTTATGAATGTGTACGTCAATGTTTTAAAGGGTGTCTAATTTTCAAATTAGATCAAATATCTTCAGTGTTTCTTTCTTGTTGCTTTGAACTCGATAAAATAGAACCAATTGTTGTTACAATGATATTTATCCGCTACTCAGGCATACCCAAATGCCACAATTGTGCCGCATCCATTTCTTTGTGCAATCAAGCAGAATTTTCATTTTACTAAAGGCTAAAGGAGCGGCCGGTTAAAAATTCAAAAGGCTATACAGGGGGCGCTGCTGTAGCTACTGTTTATGGTTTACACGGGGGAGGGTCCTGGTTTTATAGCTTTGCACCGCAAGCTATGAATAGAAGTTTTAATGTAGTGAAATACTATAATAGTTGTGGCAGACGGACAACCGGATTCGAATAAGGGTTCCTTTTTTATCTTTGTGGTACGGAATCATAAAAATGGGTACACGCTTAAAAAAGCTGACCAGCAATGCTGATGGCTTTTATTTCTTGAGTACAAATGCTATACAAGTTTTTGATGTATTTTAACATCACATCATCACACAATAAATTGTTCACTATTATCACTCAATCTTCATATATATATACATGAAAATTGATTAATTGATTGAGTTTGATTGAGATATATATATATAATAGTCCTACAAATCTTAATAAATGGACTATCATTAAATACTGTTTTATTAATTGTCACTAATGTACAAACTACACTGAAATACACTTATACTCACACTCTATGTACATGTAACCCTAGAACTTATATCTTTGTAAAAAACATTCACATAAATTTAAGCTCACTATACATACAACTCGAATGTCTACTTTCTAAACACATTTTACCAAGTGTTTATTTCGTGGAAACAAATGATACTCTAATCCCTTACGAGTATTTTCGCAGAGTGGACTTAGGTTGTAACATATACACTTTAATAATTGTTCACTTATACCTCCATACACTCATCACAAAACAACAAATTGAAACATACAATTTAAAACTTCATAACAAAAAATGGACTATGCGCTATGTTTTTAAAACTATAATAAATGCAAGACCGCTACATTCCATACGTAAACTTAAACTGTATCTTTACTATAAACAAATACACACAATTATCGAGTCAAAACGAAAGATTACGCTAATCTATCAAACATGCATACATAATACCTACTACATAATATCATGTGAAAAACTACACCTTTATGATACACAAGCAGACTTAAAAACATTTTTAAAATGGATGATACTCTCGAGACAATAAATTTAATAGATGACTTGAACATAGCGCAATCAATAGAATGTAGAACTGGTGACATTAAACGACATATACAATTTGGCCACTCGGATTTCATTGTTATTTCTCAAAACATAAGAAGCGTATATAGTAACATGGATAACCTTTTGGTTGTGTTGAATCAATTTGATTTTCAAGTTGACTTAATAATATTAAGTGAATGTAGATTGCATCCCGATAAACCAGTACCAGCATTAGATGATTACATCCATTTTACTACCACTAATCATCTCAATCAAAGTGATGGAGTGGTAGCATACGTAAAGAACACCCACAAGTTTAAGGTCCGAGAAGTAATACTGACACATGCATCGTGTTTAGAAATTAAAATCCTAGATATGATAATACTTGGAATATATCGTTCTCCGTCAAATATTAACGCGGATTATTTCATATCAACACTTAGCAAACACCTTGAAACAATAAAATCAAACAAAAAAATTGTTGTAACTGGAGACATCAACATTAATCTTGCCAACAAATCGAATGAACAAACTTTTGAACAATCAAATAGATTAAACTATCTGAATATGATGGCTACGCACGGTTTATTGCCTGGACACATACTGCCAACAAGACAAAAAACCTGTCTTGATCATTTTATGCTTAAAGTTGATGGAAACCAAACAAATACTGATATTCTAATCCTAGACACAACAATAACAGACCATGCAATGATATTACTTAGAGTTGGTAGCGTAAATGTTCCAAAATATTGTAATAAAGTTAAAACCAAAGTGAATTTTGATAAAGCACTAGCTATTCTCTGTAAAGAGAATCTAGAAGACTTATACAACATATTTGACCCTAATATAGTAACAGAAATATTTATTAATACAATCAGGAGATGCCTAACAGAAAGCATTACTCGTACCGTAATTCCTAGACAAAACCGCATCATTAAGCCTTGGATTACATCAGGGGTCCTACGATGCATAAGGAACAGGAACAACATGCAAAAAAGTGTGCGGGCCAATCCAGATAATATTATACTAAAAATTACTTATAAAAGATATCGAAACTACTGTAACAGCTTAGTCAAAAAATTAAAACGAAAATACGAAAGAGATCAGTTAGCTAAGGCAAAAAGTAATCCGAAAACACTATGGAAAACTATTAACAATATCACCAAACGTAAACTGGATAAAGCTCAAAATACCGATTTACTGGACATCAATAATACTCCCACTGACTCTGTTAATGCAGTAAATCAGTATTTCTCTAACATTGGCCAATCCCTTGCTGAAGCTATTCCTGCACATAAATCTCAGGCCACTTCTACACGCAACACAACGACATATAATACAAACTCATTTGTATTGCTCGAGACCGACCCCAATGAGGTATTCGTAATCTTATCTAACCTAAAATCGAATAGTGCTCCAGGTTGGGATAATATCCCAACAGTATTCCTAAAGCTAGCTAGCGGTATAGTGGTTCCTGTTATATCACATTTAGTAAATCTATGTTTTAACTGTGGAGTCTTTCCCAATGTACTTAAACGGGCAATTATTACTCCGGTGTATAAGGGCGGGAATAGAGATGATGTTTCAAACTATAGGCCGATATCGGTGTTATCTTCTATTTCCAAAATCTTAGAAAAGCTCATAAATATAAGACTCATCAAATACCTTAATAAATTTAATCTATTATCCCAATCTCAGTATGGCTTTAGACATGGCCTCTCGACAGAGGATGCCATTACTGCGTTTTCTTCACTAATAATTGACAAGATAGATAGAAACAAAAAATGTATTTCAGTATTCCTAGACCTCAAAAAGGCATTTGATACTGTCTCTGTTCCCATCCTTATTAACACCTTAGAGAGTATAGGTATAAGAGGCACTTCGTTGTCTCTTCTTAGTAGCTACCTCCGAAATCGGACACAAAACGTCAAAATAGGGAATTATCTCAGTGACGAGCGTACTATAACCTACGGGGTGCCGCAAGGTAGTGTCTTAGGCCCTACCTTGTTCTTAATCTATATAAATCAGTTGTGCAGCATGTCTATTGAGAATGGTAACATATTCACATATGCCGATGACACTGCCATAGTATTCTCGGGGAGTACGTGGGAAGAAGTGCGCTCGTCCACAGAAATTGGACTCGCTAAAATTGCAAGGTGGCTTAACGACAATCTTCTCACCCTTAACACTGCTAAGACTAACTACATCTGTTACACGAACTACAATCGTACACAGCCTCATACAGACTTCTCGATTAGGATACATACCTGTCATGACACTCATGCCTCTATACAAACTAACTGTCCCTGCTCAAATATAACTAAAGTTGAGAGTACTAGATACCTGGGAGTTGTAGTTGATCAGCGATTAACATGGCATGCACACATAGAAAATATCATGACGAGAATTCGCAAACTTATATGGGTTTTTAAAAATCTCAGGCATATAGCAACGAAGGCCCTCTTACATCAAATTTACGTATCATTGGTACAATCAGTTCTTACATATTGCATTCCTATCTGGGGTGGAGCTACAAAAACCAAATTCCTCGAGCTTGAAAGGGCTCAAAGGGCACTACTCAAAGTCATGCTTTTTAAGCCCTACAGATTCCCAACTAGTGAGTTATATATCAGCTGTGACGTGTTATCCGTCAGAAAGCTATATATACTGTATTTAACCTTAAAAACTCACAAAACTACACCTTATAAACCAGATACAAAAAGTCAACGAAAGAAAAATATTAAGATAATCCAAACTCCCATAGCAAAAACTGCGTTTGCAAGAAGACAACAAAGATCACAGTCAGCTTATACATATAATTTTATAAATAATCATATTAACATTTATTCCGTTACAACCTACGAGTGTAAAACTAAGCTCATCGAATGGCTCAAATGTAAAAGCTATAATGACATTGAAAGCTTTATATTAAGAAATCATTAGTAACATACACAACATTGGCCGCACGCACGCACACACACACATTCACACACACACACACACACACACACACACACACACACACACACACACACACACACACACACACACACACACACACACATATATATATAGATATATATAGCTTTTATTTCTCGCTTTTATTATTGTCTCTCTAACAGCGAAAGAGGTACTTAATTAAATAGCTAAAGTAAAAAAGTTTAAGTTTAATATGTTAATCTTTCGCTGTTATTAATTGTTAATTAAATTGTAGTGAAAATAAGTTTACACCCTATAACTAGTTGTAAATAATATCAAGTGGAAGAGCGGTGTTCTCTTAGCACAAGTATCCAGTATACTTAAAAAGAGACACCCAGCACAGTAAATGTAACTAAACCTAAGATACTGAATAAATATATATATATATATTTTTTTTTTTATTTATGATTACACGACAAAAAAAGGTTTAATCATGAAATTAAACAAGTTTATCTCAGTAACACCGACGGTGGAAAGATATAAATCGATTTCTTGAATTTCCAATAACACGGAATCCTTGCAGAGCCTCTCTCGACGACCGCGCTGGGTTGCCTTGCCGTTAAAAATTCAAAAGGTACCATGAATATAAACTTCCACGGAGGACTATAAAGCTGGGTGAGTTTCAGCCTCCGCTTCCTCCAACGGAACAAGTGATAAACTGTTTGGGAACCTCTTGTGAGATCGGGATCGGGATTTTGATTATTTTGTAATATCAAGGTTTTTCATTTATATGAACTCGGCAGTCGTCTACCGCGGTAATTTAAATTGCCGTTAGTCCATTAAATTATACAAAATATAAAAATCGTTTTCAAAAATAGGTACCAACTACATCTTTACTGTATATGTTAAGCGATTGAAATGATTTTGGAAGTCCATTCCGAGATTTGAGTTGATATATCGTTTTAACGTTTGCTTGGTTATCAACAAAAATATTATATATATCAACATATTTTAATGTAATGCATAGGTATCTATGTAGGAGTATTCCTAGGTTACTGAAAATAGGTAATTTTTATACAGGACTACCATACTAGATGATCTAGTTTTGATTGCTCTTAACAATTGAATGCTGAGGCAAGCATTGCAAACATACCATAAATTACTAATTGCACGTTACCCAAATTTAGCAGTAAAAACAACATTATTCAATTAGCACCCGCTGGCCCTTATAACTTATTCACCTGCCAGAATGCTCCCCCGGGTCCAAGCAAACGTGCTCATAAGATTTCCGAACGCCCGGCGGCGTAAGGGTTATCGGTTTGCCCGAGGCGTGATTATCACCAGAAGTGCGCCCTTTTTTAGGGTTTCATAATGAAAAGGTGGACGGAAACCCTTGTGTGTATAGGTTGTTTACTGCTTCTGAGCCTGTTAGCAAGAGCAATTTATTTTAAAAAAAATGGATTAGTGCGTGTCGGACTTCGCACATCTAGGGTTCCGAACCAACCGCAAAATTAAGTTGGTTTCATTAGGAAAAATAAGAAAATTTCTAAGAAAAAAAATCACTAAAATTCACTTGGCAAAATATAGTTATATACTTAACATCATCACCAAATTCTAGGTCACTGGTAGGTAAAAAAGTTTTTTAGAATAAAATTTTGTAAAAAAACTAATTTTGGTCGTCTTCCAATATGGTTGTTATTATAAATTACAGTATTTATCTACTCAACGATACCGCACTCAGTGGGGTAGGTCAATCAAAAAAAATTGCCCCCGCCCCCATTAGATGTATGGGAGCCCCCTTAAAAACATTTAAAAATAATTTACAACTATTTTTTAGCTTTGGGTCAACAATACGCTTAAAATACTGTGAAAATTTGAAAGCTGTAGCTCCAACCGTTTGGCGGTAAAAACTGTGTAACTTCTTGGTGAGGCTTTGTTGAAAGATATGGTACAAACAAAAACGATTAACAAATGTACTCGAGCAAACTACCGAAACATTGAGGCCGAAGGTCACAAAAAGGATATCATGTTTGTGAATAAACATTTAAACAATTGTGTTTATATAAAACACTAGCGGCCGCCCGCGACTTCGTCCGCGTAGATTTTAGATGGTAAAAAAAAGATATACATAAATGAGGTTTATTTGTTTCTGTCAGTTGTCTGATCCTATTAATCTTTTGTGAAAAATTACTCAAAAGAAAAATAGAATGTCCGTCATCTTGGATTTAAAAATGGATGTCATTTTCGTAATCGGTACCCCGAGAAACCTCGACGATATGACACCCATATCGATTTTTAATAAAAATAAATGTCCCTATCTTGGATTTGAAAATGGATGTAATTTTCGTAATCATCACCCCGAGGAACCTCGAAGATGACACACACCCATATGGATTATTAAGAAAAGTAAAGATTTGCTCCCCGCACAAACTTGGATCCCCGTTTAACCCCATTAGGGGAACAATTTAGAAAAAGGCTGAAACACTTTTTGTTGTACTGCCGTCCTAATTCTAAAGGACGCATGTCAAAAAAATCAAATTTCACTTTTCAACACTATTGTATAGATTTGGTATTAATGCATCAAATGAACATTAAAAAAAAATTTTTTAGTTTGAATTTTTTTTTCAGAAAGTTACTAAGAAAATTTAGCACATGTCCAAAAATATGTTATTTCCTAAGCCAGCTAGCCCTATATGCCTTATACTAAGCGACAACGCCTTATCTCCACTTTACTAATGAATCAATGACGCATATCTCTGCCTTGCGTTATTTTTGCTTAGTGTTCGCAATGAACCTACTCATAGTGTAGGTAGACGCATAATTAAGACGGCTGCATTTTATCTGTAAACAGTCATTACTGATCATTTGAAAAGAACAAATCATCGCGGTGATGTCGCAGCTAAATTAGATAATATACATATATGTTAACGGTGTTAGTTAAGCATTGAAGTGTGTTTGAACACTGAAGAAATCACACTGAAATATTTTGAGCCTGGTCACTCTTTTATGAGTGCTGATTCTTTTCATCACAGAGTGGAATTGTCAATGAAGAGATCTGGCGGTAAAATTTACGATTTCCAGGACTTTTGCCAGGTCGTACACCAATCATCAAAACGTGGATGTCAAAAATTTTACATACGAAGATCCTACGATGGTGAAATATTCTCGTGTAATTTTTTAAAGGCAAAATTCACGAAGTGTGGAACGATTCAAAAAACAACAAACCTAAAGGTATTTCGACGGAAAAGAAGAACAATCTTATTAAGGTCTTGAAGCCTATAATCATGAAAATAGGTTGAAATTATGTAAAGATTTACCCGTGTCTGAACATTAAATTTTGCTTGCTACTTGACAGTATACTGAATACAGTTTTTGACATGTACATAGCATTTGCATGTAAAGCAAATAGTGTAGTACAATTAAATAGTGTTTTGTAATAATTTATACATACATTTAAGCTAATAAACAAATATTAAAAATGAAGTTTTATGTTATTAAATTTTAAATTATACCTTATATATAAAACGCAAATATGAAATATTAAGCCAAAGGGACGTAGGTTGGAAATACCTCTCATTACCGTAGTAGTTTATTTCAAAATGTTAAGGAAATGAGACGCATGTCAATTTTTAAACAACATAAACAACAAATCTAAATTTAAATTTAAGCAATGCATTCCCGTAAAAAATATTTGTCTTATTTGAGAAATTTGCATAATTCGATGTTGATTTTTAACGTGCCGTGAATTAAATAACAAAATAACTCATTTCTCGAAACCTATACAACTGATATGCGTCCTTTGGAATTAGCACGGCAGTGTATTTAAACAGAGAGTCTGTATACGAAGTTTTAATTCTCGCACGTCAAAAAAGATTTGCTCCTTTACCAACTTGGAACCCCCTTTTCACCCCTTTAGAGGAGCAATTTTGAAAAACTATGAAATAAGTTTTGTTGTATTCAAACATAGAGTCTATTTACGAAGTTTCAAATTCCTAACTTCAAAAAACTGCCCCCTGCTCCCCGTACAAAGTTGGAACCCCCTTTTCACCCCTTTAGAGGAGCAATTCCAAAAAAATCTGAAATACCTTTTGTTGTATTTAAACAGAGAGTCTATATACGAAGTTTCAAATCTCTAACTTCAAAAAAGATTTGCTCCCCGTACAAAGTTGCAACCCCCTTTACACCCCTTTAGAGGAACAATTTCAAAAAACGCTGAAATAAGTTTTGTTTTATTTAAACATAGAGTCTATTTACGAAGCTTCAAATCTCTAACTTCAAAAAAGATTTGCTCCCCGTACAAACTTTGAAGCCCATTTTACCCCTTTAGGGGACGAATTTAGAAAATCGCTGAATTCTGTTTTGTTATATTTAAACAGAGAGTCTAAATACGAAATTTCAAGTTTCTTGGTCCAAAAAAATTACGTTTCCCATACAAACTTGCATCCCTTGTTTTACCCCCTTAGGGGTGGAATTTCCAAAAATCCCAATAATTTATAATTATTTTTGATCCTGACTGTGGCTTTATAGGCCGGGCCCAATAAAGCGATAGGAGTGCGCGGTTGGAGAGTAGCCTGGGGAAATCCAAAAATCGCGTCTTATCCCTTGCATACGCCATAAAAGTAAGCTCTGGACCAAATTTGAAGTTTCTAGTTCCAGTAGTTTCGGCTGTGAGTTGATGGTAGATCAGGACTTCTTCTTTTATATATTTAGATTAAGATTATGAAGTTTTAAGGGCTCAAACTTAAGACTTAATCAGAATTTAGAATAACTTTGCTATTATATACTTATATACTCTCATAAATTTAATAATATATACAGATCCCGTCCTCCGTAAATTGGTTATATTCAGCCCAGAGTTATTTTATGTAGTTCCGCCTAAAATGAGTTCCGCTCTCAGTTTTTATGCCTATCACTTGACTTACATAGCATGTTGCTAGACTAGATTGCGTCGTTAAAAATGAAAGCGAGAACTATACTAGTCGTATATAACGCAATGATACACAGTACTATTCACAAAAACATGTCTCAGCCTGAATATAAAGCTTAACTACATTTTTATTAGTTATTTTTTACAAAGACGAAATTTTTAATCATTCTTTCCATGCGTAAAAGCTTACAAATATTTTTATATAAGTTAGTATTTCTTAATTTTTAAACACACCTGTTCAATTACTCGTAGTAATTTACTCCTACGTACTGCCATCGCTACGTTCTAGTATTATATGTCAAGCCTGTCTCTCATCATATGTGATTCAAAACGGAGTGCTTGGTAAATTAGGTAAGGTTAGTAGGAAAGATACTGAACTCATTGAACCAAATAATATCCTTTCCATGATATCTGACTTGTTTGCTGCTTGTTTGCTTGATAACTTATTGTTGAATCAGAAAAAAACGAAATGTGTAAAATAAAATTTTCACTAGTAAACTCATCATCTTCAAATATCAATATATAGATTCAAATATAAAACTTAATGGTGAAACTTTAGAAGGACTCAAAATTACAGTGGGGTTCCCATATATTTTAATAGTATAATTAGTTACAGTCTTATCTTATGGGGATCAGCTGCAGATATCGAAACTGTTGATATTGCAAAAAAGGGCTATACGAGCAATTTATGACTTGAGGTCACGTGAGTCATTGAGAGAAATCTTTAAGGAAATAGATATCCTAACCCTGCCGTCGCTGTACATATTTGAAATAATCTTAAATCTTAATAATCTTAATCTTAGGAGGAATTTATATAATTTCCCAATGAACACTGACAAGTTAATAACTGCAAGCAACAACTCTGGGAAACTCAAAATATTTTTTTCACTTCTCATGCTCGATAAGTGTGTCATATTACACTTAGCAAGCGCGGCTAAAGTAGTACATTTAACCCCAAGGGAAAATATGAATACATATTTATGATTTACAAAACATTTGAATTTGACCAATCAAATTACTTCACCTATTAAATCCACCAATCACAGAACATTATTCTACAATAAAACTTCAAGACACATTACTGAACTTACGAATTAGAAATTTAAATCTGTAGTGAAACAAATACTTATTTCAAAAGCATATTATAAGAAAAACGATTAAATTACATCATGGATAGGGATGTTTGGCAGTGATAGCGTCCCGCACAAATAATCTAACACAGACATATTTTGTCCTGAATATTATTATTATGTCCTATATATGTATGTTTAATATTGTAGCATTTCAATCTATTTAGTACTTTGATACTGTTATTTTATATACATTGTATATTGTTTTGAAAAAATGACATCTCGCCGAGTTTCTTACGCTGGTTCTTCTCGAGGCAGAGGTTTATTTTATGGTGGTAGTTTTTTGACATTCATAAGTGCATGTACGAGTAATATGCCTAAATTGACGAATAAATGATTTCAATTCTACTCCGAGTAAGCTTAACTTTATTTACAATGTGGAATCGATAACAAATTCCATCAATTAATACGGTTATAAATATTAAGTAGGTATGTACCTACTAGTAATATGTATTACTGTTACGTAGTATTCGCATTTAGCGGGAACAACAATTATGTATGAGTGGTTATTGTTATTTCATATTTTCTATTCAGCAAAACATGTTTTATCCCAGCCAAAAAGGAAAACGTGGCCAAAATTGGAGCATGCAGGGCGACAGTGGGGAAAATGCCGCGTCATCCAATCATGCCTCGACGCGTGACGCGCTAGGAATGTAGGTTAGTGAGCATACGCTTAAATAATAAATTCCCGGTAAACATAAAATAATAAATAATTGCAAATTTTAGTAAGAATTTTGAAATATTTTAAATGTTTCTGTTCTTACACTCACAGAGTTAGCCTGCATTTTGTATCATAGATATTAAGAACTATTTACCACCACTTATAATACTAAAATAATGTATCTATAAAGTTATCTTTGACGACCGCTTTAGCCTAGTGGGTAGTGCACGTCCTGCCTGTGAAGCTGACGGTCCTGGGTTCGAATCCCGCGGGGTAATCACGTAACTTTTGTACTACCGTTAGGTAGATTTTAATGTCATATTTTAGTTGTCAGCCCATACATTTATACTTCAAAATTGACAGTAAAATCTATCTACCGTTAGTACATAAAGTTACGTGATTCGCCTGCCGGTCAGGGCAAATATTTGTGTGATGAGCATGAATATTTGTTTCTGAGTCTTGGATGTTTTCTATGTATTTAAGTATTTATATCTATTAAATATATCGTCGTCTAGTACCCATAACACAAGCCTTCTTGAGCTTACTGTGGGGCTAGTTCGATTTGTGTAAGATTGTCCTCTAATATTTATTTATTTATTATTTATTTATTTAAATACTTATTTAATGAATATCATCTCATTAAGTATATTGTATAATTCAAATTTAAGCCCACTTCAAGAAATCTAGTAATGAAATGAAAAGAAATAATTATAAGCCACAACATTAACAACTAATCCCCGTTTAGAAGTACGCCTCTTTCAACAAAAGAAAAAACAAAACCTCGTACAGATGCGTACAAAACGGCACTCAAAGAGAACAATAGCACTTAATTAATTTTCTTTTAGGATAACATAAAGGACGCACGAAAGAAAGGGACAGTGTACTGAATACAAACATGATAAAAGCGGATAAAGTTTTACAAGACTGTCCCGATAATGGACAAAGGGAAGTGTCCCTTGTCTTCATCTAGATAAGGCAGACGTCACTTGCACGACTGCCTTGGTGAATCTCATAAGGCAAATTGTAAGCTTAGACCACTACATTGAGGATAAATGTCAGGAATATCCCTAGGGATGCGGTGCGGTGTAATTGTGGAGGTGGATAAGATCATTTCTTGTGGGTTTGATGGGCTGCTTTACCGGGATGATTAATAATTAAACGGTAGATAAATTGAAGCGCTAGACGAATTTAATGAAACGAGAAAAGCTGTGATTAATTATTTATTTATGAGAGGATCTATCAGTACGTCACATAACCAAAATGATACGTTCAACTGACTACTCGCTTGCTTCGAAGTGTTCAAGTGCCATTTCATAACATTTGAGGGACTTTCAAATAAGACCTACTTGTATAATTGTACACTGAAGTCAAAATGTCAACTGTGCAACAAGAAATATTCTTTTTACACCTGCTATTCAGAAAAAAGTTATTGTTGCCCTCAAAAGAGGGATCATGTCATATTTTTCTTCTCTCATTTGACGGCAACAATAACTCGTTTCCTCATAGAAGGTATGAAAAGCAGTATGTACCCCTCGGTAGCAAAATTATTTATAAGACATTTCATGTTTTTTGCAGTGGGCCTCATAGGCGTTGTGAAAAGCAGTATTTTTATTTATTTCTTTTAAATTTTATTGCACAAAAAGAATATAAGTACAAAAGGCGGACTTAATGCCATGAGGAAATCTCTACCAGTCGACCATAGAGCCAAACAGAAACTAGCAAATGTGGGTGCAAAGAAAAAATAATTCATAAAATTTTAATAATTTCAAAAGGATAGACATATTCATATTCGTAACTAACATTCGTTTACCACGGAATAATATATACAAATACATACGTAATTATATAGATATAACACACAAATATATAAATATATACTACATAATTACTAGGGATACTAACGGATTACTTTTCGCTAGACTTGTTCTAGCAGGTACTTGTAGAGCATATGTTTGAAAGCTAACTAGCTTGAACAGCGTAGGAAGATGAGAGGAAATCACTATGGTGTGGAAGAACGGAGAGTTTAGGGGATCGGGAAGAATGTAGTTCACAGCGTGGACGAGTGGATATGGTCGTATTTGCGCAACCCGAAGATAAAATGATTATTAAGTATACGATCGAATTTGTTTATGGAGTTTTGAGAAATATTTGTAGTGCACACATCCGCATAATCAATAGGTAAGCATGATCCATGAATAAACATTATTCTCTTTATTTATTTTTCGTCTTAGGTTAGACTTTTACAATATCTTTATAAAAAGTAAAATATACAAATATTATAAAATCCTAACCTAGGGTGCCGCCGGCAGCGAGGCGGGGCCTAAGCTACCGGTGGTTAGGGCGACAGAGAGAGGAACCTCCTGACTATCCGCGCTGTGTCCAGGAGTACCGCCTTCTGTATCTGACCCTTGACTCAGCCATATAGCGAGAGTCTCTTGAAGTGTTGGTCTAGACTCTTCGCTATTAGACCGTTCGCAGAGACAATGATCGTTGAATTAACATCCCACATGGCGGTCACCTCGTGTGCCAAGTCTAGGTACTTGCTGACTTTGTCCTTTTCGGCCTTCACGAGGTTCTCGTCATGGGGGAGTCAACGAGCACTGCCTGGCGTTTCGATCGATCTGTCAGCACGATATCAGGTTTATTGGCTACAATAGTCCTGTCCGTGATGACAGATCGATCCCAATAGAGCGTGGCACGAACATTTTCGAGAACTGGCGCAGGTGTATACTATATGAGCAGGTGTATATAAAAGAGCAAATTGCTGGTGAATGATTCTGGCTACTAAGTTATGTCTGTGCAAGTACTCGCCGTTAGCAAGATGACCGCAACCGGAAATGATATACCTGAGTGACTCTCCGGGACGGCGGCATGCCCGACGAATCGACCGTACCGTTCTTCAGGATATATTTCCGGTAGTTGTTCGTCATGATAACTTCGTCCGCAATTGCACAGACAAAACCTTCGGGTTCCCCAAAGAGATCCCCGAAACATAGCCAGTTCACCGAAGCGGGCAAGTCTACGTCGAGCCCTGTGAGGACGCTGTAGTAGCGCCCGTGTAGCTCTTTACTCTTCCATTCCGCCTTGCGGTCCTCGGTGCTCCATACTTTAAGTCTGCACCAGTTCTCCTTTGCCATGGAATGCGGGGTGAAAGATGCGTCTACTGCTACTACGTCCCGATGCATCCCACACTCGCTTTTAAGGAAATAATCCCTGAGACTAACATTATTATTATTATTATTTTGTATCTCTCCTTTGGGGTATCACGGCACAATGTCCGGTCCTTTTGGAAGGCGTTCATGGGGATACAGATCCAACACGAAGAGGCTCCTTTGAGATACGATAATATATTGGGTGTATGCCTAGCGGATACTATATTTGCCTGCACTATTGAGGAGATACAGCCAGAGACAGCACTTGCTACGTGCCCTTGCAATAGTCTTTACTATTACGATAGTCGCGATAGATGCGAAAAGAAGGGAAATGACACGGGTTTTATGAGAAGGAACTTGAGAGACGTTGCTGGGTTGCTGGGATATTGATGAGACAAAGGGACGCCTGCCATATGAAATGTCTCATCGCGATAATTAGGGAAGACGGTGGCTCGCCGCTCACTATGGGGGCCGCCCTATTAAAAGCTACCGGATGGCAGCGAGGGTAGCACCAGTAGGTGTAAGCAGCTCAGGGTGTAGAGAGGTGTGGCTCCGATTTCACCATCGCGGGGTTTACGCCCGTGAGCGGGTTTCCTCGTTATTACGCCATTACGTGCAATACACATCCACCCTGCGAGCATATAGCTCTGGCACCGCACTCTGACCGACCGGTTAAAGCAAGCCAGAGGTGAGAGTTCTGTGTCCCCTGCTGGGCTCCATTCGGCCGGCCAACAAAGGCAAGCGGAGAGAGGGGTCTGACCGACTCTTGGAGGCAAGGGACTCAAGGGACGCCACTTCCCATTCAGCTCGCCATAAATTATTATGAGCACGACGACTGTGACTTTTCAGGATTCCAAGCCCAGTATGATATCCTCAGTGACTTTAAGAAGCGCAGTGGTGGTACTGTGACATTCGTTTTGAGTCTTGTTTGAGTATGTGTCACACGGTAGCAAAATTATTTCCGCCCTGGGCGTAAACACTTGAAACCCTTACTCAAGATTCAATATAGTGCCCTCGTCACAAATATATTATTTTGCTCCCTTTAGACAAAATTTACTATTGTTTTCGATATTGAATATTAGTCGAAACCAAACATTAAAATAGTAATTTCGTTTTGAGTCTTGTTCGATACCTGTAAAAGTTTACACACGTGCCATGAACTGAAACAGAGACTGTTATTCCATCCGGTACTTCCGTATTCAAAGTTTAATCTTAATTGAGAGTAACAAATTTAGGGAGCTACGCCACAATCGAAACGACACAGTTTTGTTAAAGTAAAGCTGGAGTTTGGTTTGGTCCAACTCTCAGAGGTTGTATAAGTTAAGTAGCGAGGGCTATTTTGACTCTTGGGAGTTGAAAACAAGTAGAAGCAAAACATACATTGTTACTGTTTATAATGAAGACTTAACACTGTTTCAATTTACGGACAAATGAAATGAAAATTTTGAAATTTCGAATGCATATCAAAATAATGTGTAAACGAAGCTTTTAAACTTTTAAAATAAATATAGCGTATACATATGCGATAGGAAAATATGAAGAGGATTCAATTCTGGGATTATTATTTTTCCCCTTATAATTTAATAGTAGTTTATGCAACTGCTACATAATGAGAAGCATCAAACTACGAGTGTTTTAATGCCTAATTATGTACCTATAACAGTTGCATACACTACTTTATATACATCCATATATTAAATGCTTTGTAACCTATGTTCACTGCGATACTCCGAGGCCGAGCACGGGATCGCGCCTGTGCTGTAAAGTTGTACGTGATCTTATAAAATAATGTGATGCAGTTTCGGCGTGCGGGCGCGGGACGGGGGACGCCGGGCTTGAGAAGATGTTCGAAATATGAATCTAATTCAAGTATCAATTATCGGTAATTTAATTTAAACATTAAGATGTAACCACAGGTAAGGTTTCAAGGCCATTTGCTTATCGTTTCTGAACATATTGTAGGTAAGTTATGATATGGATGTAGATTAAATATATGTATTACAATATTTTAACTTAGCACTGATAACAATGAAAACGTGTCTCACAACTCACCTGAATACTTAGTTAGGAAATCTTTGCACGTGCAACGTTGTTACTCAGCAGTTTATAACAAACAGTTGCAATGTTGCCGGCGTCATAATATAAGATGACATAGCAGAACTTCTAAAGTAGCAACACTGGAAGATTGAGAAGATTACATAGTTTGTACACAGTTGCAACAAGATTTATTCACGGAGGTGTGTGTAACTTTTCCTAGAAATCTGTTTTGGGGTTTCATAGGTGGTATGTGGAAGAAAATTATTAGATAAACATTTTACGTGTATAATAAGGGAAGGCTATTTTGTTACTTTGGAGTTGGCGATGTAACACAGTATGTTTTAATTTAAGAGCTATACAACCTCGCAAGCAAGAGCTGTACTTTGGAATGTTTTGGGTGAATTCAATAACACTTCGTTATTTTGTTCTTTTTGATCGATTTTCGTTGGACCGAACCGATCCGGGAATTTAATTTTAAAAGCTTTAAGTGATTGGCACTAATTAAATAATATTAAACTTGTTCAGAATATGACTGTAAAGACAACAACCGCGACCAGTGCTTTTTTTTTAAGTGGACTTGGGGGCTTTATAAAGTGGCCTAACTGAAAATGAGTGAGAAACTTCTAACATCATCGTTATCCTCTTCCTGGTTGTGACCTAGACTAATCAAATCCCAAGGCTTAAGCAACCAGTTTTACGAAATCGACCGCGATTTCGACCCAGAGGGAAAATTAGACCTTGTTGGAATTAGATCGGGTTCCTCACGATATTTTCCTACACAGAAAAACTACTGTTCAACAAGCGATTATGTTGTATATAAGTTCTTTGAAAAACCTAGTGGTACGAGCCGCGAATCGAACCAGCGACCTCCAGATTGAAAGTCGCGTGCCTTACCGCTCGGCTACAGTCGCTCGCAGAGAAACTTAGAGCATTTAAGATTGGAGACGCCATTGATAAGTATACTTACCCCTCTGTCTAAGGTATAGGAGAAAAATTGCGACGTTATTAAAAACTACTTAATTAACCGATTATACGTCACTGTCGAAACGGTTCCCGGCGTGTGAAGAGCTCCGTCTAAATGCCTTTATGTGCTGTTTTAGGGTGCAAAAAACGTTTTAGTCTATCAAATTTACGAAAAGATGAATTATCATTTTGATCTTGTTATAAAATGTGATCCTTAGTCATCAATTTAGCAATGTGATAATTAACCTAGTATAAACGCTGGTCTAATTGTATTGCTCAAATTTAGTGTTGTTGAGTGTGCGGTCGTGATTGTTTAAGTGTAGGTGCATAGTAATGCGAGAATATTTTGCAAGTGTGCGTAGTTCCTTTATATGTGTGTTACCTCGTCCCCCCAGAATTTGACGAAATATTTTGTTCGAAAGGATGACCTGAAGGTATCTCTCCTGTCTTAAATGTTCTAAGTTGTAAACATCCCTTCATAATGAGGGTGTGTTATGGGTTATTATGGGCTGAAAACATAGTTTACGGTATTTAATACATTAAAACCCTACTCTAGAAATATCGAACAGCCCGTGTTGTAGCGAAGTTCCGGTTTCTTCCGAAAAAAACAGCGGGGTAATCACGTAACTTTTTTACTACCTATAGGTAGATTTTAATGTAAAATTTTAATTGTTAGCTCATACATTTATACTTCAAAATTGACAGTAAAATCTATCTATCGTTAGTACATAAAGTTACGAGATTCGCCTGATGGACATAAGTTTACGAACGATAAAATAGTATCAAAGCACTGAAATTCGTTGAGCCGTAACTTGCCATAATCAATCTTAGGTAATACCATATATTCACCATATTATTCTAATTAGAAATGAACCCGCGAAACCCACTCACAAACTATGAAATTTGACATTTAGGATGCCTGACAACACACTAGCGCCTCTAGCGGCGAATTCATATGCGGTAGCCCTCATTCCATTATGATTATAGTATTTACTGGCTTCAAAGTTCAGATAGCAGTAATCACGCAATTTTAACTTTCCTTTAGTACCTATTGCGTAACTAATTCCTGGGCTTTGGCAGATGATCGGAAACCAAGCTCCTGCATTTACTTAGCTGGTGCAATATAATGTATGTACCCGAAAGCCCGAAATGTAAAGCAGAAATATATGATCACTGTCAAGAGGGCGCTATCATTCTGATTTATATGGTAACAGACTACATGACATTTAGACTTGTTTGCGCTGATGTTAATTTTGAAATGTTTTGCAGCGAAATAGTTTCATTTCCCGAGCGTTTTTTTTTCAGCGTTTTATTACCTATATACATTATTAATAATGTTCCGCTCTTGACTATGAATTGTTTTGGGTATTTTTTGTCATTTATCATTTAATTTTTAAAACTATTAGTATTGAAATAAACCGTAACTATTAAACTGACAAGTCTGACAACCTATCATTAAAATTATTGCCCTAGCAAGAAATTAGTTCCAATGATATTCCGCAACATGGCGCACGGTCATATATATTTCTGGCCGGGCTTTACGTAGGTACTATTGCGCTGTTTACAGCTGCTTTAGGACATGAGCAGAGTACATGTTGACAATTCTAATTATAAAAGTTTACAATTTACTTTGGCTTACTTGGATTCTTTCTTGGATTAATGCATTTTGGCATTTAAGATTAAGGATATAACATTAACTTGTAATAAAAATTTAACCATAGAGACATAGAAAAAAGTTTTTTTAGCGCATTCTCATTCCATTTCAGCATTTAAAATATTCAAAACTCTATCAACAATCCAATAGCCAATACCAATATCCCGGCTCATTGTCCCGAATTTTAATATTTTCTTTTTCTTCCCGGGATTGCCTATCCCGTGACGGCTTGGGAAATGTTATGGAAAAATTCTGATTGGGCAACCGCTCCTTTGTGAAATATTTCGATTGTGGATAATCTTTTCTTTTTTTGCGGTTCTGAGATAATGGCTGCCTTGTTGTTTTAGGGAAAATAATAATTTTCGTGTTCTGCGCATTCAATGAGATGTATTTTTAGTTTCTATAAAGCAAATATTCATTGGTTAGTAGTTAAATCAGTGATCTTTAATAGCTCTGCATGAAAACTTCTATGGATATTTGAATAGCTATGATAAATCTTAACCCTTTAACTTCAAAGGCGTTTAGACAAAGCATTTAGCCTCCACTTCCTTTGGGCGTGATTATATGGCATGAACGGCTTGTGCTCCTCCTGTCGCCACCTAATTGGATTTTTTAATATAAAAATGTTTTTTCTTTAGTTACCCGCATTAACCAGCATAATATGGTCCTTCCACCACCCCTTTCTGATAATCTAAACAGCATTTAAAAAGGAAATCAAATTGGGCGTCGAGTGTCAAGATAATCTGGCGGCGAGGAACCAGGTTGACCCTTACGCTTACCTTTATTAATCTAAAAACCTTTGATGTGCATGCTTTCATAATAATCAAAGCTGCAATTATAAAAAAATAGATTTTGTCGACACTTGAGAACACTTTTTTGTTTACAGTATTTTTTTTACTGTGAATAAGTTGCCTCATATAAGTGGTACGTCAATCAACAGCCATGAATAATAAATAAACTTAACCTAGTTTTTTGAGCATTTCTTTCATTTTGGTCAGTGTTTGACAAAGTAATAACATCAAACATTCTTGTTATTGACAAGTTATTTTATGAAGATTTGAATATCACTACTGATACTTATGTCAGAAATGTCAAAAGTGAAGTTTTCTATACAACGACGGTGACTTACGGCAGGTGACTACAGGTTGGTAAGAAATAACCGTAGTTGGGAGCTTGGTACTCCAAAAAAATTACAAGCGCATTGCCGTTCCTTTATTGACTTAAGGATTCGTTGTGACAACTAGAGACATATGCAAGTCCCAGACAACGAATTATTTTTTCTGCTGGCTATTCAAAAAGGGATTCCCTTTCACCGCCGAACGTCAAAGAGTATCCCCGAAATTTTAACTCTGTCATAAAATAAGGTCTCATTTACATTGTCATACGGTCTGATATCTCAGACGATAGCGGTTAAATGGTTAAATTAATTGGTAATATGTACATTGATTAGATAAATAGTCCTTTCTATACAAATTATTTGAAAGAATTCATAGATTTTAGTTTATTAAGATTTTAATTTAATTAAATTCATAAATAAGTAATAGGGTACTATTTTTAACGAAACAATTCTACTTTAAAATATATCGTATCTAAAGTTCCAGATCATGATATTTTGCGGAATTTCGCTGCAATATCACGGAAGAATGTTTTCTTCCGTCTTCGGTCTTGGCTCACATACAGCTTTGGAAACTAATTTCGCTTGGCTGCCCCGGAAAAGTTAGTATCCATTTGTTGTTTTTAGGTTCCATACCTCAAAAAAAATAACGCTTAAAGGATCACTTTACTTTTCGTTTGCCCATCATCAAGACCCTTTTTTCTGGAACTCGTATAAAGTTGAAAGTAGAAACTATAGGTACTCAGGAGCCATGGAGCTGTGATAAAAATTAAATTTATACGTTGAAGAAATAAAAATCCGGCCATTTATTCCCCATATTGCTGCATATTTTGACACTCGCAAGGGAAACAAAACCTAAAGAGATTGCATAATTGACCTGCCGAACATTAGTGTTGCAATATTCTTAGCGTGTACTGATTTGTGTTTATAACTTCTTGTCTTCACAGTCAAATATGTGCAAGCAAACGTTTATATCTTATTTTTAAGAACATACCGAAACTCTGTATTTCAGTGACTGGATTCTGTTTTATCTCCTTAAAAATATGTTCCCGTTGAATACCTATTTACTAATAAAGAATAATTACGAAAACTATGAATATGTATCTATATGTCATAAAATACTTTTTAAATGTTACCAGCATAAAGAGACACTCAAAACGCCGGAGAAAATTTCAGGCAAGTCTATGCCCAATAGTTAGCTACAAATCATGCTATAGTACTGCACGGAACCCTTGCGCGCGAGTCTGACTCGCACTTAGCGGGCTTTCTATCATATTAAGTTTCGTGACATTATTCTCGTCTTTAACATTTCATATGATTAACCCGTTGCCACCCGTCGAAAAAAAACAACAATGACATTGTTTCGTTATGTGCCCGAAGATCTCCGGGCTCGGGGATGACGGCGATCAGTGCCCTTGAAATAACTCTATGGCAGAAACGCCGAAATTATTCAAATTCCTTCAGCAATCTGTGTGATTGCTGTGTGATATGGTTAAGTGCCGTTAATTGTTCAGCTGTACGCATAGGTTGAATTTCAGTATATATTTGAATATTGTATATGTACTTACCACTACTTACTTATTTATTTACCATTCCTTGAAAGTATTGTAATATACAGTTGAAATTGTTTTAATTGAATTGAAACTAAGTAGGATGTACAACAGTATAAATCATGGCATTAGTGAAATAAATAGGTATGTTTACTATATGAAACGATGAGTATATTAACAGTTTTTTTTATTTTTCTTCACAATGTAAAAACGATAAGTAGGGCTCAAACAAATGGAAAGTAAGCAAACTGTCGCATAAATAATTTAAATATCCCCCCTGATTGGGAGACTTCAAAAATGCTCGATAGCCTGGGTCGATGGATTAGGGGTGACTTTAAGCCTGTTCCGAAATTGAAAAGTGGGACAGTAATCCGTTATTTTTAATCCGGCCACGTACGTAAATTGCTAATGGAAAACTCCAATTCGTTGGAATTATTTTCAATCAAATTCATACTGACTTCGGGTTTTGCGAAAAGCGAAATATTGACTGAACGCAAATATTTTTTTAAAGATTATATTTCCTACCTATTTCCACGTTCTATCGTTGTTTGAATTAGTAAGGTATGTTAAGTATTGTTTCTCAATGAACATACTCTAGATTTAATGCGTCTTTATTCTAATATTGTTGTTATTCCGGCTTTGTGGAAATTTGACTGTAAGAAATATTAGTAAATTAAAAAAAAATAATAAAGTAAAGTAAAAAGTCTAATAAAAATTATTTTGAAGGTGGTTTTTAAAATTTTTGCAATTAATGTCTGTAAACGTAAAAAATGCGGCGTCCGTTTTTCGCCTATACCATCATTTTATGAAAAAAAAGTAGTAGTAGATTTTGACTTGTGAAAGTGTCATTGCGGCCTACTTGCAGAATGAAGTGTGTTTCATTTACGTCGAGGGAAAAAATGCATACATATATATATATATATATATATATATATATACATACTATCATAAAATAACTAGCTAGATGTGGCTATAGCGTAACCAAAATAAATTGCACTTTTGATACAGCCCCAGACCTCGTTCCAATTTAGTAACGTTGTGTAAAAGAGAAATATGTTGGTCACATTACACGACTAGTGAAATAATAGTGTGTAAACAGTTATTTATGCAGAGCACTAAAAGTTGGGCAGCATTGCGACCCATTTTTGTGAAGCAAAATATATCGCTTGATATGTTCGGGCGTGATGTGTGAACTTTTTTCAGCATTATGAAATTAGGCTGCTCAAAGTTGCTATTTACTTTCGAATTGAAGTTTTTATTTATAGTACTGATGTGCTACTTTTCTACGTATGTGAAATTAATTTATGGCTGTTTTATTAAAATTATACTACCGGAAAATAGTCTTTAGGCATACATTTAATTATAAAATTCTCGAACTATATTTAGCCGTACACGAAAATAACTTGTTAAAATCATAATTATTTACATTAAATCTAGTTCTTGTCATAGTGTTTCAGAATTCTTTTGTTTACCTCATCAAACAAAATGAACTAGTTCAGGTATTTAAATGAAAGGCTTGCTTCAACAGATCTTTTTCACCACCACAAAAACATCATTTGATTATTAAATGCCGATTTATTAATTACCTAAACTAAAATATGAATGAAACGAAAAAATTATTTCGAGTCAACTTTTAAGCAGGAAAAGCTTATTATTATTTTGTTACACAGAGTATTTATTCACTTGTCCAACATTGTTAAAAAAAAGGAATGGACTGGCTCTGGAACGCATCGGACCGGGTTGTTGGAGAAGAATGAATGTTGCTTGTTTGATAATTGTTGGTATATAATATAGAATATAATATAATATAGAAACGAGTATTAAGCCTTTAGGCGTTATAAGTATTGCATTACTAAATAATAATCCATAAATTTAAAAACATTATTTACTTATGTGCATAACTACTATAGAATTTATATTATGCGTTTGATTCTAGCAACCGATGTTTAGGTTATTCAGTTACCTATGTATGCGCGAAGACACGACAACGACATGAAACTCTTTCATTACTTTTAAACTGCTAGTTTGCTATTCACTTTGATTCCAATGTGGCAAATTAGAAGAACGTACCAAATTCTCCATATCGCCGCTTCTGCATCCAACTTATTCGCGGATATCTTTACTGCGGCTAAAAGCCACCGGCACCAAATGGGAAAAGCAAAGGAGAATGGGCAAAATGTCCCATCGGTGTATACAGTTGAGACATACCTCGTTTGAAAGGTCTTAATCGTGGGAGTATTTCATTGTATGGCACCAATGTTGGACAGCGTGCAGGGGCCGAGTAATTGACAAAAGTATGTATCGCATAAAAACGTTTATTATACAAAATGCAAATGATATAATTAAATATAAGGTATCTCATACGAAAGATAATGATAATTGGGCCACGTAAGGCTGCCGATATCGTCGCTGAAATATTTACAGGACTAGAATTAAGTAACCAAAGATATGTGTGAACGAAAAATCAGCTACTACTCAAGGATGCCTACGTGTATACACTAGTGACTTATATCACGTTAAAGGCCCTAATGTAAGCTATTTTTTGATATATACAACTTCGAGCTAACGCGTGCAGGGATCGGATTATATTGAGTTTTAGGATTTAACTCTCAGTTAACTCTACGTTAATTGAGTGTTATAACTTATTCTACTTGACACCAGATGTCTGTAGTTGTATACTTTTTTCTAGATTTATATTGTTGACAACAAACAGATAATCCGGTGGTGTATCTCTAGCATTAAGATGTTCGATTACTTTTAAGGAAGAGGTTGAATTACTTTTTAAAGAAATATCTGACAGATCGTGTCAATCAATTATCTACATGTCATATCATAAAAAAATATCAACATTTTTACAGGGATTGAAAATAGTGAATAATATAAAAATAAACGGATAAAATACAGAGTCCACGTATTGGACATACATTCGTAAGTAATCTGCATTGATCTATAATACATTTTTATTAATCTAGTTATTTGCGGGCGTGAGCCCTGATATAGTTTGCGAAGCCGGAGCCTGTAAATCTGGTCGATGCTGTGATGTACCTAGTTGTACTTGGGGCCAATATTTCCTACTTGACGTCGTACATCAAGGTCTATGAGACGGGCGTCTTCAAAATGAGATATGTGTGTATGGTATGTCTGTCTTATTTTGCTTGCATTTCTGATATGCAACGACAGTGGCAAACAAGCTTACGGCTTGCCTGATGGTTAGGTAGACATCGTAGCCTGTGGATAATGGCGACTCTAGAAGAATTAGAATTCCTGTGTATATGTGTCGATATTAACACAGCACATCCTCGGGTACCAGGCGGCTTTACCACATAATAATTAATAGTACCTTCTTACATGGAAGGTTTTCATTTCGGCTTGCCGCATATATAGTAGGTACTTAGCTCTATGTTACTAGCGCGATAGGGTATCTGGATACCACGGAGGTTCAGCCGAAGAGGAACAAGCCTAACTTTACTCACACCAGGAACACGACACCTCATACCTAGAAAGGAACTGTGTTATTATGGCTGCGCTCTTCTGTAATAAGGAGGTAATCCCCAGTTGAGTAAGATGGTAAGAAATATGAATAAGCTGATAGTCCGCTGTACCCTACCTCTATGCCAGAAATATAACCCTTGACAGAAAATAAACTTTGAGTTAGATACAGGAATCTCGGAGCCTTAATATGTTGATCTACAATATTATTATGGCCAACTGACAAATAGATACCGCAGTTTACTAAGGATTAAGGTACTATTTCTTGCTAATGTTACCCATAAAGTTCTAACCTGCATAATGAAATTATATATATATCTTGTGTAGGTAAAATAAAAAATGAGATAATTCGGAGTTGAGTTGCCTACTACATTTTCTTGTTTTAAGATAAGAAACAGGTGAAATCATAACTTCTGATCTGTGTCTGTACTTTTTACCCGACTGCGGCAGTAGGCCTGTCACGTTTTTCGAGTGTATGTATGTATCTTAAATGTGGGTATGTGTGTATGAATGAATAGGTATCTTTGTATATTTCTTTGGTACGTTCTGCAGCTTCACCATTTCAACGTCCTGTCAAATACAAAAGCTGTCACTTACACGCCATTACATGGAAATGTCAAACACGAAGTTGAACCCTATAATGTGCGAATATAGGTTGATATCGCACTGCACGCCGTGACGGATATATATATCGTTGGCGTTGAAAAGTTGAACAATATGATGAATTTGAACAAGCTAGGTATCTTCTTAGTCTTGGATTAATGTATAGACCTTATATATACATATTGCAAAATAAACTATGATATGCGGTCATGAACACGGAGATAATTTTATGGGGCAGGCTATAAGTGTACAGATTTATGTATGCTTCGTTTGTAACTAATTAATTTCATCCATTTATTCCACTTTCTGAACACAGGCCGTGAGACAGTTGACAACGTCTATCTCTGATATTGATGCTAATTTCGCCAATGAAGATGTTGGATGATGATTGCGGAGATCCTTGAATTGAACAAGGTGGGCGGTTGGTATCGCAATGGTATGATTTTTTAGCAATCTAGCTAGTTGCGTCTGCGAGCCTCGGCTAAGAGAAGGTAGGAGCTACATAGTTGTAATAACTACATTCTTTTTGTTTCACGGTTTAGGTATTTACTGTTTTACAATTTTCTCCTATACGGAACTAAGAAATCTTATCCATACAATATTTTTAATGCCGGGGTGATAACACGCCACCGACCCTATATTGTTTTTTGGACGCACTGTGTTCCCATTAAGAAGTTATGTATATTCCTGAATTCCACATCACATGTATGTATGTATGTATGTATGTAAGCACTTTATTGTACACAATAACAGGTTAAAACAATATACATGTCACATAAGATTAGAGTACAAACGCGAACTACACACAGGTACAGGTACATGTCTACAGTTGAAGGTGGTTATTATGGCTATAGTTTTCGTTGAGCGGAGGTACTGTTACCAGACTGACGATCATCAGTTTGTCCATGTCTCCATGCCTGTATAAGTCGCAATACGTTAGGCTATATAAAGGTGTGCCTAACTATCCTTCCCTCCGTCTGTCTGCTTCCCGACCCATGTTTCCTCGGTTTGTGAATCTTTCTATCTATAAATAATAATAAATAATAAATATTTTTGGACAATCTTACATAAATCAACCTAGTCCCAAACTAAGCAAAGCTTGTACTATGGGTACCAAGTGACGATATACATACTTATATAGGTAAATAGATACTTAAATATATTTCTATGTATTCAACGTCCATGACTCACGAACAAATATTCGTGTTCATCACACAAATACATGCTCCGACCGGGATTCGAACCCGGGACCTCCAGCTTCGAAGGCAGGGTCACTACCAACTAGGCTAAAGCGGTCGTCTATGTATTTGTCATTGCGCTACTCTGTTAGGTAAGGTGCCTAAAGAACTTTCTTCACTTTGATTCTTCTGTCCGTTTTTCTGTCTGTCTGTCTTGATAGTCACAGATGTACACATTGATATTTTACCTAACTGGATGTTTATAAATAGGTTATAAAAACGGTATCAATAAGAGCGACTTAATTTTAACACTTAATTTTATCATTCTAGAGTGCTTAACTTGGGATTGCCATGTTACCAGTCATATTAATTTTATATGTGGTAAATACGTAAAGTTTATAGGATTGCGTAAATAGATATACTAATCCCTTATCACATTGCGCTAACCCATGAAGGCCAAATAATATGGTTCTTACTTACATATATTTTTAGGGCCTTAACACAGTGTTTTTTTTATGATACTCGTATGTTATCAAAAGTTTTTATGCAGTATTGAAAGGGATATTTACATTGCTTTTATTGTTTATGCATTTTATGATACCGTTTTGTTAATTTTTATCAACAGAAAACAGTACTGGATCATTATTGAAAGCGGCATTATACATTATCATCAGTATTAATTTGATATGCTCTTCAGTATATTTGTAACTTTTTGCCAACATGCATTACAAAAATATCGCAATATTGGTATTCATTTTACATTAAACATTTGTATGCATAAATGTAACAATGTGGACTATCTTAAAAAATCGACCTAGTCCCCATGTAATCAAAGCTTTTACTACGACTATGGGCGCTAGGCGACGTTATACATGCTTGCCTACATAGATTGATAAAACTTTAACATACATAGAAACTATCCAAGACTCAGGAACTAAAATGCCCTGACCGGGATTCGAACACAGGTCCACCAGCGTCGCGGTTAGGATCGCTTTACATACGTAATAAACATTGGGATAAAGATTTATTAGTTTAACACCAGTTCTTTCAGTTTAAACCGGATCGCTGAATCAGTGGCGATGGTGGAAATACACAAGCTTTTAGAGGGCGCGACTGGCATTATCAAGAAGTTTGAATTAACAATATTATTGAATGCTAATTTGGTTGAGGCATTACTACGATACACGTCATAATGTCTGTGGTACGTATATCAAGCAAATAGCAAGTAATACGAGTGGATTGACAATGATTGCATTGATATCACAATGACAACGGCTGCATTGGGAATTTGGAAGCCTTTTGATTGACCGTTTACCCGTTGATTTATTCATGACACCATGACGTATGTCCACGATCACGCTATTGCAAGTCAGCAAGTATATCATCATCATCATCATCATCATCATCAGCCAATATATGTCCCACTGCTGGGCACATCTCTCCTCTTGTTGATGAAAGGAATGAGGCAGTGGGGACTACTCTCTCATTGTCAGTGGAGACTTATTTTCATACACCTGTGAATTTTATGGCAGATCTATGCAGGTATCCTGACAATGTTTTCCTTTGCCGAATAGCTAACGGTAATTATGTATTATTATTATTATTTATTTATTTATGAATCATGAAGTGCAAAAAGGAATTATATAATATATCGCTCCACAAAACTATTTAGGTTTGACTGTGGAGTCGAATGTCAGTTTCAAGTCTCAAAAATACATAATACTTAGTTATTAGGTAATAAGGTATAATATGGCAATAGCCATATTAATAGAGGGTGAATCGGGTGGGTATAGTGGTTTTATAGGGCAACAAAAACTACTATACGAGATACTTTTTCAGGCGATATTTAAACCTAGATTTCTTAGCTTCGCGGGTTATGTCCGCGGGCAAGGTGTTGTGTGCGTTTTTTAAATGTCCTATCCCCGTAGCAGTTGGACACTCTAGGTACATTATATGTGCCTGGTGGTGGTGGTGTGGTTGACACCGTAGCCGCACCATAGCCGCTTGCGACTGCACGCAAGTACAAGCGTTGACTACCCTTTATTGATTTTTACCCGACTGTTGCAATTAAGGAGGGTTTTGTTTTAGTGAATGTAGCTATGTATGAACTAAACATCTATATCTCGTTTATATATTAAAACTTAAATAGCCGCGTATGTTGTCGATCACGAATATTACTGACCAATGTTTATTCGACTTCCATGACCATTTAGATAGTGTTTAGTTTTTCTATTTGGTTTGTAATTAATGCCATTGTAGTTGCAAACTCGTTATCGGCCCTAAAGGAGTATGATCCTGAATCCTCTGCTGCGATCCAGTCATGGTTCTATTAACAGGCTTTATTAGTTTTATTACTGAGTACGTATTCTTTACTTCCCCAACATAGGGTATATTTTTCCCACATACTTTTTTATATAACACGACGGTGTCAGACAAGCGTACGGTCTGCCCAATGTTAAGCAGAGACTGTAGCGTACTGATGAAAACAAGCCCTCAAACTACGCAATCTAATATATGTATATTACCATATAATAGTAATAATCGTTACATTATAATCTAACTAGCGAGATTGTAAACTGTCAGATTGTAAACCGATAACTGTTTTGTACTTTCCATCAGCAAGTCGACGAAGCCCCGAGTACCGCTCTGAAGAACTTAGGCAACGAACGAATCTAACCTAAGGGGGCGTCCATAAATTACGTGAGGTGTTTTTTTAGATTTTCTGTCCTTCCCTCCCCCCCTGGTGAGATGTCGTGAGATTTTATTCAACCCCCTCCCCCAACCCCCAATCTCACGTGAGATTTTTTAAAATGTGGGTTTCTTACGTAAACGCGTTGGATTATTATTGTAAAAAGATAAAAAAATTGCTTCGTGCTTTTATTTAGGACTAGTTAAGACTAGTAATCAATATTGCTGAGAGTTAACGTCGAAGTATGAATGAAATTATTCTCTTTCGAACGAATTAGTGAATAATCTTAATCGTATTACGATTACGCTTAAGATTAAATCTTATAAGCGTGTACAATCTGGATTAAATGGACCAAAATAGTATAATATTTTTTTGTTTCAATCAGAAAAAAATTGCGTGATGTTTGTCGAGTACCCCCCTCTCTCCAACGTAAGATTAGATGAGATTTGACTCGACCCCCTCCCCCCCTTAAACATCTCACGTAATTTATGGACGCCCCCTAAACTGCAAGTTTCATGTCGGAAGAGTTGGAACTATAAAATACTATTTACAATTTAAGGCATTACTTCTCTGACGGTGACATATACAACGCATCCCAGAAGGTCGTCTAACATAGTATACCAAATATAATCGGGCCGCGCATTTTTCCATTCTTGTATTCGTATAGTCCGTCTGTTAACCCTACTATACCTACGTTGTTATATAAGTGAAAACAAATCCCTCAAACTACATAACGCATCTCCAGCCTTTAGAAGCTCTGTTAGACATTCTTCCAACACTGCATACCTACACAGTAGTTCCTACCTAACATAGTCTCGTTTTTTTTTTCATTTTTGGATTATTTTGTATAGCCCCTTTGTTGACACAACTGTACTTTGTTACACAGTACTTACCTAGCGTGAAAGTGACTACTTAAATATTTAATTACCATTGGTTTTTCAGGTACCTAATCAAGTCATGATAAGGACGGTTACTATAAGCAAGAAGAAAAAAGAACCGTCCAGGTGTGTGTTGCGCCCGGGCCACGTAGGATTTCGTAGTTGCGACTCGTCACATTGCGGCTTAAAAGGGTTTTTTTACTACAAACTACGGATGTATTTGCTTGTGATCTTAAGTGGCCGGTGCTCAGCACAAACGGATGTCTGGATCGAAATACGTTTTTTAAAACCCACAATACTTATGACGACAAATGATCCATCATCTATCGGTACTCCCTTCGATGGGTTTTACGACGGACAAATAAGGCATCCCCACCTTTAGTGTAGGAGAAGTATCGTAACAAGATGGGTACATGTTCTCCATTTTTTTTGACAAGAATTTAATGTATAGTCTGTATAGGTATACGGTAAACTAAGTAGAGCCTCTTCAATCTCGATAGGCCGTGAGTTACCCGTATACCACTGGGTTTTCTTAAAAAACTTACTTACGAAATATCATTTTATAATTAACAGCAGCTTTTATTCTGTCCACGGAAAACTGTTCGCTGTTCATAAGATCTAAGGATCTCTTTTTTACCGACAGTGATAGTAAGTAGCAAAAAGACGCTTGCGACTACAAAAGTTAATCCACAGTTATGAATTTGTTATTGTTGTAACCTTCAGGGAGGTGAAGGTAATTCGCCAGCTGAGCCAATTATTCCGCTGAACCTTACCCGTATGCTAATGATCTGGTACTAGGGAACGTGCCCATACTCCGTGTCCCATTGTTTACAATTTTTGACTCCCGCCCCCCATCGGTGATCACCCATAGTATACGCCGGTAATATATAGCTTTAAATCGTATTGAAGACGGGGAAGTTAAAAAAACTGGATTTGGTATAAAGAAAAGGTTTTGTGCCATCGGAAACGGTGCTGCGAATTTAAAAATCGTTCAACGCTTTACCATCATTTGAATGTAGCTCAAAAAAGCATAGTATTTTGAGCTCCCCCATCCCTCCTCCCGGGTCACGAATTTTGGGTACGTTTCCTTACTAGCGTCGACGGCGAGATGTTTTGGTGTATGGTACGTAGAATTAACAATGATTATGTTATGTGACATGCATATTGCTTTCATATTATTACATACATACATTAATGAGGTTTATAAGAGGAATTGAATGATTATGAATATAAGCAAAAAGAAAAGTCGTGGAATTTAAAATAAGCGAGTTTATGACCGACTTTCCATTTATGGTCGATATAGGAAGATTGTAAAATGTAGAATTCGTATAACTGGAAATAGTAGCTTTATTGAAAAGAGAGGGAATGCTTGGAAATCTGGTACAGTAAGACAGATAATATAGCAAAAGGCACGTCTGACTGTGCATAGCGGAGCATTGGTGCCAATGCCAACATTGCATGGCAGTGAAAGTGGAGTGTGGAAAGTGAAGTTGAAAGAAAATTAGCTGCGAAAAATCTATCGCTAATTCTCATGTGACAGAAACAACAGTATCCTAAGAAACGTCAAGCCAGTTAGAATATTTATAGTGCGGTCGAAACTGTCAGGCCAAATTCTGTCACATGAACGCAAGCAAGAATCTAACTTATAGTCTTGAGTTCCAAATCATTTTTGCATGTATTGAAGCAATTTCGCCTTAGAGTTTCGTACAGTCGAACTCATAAGTAGCTGTACATTTTGATACTTTGTGGTTTCCACCGGTTGCAAATGTTAGTCATCATCATCCTGCTAGCGTTATCCCAGTACTGTTGCATCCTGAAGGATGCCCGGGATCCGCTACCTAATCCCTAGATTTGGCGTAGGCACTAGTTTTTACGGAAACGACTGCTATCTGACCTTCCAACCCGAAGGGGTACCAGACCTCACTGGAATTAGGCTTATCAAGTGAGTGGGCAACTTGATTGTTAGAAGTTCTCAAGCCGCCCGAACGCCTCTAACTTGGCTTAACTACTGCTATCATAGACAGCAGCCGGGATCAACGGCTTTACGTGCCTTCCAAAGCACGGAAGAACTGACTTCGACCGGAATTGCTTAACCTGGCATACCGCAGGCGGCACACGGGCGCCGCTGGGCCTCTTGCGCTCCTCTGGTTGGAAATGTTAGTATGACAGTTTAACATGGCGTTAAAGTGAAAAGGTAAGTTCCTTATTTGTTCGACTGTACAAACTATATTTGTAAACACAGATCAATAGCTCATCATAAGTCTTCCAACTATTTTAAATATTTTAGTGTATACTATATTTTGGCATAAGGCATACAAATAAATAATCTCAAACTCATGGACTCAAAGTCAAAGATGGGGCGTGCTAGACAATTAAAATTCTTCATCTGTCAAGTATTGGTAGGCTACTTGCACTAGGAATGCAAATAAGCTTTTTTGAATTCTACCAATTCTTCTAACTTAGAATATGTTTCTTTGCATTTTATTATATATTTTAGGTGCCAGTCCGGAAATACTTTTAGACTGAACGTTTTTGTGCAATTGCCCCAGAAATAACCCCGTATCTCAGTGAAGAAGTGACTTGTATTTGAGAAATGTTATGAGAGTACACGAAATAAGTTTGTCAAGGATCGTAGCAAATGGAAAACAGTGATCTCTAACACTCTACTTACCCTTCTGGGAAATAGGGTTAATGATATGTATGTGTGCAGTGTGTAACATAAAATATTTGAACGTACTCGTTGACTGCATACTATCAATATATCAGCAGCATATCACGGCGTGCAGTGGGATATCAACCTATCTGTATGCATTTCTGTAAGGTTAAACTTCACGACAGATGGTCGCTGTTAGTAAGCGGCAGTGTACTATTAGTATACCACAATTCATTCAAATTCAATATCTATATTTTATAAATATGGCATCTCGAATACCTCCAAAGAAGTATACATACTTCTGGTATTCATATTAACTTGTTTCTCTGTATGGTTCGGAGGGATTCGATATGCCGTTACTATAAAGTTATGATTACAAAATATAGTGAAAAAAAAATCTAAAAAAGTGTTGTCATTAAAAAAATGTAGAAGAATGTGAGCATGAAATACTTTTTGCCCCAATTACGGCAGGTCGATGCCGTACTGGCCTTCGAGATATTTTCTATTGTACAGCTTTGCGGTCTCAGGCACTAATTTTTGCACTAGTTCACTGACGGCCAATCTGCTTATGGTGGTTTTTGTAATAACAGTATTTTTGACGACCGCCATTTAAAGGAGGTTGTCAGAATTGAGCTCACTTATGACCGACCTCTTGTACGCCGAGCTGTTCATTGTAAACAAACTGGGCAGTCCTCTTATCCCGTAATCTGCATCTGAGATTGTTTCTTATTCAATGTTATTACAATGGAACATCTGGCCCCTATTTCACCAAGTTGACATATGTATGTATTTGACATATGTAGGCTGACAAATCGAAAATTGTCATGATTGTGAAAACTGTTTCATCAACTACAATTGTAATGTTTTTTGACAATTATCGCGCCTGTCAGCTTTGGTGAAATCGTTTGGCCCCTAATTTCGAAGTAATTTTTTGACTCTTTGACTACCGAATGTCATTTATTTTGTCTCATATATCAGACGACGGCGTTTAAAGTGTTAATTACTGCATCAAAATATATGAGCACATCATAAACACTTTTTCACACCTACTTTTCTTCCCTTTTTAGGGTTCCGTAGCCAAAATGGCAAAAACGGAACCCTTATAGTTTCGTCATGTCCGTCTGTCCGTCTGTCCGTCTGTCCGTCTGTCCGTCTGTCACAGCCGATTTACTCGGAAACTATAAGTACTACAGTGATGAAATTTGATGGGAATATGTGTTGTATGAACCGCTACAAAATTATGACACTAAATAGTAAAAAAAAGAATTGGGGGTGGGGCCCCCCATACATGTAACTGAGGGATGAAAATTTTTTTTTCGATGTACATACCCGTGTGGGGTATCAATGGAAAGGTCTTTTAAAATGATATAAAGTTTTCTAAAAAACATTTTTCTTAAAGTGAACGGTTTTTGAGATATCAGCTCTCAAAGTCGTAAAAAGTATGTCCCCCCCCCTCTATTTTTATAACTACGGGGTATAAAATTCTAAAAAAAATAGAGGTGATGCATGCTAATTAACTCTTTCAACGATTTTTGGTTTGATCAAAGTATCTCTTATAGTTTTTGAGATAGGTTGATTTAACTGTAATTTTGGTTAAGTTATTTTTGCTGTTTTATAGATACTAGTACGGAACCCTTCGTGCGCGAGTCCAACTCGCCCTTGGCCGGTTTTCTCTTGTAGATTATTTTATTTTAGCACCTCTGAGCCGCGAAACTACCATTTGAGTCGCAGCCAGTACGTTGTTCGCATCAAAGCCGGATTCATACTATTGCCACGTGATGTGTCTTGAAGCGCCAGAATGATGTCGGTTTCATACATTTAACTAGTACGGTTTGGTTCACACGCATCTGATACTCTCGGACGATGTGCTATGTTACGTTGTGGCGCAACAGAAGTGACTCTGATTCGCATCAGGTGGGCTAGCACAACTTGCTGCCAAGTCGTATCTCGCGCGACTCAGTGATTCCTGTCTCACTCGAACTGTGCGAATTAGAAAGAGGAGGGTAGATTTTTCTCTACTCGCGTCGCGTTGCAGCGACAGTTGTACTAGCCCCGCAGAGCAGTTGAGATGCGAGGGATAGGGAAGCGGCCGCGACACAACAGATCTGACGAGTGTGCACGGGCGTGTGTTCTTGTGTATGTGACGGGCTCTGACGCAGCATCGCGTGAAAAACGAAATGATGCATACACTGCTTTTAGCCCCTGACGCGCAATACAAAAAAGGGGTTTTACCATGTATAGAATCAATTTATTTTTACTGACACCATAGATTGGAAATATTCTTCTTCAAAATCAGTTCTTAAATACCACAACAGTAGCAAATAATCATACGGCCTGATGGTAAGCCTATATAATTATATATATATATATATGTTGGCGACTCCAGTACACTCACTAGCCCGTTGCCGATTCATTGATGAGTTGAAAATGGTTATACTGACACATAAAATCTAAAAATATTTAATTTAGGTTGTTTTTATTAAAGATTGTAAACTGTTTAAATGTAGGTTCCTCACTCAAAGCATCATTGGGAGCTCAGAATCTGTCGTAATGAGAACTTTGTGTTGTGCATGTTTTATAAGCTACGAGTGTATCACTGATTTAAAATATCGTCAGAAATCGTCATAATGTGTCATAGGCATCGCAGCACATGAGATCGCTTAGATCTTAATTTTACTGGCATCTGTTTTGCACTTTCAACGTTTCTACATTTTCCTGCACCGTTTTTAGGTGTCTCTGTGGTTTACTAGTAGAGAATGCCACTTGGCATTAAGGTAGTCATTTGTACACTGTATTTTTCTTGCAATGAAGTTTAAATAAATAAATCTTTAGACATCGTCATAATTTTATTTATATAATGCGACATATACAGTACGTATACGCTCGTGATTATAACCGTCAGGCATCAGAGCGCATCAGAAACCATCACATCTGAATATTATGAATCCGGCTTTACAAGCACTTCCGATCATGAAGAAGCGGAAATAGAGGTAAGTTTAAACCCATTTAACGATAATAGTTTGAAAGTGTCTTGTGAGGTCGTGGCCTGGTGGGCATGGAAACTTGGACAGCGTCTTCACATTTTTTACCCATCGAACGCCAAGAATGTATTAATGTTATTATTGCGTACGTTGTCAATAATTTTTAAGTAAGGTTTTATATTCAATCTCTTAAATAAAAAAAATAATTCATGCTCCCTGGCAATCGCATTTTCAGTTTTTTATGAATTATTTTTTAAAAATGTACTGAATTTGTAGTTAATAATAATATTAATAATAATTGTTTATTTTCCGACCAACATGGATTAGACAGTTAGGGTGGGTTAGACGGTTAGGGTGTTAGTAGACAGTTTTATCTTACGCATCGTTGCATAAAAACAGTCTAGTCGAGCCTCCGTGAACATTCCCGACGCAGTGCAGAATCGAGGTAGCCCCATCAGCATCCTGAACGCGTTATTATATTGAACACGCATAGGGTTGTATTGTCTCTGCGTATAATTCACCTACAGGCTGCTTGTATAAAAGTCGGTACAATATGCTTCAAAAAGGATACCTATCCTTTACTTCCTTGGAACAGCGAGCGAACCTGCGGGCTATCATATTAGCCCTGACACAACGCTCTGCGCCAACGTTCGATATCGGCATCGTCTTTTAACTCTAACAGCCTATTCCGAACTTCGAAATCCGAATTTCGTATCGTGCCGTCCCTTTCACTCTCGTGTTATACACTATATGAGTGAAAGGGACGGCACGATACGAAGTTCGGAGTAGGCTCTCTGGTGTTAAGTAATTGTGTACATGAATCTTTTTTTGTTTTTTATTTCACCTGACTGTGGCTTTATAGGGCGAGCCCAATGCCGGCAGATGCGCGGTTGGAGAGTAGCCTGGGGAAAATCCAGAGAAACCTCCGACACGACTGGAATACTTTGAGTTTGCTCTCCAATGAGATTGAATGAGAGGCTTCAACCAAATCTGAAGTGTGAGTGGAATCGAGTAACTGGGAGTTTTGTCGCTTGTTTACTAAGAGTCCAGCAAGAAACGATTCAATCCGACCCAGGTCAGGCCTAGTGAGAGAGCTTGGTATGCGGCGGTACCGGGACGAATAGGGACCATACGCGTCCCGCATATGTAACCGCAACCATCCATCTTTCGATGGATGCTGTGATTACGTCATCCGGGTCCTTGAGTTTGTGCATATGACGTCGGACCGTGCGGCCGGAGGAGTCACGACAGAGGGGGGAGGGATGGGGAACGTAGTCGACAGCTTCCCTAACTAACGGATTCCTATGATGAGGAGCGTTGTCAAAATAACATCTGGCAGTCTGCTTAAAGAAACTATACATCCCCATGTATAGTGGTGCAGACAGGTTCGACTGGTACCAGTCGCCCTACGGAGAAAACGATTCTGAATGATCTGAAGCGGATTGAGCGGTGTCCTAGGCACGAGAGTAAAAACTACACTTGCATAAGACATGATTGCATGGACGTACTGGGACGTAAGGGTACAATTATTCGCTTTATTACTGTAGTACCATTGGACAGTACCATCAATGGAACTAGTAACACACTTGTATATTGCTAGTTCCATCGATGGTACTGGAGAGACATGTTAGTTTGATTAACCCACTTTATTACTGTAGTACCATTGGACAGTACCATCAATGGAACTAGTGACACATTTGTATAACTTGTTTTAACGTATTCCCCGCCACGATACAAGTAAAAAGTTTTGCCCCACACGCCAACTGTCACAGACGTCAAATGCGAAATTGAACCTTATCCTAACGCACGTCAGTAGCTATTTGACTGAGGGAACTGACTTGATATCAAGTCGTGGCGTGTGGGGCACGAAATGTTCGGACTTCATATCAAGTCAATGGCGGCGAAAGGGTTAATATACAGGGTGTCCCACGGCTATGCCACATGGAGGGAAAGTACCTTGAATATTGTAGATGGAACATTTTACTGAAAGAAGATATTATTTTTATTTTAAAAACAATTTAAACTGCATTCACTGTACTGCTGTTTTATTTATTTTTGTACAATAAAGAATTTATATACATACATTTTGGTTTTGAATGTATCACTTGTACCATTGCCATTCGTATAACAAGCAAACCCTGGACAATTGAATTAGTGTAGTTTTTAAAGGTACTAACGTTACATACATAAATGTGTCACTAGTTCCTTTGATGGTACTGTCCAATGGTACTACAGTAATAAAGGGCAATTATTTCAGTTTGGGGTTTCTGGAGAGCATCTCACCAGCACCCTCAAGCTTCAATAAGGGATTGAATTAATTGTACCCTTTCAGTAGTACATTTTTTGTTTTATTTGCCCATGTTGTCAGGGAGCATACCTTTATATATAAAAAGCTTTCGTCTGTTAAGATATTCGTGTACGCATTAATAACAAAAATGTCACATGTCAACATTTTGGCTACAAATGAGCGAATATAAATTATATGAATATGATGGCAAGAAAATTACTTTGACAGAAAATGCCATAATGGTAGAAGAGTCCAAGAGGGGATTTTTGGATTTACTTGAGCGAGTCAGATTAAGACATGGGGGATACCTTGCACTCTGAGAACCTCCTCCATTTATATGCCCTCATGTGGGGTGCATATACTCTGATGCCCGGGAGTATGTTCGTGTTGTTATTTCTTGTTATTTTTGCAGACGCTCCCCCCACAGGCAGAGGGGTACACCTATTAAATATTTTCTTCCTACTATCCAATTTTCAAAATCCAATAGGTCCTAAATTACGCTCGAGTAAATCAACATTTGAATCGTGACCTCCCCTATAGTTATTACCCGTCAGCGAATTAAACTGCCGGATAGCAACAGGATCTCATGACCAATACCCTCTTGGGCGATAAATTATAAGGTGGTTACCTAGTAGGTCACTAGGCAGTGGTGGTGAGTTTGTATTCTGAAGCCCCATGGACGTCATCTGGAGTTCTCTCCACAATCACTCAAACACGTAAAAATATAATGTTTTTTGTCATTTTCTCTCGATTGATAATATTATTGAATGATAGCTAACCGAATATCTTGTTAGATTACTCTAGTGGAAAATACGTAGTATAATAGAACCCTCTTAACCATCGTACAAGTTATCACCAGAGAGAAAATTACTGACGATGTTTCCTTCTGGCCCGAGGACTACAGCCAACCTCGGCAAGCTCATGATCTAGAATAAAACCTTATTTACACACGTACGAGTTTTGCATGCGAGTTTGGTTATATTGCAGGTGAGTCATCGGGGTAAAATGACTTCAATCGATTTATCAAACCGCGCAATGTAGTTAAACTCTCATGCGAATCTCGTATACGTGGCCATAATAAAGCAAGTATATAGAACATCGACGTTCAGTCTCAGATTGATCTTTTTCAGCTCTAATTGTGACATTTTTATGCGAGAAGTGCATGAGTAAAGAATGCGAGAGTTAAAAAAGATGTCAAGGGCAACACACCTACAACCTAGGACTTATGAGCATCGGAACCTCTTTAGCCAGAAATTACGTACATAGCACCGGACTGTCCCATTTCTGGACCCCATAACATAATGAATAATTTACGCCTCCAATATTGCAACCACCCCCGGATCAAATGGGCTAACACTAGTTCCAAGATGCTTTTCACTCCGTTCTTAGGCCGCATTTACGCACAGGCGTACTCAGAGCAGTTCTGGCTCTTCAGGTATACTCGACGGTAATCACCAATGCAGCTTTCTTTCAGCAGGAGCAAGAAGTCCGCGCTCTCTGACATAGATTTTTGTAACAAAGAAACGGTAACATAGCAATGGTAACATAATACACGCAAGAGCAAAGAAAAACGGTTTAATTTTCATTAGCTTAGATGCACGAATATAGATTTTTTAGCTTATTATTATATTAACCCACAGTTCGCCTTTTGTACTAAGCTGTATTATGATGAATAAATAATCAAATATCTAACGGTTATTTTATTGATTGCATCAAGACCACCAAACCACCAAAATCAAAATTCTAGTTTCAATATTTGAGTCTCTATCACACTTATGTTATTTTAGCGGCAGAGAGAGAGAGAGAGAGCGATACGTTTTTGTAATTAGTACAGTCACAAGTCCGAATATGAATCCGCTAAGATAATTCGGCGGCTTATTAGAACACTCGTAGCATTTATTATTTACATACTAACAAAACTGTTCTCATGGCTCGGGAATAATAATAGGCATTATTGAGCTCTCTTAGTCGAATTCCCGAATAGTGGCATAGCACCAACGGGGCTCAGATAATCGCTTATATGTCGGACATACAGCATTCATCCCTTACTGTCATGTACGAAAGTGCGAGAGGGACGAATGATCCGATATATACGCGGTCATCTTAGTCCCTCAGATACAGAAACTTAGCATTTACTGCGGGCCTTAGATGCCAACTGTCATATTGTTAGCGTGTATAAACGACCATGTGAAGCTATCATTATTTACTAGCGACATCTCGCGTGCAATAGCAGAATCAAACGACACTGTATTTTTATGTAATTAATTGATTTAATACAGTTATTTTGTATTTATTTGTTTAATAAAAATACAAGCAACTCATTCCCGTTCATTTCGAAGCTCTAGTAATGATTTATTAAATTATTGGCGCTACTGTCTATGCACAAACGTTCCATTAGTATGAGAATATTTAGTTCCAGTAATCGCCACATTACAGTTATAAAATGAGCTATTCCAACTTCCCTGCACGCGATCGGTCTTCGGCGTCGTACAAGAAATTAAAGCTACTGCTGAGAGCTTTCAAATGATATATGTCTCAACTGTATACACCAATGGGACACCGCCCATACTAATTTGCCCATTGTCCTTTATTTAGTCAAATGCTACTCAGACCATTTCGGTTTTTGCCTCTGCAATTCGCTGGATGATGATTTTATTCACGTAATTGGTTTGGGCGAGCGTTTTGTGTAGCAATGGTTCTTTAGCTTATTCAACGCGGGAAATTAATTTACATTTACAGAGCTCCATAATTATGTTTGATAATATTCGAGTGTAGGCGATAATAGAAGGTAGCCGGAGCGAATTATTAGGCTCAGTTTGCCAAAATAATTAATAACAAACACATTAGGCGTAACCAATATTAATGTTAAAGTACATATAATCAAATAATCTTGTCACCTGAAAGTACGGGGTAGTTTGCGTCAAACCCGTTAGTTATGATTTTTGCAGACTTATTTATAATGTTGGCCCAATGAATAATCCAAGTTTGTAACCTCGGGCGCCGAACGCAACTGTGTCAAAAATCTAAAAAGTGATTATAAACCTAAAGGACTATTTGCTGATAGTACCTTCTCAGGATGTTTTGAGAGAAGACTATTTGCTACAATTTCAGACTAGAATTGTCTCTGTTGACCATTGGGTCAAAGCTTTATAGCCGAAACTATTGAGTTTCGACTATAAAGCTTTTAAAAGTTTGCGAAGTTCGAAAAAAATATAATTTTGAAAGGCATTATCTCGGAAACTATTTAGTCTACAGAGACAATTCTAGTCTCATAGTATAGCAAATCTTGTCTACTTTAAAAACGTCCTGAGAAGGTACTATCAAAAATTAGTGATTTAGGATAATAATTGTTTTCTCGAGTTTTGTCATTTTTTTTAAGAATCAAAAACCGATTATAACCCTAAAGGACTAGTTTTTAATAAAACCTTTTCAAGACGTTTTTAAAGAAGACTAAATTTGCTACAATTTTACACTAAAATTGTCTCTGTATAGACTAAATAGATTCCGATATAAAGCCTTTCAAATTTTATATTTTTTCGAATTTCGCAAACTTTGAAAGACTTTATAGCCGAAACTATTTGGTCTACAGAGACAATTCTAGTTTCATGTGGTAGCAAATTTAGTCTTCTTTAAAAATGTTATGAGAAGGTACTATCAGCAACTAGTCCTTTAGGGTTATAATCGGTTTTTCGATTTTTGACAAAGTTGCGTTCGGCGCTTGAGGTCACAAACTTGGATTATTCAGTTTGCCAATATCATAAACAAGTCTGCAAAACATCAGAACTACCAGATTTGATGCAAGCTCTTTCTTTCCATATAGTTGTTTCAAAACTTTACATAAAGTGGGCGATATTGAATGTTTTATCCAGTATCGTTTGTTGTATAAAAATACTTCGGTAATCTCCAGCATCATAAATATATATAGACTTTTCGATTTTTGATCGTAGATGGGCTTAGAGATAAATCACAGTCGTAGAATGCTTACATGTTTATAATGCTGACTGTATACAAGGTGGTATCCATGCAATAACCATAGTAGAATCCTATTTCAACATTAAAAGCGCGCTGACAAATTATGTCGACTTTAATTCTATAATCTGATTATCAAGGAACCTTAAAAAGCTAATCCGAAGACTTAGGCGGTTAATGTCGCTCAGCTCCGTTTGTCGGATTGAAAAATGGGTACGAACCACGCGTTTCGCGGCGGAGCCTGCATTATATTATCACAACGATATTGCCTTCATTTTAGAGAAGTTTCTGCACTTGCCAATTGACCTATTACTTGCCAACTTTGTTTATTATAATTATTTATTATTTAATAACAAATGCTGTGTTAATCATTCACTGGATCAAGGAGTCAATTTTTGACTGTGGCTCTGTATCTGTTTCGAGCACTTTCGCTTCCACGCACCCCGATGCGATATCGAAAATAAATAAACCTTCTTAATCTTGACATACCTATTCAATTTAAAATGTTTGACATGTAAAATTTTATATTTTATCAATAAAATGAGTATGAGTATGAGTATGAGTAATGATTTATTGCAATGAACTGTATTACTGTATGTGATGAAACGCGCCTTCGTTATTGCTTTATTTAACGCTCATTTTAATAAATCTTAATCTGGGTCATGGACAACAGGAACAACTTCAAAGAAAAGATTATGTTAGTTAGCTGGCCCTCCAATAGACTGATAACGTCGAAAGATTTATTCATAGCAACAGTGAGACCGCAATATATTCGCTCGTTCAGCTGAATCCGGTCACTCGCTTCGCATTAGCATAACTGAGGGTACGGTACAAAAATTCACCCCCTCACGATTATGTGGGCATGGTACAAGTCACGACCTGAGTCTGTAGTAATTACCTATCCCATTAGATTATATTTATCATAAGATTCAATATTAGCTTTTTCCCGATACTCCGTCTGAGTAGAACTCATTCATCGGGTCCGAATTTTGTTCCTATTCTTTTATATCAGGCGCTTACCTAGTTATCGCTCTTCCAGCATGTAAACTTCTACCCCCTTAAGAGATGATTTTCGTGATAAAAAGTATCCTATGTCCTTCCCTGTAATCTTGGGACTCAAACTACCTCCATAGGCACCAACTGTCATCTAAAACGCTTCAGCGGTTTAAGCGCGAAGAGGCAACAGACAGACAGACAGATAGACATACAGAATGAAGGAAAAATTGAAAAATTTAGGCACCGAGCAGGATTCGAACCTGTGACCTCCCGGCACTCGCGGCCAGTCGCTCTAGCCAACTGAGCTATAGGTGCAATCGCTACCCAGTTCCAAATTCATCAACCGTTCCTTCGTATTAAGCAGTACCGCTGCTAACGTAAACTATTTTTTTTACAAACGCCTTAAGGGAGGCGTACAACGACATCTGCCAGAAGACATACAGATACACCCTTTCTTATTTGTAATATTAGTATGGAGTATGAATTAAAAAATAATAGTGACAATAATAATATTTACTTAATCTAAATTTTTGGTAACGCGTTTTTGGCAACCTTCGGTCTTTATCACTGATCTGTAATGTCATAAAATTGCCCGCAACATTCTAAACATCAAAATACAGTTATAAACTCTATTATAAATCCTTTGAGAGGTACACATAGTATTCGGTAGTTCAATATCAAGTCTTAAAACTATTGATTTGCTTTTGCATTTTCAGACACAACGAAGTCGCGTTTACTCGTGCCTTGCTTCAGCGTATTGTGGCTTAGTTGACCTCTGACAGGATCGAATGGGAGATTTATAGGGGTCACCATCCAGCCTTTACTTTACACAAAGGGCAAAGTAAGTCGATTGGAAATGCGTAGATATTTATTACTTTCACACATTTTTTTCCATCTGAATAAAACTTAGTCTTAGATAGATATGACATTGTGTAGGTTGTCTAGAGCTATGAACACATAAAAATATATATATAAAGATTAATGTTCTAAAAATACGAAATATCTATCTGTTTGCCACTGAATCGTGATTCCATTTTTAGTTTGATGTACAGTCCAATACAATATACGATTTATCGTTTATCATTCAGTTAGTACCTACGAATGTATACTTATCTCCGTTAATTAAACTTTTGTCACTAGTAATGTTCATGTTGATGCATCATTGGCTCGACTTGGCTGAAATAGAGTAGAGTAACTGTGTTATTGTATGCTGAACTTGATTAGATTTAACCATGTAATTAACCCTGCTCTGTGTTGGTCGACTTGACACTAGTGCTGTATGTGCACTTGGTCAATTATGCGCTTACTTATTGATCATGCTGTGTGCACTTGCTTTGGATGTCATGCTGGTCTATAAACTACTGATTTTGTGCAAACTTAACTGTATCATTTATTGTGTGATGTCTGTAAAGTGTACCTTTTTTAAATAAATAAATAAAGATTTCAAGCTAGCATTGTCATTTACTCTAGAATTACTATTAAGAACGGGATATTTACCATGTATGTTTGTTTTTTCTGTTTTCGGAAAGAACGCGCGGGTTGATAATGTAACGTCGGGTTTTATAAAGATCCGGTAGACCAAATGTCATATCAAATTTCAGAGTATGTCAAAAGCAGAATATTTTTATAAGGATTAAATTTTATAATAAGTTACCTATCCATATTACAAACTTGCCATTCAAATGTTTTAAACGCACTTGTAAAACATTTTCCAAAAACATGCGTTTTATTCCATTAATGAATATTTGACCCTTAAAAACATAAAAATATTATTTGGGACTAGATACTATTTAATATGACATATTTTAGAATTAAGATCACAATTAAGATCTTGTTTTATATACACAGTGACTAAATTATTATTGTATTTACTGACATACCATGTTACAATATGGCTAATAAATGAAATAACTAAATAACAGTAACTCAGTACATTTTTTGATATAACAAACCGACATATAGTCAAACGGACCTTTATAAAACCGTGCCTAAATGTGGTGTGTAGAGATCATGATCGAGTTTAAATCGAGAATGCGGGCGGCGGTAGTGACGGTGACACTGCGAAAAAAGCGAACCAAGAAGAGATTAGTTCGCTATGGTGTGCGGGTAGACCACAACTATAATTCGGTTAATCCTAACCCGTCCTCTCCCGGCGAAAAAGTAACAATAGCATTGTTTTGTTATGTGCCCGGAGATACCCGTCACTTGGATATGACCTCTTTAATGTACCGAAATATCGGGAACTCTTAATTCAATGCAGTTATAAGACATTTAGAGACCCTAGCAAAAGGTATTTATGTTTCTGACTCGACATAAATATTTATGAGAGGTGACTGTACACAACTCACCTGTTTATATGTTCATAATATTTTGGACAGCAATAGACTTTCAAATGGTGTGGCAAAACGCATGCGGTTTGTTTCGAATAAATTTGCTGTCTATTTTGTGAAAATTGGATTGAATCGCCAATCAAATGTTGCTAGCGTAATTCGAATTGCTAACAAATTCTGTGCACAATTAATCACGTGCACTAATCATGCGCTTGAGTTAAAGAGTAAGGTATTGTTAACGTTTATCGACAATCTTTTACAAATCGACTAGTCCTAAACCAAACAAAGCTTGCATTATGCTAAGCATACTAGGCGGCGGTATATATCCTTGTGATAGACAAGTAAATACTTAAATACACATAAAATACATCCAAGATTCAGGAACAAATATTTATGTTTATCACACATAATCTCGTAGTTTATCACGTGGTGCGCAGCGATCACCAGTTTTTTCGATGTTGCTTTGGATTTATTCTATCTACCGTAACTAATCCATACAACATACTAAAACCAGAGCTACACCGTGATTTGAAATTTTACTGCCGTTTTCCACAGGGCTACTAGTAAAATTGCTAAAGCCATTTATCGGAAGCACGATATTCTGTATTCAATTAAAGTAAATTTAAAACCTACTGTTTCTTTTTTAATCGCCTCGGAAACAACTGGGTCACTCTTTATGCAAGTGGTAAATTTAGTACCTGCATCTCTGGCTTGGTAATGGATGAACTGAAAATATATCTACGGATATAAAAGGCAAAGTCTTGATTGATTCATCGGCGCAGAGCCAAAACTAAAGAAATTTATTTAGAAGTGTAATTTTTGACAGTAGATTATTTATACAACGTTCGTTAACCACTAATAAGGATTTTAATAAATTCATATCATTCAAATACACCTAGGAGCGTAAAATAGGGGTTAGAAGATAGTATGGAGAACTAGTTTAGTTTTATTGAATTGAGAGATTTGAAATTATATTTCGTAAACTCTCTCTTAAACTACAACAAAACTACTTTCAGTATTTTTCAGAATGTATTGCGTTCCGAGGTTAAAATAGGATAATGTTTATGTACGAGAAACAAGTCTTTTTTGAAGTGAGATTCTGGATACTCCGTAAGGATGTCATACTCTATGTAAAAACTAATGATGATATAAATAGTTAGCTGATTCAACTCTTTATCTAATTTTGACCGATGGTGAAATTAAATGCAATCGTATTATTTAGCTACGATTGTTACATTTACTGAATTACTATTAATTTGTCAGATTACTCAATAATTAAATGATTATGTAATCCTTATCAGTTACAGACGCTCATTTATTTAGGCTATTTTATATAGTTTCATAATCATCCGAATACAGGCAAATTTTAAGCTAAAAGCTTATTCCGCACACAGTAAATAATTAACTCCGTTACTGTTTCAAGCTTTCATTCCATTGAAAGTATCGTGTTCTTCAATCAGTTTATTGGAAATACCATTGTCATAATAATTGGAGTCCAACACTTCAAACATTTCTAAAACGTTGTAGTTACATGTGTATTTTAGATATGTTGCAGTCGCAATAATTATGAAGTAACTTCAAGGTAAGCTTCAATTCCACTTGCATGCGTGAATTACGGAGGTATTGATCAGTGTGTACTTACATAAACACTTATAGTGGGGTTGCACGACCATCCTACTTCCAAACATAACGTTTTCACGAACTTCAATAGGTGACCACAGTGGTATTACGCACAGTAATATGGGGCTTAGTTTTGTAATTTCCATTCTACGTGAGATCTGCCCACGTTATACAATATGACTTAAACCATTTGGACAAAAATTGAGAACGTCTGGGAATTAATTTCACGCACAGCAGCAGCAGTAACAGCGACTAGGTACATACTTTGTCTTGCAGTAGTTATTCGCAACTAAACAGACTTTTTCGACTCTTTAGCGACAATAATAGTGGATAGCATCTATCTATATGTATATATTTTATAAAATACCTATTTACATTTGCCTCCTTCTACTACTGACCCGGATATACAAAAAATTGTAGTAGATTTTATCACAAAGGTCTAAATGAGTCATATTACCACGAGATAGTTATTTTCCTGAACGAATTGAGGGAAAATTGTTCGAGGGTTAATATGGCTTGTAGGCCAGACTTATACAATCTACTTTTCATTTCGATTGCGAGGAAATAAATAAACAAAGGTCATCCACACAAAATTAATAATAAATTCCACGGCGAACATATGTATAATTTGGCGGCATGTTTTTTTTAACTGCTTTGACACGCAAAACATAGACAATTAGACATAGCGGTTCGCGCGCAACCTTCACGCGCGAATAAAAGCTACTGACCTTCCCCATTGACCGCTTCAAAGCGTTGCTCTAACGATTTAATCACTTTTTTAATTATGGTCAATAAGGACTACTACAAACTTAATCTTTAGATAAACTAATTCTTTCCTGATTGGTCGATTTTAGTAAAGCTGTATTCTGGTTGGTTGAAACCCAATATGAAATATTTTTTTTAAAGTTAAATTAGTGTTCTGTGCTTGGTGGATTGAGAAAGTATTTAGATTGGTTAAAATAAAATGCTTTTCTAAATCATATACTGTATGTGTTCATCATTTCAAGTCTAATATGACACACTTTTCGAGCATGAGAAGTGAAAAGATTTTTACTAAAACGTACATATTATAAATAAATAAGTTGATAAATAATAAAGTTATTAGTTTGGGAATGGAATACCTTCAAATTTATATACACTTTGATTTAAGTAATCTGGAAAAACTGTCACGTCCAACCTCATTCAAATCGCCGTTTAGGAGACTTGTTGGCCCTCTTGAGTTCTTACTGTATACCACATCATAAGCATGTTGAAACTTTTCAATCTAGGTACTATTTATAATATTTTCTTTTAACTAACGGAACAGCTAGTTATGTCGATATTAAAATCAGCTACAAAGGAATCTACTGTTATTTATAATCGGAGTAAGTATGACTATCCTGTGACTTACTTAAACAAGTTCTCGGAACCTCGGAATAATTCATACTTTCATTAAGAGTCTGATGAATATTAGTCTGAACTGAACCTAACGGGTTGTACGCCTGGGCACTTTAATACGTAAATACAGGTAGAAGGCACTTTGTGTGCCAATCACCTGATGTACTAGTCTCAAGGAACATTAGAATTTATTCAAACAAGCGATAAAATATTGACATTGTGTTCCTTATTATATCGTAGTCTCATGTTTCGGGTGCGGGGAGACGAGAGGTGCATAATGAAATTTTATACAAATTTGAAGGTTAGGTAGGCCTGCAAAGCACCCTTCCTTTGTTTCAGTATCAATTTTTCACATAATATTATGACGGTAAATTATTTAAAAACAATGCTATTCTGCCACGGAGCCCATTAAAAAATCAATAAGCGATGTTGGCAGTTTTAGTTACATAAAATCAATAACAGCAATAAAGTAGATCACATTCTTACATACAAACTTAATTTCAAATAACTTACAAATTTTACTCTTAGTAAGTATTCTCGATATACTATTTCTTCTTTTAGACTCTGGTCGTTACTAGCTACATCATTAATTTTCTCTAACTTCACAAAGGCGTATTGGGACGTACGCCCCAGTACGTACGGTACGGTATCTGTTAATCGTCAGTACGACTGAATAACGGTATGGAACTTATCCAGAACAAAAATTAATATTGCCCTTATTAAATCCATGGTCGTTACAGCAAACGATAGTTACGAAGTAGGTATTTTTAAATACGTTATATTTTCGTTAATATTAAAGTCAAAACTTCATTTTCATCTCATGCTTTTATTTTAGTTTGTGCTTTCAATCATTTAGTTTCGAGTATAAAAGGGATGCTACATATATTAAAACTTTAATTAAAATATCCCAAGGGTGTACAACAATACGCAACAATTTTCCGGCCTAACGGTCGTATTCTGTAAAGACATGAATTTCCACTGTACCCCAATTATGTGACCCCAAAATGGATTATTACGCCACATGAGCGCTCAAGCGTATTTTCAAGTAAAAGTACATTTACATTTTTGTGCGAGTGAAGTATTTTTAGGGCTGTTCTCTCACAAGAGTAAAGTTAGAAATTCCACGAACGTTTGGTGAAGCTTTTTCTTCCCCGTCTTCACACTGCGGACAGAGTGGTCTCTCATGCTTTTGGTGGCAAAGCTAAGTTAGTTAAATATTAAGTGTTCAATTTACTGAAAACACTGTTTTTAACTTCAGGAGCCTATAGGTTTTATTTAAAAAAAATACTTAAGTACCTATGTCGCTCGACCTTCATAATAACTAGTGGTATACGTTAGCTGATCATAAACAAAGTAATCTAATTTCAAGAGTTGTTATTATTGCGTGATATATTTAAAACGGGCGAGTGCGTGACAACCCACGCGTAATATAGGGTTCCGTAATTGTCCACCAAGCTTGTATTTACTATGTTTTTGACACAACTAATAACATTATCTAAGTAATCAATGGAAAATGTACGAATTGTCGAATGTTGTTTGCTTTTCTAAGTACATTAGGTACTTTAGTTCTGCTATTACTCATTAACCAGCAATATCTACTTAGTCCTGATAGTTTTCCTTTTAAATTAATTATATTATCCGTTCAGATAGGTATCAGTAAAACATTTTATTTGCGTAATCAAACGTATTAATGGAAAGAGTTCCTGCTTTTATGTCGTCGTTATCGTACCTATTTAATGTGTTCAGACACGTTTAAACTTCGCTGAGTAAAATATCAGTATGATAACATTTAGTACGCACATTCGTTATGTTACCTCGTTATGAACTTTCATTTAATGGTCTTTTTTCTTCCATGTTTACCCTCAGAACCTACGAAATACATCATTGGCTACTTGTTAATTTTTTTAAGGTAGTTCCACCAGTTTTATAGAGGATAAAAGGGTCTTTATGGGACAATTAGAGTACAACAAAAGCCAATAATTTGGGGAGTCGGCAATCGATACGGCTCCTACAAATTAACACTATATTATGACGTAATACAATTAATATATTGCAACCAACCGGTGTAATGATTTGTAAATTGGTGTTTTGGTGGTGCAATGCATTTAGGTTCATAGCTGTCGTACAATTACTTTTTAGGGTTCCGTAGCCAAAATGGCGAAAACGGAATCCTTATAGTATGGTCATGTCTGTTCGTCCATCCGTCCGTATGTCACAGCCGATTTACTCGGAGACTATAAGCACTACAATTATGAAATTTGGTAGGAAGATGTATTACATCAACCACTAATGTAAAAGTGATGAGAAATTACAAAAAAAAATTAAATTAGGAGGGCACTCCATACATGTAACGTGTATGTAAAAGATTTCAACGCACATAGTCATGTAGGGTATCTCTGGATAGGCCTTTAAAAATGATATGGAGGTTTCTAAAACATTTTGCCATTTAAGTCAACCGTTGGTGAAACGCTTCATTGCGCGTGGTGCGACACGCACGTGGTCGATTTTTAATTTTACTAAGGACTTTATTGGCATATTTTTGTTTAATTTTGCATGATTCAATTTTCATATCTTGTTTATGATTTTTATAAACTTTAAAAACCTTTATTAGCTACGCGGATACTTTATCCTATCAATCTCAGGAAAACGTACCAATAAAATCTAAGATTTACTATTTCCATTTTTAAAAGCAACCGGGACCTGGCCTTATTTCATATGCTTTTAAATTAGACTAATTTATATTCTCTTGGCGGACGTAAACATTTCGTAAAGCCACAACTCCGAGTCACTTTTATTATTTACACTGGGGAACGTCTCCTTTTGAATTTTGGATGAATTTCACACAAAGAAGTTCTCGATTACCACTGGAGTTAAGGGAACGTAGTTACTGGATTACTTTCGGTAAGAGAATCTAAGGGAAGCTAGTTTGCAAGCAAACTTTTTGATACGTCAGTAGATTCAGAACTAAAGTAAGATTTTCAACCCTTCTGTGTCCTACTCGTAGCTTACAAGTAATAAATAAAGATGACTCATACCATTTGACCCTGTTGACATTCTCATTAGTTAATTTAATTGTTTATCAATGTATTTAATTTTGACGAATTGTAATATACAAAATGTAAATTCTTGCATGCTTAGTAAAGCAGAATGTATTGGACATTTAATATCTGTAACACCTTGTTTTGTAAACTACATTCTTGCAATGAAATAAATGAAATATGAAATAAATATGAAATAGCCGTAACTAACACGAACTTAAAGAAGAAAACTCACCCGGTCTAGCAAATATTATATCAATAGAGCAATAAAATAGTTCTACATACCGTAGTTCACGGAATGTTATCTACCGCGCGTAATAAGTAGTGTTAGTAAAGTCTTTTGAGTACTTTAATGAGTAAATCGCGGAATACACCTCTGGCCTCTGACACCTCTTACACTAGACTCACCCTGAGATGTATTTCGCTGGGCCTCCATGTACCTCTTACAATTCATAGGCTTACTTACAGCCTTGACTTCATTAATCGCTTCTCCCGGGTGTTCAGCATTGAGATATATAACATTGGGGTATTGGGATCATTGGGAAAATTAACCCCCTCATTCCTAAAACTTAACAAACCTCTGCTAACTAAAATGTCTTTTGTTACTGTCTCACAAGCACATGTGTCAAAGTGACAGATTAGGACAAACGAACTTTAGCTGCTAGTTAACTAATATAAGTTTAATAGACGTTTATGAATAAGGGATTAAGTCTATACAAGTGCAGTCAGTTCTCATCATAACACGGTTTATATTAAGCTTTAGTGTAAACAAAACACTCGAATCTTTATGTACGACTCGAGTCTCTGCAAAATACAAGTACCCTAACAAGTTTAAAAGAACTCAAGATTCGATTAATTGACTAGTCTAAAAATCTAAGCCGCGTCTTAGAAACGAAGACTCCATAAACTTGTCTTTACCAGCACTATGCGTGAGAACAGTGGCTCGGATTTATTCGGACACTCAAATCATAAAGAAAAGCTTGTGGTAGTGAGCTGAAATTCTCACTCAACGTGTTTCGGTTATTAATATTTCTCCTTACATAACAGTTTCAAGCAAAACAATAATAAAGTAGTCACAAAAAGAGAAATGAGCCACTGTGTATTGGTACTGGGATATTGTGACTCAACACAGAGACTCTAGGGGTACACAGTCGTTCAAATATATAATATTCAAATAAAACTATAATTTATATTCCGTCTCATTTATCTGTTTGGTTAGAAATATACTCCATACCTATCTATCAATATCAGTCACATAAAAGTTATAAAATGAAATCACTTAGTACGCCATGGATCAGCATATTTTCAGATCTTGTTTCCTTGATGTTTGAGATTTAAAAATTAAAAAAAGTTTCATTAGTTTTATTTTAAGCATATAACATAATAGTCATTATCAAAAATTAAAAGGCTAAGGCGGTTGCCACACTGATGCAGTTTCCGCACGACAGAGCGGCGTGCGAGCGAGAAAGCCCTATACAAGTCTATAGCGGTGTCCCGCTTCCACTGCGGATGCCGCCCGGAAACGGCATCAGTGTGACAACCGCCTACCACATCCAGAAAAATATCAAAAGAGTACATTCGAGTGAAGTGGCTCTACAAAGTACATAGTAACTCACGAGTCACTATGTACTTTTTAAATTTGAGGCACTGACACCCCGTTGCCATTTTGAATTCAACAGCGCATGACCTGATTTACCGGAGAACAAGAGAATCTATGCCATTTTCTAGTATATTATCGCCAATTTCCATCAATACAACAATACTTGTCTAAATGTTTAAATATCAGTCAATAAAAACATGTGTTGTTCCTTGAACAATATTTTTTCGACCACGAAAACGAAAAACACTTGCTGCACATGTAAACAGCGCAAGAGCGGGCGGATCACGGGTCTGTAGCGCTCCCGGCATAATATGTAGGAATAAGATATATAGGTAGATATTACTGCTCTATCTAGGAAATATAGGCGCGAGTCAGTGTATCCGATTGAGCCACCATTCCTGACCCGACCCTATATCTAAACGTCATCTTCCATACTAAAAATTACATTAAAATATAAATTACGTGATTACCCCGCCGGTCCTAATATTTGAAACCTATTACTAATAGTTTATACTTATCGCTCACCTCTGTTGCTATTTAATCAAGAACGGCAATGTAAAGTACTGGGTCAGTCTCAAGCACTAGGACTTGCCTTAATTTACAAGAGAAAAGATTCCTTAGGATTTAGGTAGCTAGCCAAACAGTGCGATGACCCAGCATAGACCCAGGTGTTCACAAACTTCGCAAAAGAGGAGTTATCCAAACTTGAAATCTTGAAGGTTGTTAGCTACTTACTTTTTAAATACGAGTGCTGTAAACGATTCAAAACTTCGAAACTATGTAAGTATTGAATACTTAATATGCGTGATAAAATCCGTTTAAAAATCGAAATCGAAGAAAAATATTATAAGATTTAACAGGCAAACCATTTAAAGAACTCTGCAAATATAATGAAAATGGATTTAAAAGTAAACACGAACAATCCAGAGTATAAATGTCTGGCATAGAAAAGGGAAAGTTCAATAAATCCTGAACCTCACCTTTTCATGTCACCTGCAAAGGTTATTCTAACATACTTCATGTACCTTAAGTAATCTAATCTCAGGCCTCGTTAGGCTGTTTATAATTAATACTAAGCGCTGGTCGTCAGGTATCAGATTGCGTGTTAATCAAATAATCAGCAATATGAAAAAAGATGAGTGATTAGTATGGGGGGAATAAGTAGGTACACTGGTATGCACAAGAGTAATATAATTGTAGGGAACTTTATTATTAAATGTAGGCACCCGTATTTTTATTGTTCTTGAGTGTATTAGCAGCTAACCATCAATAAATAAATATTTAATGAAGCATATTTATTTGCTATAAATGTATTGGTAATTTTAAAGAAAGATGCAACTTTGTAAACTCTTGTCTTTATTTTTATTTTTCCTTTTACAAGGATTAAGCAGAAAATTCCGCATTATTAGTTACATAAATTAAATAAAGGACGGTCATGATAGCACAAAGTTCATCACGATCCTTCCCCCTCATATACCGTGCAATTGAGGCGTACCAAGCAAATCTCTCGGAAGAAATCCCTATGTAGGTGCATGAATTGACCCAAGTTCTCTATTGTGAGGCTTTGAAACGGCGCAAGTCATGACATATCGTAGGCTCATATATGTTTTTCATTCCTTATACACAGTGAACATCGAAGTTAATCAGAAGTTATAGCTTTTGACTATGATATACATACACGCTGATTTAGGTAAAGCAATCAGGGATGTAATTTTCTGCATTTTAAATAGAAGGAATGGGGTAAATATCTGCCATGCCATTATCAGAATCTTTTTTATATCAATTACAGCTTCTTTTTCAACTTGTTCTACCACGATATCCCCTGCTCGATGAGCGTCACAGCATGACAGGCGGATGAAACGTGAGTAAATTCACCCTAAAACGTTTCTCTGCTGGCAACCTCCCGGAGAAGCAGCTTAGTGATAGTATTGTTTGGTGCGGGACAAATCCCTGGGGCTTAGAGCGGTGCATATGCCGAGACGTTGTATGGAACGTGGCGAGTAAATCTATTGGAACTAAATGCATTCGTGTAACCAGATAGTATTTTATGTTTATTGCCATGGTTTATATGGTTTTCTATGTACTTAACGAAATTAACTATTTAGGATTTTGATAAATTTAAATAGATAGTTGACAATCAACGTACATTAAATCAATATACCTAATTAACAACTGTTGGGTGTCAGTGGCTGTCAACTAGTTAAAGACCTTTCTAAAAGGCTGGTGGATTCCACGGGGGAATACAGAACTGGCAGCTTCCTCGCTCAACGCATCAGCATAGCGATTCAGCGAGGAAATACTGCCAGCATCTTAGGGACTATGCCTAGGGGACCAAATTTTTTAAATATATTTTAGTTTTAGTTTAGTTTAGTTTTAATTTTTAGTCATATATTCTCATGTTATTTTTAGTTATAATTAATTATTATATATTACATATTATATTAATATTTTATGGAAACAGATTTAAAACGTATTTATTAGAGAAATGCTGTTACTAAAATACTATGGCTGATAATGTTTATTATACATATATTTTAACAATTAATCTGTTTAAGACATACTTAAATAATTTCGAAGTTATTGTTCTCTAAGCTCATTTGCTAACTTCCGGTTATAAGATAATTTCACGTTACCGGCGGAGTATCAACAAAAAAATGCAAATCTTGAAAGTGTCTGGAATTTAATAAGCAACTGCAATCCACTTGTGTGAAGACACACTTGAAATACTTTACGGTTGCAGACATCGCCCCGGATGCACGTTGTTTGCGAAATTACTTCTCTTTTTCATAAGAAAACACACAAAATAAACAAAAACATTGTACTTTAAAGGTTTAGGTAATTAAGGTTGCGCACTTATGACTATTTGAATAGGTTTATATGATAATTTAACTTAGCGCTCAGAGTGCATGCCATTGTTATCAGTCCGTGCGCACTCGCTTTTTATTAGAAGGTTTACTATTAGCTATTTAAAATTTTAACGTTAGTTACATAGTTAACAAGTATCGCAAAGTAGGCATATATAAGTACGTACTTAATAACAAAACTGGATTTCCTTATATTTGAGTATTTTCAACAAGGACAGAACAATTTTGAAACGGTACGATAAATATAAATAATATCCCAAAATTAGAAGGCAATATATTCCATAAAAGGACAGAAGGGCTCAAATAAGGGTCCTTTCCATATTTTTATATTAGCCCTCGAATATTGGGCTAGCTAAATTGGGACTGCCGAACTGAAGTCCTCGTAAAAGAAAAATATCAAGGAAAATTGAAGGAAAAGATTGCAAATTTACAGAGGCGGCTTCGAGGGACGAGGAGCGACCATTTACGTAGTAACTCAACTTGTGAGTTTCCCATTGCGGAATAAGTATTGCTTTTTCCTATGCATTTTTTTTATATAAGTTGAAACATATAATTAGTGACTTGTCTCTCCAATTAGCAACAATACTTTAAATTTAGGCCAGGAAAGGCTTCCTTATAATCGTTTAAAGTTTACCCTAGCTAATAATTATTCATCTTTAAAAATCATTAATTATTTCACGTATTTTTTCTTTTTCTTAAATAGATTGATTGGTGATTAATCAAGTAATATAGCCCTCGATGCTCCCTTGCAATACAATCTACTATTTTAAATTGCAAAGGTTTAAGTGGGTTGTATATTATATTTGGTGGATGAATTCCCGATTGACGTTACAATGTAGATGTATTTTTTTATTTCATTTATGTCATTAATCCGTACCAACAGTTGCTTACATCCTTAAAATATATATGCTAACTATCTCGGTGTAATGAAACAACTACTTAAAGGTAAACTCCAGATGCAATATTATATAGTAAAGTTGAAGTTGATGTAGACCTACATATTGGTTTCATTCTGTAAAAGTATTTTGTTTCGAATTTTACACTTGACTGTGTTAATTTCATCTTAGCAACCCACGCACTCCTTCTTTCCTTTGAAGTTTTTATACCGCGACCGCGGGCGAAAAACTTCTAAATTGCTCCAATAAAAACAAACAATTTAATGGTAGTCTTACGAGAAAGCCATGAATCTTATTAAGAAGCTTTCTGCGAGCATTATAGCTTTTGATGAATAAACGAATTAAATAATATAGATTGAGATTCCCTTCTTTTCTGTAGATATAACTTAATTAGTAAGTTGGTTATTAGTGGTTGGTGGCATTTAAGCCGCATAAACGAGGCCTCTCTTTCAATGAATCTACGTAATAAAAACGTCCCGTTTTTTTCACCAACCCAATATTTGATTATTATTTCAATCCAAATCATTTCAATTCCCAAAGCACGGGAATCTGTTACCTTATTATATTATTTTGTGTTGTATGCAGGTGAATGTTTATCCTGAAATTAGAAGCCAATATATTCCTTAAAAGGACAAAAGGACTCAAACGCCCAGCATACTCGCACAGTATGCAAAATCTAGGAGCTTGCTTCTTTGGCATAAAGGAACGATAACTACACGGGCTCGTCAGATGCATTATTCAGATTATCCTCCAGAGATCCTTAGGATGCCGAGTTTCAGTACCAAGACGACGGTTAGTAAGAATCTTAAGCATCCGGCAAAGTGTTAGAAAAGAGTAGGTAAAGAAGTAGCCAATGCTGGTATCATTATTAATCTGTTACCGATACGGCGGAGTATTCGGGTGTAGAACAAACAAGTAGACAAGACAAATAGAATCGTAATCATATGTGCGTTATTTATCGTAATCAATGGGTATTTTTAGAGTTCCGTACGTCAAAAGGAAAAAAACGGAACCCGTATAGGATCATTGTGTTGTCCGTCTGTCTGTCTGTCTGCCCAGACCCTTTATCTCGGGAACGCGTGGAGATATCGAATTGAAATTAATACCATATACAGTCCCTTGAAGCTGTGAAAAAATTAAACTTCTAAGTTAACGTAAAAAAAAAGATACGGCCGTTTATGCCACAAAAAAGTATAGTAATATTTCGACCACTCAATGGAATCAAAATTTATAGGGTGCTTTCCGTTGACCTAGAACTATGAAATTTGGCAAGTATATCGTCTTATACTAAAATTACAGGAAAAACCTGAAAAGTATACATTTGTAATTAAATCATAAAAATATAGTCATTTAAATACCTAATCAATACCTACAAATTTGTACGGAACGCTCTCGATTTTTTATCCTTTGAGCCCCTTTTAGCTATTCAAATAAGAGTAACATCCAGTGATGCTGTCAGGTTCATTCTTAATAATATAGAATCATGCTTGCCCCTCGTCTTTAATTTCGACACTGTGGACGTGTACCTAATTGTAATGTAATCTTGCGCGGTTAAGTAATTTATGTAGGTATATTGCTTTATTTTTTCGATGGAAAATATTTTTTGCGGACAGTACTCTACATTGTATATGTATACGTAACAACACATGTGGATTGCTTGCCAGAATCAATATCGTGGGAAGTGCTAACTCTCTGTTCCTGCATTATGGATAAGTTTAAGAATAAACTTGAATTACAATTTGATTTTCCGGTAGCGGGTTATTTACTTGTGAAAATGTACATAGAAATGCTTGATTCTTAATGATGATGATAATCATTATCGTGTAAAAGTCGAATTAGGTATCTAAAATGCATTAGTTAATTGATGCACTCTTTATGGGAACATTAAACAGTTCTTTCACACCACCAGCTCGACAATGACTAATAGGGACGAAGACTAATGTTACAATTTATAAAATAGTGTGGCTATATTGATAGAAAACCATCAAATTATCACAATAAATAGTAAATTAGACAACTTAATTAAAATCGTAAAAAGATATGGGACTAAAAAGATTCGCAACAATGTTTTTTGTTTAGCCAATAAGGCTTAATGTAAATTGAATGTTACCATTAGGATTCTCATATTTCAATAAAAAAAAATTGGCAAATATGTACGTAAACGAAATATTTCATGACAAAATATTTTTTCCATACAACGGTAGTACGAGGTCACGCAAGCGTGTCAATCAGTATGGAGCGTTTTCAGTGCTCGTTAGCTATGCTGTACTTTGCCTCTCATTTTCGTCTCTTCAAAATTCTTATATGATCGTCTCTAAGACGTGTGACGTGACGTCACATCACGCATGCATCGTACAAGCGATTTACGTTTTCTAGTAATAATAAAACAAAGGCTTTGACTTACCGTGCAGTGATTTATATTTTTTAATATACTAAAACTAATAAGTACCATACATTGTTCGTGAGTAAATTGGTGCTGTTTTGGTGAAAATCAGCTATAAACTTATACACTAAAAAAAAAACACTACCCACGCGTAAAAACAAACATAAAAACAATGTCCAAATGTTGCCAGCTTGTGCGAAGTTTATGGCACGCATTGGAGCTATAGTGTGCCTGAAGTGTAGCTCTATTTATCACTCTGCGTGTGTGGGTCTCCCGCCGGGAACAACGGCTCCCTGGGGCTGGAGCTGTCCGTCGTGCAAAAGCCGCGCGACAACCGGGCCGACACGCCGGTGAAGCGTCTCGTCGGCCAGCCCTCCGCTCCACTTCTGCTTCGCCCACTACTTCTCAGCCCGCTGGCGCTCAGTCTCCTGTGCCTACGACGCCTCGACTCACTGGAGCTACGCAGTCGTTCTACGTCAACGAGCGGCTGACGAGCTCCAACCGGCAGCTGTTCCAGCGTGCGCGTGAAGCTACCCGCGACGCCGGCTGATGTTATGTCTGGACCCGGGACGGCAAGATCTTTGCCCGGCGAGTGGACGGCCGGCCTAGTCAGCGAATACGCCAACTGTCCGATTTGGACATTTTTCGTAAGTCGGATGTTGCCGTCGTTCAAACCTAAAAAAATAAGCTGTTGTTAATATATGTTTTAGTTGTTATGATTGTGTTTGCGTCAACATGTATACAGTGTTCCTTACCGTGTTGTTATGGCCTCTTTGTTTACGTGTTTGTGTGTCGTCGCTGGAGTGAATCGATATTGCATAATTACTTCCTGCCCGTATAATGATTCAGTCTGGAACAAAACAATACTTAATGTCTTATTTATTTATTCTACAATTATTTATATATGCATACATAATTTAATATATATACTCGATATTTTAACTTTATTCACTTGTAATGATTGTGTAATACTTACGGGTACACATTCGATAGATGGGAGTTGTTATTTCATTCTTGTTTCTATTTCTTTTTGTGATGCCTCGTGTTTACAACACTTTAAAGTTGGGTTATTTAATGCTGGATCCCTTGGTACTGGCCACGACGAGTTGACCATGACAATATTAGAGACTGACGCTGACATTATTGCAATAAACGAGACATGGATTCGCGCCGGCGAGGAGGGATGCGCTCGGACTGTTCCTGGCTATAGACTGCGCCACGTGCCCCGACCGCCCGACGTTTGTGCGGGGAGGGGAGGTGGAGTAGCATTTTTTCTGCGCCAGGGCCTTAACCCGCGCACTATGCTGCACCCTCCCAAGCCGCTCGTAGAACAATTATGGCTTTGGATTAACATAAATTCGAAACGTTTAGTTATTGGAACTGCTTATCGTCCCCCGTGGCTTAACGTTGAAACCTTTTTCGACGCTATTACTGACTCGATTACTTCTTTTGCTAATTACGACCGCTTGATCTTACTTGGAGACTTTAATATAAACTACTCTGACAAAATTTAAACACTTGACGCAATTTTTGACAACACTTGACTTGACCGAGCACGTAAGCGAAAATACGCACAGACCACAGTGAGACCACGATAGACCGTTTGTACTGACACATGCGTTTTATCTGTGAATGTGAGGCTTATTCTAGATCTAGGCAGACATGCTTTTATAACAGCTGAGATTGACATAATGAAAAGAAAACCGATGCCAAAGCGCATTGCTTACCGACCAATCAAGGATATCAACTTAAATTTTTATTACTCAAGGACTTCAACAATGACCTTGACGGTATAGACTGGGACCAAATAGTTCTACTGCAAGACGTGAACGACATGGTTCGGCGATTCAATGAGCTTCTAGAATTAGAACTGTTTGACATACACGCACCAGAGAGGACCATTGTTGTGAAGGAGGCACCCAAGCCGTAGCTGACGAGTAATGTCAAACTTATGATGCATCTCAGGAACGCAGCCCATGCTAAGTTTAAGCAGACGAGGAACGCTGTACATAAGCAATATTACTTAGACCTGAAACACCTTGTCATCGAAGCCATTTACAACGAGAAGCGTGCCTTCTTCCAACACGAGATTAATAATGTGATCGACTCAAAGACCCTTTAGACCAACTTAAAGCGGACAGTTGTTCCAGATTCTCGGACGCAAACGGACCTTCCGCATCACTTTGATGACCCTGACTTAATAAACAATCATTTTTTGAATATACCAGGCAAACAGGACGTAACAATATCAGACATGACCTTTTACAAGTTCGACAGGTACTGTAATAGTACTTTCAGTCTCTCACCTACGACTGTTACAGCTGTTGAGCTTGACGTCAATTAAGACAACTGCAAAGGGATGGTTGCAATTGATATGCTACTTATGACGCTACCGAGGACTGCTGACGTACTGACTCACATTATTAACAAGAGTATACAGACTATGACGTTCCCCGACGACTGGAAACTGGCTGAAGTGACCCCATTACCATAAAAGCCCAATTCAGTTATCCTATGGAGGAAAATAACATCCTACCTGAACTACAATCGGGTTTTCGCAAGGTTCGATCGACAGTTACTGCGTTACTCGATGTAGTTGACAATATCTTACAGGCTCGGATTGTTGGAGAGTACTATACTCGTTCTATTAGATTTCTCCAGGGCTTTCGACTGCATTAGCATACCCTTGCTCCTATCAAAGATGTCGTACTACGGATTTGATGTTACTGCCGTGAAGTAGTTCAAAAGTTATCTCTCGGGCCGTGCGCAGACGGTGGCGTTGCGCAGGATGTATGGTGTCATTCTGCGATCTGCTCTTTGTCCTTTGTTGAGATATGCCACAGGGTTCAATATTGGGCCCATTGCTTTTCATATTGTATAGTGCTGACATCACCAACAATATAAAGGGCAGCAAATACCACCTTTACACTGATGACCTCCAGCTTTAAGTCTCCAGCGCACCAACGGACATATCTGCTACTGTCAACACTCTAAACGCGGACCTTGATCGTATTTTTGCTTGGTCAGAAATGAACTGCCTTATCCTTAATCCGAACAAGTCGAAATATGTAGTCTTTGGTTCAGAACATCAAATCCGTAATACTGTCAATAACCTCGAGGCTTTGACTGCCAGGAGTGTTGCCATCATGGGCGAACCAGTAGAAAGGGTGGTAGGAGCAAATAACCTTGGCCTCCTCATGGACAGCAAGCTGCGTTTTGAAAACCACATACTTAATGTTGTGAGTAACTGCTTCTACCGCCTTAAAGTTCTATACAATATTTGCGATTACTTAAGTGTTGATTTGCGTATCAACCTTTGTGAATCGCTGGTATTGTTTAGATTAAACTATTGTGATATCGTGTATGGTGGCTGCATTACTGGTCGTACAAAAAACTCATACAACGAGTGCAAAACGCATGCACTCGTTTCTGCTTCCGAGTCCCTCCCCGCTCCCATATCACTCCCTACTTGAACGCCGCTGGTCTGCTGAACATGCCTGCACGCAGACGCCTGCACCTCGCCACTCTTCTTTTTGATATAGTGCGGTCTGGGGTCCCAGCATATTTGCTTAGTAAACTTGCGTGGCCCAAGAGTGCGCGCAGGCCCAAGTGTAAGCAATGATTCTGGTGACTAAGCATCATACCGCAGCGTTTCGAGGAAGTTTCAGGTTTGTGGCGTCCAAGTGCTGGAATGATCTTCCCCCACCTATCCAAGGAGCGTCTAGCAAGTATACCTTTAAGCGCAAGCTTAAGGGTTATCTGTTGACGCTCCAAAAATCCTATTCCTAAACCAACCAGCACTTATCCCAACTGTGTCGCCTTTTTCATGTGTTTTTAATTAATTTTAATTGTTTTAAAACTGTTACCTGTTTTTTTTTCATTTCGGTCTGCATCCCCCCACTGTTGAGTAAATTCCTCCTCATTTTCACACCAGTTTGCCCTGTTTTGAGGTGGTCTCATCCATATATATATTACCTATGATTTTATTCATTATATGTATACCTTTCCTATATAGTATGTTGTGTTGGGTTCCGTGGATCACGTACGGTGCTGTTGTGCAAATCAGCGCTGCAGGTGTCTGACACCTCGGCACAATGCTGAGACAGCAACCGATTCACTGCCGTGAAGACGCACTTTATAATAATATGTCAATGTACTGAGTCTATTCTGTTTGTAACGATGTCTCTTTTCGTTCAGTGAATAAATGCTTTCTTTCTTTCTTTCTTTCTTCTTTCTAAAAACTAGTTCGAATGGCATAATTTTTTGTCATCAAGCCTTTTATACCTTACCGAAAGCAAATCATTATAGCATTTGGCTTGAGCCAGGTTATAATATTATACTGAATTTCATTATAACCCACCGGAAAATAATGTGATTTCACTTTTCCTAGTTGTTATTGTTATATCCTTAAAGTCTAATTTCGTAAAGTTCGCACGGCGGCGGGGACCCGCTCGCTCCGCGGCGCTCGCCCGTTGCCGCCGCCGCTAGCTGCAGGGTGTTTCTATTACTGAATCCTTGGAATTTCATTTGAAACATTCTTATAATTTAAAAAAATTCATTAAACTTTTTGAGAAATGGCCTCGACCGGGTCAGGGATGACCTTCCCTCCTACGCGGCTTCGCGGCGAGTGTTACAAGACGCTGCATTATACGGAGTAAAACTGCAGATTCTACAAAAATAGAAGACAACATTCTAATGACATGTCGAGTCACGAAAGTGATTTGGCTTTGACTGATTTGATTCTGTTTCTAGTTAGGCTTGGTTTTCTTTATTGTCCAACAAGAGGTGAGAAAAGTAAAATATACTTCTCGGGGATATAGTTGTTTTCGTCTTGGGCGTGCTGAAATCCCTCACTGCACTCAGGACTCAGAAATAAATCTAACTCATAACACCCTCGCTCCGCTCGGGAGTAAAATCTTAAGTCCTTCGTTACGTGAAGGATTCAATATCGCGCCCACCCAGGAACAATTAAAATGCTTCAACTTGTAAGAATATTTGATACAAAGTATACCCATGTTATTTGCGCTTCACTTTATTAGCAAGTCACACATGACAGTCAATTCTACGCATTTAAAAAAATATCCTAAATAAATCTAACTTTTAATATGGGCATACCCTATTACCATAATAATTACGCAATTTAAAATTGAATGCATGTAATTAAGTATGTAAGGGCTCATACAAGTTGTGAAGTAATTTTAATATTCAAGTGGGACGATAACAAAACATTTAATTTATTCTGTGAACAAACTCTTTACAGAATTATACTGTGTGTAACCGAACCGGCATGCGAACAATTATGAACACTGATATTAATACATCCCGCAAGTAATTGTTTACAAGTGTCGGCAAGTCATAATTTTCACAATTAACAATAAAATAGTAAAACGAAAAAAAAATATTTGTCCGAAAATAGTACACTAAAAGAAAAACACTGATACCTAAAGTAGATTTCACGAAAGACACGAGCATTGGAATGATTTATTCATTAGTATTTGTTCAATCTCCAGAACGATTCTCTAAATCAGTGACGTTAAAAGGAAATAATGGAAAAAAAATCCTTGCCAATAAAATATTAAGATAGAGAAGCAAAAACATAATGAATGAAACTATATGGTAAACGTAATATTCAGATTATTCAGTAAAATATTAAGATTAATAATCGGAGGGTAATTCATTACGTATCTTTTCGAACATTCTTTAGGCCAAATGATACACTAATATTTATAAATTTAAAGGTGAAAGTGACAGTCGAAATATCCTAGCGCTCTTCGAAAAATTTGGTACCTTATACTGACTTAACTATCTTGACTACCTATACTGACATTATTGTCCTCTTTATACAGCACTAAATCTGTACCTTGAGTCACACCTCTCGTCGTTGCCGACGGCATCCTTAGTTATTTTTAGGGTTCCGTACCTCAAATGGTTAACGGAATCCTATTACTTAGATAATAATAAATATCATTTTAACACTAGGAAAAGTGATCGTTTAATAACTTCGATGTCCGTCTTTGCGTCTGTCAAGACCCTTTTTCTTAGCGTAGCTTCAAATGAGTGAAAAATGCTGTTCTTTATTTTGATATTCGCATGGGAATCACTATCTATAGGCATAGTCTTGAAACTCAAGTACAGACGAATTGGTATTAGTTATAATCTAAACCTCTTAGAATTGCTAAAGTTTGGGTGTTTATTAACGGGTCTCGAATAAAAAGAAAATGTTTCCTCTCGTTTATTTACCTTAAAAACTTTATCTATAAAACTACGGGAAGAGGTAAGTGGGTTGCATTTTCCTTGTTTTATTGCCTTCATCCTGATCAACGAGTCGCAACGAGTGTCATAAAATACCGACGGGTTTGAGAGTTTAAATTAACCTGGAATACTTATATCTGAGTTGGCTTTCTTTTTGGGTCAACGCTTATTAAACAAGGATACGATAATTCTTTATTTTGAATTAAGTTATATTCATTTATACTTATTCAGCTTGTTTATATAACGATATGATTACTCCATATGTAGGTAATTAACTAAATAAAAATATGTAAAATCATAGTTTTGTTTGCTATAACCTTATCTATTGTTTGTGTCTTACTGCTAAACATTTGTGGTCATGGAATGAGTTTTGTTATTTTTGGGGTTCCGTACCCGAAGGGTCCAAACGGAACCCTATTGCACGCGTCCGTCTTTCCGTCTGTCGTCTGTCACACAGGATTTATAGCCAAACGGTTGCAGCTACAGTCATCTTATTTTCACATTACCCATATAAGCATCTTGTTGACCCAAAGTTACGCAAATTGTCAAAAAATATTTTTCACTTCTCATGCTCGAAAAGTGTGTCATATTAGACTTGTCAAGCGGGGCTAAAGTAGTACATTTAACCCCTAGGGAAAATATGAATACATATTTATGATTTACAAAATATTTGAATTTGACCAATCAAAATACTTCACCTATTAAATCCACCAATCACAGAACACTAATTTAACTCTTAAAAAAATATTTGGTATTGGGTATTAACCAACCAGAATACAGCTTTACTAAAATCGACCAATCAGGAAACATAATTCATTTTTCTAAAGAGTCTAAAGATTAAGTTTGTAGTAGTCCCTATTTCACAATAATTAAAAAAGTGGTTAAATCGTTCGAGCAACACTTTGAAGCGCTCAATAGAAGGTCAGTTAGCTTTTTTCGCGCGTGAAAGTTGCGCGCGAACCGCAGTCTCTATGTTTTGTGTGTCAAAGGAGTATAGAAAAAAAATCATGCTGCAAAAGTATATATCTTCGCCGTGGAATCTATTGTTAATTTTGAGTGGGTTAACCTTTGTTTATTTATTTTCTCGCAATCGAAGTGAAAAGTAGAGTGTATAACTCTGGTCTAAAAGCCATATTACCACGAGATAGTTATTTTCCCGAACGAAGTGAGGGAAAATAGTTCATGCTGCAAAAGTATATATCTTCGCCGTGGAATCTATTGTTAATTTTGAGTGGGTTAACCTTTGTTTATTTATTTTCTCGCAATCGAAGTGAAAAGTAGAGTGTATAACTCTGGTCTAAAAGCCATATTACCCCTCGAACTATTTTCCCTCACTTCGTTCGGGAAAATAACTATCTCGTGGTAATATGGCTCGTTTTAGACCCTTGTCATACAATCTACTATTAATCAATGGTGTTAAGCATAGGCTAGAATTTTCCTTAAAAGGCCTAATTTTCTGACCTACTCCATCAAGTCGGGTATCGTTGTTTAGAACTCGTTGAGTAGATAAATAGCAATGGTTGGCTAGTAGAGAATGACATTTGGCATTAAGCCAGCCATTCGTACAATTTCTGTATTTTGTGCAATAAAGAATAATTAAATAAATACTGTATTTTTGTCTCAAAAATATTATATAACAAAGGATTAAGAAGTCACCGAATTCAACATTTTTTTCTTGCCGAAGAATTTTTAACTTCCCATTCATCAGTGCACTTGAAATTAGTTGATAATGTTTATATTATTCAGTATGTTTCACAACAAATACTAATATATTATTAATAAATCGCAATTTCCCTTCAAATTTACCTATTTCTCCTATTAAAACCAAGTTAACTTATTTTTGAGGTTGGTGCGAAACCCTAAATGTGCGAAGGCCGACACGCACTTGGTTTTTTGTTACAACGATTCGATATTATTTTCATAATCAGGCTTTGCGATTTGCGGGGAAATTGGAAATACGTGATAGCCATTCCTTTATGGATTTAAAGATTATCCGACACTGGACGATCGTGGTTGCAATGCATGACTCCTGAATCAGCTAAGTTCTATCAATCTGACTCGAACCCGTCGCGCTGGCTTGATACACTCGATACTGTTGGCTCCGGAATCGAATCCGTTTAGGCTTACTCCCCTAGCTAGAGTAATACCGAAGTGAATTTAAATTTTTCACTCGATGCCTAAATCTTTATCAGCTTAGCTTAAGCTGATATCCATGTTTTCAGCTTTTGTTTTCATACCATCTTCGCCAAAAGCGTCAACATATCAGTGATCCGTTGATAATATAATTTAGTTTGAATCTGGGCACCAGCATATAATAAAATGACAATTTACTGAGTAAGGAGTAAATATGTTGCGTGTGTTAATACTACTAGAAAGTCCAGTCGAGCTTATGTTCGGCCCTTCACTCCAAAGCTAAAACAAGTTTGAGCCCGTAAACGACTCAATTTTTTTATATAGTTAAAGCATTTACCCATAGGTAGTTGTTTAGATTCCGATATATACTTGTATATTGCCACTGACTCATTAATTACCGACACTTAATATATCTTGGCAAAGCAACGGTGCTGATTAGTTGTTCCTGAACCTCGATGAAGGAGAAAATTATATTTTTATTGCTTTGTAAATCCGGACCCATGTTAACGTGCCCTATTTTAAACGTATGTATATTATTGACATGATTCCCGTAATAATTAACACAACTCCCAATTGGGTGTAAAATAATAAAACAATATTAGATCGATATCGAAAACCCGTTTCAAAATTTACAGTCCGGGGTGCATAATAAAACGAGTGGCGGATAATCGCGCCTTTACTCAAGCGCGCTTATTACATCATAAAACAGATACCGACTCGTTCGATTCACTACTGCCGTCCCTTACTAAACCTTAACGTTAAAGCAAGAGAAGTGACGAATGATAAAGATATCGAATGTTTTAATAGGTGGGGATAAGGGAGGCATGCATAATTCATAACAGGCTCTGTAGAATCACCGTTCACTTACGCTGAAGTGATGATGTGGATGATAATTTATAAGTTCTTATGATGCAAGATAAACAAGTCCCCGGAAAGCCTCTTAACGATATCTGACTAACACTTAGGTCGGGACTGCGTACTTCAAAATACATATAACAACATTATGTATCTGCTCTTCAAAGTGTTGTTATTTATTTTTACCCAATTCGATTGGCTGATCGAGTAGGTAATACCTAATAAAGAGCTTGGCTTGGCTTAACTAGCCAAGATTGCTTCAGTCAATACGATTGCAACATTATCACAACCTTATAGACGCGCTCTCTTGGAAGGGTATCCACGGAGGTCATTCAGAATTGTTTTCTCCGTAGGGCGACTAGTGCTCTGTGGTACCAGTCGAACCTCAGTCTTCACCACGACATGGGGATTAGCACCATGTATGGTTTCTTTAAGCAGCCTGCCAGACGTTATTTTGACAACGCTTCCCAATATAGAAATTCGTTAGTTCGGAAGGCTGTCGACTACGTTCCCATCCCTCCCCCCTGTGTCGTTACTCGGCGACCACAGATTAGGGGCCGCATGGTCCGGCGTTCTAGGCACACACTTACGGACCCGGACGACGTAATCACAGCGTCCATCGAAAGATGGAACGCTGCGCTTACGGCGTCCAACCCTGACACGATGCGTACACATAGGCATTCCCGCCGGCGGGGACGTCCATCGCGCGATCGCGACAACACTGACACATATAGTCCCTATTCGTCCCGGTATCGCCACACACCGGGTAGAGTCAGTCCGACCCAGGCCTAGCTGAGTTTCTTGCTGGACACTTCTCAGCTTGGCTAGGTTTAGTGAACCAGCGACAAAACTCCCAGTAGCTCAATTCCACTCACACCTCAGATTCGGTTGAAACCGCTCAACCAATCTCACTGAAGCGCAAACTCTTAGAGTATTCCAGTGTTCAAAACCACACGCGTGGTCATGCCGGAGGTTTTCCCTGGATTTTCCCCAGGCTACTTCTATCGCTTTATTGGGCCCGGCCTATAAAGCCACAGTCAGGTTAAAAAAAAAGCATATGTGCGTTCACATCCCTACAATTTTGTTCCTAGGGGGCGTGGCCTGATAGCGAATGCGCTAAAACGTCGAACTTATATACTCAAGTTTTTTCATCTTGTATTTTAATAGCGCTTAACGGGAACATGAAAAAATATAGCGTAAGTGCCTAACCAGCAGGGTAAGTATGTAATTAGTAATTCGCGCAAGCAAGTACCATAATCAACAAATAATTCGGTATGTGAGGTTAAGCAACGTCGGCTCAGGTGAAATCTTGAATGGGTAGGTAGCGGACCCCGGGCATCCTTCAGGATGCAACTATATTCGGATAACGCTAGGAGGATAACGAAAGACACTGAACATATACTATACATTTTGATAGGACTAACTTGGGGCAATTTGACACTAATTCGACCTGTATATAAATATTTTGTTTTCTTTTTCTTATTCAGGTAAGTACCAGTACCAAAATTGCAGTCGGTTGTACGCTCTCAACACGAACTACTAGTATACAAGCCAAATTCAGTGAGTACCCTATCGTTTTAAGAAATATCTAGTTGCCAATATTTTCTATTAATCTATCCGTAGATTGATATTACTGTAGCATATTACTCGGCGCTATTCGAGTAGGTTCAAGCCATTTCAAAGCGGGATATTTTAGATTTTCGGAATGTTTTAAATAGGATTTTTATTTCAATATTTTGTCTTTCGTTTTTTAGGTAGACTACTGGCTTAATTCATTCGAGTGATCGGTACTAATCGAGTGTTCTTTTTAGAGGTCCCCCAGAATACCGTACTGTAATAGCTTTTAAGAAGGTATTATCACGACAAGGCTTTGGGATTATATTAAATTATCTATTTCCGTTCGAAAAAACGCACTTTAGGGGTGTGGACACACTGGAAGTTTTTAGAAAATCAAAAAGACTAAGCATACTAGCAAATTAGGTTTCGCTTCTACGGCCTTTTTCAGGCATCCACTGCCTCTACAGGCGGTCATAAAATGCTACCCTGGAATTTTTTCTTTAATTTTAGTAAATAAATATAACTCGCATGTTGCGAGGTGAGAGCTACAAGGCGGATGGCCCAGTATTTCTATTCCCGACAACACCAAGTAGTATTTCGCCTGGAAGTGTGTAGTAAGGCGTTGTCGTGGTGAAGGAGGATTCTGCTGCGAGGCCGTTTCTGTCAGACGTTTTCCAGGACAAGTGCCAAACAATTGTTAGTGTACTACTCTGCAGTAATTGTTTTTTTTTTTATCTTTTAAAGCAACTATAGCGTAATGACTTGTTCTTCCGAAGAAAAAGGCTACCATTTTTTCCTCCCCTCCTCCCTCTCTTTTTACTTTAGTGGGCATCTCCTCGAAAGAAAACACCTACAGAGCTGACTGTCTTTTAGTTTCGGGATTCGAACAGTATATGCAGCTTTTGTTATCAGTAATTAAGTCCAATATAGAATTTGACCATTATTTCTCGGCACCAATTAAAACGATGGTGTTTTTGAGCTTCGGTCAAATTATAAGGTATCCACCCAAAATAAAACTTCCTAACCGCTAAGCGCTAAATTCTCATGAAGGATTTTGTACACTTGACTCATAGTGATGCCTAAGGTTGCTTGAATCTGCTGGTAGGTCACTATCTTGTCAACCTCATGACCCACAGACCCGCACAGCATTGATGTGCCATAAAGTTATCGCCGTAAAAGGACGTCTCTTATGAAGATCATCATTGACATTGGTGCGATGACGTTTGAGCTCGTTAAACTAGTTGTAAACAGTCACGCGGGATGGAACTTCATTACGAAAGGCCAATAGATCGTGTTTTATAACTATCTTATTAATTTCAGTGACATCGAAAGTCATAAAAATCATTGCACCAAAATATCGTAAAGAACTAAGCTGCTACCAATCAAAAGGTAATCTTTTTAGTTGAACCGAATTCATTTTAGATAATGTAAAAGACAACTAATTGTTCTTCTTTAAGTACAATTGTTTTATCTGATTGCTTTTAGGTACATACTTAAGCTTGCTTTAGGGTACTCGTACATTACAACTGACATCTAAATGATGACGTTTTCAAGAAACACTTTTGGTAAGGTAGCAGAGAAAATTACTCAATGAAATAAAAATTCTGCGAAATGACACTTTCGACGAAACGTCTGTGGATATAGAGGGTTTCCTATTCACATATGTACAAACATTCGCTGCCAAGAAATTTAAGTGGGTTTTTGGTTCGTAATAAATCTTTGCTTTAAATTTATTTCGGCTATGCCAGTAGCAAGAGGAATTACGAATTTTAAAATGTTTTATTTTGACTCAAATTTCGAGAAACGTATTGATAATGTAATGCTTTTATAAAAATTCTAGATTGTACTAATAAGTAAAAATAAATAATTATTAGGGCCGTTATTTTGTTTTATTGTTTGTAGAATATAAGCGGGAGAAAATAGTTTTTGGCTTGCAACTTATTAATTTGCAATAATGCTTGGAACGTTATTTCATAATGAAAATTTCAAAACATATAAGTATATATATATATATATATATATATATATATAGTGTATGATATTAGGCCGCAATAGTCTTGTATAACATAGTAATGAGAAGATAATGCCAAGATAAATTCACACTGAAAACAGCCTAAATAAATGAAACTTTTGGGCCTTTCTACTTTTTCATGACCAGTTTTCTATTACAACAAAAAATCTATGATATGTATTGAATTAGTGTACAAAAATAGAATTTAGAAATAATACCTGAATATAATAAGAAGAATTTATAGGTAAAAACCTTAAAATACTTAAATATTAACATATTGCTATGAAAGGTGTGCAGTGGTAAAAACCGTTTTTTCATACAAATGGTGAGACATGCAAGAACCACTGAGTTACTCGATTTATGGATATTAGCTGTGGTTTGGTAATTACCAAAACTATCGGAAGTGATACTCTATAGTTAAACCTCTTTCTAAATCACAATACGAAAATATGAAGTGAGTGCCAAGTATTCCAAAACCTGCAGAATGGTCCTTTTTCACTGATATGGTAAGTTACTACCATTGTAGTGAATATATTACTTTACTAATTGGGTCGTATTGTATACTATATTAAAATAACAACATCGCCAATAGGCTACACTTTATAGACCAAAATATGACGATATAAATGAAACACTATTACCCAGCCCTATCGCCTCATCTCGCCCGGATGCAGGCAATCCGCCAAATACATAGAAGTTAGTAATTGCTTAGGAACCCACTTAACGGATATGTAGCGTGACGTCTGCCGTGTTTATGGCTCGGTGGTATAATTTTAATAGCACTAGTATCCTTGCTAATAGCCGAGTTAATGGAAGTAAATTAGCAATGTTAAAATGTATATCAGAGTGCCCGTTGTGTCCATATTTCATAAAAAATTTATACCTATGTTTTCCCTTTCAAATTTGTTTAGTTTTAGGCTACTGCGGATTGTTAGGATACCGCTAAAAACTATCGAATACACTTAAAGTTAATTTTGTACTAAGTAGTAACGCTGATAACGAAATCTTCAAATTTAAATTAGCGGAAAAAATTAAAAATTTAGGCTCCGAGAAGGAATCGAACCTGCGACTTTCTGGCACACGCGGCCATAAAGTCGTAAGCTCGAATCCTGTTCGGAGGTCCGAGGCAAAATTTTTCAATTTTTCCTTAAAATTATCCAGAACTATTTCCAAGAATACAATCAAAGCAACGGGAACATTGTTTAATATGTAAAACGCGTTGCCATTCGAAGGCGCTTCGAATTTGTTACACGAACGTGTTAACGGTTTTAAGTAAATTGTGGAAGGAAATCCGCAGAGGCAATATTTTTGGATTATTGAACTCTTATTTGGTTCTCCATTCTCCATTATATTTCTTATTGAATTCCAATGCATTCGGTATTGCCTATTTAATTTTAATTTAACTAATTGAGGTTTTGGTGGGACTAAAAGTGTTTTTAGCCGGTTTAATAATGGCTAATGTAATAAACGTAAGATATTCTTGTAGGCTGTCAAAATAGTACACAAGCTGTGACTTTTGAAGTGTACGATTAATACTGCAAACCTTAAGTCACACGGTATTGCAAAATTTTGTCTGTTTTTGTCTTACTCGTCAACTCGTTCGTTCACTGATCAACTTGCAAAATGTTAAAAATGCATATTGTCAAAATTAATATTACTATAGGCACCATCTATTGATGTTATTATTACCATTTTTTTAAAGAACCTTCTAAATATCTCTTGCAGTTTTGAATTAGAAGTGTCTAGTAGTAAATCCTTATTTCTAGAGTTTAAGATATAATATTTAATGTTTTACAAAAAAAGTTAGTTAAGTTTGACATTATAAATGAATGATTAACACTTACCTAATATTTATTGTGACTTTATTGACATTATTGAATTACTTTGATTATGTTAATGTTAAACTAGGTTTAACTTTTTAGTGCAACTTGTCCTTGTCAGTCTAGTATTTTCAATTATTTGGTTGATTTAATTTATAAAGACCCTTGCACAAAATGCACTGATGAAATAATGAATTGTGTTATATGAAAAATAAGGCATTTTAATTATATTGAAATATAAAAAACCGGCCACTTCCGTGTCTGACTTCGCAAATTTAGGATTCCGAACCATCTACAAAATAAAGATGGTATTAATAGGAAAAATAAGAAAAAATTCAATCAAATTTATCAATATATTCGTATTTTTCGGTAAAGTATATACAATAATAAACATTATTACCAAATTTCAGGTTCATAATTTAATGGGAAGTTAAAAAATTCTTCGGAATAAAACTTTGTGATAGAAGACAGACGGACGGACGAGTGAGTGACAGCAATAGGGTTCCGTTTGGACCCTTCGGCCGTATGGGCCTGGGTTCCTGTGAATAGACGAAGCAATGCTGCGTATGCCAAAATCGGAATTCAATAAATACACGGTGTATAAGTGTAAGTACCTCCTCTTAAAAGTGAGTACTTGTATTGGAATTTTAGCTTGTTTACGTAGATAACTATGTACTGACAAGGAAAAAATACTATAACATAATCAGAAGCTCTAGAATGTACTGTTAACCGTTAAAAATATCACTTGACACCACTTATTCGAAAACAAATTAAAAAAAGAGCCTTTAAATAAAAAATATCCTTGCCAAAGAAATGTCTACACGATAAATTAATCATAGCTCTTCGATTACCTAATTATTTTGCCAAAAACAGGAAACCACTTTTCAATTTAATTTGGTAACTCTAGGCGCAGGGTGCCTTAAAAGGATTCCAGGATCTTTATTGTTTCATTAAAAGCTTCCCCTCATCATTCCGTCATAGCGGCATTAGCCCCGTAGTCCGGAATAAATAACTGTAATATACTTTTTATGGTGACCCGTACTTGGCAAAACATTGGTTTTATTTGCTTTTGGCACGGAATGTTTAGTAGGTGATAATAATGGCCATTCGATTGGACTGCTCCAATTAACAAATGAATTGTTACGATTGAATGCATTCGCAAGTTATGCAATAGTTAAGTTTATCCAAATTAACGGTAGTAGGTATTCTAAGTATAGGTGTGAGCATGCTCCTAGGTTCTTGCTTTACTGTCTTCGTCAGGTGTCGCTGTTCCGTCAGATGTCGACCGTTCACAAACAAAACCTAGCCGTTTTACAATCTTACCCAGCGTTTCATATTTCCTATTGCAATAATATTCTTGTTATTATATTGCCACCCCAAAAGCATGTCATACTGTACCTTTATTTAAAGAGGAGTTAAAATTCCCAGCGTTAATACCACCAGTTCTGTCGTACTTCAAAGAGCTTTGTTTACACATTCAACCAAAGTTTCGATATCGATAAGCGTAAAATACCTGTGACTCTGGTAAAGTGGAGGGTTGGCACATTTGGAAAGCATGCTCGTTTCATATGTTTGTCGTTTTCAATTGTTTCATCGGGAATTATTGCGCCGGTTTTGCTAACTATGGAAAATCAGCTCCCTTTTACTATACTGAACGTAAACCTCTTGTTGTGACAGTTTATTTAGCCATGATTGAAGTTATGGGCAAAACCAGGCGATGTCACGCACGACCTACTGTAAGTACCTCGTAATTTACTCAGTTATTAGTAACTGTTTGTGTTTGAGAACTTCAATAAGTGCTTCGTTATCATTAAAGACAGAAATGCATTAAAAAGTTCTACAACTCATTTTGTCAATTGGGAGGTAAACAGGAAATCGGTTAACAAAGGCGTCAACTAGCCGAAGTAACAAGCGGATGTCCTGATCATTGACTGGCAACCCTGCCAGCCCTTTGGGGAACTGTCGATAAATATGTATGTATTGGGCGGACAGCCTTGTGTCACCTGGGATATCGTAATTGCATTTTGGTCCCAAATTATACATACAATTTCCTCGTGGTTAGACTAGTTGTACAACAAGTTGATGGATGTGACGTCACGATGGGAAGTTTATTAATATTGTATTTGGAAGGGACAATGTGTTTGACGTCTGGGATGACTGACAACGTTGTTTAGACAAGAGTAAGGTTCTAGACAGTGTTTGAGTAGAGCAGTATTTACTTAGGAATGTATACAATACATTTACCTGGGTAAAGTATCAAATACGAACACAAATTAACGCTTCGGGGTAAAACATATTCTTGACTTACTGTGGCATTTAAAACCTGTCGTAGTAAGTTGCACCCGCGTATGAGGGGTTCCGTTCTTTTGTACAAGTAATTTAAAAGTTTGTATGCATGGGATTTAGTGCCATAAAAAAGTCAGAGTTGAGTAAATAAATTACCCTTCCATCTCCCAAGATTCGCGACGACATATTATACTACTATAAGTAATTTTAGAGATCGAAATATAAAAAAATACGACTATGAACAGAGTCAAGAGATCCTATATTCATTGAATTTCAATAAAATCCTCTCAACTGGGAATCAATTCGTATCCGATAGAGAGAACTCAATAAATAAAACATAACGGAAGGCAATATTTTGCATGTATTCACTAATCCTGCTGCCTCATTCAGCAACTGGCACCAAATTAACTGCAATATGCCCTTTGGACGACGTCATTTTTATTAAAAACTCTGATGCGTTTATATCTGGATATTACAAATATAATCTGCTCAGCCAATCGAGTCCGCAGCGAAATAATCCGAAAATAGTAAAATAAAATTTAATATTTTGGTAACCGTAATTTTGCGGGATAATCGATAACGAGCAAATCTTGGAAAGGTATTTAGGAATCCTGAAATCAAGATTACTACGTAAATACCAGGTATCAACAATATTTGTGTTTTTGTTCGGGTGATAATGATTGTTGGAAAATTACAACCTAATTTCGGAAACATGTCCAATGTTAGGGATACGAAGATATCATGTCATTATATAAATAAAGAAGCGGTAAATACAGAAAGTCTAACTTTTTACCTCACTGCGTTATCATCATTAAACCTCTAAGTCAATAAAAATGACTACAATAGAATAAATATTCCTCTAATTTTATTGTATCTACGCTTATAACAACCGCGTAAAAATCCATACCAGCTGCCGCGTGGCAAGATCGTTCATAATTTCCAAAAGCATATATTCCATTGAACATAAACTCCGCAAGCTTGTCAGTTCGTTAACTCGCTGCGGTGATCCAATTCTGACATGGAATTGGTACAAAACTTCCGGGCCTCTATTCATTTCAATATCTCTAGGTTTGTTTAGGGTATGAAATGGCAAAAAAAGTATAGTTATTGTGTGCCCTATTATTATCACCTACTCATGATGCGGTTACTAAGGCATGATTACTTAAGGTAATGAACACACAAAATTGACACATTTCTTAATAATTGTTTTAAATATGTTAGGCAGCTAATGCTAAATACAGATTAAAATATGAATTGAGACTGTACAAGTACTAGAGTAAAATCAATTTTAAAGTGAACGCCTCTCCAGTGAGTTTCCGCTCATATTGAAACAAGGTCTGCCAGGAGAGGGGCATTTAAAAAATGGTTTTACTCTACGAGTCGAAAGCACAGAAGTTATGCGCGACTAGTATAAAAACCGGCCAAGGGCGAGTTGGACTCGCGCACGAAGGGTTCCGTACTAGTATCTATAAAACAGCAAAAATAACTTAACCAAAATTACAGTTAAATCAACCTATCTCAAAAACTATAAGAGATACTTTGATCAAACCAAAAATCGTTGAAAGAGTTAATTAGCATGCATCACCTCTATTTTTTTTAGAATTTTATACCCCGTAGTTATAAAAATAGAGGGGGGGGGACATACTTTTTACGACTTTGAGAGCTGATATCTCAAAAACCGTTCACTTTAAGAAAAATGTTTTTTAGAAAACTTTATATCATTTTAAAAGACCTTTCCATTGATACCCCACACGGGTATGTACATCGAAAAAAAAATTTTCATCCCTCAGTTACATGTATGGGGGGCCCCACCCCCAATTCTTTTTTTTACTATTTAGTGTCATAATTTTGTAGCGGTTCATACAACACATATTCCCATCAAATTTCATCACTGTAGTACTTATAGTTTCCGAGTAAATCGGCTGTGACAGACGGACAGACGGACAGACGGACAGACGGACAGACGGACATGACGAAACTATAAGGGTTCCGTTTTTGCCATTTTGGCTACGGAACCCTAAAAATGCAGGTAGGTTACCGTGAATTTCTGTAGAGGTATGATCAGAATAAGGATGACGATCGTACGGGATGCCTACACTCAGCATTTCCGAACGAACCGGCGAAGGGCCAATAAATATGACATACCAGGAAATTGGACTGAATTTCTGCTTAGTCGACTTCCGTTGGTCGATTCGGGACTTTTTGATCGTATGTCGAATAACTAGCGAGTACTGAACTGGAAATGGTGAAGCAAAATATGCTGGGTTTTGTCTATTTCAGACCTTTGCATTTTGATTACCATGAATATTTATATCCTTAAATAAATGGCGGGTATTGATAAAATAGGATCACCTCAAAAAGGCTGCTAGTAATGGCGTTGAATCGGCTACAACAGATTTTTTTTTTCATTTGGATAACCTACTCGTTACTATTGGGGCCAAATTCAATTCCCTTAGATGAGAGCTTGGGATGTAGGGAACTCAGAAATATGCTGCTTTTGCGACAGAAATAAACTAAGTTACGTTTACATAGCTCTGTAGTTCTGGATGGTTGTTTGTATTAACATATTAGCTTAGTAGAAAGGAGAAAGCCTTGGGAAACATAACGAGATTTGCAATGTCGAGAACTGTCAAAATGCAATATGTTATATTTGCTCATGTGCTTTTTGTTTTCTTTTATTGATATATATGTTAGTCCGTAAGGTATACAGATGTAGTGCAAAATGATTTTCCTTGGTACTTTATCGGAAAAGTTCGTATTTATCGTGCTTTCTCAATTAGCTTCAGTACCTATCTTACAGCCGTAGGGGTAAGTCGCATCAGCAGACCAATATACGCAATTCAAATATTCGCTATAGTTTTGATTATATTTATAGTTTACTTATAAAAAGGTTGTATTACCATGCCGAAATCTCAAAAACGGTTAAAAAATCAAGTCCAAGGAATTATACTTAATACATACCTGTACTTCATATCAGAAAATAGCAATAACTCAGAGTATTTTGGCAAAGTTCAACAGCGAATTTCGGACGCAGCGGGCATATCTAAACCTACAAAAAGAAAATTTTTGAACCAGGAAGAAGAATATAGAAAAAATAAAAATACCAACACAAACAATATTAAGCTGGGTAGACCACGCAAGAAATTCTATCTAGGTCTTGATGATTTTGATTACGAAGTGATACGACGAATGGTTTATAACTTCCATCTGAGTTATTGAAGGTGGTTGTAACATCTCTATATTATACAATAACATTTTTCACTTTGACATTTGAAAACGTCATTCATTTAATACAATCATTGATTGACAGTTCAGGTGCCATCGTATTCCGATTGAGATCCGAGTTTTCCCGAAGGAAAATCATTTTGAAATACGTATGTGAATATGGGTCTTGTTGCCTGATGCAGTTTACGTGAATTAACCTAGAAAATAGTAGACGGGCATCAGACCAAATTTATTAGTTTTTAGACCGCGACGACTAAGTTGTTTTTCACGCTTGTAAAAGAACCCAAGAGAACTACCTACTTGCCACATAGAAAAAGATAAGCATTCGCTATTGATATCACTCCATCTTTTCATTTCTTAATTACAGTTTGGACGTTATAATTGACAGTTTACGAGCGAAATAATTATATAGCGGAACACAAAGGTGAATTAAATCACAAATTTCATACACGGCGTAATAAAATTATGAGCCTGCCTTGTTTCAGGAGTACACGAGTAAGATTACCACGTACAATGCTAATTTATGTACTGAAGAGAGAAAATTACTTGACTAAGAATTATATTTTACTAGCTTTTGCCCGCGAAAATTTATAGGGTACTTTCCTACAAGCATGAAATTTGGTATGTAATATCATTTTATACTGTAAGTACAAGAAAAAAACTGAAGACATGAAAAACAGTCTTCATTTAAAGTACGAATAAATGGCTACTTTTCCATGACCAGTTTTCTACTACAAAAAAAAACTATGATATGTAATGAATTAGTGTACAAAAATAGGAGTGCGAAATAGTACCTGAACCTAATAAAAGGAATTTATAGGTATAAAAAAAAAAAAAAAAAGAAAATCTTTTATTCGTGGCACAGACACAGTACAAATTAACATAACACCAAAATACAGAAAATAGCCACGAAATGGCCCCAAATCAGCATAGTGCTAGCCATTGGCTGGCGCTGGTCTTTCTTTGGGACCACGAGAAGCCACGAAAGACAAAAAACAATAAAGTCACAAACAACATAACACAATTTAAACAGACAAGAACAGATAAACATAAGCGCGACCTTAAACATTCTTCAAATATCTGTGGTCTGTCACAAGTCGCAACTAGCGCCAGCGGACAACCACTAAAACAGTGACAGATTACGCGATTTCGTGAAATGAGAATGGATGCATTAGGTTAGCGTCATATTATTATGACAATATTAAAATTACTGATTAAAACTAGATACATAAGCAAATGAAATGTCTGCGTTGTAGTCACAAAACGAGACAGAGAATAGCAATCAATCAATCATGCAAATGGTGCATAATCCAGTGGTAAGATAATGAATACTTATTGTTACAGACAGCTAGTTTCCAATCTGCAATTTTCCTCTCTCTTTTGATGATCGAGCATAAACTTCTTAATATTGATTTTAAAAGACTGAATATGTTTTAGGCATCGAATAGGCGGAGGGATTGAGTTCCAACATTTGGTCACTGCAAATCGGAAACTACCACGAAAAGCGGCAGATGCATGGCGATCGAGGGGTTAGCAACTGCAACCCGCACTGCCGGCCACCACGCAGCCTGGCGCTAGACAGCTTATCGAAGAGATATTTAGGGGCTTTGTAGTTAACTACTCCGAAGAGTAGACTATAAATACTATAAAATAATAATAATAAATATTTCTGTAAAAGGTGGGCAACACAGTGGTGAAAACCATTTTTATACAAATGGTGAGACATCCAAGGACCATTGGGTTACTCGATTTATGGATATTAGCTGTGGTTCGTTAATTAGGAGTGATACTGCAATTAAACCTCTTTCTAAACAACAATACAAAATAATGAAGTGAGGGCCAAGTATTCCAAAATCTGCAATTAAAAAAGTGAAAACTATGTACATGAAAAAGTAGAATGCCTACAATACATACATACCTACAAATTTGTACGGCACCCTCGGTGGGTGAGTCCGACTTGCACTTTTCTGGTTTTTTTATGCAAACCATAATTACAGCAAAAAAGTGTACAATAATCTTCGTATCTAATCCTTATCTGAGGCTTTTATGACTTGAGCTGCAAGTTGCCAGCAAAGATTCCGCCCGGAGCTATTGGCAATTATAGCGGCCTATCGCACCTCAAAGCTAGATGAGACGCTTTTCACGCGCGACGACACAGCTTTACTAAATGACGCCGCTGCAAGGGTTTTTTTTACGAAAGCTCTTTTACTCTTTTATTTTTACATGATTTGGTCTGTTTTTGTCCTCATTTTCTTTTGGTTTCTTGTGGATAAACTTTCATTATATATTCTCGAGATCTGAATAAATAATCACAAGTGAGGATTAAACATGTATTTGTTGTAATTGTATATGTATTGTATACAATAGAATAGTACTATTGTATTATTTTTGTAATGTTGCGAAAAACCACAATAGCGTAATAAAACAATTACTTTATCGACCGCTTCATCAACATTTCAGACTTGTCATTTGTGGGATCGTGTTTTTGGTAAGTATATGGAATGATTATTTACTTAAAGTGTTTTTTTTTTCATTTAGCGCCTCTTTTAATGATTCTTTAATTCAAATTTTTTTTTTTTGCCCTACAAACACCTAAATACTTCATATTAGTAGTACAATCCTGTATTAACTGACCATTTTCATTCTCGTCTAAATCAAGTTTTGATTCACTAATTAGCACGCTCAATTAGCGTTCGTATTCTGTTCAATTGTTAACAAAAGCTCGGGTCTAAAGGTATATTATCTGCGACCGAAATGTCAGACATAGGTCGTAGACGGGCACCTTCAAGATTATCTTGCCAGTGTAAGTGCACGCTGTCAAGTTCTTTTGTTCTAAGATGGCACTTCTTTTTATTACGTAAGACGATTTTCTTTTGAATCGAAGGGTTTTATAAAGTCTAATTATGTGTTTGTACACACACAAGCAAGGGTCTTAAATGGTAATTCATTTAAAGACCCGTACAAGGGTTATTATGTTTTCTTAATTAGATCTTCACGTATTGAATGAAGTACTATTTCAAATTGTTTAAAATCAGACCCTTATCTTAATTAGGTATAAATTAACTAAGGAAAGACCGAGTTCAAATAAGAAAAGTTTTTCCCTGTAAAAGTTTTAATATCAGTGACATTAATCTGAATTTACTTTTGTTTTCACACAATCCACAGGTAACAGTTTATTTCCCATTATATTTAATTAATATAGTTAGTATGTATAATAAGTTACGTTACATACGATAAGCGCTTTTGTCATATTTTTAATTGAAATTATATGGCCTATGATTCATCACTAGTTTTTTACGGAAACGACTGCCAAGATTGTCCACAAAAAAAAAGTTCTCAAGCCGCCCGAAGGCCTCTAACTTGGCTTAACGACTGTTATCATAGACAGCAGCCAGGATCAACGGCTTAACGTGCCCTCCAAAACACGGGAGCGCTCAGTTTATAACCACTCCAAGCGGTCACCCATCCAAGACCTGACCTATGCCCACGTTGCTTAACCTCGCATACCGCTTGCGGTACGCGTACTATATGGCCTATATGGTCTATAATTATTATGGCAAAACCCGTCGTCCACCGGTCCCTGGGATCCCCGGGATCATAACAAAAGAATGCTATTGTTAATTTTTTTCGCCGGGAGACGATGGCTTAAATTATATTATATGAAATTTTGGAAAACGATTAATTATATCTATTTTTTATACTAACAGAGTTTAAAATGAATTTTAATTAATGACGAGTTCTTTTTTGTTTTTATTTTAATATGATTTAATTTATAGTTACACTCAAAAATGCATTTTTTGTTTAGGGGGAAAATGAATTACGCTTTTCACCCGTGCACAGGGGGTGACCCGAGTGGTTATGTAGGACTCCCGTTTAGGCTAACGAGACCCACGGTGTACCCACTAAACCCCCCCCCCCATCTGCCGCCTCGCTGCCTTGTGGCGAGGTTACGGGAACGTTTGCACCTCCGCGACCCCGCCGGCGGCGGCCGCTTTGAAGCGGCTCCTTCTCGAATGCCCGGAGGCCCTCCACATCAGGCACGCCGGCGGCGCGCCTTCGACCTCCAACTTGTACAGTAGCGGACCCCCCCCCCCCCCCCCTCCCGAGCCCGCTACAAAGAGGTCATGGGTGCCGAAAAACTCCCGGCACCCGGTTGCGGACTAGGTCTGTGGTTCCGCCACGAAACACACCTCGACCGCAGAGGATAGGGAAAGCGGCGTACCGGCATTCCTCTTCCTCTGCGGTCCCACCGACGCCGTTTCTGCGGAACGACTCCGCCAAGTTCGTAGGGGGTAGGGCACCGTAATACCATCACGCCTCTCCCACTGCGATTCCGCTTCGGCCACAGAAGATAGGGAGAACCCTTCTTCTGCGGTCCTACCACAACGCATCCCAAGCGGGCTAGCCAAGCCTGCTGGGAGCGCCCTTCTCAAGCCAACCGGCAGCGCAAATCGGCTGGCTTTGGGTGCCTCTTAGCTTCAACGTGGGTGACCAGTCCGCGGTTACTAAGTAATACATCTCAGACTTTCTTAAATTGCAAATTAAAAATTTGACATGTAAAAGTGCCCTTGTGGCCTATTTGCAGAATAAATGTTTGATTGATTGATTGATTGAGTTCTCGCTCCAGTGAGATTGGTTGAGCGGTTTCGACCGAATCTGAGGTATGAGTGAAATCGAGCTACTGGGAGTTTTGTCGCTGGTTCATTAAACCTAGCCTAGCTGAGAAGAGTCCAGCAAGAAACTCAGCTAGGCCCGACCTGGGTCGGACTGACTCTACCCGGTGTGCGGCGGTACCGGGACGAATAGGGACTATATGTGTCTGTGTTGTCGCGTCATATCTGAGTTGGACGCGCAGGACGCTGGTCGGACCCGGACGCTGTGATTATGTCGTCCGGGTCCGTGAGTGTGTGCCTAGGACGCCGGACCCTGCGGCCCCTAATCAGTGATCGCCGAGTTACGATAGTGGGAGGAGGTATGGGAACGTACTCGCCATAAGTGTAATGCAGATAATGATTTGGCTAGTTAGATGCCGAAAATTGTAAATTCAAAGCGAGATTACCTTAATTTTATAGGAATGAATCTAACATGATCATGTGCAATAAGGAACGATGCCCAAAGTAAGTGGAACGGTTTATAATATCAAAATCATTACCATTACAAAACATATGAATTTGCCTTGCATTGAAATACAAACCAGTCCTTCTAAGTTCTGTCAAAGTTCCAATGGCTTGATAAACCTTGTTAGCGTTTAACTGCATAGATAAACAACTAACTGTGATAGTCCTCAGACTGCAGTGGCTCTGGGGAGCCAATCAAATGTCTGGGCCAAGTTTGCTTTTCGTAGCGGCGACTGAGCCCTCAAAGGATTTAATAAGCTCATTAAGCGTCCGTTTTTAGGATTCCGTAGCCAAAATCGCAACGAAACTAAAAATAAAATCGCAACTAAACTAAAACTTTCATACTTTGGAAATTAGAGGGAGGGGGGGGGGGGCACACTTTCCAGGACTTTGACAAAATATCTCACCAACGTTCATAGATTACATTTTATAACTGGAGTGCTTGTAATCTCAGAGTAAATCAGCTGTGACATACGGACGGACGGACAGACGTGACGAAACTATAAGGGTTCCGTTTTCGCCATTTTAGCTACGGAATCCTAAAAAGCACCGAGCCCTTGCACTATGAGCCTTGCCATCACTGTTGGAGCAAACAATAGACGGCTAATGAACCTCAATTGAATCCCGACAAGTACACAGCTATGAAATCTTAAGACAAGCGGCTTGGTTAAGAAATACGACTTCGTTGAATCAATTAGTGGATGTCGCAGTGACAAAATTACTCACCTACCTGGTAGATATACTTGAATAAATATGTAGGGTGTTTCTAAATAAACATGCCTAACATATCTCGTTGGATTTGCCAATGAGAGGGAGCACCCCTCGTGCGGGTTCAGTGCGGATTGGGATTTAATTATGTTAGGCATCCGGTCTATATGACATTAGGTAACTCGGTTCACTCGTACAGTGCAGCCCTTGACGTGAAAAACTGAATTAGCGCTAGCTGGATAAGATGGGCGAATGCCTATATTAACTATTTATCTAATCCGTAAGAGGAGGACTATGCGCCAGCAGTGGGACGTATAAAGGCTGATGATGAATTAACGGGAACTGTCTCTTTGATTAAAGAGCAAGCGAATGTGGATGTCAGTTTAAATGCTTAGCTCCCTATTCATAAAACTTAACAAACCTCTGTTAACTAAAATGTCTGTTGTCACTGTCTCACAAGCACATGTTGCAAAGTGACAGATAATGACAAACGAACTTTAGCGGCTAGTTAACTAATATAGGTTTGATAGATGTTTATGAATAAGGGGGTAATTCTCTTTTCTGTTAATTAACACTGCTCTGATTACCTATTAAAATATCTAATTACTAAAATTATTTTATTTACCAAGAATGTCCTATCAAAAACTAATATTAATTAATATAATGGGTTAGTTGAACAAAGTTTAATCTCAAGCTATCTTACATAACTTGATAACAAATAACTCAAGGTAATCAAACCCGGCAAGGGTTTCCTATTGACCCTTCACGGTTAACCGGCACTCAATGCCACCCTTTGTGTAGATTCAGTAAATGACTTGCTGTAATGACGTGCAGTACCGGCTAAAATAGGGTTAATCAAGGTACCTACTCGTAAATTCAGTGACTTAACGGTTTAATCGAGCAAGTATTATAATTTCAATACTTCAATGACCAATTCATAAGTTTTACATTTCTAATAGTTTTGCACTGATTAACAGCACTATCTTCAGTAACAAACAATGCTTCACATGGCACCCATATCCACTTAATGAGAAAATGATAGGTAATGATTATAAGTAAATCTTGGATTAAGTTTTACATAGGTAATGTATTAGTAGTTATGCTGGTGTTGACCACGCGTACGTTACAGGCTCTTCATCTGTAGCTCCTGTGGGAATCACACTCAATTGACGCCATGTTCACTGCCGCAAGACTCTAAGCAAACAAAACTGCTTTCCTCACACCAGGCCAATCCATTTGGCACCAAAAAAAAAAAAAAAAAAAATATATATATATATATATATATAAGCGCCATTTCGATACCATGTGGCATCCTCCTATCGTAGGTCTAAGTTATCAGGGTCATTGCCACACCGAATATAGCACACCGTCGTAACATTTTTTTTAATGGCGGAAGAATTAAAATAATTGAATATTATTCACTTTTTTACAGGGTTCTAAGTATTTTTAAAACAACGTAAAATATTAAATAATCTTATTGAATGGTGATTTGATCGGTGGATAACCCTCGCTTACGTCATAGTATTGTTTATGCCTAAAATTTGGTAGATAACGTGATCACTAAGGCATGGAGTTCTGTACCTTTAGTACTATTAATCCGTTGAGCGATTTAGTATCACACGTGTGTTACTTACGTGAATACTTTTTTGACATATCGTTCCACGGATCAATTATTCTATGCTCACACTGAATTCATCCATTATTTTAAAACATCAGTAGGTAAACATTAAGAAACGGCGGATCAATCAATTAAAATTTATAACAACATTTGTACAACGAAAAACCTTTCCACTAAATTAATGCCACAGGCGCACCCAAATTTGTGTGTGAAATAATCTATCACTCCCTTCATTTTAATAAAGGTTCATTCTAGGTGACAGGAACAGCACAAGCGTGTTTGAACCTCAACTTTCCTAATTGGATCATGTTACCGTATATGGATATGTACTCAACTCATAATAAGCGTTCGACAGGAATTCGGACAGACTATGACTTATTGTATTTTTTCAACTAAATAAAAAACAAACAACACTTATTTAAGCGACAATGATGCTGTTATTATTTCATTTTCGACACTAATCATTTTATCAACACTGTTGGCATCGGAGTGAAGCTACAATTCTATCCCAAACGCGTCAATACGTTATCCGTTTGACGTGAAACAGATAGTAACGAAATTTATGACCTGATAAGGGAAAGCTATTCTCTTAATGGATTGCCGCGTTATACCAGAATGGCGCCGAAATAAAATAGGAACGGCGGAAATGACTTTTTTTAGTGACAGGAAGTCAGGTTATTAATTTTTTCCAATTCGCTTTTGATGTGCTCTTTATTGGCTTGTTCAACGTTGGCTAAATACTTGTTATAAAGATTTAGGTGTGACAAATATCACACCAATATATATTTGAGGTTCTCATTTAAGTGCACTTCACAAGTCTGTCGCAAAATTCTATATACCCAAACAAATATTTAGGTACAAATATTTTTAGGGTTCGGTACCTCAAACGGAAAAAAGCACAACACTGATGATTCGCCTGTCTATCTGTTCGTCCATCGTTGTGAAACTAGGTACTTACTGGACTGATTGATTTGAAATTTGATACATACTCATAATTATCTAAGTCGGGACCAAAAGCCTTGTGTAACGTAAATAAAGGAAGTTTAAACATAGGGGTCACTTTTGGGTGTAAATTAGAAAAGCAAAAATAAATGATAACTATATCATATTGTGACAAATCAAGACCAAACAAAAGGGTGTGTGCCGTGGGTCCCTATGAACATACGACCTTTTTAGGGTTCCGTTTTCGAAATGGCGAAAACGGAACCCATATAGTTTCGTCATGTCTTTCCGTCCGTCCGTATGTCACAGCCGATTTACTGGGCGACTATGAAGTTTGGAAATTAAAATACTGAAAAACTTTTGAGGTAATAAACGCTTTCAACGTAATTTTAAGAAGAGTAGAATTATAAATTCTTGCCCAAACAAAAGGTTGTAAGTGCCGTGAGTTGCCAATGAAGATACGACCTTCTTAGATTCAATGTATTGGATAGTGGTTTTAAATGTGAGCTACAGTGCCCGGCCGGCGGGACTATAGTTGTAGTAGGTACGGAACCCTTCATTGTGCGTGGGCTGACACGCACAATGAAGGGTTACTTTTCTTTAAACCAGTTAGGTACGTTGTTATTGTGGAACCTAATGGAACTCGGGTACGAAACTAACTGATAATATTAAATTTGGTGCTCGCTTAACTTTAATTAGCATACGAATCCGAGTTCCGTTGCCATTAAGACAAGTTTGTGTTCCTTTTTCCATCCGACTGCGCAACATAAAGCCCGGGGTAAATTTCTGTTTATTGTATCACATCAATCCATCCTCCTAGCGTCATACCAGTATAATTGCATCCTGAGGGATGCTCGGGGTCCGCTGTTGTATCCTAATAATGTTATAAATGTGAAAATTTGTGCCGATGTATGGATGGATTGATGTGCGTTCCTCTTAATCTCACGGATTTGGCTGAAATATGGAATGGAGGTAGCTTATACCCTGGATTAACACTTAAGCTACCTCTTATCCACAGGTAATACTGCAGGGCGCTACAAGTTATTACATATTCGTATCAATTTCTAATAATTGTATTATATGCATGATATCACATAGGAACTGGAAGGTAATCAGGGGTGAATTGGAATGAGAGGGAGCTCACAGTAAAGCGGCGAGGCGCGTACTTGCGCTGCTAATCGGGTTAGAGACGCACCCGCTTAATTCAGGACGTGCTAGTGCTGGATTGCGGTGTGCTTGTTATATCGATACTTTTAGCACACGATTTACATTTAATTAGAACATTACATTTAATTTTGTACTAAATTGAATGTTTAAATGACCGAGCGAAATGAAACGGACATCTCCGTTTCAGCGTTGACAAAAATGCTTTCTTATGTCCGGCGAATGCCTTACCGTCTTTTCTCCCGTACAGGTCGCATTTCTGTAATTTTGTGAGCAGGTTTAATAGTTAGATATTTGATTTTTTGATATCAGTTTCTCACAATATTTTAAAAAATCTTTCGAGAGGATTAAAACTCACAGATCCACTAGTTTTATAGTTAAGTAAGTATTATTTCTGTCAGCGATAAATATTATCTAACCGCAATTGTTTGCTATCTAATGATTATTCTCTTTATTGGGCAGTCGTGTAAAAAGCATGCGGGTGACAGAATAACGGATACATTAGCCAAAACGAAAAAAAGTGCCCAATCATCTGAAGTCATCTGATTAATTTTTACAAGCTTTTACTGTTCTGGCACATGTCCGTATGTAAATATGTGTGTGTAGTAATGTATGAGTAGGTATATAAGTCTTGTTATCTCACGTCCAGAACTTATTCTGACTCGATTTGCGGCTGCGGAGACTAAACGGTGACAACCTTAATTTTGCACTGTAAGTTGTAAACAATTACATTTCCTCGTAAATAATGTATCGACATCTCCTCATCCCCGTGCACTCGCCCACATTTCAGTGCAGGTGAGTGGTTGTAAACATGCCTCCGATAAGTGATATTAGCCTGCTCTGTCGCGTTGCCTACATTGTGTGTAGCGTAACGAAAGAATCATGGGGCTCGTCGGAAAATGTTATCCTTGATGAAATGTAATGTTATATCATTAGCACTATGTCATTTTACGAACGGGGAATTCAACTTACAAGATTAAATGTCTCGTCGGCATGTCAAAGAGATATCCCCACTTTCCCCTCTCCGTCTTTCAAGGTTAGAATGACAGTGATATGTAAATTTAAAAAAGGAATTGTAGCACGGAATTGTGAAATACTTACATACTGGTATTTATGTAAGTCATGAAAATATTTCATCAAAAATTTATGTTACACTTTTGTAAGTTTCTAGTCGTCTTTTTCCTTGTGGCATGCACAAATTTTAAGCTATTAAGTTTTTAGCATGTAATGTTGAGAGTGCTATAAGCATACAATGTATGATATTTTTATCGTGGATTACAGTAAATAGTATACTTTGGTATGCAATCAGTTCTGGAAAATGAATTCAGAAATAAATTCTGGAATCCAATTAGAATGCTCTGTGTATTCGTCTGGCTTATCTGTTCGGTTGTTTTTTACAAATCGAATATAAAATGCAACGTGGCAAGTATTTCTAGGAATGTCATTTAAAAAGCGAGCAAACATTACTTTTACACGTTGAATTCCAACCGAGAAAAATTCAATTCTGTAAGCAAACACTACAACTACGTGGACTGCCAAATCTAACAGGGCCGGGGCCCGATTCAGTTCAGACTAGTTGGCAAACAACTGCTCTCCAATATCGAGTAAATGCTAACAGTAGAAGGCACTATACTTTAAACTAAATAGATTATGATTGTAAAAGTTACATTTTCATTTTGAACAACTATTTGAGATATCATAATATAATCAATATCGCAAAATACTGTTAGCATATCATACCATAATCCAAATAATTATTCCACATTAGCTAATTTAAGGTAAATAAACACTCAATAGACAGGTTTATTTGGAGTAATTCGTAATTTATCCCTTCATAGATCTGCCGGCTAAAGTCAAGAGAGCCAATCTTATCGAATCAGACTAACGATGTTGGTTTTACTAATTACATAGAGTTTGCCTAGCTTTTCTAAGGTTACTTCCGCGTTTGTCGGCGCGGGACATTACGATATTAGTAACCTATTAATTAGTTATCATGTCAACTGTCATTTTGACTCGTACCGATTCTTTAAACAGTATTTGATGTACATTTTATGTGTGGATATTTGTAATTTAACTAATTTATTGCTTCCGATATGATTTCTCTATTTGCTAATTAATGTTATTTCAGTTAAAAATGCTAATTTATTCAATTGATATTTTTATATAGTTAATCAATATAATGCATGTCGAAACTCGACTGAATACTATACTAACCTTCTATTATAACCTTTTTGTCATGTATTCTTCCAGTAAAAAATTAGATTTCTGATATCTAAACTGTTTTTATCGAAACGTTATGCATATTTTATTAGAATCTATAATTATTAAGAGGCCTTTTATTTATCCACTGGCGTCACTCGTAAATATATAAATCATCAATCGTTATACTTATTCGAGACTAGTTTTCTAATACAAAAAAAATCTATCATATGTTATTTTGAAATACTGCCCGAACCCAATAAAAAGAATTTATATGTAAAAGTACTTAAATATTAACATATTTCTGTAAAAGGTGGGTTACAAAGTGGTAAAAACCATTTTTCATACAAATACAAGAACCACTGAGTTACTCGATTTATGGATATTATCTGTGCTTCGGTAATTACTATTGGAAGTGATACTCTAATTAAACCTCTTTCTAAATAACAATACAATAATAGGAAGTGAGGAAGTAGGCCAAGTATTCCAAAATTTGCGTTAAAAAAAAAGTGTCCGAAAATTACGTACATGAAATGGAAGAATGGCCCAATTGGATTATTCAAGTTTAACGATAGATATTTAAGAAAGGGGGCCACTATGTATTGTATGTTGTATTTAGGTACGCTTTGAATACATCAAAGTAGACATTACGTTACTAGATTCTTAGATATATCAGCTCAAAAATAAAACGGCTCTTTTAACTGTGGTGTTAAATTTAAATAGTCACAATTATTTACGAGTGGCGCTAGTGGACACGTTAAAGGCCCTTTAAATACTATAAATAATGCTGAGACGGGGAGAAGAAAATATTCTTCAAATTCATTTATTCTCAAGAATAGCTAGTGAAACCAGGGTGGATAAGCGTGGCATATAAACGAAGTAATTTAACTCAACATGCTTCCAAATATAACCATGGTACGCCTACCTCTAATGAAACTTCAGGAACACCGCGTGTTACACACATTGCTGCCATTAAATCAGACGTCGACAAAAGTTAGCAGTACTCATAACAATAATATCGTCGGGTACCACATAAAGCTCTTGGGTTTATGTGCGTATAACTCCTGCTGCCAGCGGTGCAATTGATGGGCGGCGGAGTGGCGACAAAGGCTCATTTAGTGTGTCGTTAAATTGCTCTAAGATTGACTCCCGTAAACCTTATCAGCAACAATCAAGCAGGGGATTCCGTTTGGGCAGTTAGAGAGTTTAATATCGATATTGGTGTGACGCTAACGTTGCGATTACGACAGTTTTAATACCAAGAGGTAGTAAATAGTACCTAAAATACAATAACAGTTTCTGTCAAAAATCCTCCTGTTAAAAATCTGACATCATTTGCCTCCATTTTATACAGAATAATTACCTTTATTTTTTGCCCCTTACATTTTTTTTATTTACTGATTGGTAACAATTATGGTAATATAATATAATTACGGCGCCATCTCTTGCCTCTACTTTCCGAAGCGTAAGCACAATATACTTAAAAGCCTTTATTCGACATAAAAGGGTTTTTACTTTGTTATTATTTGTGCTATACCGTCAGGCCTTTCTGTAATTGGGCACATCCTGATCTTTGCAAAAATGTAGACAGAACTCCAAATGGCCCCTCTGAAAAATTTATGCGGCCACGCTTGACGCGGGCCATGTCTCGTGGCTCCCATTTTTCCCTTCCAAATTAATGGCGGGGTATGCAATAAAAATCTTTCATCCATTTTACAATGGAATTGGAGTTTTGATAACACGGAAAAGGAGTGAAGTCTGCTGTGATGTATGAGCTCGTTCCTGAAATGGAACGCCCCGGATTGCTTGCTACTTTGGGAGTTGGCTCCCGTGCAATTTTTACGTCGACGTGTTTAGAAATAGGTATATTCTCGCATACGCGAAATAATTTAAATATAAACCTCATCCTTTTACTGGAAATCACTTTTCATTTAAAAATTTCAGAATTTATTAGGGGTTTATATTTGAGTATACTATTTATTAAATTCATTAAGCCGCAGAAACGCATTTATAGTTTCATTTTGTAACAAAGTTCAATATTAACATTTTACACTACTACCAAATTTTAACTGATATATCCAAAGAATTTCTTTTAAAGGCAAATTCAATATTCAACCCGGAACAAAGTAAAAATAATGTACCTATACCTATGTCCCTCGACGATCCCAAATATTTTGTCAAAAAACCCCAGCTTGGATTTAATCATGCGTCAACCTATACGGGTCATAGGTCGCTCATACCTAATCGGGGTAATCCATTTGGTAGACAAGTTTCACATCATGACCATTTTATCTTGAACTTCCTCGTCTCTCCGCCATGATACGAGTATCTATCTGATGCGGGTGACACTGTATTCCGTCATGTCTCAACCATATGTGGTGATGTTTTATCAGGTCGTAAATTGTACGGATATCTGGCCAACCGTCAAACCATCCGACTGACTTAGTAGACATTTCAGTAGAAAACGTTTTACAGCTTCGTAACTAATAATATTTTTCTATTTGTGACGAGGAGGTTGGGTGATAGATGTGGCTTGAATTTTAATAATGGTAGTATCGAAGTAACACTCATTAAATTTTATTAATAAAAATCTTAATGTTTCTTTATATATTATATTTGTATTACAAGCATTAAATAAAAACCAATCGTTTAATCACTCGTAACACAGATGTGAACACTGGAGTTAGATTGTTTATTTATATATTTATTTTCATACACACAACAGTCCTTACAGGCTATAGTCCTAACTCGACAGTGTGGATTTATCAAACATATTCGCTTGATATTATATAAATTATACATAGCAGCGATAATAGTTATAAGTACATATGCATATGTCTTCTAAATATTACTATAATATAAAAGGCCTAGCGTAACTTTTGTAAATTCGTTCAATGAACAAGAGACGAAATCGAATGCGACCGCTATTCGATGCAAGTCCGTCACAGACTGCAGCGGCCTGCGGTGGCGGCCTGCTGTCACTATCACAATCAAGGCCGCATGTGTCTGAATGAATGTTAGGATTGTCATAGTGTAGAATAAGCCTGGCGAAGTAGCAGCGTTCGAGCGCGGGGCTCGGCGAACAGGCTCGGCCGCCGGCGGCATCACACGTACCGCTCCGACGCATTCAGGCGCACCTCCGCCAGAACTCCAGGGTTGAACAACTTGCCTCGCAATCATTTTAATATAAGATAATTACAGCAAATCATTCTCGAATCGACTGAATTTCTGGGTATTGCACCAATTATGCTCACATCAGACATGAACGAAACACACCTAGCACAAACAGATTGAGATTGTGTCTCTGAAAATTGATTTTACAAATTCGTATTATATTCCATTGTCACGTTTACTTTTAGGGTTATGGGCTACCACAAAATGAAAACCTAAAAAAAGTGTGAAATAAATAAAATTTTAAACTGACTCCAAAAAATACTAAATAGTAAAAAATGATTGCTTTACTTCTAATATGAGACTTTACGCTTCTTATTGAACAATGTAGACGTACCTATTATAATTTGTAATGTAACGTAATATATTTCCCTTGATTTTTTGAGGAAATCCCTCAATTCCTCATGGATTCCATCATCAGAACTAGATTCTGGTAACAATGAGACCAACCTTGAAGCATATGCTTTCACAAAACGAAAAAAAATTCCGAATCGGTTCATAAATGACGGGGTTCTGAGGTAAAACAGATTAAAAAAGAAATTGAAAAAAAAAGAACATACAACCGAATTGAGAACCTCCTCCTTTTTTTTGAAGTCGTTAAAATTATAGTTTAAAGGTAGGAACCTAACTTTGTACTGGAAACGCTCGTATAACAAAACCAAAAGGGAGAATTTAACTTCGATATACATCGATACGTTTAAATGTAAGAATACTGGTGCTATAGAATGTTTGCAATATACTATCGACGAGTGTTGGAGGATTGAAAAAAATTCTGTATAACATTTCACTGGATTACAATCCTAAGAAATCCCTACCTACCTTAATAATTCACCTTGGCTAACTGTCTAAGGCCACAACTTGATGCATAGCTCTTTAACATCCCCACCTCATTTTAATTACGAGTACACTACACTTTTTGGTACACTTTGGCACATGAACTCGGCGCGTGTGGAAACTAGTGCCCGAAACAATTGAAACTCATAGAGATCGGAATCGATAAGCACAAATAGACATAGTGCACAGCTACATTTTGCTTCAGAAAGTCAATCAAGTACCATTGTCTCTAGTAAATATTCATTAAAATTGTATCTAGTCTACACTTTAAAAAAAGGACGAATAGATCAGCGGATATTTATACACTACTTTACCTAATTTTCGCGAGATACCTACTAAGGGCACAATATGTATGGCAATTGAATGCATATTTTTTTTCTACGTTTGAAAATGTAACAAATATTAGGTATATACTATTGGCCATGACGGAGGACTAACGTTGACCATTAGCATCATGCTGAGTCGGGAACATTTCGTGGCATTTTTAATTGTTTTCTTTTTTTTGTTCACCTCTTTACTGTTTTTGTTTATTTTTCACCTTTAATCCTTGTTATGTGTACTACTTCTGCCACGAATAAATGTTTTTTTTTAATTTCTTTTCTTTCTTTCTTACTCGACTTACTTCTGAAAACGGGTACATTTTGCAAGGAAATTCTATGCAACAGTAGCGGTACTACGGCACTCGTAGCACGAACTACACGTCTTCAAATTATCGTCCCGAAAACCCAATACATATTACGGGCTACTGGAAATGTTTTATTTGGGGTTTCTTCTCAATTTGTTCTATTCCGGCTAAAATGTTTAGTAGGTACAAAAGGTTTTCGTACACATTTAAGTATAAGTTGATGGATATGATACTAATCTGATGTTCCACTACGGCAAGACCCTAAGGAATCAATAGGTAGCTTTTAATTCCACAGATCAAACTTGGTTTATTACCTTTTGCCGTCCCATTCCAGGAATAGCTTCCGAACATAAATTTAACAACAACAATTTTCTCGACTATAATTTATATTTGACGGATGACTTGAATTTATAGCGAGTTAAACGCCTTTCACAATGATTACGTAGCCTTGTTACTTCTGTTTTACTTTCTCCACTGTCGATTAAATACCTATCATTCAATGCAAGGAACCCAATTAGCGGAAAGAGAGCGTAGAGCTCGTAGAGGCGTAGCCGATACCATGTGCTTCCTCGTATGTAGCGGAAATTGGGTAGCGCTACGAAAAGATAGGCAGTAAAAGTGTTAAACCATGCGTGAGTTTCGAGAAAATTTGAAGTCAGTATCTACTGGTATTTATTTTGCGGATGAACTCATCATAATCATTCGAAAAGCATTCGACTTACAATTTTATTTTCTCATTAACTTAACAGTCTATTCTTGTACTTATTAATTAAATGCTTATTGATATAATTTTTTTGTAAAACCTGAAAAAAATAAAATAATATATACAACATTCTATGCTAATAAATACCTCTACGGGTTGACTAAAGCGCAGCCTCCGACCAATTTTTTTGTATGTAATTATACATCGCAAGCAATCGTCCGTTTCTCAAACTATACCTTTATACACATTACTTCTAAGTAATCGGAGGTATTTTATTTTTATTTATTTATTTTTCAATCGATCGAACTTTTATTAACATTTTTAATTTTGCTTTTAATTTGTCATATTTACCTATAAAATTTAAAACTCTTTAAAGTGATCAAACAATACCTGGTTGACCTAAATTTTTAAGTAGTTCGTTTCACTTGCCATCTTATAACGGCCATGCTACCAACTTGTGAATAACACTCAAATTATTCTCAGCGAAAAGTTTCGCAATGTTTTAATTACCGGACTCTTGAGGGCTTTCCGGCTCTTATCCGTCGCAACCCAGAGGATGCTTTTCAGGTATTTCATCCTTCAAAAGGGTGTGAAAATTAGTGTGTTTCACCGTACTACACAGTGTAAAGTGGTACTTATTTTCAGAGCAGTATACTGGGGACTAAGGAGGCTTTTGAATATACGAGGTGTCGTTTCGGACGGGTTGATCGTTAGTTTTACTACCATGTTTAATACTAAATTATGCTACTCGTACATTTAAATCAGAAAATTAACTACATTCTCATGACATCGAATGCAAATACAGTTATTTGAATGTTTTTTTTTGTTACTGGAATACTCTAAGAGTTTGCCCTTCAGTGAGATTGGTTGAGCGGTTCCAACCGAATCTGAGGTGAGAGTGGAATCGAGCTACTGGGACTTTTGTCGCTGGTTCATTAAACCTAACCTAGCTGAGAAGAGTTCAGCAAGAAACTCAGCTAGGCCCGACCTGGGTCGGACTGACTCTATCCGGTATGCCGTGGTACCGGGACGAATAAGGTCTATATGTGTCTGTATTTTCGCGATCACGCGGTGGACGTCCCCGCCGGCGGAAATGCCTAAGTGTACGCGTCGTGTCTAAGTTGGACGCCGTAATTAAAGCGCAGCGTTCCATCTTTCGATGGACGCTGTGATTACGTCGTTCGGGTCCGTGAGTGTGTGCCTAGGACGCCGGACCGTGCGGCCCCTAATCAATAATCGCCGAGTTACGACAGAGTCGACAGCCTTCCTAACTAATGGATTCCTATGATGGGGAGCGTTGTCAAAATAACATCTGGCAGTCTGCTTGAAGACACCGTACATGGTGATAATCCCCATGTCGTGGTGCAGACTGGTACCACTGGGCACCAGTCGCCCAACGGAGAAAACGATTCTGAAAGACCTGAAGCGGCTTGAGAGATGTCATAGGCACGTAAGCAATAACTACACTTGCATAAGACATGATTGGACGAACACAAATTTTGTAGAGTGTCAGCTTATTCCTAAGTGACATTTTACTAAACTTTTTAATCATCGGCCCAAGCCTTCCTAGCACGAACAACGCACGGTTGCGTACCCTACTGATGTGGCTACTACTTCGTTGGCCCAGGGGATGGGCCGGTCAAACATCTGGATCGGAGCCACCCCCCTTTCCGTGCTAACGCGGTCAGACGGATGGAAGACTATCGCAGTGATTTATTCCGGATTGACTTCGATACGCCAAAGATTAAACCAACAACCTAGGTTATTTGAATGTGGTTTTCTCTTACAACCTACATGGGCACCTATCATAGTCATAAAAACGTAAAACAACCCCGTATACAGTATAAGTGGCGTAAGTACCTATTAATTATCTAGTATATTATATTGAATAAATAATGGAACATTTTCGATGAATCTCAATCACTTTAAGAATATCGATTGATAAAAGTTCGAAATGCGAAAGCGCTACAAAACTTTTAAAAAGCTATAACGCGCTGGTTGTCAGAAGAGCTTTCCGTATGTACCCAACATAAGTGCAAAAGTTGGAGCGCACCGTGTCAGGGGCCTATTTAGAGTCGGATCCCGCCGCGTGTGTCCTACTTTTTACACTTCGTATTTCGTATTGCCCCGCTGAGTTTTAAATATTTGAACAAGATTTGTTGTTATGAATATCTAAGTGAATGTATTAGGGGGAGTATCCCATATAATTATATTTCAGTGCTGGGTACATCTCTTTTTTTTCACTTCCGCTGTCTTGAACAGAATACCAAGTCAGTATTTTAATTAAGTCCAAACTATCTCGTTTCAAATGTAGAAATAAACTAAATTCATTCAATAAAATGGTTATTTACAATTTAGCGAATATTCTATTATATTTACGTTTAATTTGCGAAATATTGTCTTTAGTGACAGTGATTTAGTAAACTATAAATGTTACTTTAAAGTCCATCAACGCGGGCCACTAACTTGGGTAATTCTCAGCCTCCACCACTTTGTAATTTGTGTTATAAAGGGTTTCTAGAAAATTTATGTTTTACCTGTCTCCTGCAACTGAGGGAGGACCCTAATTCAAGCCCATATGGCGCTGAGAGCCAACCCTAACTGTTTACCACCTTTGTGTGCTAAGGTTTATACGAGGGCCCTCGAGTGAAGGGTGCCTTGTAAACGGGAAATTCGGCGTTCAAGTGTTTGATGGTAGGTTTGCGGGAAGAAAAATATACGGTTCTAGGTCCTATTGCTCAATAGTAAGATTTTGAAAAAGACGGCGTCTTAGTAAAAAGCATAACACAGACTTCGATCGGTATAAGATTGTCGTTGATGTCTCTTTAATTTTGAATCACTATAGTTTATAGATGTCTAAAGGTGACATGGGTAGTAATATTCATGGCAATATTATTGCCATGATTATAGGCACCCGTGCCCCTAAGAGTATGTTAGTAATAAGAACTTGTTTTAAGGACTTGTTTTCTGTTATCTAATGAGTCTATTATTAACTCTGTAATTAATTAGTAAGAGACACATAAGCAGAACAGTTCATGAATCAATAGAAGAAATGTAGAATGTAGTGTATGTGTGTTGTGGTCATTGTCTCGACCCATAACAATGATATGTAGGTATCAATAGTCGGTCTATTGTTTTAAGCTGTTGAATAGTTTAAAGCTCTTTGTATATGACTCAATGGCAGGCTTTGGTACTAGTTCCAGTTATTAACCCATTAAAGACTGAGTTTTCTTGTGGTGTCGGATATTTGTAATTTTTTTAATATGTTGTTCATTAGGGAATACTTGATAATATCAGAATATTTAAAAATTGATGTACCCTTTATTTATAAAATAAAACTCTGGCACCATATGGTACCGCTAACTTCTTACGTAGGTTGAGGATTGCAATTACTTTGGGATGCGTATGATACCGTTCATAGGTTTAGTTTATAGCTAGGAAGAGAGAGAGATGGGATATTAAAATAAATATTAGTATGTCAAATACATAATTATGTAATTTGGTTTATTTTTGTAATCTGCAAAAAGTTACAACTCATGTAATTACAGGCAGCACGTAATCCCACATCACATTTTGTGAACTCCAATCTCCTCAGAGCCTGGTAGTTTTTGTACCTACATAAATCTTCGATGCTTCGTGTGAAGGGATCAGGAGGTGACCTTGGCCATCGTACCTGATGAGGTGCAGTATCAGTTGGAGAATAATTACGTGTTTTCTCACGGCATGAGCAATGTAGGCGTGAGGCTTTGTGTAATAGGTACTACACGCAAGGAGCGTTGAATTGCCTACCACTGAGATTATTAAATCAGAACACATCAGGCGTTTCCTTCTCCCGAATCTTCATTGGAACCAATGGAGGGTTCTGGAGCTGGGATATGAATACACTGAGGCTCAAAGACTTCATCATCCTCCAAATTCGCTGGTTCGTTATTTAAACAACGTATCAAAAAACAGTTGTTAGTATTAGAAAATAGCACTAACCGAATTATATTTCATTACATTATAAACTGTTACATAATTTTTTTTACTCCAAAATTAACAATGAGTAAAATCTTTAATAAAAAATTCAACCGATTCCAAAAAAGATAAACTAAAAAGTAAAAACTAATTGCCTTACTTCTAATATAAGACTTTACGCTTCTTATTGAACTATTTCGACCTACCTACCTACCTATTGTAATACTTAAAGTCGGTGCCATTCAAAGAAATTGTCTAAAGTTGACGAAATGGCACAGTCTACAAAAATTACAATAGATATTACAATTGTTCAATAAGAAGCGTGAAGTCTCATATTAGAAGTAACGCAATTAGTTTTTACTTTTTAGTGTTTGTTTTTTGGAGTCGGTTTTATTTTTTTATAAAAAAATTACTTATTTTACACTTTCTAGTGAACCTTTACCAAAGTGCATCTCATAACGATGCCAATAAGCCAAACACGGCTAAGCTACCCTGTTTTATTATGGAGTTCCGTTGCCTACCTTCCGGCTTCAATTACCAGATCAATTTGATGGTGACATTATATCAGGACCATTTAAATTGACTTCGTCATAGTCACTTTAGTATTTTGATCGAAATATCTTAATGCCACCCGTATATGAAACACTAGATGTTTTGGGTGACTGGTTCTTTATCAGTTCCCGTTCACCGAATGCTACTTTTTGAATGCAAATGCTTGATTTATTATCTAAAATCGCTATATGTTTCTCTTGAATTTTTGAGGAGTTTCCTCAGTTCCTCATAGATCCCATCATCAGAACTAGATTCTGGTAATGCCCAACCTTGAAGCATACGCTTTCAAACAAAGAAAAAAAAATCTAAATCGATTTATAAACGACGGAGTTCTGAGGTAAAAAAGAAAAAAAAGAACATACAACCGAATTGAGACCCCCTCATTTTTTTAAAGTCGGTTAAAAAATCTAAAATAAATGAAGACACGGAGAGAGGCTAGAGGTCCCGTTATACGGTACCAGCAACTTTTACCCTCGCGATATTTATGATATGTTACGTCTACTGCACTATTCTGAATATAATACGCAATAGCAACACATTTACATTTTATATTAATAATATTGGTTATCTAACTGTTAATAAACTTATTACAACTTACTTGAAGGGCGCATTGATACTTTCCCGCGAAAGTATTAATGCACCTATCAATGACACTCAAGTAATATCAATAAGGTTTATTTTTACTAAACTGTAGGCAACTTTATTTCTCCTACAGTAAAGTCCACCATTAGACGAATTTGTTTTACAAGTCAAAATGCACAATTGTTGCCACAGTATGGCCAGTGCTGTTCGTATCGACATTATTTAACGCCTTACTAGACTTACTGATCTTTCAGCGCAATTTATCGGGTACTCCTAGGTGCTTGCCGAGAACACCAAAAATGGAAATTAGTAGTGTTTCTCTCAGTTTAATATGCTCTGAATTTTTCAAATTAAAATGATTTGTAAATCTTATGATACATTCCTATTTAAAGAGCTAAACTTCATATCTAAATACCACTTTTGTCCCGCTTAACGACCCATATTTTTATGCGCGCGTTTCTGACGTTTCGTAAATAGTTTTTGAATTGCGATGACGTCAGCGAAATACCATATTTCGGGAAACAGAACAATAAAAATAACTTATCAGAACAACAAGTACATTATATAATTGAGGTGTTATAGAATATTATTACAATTAGAAGGTTCTTACTTAAATTTTTAGAGAAATCGGCAATTCGATCACACTACTTCACCTCAATTAATAGACTATCATAAATGTTACTCTGTTAGAATTAGTGTGAGACCACTAGGTATCAGGCGACCCACCACAATTATCAATTATTAGCACCTAAATGAACATCGCTGTCCAGAATTGAAGGCAACTAAGGTATCTAGTAATTATTATAAATGTCAAAGATTCTTAAATCGATTTATGTATTATCTCCACATACTTTAAGCTGTCGTCTCCCGGCGAAAAAATAAACAATAACATTCTTTAATGAGCCCGGGGATCCCCGGGACCGGTAGACGACGTGTCAGTAGCCTTTCATGAGAGAATTAATTTTATAATCCGATCATTGGATTATTTATGTTAAATGAGGAAATGTACTACTAAAAAATGTATATAGAGCATTTTGTGTTAAATAAGATTGAAATAATTTTAAATTATCTTGAATGTTATCGGTATGAAACTAAATACAAACAACTCGTTGATGACGGCTCACCTTGTTTGAAGAAAACATGCAATGACTACTAGTCACGACTCGTAGTCGTAGTCATCGGATATCTGTGTAGCTACATAGATATCCGATGTCAACCTTGTACGTCAGCCGCATTTTGTAGCAGGCACTAAAATGCCGAAAATCATAAAAACGTTATCTTCTACAGCTACAATTCGCGGACCTTATTATTATTTCGCAACGAGATGTACTACGTGACGAGAAATATAACAACTCATAGTCTCTTCAAGCACGATAGCAATTTGTAAGAGATCTTTGAGACCTTGTTACATTTAACAGGGAAAGTTGGAGGGCTGCTTAGCGTCAGCGTAATTATTATGACGTCTTATGTGGCAGTGTAAAAGGTACGAGTAGCATCATTTGAGGGGCCTTAGTTTCCGAGTTAAAGGCGTTTTTGTGAAAGTGGTATAAAGCAATGACTATATTTTAATTTTATTTTGGATCGCAATATCTTTAACTTATGCTAAATTTCTTTGGTTTGTTTATCTAATTTTCTATAAAATTGATTTAAACTATTATACTATTTTTCGAATTTAAAATTTTCACTTGCCTGTATTGGCTAAACAACGGAGTCGGGTTCCCAGTTGATTGTAACACCTGTACTTGTACCATGTTTTTGGTGAATAAACTACATTTATTCATTATGGTTACAAAGTTAGTACATAGGCTTAGATTTGAAGGCTCTAAAGAAGCGATAAAAATTAAGTAAAGTAATTTCATCTCTAACTTTGTTGTATAGTAACCGGCACAGTACCCTTACGGTCGTACCCATGATATAAGTTTGTAAAAGTATCACTCCATGGATGTAATAAGGGATGGATGGTTTATTTGATAAATGCTGGATTTATGATTAGAGAGTCTGTTTCTCGAACGTTCTCACATAGCAACGTAGCATAGCATTTCGAACATAGCAACTTCAACAAAATTATAAAAAATAATGTACCTCACTCATGATTCCTTTTTGAAAATAAAGATATCTTCTTTTAGAGTTTATGAATAACGCCAAATGGTACGTTTTACTGAACACCATACATTGACGTGGTAACGTTCGTTACGTGGAACTTTTGTTGTTGATGGCATGTGATAGGTTCTCTTCTTGTTGAGAAGTGAGGTACGAAAAACGATACAAGTATGTCAGGTTATATTTCGCCCGTCAATTGATCCCACATCATACTGTATTCCTTAATTCAAAGAAAACCAAGGCGACTTCTATATATATCAGTAATGTATTGATCATAATTTGGTAAAAAGTTACAGTCCTTTTTTGGGGCAGTCGTGTGTTAACTATTTTGGATCATAGATATAGGTGTACTTATATACTTTAATCCTAATGATATCAAAAAAAAAGTCATTGGCATTTTGTAGGTTGTATTTCAAAAAAACAATCGACTTGACATCCTGACTAGACTTAATTTTTGAAATTGTTTTGGCACAAAGACTCAATTTAAATGTTTCTAGAATACTTACACCCAAAAAGGTAATCTATAATTTTGTACCGAGTAGGGTTTTTACCTTAGGCTCAATAGTGATAAAACTTGATTTGTTTCGGGCTTAACTAATTGAAGTTCTACCTAACTTAACAGTAAACCCGCATGCGAAGGCCTCGATTAATCGCCCTGCAGCCAATCAGGCTTACGAAGTTGTAAAACGGTTTTATTCGCCATAAATACAACTTTAACTAGTTACAAGTAGTCGGAGATGCTGGAACAACGTTGTACATCAATACTACAACCTAGCCTGTTTAGGTTAATTCGTGTAGTAAATGAGAGTTGAAAACTAACCTCCTTATTCTTAAAACTTATCAACTGTTTAGTTCCTTTCTCACAAACATGATTGTTAAAGTGACAGAAGCTAACCAATTTTAATGACATTTGAACTAAATTCAGTTTGGTTGCCGTTTATGAATTTGGTGGTTGAATTGGTAAGCGGCTTTATAATTTGAAAATAATGGTTTAACCGGTTACATTGTTTTTAAGCGTTAGGGTTAATTATTTATTATTATTATGTCATTACAGCTTGCGTCCTACATGGGAGTATTTGGTATCATCTTGTTTTACTTACTATTCATAAACAAGGATAGCACAAGCTTCTATACGTATTCGTTAGCTTAGCGCCCAAATAAAAATGTTTGCTCTTGTTTCAGTTTGTGGTGAAATGCGCTGACGTCACAAGTGTTCGCGAGATGGCCGCCGTAGCGCTGCTGTTTCTGTTGCAGCTGTCGATCGCCAGTGCTGGCAAGTGTACCACGTGAGTTTTGCATTTAAATACCGTCGTAGAAATAATATAGGGCAAGGTGGGTTTAAGTGAAAGAAACACTGGGGAAATACGAAAACTTAAGGTACACTGACTACTTCCTTTAAGTTCATACAAGGAATATTTTTTCACTTACCCCAAAAGCCCGCTTCATCTTATCCCACGTCAACTTAATTTAAGAGATCAGATTAATGCACCTGCAGGTCGATTGCGTAATGTTATATACAGCGTGGGGTTGATCTTAATCTTAATGACATGCATGCTATCCGCATTTGATTTGGCCTGGCACTCGTTCAACTAGTATCTGATGCCACCTTTCAAAATGCAGCGTATAAATTTTAATTGACAGGAACACTGTTATTCATTTAATAAAATCAACCATAAAGTATATTAAGTTTAACAGTTTACACAAGGAATCTAAAAACATTACATTCCCACGTCACGTAGCTCATAAGTTACAGAGCTAAGCACTTACACGGTGAATTTACACAAAAAGGAAACCCAACGATTGACCTTCTCAAAGCAAAAGCGTACTGCAAAAAATGAAAGCCGTGCTCCACTCATGTGTGGGAAAGGTGCGGTTTTATTCGAATTCTAGGGCACTGCTACTGGAGCGAAAGTGAAAACGTGTCAAGAGCTGCAAGCGGTAATACTGTGCCTATTTGTAATATGTACATATTATAAGACTCGATATACCGCAGGGAAAACATATTCTAAAACCGCTAGTATTGGTAATCTTCATACGATTCGCAGCCATCACCATGATTTATTTTATCAAAGATACGACGAGAGACTAGACGTTAAATATGCACTGAAACTAATCGAAATATAACTTTAACTTTTTATATGCAAGGCTCGAAATGCTGACGGGAAAGCTCATTCTAAAAACACTAGTTTTGCGAATCATCGCTACCTTAAATAATTTTATATGATTGAGACTCGGTTTGAGATAAGAGGGCGTACTACCTAGTGCAGTGGCAGCACGGAACAACAGGGAACAGTTAAGGGAACAATAAGGAATTAGTAGTTAAAACTAATTCCCCCGGGCATGATGTTTGGGTCTACCTTACCTCTATTTACGAGACTACATGAGATAGAGTGCAAATGAATTGGTACTTGGTCATGGTCATGGTTGTAATAAAGAGAAAATCTGTATTGTAATATTTACAAGAATGTAGATTCATATATGAATTTACATTCTTGTAAATATTACAATACAGATTTTCTCTTACATATATGTAAGCCTCCTTTTACTTAGATTAACAAGCATCGCCTCTGTAGCAATAGTTGCACCCCAAAACACCTACACTTAACTACGCTACTAGTGAACAAGCTTCATTGCACCCACTTGCTAAAATAAACTTTGTAATTATAATCCTTACGAAGCGAAAACGTCAAATAGACTTATCATAACGAGGGCGATGTCATTGAGCTCTTGTCTCGCAATCATTAGGGAAGCGGTCGTCACGGGAAATGCTTACTAAGGACGTAACAAAAAGTCAAGCGTGTTCCTAAATACAGTTTTCCTTTTTCTTTTTCTGAAAGGCAACGATAGTTCAATATTTAGATCATATTTAACCACTTTAATTCTTGAAAAGTTCACGGCTCCCGAGATAGCTAGGAGTAAACACAAAATACGCTGGCCTCTTGTTAAAATAAATGGTATTGTATATATATACGTTACCCTAAAATTGTAATAACCATTAGATGATAATTATAATCTAACTAGCAAGGTTGTAAATATACGTTACCCTAAAATTGTAAAAACCATTAGATTATAATTGTAATCTATCTAGCAAGGTTGTAAAATGTCAGCTTGTGAACCGAAAATTGTTTTGTACTTTCCTTCAACAAGTCGACGAAGCCCCGCTACGCGGGGCTTCTATTTCCGCTCTGAAGGGCCTAGATAACGAAGGAACCTAACCTATATTCCAAGTTCCACGTCGGAAGAGTTGGAACCGTGAAATATATACTGCTTACAATTTAATGCATTATTTTTCGGTAGATTACTATATTTTGACAGTTTACAATCTCGCTAGTTATATTATAATCTAAAGGTTATTACAATCTGAGGGTGACAAGTACTTATGTTGTTGTAGGAAACATAATTATTAAATGAAGTATTTAACTAACATTTACATTATATCATATAGGTACCTAATATATATATACTCTTATACAGGACGTTGTTTGTCACTCGATCCACCACGCTACCCCTCGACGCCAAAAATCAATTAATCATTTTCCCCTGGTAATAAAATTTACTACTCGACATCACTTCAGCGGGGCTTAGAAAACTCGATTTATTTTCGAAAGTCATCTATTTAATTGAAACAAGTTCACGAGTTTGCTTACAAAAGGAACTTAGGGCTCAACACAATTTTCCCGAGTTTCAGGGTTCCGTATCCCGGTTGACTTGGATCTAATCGCGGTTTTTTTTTAACCCAGTATAAAGTATATATATATTATGTATATTGCCTAGAGGAATGTTTAGGTAAGACTTTTAAACCCTTTTATTCAAGTTTGGAGATCACTGTGAATATTGTCCTTAGTATTTTTAAAAATAATTGACTAGAGTTTTTCGACTGAACTCAACATCAAGTTCATTGGAAAGGATGACTACTTCCGATTAGGCGGGCTGTATACTTGTTGGCCACCATATACAGTATAAAAAAGTTTTTAATATATAGAAATACCTTTACCTAGGACAAAAAATGCGCAATTTTGATAAATAAAATTATTTATGCTTGTTATGTTTTGTGCGAAGTTTTGAGTTTTAGAGCCACGACGACAGAACCGTGGGACCTTCCATCCCTTTGCGTTTTTATAGCAAGGGTTGGCAGTGACTTTGACTGGGTTAATGATGGCTAAACTTTGTGGCGTAAAAGTTTTTTTATAGCACTTTCCTTTCCGCACAGATTGTTCGTGGTAAACATTGTGAGAGTCGCGTGAAGCAAAAGTTATCATAATACTTGTACGATACGATATAAAGGCTATGACCAAATTTAGTTGAGAGATTAAGACAAATACCTGTATTTAATCATGTCAGCCGATCTACAATAAGGCTACTCACATTTTTGCATGTAATATATAACAAATTAGTAACAAATAAGAATCAAATGGGTAAGTACAACAATATTGATATTTAACAATATTTGATATACAAGGCCTTCTTTATTCGGACACGATAAATGATAGTAGGTAACAGAAGTAAAAGCCTTTCATACAAACTCTATTACAGATAACAATATTATTAATATCGACAAGGAGTAATTAATCGCACTACGCTTCGAAGCAATTTTGTTAGAACAATGGAAACGGTGCTAACTTCAAATTTTGGCTTTTGCTACATAGAACCTCTGTTCGAGTATATGTTAACGAGCACCAGTACTAATTAATCGGATTTTATCTACCGCTACATAATCACTAATCTGAGTAGCTACACTAGTAGAGTAATAGTTCTTAGATGACGAGTAGATACCCAATTAATACATGGTCGGTGAGTTAGGTACTCTGTCAAACACAATATTAGCCTAGTGGTCGGCGTGGTGTGACGACTACCTATCTTTATGATGTAGCCGGAGGGGCGGCAGTAACGATATTACCTAAGGAATTAATACGAACTAACTGGGTTGAAAATAACGTAAAACTGTCTAGTTTAATACGGAGTAATGGAATTATGAAAATGTCAATAACATGCAGAATGAAGGCAGAGTTAATTAAACGACGGCACAAGACTTCGATAAAATCAAAATGCCGTTGAGGAAAAGATTATGAAAATTTGTCTCTTCTTCTCTTCTCTATCTCTTTAAATAGTGTTTTATTAAACATAGATTGTCATCAGTATATACTGATTGCAAGTAAATGGAAATCATGTTATTTGTTGTTTCTATTGTGTAACTACTACTAGCTTTTGCCTGCGACTTCGTCCATGAACAATCACATTCATGAAATGACGAAACGACATCTATGAAATGAAATCATTTCCAAGATCAAATAATTGTACCAAGTTTCATCCTAATCTGTCCAGCAGTTGTTTCAGTGTTCGTCAAAATCACCATCCCTCATGATGAGAATCTACTTGGTCCACGCGGTAACCACCATGTGGGATGTTGATGCGACGATCATTGTTCCCATAGTCATCTCTGCCAGCATCTCTAATAGAGAGTCTCAAGTCTCCACCAATATGGTTGCGTCAAAGGTCAGATACAGAAGGCGATACTCCTGGAGACGTCGTATAATAGTCAGGAGGTTCCTCGCTATCGCTCTAAACACCGGGTAGCCTAGGCACCGTCACGTTGCTGGCTGCACCCTAGGTTAGGTGTTTTATAATCTGATTTATATATTTATTGTAGTTTTACTTTTTTTATACAAGGTTGACTCCTAAGTCGTGAAAAGAAACTCTTGTTAAAACAATAATTTCGTCGCAGAATTTCAAGGTAAATTCAATTAATTAACACTAGTAAAATCCAGCCAAGTGGGTGTCGGGCCATGTGCAATGTAGGGTTCCTACCGTAGTTGTTCACACCCGTTACATTAGGCATGCAGACTCAAAAGTTCGCAAACTTATATTTACTATGCTTTTGACACAACTAATAACGTATCTTAGTAATCAATGGAAATTGTAGGAAAGTTTGCTTTTCTAAGTACATTTCTTAAGTTCAGCTATTACTCGTAAACTAGCAATGTCTACTTAGTTTTGAACACTACACATTATATGTACTACTACCATGGTTTTTTTTCACATGCCCAGTAGCCAGTAGTAGTGGCGGGGGGACTCTTAACCATAACAAAAATTATCACTTGAAAGCTTAATATCACGCAAACAGATTTCAGAATCAAAAAATGCATTCAAAAACTCCACAATATTTTTGAACGAGCTGTACCTGTAGGGGAGGTGAATAAAAAATATTTACTTTAAAGATTTTATTCTACGGTTTTTTCGGCGTGATTGATGTATATGCGCATTACAATTAACTAACAGTTTTCTAGTACTAACGGTTACTGACCCAAGCCGCAGACGGGCGGACATGGCGAAGCTATAGGGGTTCCTTGTTCCTTCCTACGGAACCCTAAAAACGACCAACGGTATGGCCACTAGTTCGGTAAATAAAAGTACTTCGAAAATTATATATTTTTTTATGACGATTCCAGTCAGCAAAGACAGAGAGGTTTAATTGCAATACATAACAATATAGTTAACAGATTGTTGCATAATATTACATACTAAAGGGTAAAAAAAATATTTAGGTTCAAGAATTACGAATTACCTTGTATAAATTGTAAAAACCCAGCCTAAGAGAAAAGAGAAATAAAGGTATCAGTAGGCTTATATTCTACTGTATTTATCAAACAACGGTGAAATGGAATAAGTCATCTAGCGAATACATTGAGATGAATTGTTTCGTTTATAAAAGTACTTCGAAAATTATATATTTTTTTATGACGATTCCAGTCAGCAAAGACAGAGAGGTTTAATTGCAATACATAACAATATAGTTAACAGATTGTTGCATAATATTACATACTAAAGGGTAAAAAAAATATTTAGGTTCAAGAATTACGAATTACCTTGTATAAATTGTAAAAACCCAGCCTAAGAGAAAAGAGAAATAAAGGTATCAGTAGGCTTATATTCTACTGTATTTATCAAACAACGGTGAAATGGAATAAGTCATCTAGCGAATACATTGAGATGAATTGTTTCATTTTTCTTTTGCTAGCTAATTCAAATATAAAGCGAATCAAGGTTTTCTTTATAATCATATAATATACATAATATAACAATGCTCACTTCCTACACTTGTCTTAAATATTGCTTTTAATATGGCAATAAGCTTTTCCGTAACTACTTAAACGGTAAGCCAAGTATTAAATACATTTTTACTTAAGCACTTGTAAGTACTTATTTCAAAATGTACATTCCAACACACGTCAATATAGCCCTCTTGATCTATAACACCTTCAGGTCACTGGGCTTGCTACAAAAGTGGGTGGTGGGGGTTGGCGGGAGAATACTTCAGTGCGTCAGTTCGTGGTGTGATTTAATGGATTGTTCGAACTTCCTCAGAGTTAACACATTAATTTCAGCCGCTAAAATTGCAACAAAACTAAGGAGTACTTCGTCAAAAATAAACACTGAAGCACTACAGATACATCGTTGAATTCTGATTTCACACAGGTACGTACGTAGTGATATGGGTAAAATAATGATACAGTTCTGAAGAAAAATTATATGTCCAGACGAGCTACGAAAATTGTTAAACGATTTTCTTGCAAAGTTGACCTGTTATACTTCTATCCAGGAAAATGCGGGTTGCCAGGGCTGGCAGCACATGAATAATTCAATACGGCGTAATGAGCCGCGGGCGTCTTCAGTCATACCGTGAAGGAAATCTATGGAAGCGGCTGAGCATGGCTCAGCCCTAATGATTTTAACAAAAAAGTGTCCGCACAAAATGGAACGTTAACGGTTGGTTAGGTTGGGTTTACTCCACTGGCTTTTTGCTTTTGGTTTGTGTGAAATTTTCTTTCCTAGATAGTACATAGTCGTATCGTATTTGCGTTAATAATGTCCTTGTTTTAGAGTTCAGAGTCAATTAGGTGCTTGAGTTGCATTAGATTTGCGATCGTTAAAAAATCCTGCAATATCGGTAATATGATTTTCAGAATATTCTATCCACACACCTAATGTTTGGGCCCAAAAGACACAGGTCTTAATGAATTCCGAACTCAATTGTCGCCATCGGAGTGTAATTTGATCCGCAAAAAGCCTGGAAACAAACCAGATGTTGCCCAAATTTCCCGTTTGTATTCAAGCTCCGCTATAGTTTCAGTTGCGTCTTCATGTTCGTTACATTGTTTTGTATTATTTTTCATTCAATGTCTTTCTCTATGTCTCTCTTTTTTAACCGACTTCAAAAAAAAGAGGAGGTTCTCAATTCGACTGTATAGGTTTTCGCGGGCTAGTTTCCGCAACTCGACGTCATATGCGCCTATTCGACTGTATATTTTTTATTTCCTTAAATAATATATTTCCAATCCTTAACAACCCTTGTCATGTTTATGTGAGTATAATATTACACGAAACAATAACAGCGGAGTTTTAAATTTACTGGTACAGTCAGCATCAGAAGAAACTACGGATAAAAAGAGGTCAAAAGCTCTTATTCGCTTATAATAAAGACTTTTGACGTCTTTGTATGCGTAATTACTGTTGATGCTGACTGTACTGTTTTCTTGAAAATGTTCATATCCTCATCCACAAATATCGTCAATCTCTTTTCTAATATCGATTATCTTTTTCCCCGTCAATGCTGTATTACACAGCTTTGTCTGTTATTATATTTAGGGGACGTTGTTAGTTATTATTTACGGCATTTTTTATGTTTTATCCCTACTTCCTTACTCGGAAACAGTTCGAGAAGACATACTTTATATTAATCAAACCTTTTCCTAAACCCGGGCGTGTTCGTGCGTGCCCCATTAACGGCACGTTTTGGTCCGACGCATAAACAGCCAGCGATACTGCATTAAACTCGGCTGACAGAAGCCAATCCCGGTTTCGGTTCTCACGTATCGACCATTGCCATTTTCTATTTATTTGTTGCTTGCCCCGCCCAGCCGAGCGCTACCGGGACAATGAAGTCACGCGCCTACGCCACTTTACTGGCACTCAACCGCTGGGAATGTGAGACTAAAAATATATCTGACAAGATGCAACAATAAATTGTTCCTTGATACTTGCTTCTTTCAAATTATTTGTATGATGCACATGAATATTTGTCTTGGATATTTTTTATTAATTTAAGTATTTATATCTATTAAATATATCGTCGTATAGTACCCATTACAAGCCTTATTGAACTTACTGTTGGCCTAGTTCTATTTGTCTAAGACTATCCCCTAATATTTATTTATTGTATGTGTGTAGTGTTTGTAGTACATATTACCATAAAAATACATATTATTTTTTATCACTTATTGAAATGTATGTGATTGCAAGAACATAATACATGTCACCGTCATACTTAGTTAAACTAGTATTGAATATCGCAAGGGTCACCTTTAAATAATATAGCAACACGTAAATAATTGGGGATAAGAAGCTCATCGTGCCACTACATCCTGTAACTTTGTAGTAATGTCATATCGAATGATTTATAGGTACGCATGTTTCGGCAGAAACAATGTACAGATTATTTTCCACTAATGATTTTGTCTGCAAAAACCAACAGTAAAATTAAATTCCGTTTTACACCTCCCGGCGGCGTCCAGGTGTGAACGAAAGCCGCAGAAACGCAATCACATCTCAAGAGTTTATCGATGAACGGACGCCGCGAGAGTCCACTCGTAAGCTTTTGTCGTCTGAATTTGTTCCAACGCAACGTACAATAATGTCAGTCGCATCCACGAGTGGAATAGATGTGGATGACCTCATTATCAAGCCGAGTGTTTTAATAATGTTTTGGGAGCTTTTAGCTCGCATTGAATAACTATTCAAGATTTAATTTCCCATGTTTACTAAGTACATATAACGTAAATACGGGTAGTCGATAATAAAGGCTAAGTGTTTTTTATACCTACGTCTAAAAGAAATTTGCATATTCGAAGGTCTTATAACGTACAAATGGGAAAATTTACGTAAGAAACAAATTTAGGATGGTATCATTTGTAAACCGTCTAACGCATTGCACGCAATAAACTGCCACAAGAAAACATCGTCCTCACTACACAAGTATCCAATTTCATATAAATTTCGTAGTATATTTGGTAAATAAATAAGAAGCTTGTCTCAAAGGAAGAATTCTCTGCAGGATATGTGTTCGACAGATCGACTTGTAACCCTTATCAAATGGAGACATTGCATAGGGCCATTCGTATTTGAAATAATTTGATGTAAAAACTGGTTCCGGTGAAGGATTTAGTAATATAAATGCAGTTTTCTTCAAAACTGAACACATAAATGTTGTATATGTATGTCACTTGTACAGACATTTTTTAATATTTTCTGTATATAATAAGTATCTGTACTTTAGTTACAAGTTACAACGGGAATTAATACGCTGCACACACACGCACGGCTATACACTTGCGCAAACTGTGATATAGTAGCAACTATGATTAGTAGTTATGCCAAAATTATTCGAAATACGGCGGTACATCTTTTTCTTTCAGTATCGTTAAGTACGATAGCATTATATAATATTTGCTACAGATCTGAGTAAAATCGTTAGCTGAATCCTGAAACCACATATTTAAGATCATAAAGCCTTAACATTGCGAGATAAACCTAAGCCTAGGAAATTATGCACGTTCTTACATATATTGTATCTCATAGTCGACATACCAATGCTTGTAAAAACGACTACAAGGAAAAAGTGTAAATGACTATACCAGTTTAAAATCAAGATTAGTTTAAAGTTTCTGAAAAGAAAACACCTAATTGTCAATAAAAAATAGGTAAAAAAATGACATTAATTAATCTTATTATTATTTTTGAATTTGATATTTGACATCACCTAGGATATCCTAGTCATGTATACATTTAGAGACATTTTTATCCTATTATTTCATTAACATGTGATATTTCTTAATTTATTATTATTGTTTTGAAGTTTTGAAATTACTGTATATCTATAGACGATCCTTTAATGAATACATTTTATTTTATTTTGATGTAAATTAATAATGTTAACTATTTTGATGCTTTTGGACTATAATTTTAATAAACGATTAAGTAAACTTATAAAAAGTAACACCTACTTATAGGGGCGAAAAAAAACTGTTGTTTCATAGGAAATGGTTTTCAACCGACTAATCGAAATGTATGAAGAAGCATCCCTCTCACTCATATAGTGAATTACACAAGAGTGAGAGAGACGGCACGACACGAAGCTCGGATTTCGAAGTTCAGAGTAGCGCCTTAGATATTTTTGTCACGGACAAACTTGGTCCCATGGTAAAACTGTCTCTTAAACATGGATAGAAACCGATTTTTTAAATGTATATCATGACTTAATTTGTAACCTTGTATATTTCGGCACGTTTATTCCTTTTATGCAGCTTATTATTTTTTTACATAGTTAGGTAGGAATAAGTGTCCGTGTCCTGCTGCTGCTAGGCTACGTTAAACTACAACGGGCAAAACTGTTGCATGAAAAATGTAAAAATTTACACATAATTTTCACACGTTAGGTATTTTCAAAATATCTTGAAATAAAAGATTTAACTTAAAAATGCGTTAGGTATATATTTTCATTCTACACAAAAATAAAAATAAATAGTGTGAGGAAGAATATTTTCTTCTAAGGTATTTAGGCATATTTAAATGTCGTTATTCCACAATGTTACTTCTGAGCAACAATTATATTTTTCGTTTTCAAAAACTACACAAAAAAACGGAAACTCGGAAATTAGGTTTTGTGAATTACTGATGTAATTGTAGTAATAAAATAAATATAATTTCCTGAGCTACAGATGGTTAAGGGTCTCTTGAATTGTTTACTCTTATTGTCTTATTATGATCATAAGCCCCACCCCAAGCTAAACACAAATAGCTCTTCAGCCACAAAGCACACTTAAATGCCTCTTGAGCTCTTTCAAGACTAAATAGGCGAACGAAGACACTTGCAAACAAAACAAAGCGATAGTTTCAGATGGGAATTCTAATGAAGATCCCGCTTCATTCCACAGTTTATAACTAACAAAACAGTATCAGGAAACACAAACACGCGCTGTTTCGCAAAGTGACACGTTCAAACAGGAAGAAGCGCGACTGCTTCCTCTAAACTATATATTCATCCTTCTGTAAACGTAAAAGGGAAATACAGAAATTCCCGAACGTGTTCACGCATTTTATATCGACACGGAGTTTCGGTCATTTTTTTTTCACGGTATAGTTTGTTTCGCTGTCCGCCGCCGCCGCAACTGTTGGGTTGTTTTAGGTTCTGATGGGTAATTGGATTTGAGTTTTTACAAAAACAGAAGGTTAACACTTCTCTATCCCTAGTTCTATTCCTAAACCTCATTGATACTTGAGATCGTTGATTTTTTGTAAGTAGGTGCTATGTAGATTATAGGTAGAAACCATAAACTGGTGGAATTACATTTTCATTACTTTCATATCTGACTAATTCATCTTTCTGTTGATACACATGATTAAATTAAGCTTTTCTTCTGTTTTTTTTCTTACATCTTTCTAGTATAAATGTGCCCCTTCAATATTTGTGTCAATATGCCTCAATACAGGTCATTCAGTAAAACATAAAATAAAAAAAAATGGCAAAACACCCATGACCCAATAACAATTTTATTGAATAATTAACCCAATCATTAACTCTTTGAATATTTGTGACAGTATTGGTTATATACACTTAATTCGGATATTTGTTATTCAATTATTGTATACTGTTATCTCGTGAAATTTTCGCCAACGCCGAACGTCAAGTTACCCGTTACTATTTCCAACTGTCATAAATCAAGGTGTCATTTACATAGTCACTTTGTCTCATACAATCTCAGTCTCAAATATTATTCTTTTTGCAGTGGATTCTCGGTGGTCGCTCCGGAGGTGGCGGTGCCGGGGAAGACCACGGCGGTGCTGGTCACGCTGCACGGGCGCGCCGGTGACGAGCTCGAACCTCTCAATGTCACCGTACGGCTAGAAACGCAGGACGATGACAACGAAGTCAAATTACTCACGACGGCCAGCCAAATGATTACAGGTTAGTTAGTCAACGAAAGTTACTTTTTTAGGTCTCAGGAGGCACGAAGGGTTTGAGGCATGATATAGTATGAAAACTCTGAACTGTCAAAAGTTACGCATAAAACCGCATTTTACATGGCTGATACAGTTTTAGACAATAGTCTAACGCTTTTATATCCGTGTTTACTTACCATACATCATACCTGTTATGCTTCCCCAACCAGGAAGTAGTGCGATCCTGTATGTATTTTTGTCTTTTATCTTCCAATGATTTATTTTTGCCACTGTGGATTCGTCATGTTATTAAAGTATCACCACCACTGACTTACTTTAATTTTGCATCAAAAAAGATATATTATCGTGGTAAACATTAAGATAATTTCCAGGGAAAATTAATATAATTGAACTTTATTCATCGTAAAATTCGTAAACTATTGCCCCTACGGTTTTTTTACCACGGTTATGTGTTAAAAATATATACCATTAGTAGCACACCGTACCAACAATGATCCAACGAAACTCATATTTTTTCCTCAAACACCAAACTTAGTTAGTTAAACATTACTGCTTGGCTAAGCAGTAAACTTTCTTTGCAATCGTCATACATTCCGATTGATTTATAGGCAGACGAACCACGCTGAAGCCTCTCACGTATACATTTTCATTGACGATGTGCCAACTTATTAATGGATTTCGAAATATACCATTATGTATCACATGGGGAGTATTGATATTTTTCACTAAGAAAGTCTATTTAATAAATGTGATAATGCAGTTGTATTTAGCTCATTGGGAACCGACTCTTCGACACCCATGGAAAGAACGGAGATGGTGCATTTGAGAAATAAATAAAACAACGTATTCATTATTTTACTTAGAATGCTGTTAATACGCATACCCGTATCCAGATGATTTTTCACGGGATAATCTCTACTTGCTCAGGCAGTAAATTCAGGCACGGATGTAGACAATGTGCCGGCGTGTACGGGCCGAATGCAAAGCAGCAAACAAATATCAGAAACTAATCGCAAACTTGTCGACCACTGTGAGTTAGTTTGGATTGGTTTATTTTTGAAAACGTTAATAATTTACCACTGCGTATCTAGATAATAATATGAAATGTGTATTTAAGTTCTGAAACCTATGTCAGAAAAAATAACCAAGAGGTCTTCAAAATAATGATATTTCAGCGAGTCCTAGTAGTAAAAGTAAATTTCTTTTATGGCACTATCTAAACCGAATATACGAGCACAAAACTAAAGTTCTAAGTGAAGAAAAATATACTGAATAAATATCAATTTAGTGCTCTCTCCATGCCATAAAGACGATTCGCACCGCCAAGTATCTAATGTCACCAGTAGTATTGTCATAGTATTCAAATTTTGAAGAACCGTAGCGACACAGAATAAGTTTTAGCAAACTGATGGAGGTTCAGGTACGTACTTTGTTTGTACTTAGTACAAGTACCTATTTTTTGTGACCGAAGTATTAGTCACCTACCTACACAGGGTGACTTTGGAGACGTGATCACTGATCAGATAGGGAAAGGACGGGACGAAGGAGTAGTTATAATAAAAGAAAACTAAATGGAGTTTGTTTCAAAGCGCATATTCTCAAATATGATAATTTTAATTATTTTCAAGTTTAATCAGAATGTCATTGTGCGAAAAAAAACGGAACAGAGTTGTAAACTATAATATGTCACCTAATATAATGCAGAATGTACAAACATATGCGTCACTCTTTTTTTAGGGTTCCGTAGTAAACAAGGAACCCTTATAGTTTCGCCATGTCCGTCCGTCCGTCCCCCACTTTTTCTGAGTAACCGTTAGTACTAGAAAGCTGTAATTTGGCATGAGTATACATATCAATGACGCCGACAAAACAGTAGAATAAAATCATAAAAAAATTTTTTAGGGTACCTCCCCTACATGTAAAGTGGTAGTGCAATTTTTTTTTCTTCCAAACCCCATCGTGTGGGGTATCGTTGGATAGCTTTTTCAAAAATATTATAAGGATTCTAAAATCATTTCGATTCAAGAATCGGTTGACGTGATATTAAGCTTTGAAGTGATAATTTTTACTATGGTCAAGTGTCCCCACCCCTGCCAGCTAAACGGTTACTAGGCATGTGAAAAAAAACATGGTAGTACGATGAATTTAAAAGGAAAACTGTCACATCTAAGTAGACATTACCGTAAAGGGCAAAAATATGTATACAACACAACATCTCAATACTAAGATCAGTAAAAACCCTTCTACGGGTCCGTAATTCCGCATATGACCGGTGACGTGATGGACGGGCAACTACGGAACCCTACACTGTGCGTGGCCCGACACGCACTTGGCCGGTTTTTTATTTATATGATAGGTCCTTACCCCGGCGGGTGCCGGGTAAGAATAGCACTTCCACCTTTCTTCCCGTGGGTGTCGTAAGCGCCGACTATGGGAATCGGGTTGTAGTGTGATGTGGGCGACATTTTCTCCATCTTTAAACCTATACAATTGCTAAATGTGGCACTGGAATTAAATTTCATGTGCTCTGCCTACCCCTTTTGGGAATGCAGGCGTGAGTTTATGTATGTATGTAATGTATAAGTGCAAGCATTATAAAAATAAATTATAATTAACATTTACCTATAAAAACTTTGTAAAGAATAATTATCTTCACGACTAATACGAAGTCACATGTGCTGTAAATTATTTAAGATATAAACGTGATTGTATTTCAGTCTTTGTGGGAAATGAAATAAATTCATTTGTGTTTCGAGTATCACATTTCAACTAAGATTTCCCCCTAGTTGCCTCTAACCCTGTACCTCTACAGCTGTAGGCTACAATTTACTAAAAGTATTTCATCAGTCATAATCGATGTTCATGAGGCTTATTCGAATAAATATAATTATGCCACGTAATGATCACAGAAAACATGTAAATTTGCTCTTGACGGACTTAGAGAATACACATTATTGGAATTATATGTATCCTATCCTTAGCTTATTTATTGGATTGCTGAGACTTGCATTTGTGGAATTAACGGAGCATTGCAATATAAAGTTGTCAATTTTATGTAGATTAAAATACCTAAGGAAAAGCTTCTAATATTTAACGCATTATTTCCTACTAGCTATAAGTTTATAATAGTAATAACAATTGAAGTCACATCTATTAGATATTCATTTTCTTTGCTGGTATAACGATTAAAGTATATTGCTAGTCTCGAGGCACTAGGATTTTATATTTCTATATCACTAAATAATTCGTATATTTATCTCAGCCAAGAAATTCAGTACGTTTTGTTTTTCTTGTCTTACAAAACCCTCAAGAATTTTTCCTAGTTTAACACCGCAAGAGCCGGAGAGAGATAGGCTTTTGATAAGTTTTCTGGAACAATATATAACATTTATCCAAGTAGGAGCTGTAGCTGTACCTACTCCTGCAACGAACTATTTCTTGTAGTGTCGTTCACACAAAGACGAAATAAATGTTCAATTACTGTATATAGTAGTTACTTGTTTTAATGGGCACATCCTATTGCAATGCAAAACTGTAAAAAATCATTATAAAACAAAAAACTCCATAAATGCATAAACTGAAATTAGCCTTCAAGTGAATTATGCAATGAGTACTTTAATTTATCATGTTTTAATCTCATGAAGGAAGCAATTACGGGGATAAAATGTGCCCACCCATATACATAGGTACAGTTGTAATAGGATAGTTTACCTTTAGCATCGTTCTTGGGCATACACTCATGCTGTCAATTGTTAATTGAAATACATATTGATGTTTGAAATAATCTTCCCATCCATTCCCACTGGCCATTCGATAAATATTAAGTGGGCCGAAATAAATTAAAAACCTACAAGTCGTATCTATATCATCACTAGCAATCTGATCAATGGCCGGTGAAGTGGAGCGAACGCTCGGTGTTAATATCTTAAAGCGTTTCAGCCCTTTCCTTTGCCCTAATGAATCACGATCACTGATAACTAGTGAACCAGATTGCTAAGCTACTTCGATATCGTTAAACGGAATCTGTATTTGCTAACGGAATGTTTATTTTGGCAACGTTCGACTAATTAACGCTGTATCCCGTTAATTGATGTTTATACACCGAAATGAGAAATGTTCGCTGTTTTATTGGACGCTGTTGTTGAAGTTTTATAAAGGATCGTCGGTGCGAGTATTTACATATTTATTTCGTCAAATTTTGTGAGGTTTGTCTTGGCTTTCGACTCGGCCTTTTATCTAATGAATTAATCTTAATTGACTTATTACCCAAGTATGAAATTCTGCCTGGTACGTTTAATTGACCGAGTGAAACGAAGGTCCCTGCTTCAGCTTCGACAAAAATGCTTTCGTATGTCCGGATTTCCGGATTTCCGTTTGTTCTCATCTACAGGTCGCAATTCTCAACCGATTCTCGTGAAATTTCGTGAGTAGGTTCGATAGTTATATAGATTTTTTTTGTTGAGACGGTTTATGGAAATTTCCAAAAACAATTTATTGTCAATGATTTTGTAAGTTTCTGCGGGCGACTTTCGGTTTGTTCTCCTCTACAGGTCGCATTTCTCAACCGATTCTCGTGAAATTTTATGAGCAGGTTCAATAAATATATAGATTGTTTTTGTCGAATAAGTTTTTGGAAAATAAAAAAAATATATATTTGTTCAACGGTTTGTTCTCCTCTACCGCGGGGTAATCACGTAACTTTTGTACTACCGTTAGATAGATTTTAATGTCAAATATCAACTGTCAGCGGTGTAATCACGTAACTTCTGTACTACCGTTAGATAGATTTTAATGTCAAATTTTAACTGTCAGCTCATAAATTTATACTTCAAAATTGACAGTAAAATTTATCTACCGTTAGTACATAAAGTTACGTGATTCGCCTGCAGCTCATACATTTATACTTCAAAATTGACAATAAAATCAATCTACCGTTAATACATAAAGTTACGTGATTCGCCTGCAGGTCGCATTTCGCAAACGATTCTCGTGAAATTTTGTGAGCAGGTCCAGTAAATATATAAAAAAAATTGTCGACTCAGTTTTTGGAAATTTTCAAAAACAATTTTTATTACAAAGATTTTGTATGTTTCTGCGTCTGAATTTCGGTTTGTTCTCCTCTACAGGTCGCATTTTTCAACCGCTGCTCGTGATATTTTGTTAGCATAAATGATCTTTTTTATAATGTCAGATTTTGGAAATGATAAAAAAACTCACTCACAAGGAGCCGTAGACTCACAGAGCCACTAGTAATATATATTATCGATAATTTCAACTGAATATATCCGTAAGAATCTATTTAATCGCTATTATTAATTTCTATTCTAATTTATGATTAAACTCAAACAGGTAAATTTAAAAGGATATTATATTCTTATTGACCGTTAACCTTCTTGTTTATCTCAATGTCGAATAGGCAATGAAATTTCTGTAATCGAAATCGATACACGTCTTACATAATCAGCAAAATTTCTCCTTCCACGCCCGATCTATCGTTTCAATATTCAGCATCAGGTGTTAACGAGCCAAAGCGATTGCTAATTCCGTCTCAAAGAAATCGGATTTTCTGGAGCGACTAACGAACCGGTGTCAGCTGCGCGTCGTCTGATGAAACGGAAAAATTTGATCTTGCCGGCCTTCCTTTTAGCGGGATAGATATTTAACAGACTGCGGAATGTACCTTGCCAGCAGCATTACAAGTAATTATTATTCTTCATTATCTTCAAAATCAAAGATCAAAATCAAACCATTTATTCTGAAAATAGGCCACAAGGGCACTTTCACAAGTAACAATCTATATCTATTAAAATAATGCAATACTTAAAATAAAATTAATTAATTAAATGTAGTGTTACATGTTAGAAAAAAACAAAAAAATATAACAAATTATATTTATTAGTGGTGTATAATGTCTCTAAGCGGCAAATAAAATAAAAAAGTAATAAGATAGGTACATTAATCATAATAATATCCTATGAGATGTAGGTATAAATAGGCTATCCAAGCGTTAACGTTAAAATAGTATAACCTGATAAATATTTTCAAAGATGTATTAAGTTCTCTGAGCGATGAAGATACCTAGAAACTTTACTGATAGACTGCAAACTTTATCTTTACATAATACTAGCTTTTGCCCGCGGTTTCGCCCGCATACTAAGAGTGATTTTTAACCGTCTACAATTGAGGAGGTTCTCAGTTTGACCCGTATGTTTGTATGTACCTACATACAAACATACGGGTCCGAAAATTACATTCATACGAGTACATACCCACGTACTCGTATGAATGTAATTTTCATAATTGTCACTATGAGGAACCACAAAGATGACACCCATATCGATTTTTAAGAAAAATAACTGTCCGCCATCTTGGATTTGATAAAGCATGTCATTTTCGTAATCGGCACCCCAAAAAAATAGCAGGCAACCACCTTGAAGTATACTTATTACGGATGCAGGTATTTTCTCGATGACTACTCCTCCCGTCCTGCTACGCCGCCCACACTCGCCTAGGTACCTTGATGACTATCAAATACAAATTTAATAATCTATTCGGATAACGCGGGTCTCGTTCTATTTCCATACTTCAAAAGCAAAAATAGAACCCATATAGGATCACGTGTGGCTATCTGTCGGTCCGTATGTTACAACCGATTTGCTCCGAAACTACTGAACCGATTAAAATCGATGACATTTTTCTAATTAACCTCCCAAAAAACCATTAAAATGACACCCATATTGATATTTAGATATTTCAACTCCATCGCCCCCCAAACAGGGGGAGGTATTCACGTCCGCCGGGTTGGATTTTACAATCGTTGTTGTTTTCCTAATCAGCGACCCAATAAACCATCAAAATAAAACACATGTTGATTTTCAGACTTTGTCACCACGTTTCCCACTTTTCGGATTTGAGTTCTTAAAAAATCTGAAACGCTTGTTTACTCATTTATTGTTAAGAGTATTCCTGTGAAGTTTCGAATAAAATAATCTAACTAATCTTTTTTCCCCATACAAATTTTGGACCCCCGTTTCACCCCTTTAAGGGGTGAATTTAGAAGTCCTTTCTTAGTGCGCCCCTAGACCTCATAAGGAACCTACGTGTCAAATTTGTAATCTATAGAACCAGCGGTTTAGGATGGGCGTTGATATGTCTGTCAGTCAATCAGTCAGTTTCTTCTTTTATACATATATTTAGATCAGTGTAGAGAAGAATTAAAATACCTGTGATTCTTTGTGATCATTCCATTAACTTTTTTTATCCATTTTAACACATCAAGCACAACACAAGCCATTTCTAACTAATTACCTAATTTTGTTAAGAACCCTAACAGTTTCCTTATGTCAATATAACTGTCCGTCCGTATATCACAGGTATTCAATTCAAAAACTAAGTGGTGTACTTATATCAACTGAAATTTGTAGGCAGATACATAGTTGAGAAGTCAAATTAATGAAAATAAATGAGGGCTGTCAAAAAACCGGCAGAGTGCGTGTAGGACTACGCACAATGAAGGGATCTGTACCTTTTACTGCTAATGCACATTTAAATCCACTATCCTGTACTGTGAATTAAAAAGTTAGTATTGCAATAGGAAACTCACCACACTTACGTGCTTTTGTTTGGGCAACCTAGTTTTTCAGCGATAACTAAAAAACCGTTAGACCTATCTTGTTGAAACAATTTCAGTTTAATAAGCACTATATTCATAAATTTTCCGCATTTCTTATTCTCCAGTTCGAAAGTAAGAGGGACACACAAATTATTGTTACTTTCGGAGCAATTATCTTTCTTCTAACCTAACCTGCACTGTTTTTTGGATTTTCTGAGAAATCTTACATTGATGTCTTAAATCAGAACATACCTATCAATTGATGTGCCACATATAATTTTTTTTGTTTCTTTTACTTACAAATGTAGGTGGAGTGTCCCTTATTTTTTTAAAGTTGTTTCATTACATTACTATGTAGCGGCCTACATTACTCATCTACATTTTATTTTATTATGATTAGTGTACCTACCTTATTACCTTTTATCTTGACGCTTAGAGACCTTATACATCTCTAACATATCTCGCAAGTTATTAGTTTCTTAGTCTTATTTTTGACACGTAACACGACATTTAATTAATAATACTTTGATTACTGTATTACTTTTATTTGATATAGATAGATTTTGACTTGTAAAAGAGGTCTTTTTGCAGAATAAATGTTTTGATTTTGATTCCCCATTTTTATACAACCTAAAGTTTTTGAGTAAAATGCTTGTAACTTGCGGGCGGGCATGACGAACGTTTACCATTTAGCCATTTTGACTAAGGAACCCTAAATTATAGTAATAGTAATTGACACGCATTTTTAAAGTAAAAGTTAACGTTATAAATAAAAAAAAGTGTCAACTTCACTCTATAAAAATGCAAACTATCAAGCTCCCGTCGACTACTAAATCCAGGCTAAATCGAGTACTTCAAAATACAAACTTTGACTACTTAGATATTTGTTTGGTCACACAAAGGCGGTATATCCAAAAATTCCCACGCAAAAGATATCTCGCAAACGAAATATTACATTGTATTCGTATACTCGTAATAATATCGCTGCTTTGTGCTTATGGAAATGTTATGTTGTTCGCCACCGAAATAGGAATACTAAGCAGTCAATTCAGATACCGTATTCGTTGCCTTTTAAAAATATTGTTGGAATCCGCGAAGTTTCGAGACTTTGACAAACAAATGTTTCTGAGATATTGACAGTTGAAGAGTATAGTTTAATATCAGATAAAAAACATTACAAATTCATACCATGCGCCTGAAATGTGTCATTTTGTGTCCCAATCTTTTTTAAAAGGTAAAACGACCTCATAAAAAGAGGGTAAAAGCGAATACAGCCCAATCAAATGTCAAAATAGTTTCTATTTCTGTTGGAGGCGCGACTTCTGTCTTAGAGTCTGAAATAACTTGTGGTTATCGGTGGAATAAGACTTGCGATTCTGTTAAAAAAACCGTTTTAGGGTTATGTTATGTTTATTTTAATTTGTGAAGTGTAGAGATGGGAGTACCTCAGGGATCTATTCTAGGCACATTCCTATCCCTTGTTTATGCAAATAATCTACCATACATGGTAAGTCGAAGATCAGGCATTGTCATGTTCTCAGACGACAGGTCACTCATTATTGTTCAAGGTTAATAGGAAAGATACTGAACCCGTTGAACCAAATAATACCCTCTCCATGATATCTGATAATTTAGTAATCCAATAAGTCCAATGTAATACAGTTTGCTGCTAATAATTTAGTATTGAATCCGAAAAAAAAACGAAATGCACCTATAAAATTATCACTAGCAAACTCTCACTAGATCAAATATAAAACTCAATTCTCATTAGATTCAAATATAAAACTTAATGGTGAAACTTTACATATTTTGTTAAGACAACTGTATTACATTGGACTCAAAATAGCAGGGTGGTTCCCACATAACCGCTATAGGAAGTAGGTTGCTGCTTTTACAGTCAGGTAAATAATGCAGCTTACCAATGTGGCAACGGCTCGGTTAGTTAACTTCGCTTATTTTAATAGTAAAATTAGTTATGGTCTTATGTTATGGGGATCAGCTGCAGATCTCGAAACTGTGTTTATATTGCAAAAAAGGGCTATATGAGCAAATTATAACTCGCGTGAGTCATTAAGAGAAATCTTTGAGGAAATAAATATTCTAACCCTGTCGCCGCTGTACGTATTTGAAATGTATGTTAGGAACAATTTGTACAATTTCCCAACGAACACTGATAAGTTAATAACTACAGAAAATACTGGGAAACTGACAATAACCGAAGGCGAAAAAGTCGTTCTTGGGAAATTGTATAAAATTCTACAATAAAATTCCAAGACACATTAATGAACTTCTACGGATTCTAAATTTAAATATGTCGTGAAAAAAAACACTTATCTCAAAATCATATTATAAGGTAAACAATTACATCATGGATAGGGATGTTTGGCAGTGATAGCGCCACGCACAAGTAATCTAACACAAAAATATTGTACTAAATAATTTAAAAAAATATATTTTTTATTGTAGCATTTTAGTTTTATTTTAATTTCTTTGTTTATTTGTAATTACTATTATGTTTTACATGTGAAAATGTATACAATCAATTCTGCATTGTAGCATCATTGTAATTTTGTAATATTATGATACTTTTATTGTATATACATTGTATATTGATTTGAAAAAATGACACCTCGCTGTGTTTTTTACACCGGTTCTTCTCAAGGCAGAGGTTCATTTTATGAACCAGCGGTAGTTTTTGACATTCATAGGTGCATGTTATATGCCTAAATTGAAAAAAAAAAAAACAATTTCTTCTTATTTCCCCCAGTTGTAGAAAAAAACACTATTAGTCTCGGCTGGAATAACAATCGCAGGCCTCGATAATAATATAATATTGTATGATAGATTCTCATAACCACGATGAATGGAAACAGAAATTCTAATGCAATATTTATTAATTAGTATTTGTAATTATCTCTTTTCCTGTTTTCTTGCTGTTGAAAGAAAGATTCAATTCAATGAAAAATATTGTTATTGTTGTAATAAATGATTGAAACTTTCTTAAAATATACAGTTGCTTAGTCGACGTGTGTAATCGATCTTTGTATTTTGATTTTAAACGGATTAAAATTCCTTCATGGTATCCAAACGTGATGGAGTGAGAAACATCAATACTTGTTGGTGACAAAATAGATAGAAGCACTAAATTCCATACTACTGTGCTGCACTTGCTTCGGACTTCTAAATCGACATGGTAAATAAAATATCCAGCAAAAGGTTCCAATTTTCCGGGCACAAGCAGATTTGCCTTACATTCGCAGACTTGGCAAGCATCAAAGACTACTGAGTAATATTTTTCATTTTAAAGAAATGGCGTTACTCCAATGTCAATACTGTTACACAAAATACTCTCATTTCGGGAAAATGTTATTTTGAATTTAAGTGTGTATTAGAATTGACACGTTATGTGCTGTTATTATAATTTTGTCAACACAACGATCCGAAAAGGTTATTCACCAAGTGAAACGAAGGTCTTTGGTCCAGCTTCGACATAAATGCTTTCGTATGTACGGATTTCCGTTTATCCCTCTCTACAGGTCGCATTTCTCAACCGATTCTTATGAAATTTTGAGAACAGGTTCGGTAAATATAATAAGTAAATCTTTTTTGTCAAGTCAGATTTTGGAAATGAGAAAAAACACTGGCGGGGACTACAGCTCACAGAGCCACTAGTAAATTATTACATGACGCGTTTTATCACATTCTCAATAACAAAAAAGAAATACTTAAGTAAATAGTTTTTCATTTTATCATGGATATCAATGGAAAAAGGTGGAATACTGTGCTATATTTGACGGTACGTAACCTAAGTACGGTCTGTACTACAATGGGTAGGGTTGAATTTTTATATGGGTAATTAGCACAATATATATTGATATTGAAAATTTATAAATTTCTCAGTCTACCCGCTTGACCCCGATTACTATTCGAAAGGTCGGGGTGTATTTAGAAATATATGCGATAAATCTTGTTACTGTATGTGTAACACTCTCGAAAACCGAAGACAATTATTACCTATATACAGTGCTTAATAATACCTGAACAAGCATTAACAACAAAGCCGTGTTCAGATGTATATGTCGATGATCGATGGATCGTCTTAAATCTGACATCTAGGCAATATTACAACTAAAACAAATAGACCCAAAGCTGCCTATATTCTACAAGTTCTATTTATTTGGGTAATATAGACTAAAAGTTACCTTCAGATTAACTATGAGTTTTAATCACTTTAATAGAATAACAACAATATAAAAAATAAGGATATAATAAATTATTTATGAATAGTATGGCGTTTAGTCCCTGGATTCAAACAAAATATTATTCGATTTAAGATTTAGATATGAATATAGATAGAATACTTAGATAGATATGAATAATAGAATAATAAATAAAATCGTCAATGAAATAGTATATTATGCAATGATGTATAAGAAGGGTATAAAAAGGAGTGGTGTGGATTGCGATGTGAGCCTTGGCGAACATCACAAGTAAAAACACCACGAGCTTTTTAGACCATTTATACACCGTTGCATACAATATTTTTTCGACGAATATGTCAAATAAAAAATATTATTGAGACTTTTCATGCGTCATATTTTCCTTTAGCAATTGTGCAACTTACCTGCGCAATTTCTTCAGGAATTCTGTAACTTTACTAGTGGATTTTTAAAATAATCAACGAACCTACACAAATTTTCTTCACGAACACAAATAAAATTATTTTATATAAATAATGTAAACGTTTATCAGCTTGAATGATTTCGTATTCAATTAAAAATTTGGTGGGAAATCAGTAACATGACACTAAACTTGGTTAATGGTTTGTCTTTTTTTTCATTTGCTGGACTTGGCATCCGGCCTTAATTAAATTGGAATCCGCATCGCATCTGAACTGTCTGTTTTCATAAATACATCCAAAAATAGATACAACTTGATAAATAACACAAAAAAGATGATAAATGTAATTATTTGTGTAAATAATATAATATGCATTAATTATTACATAAAAGTTATGGCGAAGTTAGGTTAAGTAGGCAGGACTGATATTAATTTTTATTTTTTTTCTTGAAGGCACCATAGATGACTACTAAAGATAGTATTTGTGGTAGTCTGTGGCACCCAACTCTAATTTAATTTTTATTAAAGTAGGGTAAGGAGTGTGTTTTTGAGCTATAGCCTAGATAGACTTTTCACATGCTAAATAATGTATGAATTTACAAGCTTTTGCCCACGACTTCGTCCGCGTGAACTTCTACTGACTATTACTTCCTCTTGGTATATGAATTCTGCAAGTTTTAAACTACTTAACTTTGGGTGACTCACTCAAATTTATTCAAACGTTTTTACGTGTCAAAATTACAACCTTACTACGTTTCTTATTTATATACATAGTAGCAAGTGAAATGGTCCCCCTTGTCCATGAAAGGAGGGCGGTGTCCGGCAGTAGCACGTAAATAGACGGATAATGAAACAAGGTGGGTATATGATTTATCAATATATGTATTTATGTTATTAATAGTGTACTGGCTAAGTAAGTCCGCAGAACTCTGTCGACTCGATCCCATATAGCATTTATACGTTACGAATTATTTTTAATGATTTCTCATACTATGTAACAAAACACTACCTCATCACATTTATTTTCATGGTTCGACGTAACGTTGTTGCTCGATGACATCACGGCATGATAGCTCCACGAGAAAATATGCTTGAAACCAACAAAACCTTTGATGCTTCTCGAATTGCTATGTGTTAGAACAAGTCCTCCATTATAACCCAAGATTTGTATTTGACCTACAACAGTATGATACGCTCTACTTTCAGAGAAAACCTTTGGGCATATTTCTACCGGTATTCAGTATTTACACTCTGTATGAAAATTGATTTAATACTTTTAGTTTACTAAGAAAAATAATTATATACTTGTAGTTTATTAAGACAAACACGTTAACTAAAAGATTTAACCACATTCAAAATGTCTCTCAGATATTCTCAATTTATGTTTTTTTTTCTAGTGAAGAAACACTTTCCAATCGTACAATCGAACCTGTGACATCTTGACATACGCGGTCAATCGCATTATCCAACTGAGCTCTCTGAACAATCGCACTCGGTCATGAAATCCTTCAACAAGCTCAAGAGCGCCTTGGGAAGGCCTACGTACAGCAATATCTACCAAGGAGACCCAGGCTTCCTCAACTTAAATGTATAATTTTCGTTAGAAGACGTTACTACTAAAAACGATAATAATATTTTTAACTTCGCTCACAGTATCGTACTAAAATTGTGTTTAAAACATTTTTGTAAGCCTGAAGATTGATGGGCAGTTAATGCTACCTAAAGTTACTTTTCTCTTTCTAAGTAGCCGCTTTCTAATAATTGGAAGCTAGGAAGAAGGTTTATTATTTTCTTTTCGGAGAACCTAAAATTCGACATCCCTCTATGTCTCCCAAGTAGGTACCTCCTAATTCCAAGAAATTCGAAACAAAGCCACATAAACCCGTGGTGGACGCTGGAATACCATAGAAAAAATCCTCTTCATATCCTTCCTCCCAGTGATATGATTGTTCATAACTAATCAGCTAGGTAATCACTATTTCATTTGTTACATTGAATAACTATCTTGGATAACCTGACTCATACATAGTAACCAAACATAATTCTAACAGTTTCTACGTTATTGGTCTTTATGACAAAAACAAAATTACCTATTTATATATCTCCGTCTTTTTTACTGCAAGTTTTCCCGAGTGAATTTTCAAACACGTTGATTTTCTTTAAATTCGTAGACAAAACAATTTTTTTAGGGTTCCGTACCAAAATGGTAAAAAAGGAACCCTTATGGTTTCACTTTGTCTGTCTGTCTGTCTGTCTGTCTGTCTATCTGTCTGTCACATCGCTAAATATCTCAAGAACTACTTATGCTATCGATTTGAAATTTAGAATAGTTATAAAGAAACCTTACCTACATACATAGAACATGACTTTTTTATTTTTTATTTAATTTCTGTGAAAAATGACAGATAATAAAAAGAAATAAAAGTTCAAAATTTGAATGTCTTAACATGTCGAGTGGGGTGTCATATGAAAGGGCTTAGGTTGTACATTCAAAAACATTTTTTTTACGTTGTCATTTTTGTTTTATGTAGGAAAATGTAAAAAAAAATACCGTTCCCTCCCCCTTATCTCCGAAGTTTAAAAAGGAAAAAATATAAAATTATTAGATAACATATCAATGTATATTTTAGAGGAAAAATATAGCTGTAGCTCTATCTAGTTTTTCTTTTTTGTATCGTCAAAAAACATTTCTATACTAAGTTTGTAATTTAATCACCTTTGCATGTATTTTCCTACGAGATTATGCTGAATTAAAGTACGTTCTTTCAAATAAAGAAAAAAGTATGAAATCGGTTTACGTGATAAAAAAATATCCTTGAAAAACTACCATACATACAAAGTTATTCAGTCGCTGAAATTTGTAACTAAAGTCGCCGATAGATGGCGCTGTACCCATGGCGTCCAATTTCCACACCATGTTGTTGAGATTTTCCTGATTTAATAGGGTTGGAACCGGTACACATCTGTATACGGAACCCTCGGTGCGCGAGTCCGACTCGCACTTGACCGTTTTTTATTTTATTTTGTTGCTTGGAGAAATATATGACTAGGTAGGTGCTTTCACCAAATTTAAGTAGTGGGAGTCTGTGATTGCTTAAGTCGTGAAAAAAAATATAGGAGTTAGAAACAGTCATTAAACATAATTTAATTACTTATACTATTTGTAGACCACAAACACCTATCTACATGAAAAAAGAAGCTACGAAACTTTGATAGAAAATTCATTAACTTTAAGAAGCAAAAGATAGCTTCAAGATGGAAAATATGTAAAAAATTGAAGCGAAGAAAATATCATTTTTATATTCAAAATGCTAGTGTACTTTGAGCTTTCTGCAATTTTTGTACTGAGATAATTAGAATAAGGTTTTAGTGCCCCACATCTTCTTTTGCTACCCTTAGACGTCGCTGTCTCGCGCTGACTGCCACGCAGGCACCATCTGAGTTCAGCCGTAAGCTTATAACTGTATATTTCTTACACTGTGTTTATTAATCCATCATCGAGCTTTCCTGGTATTATGCTGAAATACAGGTTTCACTCTAATATATTCATCTCGAAAAACAAATGTGAAAGTTTAATTATTATGTTAGCCATTTAATTACTAAAAATTTAATTTTTATTCCGCAAAAAAACCCCAACAGGAATGGAGTTGGGTGTAAAATTTGGCATGGAACTTAAATTTTCTACCAAAAAGAACTAAAAAAGTGGTATTTACATTAGTCAGAACTAAAGAGACATTTTAAAAATCACTCCACCGTTTGGAAGGCGAAGATCATACGATTCTCTGGCCGTCGAATGGCGTTTTTTGAACGTTTCTTTTTGTGCAATAAAAACTTTTAAACCAGACCCTCTTTGGTTGGTTGGCAAGCGGTCTGCTCGTTTCAGCCCGTAGTTTTTTTGTCGATTTAAGTACGATCTTGAAGCACGTAATGTTTTTTTTTAAGTCAGTTCTTATTATCCTTTCCTCACCCTGTTCAGACTACAATTGAAGGCTGAGATTTTTTTTGTAGTGACTAAAGAAATTAAAATACATATTTGTTTAGCCTTTGTTCATATACACTCGCGGTCAAAAATTTCGGGTCATCCTAAATTAAATAACCGCAATAGGTTTTTATAAATATTTTAAACTAGTTTTATTTACAAGATATTTTAGTCTTCGTAATTCCAACAGTATTAGCAATTCCCGGAATCCTATTATAAAAATATCAATATCCAAAACTGATTATTTTTACGATATCTCGCTCCGTTAAGGCCGTGCAACGTGAAATAACGCGGTCTTTGAAACGCTGTTCTGCCCGGACGAGGAAACGATAAGGATTAATTTTCAAATATATAATCCTTGACTATATGACTGTGTTTCTGACAATAGCCGAAACATGATTGCTTAAAATTTGCTGTATAGAAAAAAATTCAAAGTCGAGTATTCATTTTCCTATTTTTACTCAGCCTACTAAAATAACACATTATTAAACGACAAAAATAAGTTAAAATGATGTTATTTAACCACATGTAAACTCTGTAAAGATGAAATTGAATAAAACTGCACACAATCAGATATTTATCGAGATTTGTCTAAAAAAGCCATTCCCGAAGAGTGTTGCATCCCGTTTTGTCGTGCGCGACAGACATATACTTTCACGGGGGCGTGGCTGACCGAATCGAGGCATCCCCTTAACATTGTTTTCTTCATGGGTTTTTAGGAGTCCGATTTATTGGGATAACTATTTGGGCAGAAGATTAGCGCAGATAAACCAGGATAACGTATAAGGAATTTATTAAATGTTGTTCACAGTACTTGTATTGATCGACTGACATTATATAGAAAGTAAACAAACAGACCGTAGAACGGTTGCTATAGCATATTTAAACATGACAAGATTGTACTGTAGCCAGCATTAACAGGCTACATTGCAATCATTGCATGTAGGTCGTACCTACACATATCACATTATAAGTATTCAATACGCTCCCATAATGTGCATATTTAAAAAATCCCAAAAAAACATATAAAAGCAAAGTAATATCAAAGAACAAATATCTATAACAAAATAAACAATTAACAAGCAATGCTTAAACCATATATGCACTTGTAGGGCTTTACTATTTGCAAAGCTTTCGTTAAGATGTCAAGCATTGAATCGGTTGACAGATATTTTAATTCAGTGCTCTTATTGTTCTTTAATACACTTGTTATAAAATGATACCTGATGTCGATGTGCTTACTCTGAGAATGGAACATTGGATCTCCGGCAAGACAAATCGCCCCCTGATTATCTACATGTAAAGATAATGGTGCAAACTGCTCAAGTAGATTTCCTCTTTCATTGATGATGTCAAGCTTTTACATATTCTGCTTGGCAACTTGAAGTAGAGACGCACTTTTGCTTTTCCGATTTCCAGGACATGCATCCACCTCCTAACATAAACACATAACCTGAATAAGATCGTCGATCAATACAAGTACTGTGAACAACATTAATAATCTTATGCCTAAATAGTTATATAAGCCAATAACAATTTAAACCTGCGGGGTAATCACGTAACTTTTGTACTACCGTTAGGTAGATTTTAATGTCAAATTTTAACTGTCAGCTCATACAGATATACTTCAAAATTGACAGTAAAATCTATCTACCGTTAGTACATAAAGTTACGTGATTCGCCTGCTGGAAACGTTAATTTTTTTAGTTGTTATTTATGCATGTGAGGTTTAAAAATTAAATAAAGATCATGACAGGATTAAAAAGCTGTACAAGTTTGCACTATTTTAGTTAATATGACGGTATTTTATCGACCCGTATTCTTTGTCCGCGAGCGTACGTAGTCCAGCATTATTTGTAGGTAGTTATGTATATTGCATTATTATCTACTTATAACATGGATTAGATGACATAGGAGTGGCAGTCAATTGTGGTTTCTAACCATTACTGCCATAAGTTGGTTTGAAAGTTGACAAACTTTCTTTTAAAGACGTTGAAAGGCCCTCCATTACCTAAGTATAATCTAGGTTTACATTTTGAAAGGTAAACTGATTAATGAATTATATTAAGTTTATTTTAAACATAATAATTAAATAATTAACCTTTTCGATCAAATCCTCGAAGCTTAACTTAACTGACTTTTACACAATTTTGTTTAATTCCCAATTGACTAATAAAAACGGAGTCAGTGAATGCCTTTAAATAGTCATTAGGTTGGCAATGTGATACCCTCCGTGGAAGTTTAAATTGAATTCACCTGAAACTGAGGTACGGTTACTTTTCTGATTATTTCGAGGGCAAAACAGATCCACGTGCCGTGAAAGCAGCCCAGACAAACTGCCGGAAAACTTTACGAAATGGAATACTGAACCATCTTATAAAGTTTGTCGGTTTGTAAATTAAAAATAATGTAAACTACATTTATCTGTGCCAAAAGTGTGTAATATGATAAACCCGGTAAATTAAATACATTTGAAAATAAAAACCTATACAAATAATTACTAATGTATCACTAACTTACATATGCAACAATGTTGGCGACATTTGTCGGGATGTTTCAGTGAAAACATTTATAATATGAGCGATAAACGATCAATATGAGCAAAGCGTTTTCTGTCCGTCGTCTGTTACACAGGTTTTACGGCCAAGCAGTTGGAGCTACAAGTATTTGATTTTCATTTAAACTATGTTGCCGTAAAATCATGTTTTAAATACATACATTACACATATTTTTGAAATGGTCTTTTCAAATGCTTTATTTTCATACCCTATACTTGATAAGTTCGATTTTTTTTTCTTCGTCAGCACACAAATTGGAGTTTAACTTCCATCATATTACTCGGGATGACGTAAGGACTGCAAGGATATCTCACACATCTAAATCATTTAAGGCGTTGAGAAGTTCTGGGGGAACAAAAAATCTCAAATACATACATACAATCATACATGAACCCTGAAAATATTACACTCCTTTTTTGGGCAGTTGTGCAAAAACGGGACCTTCTTTGCGGCCTAGGAGGGGCCTCACTTCCGACGGGTTACAGGGGACGTTAGTATGTTTGTCTTGCAAACAACATCCCGAAGTCAAACATTTTGCTTTCGACCGGATCCATCCACAATTATTCGTTGATCAGAAGATATATATATGTGTGGAACAAATCTTGTAACTGGATTTTAGACCAATTTATCCTCAACCGATAAACTGAAATTTGACACACATATGTAAGCTCGATGACAATTGCATTATGGTACTACCGAACTGATCTGATGATGGAGACAGTAGGTAGATATAGCAAATAAAAAACTACACAAGATAAACACACATCGTGTTTCGGCACATTTAAACCATCTCTGCGATAGTTGATGACTGCGAAAAAAGGTACAGTCTACAATAAAAGCTTGTACGAAAAATTATTTTTTTGATGGAAATCTATTCTTAAGAATTACGGAAGTGGTACACAATTTTAATACTGATAATTAGATCAAAACAAATCTGGTAATGAATAATTCTACAACCTGCGCTCTGTTTTGTAATGGTAAAAATTTTTGAACTTAAGTGGTTCGCTAGAAGTATTTATGCAAAACCTGCTCCAAAGACCATAGAATATTGATTCTGAATTTTGTTCTAATTATCATAAAATGAAGGAGGATATTTTTCTCGAATATGCAACGAGGTTTTTAGTCTATTTTACTTATCAACTACCTAACTCAATTTTAGCTCGCCGCTCGCTGCTAGCATTTTCACGAGTAAAGACTAATTCCAGAGCGTTCCACACTACGAGTAGGTATACAATATGGTTATGAACTTTATGTCACCAGTGAAGTTTTTATAATTCCGTGTACCTATAGTGTGTGTAATTATTTTGTTCTTTATTGAAGTCATCGGTTATTAGTTACATATGACGATTCAACGTCGAAAACTGTATGCCAGAAACTGAATTTCCTCTTCTTAAGAAGTAGACTAGACTTTTCCTCCTTACTTGGCTGCCTACCTACTTGGCTGTTTAGAGTTAACAAATAATCCTAATCCTAATAATGCTAATAATGCTAATCCTAATAATATTATAAACGTGAAAGTTTGTGCGGATGGATGTACGTTCCGCTTAATCTCAAAAACTACTGAACGGATCTCTATGAAACTTTCCAGTATTGTAGCTTAGACATCAGAATAGGACATAGGCTACCTTTTATCCGCGGGTAACACCGCAGGGCGCTGCTAGGAATATTATAAACGTGAAAGTTTGTGCGGATGGATGTACGTTCCGCTTAATCACAAAAACTATTAAACGGATTTCTATGAAACTTTCCAGTCTTGTAGCTTAGACATCAGAATAGGACATAGGCTATAATTTATTTCAAAATTCATTCTCTGAGGAGGTAAAAAGGGGGTGGCCTTTTTGTATGGAAAATAAAATTTTCTTTAAGATAGAGGCTTCAAACCCCCTTCATAGACTAACCATTAAAACTAAAGAAAACAGTTTTCAGCGTTTTTCGAAATTCACCCTCTAAAGGGGTGAAACGGGGGTGAAAGTGTTTATGGGGAGCAATTTTTTTTAACGAGGAGCTTGAAAATTCGTTTGTAGACCTAGCATTAAATACTAAGAAAACTATTTTGAGCGGTTTTTGAAATTCACCCTCTGAAACATTGTACGGACAACCTGAGTTTTTTAAAGTGAGTGACTTCATACTTGGCGAGTAGACTTTCAGTTAAAATAGATTAAAAAACTGTCCTACCCGTGCAAAGTCGTGGCGGGTTACAAATGTTAAAGTATGTCTGTCTGTCTGTTACCACTTACTTTTGAACCATTGAACCGATTTAGACAAAATTTGCTATGGATATAGTTTGAGTCCCAGGGATGGACATAGGATTCTTTTTATCCCGAAAATCATCCCTTAAGGGGGTGGAACTTTGTATGGAAGAAAGGTAGCTAGGTATAAGCGCCTGACATAAAATAATAGCAATAACATTCTAGCCCAGCCAGAGTATTCAGTACCAAAGTAGGTATGAATTGCTTATCAAAATTCTTGACATTGGCTTGTATATATCTAAGAGTATAATGTCAGATTTGACGCCATTTAATTTTTTTATGTTCTTATCTACATTTGTTGATTTGTAGTGCCCTCAACTTTATTTTTGATATTTGTAATTTTAAGTTTAAATATGTCTACGTGTGTACTTGCCAAATACAGAACTAAATTTATTTTCATTGAAAATGCACGGCCCATCAAATACTTAAGTTAATACTGTTCCAGCAAAGCAAGAAATACTCGTAGGTAAACCAACCTTTCTTAGTTCTGTTGTTACCGCCTCCAAGATTCAGGTAATTTGCGTTCTAATGACAGGCTTCCACGGTAACACTTTTGTCACTAAGACGCCGCGTTTAATTTAGTAAGGATTTAGTTTGATTTTAATTACATTTCAGTGTTTGTGGGGCTTTTGAGCCTTTGGGATTCGTTTTATGACCGACACCGCTTGAGTTACTACTATTCCTATTCCGCTAATTAACTTCTCGTTTCTACCGCATTCATTAAGAAATCCCCTCCGACCACGTGATTCGACAACGTTGTCCGACATGTTGGACGATGAGGAATTTTAGTTGCTTGTTGTCCGATATATCATACTATCAGGAATTTTATATTCCACTTAGACTTGACCCTTGAAACCAAGATGATTTTTATTATTCCACCCTTGGTTCGACCCTTGAACCACAAGGAACCAATAAACTTAACTGGATTCAAATTGAATAAATAAATAAAGGAGTTGCAGGTCTATCCAGCTCTTATCATCATATATTTCTGTACAACAATTTAATAACAGGTACCTTTTAATTAAAATAACAAAACTGTTAGGTCACAAAACATGTGAAATCTGTACCAGCTGAATGCTGTTATTTTTAATATTATTTTAGTTGTGGACTTTTCGCCGGAAACAATATAAATTTTTAGAATTGGCACACACCTACATTTAATATGCTCTGCCTACAAATTTTGGGCACAAGTGTGAATGCGAACAGCGGTTATAATATTTTCCTTTAAAAATTAATAATATCTAGTAGGTACCATTGACAACCTTTGTCTGCCTGTGAAGAGTGTCTTATGTCTGTTATTAAAAAGTAACGGTTACGAGTATGAATACTATCACTATAACTTTTTTAAACATTATTTTCATGCTGATAGCGTGTTATATAATATATAATGAAGGTAGAGACATGCTGGGGACATGTCAAATCTTAAAGTCAAATCGCGCTTCCTGGGGACATGACACAGGACAAGGATACGTCACATTTTGTAAGTCGAATACCTGCCCAGTCTATCTTGTAGATAGCATTCTCACAATAATTATGTACCTAGTCACCAAAAATTAATGACAACAATAACCAATGAGGGCTACCGCGTATGAATTCGCCGCTAAAGGCGCTAGTGTAGCGTGAGGTCTCCGAAATGTCAAATGTCACTCTTTGTGGTGGCGTCATGCGGTTTAATATCTAATTAGAATAATATGGTGACTATTTTGCAATACCTGATATTGATTATGGCAAATATGAGTTACGGGTCGATGACTGTCAGTGCTTTGAGACAGTTTTGTTTTCAGAAACATGTCCTCCTTTTTTCCGAACAAAACGGGACTGCGCTACAATGTGGGATGTTCGATATTTTTACGGTACGGTTTCAAGTTATTAAATATGATTTAAATGTAAACTTCGTTCTCACGCCCATAATAACTAATAACAAACTTTGACAGCTGGACCTTACTCGACAGTGGCGCCAACGGGTGAGCACGAAAATGGTAGCCCGCATTAACCAACCCTGCGTTCTGTATGTGTCAGTGCTTCGCTGATACACTGAATATTTATCTCAATATTCCATTTATCTTTATTTATACTTATTAGAGAAACTGAACAAATTGCCTTATAACATGCGGGTATTAATTATTAAACGAATGTATAATTCAATTTAAACAAATTAATTGGTGGAATTGCCACAGGCTTCATTAATGTGTTGCTTTACTTGTTATTTAGAGCAGCAAAATGATGTTTACTGAAAATTATAATCTACATTACGCTTCAATACTGAACTGGGCAACGTAAAGGAGTAGTCCGTTTTGTTCTACGATTTTGTTGCATCGTAGGACAAACCGGACAAATGTCAGAATTGGATTTACCCGAGTTTGAAGTTAAGCGACTCTATTAAGGTTGGATAAACATAACTTTCAAACGTTAAATTGTTACTGCTATGCTTCTATTTTAAAATTTATATTTATCTACTGAAAACTCTTTCTACAGGGCCGTTTTACCTTAATAATAAAAAGTTTCGAACTCGAAAATTGATGGAAAGTTCAAGACCTGTACTCCGAACTTTGTATCGTGCCGTCCCTTTCACTCATAATATAGTGTATAACACGAGAGTTCAAATTTGAGAGTAGCCACTCTGGCGCATGGAGCGAACCCGCATTTTTTAAAATTTGTACCTGACCTTAAAATAAAGGTACACTTTTCCTTCCAATATGTAACAAGTAACGTCCACTTCCACTCTGGACTTTTTGAAAAACAATCTTGAGGTCTATATTTTACTCTCGCCTGCTCTTACACGTACTTATGCCAAAATATCGGGCGAAATCGCTTGATTTCGCCCAATAATTAGATTCCGTGTTAATGGAGGAATGAAAGCTTCCCATGAAAGTTCAAAAAGATCATGAATAAGTTGTTGTTTGAAAATAAAAAGCGTCGTCCTCGTGCGTATGTACTCGTAACTTGCATTAATTACCCACATAACTAGTCCTGCGGGGTAATCACGTAACTTTTTTACTACCGTTAGGTAGATTTTAATGTCAAATTTCAACTGTCAGCCCATACATTTATACTTCAAAATTGACAGTAAAATCTATCTACCGTTAGTACATAAAGTTACGTGGTTCGCCTGCTGTTGAAACTAAATACAAAATCAAAAATATCCTTTTTAGTGTTCCGTACCCAAAAGGTAAAACGGGAACCTATTAATGAGACTCCACTGTCCATCCGTCTGTCACTAGGCTGTATCTCATGAACCGTGATAGTTTGACAGTTGAAATTTTCACAGATGATGAATTTGTCTTGCCGCTATAACAACAAATACTAAAAAATAGAATAAAATAAATATTTTAGGGGCTTCCGTACAACAAACGTGATTTTTTTGCCGTTCTTAATGGTACGGAACCCTTCGTGTGCGAGTCCGACTCGAACTTGGCCGGGTTTTTTTTAGATCTCGAAATCGTACTTATAAAATATGATGAGGAGAAGTATGATTGATCACTACATTCCATACTTGAGAAAGGCCTTTGAACCCTTTTAAGATGTCACTTGAATGCGACTTGATTTCTTAGTTTTTGTGAAAAATGTCCGTTTGATATGACTTTGTGATATGTTTCTGACCGTAGGTACTGTTAGGTACCGTACTGCTTTGAAGCAGAATATATATGGCGAATATTTTTATACATAGCAATGGAAAGAGCTATGCTCGGGGTTTCTCTGCGTGATAGAATTAGGAATGAAGTTATCCGTAGTAGAACTGGGGTCACCGACATAGCCTTCAAAATTGCGAGACTTAAGTGGCAGTGGGCAGGGCACATTGCTCGCAGAACTGACGGTCGATGGGGCCAGAAACTGCTTGAGTGGCGTCCACGCACCGGAAGACGAGCTGTCGGTAGGCCTCCGACAAGGTGGAGTGATGACCTGGTGAAGGTCGCGGGAATCCGGTGGAAACGAACGGCACAGGACCGGTCTAAATGGCGAGCCTTGGGGGAGGCCTATGTTCAGCAGTGGACGTCTTTCGGCTGAAATGATGATGATGATGATATTTTTATACAATAATAGCTACGAGGTGAAATGACTGGTATTTTATAAACCTAATGGTTAACACTGTAGGTATGCAAAGCATAACTAAAACTGTATATTGTGACTATAGGTATAGTCTACACAGGATTCTACATAAATACTAAATAAATTTCCTATTTGAGAACTATACTTACCTTATTGAATTTTTTTAGTCTTTCATATTTCGTTGAGCGTACTCTTAAATAGGAGAATTTTAAACTTTTTACTTAAATCAAACGTCCCGAATATCCATGAATATTTTTTATCACTTACCACTCTTACCAGAAACATGAACTTTACCGATTATGCCTCAAGAAAACCAAGGGCATGCAAATTGCTTTAACTTTTCATTAACCGAAATAATTATTCCAGGTTATGGCATCATCCCGCTGAAGATACCGTCATCCCCGGCTACCCATTGCACCCTGCATACCACCGTGGGGTGTGTGGGGAACGACGAGTGCACGGCCAAGAGCCACAGTGTTATTCGGCTGCTGGGACCGGTGAGGGATGTCATCGTGAGGCCCGCCAGGCACCACTATAGGCCTGGGGAAACAAGTAAGTTTAAATTAATCCAAGAGATCTACTAAATTCTACACAAGCTGATTGCATTTCTGATCTTATACAAATGAAGGAGAAAATTTGTTCGAGATGATGCCTACGGCCGCTTTCTACTATCGCACCGCTCGCCGTCGGCAGGGCATTCAGAATCCTCACACATCTTAGAACCGAAATGGTCGCGTACGGTACAGTTTCAGAGGAATTTCCTCCCTCGGACGCTCTGGTTGTGGAATGAGCTCCCTGCCGAGGTTTCCCGAGGGACTACAGTATGGGGTTCTTCAAGAAAGGAGTGTATAAATTTTTAAAGGGTCGGCAACGCACATGTGACACCCCTGGAGTTGCAAGCGTCCATAACAAAATCTACAACATAAATTTTCATTCAATTGAACTGGAGTGGTAGTGAAATGTAAATCTTCAGCATGTAAGCATTATTTTCAGGAACGCGGTATTATTTTCAGTGCATTTCATGCAAACCAATTTAGCCCGAAACTAGGTAAATTCTCGCCGCGAACCGCCGTCCGTCTTACTGAATACCTCGTTAGCTCGCATGCAAAAACGTTATCCGCTGAAATTCCCATAATCGTTACGAACAGAAACTTGGACCTTGGGAACTTTCTGTTTATTGTCCAACTTGGGTACTGGTAACTTTGTATAATTAATTATACCCCGTATATTACAGGAATTGTTTTTGTACCGTTTAGTTATGAATTGTATACGACAAACGATTCTAATTTGATATTGTTTTTGGAGACTATGCCTACTAAAACGCTGTAATTATTTCGAACCATGAGATCTTCGAGAATATACTATGGTTTGCCAGTGTTGTTGCACCATTTAACACCACCTAGGGGTCACGTGTAGGGTAACGGTGGGTACTCCCTACTGATTTTACATGTAACTTCGACCCCCCTTGTCCACTACACTCACTTGACTGTTAGAAGTTCTCAAGCCGTCCGGAGGCCTCTAATTTGGCTTAACGACTGCTATCGTAGACAGCAGCCGGGATCAACGGCTTGACGTGCCTTCCAAAGCACGGTAGCTCTCAGTTAATAACCACTCAGAGTGATCCACCAAGAACTGACCTGGGCCGACGTTGCTTAACCTGTATACTGCAAGCGGTACGCGGGCGGCGCTGGGCCACGACCGCTCGACTTATATAGTATGTATTTAGTATTCATACATATTGATGTCTTTTTTAGTATGTTAAAATGGTCCTCACAGTGGCATGTTTAATGTTTTTTTTTTAATATTTTTTCAATGGATGGATCAGGAAAATGTCCCCTCTGTAATCAATTGAAATATAAATAATAAAATACCGAGCGTTATTATCCTAACCTGGGAAGGAAATACTACAAAGAGAAATGTTTAACGTGAGATAAATAATGTTTTAGGTACCTACTAATTAATTACGCCGTATAACAACCTCATGCCGCTGTTTTACGATGTCTGAGTCATTAATTTTTGTTTTTCTTAATGTTGGTTTTATGACGTCTTTTATGCCGGTGCAGCTTAGTTGTTTATGGGAATTCTTGAATTGATGGGAGATTAACCTGCGGAAAGGAATACGTTTAATATCTAATTCTGGTTTATATTGAAATTAATTAGTAATAACATAGTTGGTGGATTCAGCCATTTCTTTACGTAATTCATTCCATGATTAATCTCTAAATATTTCTTTCCTATTGCGCTGAGAGATGCGTAGTGATAATGCAAAAGTAAAGTAAGGGGATGAAAAATGAATTATATTATTTAGGTCAAACTTGAGGTTTATCCATACTCGTTGGGCTCTCCTTGTAAGTAAACATATACTTGTGACAGGATGACATGGTAACTTTAAATTAAACGTAAATTGAAAATTCAAGAAAATTAATAAAAACTGTGTGTGTGTGTGTGTGTGTGAATATATAGGTAAGTTGTAATATAAGGTATTATATAGATTGGTAAGCAGATTGTACAGAGTACTCCCTTTGGTCAAACAATGAACTTGTTAAAAGGCAAATGGACAAAAAAAAACCTATTCTACAATGCGACAGTTGAGCTTCAAATATAAGTAGAGTTCAAAATATATCGTTTTCTCATAGAGTTGACTGGAAATTTGACAAGTTGACTAGTCGGGAATGGGTAGGGCTTTGAGTGCATGACTTTTAGAAGGCATTTCTGTCCTCATTTTATTTGTAGAAATTTGGTTTTGGTAGCACCTCCCTAGACTGGGATGCAGTACCTAGGCTAGGTCATTCATGATTGATTGATCAAATGCAGTGTAGGTAAAGTTGGTTCAATGAAGACTTTGAGGCAATGTATCTTAGCTATTTGAATAAACATTGCATTATCACTAACCATTAAATTCCATTTATCATATTTGGTCTATTATCTTTCTTTTTCACAGTAACCTTCTGGATCTTGGCCCTCGACCATGACTTGCGACTGGTTCACGGAGAACTAGCGTACGTGGCACTTCGAGACCCAGCCGGCACTAAAGTCGCTATATGGGATCAACTTTCAATGGATGAAGGTGAGTGACCTAGGATTAGTATAGGTCCTAACCTAAATCTACATATCAATCACTCAGATGCAGAGTTTTACTTGAGATAAGATCGCTGAATTTAGTAGTGACTATGTTTAGACTCTTAGCAACGAAAGTAACCTACTAAAAAGAAATATGTATTTTCGGTGAGATTAGATTTTCCGTCATATTTTCAAATGTAACTGTGCTCACTTCTTGCGTTACGTAAACAATAGCTAGGTGATCTTTCTCGCACTAAAAGCGTTTTCTTGTTATACCCCCGACAGCTTGCAGGTCCCACGACTTTGACAGATTCGATTTCCAAACGTAAAGTTACGGGGAACCGGTCTACTGCACCAATACGTGACGTTAGACATTTTAAATCAAATCAAGTTCTTGTAAAATTCCTGTCAGTATGAAATCGTTATTAACAGGTTTTACTAGTGTTACGGTAGCTTAACTTGGGCGAATTTTTTGCTTAACTTTGGTAATAAAGCAACCTTATTCCCAATTACGAACTAAAAACTGCCAACGAATCGGCTGACCACTTTTGAACCATTCTTAGGAGGAACTTAATTAACTTTTATTAACTTTGCCTTCTCAAATGAGCTGGCGAAGTCCAAAGTAACTATTCAAAGTACTTAAATAGTTTTGTGTCATGTTTCCAACAAACTTTGGTGAATGGGTATTCTGTCTGTGGATACGGTTGGCAGCTCTGCTTGTTAAATCAAATTCTATGAATACTTCGTAAAGCATAGTCGTAATGAAAATGTATTTTTCACCTCAGTGGCTCAAACACGGCGGTTTTGCTGCTTGAAACCAGTGAGCAAAATGCAATTTTGCTGCGAGCGTGAAGAAAACTAACTTTTTAATTTTTCATATCGTAGGTTAGTCACAGGTCATCTTTTCATACTGCGGGGTGTAATACAAACTTGAACATTTAAACTTCATATTCTCTGTCACTTTCACTCCGTTACAAAAAAGAAAGAGAGACAAACTATGTCGATTCGTCATTCGACTTCGAAACTTCGTAGTAGGCCCCTAAAAAGCGGGAACGAAAAACTCGTTCCGAAACAAAATAAAATTCGAACTCGTGTTAAAGTCGTATAAAAATATTAAACCTATATTAAATCTAATTATTATAATCATGTTAATATTTCATTATTCTTAAAATACAATGAAGAAATGCGATATTGATCGCGAACATTAATTATTATAAGTCTTTAGTTTTTTTCATACGGTGAACGAATATAAATTCATATATAGTTTCAGAACGCATTTTATATTCTTTAAAAAGTTAGCGCGCTGGAACTTTTTAAATGTTATTCGTATTACGTTTTCTTGGATATAAAACATAACTTAAACCAAAAACTGTACTAAATATGAGTGAAAAAATTGACGAAGCCGATGTTTTAACTCCTCAAGAGTTGAGAGATGCCGTCAAAGAGGCTGAACTGTGTTTTATGCCCGAAAAGTCTCGACAGAAGTATTTAAAAGGACACGAAATATTCAATAAATCACGATCGAATAAAGGAGCAACCATTATCTCGGAAAAAATATAAGTATAAGTAAGTAAGGTTATCCCATAACAAACAACCGAAAACCATGTGGAGCAATATTCGATGCTCAAGCGACGATGAAGTCGAAACACAATATACATATTGAAACGTACCCAAAACTAGTTACATTTCTAAAACGGTTGTCAGTGGGTTTTTTCTTAACGTCATGTAAAGTGAATGTTATGGGAAAGAGTAATCGTAGTTAATGTTTGTTATTTCACATGTATTTGTTGTTTAATTTTTTTACATAAAAATGATTTGATTTATTCTATGTGGCGTTTTATTCCATAGAGTTATATGTTCTCGCCGCTGAGGTGAAAAGTTGTATGTATCACACGAGAGCAAAGATATTTGCATCTCGTGTCTTTGAGTCCCTCGCTACGCTCAAGATTCTAATTTTGAATCACTCGCTACGCTCGTGATTCAATTATAGAATCTTTCGCTTGCTCGGGACTCAATATCAACACTTGCAGCAAAAATCTACTTTGCTCTCTTGTTGAACAAATAACTATTTCACACCACCTGCTCGACAATGCCCAGTGATATAAGCTTTAAGAACTTTATGGTGAAAGGGAGGTGATCAAGAACAGTGATTTCCTGGACTTTGTCAAGAGTTACTCGAGAATCTTCAAGAGAGTGTGTTTTACTGCTAACACAAATTATATTAGTTCGAAACATAAAGTGTTTGACAACAAAATGAAAACTGTTTGAAATATTACTAAACAAGCTTAAAGGTATAAGCATCGATGGAGCTGTATTTCAAATATTAAAATCATATCTCACTAAAAGATATCAACTAGTACAGACTGGACAATACCAAACTAACCCCAAACTTTTTAAAATAAGATCCATTCTCGGTCCGTTGCTATTTCTGATTTATATGAACAATATCCAGGATCTGGCGGTTCAGTGACAAATCACGTTATACGCAGATGACACAACACATGCCGTTTCTATTTTGGCCACAATCTGCACTACCTCATTATCCAGGCTCAAGGCGAATATGTTAAACAAATGGCTAAAATATAATCTCTTACAATCAACACGTCAAAAACATCGTATATGTTTTTTTCAGCGAAATACAAAAAAACTATCGAATCATAATCCGCTTGAAATTGATGGTCAGGTATTACACAAAAGCAGGAAAGAAAAGTACCTGGGGCTACTACTAGACCCAAAACTCACATGGAAAGATCATATATGTAGATAGCATACGTACTAAAATTATTCAATTAACTGGATCTTTACGACGTACTATAAGCTGTTTCCCACGATAAGTAAAATATATAATATATAACTCCTTAATAAAATCACAGTTTGAATATATCATCGAGATGTGGGGTAACGCTGCAAATATTCATTTATAAGGACTATAACTTGTATAAAACAAATTAATAAAATGATTGTTTAATTACCATTTTCGTACCCCGACCTCTACCATATACAAGGATGCACATCAAACAACTATATACTTTTAAAAACTTTATTTCTCAAATATAGCAAGTAGTACTACGAAATGATTTCAGTCATCTGAAACCCAAGCTAATGCTTTACTTTGTGCTAACATTAGTAAATGTTATGTGACGTTTCATTTTAGTCAAGTATATTCAATCTAGGTTATTGAAACATTTAAATTGCTCAATTTAAAGAAAACGGATAATGTATGGGGAACATCAATAAAAGTTATTAATCATATCATAGAGGTTATTGCGCCCCACTTAGTTTTGTGTACAATAACTGCATGTCAGAGGGTATTTTTCCGGATCTTATGAAATTTAGTAAAGTCGTACCTTTATTTAAATCGGATGATTTGTACGACCTAACCAACTTTCGTCCTATATCGATGCTATGTGTATTAAGTAAGGTTTTTGAGAAATTAATGTTAATACGATATGAATAGAAATAAATTTCTTACAAGTAATCCGTTCGGTTTCACAAAAAGGCGCTCCACAACTGACGTTGGGTCTGCGCTTATTAAATATATTTAAAATATTTGGTAGAATTCTTGTAATGCGATTGGTATCTTTTGTGACCTTTCAAAGCATTCGATTGCGTGGATCATGGAACGCTCATTTTGAAACCTAACATTATGGTCTGTCTGATGATGCGTTAAGCCTTATGTCCTCATACCTTAGGAATAGATCTCACATAGTTGTTGGAAAAAGAACTCAGTCTAATGGAGCTGTAGTAAAATTAGGAGTGCCTCAGGGCTTTATCCTAGGGCCATTTTTATTTTTGGTTTATATAAATGACTTGTCGTCTATAGTAAGTAATCTTTATGATAAAGCATTATTCGCGAATGATACATCATAAATATTTAAGGTTGATAGAAATTCAATGGAATATAGTAACGTTAATGGCACACCGGTCAAAGTACTTGATTGGTTTTAAATAAAAATTAGGCAACTGGCCAAAGTAGAAACACTTCACAACTTCGCCCGCAGTTACACAGACAAAACCTTCGGGTTTCCCCGAAGAGATCCACGAAACGTTGCCAATTCACTGATGCGAGCAAGTATACGTCGGGCTCCGTTAGGGTCGCCCGTGTTGACGTGTGTTTCCTTACTCTTCCATCAGCCCTGCGGTCCGGGGCGCTCAATAACGGCATTACGGAGTCTAGTTTTTTTAATTTATTTATATTCTTGTTTACTGTTATTTTTTACGCTTGTTTTTCTCTGTTCTTTTAATTGTAGTTATAGCTTCTTGTCATTTTTAGTTTATTTTTATAATGTGTTACCTATTCTGGGAAATCACTTAATGGTTCTGTCGGAAGATCAGCGCTGGTAATCGCGCCAGCATTACGCTGAGACAGAACCATTTCGTGCAATACCTGCTTCTTCTGTTTTTATTTATTTTCTTGTTCTTCTTGTGTTTTTTATTTGCACGAATAAATATTTCTGATTTCTGATTTCTGATTTCAATACTTTGAGTCTGCGCCCGTTCTCGTTTGTCATGGAAAGCGGGATAAATGGGGTTCCGATGCATCCCACACTCGCTGTTTAGGAAATAATCCTTGAGCAAATTAGTAACAGGCTTCCTCACCTACTACACATCAATGTTGACATCCGAAACAGACTCTGAAATTGAAATTGAGAAAGCAAAGTGAACTTTATACCTGAGACAAAGCCATTTTTGGACAGAAATATGTTGAAAATTCTGTAAAGATACAAAGAGGGAAATAGTTTTGCCTAATATATTAAATACTCGTTAGTAGGTTCCTAATTTATTATGCTGTAATGAATTGTAATTTTCTTTTTATGACAAAAAAAAACAATTACTGTATTATTTCACTAGTTAGTTGTTTATTGCTTAGTAACTTCATGGAAAACATGAACAAAGATATCATATGCCATTCTAGATATTAAAATTAAATCCAGCTATTGACTTGATACTCAGAAACACTTTTTTCTTGGTACTTCGGTATAAGATCGGTGACGACAGGTTTCGCCTAGTGGTTAGTGACCCTATCTACTAACCTGACGTTCTGGGTTCCATTTGTGTAAGATTATTGCCTTCATAATATTTATTTTATTTACAGTGGGCCATATCTAATACAGCAAGTAATTTCTAATTTCTAAATGCAGTTGTGCCAGGCGAAATCCCTTAATGTTCCCCATTCAACTAATCGACAGTGTTATGTAAAAGCCTTTTGCTGTCATCTCTGTGCCAACACCTGTCAAATTATGATAGATTGGATTTCGCGTTGACACTCCATTGACTTGTTATTCGCAAAATCTGCATCGTAAATATTTTTTCTCAAGGCTTGCTTCAGTTTAGAAGGTTAATATAATTACTAGTTATAACAATCCAGTGCGGAATTGCTGAATGCGTGATGGGAACCAAGCGGCCCAATTTTGATTCTTATATTCAGTTTTAGTTAGTTCAGTTTAGTATTACTTAATTTTACTATACTTAACTAAATCTTTGTTTATAATGTTTATTATTATTAATTTAAGAGTTATACCGAAATACTAATCCACTGATTTCCGGCAGATTAAAACTGTACTGATATTTAACAGTTAAAAACATTTTATAACCTAAAAGAGCGAAAGAGTAAGATATAATAAGTATTAAAATATAACTAAGATAAAACTTATCTATTTATCGAGACGTATAAAAAGCGCTCATCATCATATCATCGTCTTATTTTTTAGTGTAGTACTTACGTACATACATTTAATCTGCGGGGTAATCTACGTACCTACGTTTTTTAAACGAACTTTTATATGAACAATTTTTTTATACAGCGACGATTATAAACTAGCTTACGGCCTTCCTGGTGATAAACAGACACTTAACCAAGCTTATGTATGCTTCCGTTATGTTTGCACATAAGCTTTTGTATGCTTCCGAGTTCAGAAGAATCACAAGCGCTGCCGACTTTAAATTAACCTGAAGATTCGATGTGTCAGCTAGCGACGTACTCACGCCCTTTAGGATAAATCATAAAATTATAAAATCACCACCAGACTATACTTTGTTTTTTAAAGCTATATACTATACAAGTTCTATGCAACAAACAAATGAATGTGCCATACAATTGACGAAGAGGAAGTACTTTATAGTTAAAAAAAACGGGCCATAGTGTCCATCTACGCTAGAGTTACATGATCAAAGGAAATGTATAACGAACTGCCCAAGTTCGCCGTCCATTATTTACATCAGTTTCTGACTTTTGAGAGGGTTTAGAGTAATTAATCAAACCTTAGCGCGACTGGCGCCCGTCTCACTCGGTGACAGGCTGCGACGAAACTTCTTGCGATACGTGTTTGGCGTCATAATTTTGAGGGCCTTTTACTGTGAAGTAGTTTGTGACATCATCGATTTCGTTGATAAATATATCTACCGCACTCCTTTTTACGACTTCTTTCAAAGGAGTTATTAAATTTTCCCACTATGTTCTACACTCAAACTCGAATGAATTAAATTGTAAATTATTTTAACTTATTAGCAATTTTTTCGTGTAATTAAAACCTTTCAAAATAAAAAAATAACGCGCATAGACAGCGGGTAATATAAGGTTTAGCTAGGATTATTATATTCTTTAGGTATATACTCTTAGGCAGGAAAGAGTTTCAACTTTTTATAGCGGATATAAATTAGAAACTTCGTATGTTCGTTTTACAAGGAATGTTTAAAAAAAAAAAAATTAAATTGTGTTCTTTTATTTTTTCCTCGGTAAAATTAAAGCATATTTTCGAAATCTCCATGAGATAATACCGTAACAACGAAAATGCGAATGATATTAGTAAAGATTTTTTCGGATTGGATTCCTGTGGAATTTATTAATAAGTAAATAGTTGATGAGTAAGAAGAACATTTGTTATGAGACATTTCCTACAAATGAATGCACGGAAAAATGGAACATACGTTCGCGATAATAGAATGGAAACCCATTATTAATGGGTGCCTATAGGAAATTCGGATACTGCTATAGGGGAATAGCCACGCGGCGTGTGACGTGGTGAAGCCGACTGCAGCCGCAGAGCATATTTTTATTAGTGAATCCTTAGTTAATTCCATTTAGATTTTCCTTATAGTTTTCTAGCGTATTTTGATAAAATTAACATATTTCGTCCAGAACAGCGATTGCCTGCCTCGTATTAAAAGATGGCTTCCAAAGCACACTCGGCGAGCAATCCCTTTCTTCCCAGCCTATGTGGGTACTATACACATGCATATAATATCCAATACAAAAACCAGTTCGCGTACGAATCTCGCTGTAAGTATTTAACCCAAGTAGAAGAACGAAATCTTATTGCAGCCGTAGTCGAAGCAAACACTACCAAAATAATCCAAAAATAAATATATGCTCGTAGTATGTCGATGACTTTATTGGTAGCGTTATGACAATAGAATAAAATAAATTGAATACCTAGTAAAGGAAAATCCGAGAAAAGGTCAGGCTTGAGAGGTAAAAGGGGTTGTATATCTTATTTGGGCAAATTTAACGACACTAGAATAGTAATATTGTAAGGCGAGGTTCAGTCGCACTCGAGTGGCCCATGGGCTAGCTTGATACTTGTGTTATTCTTGACTGAACTAAAGTGCTGAATGTTGACCTACTTAAACGTAGATAAAACTAGCTTTTATTCGATCTCGCTAGCTATTCTATTCTAGACATCTATTTATTTTTCAAAATTTTAACTGCGGTTCACTGAATATAAAAATATTTCTGATGTTTGGCTGCTTTGTAGTCGACGTTTAATTTATTACTGACCTTCCAGCGAGCACTAATTTTATACATAAGTAGGTAGTTGAGTATTCGAATGTTTCATTTATTAGTTTTATTATTATAATACCCACGAATTTTTATGTTTCCATATTCTTTCTGTTACACCCGTCGGGGTCTTGCGCCCGCATCGTGCGATAGACAGTGTCGTCGCCGTCCTTTATTGGCGCCTAATTTCTCGCAAAATTAGTACTTCGGGCAGCAACGTCTTCCACCCCTTAAACCTTTAAATGAGACAATATTAGCCTTGATCGATTCCTTACATTCTTAACTAGGTTTATACGTTTTGCTTTTTTGGTAATTCTTATGAAATACTAGCAAAAGACCAGGAGGAAGTTTTCGAGTGAAAAAAGACGAATCTTTAAAGGTCGTTATTTTCACTTGTATGAAATTTTTCCGAAATATGTATAGAATAATAATATATATAATTTTTCCAAAAATCATGCAAATGGGTTCAGGACTAAGGGGGTGGAAAACGTTACCGCTTTTTGTATGAAAAAATCAAGTTCGTAAGTTATACAACGGTATCTGTATCTGTAACAGTGACTGTCTGACAAGGAGTGTGTCGAGTCTCGAATAAGCAAGTGCAATAGGAATGGAGATTTTCGATAGATATTAACTCAGTAACTTCAGTTGACAAGAGATTCCGCAACAGTCATTGTCGTACCTATCAAGCTAAGTCACGCGGAATATTCTTATTCGGCCTCTAAATTAGGATTAGGATATGTGCTCAGCAATTTCAAATCTCAATATTTGTTTTTAATTTAAGCATGTACTTTGGTACAATCGACATGTGTAATATCAACTTGTCAATTACTCTTATGTACAGGTGTTCGCAAGCTTAGCGCAGCGCTAGCGAGCGGCGCCCGCGCAGGCACCTGGCGTATCGAGGCCCGCTGCGGCGGCAGCTCTGCGCGCGTCGATCTTAGCGTCGGAGCCGGCGCCGGCAACACGGCCCCGGCCGCCCCGGCCGCTGAACAGCATTACGTGGAACTGCGGTTCGCTGACAGCATGCGCAGGAGATACAAGCCTGGCCTGCCGTTTGTTGGAAGGGTGAGTGTCATGGCTATTGACAATATAGGAAATATCGTTCCCTTTCACCAGCCAGCTAGGTAGTTTTGGATATTGATATGTAGAGATCGCTTTAAAGCGATAAGACCGCCTGTTGTTACTATTATTAATGTTACCGAATCTATAAATGTACTCCTGTATTAGTGGTGCAATAAAGAATTTATTATTATTATTATGCACTAATTGTAGTAATTGTGGTTGGGCTCATGCAAACATTTATCCTCTCGAAAACCTGTTCAAATGGCATCATCTTCTTACATATATAAATGAAAAAACTGACTGATTGACTGACTGACTCACCTATCAACGCACAGCCCATACCGCTGGTTCTACAGTAAGGTCCACCATTAGGCGAAGTTGTTTGACAAGTCAAAATGCACAAATGTCGCCACAGTATAGCCAGTGCTGTTCGTATCGATATTATTTAAGGCCTTACTACATTTCCCGATCTTTCGGCGCAATTTATCGGGTACTCCTAGGTGCTTGCCAACAATATCGAAAATCGAAATTAGTAGTGTTTCTTTCAATCCAATATGCTCTGAATTTATCAAATTAAGATGATTTGTAAATCATGATTTATTCCTGTTTAAAGGACTAAACTTCATATTTAAACATCCTGTTTTGTCCCGCTTCATGAGCCTATATGCATATTTTATGCATATCTCATAGATTACAACATTGAAATAAGTGTACAACGTTATGTTTATCGATATATACCGTCGCTATTTTTTTTCTACTCCCGCAGGCAAATCACGTAACTTTATGTACTAACGGAAGATAGATTTTACGAACACTTTTGAAGTATAAATTTATTTATTTATTTATTTACTTTCAACCAACTTACATTTACAGCATATTGCCAAACATGAAATGTATGAACTAACAATTAAAATTTGTCATTAAAGTCTACCTAACGGTAGTACAAAAGTTACCCCGCTAGCAACATTTTATGTATCAGTTTACTTCGCCTAATTGTGGATTTTACACTTAGAAGATTTATTTGGCACTTAGTAGGTCTAAGGGTGCACAAAGAAATTATTTTTCAAAATTTACCCCCTAAAGGGTTGAAATGGGTGTCCAAAATGTCTATGGGCAAAAAATATCAGTTTAATAAAATAGTCTTTATTCGAAATTTATCAGAGGTACTCCTAATGATAAAATTAAATGAGTGAATAGGCTTTTCAGGTTTTTTTGACGACCGGTTTAGCCTAGTGGGTAGTGCACCTGCCTGTGAAGCTGACGGTCCTGGGTTCGAATCCCGGTCAGGGCAAATATTTGTGTGATGAGCATGAATATTTGTTTCTGAGTCTTGGATGTTTTCTATGTATTTAAGTATTTATATCTATTAAATATATCGTCGTCTAGTACCCATGACACAAGCCTTCTTGAGCTTACTGTGGGGCTAGTTCGATTTGTGTAAGATTGTCCTCTAATATTTATTTATTTATTTATATTTATTTATTTATTTTGAGAATTCAACCGCTAAAAGGGGGAAATGTGGTGACAAAGTCTGAACCTTAGCATGGGTATTGTTTCTATGGTTTATGTCGTCGCTGATTACGTGGTCGCTTTAAAATACAACCTGGCTGACGTGAAATACCATTTCCTCTGTTTGGTTGCAATGGGATTGTTATGTCTAAATATCAATAAGGTTGTCGTTTTTATGGTTTTTTAGAACGTTAATTGCGAAATTGGCATCGAGTTATAATATTGTTAACATGAAATTACATGAAATTTTGCTAGAAATTTCATGTTCTCAATATTAGTGTCCCAAGTTGCAATTCGATCGGTACTACTGATACTGGTTTCGGGGCAAATCGGTTTCAACAAACGGACTCGCAGACAGTAATCCTATTTTTGCTTTTGAGGTATGGAACGAGACCCGCATTATCCTAATAGATTTTTTAATTTGTATTTGGTGCCATCTTAGTTGTCATCAATCTGTAGTGACAGTGCGAGTGCGAGCGGCGTGGCAGAACGGGAGGAGTAGTCACCGGGAATATTCCTGCATCTGTAATAAGTATAATTCAGGGTACTGCACGAAAGGTTTCCTGCTACTTTTTTTTGGGGTGCCGATTACGAAAATGACTTGCATTTTCGAATTAAAGATGGCGGACATATATATTTCTCAAAGATCGATGTGGGTGTCATCTTCATGGTTCCTCGGGGTCGGGTGCCGATTACGAAAATGACTTGCATTTTGAAATCAAATATGGCGGACATTTATTTTTTTTAAATATCAATTTGGATGTCTTCTTCGAGGTTCCTTTGGGTGCCGATTACGAAAATGACATGCATTTTCAAATCAGAGATAATGAACATTTATTTTTCTTAATTATAAATATGGCTGTCATTTTCGAGGTTCCTCGTGTGCACAACGATTTTCAAATCCAAGATGGCGGACATTTATTTTTCCTTGAAAAACAATTATATGGGTGCCATCTTTGTGGTTCCTCGGGGTGCCGATTACGGAAATGACATCCATAACATACGAACATACAGGTCAAACTGAGAAGCTCCTTTTTTGTAAACAGTTAAAAATTACTCACAGTACGCGGGCGAAGCCGCGGGGATAAGCTAGTAAATAGATAAATTCGTAGATCAATTAGCCGAAAGGTCTTGACTCAATTAATACAATTTGAATCTTATGTCACGATTTAATAAAAAGTGTGTAATCTTGTTAGGCCTGTTTTAATAAGGCTATTTCGTTAATGCCCGGTTGCGTTGAAAAGATCATGATAGCATATCGGCATGCACCAATTTAATCGAGCCGAGAAAATAATGTTAAGTACAGTCTGTCTATGAAGGCCCTTTATCTCGTGAACGCGTAGATACAGCGAGTTGAAATAGAAACCATATACTCAAGTCTACAGTCCCTATAAGGTTTGAAAAAATAAAATTTCTAAGTTAACTAAAAAAAAAAGATACGGCCATTTATGCCGAGTGAAACGTATATTTCGACACTATCAAGGGAATAACAGTTTATAAGATACTTTCCGTTGACCTAGAACTATGAAATTAGGCGAGTAATATCTTCTTATACTACAAGTGAGAAGACAAAATGGTAATGGTATTTTTGTTAAAGGTTACGTTTTTTTCAATTGCAATTATCAGATATGGGGAAATCGCTCTCAATAAACGACAAAAGATACCGACCCTTCGCGCAGGCCCATTTGAATTACAAATTGTTTGTTCTGTGTTGATGAATTAATCTTGGCGATAACAACAAGTACTGTATTGAGACGGTGACGTTGATACAATACAATTTTATTTGTTGGTATTGATTGATGTTGTTTGCTTCGTGAATATTGATTGTAATTACGGGTCTTGTTTGACTTGATTGAATTTAGACTAGAAGGGATGTTTTCATTATTTTTATTTATAGCAATCCATTTTAAATAATATTAAAAAGAATATTTTCAACAAGCTAACTCCTCTTACTTATCTTGTAAAATGGGTATAGTAGTGTATACTGTATATGACGACCGTTTATGAGGGCGTTTATTTGTGTGATGAACACGAATATTTATTCCTGAGTCTTGGATGTTTTATATGTATTTAAGTATTTTTTTATCTATAATATGTATATCGCGATGTCTAGTACCCATAGTACAAGCTTTGCTTAGTTTGGGGCTAAGTCGATTTGTGTAAAATTGTCCACAAATATTTATTTTTATTTTATTTTTTTATACTGGCAAATACCTTACCTTACATTTACATAAATAGCCCCCAAGGCACCGATTCGATGGCAACATTCCATTTTAAAATGTCCCTAAACTTGTCTTAACGCGGCTTAATGGCACACTTTTCTAAGGATTACCTTCAGTCTAACGTTGGTTCAGGGAACAACTCTAAGAGGGTTTGCCACTGATATTGATCAGCATTTGTAACTGCGGCTTTAAACTCTTTTAACTTCGCGACATTTGGATGAATTTTATTAGTTGGAGTAGAATGGGTAAATCTCCAAAATAAAATGACCCTTAGGCATATAATAATTAGTATTTATATAAAGTACATGCGAGATTATCAACTTGCTAGAGTTTCTCCGTTTGCATCCTCGGGGTCCGCTTTGTCACCCAATCCCAAGATTTGGCGTAGGCACTAGCGTTACAAAAGCGACTTCTATTGACCTGCCCATCCAAACCAGAAGGGGAACTAAACCTTTTTGAGATTAGTTCGGTTTCCTTTTTAAGATATTTTCCTTCACCGAAAAGCTACTGCCAAATATGACATGATATTTCATATATAAGCCTTTTCCAAAAACCCAGTGGTAGTTCCGAGCCGGGGCTTGAACCCACACTCTCCAGATTAAAAGCTAGTCGGCTGGCTGGCTTCTCATAGTTTCAATTACAAACTGCGATATGACGTAATTCGCCTAGGTAGGTACGCATTTGCGCGAAACAATTTGTCCATTCATTCAACTTGACTTAGCAATTATTTATGCATTTTTTACTTACTATTTATCAATATATTTGAATTGAATAATTGTTTAGTGAGGTATTTCATGGTAGGTAATAGCTGACATGGTACACATGGTAATACTTAGATTTTTACCGAATTAGATTACCGGATAGTGTTTTTGCGCCATAGCCTTATTACAAAGTCAAAACGTTTTTTCCTCAGCCATGTATATGTACAACCCTAGTTGATGTATAGAACAAATAACAAATATCGACTCGTTAGCCTCGGCTTGGATCAGAGGAACTTTTGAGAGTAGCTCTTTAGCCGAGCGCGGGAAATACCCTGTCGATGTTAGCATTGATGCGCTTTCGATATTAATGTATTTTGACGTGATAACGTCATATAAATTGATGAAAGGATGCCAACACGAAAGAGTGTGACTTAATGTATGACTAACCTGAGCCTTGTTAAGCGAATTTCTATAAAAATGTTATTGGATTTTGAACTTTATTGTTCGAACGATAAAATAGCTTTTTGGACGAATTACTTTGATGGAACTCGGCCTACTGAATGATTTCAAGTTATACCTAAACGACGTTCAAACCGATTTCTCTCCTCAAAGGGTAAAACGCGTAAGCGCCCGGAAAATGCAATTTTTCGTCAATGTTTTCTTATGACGTTATCACGTAAAATTATCTTATATGCAATAGATACTAATATTAAATTTTAGTGAAAATTAAATATTTCGTCAACCTTACGGCTTAATTGCAAAACAATGACGACTATGGTTTCAAACCTGGTATATTTTACTTTAAAATTTAAATCTTCATTCGCAAACAGTTCAGTCCAGTACAAAGATAATAAAACGCTCTAAATCGATTTCTTCACCCGAGTTAAAATAACATAAAATATATACTTTAAAGATTCACTGACCAGATACTAATAAAATAAATATTTTGAGTTGGAAATATATTAAAACAAGTATTCGAACTTCTTAAAATTCTATCCCGGTTCTCTCCAGAAGATCACGTACTAAAACAATTTAATTTCTGTGAGTATAATCTATATTCCTCTGGCTGGTTCCACATCATTCTTTCCCACGTCTTGGCAACCGTACAATGTAATAAATTACTAAGGTCTAACGAAGAGCTTTTATATCGACGTGATTTTCTCTGCTCCCCGCATGATATCATTCTTCCATTTTGAATTAGTGTTACTGCGGTATTACAAGTAACCCTGACACTATAATGAATCCATGTTAATCTATATAGATTTTTCACTTCTCATGCTCGAAAAGTGTGTATTATTAGGCTTATCAAGCGGGGCTAAAATAGTAAATTGAGCCCCTAGGGAAAATATGAATACATATTTATGATTAAAGTACATTCTAATTTGATCAATCAAAATACTTCACAATGTTAAATCCACCAATCAGAAAAGACATCGACAGCCGATCAGAACGTTGCGTTCTTTTTGGTAGGTACATACTTTGTTCAACCAATTAAAAATTAGGTTTTTTATCGTCCGTATTTCAACTACTGTGTATCTGAGTGAAAAAAGTTTTAAGAAAAGATGCTGCCCTATTCGCATTAAAGTGTATTATTCATTGTGGGTGGATTATCTTTGTTTATTTATTTTCTTACAATCGACGTGAAAAGTAGAGTGAGTGATATGACCACTCGAATTATTTTAGTTTAGATTTAGTAGTAACGTAATAGAACTTCTTGTTGTGCAAGGAAGCGTGGAAGGCACCAGAAGAACTAGACCAAGGTCTCCGATGAGATAGATCGACTAGATAATAAGCCAGCACCTATGTTGACTACATTACACGAATGCTCTTGCAAAGAGACTGCCGATCCCACAGTCAAACTGTTATTACAGTTTTGTGGCGCGATGCTTTGCATATAAGTATGTAACTAAACTTGTGTTTATTAAATATAATAAAAAATTAAAAGCGGCGCTACGCGAAGAATGGCGACGTGTCTCAAAACGACCACTCTGTAAAGCGTGTATCGACGAAGAAAAAGTGAATATTAACTATAAAAGGATAATTCTTATGCATATCGTCGATGTATTCATACTGCGCCCGAGAACTTTAATTAAACTGTCTAGTACAAAGTATACCTCTTTCAAGCTAATATAATTACAATTGTATTTTATATCGGAATCTGTCGCAGCCAGTTTTGGGTGGGCGCCAGGCGGGTTGACTTAACCTAATGACTTAATTATAGTCTGACTTGCCGACACAGTTTCACAGGAATTTGCTTCATTTTCTGAGCCTGGGTGAGGATATTATGCAAATACTTAAACGTTTATAGTTACATATATGGATAAATTGGAATCTTGCTGCAATTTTGTTACGAGTAAAAATAAAGGGTAAATACTCGCCTGAAATTAAGGTTGACTATAACATACAAAGTAGCCTGTATTATTAATTAATCTTATACACAGGATGGAAAAAATATACGGGCCTTGGAGGGGTTGTCCCCAATATAAAACAATGTTTCAAATCAATTTAATTTCAAATAACATTTGTATATCCATAAACATCAAGGTTTTATGTTATTTTCGTTATTTTTATCGTTTTATGAAGCTACTGTACGAAACACAGTTATGTTTAGACACTTAGTAATCCGGCCCGTGCTTGGCACAAAGCACACACAACACCCTCAGAATATTTATTGTATTTACTCGTAAATGTGATATTGGTATGAGTAATTAGTGAGCTTTTGTTAGTATTTATAGAAATAAATACGACTTTTCAACATTAGTACGGCACGGTCGCCATTTGTAAGACATAGTTTTTTTAATATCAATATCTGACTAACAATTAGATTGATGGTGGTGCCTCATACACCATATCTTTTCTTTTTAATACACCTCTAGGAGTTTCTCCTGATGATGATGAGGATGAAGTAGTTTTACGGAATCCTATACTGAGGGAGTACGTACTAGTAAACACTTCCAAATATTTTGCCGAACTGTTTATTTTGACGTTTGTCTATTAAGGCCGGGTTTTATAAAGATCCGTTAGACCAAATGTCAGATCAAATTTCAGTAACTCAGTACATTTTCTGACATAACAAACCGACATAAGGTCTAACGGATCTTTATAAAACCGAGCCTTATATACTTTCACTCATAGACAATGTAAAGGACGGAATACATTCAATCACCTAAGGTGTTTGACACACTTTCTTCCTGCCCCCACCTAAAAATGCAGATAGGAATCTAATATAACACATGTATGATGTCAAAAAAACATAATATATCCTTCAAAAATATACCCAGATACACAGTACTAGTTAATACCTATAACGAAACGAAATCTATTATTTGATTAAAAATTTATGAACCTTGTTGTTTGCAGGTAGAAGCAATGAGCACGGAGAAAAGAGTTCGTGTTCGTGTAAAACTGTATGATGACAAGACTGACATCTACAGTCAGGACATCGACATGTCAACAGGCGAAGGCGGTTTTATTGTACCCACTGTGATGGCTGACGCTCCTTACGTCAATTTGCAGGTAAGAAAACTTTTTAATTTATAGGTCTTTCATGTTTTCAGAATACTTAATCATAATAATCGAGTGCATATTTTTCACCTTTGGTCTTACCACAAAGACTTAACTATCCCAATTATTACTGTTGTAGACCAACTACGTATTATTAATTAGGCCTGGCAGTAGATTAAAATGTGCTGACATACATTTCAAACTTTCTTTAAGCCACGCAAAAACGTCACGGAATTGGACCACGTTCTGAAACAAACGTCAAATATACAGATATAATAGATTTCTGATAGTTTATAAATACAATTACATAGATACATTTTTGGAAGCGCTACTTTTCGGACCCTCTACATAGACGATAAAACTCTGATTTCAATACTGTTATTATTTTCAAAGTTATGAATTTCATGAGTATTATAATAAATGATATAAATGAGTTTTTATGTTATGACACCGTGTGTCGTGGACGCCTGCAAATCCATTACATAGCGGTCACTAGGATGTTGCCAACCCTTTTCTGTTTGAATGATTTGTTGAGCATGTTAAAATTCATCGTATACTACTAATACTATGTACGACATTTACTATGTAGCTACTATACTTAGTTATAAACACAATTTGAACTTATTGTAATGTAACTGTTTATGTCTTATATAGTTTTACCAAATAATACCAATCAAATAGCCGAGACAATAGTTTTCCTAACCTGTGTATTATTTCGTTTTTGTGGCTAGGCTCCAAGTTTAGCTTTCAACTTGGCGCATTTCTTCACGTAAAAATATCTTGTACGGCAGCCAAAGTAGAAACAAGAAAATAAGTGTACCTAACTGTATGGTTACACCCAGCCGTTACTTTTCGGTCATAGGAAAAGAGACCTTAGATTTTCTTACTCAAGATTTTCTTAGGAATAGTAAATTATTTTATTTTATTGCTTTTACTAAAAAAGATTTCGAATAGAATGTTATTACATTCTATTCGAAATCTTAACTAACCAATGTTTTTATCGAAATTGTATCTTATCCACAAATTGACATGAAAGCAGAACAAAGTGTTTCTAGTTAAACATTAAATGGATTCAGTGCACGAGCAAAATGCTTTTATAGCAAGATTTAGACAAAGCCGTCATAAATGTGAGCATAAAGTGCGTTAAAATAAATGAATGGCATGCTAATCTCAAGCCGGTGGTATGTTCACATTATATGGGCTATTACTGTTTGTTCTCACTAACAAAGGGGTTGAAAATTTATTTGTAGGACTTCACTATTGTTCATGTACTTATATCGCATTTGAATCTTTTAACATAGTTCCTAGCGAGACAAAACTAGACATACTTACTTAGAAAATACTGAATGAAATACGTGGTCAATACCTACTTACCAGTCCTGGCCAGAGCATCACAAAACTCATTATTCGTAAATATGTAGGTACTGTACAATAGGTTTATTATATCTATGACTACCTATAATAATAATAATAATAATAAAATCAATAAATCAATATCATCTTAGGCCCTGGTCTCCTATACTCATACTCATACTCATACTATTTATTCATAATATTGTTAAATATTACATGTCACATTACAATTTTGCACAATATATATAAAGTAATATTATCTTAGTACAATCATAACGCCATAAACACCATCGCCATTATATAAACGCCATCGGCCGCAAACAAGCTGACAGTCCACCTGATGGTAAGTGGTTACTGTCGCCTATAGACGCTTGCAACACCAGAGACGTTACTCGCGCGTTGCCGACCCATAAGAAACCTTATGTGATGTTATGGTCTCTCAGGTCTATCAGGGCTTAACCGTACTTCTCTATAGATGGCATTGTGATGCAGCCTACGGCGTAACGCTGTAAGCGGCCGATGGTGTTTATAAATAGGTGACTAGGGCCAGGTATTCCAGTGTTTGAACCGCCCGGTGTGGTCATGTTGGAGGTTTCCACTGGATTTTATCGAGACCACTCTCCAATCGCGCACTCCTATTGCTTTATTGGGCCTATAATGCCACAGTCAAGTTCAAAAACAAAGAAAAATAAAGGACTAGGTTTACTACTTATTTAATGATAGTAATCTTTAAGGGAGCAATCAGAATCACTTTTCCATTAAATTTAATCATAACGGAATTATTTCATGATATGAACAGACAAAAGCTAGTAAGACTGGTTACCATTTGGTTTGTAACCTGTGATGTTCCGTAGAAAAAGCAGAAAAACATCGAATCTCCAACGGCGAAGAATATGAACCTATTTATTAACATAGAATATCCAATGTTTTAAGTATTATTTCAACGTGCATTTCGCCTTCACTCAATAAATGCAAATCTTATCGTCGGCCACCCGAATCTTTGCTACAGATTAACGCAGAGTCTAGGCGCCAAAGCGAGCCCCAAATCTGCTCATTTGTATTCTATGTTTCGAGTATCCCGGGGGTATTGAAGTTTCACAAGTTTCTAGAGGGCCAATTAATGAGCCGATTAAACTAAATTAGGTTTGAAGCGCGAACAGCCTGTTTGGACGGCTCGTCCGTATTAGTAGTCCTCAGTTGACATATTGTTGGGTTGAGGGTTCTACTTGATGCCATAGTTTTGGACGGGAAAGAATAACTTTGGCCGGCTTAAGAGTTTATCATGCGAGTTGCTAAGCCGTACAAACCGCTTAATGGAATGGGAGCGGGTATCTAAACGTAACTGGGTGTAGTATGTATAAACACCATAGGCCTTTACACTATTATGCCGTACGCTGCATCATAATGCTTACTATAGAGATGTACTGTTGGGCCCTGACAGACCTGAGAGACCATAACAGTACATCTCTATAGTTTGCATTGTGGTGCAGTGTACGGCATGACGCTGTAAGCGGCCGATGGCGTTTAAAGGAGACCAGGGCCTAAGAGTATGCGCTGCGCTAAGTAGCAAATATTCTCTCGTACTGGTATTTGGGTCTACGTGCTGCTAAATCGTGTCTCTCACAACTCATCGGCGCCGTCTCTCTAATACTGTGATTGAATGAGAGGGGCATATTTTCTCGTCCCGTGTCGTTGCGCGGCGTCAATCGTTCTAGTCCTGGCTTTTCAGGCAGAAACGCTACTGTTACTTCTTGCTATTTTCATCCTTTTCGTTAATCGTATTATGATGATTCATCGATATAAGTAATGCAATTCTCATAACCAATCCAATTTCAATAATGGAATACTAAATCAAGTCTGTTTTAATAAGCGCTATCCTAACATTGTTGCGTTGGGAGAAATTATACATGGATTCGAAAATGGTTATGACGTCATCATGCAAATACGTCACGGCGTTGAACGGAATTGGTAATCCAGCTAAAGTGCTTTTAGGCCATGATAACTATCTTATGAATTATTATGCGAGCGCACGTGGCTTTCCCCACATTTCCGAGTAGATTAGTAGAGCATTTATAATACGTGGCTTTGTAATTTCCGGCAATCTTAGTAATATAAATTAGTATAACATGTATGGGAATATAATTGCAATGATAAAGACGGATTAACCCTGAAGGAGTTCAGGATATTAGATAATTAGTTAAATATATATTAGATACCAAGTTAAGAGCAAGTTCAAAATATGTCATAACTCAAAGCGATGTAAGTGTTACTCGAACTTGAATATAAGTACTTGCACACCGCAATATTTATTCATTGCACACCTCAATAAATAAATATAATAAGTACAGAATACAAAAACTTCAAAATAGAGGTAAACAGTATTCCTTTTCTATAAAATAATATGATGACGATTGTTGTTAGGTGACATCTAATACCTTTTCAATAGCTGCGTTGCGGGAAAAAAGCTTAAATGTTATAACCCAATATAGGTGCAATACAATTAAATAGAAATACATTATAAGACACCTTAAAATACAGAATATAACAGAGAAAGCGAAAAGTTCTTCCAAAAAATCTTCCCACTTACTATCAGGCAGGTACTTGGATAATTTTATTGATAGTGGCAGTATGATTAATCGAAAATGTGAATTGAGTGATTCTGTTACAGATAGGACATTAATAAATCCAATACCTAAACATATTTTAACAGGAGTTGCCTGCATAAGTAAACAAGAACTCACTTTTTCAGGAGAATAGTTAGTGAAATAAACAAAATGCTGACGAGTAAAACTTGACCGACGTCCGCTTTACGTCTGTTATGACTCTGTGTCGCAAACACCTACTATGAAGCTAATGGCTTTGCTGATCTCAAATTAGTCGGGTTATTGTTGGCCGAACACGAGCATGTGGCAGGTTTTAGTTGGGATTCAATTATAGTTCAGTTTAAAGGGATCAGCTGGAATAATTCGATAAATTACAGAAACTTCATACGCGAGTTAAACGCGCGGAAACGTGTCGTTAATGGTTTGTAATTGGATTACAAGTTATCGAGTGATTTAGTTACCGGGTTTTAGGTCGGAGACCGATTCGAATGGGCCATCCGTTTCCTTTGCTACTAACCACCATGTAACCCTTTATGTAATAGCTAGATATTTATTGAAAGCCGCATTATTATTATTTTTCTAGTACTGGTACCTAGTGTATTCATATCTGAGTATAAAATTAATCGTCAGAAACGGACTATAAAATGTTCTAAATACTAAGTATGAACTAATAAGTCAAATAGTAAGATTGAAAAAGTGTACCTATTATGGTTATTATGTATTTATTATCATATTCACATGCTGATTCCCTTGTAATCGGGATTTCCTTTAAATTCACTAAATTCATATTTTATAAATAAACTCTGTAGGATTTTTTTTATAGAACGCCGGTGGCAAACAAGCTTACGGTCCACCTGATGATAAGCGGCCACCGCAGCCTATAGACGCCCGCAACTCCAAAGGAGTCACGTACGCGTAGATACAATTTGAGGATGCACTGTGTTGACAACAGAAGGGACAAATTTAGGTCCCTCGCTCTCAACACAGTGCATCCTCGGGAGCTCTGGCAACCTTGCTCACCTCCAGGAACACAACACTACATACTTGTATAGTAGATAATGTTATTATGGCTGTGGTCTTCTGCAAGGCTGAGGTACTTCTCCAGTTGGGCTGCTCCAAATTCGAGCAAGATGGCATTTTGCCCTACCTCTCTTAATACTATATGTGTGGTCAATTTTAGGTAGGTACACAAAAAAACCTAGTCTCAGGAACTAACCAAGCTTGTACTATTGTAGATATATACATAAAAGCTTTTGGCCGCGACTTCGTCCGCGTAAACCACTCCCTATGTCATCCTTTCGAGAGATGATATTTAGGATAAAAAGTATTCCGTATGTTAACCCAGGCTATAAACTAGTTGTGTACCAAGTTTCATCGTAACCCGTCAAGCCGTTTTTGCGTGATTGAGTAACAAACATCCAAACATTTGCATTTTTATTATTAGCGGGATGTACATACTTATATTGAATAATAAGTATTTAATGAAATACATCAAATATTCGTGCTCATCACACAAATATACACCTTGACCCGGATTCGAATCCGCGGGACCACCTGCTTCGTAGGCAGGGTCACCAATACCAACCAGGCTAAATTGGTCGTCAATGTGTTCATTATATAAACATGCCTAGTTAATAACTTAGTTATCTTGTTATAAGTGGGATGGAAAAATCTACATAAGAACTGAATGGTTACTCAATGCTTGGGAAACTCTACTTTTTTTTTACAATATCTCCCGTCAGATCCCTTCCTTTTATAAACCGATGTCTTAAGATTTATGTCCCATTTTATTGGTTAAATTTTGCTGGAGATTTTCTGTCCCACGCTTAATTCGTTTGGATAAATTATGCCAAGATTGAGACATATAATCCACCACTCCATTAAATCTGTAAAAAGTGAATGCTTTTAAGAAATTAGCTAACTAATCTTTGTCTCGAGCTAAAAGCGGATTATGTTGAAGAAAAATGTCTGGCCTCTTTATACTGGTCTCCTTTTTTAGGCTGGCTCATTTAGAAATTCAAACATTGCTGTTGGTGTTTTATAAAAAAAATGTTACTTAAACATTTTCTGTGTAGATAAAAAAATATAGTCATAAATTTGTATGGACTTGAAACAATATATGTAACAATTAAAAAAAAAGCTTTCTATAAATAAAATTATAAGCTTGTTTTTCAATTTAATGCAGGCATTGGAACTTTACCTTAATTACAATAATATTAACATTCACGCCATCGGAACTCAATTTATCTACCTGATTGGATTGGACAAGTTCACTACTCCCAGCTGTCAATAAATTAGCTCCGTCCCATAAGAATTACCGAACCCAACACTGGCCTCAAAATTCCGAGTAAAACTGCGTGTTTTAGATAAATAGGTAGGTCTTTTTATTTTATTATTCTCAAATACAAATGCAAATATAAAATAAGATAAAAGAACTAGTTTAGTACCTACTGCATGGTTTTCTCTGCCTCTCATAAAATAAAGTTAATGTTTTAACATTGTTTCGTCTATAATTGACTAGTTACTGTGATATTTAGTACCTGAATGCAATTTCATATCTATTATAAGAGTAGGTAAAATGAAACATGTTTTAAAAATAAGCATTATAAATGGTAAAATATTGAAAGTGATTTTTTTCAGATATCTCGTCGTCAGGTACTCATACTCATTTATTGATAATATTATTGAAATATTATCAGGTATAAAGATTCATATTATGTCAGTTCCATTGAATTTATACAATATTTATTAACAACCCAATATTTACTTTATACCTATGATTTTTCCCATCTTACAAAAGTAGAGAAAGTTCCGTTTTAAGATGAAAATCGTGAGACATCATAAATTAATACGTTCTTGCTATATTCATCAGAAAATCCACACAATATGTAGGGTACCTATCCTATCTCAGTAAACCGATTATTATAAATGAAATTGCACTTCATTTAACACAACTACTCATACAATATACTATGGTAGTTACGCCTCCCGTTAGGATTGCCTTTGAATTGTACTGCAGAGCCCGCATTTGGCTAAACTCGTTGATTTAGAACTAAGCGGGGACTAATTCGTTAGCAAAAGATGTAAGCCGTCGGATCAGGGAGAACTCGGTGGAATCCTTGTAGGTTCTACGGGGATAAATTGAATTAATGCTGAAGTTTGCATTGCTAGGGTATCAAAAATTATGATGTAGAGCCTTCTCGTGTGTTTTGGTTGCTTTTTCCTGAGAACATCTGCTTTCAACATACCTGAGCACGCATTTGACTTACACATACACAACGTGATCATTTTGAAAGTCTAAGATGTAAATGCTATCTGCGTGATATTCTGAAGATATGTTACATTTCGAAATTCACATCACACACAAGAGCTAACTGTAGCTATCAAATCCAGAAATACATACATATTTTTGGATTGTGCATGTCGCAGGGAACTGATCAAAACGAAAATTTGATCAAATCTCTAATAGATATCCCTAAGGGATATGATCAAATCACACAGGATGTTAAAAAGGCATCTCCATTTCATCATTTCCGTAAGAAAATCCAGTGACTTGATCAAATATCTGAGTCGGTTTATAGAAATGATGAATTCGCTCAGAAATATCAACTCGATTTGTCATTTAACTACACTAATTTAGGGATTTGATCAAATCGCTAAACCAAGTAAGTTAGTTCGATAAGGTCGGTTCGTTTTGCCATTTCCCTGGGCAAGTTTAGTGAGATGATTAAATCTCAACTCTCGCGATTTTATGTTAGTGATTTGATAAAATCCTTGAAATGGTTTAGTGAAAAGACTAAAGTAATGCCGGGAACCTATTTTCAAATTAGAACAAATCTCTGACCTAATTTAGTGAACGTTTCGAATTTTTGGACGATTTTATCATTTTTCTAAACGGACTCAGGGATTTGATCAAGTGACTGGATTTTCTTAGGGAAATTATGAAACGGAGACGCCATTTTAACATCCTGCGTAATTTATCTCCGTTTTGATCATTTCTCTGCGACGGACGTACCTGTATGTAAACAGTTACTTGCATAACCTACATCATTCCTGTTGTTTATCACTGAAGCCGCTAAAAAAGCTTAGCTGTTGTAAATGTCCACTAAGATATATATATGACATCAGTACCAAAACCATGAAACTACATTCAAAACATTCAAAAAAGTGAACAACGTTTCGCTTTTTAATCATTTTCATTATACTCTTAAAACGAGAGCAAAGGTTTAAGACAAAACTAACATAGCTACTACGTCCTTCCACAGCAACCCCCAATCAATGATAGGATTAATGAAATTAGTCTACGGGTTGAGTGAGCGCCAGTGCCTGCGTGCTCTTCTAAACTAGCTCCCTGTATTAACTGAGATTCCGACGTTATATGAGTTTGTAAAAGATAATTTAATTAATTTATAACGAAAAATACATATACACGACTACAGGATAGTGTTCTCTCCGTCTTTTTCTCATATTTTGTCCATGAGTGCATATAGATATTTTCAATTTTGAATAGACTTCATTATATGTGCTGATTTGATTTCGCTTTATAAAGGGCTCGAGCTCGAAGAGTGATAGATATTAAACGCGAAGCGCGCGTGCGCGTGGCATTAGTATTATTAATAATTTAGGTAAAAACATTCTATCTTATAACGGTATTACGTTTTTTCTAGGTTAAAACATGTCATTAGGTTACAGTGGCGGTGCGTCAAAAATATTCTCAGGGAAGCCGGAAATCATTTGCCTTTCTTATTTTTCATGAGCCGTAGTAAAAATAACAGGATGGGCTGAAAATTAGGGAAGCCGGTGGGAATCGTGTTGTATGGACGCTTCGCCACTGTTAGGTTAATACATTACTTTGTTATAACATGTAATTGTTCTACTAACCAAAAACCTTCTTTCAATAGTTCCCTACCTCGCTTTATCAAAAAAATAAAGTTTGGACGATAATGAATATTGAGTGCGCTGAAGAAGTTTCGAGGAGGGAGCAGTATCAATCACCCGCAAATTCGATAGGCTACACTTTTTCTTTCACTATGTCATCAATCTAACAAAATTTCTATTTTTATTTGATACATTACATATGTGAGTAAAGGCGTGCGCTTATAATTTTAATTGTACATATGTTTTTGCTAACAACCCGCTAGTCAGGTACTCGACTCGCAGCTAGTTTTTGCTACAAGTCAATCGTAACAATTTGACTTGGGGAAAAGGGCTGTGAAAAATATGCACTGCTATGAATAAAACAATAACTTCTGAGTTTTATCATTGCTACAGCTACATACATACATAATTTACATAGGTACCTACCTCAATATTACTAAAATACTTAGATGATTATTAAATTCAATTAACAACTTTTTTTATAAGCGTCAGCAAGCGACCGCTTGTTATAAATTTAATAAAGTATCCGTCCTCGGGTTCATGCGGTTTGCGTACAAAGACACCTGCTCTTGACTTACTTAATTTCAACATGTTATAGCAATTAATTACCGCTTGAAATAGCTTGTTGTTAGCGCTTTTGCAGCCCTATTGTGGGGAGCTAGCTGCATGAGGGTCTAGACTAGAAGATTGAGATTTATAGGCATGTGGAAATTGCTTCGGTCGCGTGCCTTACGTGTTCAGGTTTGTTTTTCTACTGTGTTGATTTTTAAAATACTATGTAGTAACAAATAACATCCGTTCTTTAAAGCTGTAGATAGTGTCATTAAAATGTGCCTTTTATCTGTGTTTCGATGTTTTCTGAGACACCACAAACACCCAATCTCATTCGACTTTCGTTAGTAATCCCCTTAGTGCCCGTGATATACTCAATATTTTACATAAAATAAATAAAATCATACAACAGAGGCAAACTAATTTATAAACTCGGCAATAATATATTTAATAGATTGTCAACTTTTCAATGGAGGCTTCTACTCATAGAGATAGGCGATACTACGGATAAGTAGAGTACCATCCAGTACGTCAAAAACGCTAGCCGTACCAGACTCACTCTTGCATCTAACAGGTGCACCGCGTCACGGAGCACGTGCTGGATGGTTTCTCTCGATTCCGGGGGCTCAGGACCGGTGCTGCTATCTTTCTTGACGTGGTGAAAGCCTTCGACAAGGTCTGACATAACGGGCTGATATACAAGTACGAGTCTGATAGACTCGTACACACCATACGAGATTATCTCAGGGATCGAAGCTTTCAATACAGACTAGAAGGAACTCGGACCCACACCCAACAGGTCCGGAGGCAAAATTACAAACCCTATGTGAGACAAAGTAATAACTGAACTCGATTAGCTTTTGTTTTGGCAAAACCTTGACAAAACCATAAACTTTTATAGTACAGAATTGGACTAGCTGTATTCATGTACAGCTGAATTGAGGGTCAGAGTGACTAATCTATTAGATAGCATGCTCTGCACCCATCTGATGGTGGTTCTGTCCACGCCTTTTGATTCCATTCCTTTAAGGATAGTTTCTGTGGGTGTGTTATCAAAAGCACCTTCCACGTCAAGGAACGCACATAAAGCAGTTTTCTTATCCTCTAGGGCCTTCTGCACCTTGTCGACCAGATCTAGTAGGGCAGTTTCTGTTGATTTTTTCTTTTGATAAGCATGTTGGTTCAGATTAAGTGGTCTAATTGCCAAGTACTTTACTCTTATGTGCTGATCAATGACTCTTTCCATTGTTTTGAGTAGAAAAGACGTTAGACTGATTGGTCGGAAGGATTCTGGCTGTGAGTAGTCCTTTTTCCCTGCTTTTGGTATGAATCGTACCTTGACCCTAGTCCATTGTTCTGGTATGATACCCCATGCCAACGGGCATATCTACCTACAATAAGAAAAAAATTGAACCACGAAGAAGAATATTTCCCAATAAGATTTATTTTGTTGTACTTTATGTTTTAAAGTGAAGATAATGTTTCGTTTTCTAATGACAATAAAACTGAGTATTTTCAAAGTTATTGAAGGTGGTTGTAACATCTCTATATTATACAATAAAATATTTCACTTTGACAATTGACACTAAACAATAAAGTTCCATAATAATAGATATGAAAACGTCACTCATTTAATACAATCATTGATTGACAGTTCGGGTGCCATCGTATTTCGATTGAGATCTGAGTTTTCCCGAAGGAAAATCATTTTGCAATACATCTGTACCTACGCGTACATTTCAAATTAAATGTTTTATTGGTCAACTACAATAACAGTATATGATACAGAAACAAACGAGAAATGTATCAAGAGCCTATTTGAGGCCTTACTTACTAATGGATACTATGTTGTATGGAAAATAAGTAACTTGTGGTTTTGGTCGTGAAATATTGCATTTCGGACGTAGTTGTTACGCAATTTTAGTTGTATTGTGATATAAATATCCTATTGGAAACACACGTGCAGCGGTACCTAAACTAATATGGTGATATGGTATATGTGCGTGTGGACAGTTGCTTCAATATGATTTCACAATCACAATAATAATGATTAGGTCTGTAGATCACTTTACAGAGGGTCTTGACACTTCGTCAAGATTTGTCACCAGACAAAACCTGATAAGAACTCCCTGCAATTATATACATTTAGAATATATTGTCTGGGATCGAGTGTAACATCAAGATATCAGTGGAATTATCATAAAATTTGCCTCCGTATATGAATACAACGTTAAAAACTCATGTATTAATGCTGAAAATTCACTAAATTTAAATGTCTAATACAATTCAGTTCATTTATTGCAATATATACAAATATATAATAATAATAAATACATACAATGCATACAAATTGCTCTCACTCAACTTGGTACTCAACTACACATTAGACACTTGCTAAGTCTATGTAAATCATATTAAAATTAAAAACAGAGTGAAGTTTTTGGTCACATGATACTTCACACAAAAGTATTAGGTATTTCACCATCATACAGAACAGTAATTAAAACCATTCTCAGGATATAACGACCATATAAATCTGTGTGCTGCATCTTGTTTTTTTTTATGGCAGTTGACAGATGTCAAGTTGATGTTTATTTTTTTTGTTTCGCAGCAGACCAGGGCACGGTCCTATTAATCTCTCCAAAGATACTATAAAGATAGGATTCGAAAAAATATTTCTTAAAACGATACTTAATAAAAGAAACTGGCAACAGTTTTGAACTCTATAATAAGTCTACTATCAATAAAATAAATAACATCGACGACTCCAAAAAACTAAAGGTTCCCAATTTCACATCACTTTTAAGTAGCGCTTCATAGAATACACCTTCCTGCCAAATTTCATAATTGTATACTTACATAAAATGATTAATAACATTTTCATATTATGGAATATAGAATTCTTTTTTTTCCTCGCAAATGTGTCGAAAAACGTCGTATAACATTTGTGAGGGACTGATAATTACACTTATGGCTCCCTTATCGCACTCGCCGTAAGGCGTAAGGGAACCGCCAGTGTAGTAGCAATACCGCCTCTAGCTTAATAATGATTAACGTATCTCACCTGTATCATAATGTAGGTACTATGGTACCTACATGCCATTTTGTTTGTTTCCATTTTGTAGTAATGTTTAATTTATTATATCTTATTATCTGGTTCCCTTACCAACTATATCATGTTTCGAGACTATTTCGCGTCTGAATGTACGTAAGTTGGAATCTTTTATATGAGAGGTCGCAATAAAACATTGTTATTGTAGTTTTATGGGGCGAATCTGCGTTTTATACCATCCGCCATAGCGGATGCTGCAATACGAGACAATTTATGTTTTTTTTTTTCAAATTCAACAGGGTAAAAAATTAACATGATGCATATTGATTTACATAACGTAATTTGGCGCTTTATACGTTTTTTATATACAAATGGCTGGTCAAAGTTATTTTAATTTTAGTTCAAACAAAACGAAATATTTCCAACTTATAAAATTACAACAAGCTTATTGAAATCACCAAGATATCAAAAATTATATTTCATATATATAAGTATTTTAATAAAACCTGCTCGTTAATGGTGTTGCAGTCATTAACATTTACCTATATAATCTATAAACATATGCTAATATTAGGTATAGTATTAATCTGGTAACAGTAAACTCATAAACTTAAAAGTCCATTATTATTTTCCGAAAAGCTTTTTTGTTATGATGCAAATGTGCCTTTTATAATTTAAAATTACAGATATATTTATTCACATATAATTAGATTTTACTGCAAGCCCCAATTTAAAATCCATCGTATCCGAGATATATTTATCGTTTAACTGATCGAAATGGAGAGAAATCCATTTGCAATTTTCTGTAGCTCCATCTCTGTCATTTCGCTCGTTGAGTTTCGACTGCAGACAGCTTTAGGATATCTCATTTTAAATTTAATTTACTACTTGCACTTGTAATCTCCTTCAACACTCGTTGTATGGGTAAATAACGTGATTCCGTTAACTCGATGGGTTTTTATAATCCTGAAAACTTCTTATTGCCAATGTATTACAGACTATTTTGGTGACAACACTGTGTTAGTTAAAATGTCAATATAATTGTAATAGAAAAGAAATGCAAATAATGAATTACACACATTGTTGTTTCCGCACTTTTAAATTAATCCTGTTTTGATATCAATTACACAGTTTACAGTAAAAAAGTTATCATTACTAGACTCTCAAAATAACTATCTCAACTAATTCAAGGCACCGAAAGCCTGTTTTGCCAGATGCCCTGGTCAATAACAGGCCCGACACGCCACAAGAGTTTTATGAAAAATGTTTCCTCAATATTGAGGGTAATAAATAAATAATCCGCGTAAAAAGTTTCAACCACGCCAAAACTGAACATGAATATTTTATGGAAATTCGTAAATTTGGATCAATCTCATTAGAGCTGACGACTCTTTGCAAAGTTCGTCACTTTTTAATAATATTTTATAATAGCGTCGGTATCGATATTAACAGGAATAAAAAAAGAACCTGTGAATATATAACTTTAATTAAAGGGTTAGGCTTCGTTAGATCTTAATTAACGTACGTTATGTAAAAAAAATCAATGATCTAACAGATCTTATATTAAAACCCGGCCTTAGCGTAGATAGATCCCACTTCAAAGATGGTAGCGTATTACTACCAAGTGGTTACCATTATTAGTCACTAATTACATGGATTTCTTTCTTATTTGGAATCTCATTCGTGTAAAAACCAGGTAATTTAAGTGCTGGGGAAATAAACTAATAAGGTGCAGCGGGGAAATCTAGACTGCGGGAATTAAAACTAATCAAAATATTTTCCTTGTTTCACATTATCTTTATCTTCTTCTTCTTCTTATCTTCTTATTCTTATCCTTTTCCTATAATATAATATATAATATAAAATATATAAAATAATAAGTCAACGCACAGCCGAAACTACTGGAACTAGAAACTTCAAATTTGGTCCAGGGCTTACTTTTATGACGTATGCAAGGGATAAGACGGGATATTTGGAAATTTCACCCCTAAGGGGTAAAACAAGGGATGAAAGTTTGTATGAGAAACGTAATTTTTTTTGGACTTAGAAACTTGAAATTTCGTATTTAGACTATCTGTTTAAATATAACAAAACTAAATTCAACTATTTTCTAAATTCGTCCCCTAAAGGGGTGAAAAGGGGGTTCAAAGTTTGTACGGATAGCAAATTTTTTTTTAAGTTAGAGATTTGAAACTACGTAAATAGACTACGTTTAAATACAACAAAACGTATTTCAGCGTTTTTCTAAATTGTTCCCCTAATGGGGTAAAAAGGGGTTCCAAGATTGTACGGGGAGCAAATCTTTACATTTCGTAAAAATCGATATAGGTGTCATCTTCGAGGTTTCTCGGAGTGCCGATTACGAAAATGACATGCATTTGCAAATTCAAGATGGCGGACAATTATTTTTCTTAAAAATCGATATGGGTGTCATCTTCGAGGTTCCTCGGGGTGATGATTACGAAAATGGGGACATTAATTTTTCTTAAAAATCGATATGGGTGTCATCGTCGACGTTCCTCGGGGTGCGGATTACGAAAATGACATCCATTTTTAAAAATCCAAGATGGGGACATTCATTTTTCTTAAAAATCGATATGGGTAACGTGTCATCGTCGACGTTCCTCGGGGTGCGTAAATGAAGTAAAACACGGACGATATTTTTGATTAGTTTCAATTTCCCGCAGTCTATCGAAGTGCTGGTACGAGTATTATGCCGGTAACTGACATGCACAGTTTGAGCACTATCTTTTATAACAGGGGTCGGAAACCTTTAATAGCCAAGGGCCATACAAGCTTACAAAATTGTCGCGGGCCGCACATGTTAACAATTTGTGACTCTAGCAGACAAAAGGCACCACATTATCGGTTGTCAATAAGGAGGCTCGCGGGCCGCCTGTTGCCAACCGCTGTTTTTAGCGCTCACGTTTCAGGGAGTGGCATAAGTCTGAACTCATCTCGAGTAGAAGCAGACGTAGAATCTATGCATAAATGTGTATTTTAATAAATGTATTTCGGCTAGTGATTTCGTTTTTTTCTAAATAAAGAGTAGCCCCTGTGCACTTTCCGCTCGCCGGTCACCGAGCCGGATCCTTTTGAAGTATATTTCCAGTAAATTTGGCCCGAATCCCTTTATTGTACTTGATTGCATGACCCAAATTATTATTAAATACGTTTTTGGTTTTTTTTACTTATAGCATAGTAAGTACAAATTATATGTATATATATATATATATACATCCCGCAATCAATCTGCCGTCCGCTGAAGGCGAAATTACATTTAAACTGGCGTCCACCGGCATAATGCGTCCGTATACCGGACGCCACTTTTTTTACCTATGCCACGTAAGTCCTTTTGGCCTTGGCTACCTGTACACCAAAAATCGATGGAAGTCAAAAAATCGGCCAGACGCTTGCAATTGTATTCTGAAAAGTTCACGGCAAAAACTCAGTCGACGTGTGGCGCTGCTGTTGCGCGGATATACGGCAGACGTATACTTCGATTATCTTCTGATGATGACACCGCGTATTTGGCGTCCCCAATGCGACGTTGCCAGCTCATTTACGCGGCATTAGATCGGGCGCAATATTGCAACCAAAACATATACAAATATATAATAGCAGGTGGCGCACGGACATTTGTTTTTAAAACGTATGTTGTTGTTTGTGATTTAAATACCTAAGTGTAAAAAAATAGGAAATAAAAAATAAATTTACAGAACAAGCTTTTATATTAAAAAAAAACTAAAATTAAAAAATATGTATAGGCTTTTCGTGGAAATATGCGTTAAATAATGCGTATAATTTCAAATTGTTATATAAACATTATAAAAGCCTGAGACGCTTACTTCAGTGCCTTAAAATTTTATAAGATTATATTACAATTAGAAATGATATATCTATATTACCTACGTTACTAGGCGCTACTGTAGATTAAATCGTGGACGTCAAATAGGGGCGTAATAAATCTAAATATATAAAAGAAGAAACTGACTAACTGACTGATATATCAACGCACAGCCCAAACCCCTGGCTATAGAGATCCCAAATTTGGCACGTAGGTTCCCTATAAGGTCTAGAGGTGCAATAAGAAAGGATTTTTCAAAATTCACCCTCTAAAGGCGCGAAACGGGGGACCAAAATTTGTATGAAAACACATACTTATTGAAGTGAGAGATATGAAACTTTGTACATAGACTTTGTTTAAATATATTAATGAAGTATTTCAGCGTTTTTCTAAATTGATCCACTAAAGGGGTGAAAAGGGATTTCAAAGTTTGTACGGGGAGCAAATCTTTTTTTAAGTGCGATATTAAAAACTTCGTGAATAGACTCTGTTTAAAGAAAACAAAGTCTTTCAGCGTTTTTCGAAATTGGTCCCCTAAAGGGATGAAAAGGGGGTTCCAAGTTTGTACGGGGAGCAAATCTTTTCTGAAGTGAGAGATTTAAAACTTCGTATATAGATTCTGTTAAAATACAACAAAACATTTAAGCGTTTTTCGAAATTGCTCCCCTTAAGGGGTGAAAAGAGGGTTCCAAAATTTGTGTGGAAAAATCAATACGGGTGTTATTTTCGAGGTTTCTCGGGATGCCGATTACGAAAATGACAAGCATTTTCAAATCAAAGATGGCGAACATTCATTTTTCTTAAAAAATCGATATGGGTGTCATCTTCGAGGTTCCTCGGAGTTTCGAATAGAGAAATGACATCCATTTTCAAATCCAAGGTGTCGGACATTTGTCTTACTTAAAAATCGGTATTGGTGTCATCTTCGAGGTTCCTCGCGGTGCCGATAACGAAAATGACATGCATTTGCAAATCCAAGATGGCGAACAATTATTTTTCTTAAAAATCCATATGAATACTTAAAAATCAATATGGCTGATATCTTTGTGATTCCTCGGGGTGCCGATTATGAAAATGACATACATTCCAACATTAAAAAACTGGATCCCCGATGCGAAGCCGGGCCGCGTCGCTAGTAATAGAGAAAGCTAACTGACGACCGTATACATTTTCAAAGCTGAGCGATACATATACGGACGTCGGTTTGACGCATACTTTTCAAACTGCACTATATTTGACGTCCGTATATATGGAATCTATGACACTTTTTTTAAAACCTGACTGGATTTATAGGCGGGCCCAATAAAGCGATAGGAGTGCGCGATTGGAGAGTGGCCTAGGGAAAATTCAGGGGAAAACCTTAAACACAACCGCGCGGGCGGTAGTGCCGGGACGAATAGGGACTGTATGTGTCTGTGTTTTCGCGATCGCGCGGTGGACGTCCCCGCCGGCGGGAATGCCTGAGTGTACGCGTCGTGTCTGAGTTGGACGCCGTAAGCGGAGCGTTCCATCTTTCGATGGATGCTGCGATTACGTCGTCCGGGCCCGTGAGTGTGTGCCTAGGATGCCGGACCGTGCGGCTCCTAATCAGTGATCGTCGAGTTACGACAGAAGGGAGGAGAGATGGGAACATAGTCGACAGCCTTCCTCAATAAAGGATTTCTATGATGGGGAGCGTTGTCAAAATAACGTCTGGCAGTCTGCTTAAAGAAACCATACATAGTGCTAATACCCATGTCGTGGTGCAGACTGTGGTTCGACTGGCACCACGGGGCACCAGTCGCCCTACGGAGAAAACGATTCTGAATGACCTGAAGCGGCCCGGGTGGGGTGTGGGTCCTAGTACGTTCCCTATAGACTGTATCAAAAGCTTCGATTCCTGAGAAAATATATAGCTTTCCTAGAGAGCTAAGTAAGCTGATCGGCCTATAAGAGACAGGCGAGGTCTGGGGCTTTCCGGGCTTCGTAATCCCTATAACTGTTGCACCTTTCTACGCGGCTGGAAAATGAGCATTGGTTAACGTGGCATTGAAGATACCTACCAAAATGAGGGTTTCAGGGAGAAGTCTCAGGATACGATTGGATACACCATCCGCACACGGAGCCTTCCTAACACGAAGACGCCTGACAAGGTCACTGACTTCCTTAACCGACACCAGTAAAATGGGTTAAGTTACGGGGAGACGCGATCTCCTGTTCACTTTGGAATCGACCCATCTAATATGGGCTTCGTCGGTGTGTAGGAGACTAGGCGAACATTGGGACTCTAAGCTACTCGCAAGGCATTCGGCTTACTCACTATCCTCGAAAGTAGGGGTAGGGTGTTCCGGCCGATCCAAGGGGGGTATGGTCCAACGGGAATCTGATCTTATCCATCAGATTCCTGAACGAGATCTCCCGAAATTCGGCAATTCTCTGTTTGGACTCGTCACTAAGGATAAGGCTACAGGAGTAAGTCCTGATTTCACGATTTTTCCTAGTCACTAACTTTCTCAATTCCCTAGTGAGACTTATGCAATGTAAGTTACGTTTATAGAAAATGGCTCATGCCATGCTGTAGAATAAAATATGGAGGTAAACAACAACACATGGAAAACATGAAACGTAATCAATAATATATACAGCTAACTGACGTCCGTATGCATTTCGAAAGGTGCGCGATACATATACGGATGTCGGATTGACGAATACTTTTCATACTGCACGATATTTGACGTCTGTATACATGAACCTATAGCACTACTTTAGAAAATTAATCGGACGTCGAATATGGTGCGGCATGAATAGTATATATCGTCAATTGACGTCCGTATACATTTCCAATGCTGCGCGATACATATGTATTATACGGATGTCGGATTGAAGCAGACTTTTCATACTGCACGATATTTAACGTCCGTATACATGAATCTATGGCACTACTGTAAAATAAAACATGAACGTCAAAAATGGTGCGTAGTGAATGACATATATGGGTAATTGACGTCTATTCTTCTACTTACTGGTATCCGAAGTGCCTTGACAAACAAATTACCTTATGTAGTCGTAAAATATGTTTACAAAAGCTTCTATTTAAAAAAGAAACTAATTATTACAAAAAAATATTTATAAGCTGTTAGTAGAAATATGCATTCTAGTAACGTGGGTCTGCTATGCTATATATCATTTCAATTTATCATATAAATATTATAAAAGCGTAGGCACTATCTAATATATATGTTACTTTACATCAGCTTTTATAAGATAATATTACAATTTGAAATGATATACAAGCTGTTTGGCAAATCGTCTGCCAAAAGACTAGGTTGGGTTGGTAGGGTCAGTAGCAACACATTTAGTGCCAATTTACACTCGTTCTACCCACGGTATTTTGTTTATGATTTTTTTAAATTATGTCTCGGCGTTTACCGAAAATTTACCAATCAGGTTTTTTGTTTTTTTTTTTAAGCTGATAGCCCAAAAACTTCTGTATGTTTTTAATCTCTAATTTATGAGTATCCTACAGAAAACTTATTATTTTTTTTATTTAAAAAAGTTATGAGCCGACATAGTGTAAAGGACAGAAAATAAAAATTTTCAAGCTCAACTACATGGCACAAAAAAAAGCTGGAACTCCTCAGATCTTCCAATATCATAAAAACTTCTCCATTTCATGGCTATTCTAACGGTATACCACATGTCTAAAATCAGTTAAAAAAATGGTTTGTGAGTAAAATGGTGAGTTAAATCACCTAGTACTTCTTTGAAACTACTTAAAAATAAGACGAACTTTATTAACTTGTTTTCTTTTTATTTTAGTACCTGTTTAAATTGGGTAATTTACCATGCAAAATTGTCTGGAAAAAATAAATTAGGATATTTTTGGTCGTAGCTTTCTTATTGGATATGGATAAGGAATTAGAAAAATAAATTAATTACTAACTTTAGGGTTATTTATTACTTTATGCATATACAGATGTCGGTTTGATGCATGCTTTTCATACTGCCACTAAATTTGACGTCCGTATACATGAATCTATGGCACTACTTTAGAATAATAATCGGACCCCGAATATGGTGCGGCATGAATAGTATATACTGTCAACTGACGTCTGTATACATTTCCAAAGCTGCGCGATACATATATGGATGTCGGATTGACGCATACTTTTCATACTGCACGATATTTGACGTCTGTATACATTAACCTATAGCACTACTTTAGAAAAATAATGGGACGTCGAATATGGTGCGTTATGAATAGTATATACTGTCACCTGACGTCCGTATAAAAATGGTGTTAGAAACCCTTTCCTTAGTCTCGGTGATAAGTAGGTTATCATACCACCTGCTCGACAATGCCAAAGTGTATATCTAATGGGTCTTATTGTTATATCCTTAAAGTCTAATTTCGTGAAGTCCGCACGGCGACGCGGTCCGGGGCGCTCGCCCGCCGCCAGCGCGCCCCGAAAACAAGAGACGGCACCGACCTTATCCGATTCCGATTACTTTCAAAATTGATATCTGAGCGTCCGAGAGGCCAGTTAGAAAGAATTTCACGTCAGATTTCTAAAAAGTTACGACCATCTTGATTTTGTTTATTTAAGGTCCTATCACGTTCAAAATCGATATCTGAGCATCCGAGAGGCCAGTTAGAACGAATCTGACGTCAGATTTTTAAAAAGTGGCGGCCATCATGATATTTTGTATTTAAGGTCCAATTGCTTTCAAAACCGATCCGAGAGGTCACTTGGAAAGAATCTGACGTCAGATTTTTAAAAAGAGACGACTCTGATTTTCTTTATTTACAGTCCGATTACGTTCAAAATCGATATCTGAGCTTCCGAGAGGCCCGTTAGAACGAAACTGACGTCATACCTTTGAAAAGTGGCGGCCATCTTAATATTGTTTATTTAAGGTGCTATATATTCAAAATCGATATTTGACCGTCCGAGAGGTTACTTGGAAAGAATCTGACGTAGGATTTTTAAAAAGAGTTAACTTACAGCCCGATTACGTTCAAAATCGATTTCTGAGCGTCAGATAGGCCAGTTAGAATGAATCTGATGTCAGATTTTCTAAAAGTAGCGGTCATCTTGATTTTGTTTATTTAAGATACGATTACGTTCAAAATCGATATCTGAGCGTCCGAGAGGCCAGTTAGAATGAATCTGACATCAGATTTACAAAAAGTGGCGGCCATCTTGATTTTGTTCATTTAAAGTCCGATTACGTTTAAAATCGATATCCAAGCGTCCGAGAGCAAAAAAAGTGAAAATGTAAATCATTAATAATTTGAAATAATACAATAAATTCAGCAACAAGTAAATTAACAAATTTTAAATTTTAGGGACGAAACAGCGGTAATTACATGACTAATAGACTGTAGCGGTTAATCCCCCGAAATTAATATTCTCTAGTATTTTAATTTCCATTCCTTTTTTTTCCCATTTTTTATTTTTACTGTGCGGATATTTTCCCATAACATTTTGGCCCCATGCTCATAAAATCTTAGTCGATTTTCCCACCGAACGATATTTTAACCAGTACATTATATTGCCAGTCTATGAAATTATCATTAAATACGACCTTATCTAAAGGAAGAAGCCTTAGCAAACAACTTTAATCATTTATGTATTGAGTTGCGACCAGATATTTGCCGCAAAAGAAACAGCAAATATACCGCAATGGATAGTAAAATACAACAGATTGTTAACAATTATTTACATGGAATCACCACACTGGAAAAATGTATCTACCTACTATCTGTTCTGAAATATAATTAAAAAACAAACATATTTCCTGAACATACTGAATAAACAACATGTTACGATTACTTAATATTTAGTGTAAGTGGAAATAAATCTTTGGAGGTTATTTTTAAGTTATGTTATATGCCCGGCAGAAAAAAATGCTTAAATACATATAGGAAATAATAAATATCCTTTCTTTATTACAATGTTTTTTTTTAAGTAAGAACCAATGACGAGAAAAGTGACTGGCAATATAATGGACTGGTTAAAATATCATTCGGTGTGAAAATCGACTAGGAATTTATGAGCATGGGGCCAAAATGTTATGGGAAAATATCCGCACAGTAAAAATAAAAAATGGGGAAAAAAAGGAATGGAAATTAAAATACTAGAGAATATTAATTTCGGGGGATTAACCGCTACAGTCATTCCCATTTACATATCTCAAAAAATAACAAAGCTACAACCGTTTTAATGTCGCTGATTAGAGAGGGAAAGCGCATCAGATTAATGACGTCATTGACCACGAGCGATACAGGAAATGATGATCGTTCCAATACAAAGGTGCGTTTTTCGGAAAAGGGACAGACTATGCCCCCTCTTAAAAGTTTGAAGACATAATTATGTAATTATTTGTTCTTTTGAATTACTTTTTTCGCTATTTGATTAAGAATTGGATCCTTTTTCGAGAAAATTCCAACTAATTGATTTTCTTGTTTGGTATCAACATCCGTATAAAGTGTAGTCCAAGTAAACTTTTACGCAGTTAAAATAATCGGACGTCGAATATTGTGCGGCATGAATAATATATACCGTCAACTGACCTCCGTATATAGCTTCAAAGCTGCGCGATACAAATTCGGATGTCGGTTTGACACATACTTTTCATACTGCACGATATTTGCCGTCCGTATATATGAATCTATGGCACTACCGTAAAATAAAACATGGACGTCAAATATGGGACGTAATGAATAATATACACCGCTATCTGACGTCCATATACATTTCCAATGCTGTGCGTACTTAAGAAAATTAATCGTACGTCGAATATGGTGCAGCATGAATAGTATATACCGTCAACTGACGTCCGTATACATTTCCAATGCTGCGCGATACATATGTATTATACGGATGTCGGATTGAAGCAGACTTTTCATACTGCACGATATTTGACGTCCGTATACATGAATCTATGGCACTACTTTAGAATAATAATCGGACGTCGAATATGGTGCGGCATGAATATTATATACTGTCAACTGACGTCCGTATACATTTCCAAAGCTGCGCGATACATATACGGATGTCGGATTGACGCATACTTTTCATACTGCACGATATTTGACGTCTGTATACATGAACTTATTAGACCTAGTTTAGAAAAATATTGGGACGTCGAATATGGTGCGGTATGAATAGTACATACTGTCAACTGACGTCCGTATAAAAATGGTGTTAGAAACCCTTTCCTTAGTCCCGGTGATAAGTAGGTTATCATACCACCTGCTCGACAATGCCAAAGTGTATATCTTCTGGGTTTTATTGTTATATCCTTAAAGTCTAATTTCGTGAAGTCCGCACGGCGACGCGGTCCGGGGCGCTCGCCCGCCGCCAGCGCGCCCCGAAAACAAGAGACGGCACCGACCTTATCCGATTCCGATTACTTTCAAAATTGATATCTGAGCGTCCGAGAGGCCAGTTAGAAAGAATTTTACGTCAGATTTCTAAAAAGTGCCGGCCATCTTGATTTTGTTTATTTAAGGTCGTATCACGTTCAAAATCGATATCTGAGCGTCCGAGAGGCCAGTTAGAACGAATCTGACGTCAGATTTTTTAAAAGTAGCGGCCATCATGATATTATTTATTTAAGGTCCGATTACTTTCAAAACCGATCCGAGAGGTCACTGAGAAAGAATCTGACGTCAGATTTTTAAAAAGAGACGACTATCTGATTTTCTGTATTTACAATCCGATTACGTTCAAAATCGATATCTGAGCTTCCGCGAGGCACGTTACAACGAAACTGACGTCATATTTTTGAAAAGTGGCGGCCATATTAATATTGTTTATTTAAGGTGCTATTATATTCAAAATCGATATTTGACCGTCCGAGAGGTTACTTGGAAAGAATCTGACGTAGGATTTTTAAAAAGAGGCGACTATCTCATTTTGTTAACTTACAATCCGATTACGTTTAAAATCGATACCTGAGCGTCAGAGAGACCACTTAGAACGAATCTGACATCAGATTTTTAAAAAGTGGCGGCCATCTTGATTTTGTTTATTTAAGATACGATCACGTTCAAAATCGATATCTGAGCATCAGAGAGGCCAACTGGTCTAACTAGAATGAATCTGATGTCAGATTTTCTAAAAGTAGCGGTCATCTTGATTATGTTTATTTAAGATACGATTACATTCAAAATCGATATCTGAGCATCCGAGAAGCCAGTTAGAATGAATCTGACATCAGATTTACAAAAAGTGACGGCCATATTGATCTTGTTCATTTAAAGTCCGATTACGTTTAAAATCGATATTCGAGCGTGCGAGAGTAAAAAAAAGTGAAAATGTAAATCATGAATAATTTGAAATAATACAATAAATTCAGCAACAGATTAATTAACAAATTTTAAATTTTAGGGACGAAACATCGGTAATTTCATGACTAATATTGATATTGACTCAAAATTTTACTACTCCATAAGACTATTCCAAAAGAAAAGGCAAAAAAATATGCCAAATGGTAAAATCCCATTTCAAATATCTCAAAAAATAACGAAGCTACAACCGTTTTAATGTCGTTGATTATAGAGAGAAAGCGCATCAGATTAATGACGTCATTGACCACGAGCGATATAGGAAATGACGATCGTTCCAATACAAAGGTGCGTTTTTCGGAAACGGGACAGACTATGCCCCCTCTTAAAAGTTTGAAGACATAATTATGTAATTATTTGTTCTTTTGAATTACTTTTTACGCTATTTGATTAAGAATTTGATCCTTTTTCGAGAAAATTCTAACTTATTGATTTTCTTGTTTGGTGTCAACACCCGTAGTAAGTGTAGTCCAAGTAAACTTTTACGCTGTAAAAATAATCGGACGTCGAATATGGTGCGGCATGAATAATATATACCGTCAACTGACGTCCGTATATAGCTTCAAAGCTGCGTGATACAAATACGGATGTCGGTTTGACACATACTTTTCATACTGCACGATATTTGCCGTCCGTATATATGAATCTATGGCACTACCGTAAAATAAAACATGGACGTCAAATATGGGACGTAATGAATAATATACACCGCTATCTGACGTCCATATACATTTCCAATGCTGTGCGTACTTAAGAAAATTAATCGTACGTCGAATATGGTGCAGCATGAATAGTATATACCGTCAACTGACGTCCGTATACATTTCCAATGCTGCGCGATACATATTATACGGATGTCGGATTGAAGCAGACATTTCATACTGCACGATATTTGACGTCCGTATACATGAATCTATCTTTTATTTTTTTTTTAATTTTAAGTTAATTTTTCTTTTAAATAAAATCTGTTTAAATGTATTTTTTTAAATATTATTTAATTACCTTTTAGGTACGTAACCCTACAAATGACCTCAAGGTAGGGCGGGCTTTTTCCAAGAGACCTATCGAACTGCAATAAGTCGGTCTGAAAATTCATTGTTTAGGTATTACTGTAGAATGTGAATAACTTCAACCCGTACATTTCACATCTTTAGGAAAATACACGGACGTCGACTATAGAACTGACGTCCCTATGTGGTTTCAATGCCGCGCGATACAAATACGGATGTCGGTTTGACTTATACTTTTCATAATGTGCGATATTTGACGTCCGTATACACTAGTGGCTCTGTTAGCTGTAGGCTGTAGACCTCGTGAGCCTTGCAAGGCAAAATAATATATATATATTTGGATTTTCTAAAAAGTGGCACGACGAAAAATTATATGTAATAATCAAAAGTCCTCCAAAATTTCATGTAAATCGGTTGAGAAATGCGACCTGTACAGGAGAACAAGCGGACACACAACCGGACGTACGAAAGCATTTTCGTCCAATATAAAACATATACCTTCGTTACATTTGGTCGATGAATGTATAGCACTGCTTTAGAAATATACTCGGAAGTCTAATATGGGGCGGCATAAATAGTATATACTGTCAACTGACGTCCGTTTATAGCTTCGAAGGTGGGCGACACATATACGGATGTCGGTTTGACGCATACTATTCATACTGTACGATATTTGACGTCCGTATACATGAATCTATGGCATTATTTTAGAAAAATACTCGGACATAGAAAATGGGTCGGCATGAATAATATATACCGTCAACTGACGTCCGTATATAGTTTCAAAGCTGCGCGAAACATATACGGATGTCGGTTAGACTCATACTTTTCATACTGTACGATATTTGGCGTCCGTATACGTGAATGTATAGCACTACTTTTCGAGAAGTAGGGCACATCGGAAAGTCATCTCGCTCGTATTTTGAGTAGCCCAACTGGGGAAGTACTTTCACCTCGCAGTCCTTACAAAAGACCACAGCCATAATAACACCACTACGTGCTTTGTAGGTATGTGGTGTTATGTCCCTGGTGGTGAGTAAGATGACCAGATCTCCAGAGGATGCGTTGCGTTGAGAGTAAGGGACCGGCATTAGCCTTTAGCTGTTAACACAACGATCACTCAGATTAATAAAGGGTCGGCGACGCGCTTGTTCTTCTTCTGGAATCGCAGGCGTCCATAGGCTACGGTGTCTGCTTACCATCAGGCAGACGGTATGCTTGTTTGCCACCGTCGTAGTATTTAAAAAAACACTGGAAAAATAATGGGACGTCGAATATGATATGGCATGAATAGCATATATCGTCAACTGACGTCCGTATATAGCTTCAAAGCTGCACGAAACATATATGGATGTCGGTTTGATCCATTTTTTTCATACTGTACGATATTTGACGTCCGTATACATTAATCTAATAGCACTACTCATTCCTTCTCCTATAAATGCATAAACTCTCCTGGAAGGGTTTCGCAACAATCAGATAACTAAACTTATAACTGCCTGTGAAGCTGACGGTCCTGGGTTCGAATCCCGGTCAGGGCAAATATTTGTGTGATGAGCATGAATATTTGTTTCTGAGCCTTGGATGTTTTCTATGTATTTAAGTATTTATATCTATTAAATATATCGTCGTCTAGTACCCATAACACAAGCCTTCTTGAGCTTACTGTGGGGCTAGTTCGATTTGTGTAAGATTGTCCTTTATTTATTTTATAACTAGGTACACTAGTGGAACTGTGAGCTGTAGACCTCGCGAGTCTGTCTTTTTTGCATAACTGCCATTTTAAAAATTTTCAAAAACTATTGACACAAAAAATCTATATAATTGTCGAACATGCTCACAAAATTGCTCGAGAACCGGTTGAGAAATGGGAGCTGTAGAGGAGAGCAACCGGACAGCCTCCGGACAGCTGGACAACCGCCATACAGCTGGACAGCCGCCGGACAGCTGGACAGCCGGACATACTAATCTAAAGCATTTTCGTCTAATCTAAAACATAAACCTTCGTTAAACTCGGTCATACACTAGTGGGTATGTGAGCTGTAGACCTCTAGAACCTTGGTACGAAATTTTTTTTTTTAATTTTCCAAGAAGTGTCTCAAAAAAAATATAATTATCGTATTATCGAACCTGCCTACAAAGTTTCACGAGAATCGGTTGAGAAATGCGACCTGTAGAGGAAAACAAACCGACAAATCGCGGACAGCCGGACATACGAAAGCATTTTCGTCCAATCTTAAAACATAGACCTTCGTTAACACTCGGTCAATACATGTAGGTGTTTACGGGCAAAAATTGCAATTTCTAATATAGCGAAGAAAATTTTGTTATGTCGATATTTGGATTTCTTGGGTGTACCATTTAAATAGCGTTTTGTGGTAAGACAATCACAGCTCGATCGGGTCACTCCTGGATGAGGCTAGCTAGTGGCGTACCTTAAGTAGGTACTCGAAGATACGCTCAGCAATTGGCGATTACATGCTGAGAATAATCTATCAGAAAAATCTAGTCAAATTAATCTTGTACTAACATCTTGTATATATACAAAACGGAGTATAACCAAATAAAATAGCGGTCCTCGTGAACCTATAAAAAATAATTATTTACAGTAGACAATACTTTTTGCGAGACTCTGTGAAAGAAAGAGACAAGTATAAATAAACGAATCACAATGCTGGCAACGTCGCACTTTCAAATCCCAACCGTCTGATTTGGACGTAAAAATATCTGCGGCATAGATAAATAATATTGATATACGTAGGAGGCCGATAAAGCTCCACTAGTGTGTGGAGTTCAAAAATGTTTGGGCCTAACTGCAAAATGAATATCGCGGAAAATAAATGAGCAAGAAAATGAAGTATCCTATGGAGTAGGAAATCAAAAAACTAAGCAATATTCATCGAGAGATGATAAAAAATATAAGGAGAACTGGTGGACGTCGTAATGATGCACCACGTGCATGACGCCAAATGAGTTCCTGGATGTATATATATATATATATATATATATATATATATATATTTGTATTTATTAGTCTTACTTGGCACACTAACATAAACCTTTAATCTACCCACGTGAGGTTTCGGGTACAGGGTACAGCTAATACTTATTTATTACCTTAAGTATGTATAGATGATCTGTTTAATTTAAAGTACCTTAAGGGCGTACCATCAAAAATATCGCGTTCTTTGAAACGCCGTTCTGACCAGATGAAGAAACAATTAGGATCAATTTCGGATTATATTATTATTTCTCTGATTAGAGCCGAAACATAATTGCTAAAATTTTTCTCGGTCCTAATATTTTTTACTCAACTCAAGATTCATCGTAATTCTTATTTTGTCAATATTTAGCTAATATTTTTGTTAAAAAAAACTATTCCCGAAGAGCGTTGCATCTCGTTTTCTCGTGCACGAAAGACATGTCTTGAACGTGTCTCTTACACGGGGGTCGTGGTTTACACAATCGAGGCATCTCCGAGGGGTTAACCCGGCGTTTACCGGTCCCGGGGATCCCCGGTCTCATTAAAAATGAATGCTATTGTTAATTTTTTTCGCCGGGAGACTATGGCTCTTAAGACAAGACCAATTTATGAGATCTCATGAAAATGTTGAAGTTTGAGCTTCTAGTGTGAAGAAATAATGTACAATTACACTACACAAAAATTACTGTCCACTGAAAAAGAAACACAATAACCGAACAAAATATTGAAAAATGCCTTGGTAACTCAGGAAAAAAATCGCTAATATCATGGTAAAAATAAAATTTCATGCTGCCAATTTCGTCACTGCCAACGCGGTGATATGTTTTTATTTTACAAAATGGATAGCTTTTTTATTGTTAACACAATGACCAGATACATTTTTCATACGTAATCCAGTATTCCAATAATCAATTAAAATGTGCTAAATATTTCAAAGACTACGCTTATAACGACTAGAACGAAGCTGCTTTGTTCCTTCGTTCCTACTCTTTGTGCATGCTGCTGTTGTTAACACAAACAGCATTTAATTACATTTCAAATCACTTCACAATTAAACCCACGAATACTCACACTGACACACCCACCCACACACACTCCTCATAATTATATAAAACTTAAACAAACACAATGTATAATGTATTCTCAAACCAGTATGTATTAACTATGTACCTAGGTATCAATTTATTGTCTTTGCATTGTACCGTAGACGCCGTGAAAAATATTACTATACCGGTGTACAATCCAAATGGGTCAGTATGGTGAAGTCGGAAACTATGAGAGATAGCGAGATCTGTTCTTAGGAACCTTGACGTCGATTTTAGATTTAATAATAATTACATTCAAACTTTTTTATTAACTCTCATACATAATCGGAATTAAATATTAACATATATTGCTGTAAAAGGTGGGTACACCTTTTACAGCAATATATGTTAATATTTAAGTATTTTTATCTACAAAATCCTTTTATTAGGTTCAGGTACTAATTTAGAAATCCTATTTTTGTACACTGATTCAATACATAGCATAGATTTTTTTTTGTAATAGAAAACTGGTCAACAAAATGTGGAATCATCCTAATAACACCTTCTTCATAAATTGAGTCTTCTTGTAACGAGTAACTCACAAATATAATATATATAGGATACATTCCTTATAACTAAGCTAAGTAAAGGAACCTTAACCTTTAAAGACGATTTAATTTTTATCATAAGTTGAAAAGATGTACCAATAAAAATGTCGCCCCATCTACGTTTAATGCTTTTATTTAACAAAACATTAGTGAAGCATGTCGAGTATATTTCCCTCAAAAGGGGGTAAGACTTACAATTCTGACATGAACACAATTTCCTTATGGGTAGGTACTGCACTGGTAGAAAACCGGAAATTCAATAAACATAAAAATGAAATGTAATAAAAGCCTCGTATCAGTCAGGAGCAGGCGAGGCAATATTCCATTCATCCTTCGGAATAAAGTCGTAAGCGACATAAAATTTTATTTCTGTTTTTTAAGCGTGCTTATAATATTTGTAAGCTGCCGAGCTTAATATCTCTTGACATGAAGAGTTCCGTCCTTTTGGGCCTCTCACTTTTCCTAAAATTATTGAGACTCTAGGGGATCCGATGATAGAAACTGGGGGCGAAAGATGTATATCGGTATTGGTATTGGACGTTTTATTCAAGTGATTCTCTAGAGAAATATTGTCTTGGCAATATACGAAAGGGTATTTTCCGAATGAATACTTAATAGTTAGTACCTATTACGTAATATTTAATATTTGATAGTTTTTATACTATGCTACTGCCTTTTAATCCTGTACAGAAATAACTTGAAACATAACATCTGTCATGATTAGTTAGTGAGGATCAAATTACATGTAATAAATTAATGTGTTTCATTAATAATTATTGTGCAATATATTTTAATTACATAGACTAATATTTGCAACATCAATAAATTGTTATATTCGCATACTAACAATGGACCATTTAGGACCAGGGATGTCATAGTAATATTAATCCTGATATGTGGCCTATGGTCTAAGAAATATACATAGTAAGTATAGGTACTTACTATAAAAATTACAGGGTCTCTAAACGTCAGACTACAGAAAGTCTATGAAAAATATATATTATAAAATATGCAATAGTAGGCTACACATGTAATATATAATACATCTATTTCATAAACTTTCTACAGTCTGACGTATAGAGACCTTACAATATGTAAGATACCTATATTTTAATGAAAATATTTTTGTGAATTATGATAGGGTACATCTTCAAAATCGCGCTCGATATCGTAGGCAATTACACATGTTACCTGTCACCTACCGGTCCCAGGGTTCTCCGGGATCATAACAAAATAAATATATTGTTTATTTTTTTCGCCGGGAGACGACGGCGTATAAAGGCGGGCCTTAGGCCGAGTTTTATAAAGATCCGTTAGACCAAATGTCAGATCAAATTTCAGTAACTCAGTACATTTATTGACGTAACAAACTGACGTAAGGTCTAACGGATCTTTATAAAACCGAGCCTCATTGTAGTAATTTGGTTGCGTGTTTTACATTTCATTCTGATGTCTTAGAATATATCTACATTGAATTTGAGAGTATACTGTTTTGTTATAGGCTGAACTCGTGGCAGTAGAAGGCAAAGAGATTGAGACACATTACGTTCTGGCGCGAGAGAGGATTCGGCGATGGAATTCTACCTCCAAATGTTACCTTCTTGTAGAAAATCTACCGACACCTCTGCAGGTTCGTGGGTTTTTTATACAGGTAGACGGAAACAGCTTCAGATTATTAATCTCATGACCTAACAGAAATATGTTCGTCTTATAAAGCATAAATTAAACTCCTAAACGCTTACACATAAATGTTCAGGCTGGCGGCGTGGCGAGCGCGAGCGTGTGGTCGTCCTGCGGTTGCCGGCAGCGGCTGTTAGCGGCGGTGACGACGGGCGGCCGCGCCGTGCACTGGGCGGCCGTGCCGGCGCGCGACGCGGCGGATAACGCAGACCTTTGCCGGTTTAACTACACGTGAGTATTATATAATACAAATGATTCCCACAGAAACTAGCTAACTAGTGGATCTGTGAGCTGTAGACCTCGTGAGTGAGTTCTTTTATCATTTCGTAAATCTGACATTATAAAAAATATCAATTATAGATATCGAACCTGCTAGCAAAATTTCACGAGAAGTGGTTGAAAATGCGACCTGTAAAGGAGAACAAACCGAAATTCGGAAGCAAAAACTTACAAAATATTTGAAATAAAAATTGTTTTTGAAAATTTCCAAAAACTGACTAGACAAAAAAATTCTATATAACTATTGAACCTGCTCACGAAATTTCACGAGAATCGGTGAATTGTGACCTGTAGACGAGAACAAACGGAAATCCGGACATACGAAAGCATTTTTGTCGAAGCTGAAGCAGAGACCTTCGTTTTACTCGGTCAATTAACAACTGGACGAGAGTGAACGAATACCTAGATCTATTCCTATAAAGCCTCAATCTAGAATATCTATTTCATCTATTGCAACACTGCGTCTTTATTTTTGGCTGTGAAATAATTTTCACATAATTGTCCCGATATAGCATCAATATTGTGGGTATCTCATGCTACTTACTATGTAATTGATATAGAACAGGAAATAAAAATAAAAAGGAAAGCTGGTTTCATACTTATCTGACGTGATAATATCTGTACGTTAGTGCCCTGATACCGCGAACCACAAACGAAGTTTTCCCTCTATGTCGCACTTACGCACAGACTTACAAGTGCGACAGAGAGGGAAAACTTCACATAATATATGAATGTGACGGCGGTTTAGTAGGTATGGGAAACTTGCGCTTGCGATTTATTTTATAGTTGGCCTTAAGACCTTGATGATGATATTTCATGATTAGGTATGTAATCAGATAATCAGATCTATCGGATAACAGCATGTGGTTGAAAATTGAATTATGAATAGGATTATGAATAGGCTCACTTGACCTGTTACGTATATAATAATTTAGTCTTCCCCGCATTCATATGTTTATAATTTTTACATACCTACTTTTCATGTCTATACGATCCTACAACTTACATGTAGGTTGTTTCCAATATTCACGATTTGACATTAAAATGCTTAAATGATCTCAATTATTCGTAGATCTATAAATGAATGAATGATGACGTCGGAAATTTCCGAGCACGAGAGATGACGGATTATTGAAGAGGGTGCGGTGCATTTTTTTTATTTCTAATTGCGTGGCTCGGAATAAAATTTCAACCAGACATTTAAATAATTGCAAAACTTTTTTCACTTAAAGAACATAAATGTCAAAAGCATGCTTAACAACTTTTATTTCTTACGAAAAGTTAATAATTAATCGACAAATTTCGAAACTAAAAGGTCATTACACTCATTACCAACTTTTAAATTGCGCTTCCTACCTAGCTGATAATAAATAGTTTGCAAAAACCATTAGTTGCAAGCTGAGCTTGCGTAAACTCGATATATGTGTATAATTATTTTGTAATAATTAAAATCAAAATGTTACTGATAGTAACGATTTGACATAGATCATTCTTCTCGTCTAAATTTAACGGATTTACCACGAGAAAACCGCGTCATTGCTAACATGTGCTAGACAATAAAAATATTTTAACTATTTACTTGAAAAATAAATGTCGGATAGGGCTAAATAATAATTCACTATATAAACAGGAATACGACTAAAACACGCTTTTGGAATAAACACGATGCATTCTACAAGTTTCATAATATTATACATTGCAATAAAGTACCTACTCGTACCTAGAAGCAGTATAATGAAAATGCGTAGAGTATTATTTTTCCCTGAATTTTGCCTCATAATCCTATTAGCATTATTCCTTTTTTAAGACTGCAAGTTATTGGCTCAAGCACCACTAAAGTACCTATAACAAAAGTTTTTTTGCGAGAGTACCGCTGAAAGAAATTAGAACCTATTGAGGTTATGCTTTGTCAAGACAGGGTTAAGCTACAAGCTCAGGCAGTCATCGCATACATCACTTAGTTATTGCAAAAGTGACTGCTAAGGGAAAAAATTGAATCGCATAATATCGCAATGAGAAAACTTAACGTCTCTTATTACACTTGAAAGGGTTTACGCGAAGCTTGCTGGCATTACGTAAGCCAATATAAGGATTCTCAAACTTTTAACTGTCACGGGAAAAGAAAGGGGGTAGGAACTTTAAAATTCACTTACCTAGTGTATTAAATGTATAGATTGGATTAAATTATTTATTTCATGATAAAAAAGCACAGTACAGCAATTACAACAATTGTTATCATGGTCGTCAAGACAACGAAAGTAATATCTAAGAATAAAAATAGCACTATGTAAAAAAACTAAACTAACAATAATTTTACTATGATTTCATTAGAACTTCTAAAAATGCTTCAGTTTTATTAATTTTTATGTGTATGGCGGTTCCTAGTGAGAGATATAGTTTTTGTAAAGCATTATACTTAATAGGCTAATATGAAGAGGTTTAGTTCACCAACTTAATATAAATTAAGTTGGTGAACTAAACCTCTTCATTCAAGGGTCATTAACTTTCTGGAATGTTCGTCACATTACGACGCCAAAATCTTTGTTAAGATTACGCCTGTTGTGTTTTTTCTAATTTCCTTTAAAAGTCGTTTTAATGTCCGCGGGAGAAACTCCAGGAGAACATGGCATTTCCAACAACGTACACGGTAACTTTTCGTGTCAGTAGCAGTTAGAATTTCACAAGACTTTTATACACAGTGGTACACGGAAAGTTTTGTGTTTAGAAGTTGGAAAGTAGACTGTAAAAACTTCCTGGGAGACTGCGCGGGGCTTAGTCTGTGTGATTTATATGTATTTTGAGGATCGCCGGGGTGGAGTATTTAAATGCTGACCTATTTATTTTTTCGTGGGGATTGTACAATTGAAGGAACCGGGTAGAAACATGCGTCAAAATGTTGGTAAAGACTTAAGTCAGGAGGAACAATACAGTTGAATTCTTTGCTTTGAGATTTGGTTGTAAATTATTTTACTTAAATATTTTTCTTCTCGATTGAAATATATTCAAGTGTAATGCGTTTATAGCTGTTGAAATTTATTTCCAGCCCTCAGATTTTTCGAATTCTTTGTGAATTGTACATTTGACTGCAAAAAATACTATATTGTTTTTTATAATCATCTACTGTATACATAAGCCGGGATGTCAGTTATAGTAAAATATTAAGACTTAGTTTTATAAAGATCCGTTAGAGCAAATAACTAATAACTTCTGAGCGTGTTTTATACCTAAATTTCATTTTTAATACTAACAATAGCTTGGTAAGTTTGATTCGTTATGTTTGTAATGGGTTACCTACCAAAATTAGACTTTTGGTTTAGTCTAACGGGTCATTATAATACCGGGCTTAAAATCTACCTAACAAATATAAATAAATAATTGATGACAGCCAAAAATATAAATAAAATATCAAACGGCAAAATCTGTCACCACATTGAAAGGGAAACAAGACGTGGTTCTGATGAATGGGCCCCGCGGGCCTCACTAACGCTGTACCAATTTGCGCTCCTTTCTACGGATGCCTCATAAACAGAACCCTATTAGCGGTATCTTTGTGAAGTGACTTACTGTTCTGCTACAATTTCCGGATTTGAAAAAACATTTTGTACTGAGCCTTTTAGGCTTTCAGAAAGAAGCTTTGAGAGGAAAACGTGTAAACCAAAATAAATAAGAAAATTTTAAAGCGGATTTGACTTGTGCTCGAATGATTTATTAAAATTAAAAGCAGTTTTGTTCAAAATTCTTTTAACTTGAGTATCGGAGTTTGTTTCTGTTTTTAACAAAGGTATTAATTAATTGCACTCAAGATTACGTATTGATGTGTTTATGCTAGAGAGAAGATATTTGCAATATCATGCTAAAGTCGTGATTTGGCGGGGCGGGAACTATATATACAGTATGTGTATGTACATTCCTTAGCCGTTCTTATGTCAATTTCACTAGAACCCGTAATTTTAGAGCTTAATACGGACTGTATCTGAGCTGTCCGCGAGATTTGGAAACGCCGGATACATTTTATAATATTGGCACTGCATTATAACCGTCTGCTGTGTACTTATATTTACCCCTTTTCCCTGGAAACATTTAGGTCGAACGCAGGGCTCAAATGTCAATTTATTGATGCGGACTAAAAGCATCACAATTGCTTTACACAGCGCTGAGAGTGTAGCGTATAAAAGGCTCCTTAGCTGAGTAATATAAAATACAGCATCGTAATAAAGAGATATACGGTTCCTTAAAATCTTTTACATTTTATGTAACTAGATCGAAACGTGGAAAAAATATAGTTTAACTGTATTTGACGTGATTTAACATTCAAGCGTATTAGCGTATTTTCATTTCACGTAGCGCAATCCAGAAAACGTCACAGAAAAAAAGGACAGCATCAAGTAACATAAGAGATGACTTATATTTGATATTGTGTGATATGTATGTATGTAAGTATATACTTTAATCAATAAAGTACTTACATAAATATGGTCATACAAAACTGTAATAAGATAACAATAAATAACCATGAGTTTAATCATTTTATATAAGCTATACGCAATAGAGATATCGGATTTAGTATTTCTGAAACAACCAAATTGGAAATGAACGCAAAATTACTAACATTTATAATCACCACACATAGGTGCCATAAGTATATGTACGCGTACCTATACATTTTAACGGCTAAGTTCCCACTTAGCCTACATAACTAAACTAAAGTTCTACACCAGAATGTAAGATCTATTTGTGGCAAAACCGCACTATTGAATGTCTTACTGGACGCCGAAAAGCCAGATGTACTAGCTTGTAGCGAAACTTGGTGCAAAAGTAATGAAATTGAACAGATTAGGTTATGCAACTATGAGTTAGCCCACGCACATGCACACGGATAGAACATGAAGGGGTGGCACTGTATATACGGGACGATATCCGCTATAAACAGCGCGATGACTTGCAGCGCGTTGCTGTTCAATATCATTTCGAATTGACATCCATTGAAATTATTAATTTAAATTTAATTATCATGACGTCATATCGGACTGGCAAGGGCGACTTTGACATATTTGTAAATAAATTAGAATTATTATTGAGTAAAGTGTCTGCTGAAAATAAAAGGTTCGTATAGGGTGGTGATCTAAATGTCGACTTTCTCTCTGAGAATAAACTGAAGAGAATGCTGAACGACATTCGAACATTCACACATTCATTCAAACATTTTCACAGTCATTCGGACATTTTTGCGCGAATATAGTTGGGTTTCCGGCCCGCGTGTGCGCGGAGAGTTCTAGCTGCATCGACGTCAGAATAATATCTCATACCTGTGACGTCACCGCCAAACCGATACATACACCAATAAGTGACTACAACGCGCAGTTGCTAACTTTATCAATAGAACATTCGCACAAACACAAACAAAGCCAAAACATTTTTGGCTGTGCATTAACAACTTGTTTACCTATCCAAAGCATTGTAAACAACAAAATTATTAGATTTTATTTATACACAGGGTTTAAACAGATACATCTTTTTAGTTGAAAATCAACCTATAGGTATTTTTGATTGAAACCTCTAAAAACTAGGCCAGTGGTTTCCGAAGCGGAAAAAAGAATTATTTTAAGTCGGAAACACATTTTCCATTAGTGTTCCTATTTGAAAGCGTTTTAAAGCCACTGCCCGTCAGTGGACGGAAACTAGTTTGCCACTTTTATGTCCTGATAAATGTTTGTGCAAAAAACGTAATGAAAGTTTTCCACCGGTAAAACGGGCCGGTACATTTCAGGTCAGGGAAAAAATAGTATCACCAGTTGTGTGTAATACAATAATTCAATCCCCTACTCACTCCGTGGGGGAAAAGCAGCTGAAGTATTTTTAGTAGTTTATTTTCTATACACAAAAGGTAAAACAACCCTATTACTAAGGCTTCTCTGTGCGTCCGTCCATCCGTTCGTCTGTCACCAGGCTGTATCTCATGAACTGTGATAGTTAGACAGCTAAATTTTTTACAGATGATATATTTCTGTTGCCGCTATAACAAAAAATACTAAAAAACACAATAATATAAATATTTAAAGGAGCTCCCAAACAACAAACGTGTTTTTTTGCCATTTTTTTCATAATTGATCAAATATCTCTGCTATCTGTGTTAGGTGGAAGTATTTTTTTCAATAGTGCAATCTGATTCATCAGAACTAATTTTTAGCAATTTTACTTGTATATCTTATTTCAATGAAGTCAATCCCGACAAAATACGAGTGCGGACTTTTTTATTGCTTGATATTGTTTACTGAAGATAGGTACCTGCTGATATTATGCCACAACCCCGATGGAACGAATACATAAAAATCGTATTCATTTTATGTTTATTTACGAATATTTTACTTTATTTTATTCAATCTAGTCATGTTAATTTCTAATTATAGTAACGAAATAGTTAAAAACATAATTGAACCATATTTTCCGCCATTTTACATCGCGCAATATAAGTGCAATACGAAAACGTCAACCTCTATGGTACCTACTTTTGTAATGTCAATTTGAAAACAGTTCTAAGGGGTATATCCGGCTAAGCATGGTCAAACTGCCCTTAGCGCAAATAATATATATATTTATTTGTAGCCAAACTACTTAATCGATTATTTGTAATTTGGATATATTGTCTATACACTTAAGGTCGTTTGTTGAAACAAAAGAAAATATTTGTGCTGAAAGTTTAAAAAAAAATGTTTGTAACTTGCGAGTTAGCGACAATCTTAAAAGCAAAAATCCTGAGACAACGATGTGAAAATGAATTTGTTACATCCCGTAGATTATCCCCATACAAAGTGAAGTTAAGCAGACTATAAATTAATTACGATAAGTATACATATTTCGAACGAAAACTTTTACGAATTTGAATTTAGAATGTGACGCATTGCACTAAGAAAGGACTTTAAATTATCCCCGCGGCTGTATGCGGCTAGGGCGTACGCATTTTGTAACATTGCATCTGCTGGTAAATTAGTTGGCATTACTGTCACTGGCCGGGGGCATTATCCATTCCATACATTCATAGTAGGTATATTTTATATGGAGCGCTCGTGGCCCAGCGGCGGTACGAGGGCTGCCTTTTAAGTTGTGTCGTTAGAAATAGGTATAGACAATTTATTAGATTATTACCATTTATTGTTTTGCAAAGAATGCTCCGTGATATTTAATATACTTTTCCATCCGTTCGAACCAGTTTTTAAAACATTTATTACACTCCGAAGCGGGGGTAGTCAAAATGGCCGATTTGTATGCGTAAACGGCTCCTTGTGTGCTGAAACCTTGACCACGAAAACTTTGCTTAATTTTGGGGAACGTAAAAAAATTGAAATTGAAATTGAAATTGAAAATTTTCGAGCTTGCAATTGTCATGGTGCAGTATCATACGACATCTTGAGTTGTTTTTTCGAAACTCTGTGATGACTTGTGGCAAACAAAGAGTGGTATACCAATCAGCTTTAACCGTCTTGCGATCTTTTAGTACAATAGTGGCGACGTGACGACCCTTTGCCACAAACGAGGCAACCATTTTTAGGGTTCCGTAGCCAAAATGGCAAAAACGGAACCCTTATAGATTCGTCATGTCTGTCTGTCCGTCCGTATGTCACAGCCGGTTTATTCGGAGACTATAAGTACTACAATTATGAAATTTGGTAGGAAGGTGTATGAACCGCTACATAAAAGTGATGTGAAATTACAAAAAAATATTAAATTAGGGGGGGCACTCCATACACGTAACAGGTGGATGAAAAAAAAAAATTCAACGCACATAGTCGTGTGGGGTGGGGTATCGATGGATAGAACTTTAAAATTGATATGAAGGTTTCTAAAAAACTTGTCCATTTAATTCAACCGTTGGTGAGATAGGTATTAGCTGTCAAAGTCATAGAAAGTGTGTCCCCTCCCCGTCTAATTTCCAAACTATAAAGTTTAAAATTATGAAAAAAATAATTGAGGTGGTGTGCGTTAGTAAATACTTTCAACGATTTTTGGTTTTACGGTTTTTGAGTTTCCGCTTAAAAACTGTCTTGCCCAAACAAAAGGTCGTAAGTGCCGTGAGTTCCCGTTTTTAGATTAAATGTATTGGATAGTGATTTTAAATGTGGACTAGTAGGTGTTGGTACGGAACGGGAACCCTTCATTGTGCGTGGTCCGACACGCACTTGGCCGATTTTTTTTGAAGTGCTCGTATGACTTTGGTCAGTTTTGGCTAATCTAGGACGACCCAGTCAGTTGACTGCTGCTTGGAATCTGGGTCTTAAGAATATATCCAAGACTTGTCACCATAAACATAAACGTGTTTTGACTCTCCTCGGTTGAATCGCTGCAGAGTTTTGCGACACCGTCTAACACGGGCTGTTTTTTGGTCGTCGCTAAGCAAATGTGGTATCCAACGAGAGATCAACTTATTCGCGCCGAGTTCTTCGTGCAGGATTTTTTGGATAGCAGTCCCTGAAATGCCCACAGATGCCTCTATTTCACGGTATGTCACATGACGATCTTCGACGATTAGCTGCCGCAGGGCGTCGACATTCTCTTGCGTCATGGCGGTTTTGGACCTTCATGTGACTTGTCACTAAGGCTAGAGTGCCCACGTTGAAATTCTAAATACCAGCGTTCTACAGTCCTAAGGTGCTGCATCACTAAACACAGAAGTGATATCCTCAAAGCACTGAAGTTGAGTTAGTCCCCTTTGAAAGTTGTAGAAAATTATCGCACGCATATTTTCCTTTGATGTTTTCATTTTTACAACCGACTTGTCACCTTTGAACAGACGCTAAAAAAAGACTATTCGACCAATCAAAAAACATTATTTTGTTTTTAAATTTTAAATTCATAAAGATGAAAACGCCATATAAGTATATTTTTTTTTAAATCGCCGGGGGGTTTGCAAACGACACAACTTAAAAGGCAGCCCTCGTATGCAAGGTTAAGCAACGTGGGCCGGGGTCAGTTCTTGGATGGGTGACTGCTTTGAGTGGTTACTAACTGAGCGCTCCCGTGCTTTGGAAGGCACGTTCAGCCGTGGATCCCGGCTGCTATCTATGGCAGCAGTCGTTAAGCCAGTTTGGAGGCCTTCGGGCGGCTTGAGAACTTCTAACAATCAAGTTGCCCACTCACTTGACAAAGGGGGTCGAAGTTGCACCACATCCATAGGGGGAGTACCCACCGCAACACTACACGTGACGCCTGGGTGGTGCTAAAATTGCAACAAAACTGGCAACCGTACTGTCTTCTAGAAGATCTCACGGTTCGGAATAATTGCCATACGATAAATACGTACGCCATAGCCGCATACAGCCACGGGGATAATTTAAGGTCCTTTCTCAGTGCAATGCGTCACATTCTAAATTCAAATTTGTAAAAGTCGAAATTTGTATACTTAATTAATTCATAGTCTGCTTAACTTCACTTGTATGGAGAAAATGTACGGGATGTTACGAATTCGATTTTTTTTTCACATCTTTTTTCCAAGATTTTTGTTTTGAAGTAAATGTATGTTAAATAATATTAAATTATATTTGGTAATTGTCGCTAACTCGCAAGTTAATTTTTTTTAAACTTTCAGCTTAAATATTTCCTTTTTTTTTTCAATATATTTAAGAAATTTTTTTTCAACAAATGACATATACCACTTTGTTCAAATTACAAAGAAATCGTATAAGTACTTTGGTTAAAAATAAATAAAGAAGATTATCCTTTTTTCGCGATTTTCTCAAAAACCACAAGCATTTGAGGGTCAAAATTTTGTGAAAGTACATACATGCATTAAGGTAAATAATTAGGTAAAAGGAAAATCATTCATTCGCTAAGGGCAGTTTTACCATTCTTAGCAAGCTTATGCCCTTTGATATGTAATGGAATTTACATACTTACTTCCTGGACAGTAGGTGCGGTTTCCTGGACACTTCTGGTAATTTTTCAGGATGAGTCACATTCGGATACTATCTTCACAGATTTTATGAGAACATTTCATATTAGTAATTATAGTTTCAGTTAATTGACATAGTTATGATATGCTAATACATGGAAATAATTGCTAATGGAACATACCTATTATTATTAGTTTCAATAAACGGCTGAATGCCGGTAACACGGTATAATTCAAAATAAACACACCTCTATACATACCCCGCGGGCCGGCCCCGGCCTAATACAGGCATAATTCATAAGATGTATAAAACTGAATACCCACGGGCACCGTACATCACAGCCTCTGTCAGTGAGTTTTGCCGGGATTAACATTTGCTGCCTATCAGAATGTAGCTTATTATAATACCTCAGTATTCACCACGCACGTTGAGATGTGTACCTAGTCAAATTGAAATACGGTGAAACGGTATTGGGCGGCGCCACTAGAGTGTGCCTAGCTCACTTACCAGACTGGATGAATAGATTAATAACTGAAATGTAATTAACTGATTGAAATAAAGGTCTGAGCTATTAGGAAGGGTGTGTAAAGTAAACAAATAGTTAGAGTTTAAGTCAAAGTAAATTTATTGATTGATATGATTTGGAATTTAATCGAAGCTCTTGATTATTTAACCGAATATGACTAGTGGTAGCCTTATTTGGTGTCTACTTTGCTTGACCTAGGCCAAATTTAGAGGGAAAAGCTAGTAGACACAACGAAAAACCCTCTTGCCTGTATCCTAAATACACAAAATAGTTAACTACATGAGTAAATGAACAATAAGTTATAACCTTAGGCTCACTAACGTAACTATTGGTACACAAAACGTTTGAACTACAAAACACAATGTATTTCTAATACACAAGACATAAATACACTCAAGGAAATATGTCCATTAATCTACCTGAATCAATTATACCAAACTGGATAAGGGTTTACAATGCTGAACGGAATCAAACTCACAAGACATTATACGCACTAAAAGGGTAATTAGTGAATAATACGCACTAAAGGGGAAATTAGTGAATAAAGTATAAGTTTACACACAATAAGACAAGTATGATATTTATAAGTAGCTTCCTTATAAGTACTTGCATAAATTAATTCCGACCAAGGGTTCGAACCTTGATATAAATTACCAGACCACACAATTTATGTTCTCAACTTCTACTGACACGAGGTTCGAACTCGTCAACCGCTATTGTATACAACCAGCATGACAATTTCAATGTATTTAGTAAATCAAATATGATACACAATCTGCATCCCATAATATTAAATGAACAATATTTGTATATTTCAAGTTATTGGCATTGAATCGTCTAATCGAATAATATGAGTCAAGGATGAAGCATCATCGCTAAAACCATGAGATCAGATCCCTTGTTCCGTCTTCAACAAATATTCACTTGGTTATATACTGCGCAATGTGACCACATAGGTAACAGTATGGCTACTTGTTATTTATTAGGTAGCCGACTCATTTTAACTTGTGACGATCTCTTGCCAATAAATTCCACAGAAAACTAAGATGGGATGGAAATTGATTCCATGGTATCTTTATAAAATATAAACAAAAATCCATAATCACAATTAAAGCAAAGTTGATGACTCAGCTTAATCATTCGGTTCAATATTTGTTTGAAGTTAATGAAATTACCATGTAGCTTCTTCAACCTTTAGGAGGGAAAATAATATCTTAAATTAGAAGAAAGAATACACCTGTTCCGAATGAGAAAGTCTAGGGTCTTAATATAGTAATTACTTAACTTGGTTCAACCGGCAGGCTCCCAACTGCTCTCCTGCGCTGACTTATCTCGTACTACAGAATATGTATCTCTAATAAACTGTACGATATTCCAACCTCCGCGCTCCGTTCCAAACTTCTCACCTCCAAGGTCTCCGATCAAGTCCCTTCCGTCTTTCATTTCTTTATTACCTAAACTTAACTAATATAACAACTTTATTTGTAACATCTCTTATAATTATTTTCGTCTTAATTACAATACAGTAAAGACTCCTCGTCGGCAATCGTTCCTGGTCTGCCCCTCCACTCGACCAATTTGCGCAGACGCCTCCTTGTTCGGTCCTGCTCCTTAGTGCAGGAAGTACAGCGCTGTCTCGCTCTCTCAGTGTGATAGTGGGAACCTCTCACAATACATCCGCCTGATGACCACATGTTTGTGCAAGTCTGGAATTAAAACAAGACTTTGCATAGCATTTGCATAGTAAAATGTGCTCTATGCCAAGTATGGCATAAGTCGGGGTTTCTTTGCTTGGTTGTTCAAAATAACAGATTTTTTGTAGAAGTGTTCTTCGAAATGAGATACTTAAGGTTCCCTAAATGGCCAAACCTTTTCTAAGCGCCTTTTGTCTCCACTTCACCATATTGTCTAATCAATAACGGCAATTTAAGTCACAGATATAAGTTATAGTTGTTTATTTAGGGCCAATTCGCCTTTCCCTTTGCCACTTCTAAGTAATTCTTAAAGTTTACTACTTCCTTGTCAAAGGACTTTATTTGTAATGGTTGGGCTTTTGCTATTCTTAATATATAATAATACCTATGATCACGCATACCTATAGCATGTCTATGTTGCCATCACAACATGACACTCTGAAACTAAAAAGAGCTCATAGGCTCACTTAGGTATCTATAAAGAAACTATGGAACAACCCTCCAGGTAAAGATATCAGTCTGCAGTTTGAAGGGGATACGTTGAGCTTTGCTTGAAGGATTACGAACAGATGGCGGCATAAAGGACTGAGGTAAATGTTTTTGAGCGATTCTACTGTAGTTGGTATAAATATCAAACAACATACCAAAACCTAGGAGTTTCTTAATACTGTGTACTTAAAACTAAAGTGCCATCAACTATTCCCAGCTTAAACCTTGTCCATACTCTTTCATATTAAAGCTGAAGTTTATAAGTAATTTAAGTTTAACGGACTTTAAACGCCACGATCCCGCAAATAACCTGAAGTTCGCAAAAGATGGATCATCGAATGTCGTCTATGCCTGCGAGGTTTGTTTATAGTAGTACGAATAGTTAAGGAGTCTAAGGTTTTACTATTAGTAGTGGTGGAATAAGTCTGATTTAGATTATCTACTCTAATATTTACGACTTCACGTGGTTTCTACTCATTAAACTTAAGTCTGTTAACAGAGTATATTAAGTCTGTTAATAAACTATTTCGTGTATCTAATGACAGTTTATCGTAACAAATAATTCACTGACTCAAATAAAATACGAATAAAAGTGACAAAATAATTGACTTTTGATATGCAATTATATTCAGACATTTCAGACATAGTAGTTGTTTGTTAGCGAGCGAGCTTGATTGACGTTTTTGTGTTTGATTGGCGTCTTCCTTCGAACGCGTGCTTTAACGCCCGTTCTGTTTATGTGTATATTATGTGTAAGTAACTAAAATAGAAACTAATTTACACAACACAATAATAAATTTCTCATTAATAATTCCATGTAACATATGTTTTAATGTTCATTTGCACGCAATATAATCAAAATTTAACAAAATGATTTACAACGCAATGAACAGAGTATTCGAGAACGAAAATAAAAATAAATAAAAACCTGCATATGTACGCGTATCAGCTTTCTAGACCAAAAGGTCGTAAGTACACTTGCAGCCTATCAAGACACTTACGCTGTTTAAGCGCTAACTATGTACACTTAATACGATCCATTTAAGCGCCGATATATCAGCCTCCGTTTGGTTTTAACCAATCACTCTTATCGTGTCATTTTGTGAAACGGCAAGCTTATGGTGTTTTAATAGAAACGGCACTAAATGATTGAACGTTCATTCAATATTAAACAGTAAGAAATGCCGTACCATCGCCGACACAGTTAACTGACCATCCGTGCACTTTACGGGCATAGTAATAAGTGTCACCAATGGTCAGGAAACTGTGTTGGCATTTGTACCCGTACGGTACCGTTATGTATCGACAGCATGTGTTTTTGATACAACCTATACTGTAAGGGTAGTTAATATAGGTCCCCTTTAATCAACAAAATCTCTAATATTTATTCTGCAATAGTCCACAGAGGCATTAATTAACAATAATCATAAAGCTACAGTGTTATTCAGAAACGTAATGTCATTAGAGATAACGTAATTACAAAAAAAATATTACTCACTCATTTAATATATTAAATTTATCGTAACTAAGTATACGTATATCATTAAAATATAGGTATATTTATTTAATAATAAATAATTAATCAGAATTATCCTCTACGATTTATTACTACCTAAATCGATTAAAAATACCCTAGATACAATATCGCCTACAAATTCAAGACGAAAAAGTGTCCGAACTTAAGTTAATAAACGTAAGTTAATTCGGACCATTTTTGTTGTTTTCAATATTCAGCCTTAAGTTACGAGTATAACGTTTTATTTTAAATGAGAGTGCTTGGCGGTTATACATTATAAATTGCACGAATCCATTGTCGAAAAATTCCACAAAAGGTAGCATTATTTTAAGAGATTGTACACCGTAAGCCCAGTTGATTAAGTTCAATTTTGTTTACCCTGATTTTCCACTGATTCGCAGGTCTTCTGTTTCATTTCGATATAAGACTAACTCAACGTGAGGGAAAGAGACAGTAGGTAGCTGGCCGTCTGCCTGATACTTTTAAATATTTATATAAAATAATTTTTATAAGCGCGATAAAGCCTAATATAACTTCAAACTAATTAAATTATGAAACTTTAGATAAATACTCATCGAAAATACGAAACTCCATTCTTTTTTAACGTCGTTAAGCTGTTGTTTTTACACTGTTTTACGAAGCACTTGGTCATGTTGACTCGCCGATGGCCAGCGCGCGACTACGAGCGCAAGAGTGCTTAAAAGGAATTTAAGCACTCTTGAGCGTCGACGGATTTGACGGGTGGACAAGGTATTCTAAATCGATGACTACCTGTTAAAAACTTGACTTAAGTATTTCCTTATAAAATAATTTTGCCTACAATATCTACACTTTATCACTAATTACCTAAACAAGACTAAATCTATTTCTGTCATGTGTCCAATTAGTGTGTACGCAATGAAAGATTTCAGATTTCACTCCCAAGCATAGCGAGGGCTATAATGCGTAATTTAAAACCCAGTCCTGAGTGCAGTGAGTGATTTAAGCGCGCCCAAGACAAAATCATTTATCCCCGAGCAGCATACGCTACTTTTCTCACCTCTAGCGAGACAATAAGAAAACCAAGACAACAGAAACAGAATCGAATCAGTGACAAAGCGAAATAACTTTCGTCACTCATTTTATTGGACTTTCGTATTCGATTTTTATAGAATCTGCAGTTTTACCCCGTACCATTGCAGCGTTTTGTAGGTAAGTTTGTATTCGCTGATACTCATGCACTCTTAGATATATAGTATACTTAATGTTGTATTTTGCCTGGAAACATGTCTACATGCTACAAAATATGAGCCCGATATTAACATCTAGCAAAAAGCTGTAAAATAGTGATCACGAGAAATCAAAATGCATAACTGCTGCTAAACTAAGATAAACGAAGGTAAAAGGAATTTTAATGCCAAGCAAACAGCGTTATTACTAGGTTTCGGCATGTTATTATTCGAAACAATAAAATTCTTTACACAGTTGCCCAATTTTATACCCGGATGGTATATGAATTAATAATCGTGCTGGAAGGTTTTTGTATTGAGCCCCGGAGCGTCCCAACAAATCTTTTATCAGTAGGTAGAACAAAGTAAGTTCACTAAATTACTCATGTTTGACAAATAAATTATCTCTTATCTTATCTCTTTTCCATATCTTGATTTAATAGTTAACTAAGTAAGTACCTACATTATTTTCAACTATATCCCATATTATTCACCAGTACGAAATGTAAATCTAATTAAACGCTTCGTTCAGTAAAAATAATACTTTACATATATAAATATTAATAGGAGGACAACCTTACTCAAACCTTACTAAATTCATAGTAAACTCAATAAGGCTTTAATATATACAACGTTTTCTTTGTATTTAAGTATTTTTATTTACTTATTAAATGTATCGCCGCCCATAAAACAAGCCTTATTGAGTTTACTATGAATTTAGTAAGGTTTGTCCAAGGTTCAAAAACAAATATTCAGGGTATTACAAAAATGGTAGGTACATGAAGCGCTTAAGGCAATAATCGGTATCGAATTGCGATTCCGAAAATCACTTCCCTTAGACAACTTTCAAATACTTTCATAAAAAATAACGAATAAAAAGCATTTCGTTAATGGTTGCTCCCCTGGTAGGTAAATTGGTTTTTTTTTTGAACCTGACTGTGCCTTTATAGGCCGGGCCCAATAAAGCAATAGATTCGGTTGAAACCGCTCAACCAATCTCACTGGAGCGCAAACTCTTAGAGTATTCCAGTGTTCCAAACCACACGCGTGGTCGTGCCGGAGGTTTTCCCCTGGATTTTCCCCAGGCTACTCTCCAACCGCGCACTCCTAAAAAATACAGGTGCTTAGTGAATCGCATAGCAGCCCAGGAACATCGGCTTCGTAGTCAGGATCACTATCCACTAAGCTTAACCTGTCGACATACGACTAGTAAGTAATATTTTTTTTTATTAGTGCCAATATGATTGCATAACTGCACAGAAATAGTTTTTTGTAGCAGTAGTGTAAAGGGATTGTGACCTTATTAATACTTGAATTATAAATATTGTGCATGTTTATATCTGAATTGGGAACACTTAGAGCATTTAAGACAGGGGACGCCTTCAGCGCATCTTTCCGAACAAAATATTTCGCCAATTTTTATGGTGTATCCAATCGTATCCTGAGACTTCTCCCTGAAACTCAGTCCTCAGTTTGGGTTTGGGGGTAACACACATAAAAAAACTACGCACACTTGCAAAAAAATCACGCACGCACACTCAAAACACTAAATTTTAACCATGAAATTTTACGGTACAAGCGTATATACTAGGTCAATTATCGTGTGGCTAAATTGATCAATGTCACTAAGGATCACATTTCATATAAATATCTCATGGATAAGTAGGCCTTACGGTTCGAAATATGGTGACATGAAATGTCAAAATGGCGACCAAGCGTCGAATACGAACTCTGTAATCGATGCTCGATTTACGACTTTAATTAAAACTTTAATTATGCAGAAAATTACAATTAAAGCGAAAACATACGTGAAACTGAAATGATACTTCATCTTTTCGTTTTGATAAATTAAAACGGTACATAAAGCCATTTTGACGGAGCTCTTGAAACGCCAGAACTATTTGGAGACTGACGTATTATCGATTAATGAAGTAGTTTTTAATAACATGGAAGATTTTTCTCCTATACCCTTGGCAGAGGGGTAAGTATTCTTATCAATGGCGTCTCCAATCTTAAATGCTCTAAGTAGGTACACCATACAAAATATATGGCGTACCAAACTGTTTGGCGACTGTGGTTGCTATATACTATATGACGCCGATTGTACCTACTAAAATGTTCACAACGTATTGGCAAGTACGGGGAATGTTAATTTTATGATAGGTATATATGAAACTTTCCAGAGTGGAAATTTGCCGGAAAAATAATATTACAACGCGTTTGGCACAGGTCAACCTGTCTGAAGTTTCCTTTCGTGCCGCCCCTGGAATTCATGTACAGAAAACTGTGCATAAAACTTGGCTACGTACCAGTTTCAACATGGTGCAAATACGTTGTTTATCTTTTGTGAAAAACTGACCGCCCGGTCCTGGCATCGGTTTACTAATGAAGAACATAAGACCAAATCTATCCGTTTACTTGTAGGACCATAATATACTGAAATAAAGTGTCAAATGAATAATTTCAACCATAACTTGAAAACTATGAGAAATATGAGACTTTAAGCTTCTTTTTGAACAATGTAGACGTACCTATTTAAATTTTTGAAGTCGGTGCCATTTCGTCAATGTTAGATAATTTCTTAGGATAAAAATAGGTACGTCTACATTGTTCAATAAGAAGCGTAAAGTCTCATATTAGAAGTAGGCATAGCAATTATTTTTTACTTTTTAGTGGTTTTTTTAGGTTTCGGTTTTATATTTTTATTAAAAAAAATATTTATTTCATATTTTTTAGTGAATCATTACCAGATAGCATCTCATAACGATTTCAGTAAGCTCAAACACGGCTAGGCTACACTGTTAAATTACGGTGTTCCGTTGCCTACCTTGCGGCTTCAATTACCAGATCAGGTTGATGGTGATATTACACCAAGAACATTTAAACTGACTTCGTCATAGTCCCTTCAGTATCTTGATCGCAATATCTTAATGCCACTCATGAAACAATAGGAGTTTTGGATGACCATTCGTAGTCGTCTACATCAGTTTCCGTTGTCCAAATGCTATTTTCTGAATGCAAATGTTCGATTTATTACCGAAAACACTAATATCGTGATAATTATGTTTCACTTGAATTTTTGAGGAGTTCTTTCAATTCCTCATGGATCCCATCATCAAAATTAGACTCTAGGTCGGTTTTGGGCCCTCTCCTGTGGAATCTCGCGTACGATGAAGTTTTGCGTACAGTCCTTCCCAATATTGTCAGTGTAGTCTGCTATGCAGACGACACTCTAGTTCTTGCCGAAGGGGATGATTTCATGAGGACCGCGAGATTGGCGGAGCTGGGCGTGGCGGTCTTGGTAAACAAGATCCGCGGCCTTGGTCTTACAATTGCGCCACACAACACCGAGGCACTATGGATGCATGGACTGCGACGAGGTCAGGAGCCTCCGGCTGTTTCTGTGCGGGTTGGAGAGGTAGAAGTCCAAGTAGGTCAGTACATGAAATACCTGGGCCTAAACGTTAGACAGCCGATGGAGCTTTGACGAGCACTTTAACCGGCTCATCCCCCGGATTCAAAGAACAGCGGGTGCATTATACAGACTGCTGCCAAATCTTGGAGGGCCGGAGGAAGGAATGCGCCGTCTATACGCAGGTATGGTAAGATCCATCGCACTATACGGGGCACCTGTGTGGTCAGGGATGTTATCGTCGCCGCCTCCTCCTCCTTGCAGGGTCAGTACGCTATCCTCTGCCTGTCGTAGAAGGTGACTAAAAGGGGGTCCTTGGGGTCGTAGACGGTCGTAGTTGGGGGGCTACGATCGTTATAGAAACATAGCGGGACCCACATAAGTGGACTCTAGGGCGGCACTGGCGCGTTCCGTAGGAGATCCCAGAGCCGCCCACAATGGGTTGAGGAGGAAAAGCGGGGGGTTTTTAGTCGGTGAAAGTCCGACATAACCACCGCGCCGCCCCCACGGTGCTAAGGTATCCATAACGATTTTCCTCCCGTCAGAAAAAAAAGATCAATGTGTCCGTTTTTATAATAAGTTACCAGTTGAAATTTTGAATTTACCCTTTCCAGCTCTTAAAAATTGCTTTCAAAAAAAAAACATTGATGTCAAACGCTTATTATAGGGTTGAGGACTATCTAACAGACAGAAATACATGGCCCAATCCAAATACCTAAATAGCGTAAAGATACTTGTATAATTTTTCATTGTGTCTAGTTGACACTATTCTTACAGGAAAGCATATCAAACGATTTAATTTAATGCCTAGGGGAAGTATTTGCCATTATTATTATTATTTTCCTTATCTGGTATTTGGTAATACCAAGTAATACGTAGTTTCGACATGTTTTCTTGTGGAACTACACATTGTAAATACCTATTGTAAAACCCTCGCTTTTGTAAAATCTCTTTTGTTTTTTACCACTCATATAATTATTTACTTACGTAGGTTAAGTAGTATAATTGTAATAACCATATTTTTGAAGAAAATTACTGACTGGCGAGTTTCTTTCGGGGTTTCTTCTCGGCAGCGGTCTCATGAGAAACGCTAGTAGTTTTTGATTTGTAAAAGTGCCATTGCGGCTTACTTGAAGAATAAAGTTAATTTATTTCTTTCGGTACTTGTAATCTTTTGTTCATACGAATTGATCATGTTGTCTGTAAACCAAAGGGGCATTTTATTAAACTTGCCCACTTACATGCGCTACAGTATACTACGCTTACTTGCGCTATGGTATTGTGGAGGAATAAAAGGTTCGCCTCTTTTCGACTTCCTTTTAATGACATTAAGATGAAAAAAATGATGAACATTTAATTCCGCGACTGTACAAAGAACGTGAATGTCCTTAGTCCATCTCAAAGGTTTATTCAATACAACTAAACTAATTGTGTAAATAATTTTGGAGATTTCCCTCATATTTAAACTTTACAATACAATAAAAATATTTTTTACTATGTTTTCTTTACCTCATCTAGTAGGAATTAAATATCAATATTTGTACTCAGGTTCCCTGTGACTGCAGACATGGCGCCTGTGAGCTCGCTCCTTGTTTACTACGTCACGGGGGAAGGCGAGCCTGTGAGCGACGTCGCTAGCTTCCACGTGCGTCTTCTCCACAAGGAGGTAAGATAATATATTCACGAACTTGTAACTAAGCTATTAAAGAAAACGTGATACATAAATAATTACTTTTATCTACTCTAATTCCGATATAGCTCTAGTTTTGTTATAATCCGATGTCGAATTTAATTAACAATCTAATTATTAAGCTGGGATCACACCGCTGCACAAAATACGGTGAATGACGGTACGGAAACGTATACGTGACGTGTAGTGACGTGCCTCATGCGTGACATTTTAACTCATAAGTCTCCCTGTCGTCACTGCGTTAATGCACCGTTAAGCAACTGCTTGATCGCTCCTTTAATGTACGAGCTTTGATTAACGCACTATAAAATCTAGATGAAAGCCGTTACTGTGATCCCTATTGCCATGAGCCCTGGCACTTAGTATGAGTAGTACCCGATCGGAAGGAGTTCAACGCCGGTGTGACATCCGTTGAATAAAATCAAACACAATAGTGGCCCAATACCATCCCAATACAAACGGAAGGCTGAAATATTTTAATCCATGTGGCTGTGACATTTATCCGTTTCCGATCCGGGTGGGCGATACGTGCGTGTGACAGGGTTTTATCAGGCTGAAAACATATTTTGACGTGACGTGTTACCTTTTTAGCCTAGCATGATCAGATTTATTTTCGAGATAACTTTATTGCTTTATTCTTATTGCCCCGTGAAATAAAGCAGTAACCAGACTCCATTGAATTAGGTATGGTTCATTCCAAATGACAAAGAGGCCAAGGTCTTAAAACTTTGTATGACTGTGTTGTCTTATGAATTTTAAATAGAACGCAGGGCGCACTTGTGTAATGGAATTAGGATAAACTAATTAATAATATCGTTACAGACTGAAAATTAGAATTTTATTGAAATGAATAAAAGATGTTGATGACGGCTGCTTAAATAACTCTAGGAGGAAGATCTAGAAAAACATGATACTAAATAGATCGAAATGTTGATAAACATATAACTTTTGAACACTTTTCTAACATGCATGAGAGAAGGAGATTTCATATCAAGAGGAAGGCCCTATTATCTATTCATATGGGGAAAAACCATGATTTTATATACCTATTTTTTACATTGTACAGTTTCACCTTCAGTCACATGTGTCTTTTTTCTACTATGGTAATCAATATTAGGAATTTCTCCTTTTTCCAAACATTCATTATTCGCATAAATTCTATCATCAAGCGCAGAAGAACCATTTCCTAGTAGATTGTTGTGTACCCCTGACTCTTTGGTATCTTTATATGGAGGCACCTTTTATTATTATTAAAGGTTTAAATAGAATATTTATTTATTTGTGCATTATTATGAGAAAAGATGTTAAATAAGTTAGTAAAATTAATTACCTGAAAGCATATTGACATTTATTTATTTTCTAGAAATCACTTAAATCTATATACGTGTTTTATGAAACAACGAGCGTACGGTTTACTGCCGCCATTGTCGCTCGTTTGTATTATGGGTATAAAAAAAACCATTATTTATTTATATTTTGGTTTGAAGTATCAAAACTATAAATAAACCTTTTTCTTTCTGTGCATACCTATATGATATAGAGTATATAGGTAATCAGAAAGGACTGAAAGTAGGTAGTTTCAATAGTGTCCAGGCCAAATCTTGATAATTTCCGTAATCATTTTACCAGGTTTCATGTAACATTTTCATACTACCAATGTCTGCACATAGTTATATAATTGTTAATGAAATAATATTTTTTCTCCCGGTGAGCGGAATATCAAAGTAGGTTGCCTCTTTTGACTGGCATCAACTTCTCAAAATCGAAATCAAATTAAATGTTCCTTCAGTAATTGAGCAAGGAGGCAAGAAGCCTCTAAAAAGCTCTTTAATTTCCTTATTAGACAAAGTACCTTCTCGGGACACTGATAACTAGGAAATATTAATAAAATGTCCGAGATGAAAAGCCGTAACTACCCCATTTTAATTAGTCCTAATTGCCCCCTTCCTTGATGACGCCATTTCCTGTGACAAATTTTATAATCGTCCGCGTACTGCGAGGCTTATTGAGCTTTTAAATGGACGGGATGGTGCAAACATTGCTGCGGCAGTTTACTGCCCCGTGAAAATGTCCCAATATTGTCGATTGATGTACATGCATTAAACTTCATTCTGTGAATAAATAAAAGGTATGTCACTGGCAAAAATGATAAGCATGCATATTTGACAAAAGGGTATGAGAGATCATAGTTACAAAGGTATAAACCAAATATAATTTTGGTACTACTTAATTCTAAACCACATGCGATAATAAGATTTTCCTATTGACATATAAATTTTAAACACGATTCCGTTTTAACCTGCTCTATCAACTAGTGACTAATGGAAATGAATCTGAATCTACCAATATTGCAGTATTACGGCTTAATTGCCCAAGCTACTAATGAAAGGCAATTTATCGTCCGCTAAAGGTTACAATTAAGATCGCCTGTAATTTCGGCATCCCGACGAAATCTGCTCGATTGGTTCATTTACGAATGTTGCCATTTATACTCGTTAATAACGTGGATATTACCATTTTACATAACGAATAGGACACATTTTACATCGGTTTCGGATTGTTTCTCGGTTTTCTCCATTTCGAAGCTAAATGTAATGTATGCTTCAACTTTTCAATTCGACGTATTTGATATTGATGATTTAGTACCTAGTAGTAGTAGTAAACCTATTACCATATGAACTTGGTAGGTAGGTTGTTTTTTGGACCTGACTTTGGCTAAGATACTTTTTGTACCCAATAAAACCCGAATTTCCGATAAGCCACAAGATTTTTTGGCATTGTTAGGTTTCACCAGACTAGCCTAAACGACAAGCTTAGATCCGTCTGAGAAGGGCTAAAACTTTTCAATTTTATTACATGCGCATGTGTTTATATGTTGCGGACACCGACACAAGTTGGGAAACATGTATCGTACAAAGTTTTACAATGTATAATGCGAGGAAATAAAAAAATATTTAAGAAAATATCTTTGAAATTCATATTCAATTAGAAAAATTAAAGGGGACGGAAACAAGCAAAGCAACCAATAAGCGCTGCGTGCGCGCGCATGGCCAGCAGTAACATTTTTAAGGCAAAGGTTTTAGTCGAACAGCTAAATTTTCTGTAAAATTAAATAACAATTTTGAAACGTAATAGTAAAATATTATTTATAATAGGTACTCTGATTACCTATATGACTAAAATGATTTTGAAGTTAAAACTAAAGTATAATTCAAATGATATCTTAAACATTTTCATTGCTAAAAAAAAGTCGTGCAGCGCGCACGTGTCTATGTTGGCCCATACAATTGGGCACTTTCTGAGCATATTATGTATTGTAAATAAACTTCTTACTCTTGAATAAACTTTACAAGAAAATATTTCCCAACAGGTTGCAGTGGCAGTAGAAGAGAGACGCTGGTGGTACCCGCGGGCGACCCTACAGCTGCGGGTGCTCGCACCGCCAGACTCCACCATGTGCCTAATCGGTGCTCGCTCACCGCCTGACGCCAAATTTGACCCTCACCAATCGTGAGTACCTTCTGTTGACTAAAGTAAAAATGCACAATCCTCGCAAACCTCATTGAGATCAGCAACGTCAGCCATACGAGATGATATGAACACCGAAATTAAGCAGTCGCCATAGGTGAAACCGGCCAACCATCAAATCTGAGATATAGATTTTCCATTCCAATTTGAACTGACGACTTTGCTCTTTCAACATAGCTTTGCCCACCACGTCACATTTTAATAAAACTGATCCATCACAATTGCTGGGAACGTTAACCAATTGTGTTGCCCGTAGCTATCGATAGTCAAGTGTGAAACAGCGGTTATGTTTTCTGGTGGATTAAAAAATACGAAAATACTTTAGAGCCATTTTGGTCTGTGAACGGCCCACAGGTATATAATTTTAACAGTAGTTAATTTGTATGTCGTCGATGTAGGCGAAGGCTCAATGCTGTACCGTTTATGAAGATGGTGACGATGAGCAATGAACGTATCCGCAGCACGGATTCTACAATATCTCCTGGTAGATTTTTACCCCTTAGGGTTGGTATCCTTGCGCTATAGTCAAAGTAAAGAGAACCATGAGAGTAGACACATTGATATGGAATTGGAAAGCCAAATAGTATGTTTCAAAATGACATAATAACATTAATGAAATTTCTGGATTGTAGTAACATTGGCGGCTTTTCCTCACATGTCGAACACATAAATCATCTACATATAACTAACGCAATTTAAATAAATACGTGTGTGAGATTAGAGTTTTGAAAACGTTGTGAGAGTAGTATAGCTGATTGAAGTATAAAAAAGAATATTGATAACACTTTTATTAATTCACGAGTGATTTATTTTTACTAACAATACTCTTCGGCTATGATTCTTGTCATTATTTAGTGTCATTAATCACAAGTTCGAAGATAGCACGTCGTTGATATGATAGTTTCTTTTTATGCCAAACTCTCGAGACGAAAAATGACCTTGTTTGTGTCACTTTTTATACACCATGAAAAAAACTCAGTGATAAATGGATGAATTTACTTCGGAAAGTCGTTTGGCATTGTTGTTTATGTATTGACTATTTATAGATACAGATGGCACATTATGCCTTTGTCAGCTGTAATAAAATGAATAACATGTAATATCAGCAAAGAAAAATACTTATTTATTCGTTATTATTGTGTTATAGAAATCAAAATATCTTTTAAAGAAAATTACGTAAAATTCAATTATTACTACTAATTGAAACAGATGCATATTTAAAACTCTCATAGTTATGTTAGTCATAAGTGATTAGTTTTAACATATTTCGTTTGTATAAACGGCAGACCTACGCACACAACAGACACTAATTATTCTGATAATGTATATATGCAATGTAGGTATACAATACAAAGAAAATATAGATATGAAGGAACTTTATTAAGGCGGAATTTAAAGCAAAGATAAACGCCTATCACTCGCTCATTATAGGTTGAAACATTTCAATCAAACGCAATGACAATACTAAGCGACATTCAAAGCGAAATATATCATCTCGTTTTGCCGTCTCAAACGAGCTGAGCCACGTATCTGTCACACGATTCATCTTCGGTGGAAACATACGGGCAATTACTGCGAAACTCGAAGCGAAGAAAACTTTATTCAACATCAAACGATGTCATCAGACAAATCACAGGTTGATTTAAAGAAAATTGAATGTAGCCTCATCCAGTCATTTGTACGTGCGTAGAGTGCACATTATGTATTTGGTTGGCGTGAGGTGGTGCTAATGCACAGCGCAGTGCAATGCAGTGTGGGAAATTGTGGCTCATAATACTTTTCTAATGAACAACAAATTTGAGCCATTCAACGTGGCAATGCGGCCAGCATTTTGGGAACTTTACCTATTGGCAGCGGTTTGGTGGATTAGGGTTTTTGATAGGTATATTTAGGTTAATTTTCGGTTAGTTTTAGTTTATTATAATTTGTAATTTTATGACAAAAACTAACAAATTTCCGAGTTTAATTTCCATATATTTTTTAATGAAACCAACATCAGATCAAGCTTTTGAAAACAATAATAACACAACAAATTGTATTGTTTAGGAAAGGTTTTAATTTTTTGTTTCAAAAAATGTTTGCTTCAGCGAATCTCTCAAAAAGTTTAAATTAAAAATCTAAACACGGGGAACATGTTTCACAGTAACGAGTAGCTAGGATTTGGTTGTTATCTATTCACTAAGTTTAACTTTGTTTGCAGAAATATTTTGTCTTCTTGCTCTTGATACGTTTATAAAATTTTATAAAAATGATAAATCCAAGTTATGAAAGGAACAACAAAATTGATGATTATTATTACATTACTTTGAACTATAATGAATAGAAGTACCGGTGAGCTCAAATGTGATATCATTCCAAATGTTTACACACGCACTGTTTCAAAGCAAGTCGCGTTGGGAACATGTCACTCGATTCATCTTCCAGTAGGCTTGTCGAAGGAAATTCGGTGGAAATATTGGCTCACATTCCACGTCTGTATATAGGACACGTATACATGGTTGCTTTAGCATCGGTGTCGGCAAATTGTATTGTTTCCTGGACAGTTTTGTTCTCGTTTCTTAACTAATGGCACAATCTAGTTTAAAGGATCCAAAAGAGACTTTATTATTCTTAGCACCCATTCTTAGGCAAATTGCTTCTTTTCAGAACGTTTTTTATGTGTTTGCAGATGTGACCGTTGTATAATGTAGACATGTTTTTACGGAGGCGACTGCCATCTGACCTTCAAACGTAAAGGGAAACTAAGTTTAATTGCAATCAAGTTCTTGTCAAGTGAGCAGGCAACTATTGAATATATTTCTCAAGCTCCAAGAGGGCTAGATACCTTAGTTTAATGAGTGCTGTCGTAGAGGACAACCAGGATCAAACGGTTCTTTTCCTTGGTGTGTTAGCATTCGGTTAGTAACCACTGAAAGCGGGTACTGACCCATCTCCTAACCGGGGCCGTGGTTACCTAACCTAGTTACCATTGCGCTGGTACCGTTAGATCATGAATGCTCGACGATTTAACATACCTATATGTGAAACCTATTTACAAAATTTTACTGTGTAGGACATTCTAGCAAAATTAAACTAAGTGTTCTCCTCAGGTCACCAGAACACGACGAGCAGCCGGGACCCGAGTTCGTGTCAGCCGGAGTCTCCCTATTCGTGGGCGGCGGCGCGTGTGGCGGCGGCGTGCTTTACAGGCAGAGGACTGCGCCGACGCCGCGCCCGCCCGCGCACCTCGTCCCGCCTGCTACGCACGATCGCCTCTGGATGTGGAAGTGTTTCAACTATACGTGAGTTACCATATACTTATCAATAGTGTAGATCAAAGAATATTATTGAAACAAATTTTCGCATGTTATCTGATCTTCCAAATAACCATGAAGGTACGTATGTTAGCCAAACTCGTGTAGTTTTATTAATACGTTAATATATCTTAGTTTAGTATATTCTTCATAAGTTTCATATAAGGCCACAGAACTTACAATCTTTTTTTAACGAAAGTATTGCTAATTGTAACCTAATTATACTTCCTAATTATGAATGCTTTTAATTGCGAGTATGAACATATTTGTTTGTATCTATTTCTTACGGATATTTTTTTACAAAAATTCGCCTAAGCTTAATAAAGCTAGTACCTACCTATTAAATTCTTTTAAATCTTCCTGGGCGTAAAAATGTGGTAATTAACTTTGTGAACCCTTAACTTTCCGGATTTAGGATGGTTCCCCTTTTGTGTTTCTTCATGGTTTTTATTAATTTTGTTGGAGAAGACAGCTCTATCAAATAAATGCTCGAAAACATCCGAACAAAACCTCAGAATTATACTTATATTTAGTTAGAATAATCATAGGAGTTTAACTAAGCGAAATCTCATACATGCAGAAATCTCCTGATTCATATGTCGATAAACATAAATTATATCCTCGTAAACGGAATGATATACTACCAGTGATAACCGCGTGTATAGGATCGGGTTTCACTTCGCTGCCTTAGAATGCTGAAAATGTATTCCGAATCTAAAGTTACATAGAAATAAGGTCAATGAGGGTAAGACCGGCATACTTTTTTCATAGTTAACTTTGGTGTGATCTAGCTACCTTATTTATTCAAATTAGTTTAACAACTGTGATAGCACATAGTAAAGAATTTTGTACTTTACCATTTAACTAAAGTGTCACAGCCTTTTAATCCGAGTAAAGCGAAAAAACAGAGTTTTTTTTAAACTTGACGTGTAGACGGTTTTCCCGTGTAGTATAAGGCAAGTCCGTCTAGTACTGATTTAACGCACAATTTTGTCACTAATACGTTTGCAAACAAGTTCATCAAAAGAATTATTCACGACTTTGAAATTTATATCTTAAACGCACCTGAATAGGGTTTAAATTCGGAGTAAATTATATTTTTATAAATTTAAGGCAAGATCGGCATATATCACAAAGGTGGGGTTCAGAACCTTTTTAGGAAGATAAGTATATATTTACTATTTAAGTAGGTATGTGGGTTTTTAATAAATAGTCCAAAATGTATTTTAATGTACTGAGATCACAATCTCAGTACATTAAAAGGTAGCTACATTACATTATCCATTGTTCTTAATTATATTGTAAAATAGGAAGAGCTGCGGTATTTAGTACACCCAACGAAGACCAGTAACTGTCAATTGGCCAAAATAATTTGGGTGCTAAGCGAATTTTGCCATAGTTGTAAAGATGTTAAACAATATATTATACTCGCGGATATACTGGTGGATGGGGGGTGGAGGTAAGGGGTAGGGGGGTGTAAAGGTCACTTTTTTTGGTCGTTTCTTTGTAAAAATCTCGTAAACGGTGGCCCGTAGCAAAAAATGTTCTGAGACATAAGTAATATACATAAAGTTCTGTACAAAAAAGGTTCTATACACTTTTCCGCTGAGATGAATATTTAATGAGATATTAAATGGGAAAAAGCTTTATTCTTCAAAGTTTCGTAGTACGAGCATCTTGTTGATCCAAATACAGCCAAAAACGAGCGCGAAAACAAAATTTTGAGCTACCCTATCGAGTGGGGTATCGTTGTTTAGAGCTAGTTGAGTAGTTTTAAAAACATTGGACAGCATTGGAATGAGAAACCACTTATAATTATTTCCCCCTTTAATATCTCATTCCAGCCTTAATATTGATCCCAGCCAAAACGTGAATAGAATCTTTTTTGTACAGAATTTTATGTAGATTACTTATGTTTCAGAACATTTTTGCCGTGGGCCACCATTTACGAGTTTTTAACTAAAAAAGGACCTTTACACCAGAACAAAAATTTATATAAGCATTATTGGCAGGACGATGATTATCTATTCCTTAAATTAGTATATAAACTTTACCTACTAGAGATACGATATTAAAATAATATTGAGACCGGAAAATCATTTGGCAACCTCTGCCCCAAGGCAAGTCCGGCATATGACAGGCTTGCCTTGGTCCAAGTAGACGGATTTTCTATCTAATGATTATTTTTTTCTATAAATTTCCATGAACATAACTACTAAACTAAGGCGTTTTCCATTAATTTAAACATAGAAATGAGATAGTTGATTCCTTAATTACATACAAAGCCTTTCTCTGGTAGCAACCTTCTTCAGAAAATATTTTTTTATAAAATGTTTTTGCAGGATTGTTGCACTAACTCATCGAGTTCAAAACACTCAAGTGAATCGCTCTGCAATTAGCTGTCACAGCGACATCTTTTTTAGTGCGTTGGAACTAGAATTAAAAACTGCTTTATCGACCGGGCGATACATGGGGATACGTATTAAAATTTAAAAGTTATGACCAGTAGACGGATTTGGCCTGTAGACGGACTTCTCCACAGTGACTACAAATTTTAAAAACTATATTTTCATATTACATTGTAATAATGGCACGAGTATCGATTCTTTACACGCTTTAACAACACGTGTACCGATTTATCATCCTAAGAAATAATATTAAATCTGGTGTAAAATTGATGACAAATCATTTCTGTAATAATTCGTCTCCGTGTACGCATATCAGTGTGTAATTTGTAACCGGACGAATGACAAACTACTATAGGACATCGTCCATTCCCAGCGACAGAGACAAAGCGATCTTGCAGTCATATTTTAGCTTTATGCTCTATGCTTCGACTCGATTAAGGTCTTTTGTTGAAATTTGGGACAGCGAATGAAAAATATCACTGTGAAAGGATATGAAAAATGTCATTACTTTGTACGAGGGCGAGGACTGGTTTTGAATTAGTGATAAATGATTCATTGTTGTCCTCATGTTATGTAGTACGAGTGTATTGCTAAGTTAATGATCAAAGAGTGATTTATGTTATAAATTGTGTTTCGTACAGCAAATTTAGTCAACCTATGGTCTTAAATTTAAATTTCATATCGTCCATAATAAAAAGGTGACGTTATTCTGTCCCATGCAGACTCTATATAATAATAATAGCTGGTCACATTGGACTATCTGGATGTGGGTATAGTCATATGTACTCGTATAGTTGTTGTATTGTCATCAATCAATTTACCGTGCTACGTTATTGGTCACAGACGGATAATAATCTACTTATTACCTGTAGGCATTGTTAGGTTCGAATAATAAAAGCCGGTTCACATTGGTTGTGTGCGCAGCACGTAAGCGTCGACGTGCATGTAGGCGTGCACAGCACCCCTGTCACACCGGGTTACGCGCACGTCTACGCGCACGTTGACGCCACGCGTGCTGCAGAGAGCTGCACACGCAACGCTGCCGCACGCAGCAGCTCCGTTGCTTGGCTGGCTGCCATTTTGCATTCTAAACGAAAACAAGCATCATGTTCGATAGCAGTTCATCTGACGAAGAAGAAGCATTACTTTTACTTTTATGTCGTAGTACTTACTCCTCGTAATTCCAGGGTATAGGTTCATGAGAGAACGAAAAAAGAGAACGACTTAGTGAACCATAACCTATGCCGCGAACTTGAATTCAAATTTTCCGTTCAAATTTTGGAATGGCGACAGGCAGATCTGTATTCTGCAGGGTCAACACCCTCTGATAACGTTGTCACCCCAACTGTTACATGATTTGCCGCTTACATTGTTTAGAGACGCGTTTTCCAGTTTGGGGCCTAGTCTAATATTCATTTCTTGTTACTACAATATTTAATTTATTACTTTAAAAACTATACGACAGCATTACTTTCAAGTTCATTATTTAATCTCATCGCCACAGATGGCAGAGACAAACTCCGCGCCATTTTTATTAAATATCGAAAATGGCGCCAATACATTAAAGGAAGCTTTTAAAAAATTATACAATTTCAATATTTGATTGATAGATTATTTCAATACTTTCTTTAATAATAAACTCTATTCAAATACAATAATAAAGTTTCTTTTTAAATGATGAGCTCGAATACTGGAGTTGTAAATACACACAAAAGAGCGGCGCGTGACACGCGCAGCACCGAGCTGTGCGTGACTGAACATATTCAGTTTGCCGTCTCATAAGGAACGGCGTGAAATACAACGTCATCAATGCACGCATCGACGCGACATTGCCGCTCCGCTCTGCGTGTGCGTGCACGCAGCACGCAGCCTGTTTGTCTCGAGGAAGCTACAATGCGTGCGTTGCGCGTGACGTGCACGCGCACGCACACGTTACGCAAGCGGTGTGACATCTACTATGGAGATTCAAACTTTACAACGCGCACGTCTACGTGCACGTCACGCGCACGCAACCAATGTGAACCGGCCTTTATAGTACGGACAATAATTTATGGACATAAATGGCAACGTTTGAAACTTAGGTATTTATCCAACTTGATTCTTTCGTATTCTGAAATTATTGCGTTCCAATAAAAACATAATGTAAATAATTATATCGTTCCGTTCCCTCCGCTACAGTATTTGGCTCCTAACCTGCACAACAAATCCGATTATAATCAACTCCGCATGTAAATTATGCGGCCTTTTTTGTCGGTATGCAAACGCCTACTTTATTCATACGATCTATGAATTAGATATACCTATGTAATTTTTACACTCTTAAAACTTCATTGAATTTCTTGAGAACCCTTTATGAGTGTTCTGAATTTCTTTGTAGAGCTAGAGTCAGTAGACAGCGTCAAAGGGGCACCAATAGGTTTCAGCCGAAGGTTCGGTTTCGGCCAAAAAAATGCCAAACCTTTGCCGCGCCGAAATTTTCAACTATTTACTTCCGGATATCGTTCGGCTAACACCGGGTGCGCTCTACACAGCCGGCAATGGCGTAGCTCGCTCGACTCCGCCAACAGGCGGATCTTATTGTAGCTAAGTATTTTATATGTTTATTAGCTTTTACCGTGGCTTCTAATTTATTTAACCGTCTACAAAAAAGAAGGTTCTCAGTTTGACTCGTATGTTTGTATGTACGTATGTATGTATGTATGTCATTTTTGTAATCGGCAGCCCGAGGAACCACAAAGATAACAACCTATATCGATTTGTAAGAAAAATAAATGCCCGCAATCTTAGATTTGAAAATGGATGTCAAATGACACCCATATCGATTTAAAAAATAATAATGTCCGCAATGTTGGATTAAAAAATTAATGTCATTTTCGTAATCGGCACCCCAAAGAACCTCGAAGATGACACCCATATTGATTTTTAAGACAAATAATTGTCCACAATCTTGGATTTGCAAATGCATGTCAATTTAATAAACAGCACCCCGAGGAACCACTAAGATGACCCCCATATCGATTTTTAAGAAAAGTAAAGATTTACGCCGCGCACAAACTTGGAATTTCGAAAAACGCTGAAACATGTTTGTTGTATTTAAAGAAAGAATGAAAAGAAAGAAACATTTATTCACAGATACACAAGAAACACATACTTATGACAATAATGATAAATGAAGAAAAAAATATTATACACAAACCACATAACATGTGTGTCCCCGCGGCAGTGAAACGGACACTGGCTCAGCACTATGCTGAGGTATCAGACACCTATATCACTGATTTTCAGCCAGTACCGTCGGTGACTCCCGGAACGTCATATAATTGCAAAAAAAACTGTAATAGAAAAATATAGGTAGTTATATAAATAAACTGAAAACCACTTACTACTTTGCATACAGCATCTGGAGTACAAAAACAAAGAAGCTAAAAATTAAAAATTAGTACGGTTGGTATATATTTGCTGCTAATAGTGCTGGATTAAGATTGTGATTTTTGGAGCGTCAACAAATAGCCTTTAAGCCTACGCTAAAAATATAGGTAGGTATATAAATAAACTAAAAACCACTTACTACTTTACATACAGCATCTGGAGTACAAAAACAAAGAAGCTAAAAATTAAAAATTAGTACGGTTGGTATATTTTTGCTGCTAATAGTACTGAATTAGAATTGGGATTTCTGGAACGTCAACAAATAGCCTTTAAGCTTATGCTTAAGGATATACTTGCTAGGCGCCCCTTGGATAAGAGTTGGGAGGTCATTCCAGCACTTAGATGCCGCAAACGTGAAACTGCCTCGGAAAGCCGTGGTGGTGCATAGGCACGATAGCCAATGCCTTGAACCTGCGCGCACTCTTTGACCATTGAATTATTTTATTAGAAAAAGTATTTAAACAGAGAGTCTACTATATACCAAGTTTTAAATCTCTCACTTCAAAAATGATTTGCTTTCCGTACAAACTTGGAACCCCCTTTTCACCCCTTTAAGGGAGCAATTTATAAAAACACTAAAATACGTTATATTCTCTTTAAATAGAGTCTATTTACCTACAAAGTTTCAAATCTCTCACTTCAAAAAAGATTTGTTCCCCGTACAAACCTTAAACCCCCTTTTCACCCTTTTAGGGAAGGAATTTAGAAAAACGCTGAAATTCGTCATCAACATATTTAAATATTTAATCAGAGAGTCTAAATAAAAAGTTTCAAATCTCTGACTTCAATTAATACGTGTTTACATACAAATTTTGAAAAATCCTTTTAAGTTAGTTTGTATTTTGCAGACCTTATAAGGAACCTACGTGCCACATTTGGAATCTCTAGAACCAGCGGTTTGGGCTGTGCGTTGATATGTCAGTCAGTCAATCAGTTAGTCAGTTTCTTTTTTAAAATATATAGATATCCCACAAAAACATAAATGTGAAAAATGCGAAGTTCAGAAACGATTTCGCTAATTAAATAAATAGGTAAGATCGAACTGGAAACCAATTTCTTTCAAAGCTCCTTAGAGCACAGCTCCAGTCATGCATAACGTTATTCAATTTCTTAAAATGACTTGTTATATCCTTTGCTGCTCAATAGTGTGACTTGAAAACGTTTTCTGTTCTTCAAATTCCTCTAATTGATTGATACCTTAACTTCGACGCACTCAAACTTTGTTATTTTTGGATGGAATATCATTATTTTTTTATCAAGTTGAGGTGAGTAATCAAAGTTAACGGGTTCCTTTCGGAGAGCGAGCCTAAGAAACCTATAACCAAGGCTTACATTTAACAGGCGCGCAAATTATTCACTCCCGGTGCGGGAAAATAAATACATTAGTAAAGAAAATGACAAAAAAAATCACATAGATTTTTCCTTTGTATACACAAAATTACCTCGCTGGATACCAAATTTCAACATTCTAGGTCACCAGAAAAGTAGTCAAACATTTCGATGAGTAAGTCTGTCAGTCAGTAAAAAATAGTGGTATAAGAAGCAGGTAAGAGTATTTGTATTGCATTGTATTGTAAGAGCTTTTTTACAAATCCATACTAATATTATAAATGCGAAAGTGTGTTTGTCTATCTGTCTGTTGCCTCTTCACGGTTAAACCTCTGATCTGATTTCGATGAAATTTGGTGTAGAGATACTCGTAGTTTGCGTCCCGGGAAAGGACTTAGGATACTTTTTATTCCGGAAATCATCCCTTTATGGGGTGGATGTTTGTATGGAAGGAGCGATGACTAGGTAAGTACGCGACTGATATAAAAAAATTGGAAATCAGTCAGTGGCTTCTAGGTAAATGTCGCTATACGCCTCCCTAAGGCGTTGTTAGAGGAAACTGGTTGAGAAATTTGGGGGTCAAGCATGGTTGCTCCGGTAGCTCAGTGGCTAGAGCGATTGGCCGCGAATGCCAGAATGTTGCAGGTTCGAATTCTGATTGAAGCTAAAAAATAAAATGCTCCCTCTTTTTTGTAATTTGCGTTAGCAGCGTTACTACTTAATACAAATTAGTTTAAGAAGTTAATTATTGAAATTTAGGATTCGGTAATTAGAAGATGGTTTTAAAAGAGTCGCTAAATTGCTAGTGTGTAATTTAAAAAGATTTTAAATTATTGGGGGGCAAAAGTGGCCCAAAATGCTTCTTGTAATGTAAACCACGGCTGTAAGGTGTATCGCCTTTCTTGGTTTTGGAAAAAGGCTGACGCGATTTTAATGTATCTATAGGAGTTTCGGTCTCGGTTTCGGCGGAAACTAGAGCCAATGCCGAACCATCGGTTTCGGTTTCGGCAAAAAAACATGTTTCGGTCGGGCACTAATATGGAGGTACCTATGGGTATATGTATATTTTAACCTGACTGCGGCGTTATAGGCCGGGCCCAATAAAGCGATTGCGCGGTTGGAGAGTGGCCTGGGGAAAATCCAGGGAAAACTCCGATAACCCCGCCGGAAGGTTTAAACACTGTAGGGTATTCTCTAACCCCTTATTCATAAAACTTAACAAACCTATGCTAACTAAAATATGTTTTGTCTCTTTCCCACAAACACAACTGTCAGAGTGGCCGATAAAGACAAACCATTATTAGCGGCTGTTTAACTAAAATAGGTTTGATGGACATAAGCATACATACAAGTTTGCGCTTCAGTGAGATTGGTTGAGTGGCTTCAACCAAATCTGAGGTGTGAGTAGAATCGAGCTACTGGGAGTCTTGTCTCTAGTTCACAAAACCTTGCCTAGCTGAGAAGAGTGAAGCAAGAAACTCAGCTAGGCCCGACCTGGGTCGGACTGACTCTAGCCGATATGCGGCGGTACAGTGACGAATAGGGACTATATGTGTCTGTGTTGTCACGATCACATGGTGGACGTCGTGTCTGACTTGGACGCCGTAAGCGAAGCGTTCGATCTTTCGATGGAAGCTGTGATTAAGTCGTCCGCGTCCGTGAGTGTGTGCCTCAGACGCCGGATCGTGCGGCCCCTAATCAGTGATCGCCGAGTTACGACAGAGGGAGGAGGTATGGGAACGTAGTGGACAGCCTTCCTAGCTAACGGATTCCTATGATGAGGACCGTTGTCAAAATAACGTCTGGCAGCTTTTTTAAAGAAACCATACATGATGCTAATCCCCATTTGACTGGTACCACGGGGCACAGTCGCCCTACGGAGAAAACGACTCTGAATGACCTGAAGCGGCTTGAGCGATGTCATAGGCACGTGAGCAAAAACTACACTTGCATTTAAAGACATGATTGCACGAACATAAGTTTTGTAAAGTGTCAGCTTATTTCTAAGTTACATTTTACCAAACTTGTTAATCATCGGCCCAAGCCTTCCTAGCACGAACAAGGCGCGGTTGCGGTTGCGGACCCTACTGAAGGGTAACGGCTTGTCTTAAATGAATATTGCCAATATATTAAATATATTGCGATCGGAATCAATGCCTTTTACGTAAGATTCGACCGCATGTTACTTTGGGCCTCATGCTATTCAACCTATTGGTTTAGTACGAGTGTATTTAAATACATAATTACAAGCGCTTATTTTGAATAAGTACGTGTAGGTGAATAAAGTGTTAATTATTTATTCCAAACTATAAAATTAACCCTCCTCGCTGTAAAAGCGACGGCATTATTGTTAACTAAGCTATTTTAATACGATCCCCAAATAATAAATTAACCAATAATGTTCTCCACTGCCTGCATTGCCTTTCTTTACTCTAATTTTAAACTTTAGCGCTCTAGAATCAGAACTGATTTTCAAATCACAATTTTAAAATGTGATTCGAGTTTGATTAAACGATAATTTGGAATGCAATATCGCCCACTCGTGTGTTGTTATGGGACGTGTGTATTAAACCAGGATTATTTATTGTTACTATCGGTAGTCCAACGACAGTACTAATCTACAATTTAACTAGGGTACCTAGAGTTTCTTTTTAAACTGTAACGTTCGTGTGCTGTGCATTAACAGAGGGATTGAATTATCGGCCACTGAATTTTGACACAGTTAACATCAATGAGAAAGTCTAGTGAAATTTAATATTGTTCACTCTGAATAACAATAATAACAATCTGATTAACATAACTTGTTCCCTGAGGTAGCCTGAAAAACAGAAATTATATATTATTTACAACCGAGTGTGAAAATTATTTTAGGTATAAGATATTCTTACAAAAACTACTCTGGAGTTTCTATTATTAGGTAGTTTGTAACTGTATCTTAATTTGATATTATTAAAATACATTGTATCAATTGTTTGACATTATTACAAAAAATTGTACAAAAATATATTGTGTCAGTCGTTTATATCCCAAAAATACAAATCTATAAATATATTTGCAGTCCATCACATTATGCTCATGATATAACCTTCATATGTTCTTGGAATTAAGCATCGCCTATGTAAAATTTATATTATGCAAACGTCGCGACAGCTCCGCCCCACGCTCCGCTACAGGCTCCGCTGCACGCTCCATTTGGAGCGGGCACGAGGCCGTACACTTAAACCATCAATTATTTCAGGAGCCAGCTTTCAACCGATGGTGTCACGATAACAGCTCCGTCAGAAGCCGGTCGCTGGTCTCTCTGGGCCCTGTCCCTGTCCAACAGAGGGCTCCGGTTCTCCGCGCCTCGCACCATCAATGTATTCAGGCCGATCCAGCTGGACTTCGCACTTCCACCGGCCCTCAAAGTCGGGGAGACGGTGGAGATCGATGTCAAAATCACCAACAACATCAACAACTGTATGGACGTAAGTACTAAATAATTTACAGGAGATATATTGGGATCATATTGTTTCTATAAGAGTCTCAATTGACGTTCACGACTTTGACTTTGAAGAAATGTATATTGTTGCTTATATTCTGAATAGGATGTACGAGTACCTTCTCAGAATGTAAGCGAAAATATTTAATATTTTTATATTATCAAGTCGCTGTGACTGTCGCTTCGAAATCCGAACTGAACATACTAATCACATAATTATATACGAACAAAAACACCGTAATCTGTGAGATTGGACTTAAAAAAAAGCAAGTATATTTACCTCATTAAATTGAGTGTCAGCTGCCAGAAAAATCGAAGAAAAACTCATATCGAAGCAGAATCACCCATATAGCAGCATTGTTGTTCTGATAGCTATAAGAAAGTTTCGTAGATAATAAATGAGTACCATCTGCTTACAGGAAAAAACTATTTTGCATCATAATAATATGCAACATTATACTTAAATACAGCATTTATGAGATGAAATGTCAGAATAAACAAACACGGCCCAGCCACCTACTGTGTTTGCGTGAAATTCGTGGTCCAATAACATAGGAGACTAAATTATATTTGGTTAGGACGGAACCCCTCATAAATATTATCACTCTTATTTGTTTGCCTTGTAATCGGACGGATTCGCGAATTAATTATATTATTTACGGCCTTTGTAAATAATGTGAAAGTACTTCCTTTGCACCTGAGAATTGAAAATACGTCGAAATAAAATTCCTATCGCGATACCGATCCAAGCTTAAGGTACGTATTTAGTATGGAAATAAACTTGTATTTTTATTTTTGAATGTAATCGTGTAGGACAAGCTTAATCATTAAGTAGGTACTTACATTAATGATCGCTTTATCTACCGGACAGCGAATAAAAATTTGTTTATAGCGAAGTTCATTTTATCCTTGAACTTGTTGTTTTCGCCTCTTTTTCTGTTCATGTTATCATCCGTTTTATATTTGTGCGTTAGTCAGTTGTTTAGCTCACTCATTAGGATATTTTGTTCACATTCTCTTTCGCTGATTTTAATTGTCATTTTTAGAGTAACTAAGTTAAACCAAATCTTTATTATAATAATTTCAACCAATCACTATCATCTCCTCTAATAAATAAGCAGATAATTACACTAAATTACAAACTATAACGTCAATCTGTAAGCCGTCGGCGTAACCGCGGGCGCTAACATAAACCGGGCCTAATCGTTCCCGTTTACCGGGCTCCAACACCCGGCTTCGCGGGAATCCCTAATCTAGATTCGATGAGAGATGCCCAACGCAAACAAATCACGATCGCGAGTGCGGACCACGCAGTAAATCCCAGTGCAAACGCGACGGAACTATCTAAGTACGTCCCAAATATATTTAACTTAAAAAATAATACGGATTGTGTTTTGTGAAATAAATGCTAAATCATAAAATTTTGTTAGCTAACTAAGGCCGATTGAAACATTTCCGATAAGGACTATTCCAACAATGGTGATATTTTTGCTGAATTCAAATAAAACGAAACCCAATGGGAAAATAATATGTCCTTGTCGAACGAAAACTGGCAAAAAACAAATTACAAATACCTAGTGAAAACCCCTAGCCATGTCTCGAATAATACTCCCGTCCCCTACTCCCTTATTTATTGGCTTAGATATCGGATAAATAAACAATACGGATGGCTCCTCTGACTGAAACAGGTATTTTACTAGGATACTTATCTGCCTATTTATACAGTTATCGACACCCTAAAGCTTCTAATATAAGTACTGAATCGCGTGAAGTTTTATCATTACGTAATTAGGCAATAATTTCATTTCGATTGGTATGTTAACTGATAGTCAAAACAGCAACTTTTTATAAAACGTCTAAAATGCTCTGTGAAGTTTGTAGGAAAATTGAACAAGTGACGTTCCGACTTTTCTATGGCACGGCATTCACTTTTGGTATTTAAGTCATTTAAATAGCTCAAATAGTTTGAAGCGTAATATATTCGTGAGTTTTGTTTATTGGTAATGTAATATTAATTTATTTAGTATGTTGTCATCTGAATCAATTTCATTTGTATAAAAGTGTATCGGGATTGCACGTGATTTTAATGGGAATGGTAATGGGTGGGTAGAACTCTATGAAAAATATACCTATTATAGAATGAACTAAAATCAGCTATAGGGTAAACGCAGTATTAAAGAAATAAAAAAAAAATGTTGGTGTTATTTGTTAGGTAAACCCCTTTTGAGAATTCTCTCGGTATAAGAAACAACCTACCAAGCTCACAAAGTAAAGGGAACCAACGAACTGCCCCCCGTGGTTTTTCCCTTGCCTACGTGGAATTTATGTTTACATATCCTTTTACTTTATGGAAATAGACGATAAGTCAAATTGCTTCTCGTATAGTGGTTAAGGCGGAGCCTCTTTATGTATTTTTTTCTCGGAAGGTAGTAACAAAATGTGTGTTTTATAGGATTGGTTGTTGCTTAAATATAAAACTAAACAAAAATAAAATATAAACCTTAAAGACGTTAGTAACCCGTTTATTATATTCCAATAGGATTTGTTGTTTCAGTTTTAACATTTAAAATCTCCCTCTTAAAATTCTAACCAAACACTAGGTACTAATTACTTATTGACTGTATAGTAGACATCAGGTCATATCAGAATGAACAAGGCACTCACAAAAATCTGAGCACTATACACTTTTGCACTAGAGCTATTATGTTTGAGGCCCGCTATATATGTCTAAGCTAATTTAGAGTAAAACATATGACGGTAAGCAATCATGTACCTAATAATGTATAGAATCGTTTACATTTTGTTAAATACCTGCTGTAGGTCAAATAGGACAGTAACGGTCCGTAGTTGACCCGAATGATCTCCCCAATGTCTGGTAATACTATTAACGCTGCGGTTATTATTGACATAATGCGTAAGGGATAGCTACCCAGCTTCGCCACCCGCTACTCATATTATTGTACAGGAATTAATGTTTGATCACACAACAAAAGCATCTGCGATTGAGTAGCAAACAATGAGACAACGCCCAGTGGCATTGTCAATAAAAAGGAATGGACCTTCCGGGCCTGTAGCGTCGTTGTTTGTGTTTTTTCGGAAGACTAATATCTTCGGTTGATGGATTCGCCTACCGTTTCAATGAGACGTTTGAACAGACGGATGTATTAGTATCCGGATGTAATTAACGTTTTAACGCATCTTTTTCGGCTCTCTTACTCTTCTGGCATAGTCCCGATCTCCTGGAAGTCAGCCTTGGTGCACCCGATCCCTAAAAAAGGTGACCGCTCAAACCCATCCAACTACAGACCGATAGCCATAACCTCCCTGTTCTCGAAGATAATGGAGTCCATTATCAACTGCCAGCTCCTTCGGTACCTAGAGGACCACCAGCTGCTTAGTAACTGACAATACGGGTTCCGTAGGGGCCGCTCGGCTGGTGGTCTTCTGGTTTACCTGACACATCGTTGGGCACAGGCGATCGAGACTAAGGGTGAAGCTTTGGCAGTTAGTTTGGATATTGCGAAGGCCTTCGATCGGGTTTGGCACAAAGCTCTTCTCTCCAAGCTTCCATCATATGGGCTTCCCGAGAAATCATGCGATTGGGTCAGTAGCATTCTAGCAGACAGAAGCATGAGGATCAGCATGCTCAGATCCCATGTCTGTGAATGCTGGTGTCCCTCAAGGTTGTGTGCTATCGCCCACGCTGTTCCTTTTGCATATCAATGATATGCTGCATATCTGCGGCATCCATTGTTATGCGGACGACAGCACGGGTGATAATCTTAGGAACTTTTTTTTTTTTTAAATGGGATCGCTCTTGGCCAGCATCTAGCCAGGGGGCAAAGATTTTATACTTTTTCTATCCTAATAACTAAAGACTGACTTGTCAGGATTACTTTGTTTGACTGTTAATTCTTCTTTTCAGGTGACAGCCCTATTAGCGTTGAGTGCAGGAGCAGCATTTGCAAGTACCGGAGCTCTTTACGTCACAGAGCGCTTGAGGCTAGGACCGCGTGGAGGAACCCAGTTGGTGGTCAGGGTTGCCGTCAATACTCCGGGCCGGAAAAATATTACAGGTATACATCCCTATTAGCCACCTATTTCTATTCATCAGCACACAATTTTAAGTAGTATTTGATGATTAAGGTTGTTAAAAAGAAATGCCTGTTCCAATAGAACTGTGGTGAAATAGTCCGTCTACCGTCACTGCTAGCACTTTTATAAAAAAGTCGAAGAAGAGTGTGCGTTATCCCGGTACAGTTGAGAAAAAGCAAAAGCCGGCAAATATTAATGTATTATTAACTCCTAATTTATTATAATATGAATACATTGTAGGTAGATGCTCTGTCATCTAAGCTACTTTATATAAATCTACTTTTCTACAAAGTTGTCATCATCATCATCATCCTACGTTATCCCGGTACAGTTGCATCCTGAAGGATGCCCGGGGTCTGCTACCTAATCCCAAGATTTTGGCGTAGGCACTAGTTTTTACGGAAGCGACTGCCATCTTCCCCAGGCCCAGACCTAGACCTTCCAACCCGAGGAGAAACCAGACTTTATTGGAACTAGGCTCAGTCAAATGAGTGAGCAACTTGACTGTTAGAAGTTCTCAAGCCGCCCGAAGGCCTCTAACTGCACTAGCAGCCGGGATCAACGGCTTAACGTGCCTTACAAAGTACGGGAGCGCTCAGTTAATAACCACTCAAAGCGGTAACCCTCAAAGCGGTCCCTTTTTAAAAAAAGTTGTATGCTGATGAAATTCCGCTCTAAGTGGTAAAGCGGAATTTCATCAGAATACATCTCTGTATAAAAAAAAGATTTACAGTAATTAGCCTAGATAACAAAGCAACTTGTAAATCAGTTGACCTAAAAAGTAGTTAAATGAGGCCCTAATGGGTGGCCCCCTCAGTGGACAAAGTTGTAAGATATTCAAAATGTTCAACCAAGAAGGTAATCTGGGAAGCAAAATATTTTAATGAACTTGCCAAGTCGAATTACAAAACTGAGACTCAGGCATAATTGTGAAATTAAAATCTTGGCGAAGTTGCTCTTGGCGTAACAAGTGTGATCGTCCCCGGGCGTGAGACACTCAAGAATTGTTACAGTCATTTCCGAATCTACTTACAAGTCTTTGGAAAATGTAAGAATAAATAATAATAATAATCATTATCATCATCATATCAGCCGAAAGACGTCCTCTGCTGGACATAGGCCTCCCCCAAAAATAAATAATATAATACATTATAAAATAAAATAATATTATTATACACGGTGTATGATAGATCGTTTGCCAAAAGACTAGGGTGGGTAGGTAGGATCATTTGCAACACATTAAGGGCCAATTGACACTCTTCCTGCCCACTGTGTCTTTTTTTTATTTATCTCGGCATTTGCCAAAAACCATTTAACCGCCATCGTCAGAAAATGTTACAGTGTAAATGGTGTTCCAGATTTATTGACAGTTGAAAATTGCCAGAAACTTTTTTGAAATTCAGCGCTTAAAGAGCTTTTGCAACTGGGTTTTTCAAACAACTTATGTACATTGTACTGTCACCAGCACCAATATCTGCCTTAACCCTTTAATTCGCAATGTTGTTTAGAAACAACATCCATATTTGAAAAAATCCTGAGTCCTTGTTTTATGTTTATCATCACGGCGCTTATATTATTCAAATTCCTGTATTTTTGTGTACTGGAAATTGGCCAGGTTAATGCTCCGGCGCATTTTAGTTAATAGTTGTCGGCAAGATGGCAAAGAGTCAACGCGGACCAGCAAGAGGCCACGTAAGAAAAAAATGATTAAAAATACTTAGGCTTATCTTTAATGTCTTTCGTTGATTGAAACATGTTTTGGAATGGTTAAATTATATGTTGCACTACGTCATAACTCACATTATACCAATGCTGAGAAAAAATAAGACTGCAAATATGAATGTTGTTTCTAACCTACATTGCGAAGCACTGAGCAATTGGTTTACACGTCCCTATGTTGTTTTAAACTAACATTGCGCTTTTCTCTGACATAATCTTTTTTTTCTAATTTTTTTGAATTTTAACTGTTAATGCTCATTTTTTAACTTTATCCTACTTACTACACACATTGTAATTAATGCTATTTCTTCCCGTTTTTTGTTCTTATCCTCGTAACGCCCGTTATAAAAATAAAAAAATTTGAATCGAACAGATTCGAGATCGCCAAAATGACCAGAGGAGCCAGCAAGCACGTCGTGTGTAACTGAAACCAATTGGCTGTTGTCAAATGGACCATTAATAAGTTTGTTACGTTAGCCAGCTCGTTTGTAGATTCACACCCCGTGGAATCGATCAGGCTTTACTGAAAAGAGGCCAACGTAAAAGTAAATGTTGACTATCCCCAGACTGTCAAGCAATATAATATCAATATGGGCGGTGTGAACCTCGCCGACATGTTTGTGGCGTTGTATCGGTCAAATTTGAAGACCCGAAGGTGGGACATGGCTATCTTTTCACAAATATTGGATTTTGTGTAAATAATGCCTGGTTAATGGAGCTTCATCATTTAAGCCGAAAGACGTCCACTGCTGAACATAGGCCTCTCCCAAGGCTCGCCATTTAGAGTGGTCCTGTGCCGTTCGTTTCCACCGGATTCCCGCGACCTTCACCAGGTCATCACTCCACCTTGTCGGAGGCCTACCGACAGCTCGTCTTCCGGTGCGTGGACGCCACTCAAGCAGTTTCTGGCCCCATCGACCGTCAGTCCTGCGAGCAATGTGCCCTGCCCACTGCCACTTAAGTGTCGCAATTTTGAAGGCTATGTCGGTGACCCCAGTTCTGCTACGGATAGCTTCATTCCTGATTCTATCACGCAGAGAAACCCCGAGCATAGCTCTTTCCATTGCTCTTTGGGTGACCTTGAGCTTTCTTATGAGGCCCATCGTTAGCGCCCATGTCTTGGATCCATATGTCATCACTGGCAACACACACTGGTCAAAGACTTTTGAATTGAGGCACTGCGGTAAATTGGACGAGAATACACTGCGAAGCTTCCCGAACGCTGCCCAGCCGAGTCGGATTCGACGAGTGATCTCTTTCTCGAAGTTGGACCTACCTAACTGGACTGTTTGTCTCAGGTATACGTACTCGTCAACAACTTCGAGCGCAGAGCCGCCGATTATTACGGGAGTTGGTACAACATTGGCATTAGACATGACCTTCGTCTTGTCCATGTTCATTTTCAGACCAACTCGATCGGAAACTCTGCTGAGATCAACGAGCATTGTACTGAGGTCCTCCATGGTCTCAGCCATGACTACAATGTCGTCAGCAAATCGAAGGTGAGTGATGTACTCGCCATTTACGTTGATGCCTCGTCCTTCCCAGTCCAGAAATTTGAAAGCATCCTCCAGTGCAGCGGTGAAGAGCTTCGGAGAGATCACATCTCCTTGTCTGACTCCCCGCTGCAGTGGAACAGGCTTTGTTTCCTGGTCCTGTAGTCGGACGGACATGGTGGCGTTTTCGTACAGGCACTTCAGGACTTCGATATACCGGTAGTCAACTTGGCACCTCTAATGGAGCTTAACCACCGATAAAAAACAGTTGCCGTTAAAAAAATCCGGAATGCATATTGCTGCCGAACTCCTTAAAAAAGACAAAAGCCAATTAACCAACACCTTGCGAATAACAAAGCACAGGCAACTATCAAAGCTCCTGCAGCCCCAAGACCCTCGGATGGCATTCGATTTGACAATCTTGGCCATTTGCCAGTGTTTGTCGCAGCACAAGGAAGGTGTAAACACTGCAAACGTGGTTTTACCAAGACGCAGTGTGTCAAGTACCAACTTCGCTCGTGTTACACTTAAAAGAAAAACCAGTTTTTATGATTTTCATCTTCACAATTAAATAAATTATCTATTAAATGCTTTAATTTTTATTTCCTGGGCCCTGCACAGTGTAGTCCATAAACTACATAGCTGAATAAAAGTCTCATTCTGAGTATTGGGCAATGTTGTATGTAGCCTACATATTATATTTTCAGACCTGAACCTGAAAGATTTTTTTTATTATTTTTGTGGGCTCAGAAATACCTCCATTAACCTAGTTTTTAACAATAAAATACTAAATTCGAGAAAAAAAATATTTGGGCATTAAAGGGTTTAACAAAGTTCGCATAAATTTCTGACATGACTCTATTTGTAGGACCGTTAGGAGAGTCAGATATTTTTGCCGCCATTGTTTTGGCAGATATATATGAATGCTAACAATTGTACAAAATATCATTTGATATTTATCAGTAATTTTTCGGTGAAGGAAAACATCGTGACAGGTTTACGGTTTAATTCCATTAAGGTCTAGTTTTCCCATCTAGTTTGGAAGGTCGGATGGCAATCGTTTTCGTAAAACTAGTTCCTACGCGAAAGGTTGGGATTAGGTATCACAATCACAACGGAGCCCAAGCTTCTTAGTGCACAGAGATTGAGATTGAGATATTTATTCATAAAATTATAAGTAATTTTACATGATCACAATCGGGAAAATGGAAGATTATCACAACCTGAGCAATTCTCAAAAGATTTGTACAAAAAAAATGAGTCAAAAATGTTTATGTTACTTTTCATTATACGGTAACAATAAGAGGAAAACAGGATTTGTATGAAAAAATTAAGATATTTCTTTTCTCCCGTCGGAATGAATAGTATCCATGATTCTGAGTACAACAAACACAAATTTTGCGTATTCTAAAACAGACATGAAATATACAATTCTTTTCAAAATTGCTCACCTGATAAATGTATCTCAGTACCTATATGCAAGTGTATGCAGGTAACAGTATTGCTATAATGTTCTGATCTTGCATTGAGACCATCAACACGAACTATGTGAAAGGTCTCACCCTACCGGTTCTTTCACTACAGCAAAAACGTCGTTTCTTAAGGTACTAGAAATAAAAGTACAATTAATACGTTTGTCACATTTTTTCTAGGTGTCAATTCCCAAGATGTCAATATAATTACCCCTAAAAATAATTATTCTAATGTGTTAGTTTTCTTAATTGATAGTTGAATTCCGAAGTAAAAAAAAAATACTAGATGAATACATAACATTCGTCGATGTGATGATGTTTTATCCATATTTCGATTTGCTACCTACTCAAATTGACGAATGTGTTGCATTATCTGCTCTACCCAAGGTATATATTGCAGAGATCGCTCTTGAAATCGAGTTCTATTTACCTCTATACTTTAATGTTTATGTTCTGTATCGTATTTTTTTTGAAATGTACAATAAAGTACATATACGATACTAAATTCTGAAGCGGATTGCAGAAGCTGACTTATTTGCTTCTAGCTGTACATGCACAGTTGCACATATAATCGTAAGCTTCTCCCTAAAGAGACCCATCAAAATTGTACCTAAACTTACCTGGACGTATTAGGTAGCACCGACAGCAGCAGTGGTGCCATACACTTCAACCTGATTACTATCGTATAAATATTTTGATCAAACATTTCCGCAATTTTTCGGAGTCGAAAACTTCAAGCGATTCTAGTCCTTATGACACCATGTCTTCATATAGTGTGGGAACACTATTCTGCGATAAAATATTGTTGGTGGAAAATTTCAGCTTGGCGCGCTTCAGTTTGCCTTGTCAACAACCTCGACGCAGACTTGATCTACTACCTTAGTAGGAAGTTTCTGGATATTGTTATGCTATTACCAAAGCTCGGAATAGGTAGTGCCTATTTACCTAAACTTCGCGGGAGGACGTAACTAAGAGTGGTTACAAGCGCCAAAAATAATTACTTCTTTTTATTGAATGTGGGGTTTCCCGGGCTCTGGCTATTACAAGCCAGAAACTTGATCAATCCGTGCTGCATGCATGATAACATTAAAAACAAAAAAAGAACATTGTGGTATCGAGGAAATTGAATGTGTGATTGGACTCTATAGTAGTACAAATAGAGTCCAAAGGTAAGAAATATTCAGTTGCTTGAGAGGTAATAGAGAATATGCATAATTTTTTATGATGCCACTCGAACCAGTTTTTAGAGAGAAACAAATGTATATGGAACAATTGAAATTAGAGCAACAAAAAAAAGAAAATGGATAAAATCCGTGCGCTCAAAACGCCCCCAAAACTTCCATACTAATTTAACATTGTATGTGACGTCGTATGCTATGCGCCCGTACTACCATTAAAATAAGAGATAAGATAAGAGATAATTTATTTGTCAAACATGAGTAACATTGTACGGAAAAACGAGTAATTACTGTTTTGGTCGTGAAAAATTGTGTTTAGGTACATTGTTGACATTTTTTTTATTAAAACATAAGAATCCTGATGGTGGTTTAATTTACTTAGTCAATAATAGTAGATTGTATGACAAGGGTCTAAAATGAGCCGTAATACCACGAGATAGTTATTTTCCCGAACGAAGTGAGGGAAAATAGTTCGAGGGGTAATATGGCTTTTAGACCAGAGTTGTACACTCTACTTTTCACTTCGATTGCGAGAAAATAAATAAACAAAGGTTAACCCACCCAAAATTAACAATAAATTCCACGGCGAAGATATATACTTTTGCAGCATGTTTTTTTTTCTATACTCCTTTGACACACAAAACATAGACACTGCGGTTAGCGCGCAACATTCACGCGCGAAAAAAGCTAAACTGACTGCGCTTCAAAGTGTTGCTCGAACGATTTAACCACTTTTTTAATTATTGTGAAATAGGGACTACTACAAACTTAATCTTTAGTCTCTTTAGAAAAATTAATTATCTTTCCAGATTGGTCGATTTTAGTAAAGCTGTATTCTGGTTGGTTAATACCCAATACCAAATATTTTTTTAAGAGTTAAATTAGTGTTCTGTGATTGGTGGATTTAATAGGTGAAGTATTTTGATTGGTCAAATTCAAATGTTTTGTAAATCATAAATATGTATTCATATTTTCCCTAGGGGTTAAATGTACTACTTTAGCCCCGCTTGACAAGTCTAATATGACGCACTTTTCGAGCATGAGAAGTGAAATAGTAGATTGTATGACAAGGGTCTAAAATGAGCCATATTACCACGAGATAGTTATTTTCCCGAAATAGTTCGAGGGGTAATATGGCTTTTAGACCAGAGTTATACACTCTACTTTTCACTTCGATTGCGAGAAAATAAATAAACAAAGGTTAACCCACCCAAAATTAACAATAAATTCCACGGCGAAGATATATACTTTTGCAGCATGTTTTTTTTCTATACTCCTTTGACACACAAAACATAGACAATTCGGTTCGCGCGCAACATTAACGCGCGAAAAAAGCTAAACTGACCTTCCATTGAGCGCTTCAAAGTGTTGCTCGAACGATTTAACCACTTTTTTTAATTATTGTGAAATAGGGACTACTACAAACTTAATCTTTAGACTCTTTAGAAAAAATAATTATGTTTCCAGATTGGTCGATTTTAGTAAAGCTGTATTCTGGTTGGTTAATACCCAATACCAAATATTTTTTTAAGAGTTAAATTAGTGTTCTGTGATTGGTGGATTTAATAGGTCAAGTATTTTTATTGTTCAAATTCAAATGTTTTGTAAATCATAAATATGTATTCATATTTTCCCTAGGGGTTAAATGTACTACTTTAGCCCCGCTTGACAAGTCTAATATGACACACTTTTCGAGCATGAGAAGTGAAAAATAATCTACATCACTTTTCGAGAGTTTCAAGTGTCACATCTTTTTAAAATTTTGAGCATATTTATTAATTTACTGTCTTGATCACGAGTGTTTTCATAAAATCAACATTATGAAGATTAAGGCGACTGCCCACCACGAATAGGTCCCGTGTGGGTTGCCGGGGTAACTCGTTGCATATTTTATATCTGGAATATTATCATCTGTAATATCTCTAAGGGTTACGTTTAATTAAGTTATCTCTGGTCAATCGTCGGCCTGGCATCAATTAGCATATAGATTGAATCCAGTACGTAGATCATCAGATGCAAATTTGTGAATTATGCATATAGAATTTGCAATACCTATTGCGATAACTTGTTGACGTATTCAGGCGCAAATTTGAAACAGTGTTGTGATTAAATGGGAAATTAATAATTGTACGTAAAGCAGAATTCTATTAGTGCAAATAAGTGTAAGTTAAAAAAAGGTTCGTATGTTGTGTTTTTTTGGCAGGTATGCAATGTAATCACCTCTTTCATCATCCTCCTTTAGTTTTCCCAGTTGTATCCTAGCGGAGCCTGGGGTCCGCTTTCACACCTAGTTTCAAAATTTGGCGGAGGCACTAGTTTCACTACAGCGACTGCCGTCCGCCTTCCAATTCAGAGGAAAAATAAGACCTTGTTGGGATAAAACCGGTAACCTCCTGATGTTTTCCTTCACCGAAAAGCTACTGTTAAATATCAAATGATATTATGCGGAACTTTTCGTTAAAAAAAACGTTGTTAAGGACGAAATAGGTTAATAACAGGTTTTTTTTTAAATATAACTGTATCGTGTACCTGGCGTAAAAAACAAAAGTTGGCAATAGCATAAAAATCTACTTTGAATTGCTTTCTATATCGCTCGTCGTTCGTCGTCGCTCGTCAGCTATAAACCTGCTAGATTCTATTACCTCGGCAATACGGCGATGTCCTGGAGAGCCCCATTTGTGACCCGAGGCGATAGGACAAATGAGAAACAGATAGCGAGAACGGCTACCAAAAGCTATTTGATCTCAGTTGGGATGAAACTTTGATACCAAATGTTGGTGTGCGAGTATTTTAGTTTCCGTGTGTTATATAACGGCTAGACGCTATTCTGCAGACTAGGCACTATTCTTATTTTCATCAGGGTATATTAAGTCAAATTAAATACGTATTTTCTTTTTCAGAGAATAAATATCAATACATATTGACTGTGTGTAATTTTAATTGATATTATATTATGACATAAATAAATCACATGATATATAGGTACGTTATATATTTATCTCACAATATACGATATCACTATAGCCCGTTATTAACATAATATGATATGATATTACTAATTGGCTATGTTCACCATTTTACCTGCGTTTGACGCTACCCGTTGATTATTAAGTGGTACTATCATAATACTGGACCTACAGCCCATGTTTAATCTAAATGTCCACTATACAAGTAATTAGTCAAGTGCAAAATTATGTATCCAATTAATCCTCTCATAATTATGTACCAAAACCTTAGTTCGCCGACATAAGACCCATAATAGGGCATATTTCTGAGGAAGTTGTGTGCACCCATATTCTTGCACATTATTTTATGTGAAATAAAGTTTGTATGGTTGGCTCGTACAAACAAATCGCATAGATAATTTATAAGTCTGTAATGCGTAGGATTAGCATATATAAAATTACGTGAAGAGCTAGATCATTTAACGGACATAAATGGCTGTTTATCAAATACTAATTCACATTTGTTAAACGTAAATAACCTCCCTGTGTTAGCCTTACAATCTGTCCGAAATTAGAAGTAATACAAATCGAATAGGTGTCATAAAATAATTGCTGTCTATTACCTATGCGGCAAAGCGAGCTAAGAATGAATTCCCATTCTAAAATACGCTTCCCATATAAAAACTGTTGGTAAATTTTTATTAATTTTCAATCAATGGGCGCGGACGGTTAATAAATTTAAATTTTACTGGAAAATAATATTTTTAAAAACAAAAAATACAGTAATTATGTACTCAGGAAGCTCTAATCAACTAAACCCCACTCGATGGGGTAGGCCAATTTTTTTTCGCACCCCCCTTTATTTGTATTGGAGCCCTCCTTATAGACATGTATTTTTTTTGATAAATGCTCGTTGAGTTCATAGATACTGTATTTTTTGTTTTTAAAAATATTGAGAAACAAAGGAATGAGAAGCCATTTATAATTTCTGAGAATTAAATTTTACCCGTTAAAATCTCATTAAATATTCATCCCAGCGAAAAAGTGTGTAGAAAATTTTATTTAAATTACTTATGTCAAACCATTTTTTGCAACGCATTTTCGAGTTTTTTTACGAAAAACCGAAAAATGCTGGGACCTTCATTCACCTCCCTCCCCTTCGGCTCATGGGCTATGGTCGGTATGTTTACCTCCTAACCAGTCCAAACAATATACGAAGTCAAAAATTGTGTTCCATGCATTTTTCTCTATACCTTTTTATTGAGCATTCGTTGCCTGAACTAAACTTAAGTTAGAATGTTTTTATACAATCGTTACATAAAAGAGCTCTCTCGAAGAATCTCGTACCTTAACTTGGCAAGCCTCGAAGCCTAAACGCGGTACTCGAGTTCAATACCTAATTATGTACCTATAATTATTGTACTTATACAATATTTTTTCTATGAGTCCGCTAAAATAAGAAACTGAAACTAATACTAAAAACAGTTATTCAGTATCCGTGTTTGGCTCCGCACTATGACAAATTTCGACGAATCATGAGGATTAGAAAGTTAAAGTAGGTAACGACATAAACAAAATACAGTGGCATTTTTGTTCGGAAACGCCACCAATGTTGGACTACTCGTAAAAATATTATATCCTATCGCGTTTATGAACTCAGTTTCGTTTTTAAAAAAGTTCGTTCAATTTTGTAATGGTTTTTCGATTCTAGTCGTATAAAAAATTTGTTTTCACCTCACTAGCTCGGAAAGCCCTTTTTTATTCCTTAAAAACAGATAGCAAAACTGCATTTTATCCACAAGAGTGCAAAGAATATTTGAAATCCGAACGCGCTATTTGTAACTTTTTTAAACATAATAACATGTAAAGGCCAGTCCAGACAGTCCAGCAACAATAATTTTATATTGTGCTGTTGTGTTAAAAAACTAGTACCTACGCCAAATCTCGGGATTAGGTAGTGGGCAACTATATTTAGGACGCAACTGTCAACGGACGAGGAGGAGGAAAAAAATCATCGCTCTAGTGAGGTGAAAAGATTTGTGTTATACACGGCTGCAAAGTTATTTTACGTCTCGTGTGTTGCAACACTCGCTACGCTCAGGATTCTATTTTTGAACCACTCGCTTCGCTCAGGATTCTATTTTCGAACCACTCGTTTCGCTCGCGGTTCAACCATAGAATCCATTCGCTAGCTCGTGGTTCAATCCTAGAATCCATTCGCTAGCTCGTGTTTCAATTCCACACTCGCGGTTAAAATACAACTTTGCACCCTTGTATAACAAATAACTATTACTACACCATAGACCAAAGACTTTCAATTCAGCTTCAAGAAAATGCTGTTGTATGTACAATGGTCTATGAAGTTCTAATTCAAATATTATAACAGATATATTAAATATATTATGTTATTTTTCCAGTGGAAGTGACGGGATACAGCGCCGACAACTGTTCCGTGTCGTACTCGTCGTTCAACAACGAGACACTAGTGGGCTCGGTAATTCGATCCGCGAATGTCCTAGTACTTCCGGAAGGACTGCATCGAAGCGATACGCAAAGCGCCTACTTCTGTGCCAACGGTTAGTGAACACTCGCTCTGCTCGTATGAGTTAGAGACTAAAGGTTGTACTTGTCATACAACAACGAAACGCTAGTGGGCTCGGTGATTTGACCCGCGAGAGTAGTAGTATTGCTCGAAGCACTGTACCGGAGCGATACGCTGAGCGTCTACTTGTATGTACTTGCTCTGATAACCCTTTGCAATCGAGAAATCACAATTGAATATGTAAGTGTCGTAATCGTCGTTTAATAATTACACGCTGATGGGGACGTAGATCCGCTTTAGTGGTCAATGAATATTAAGAACTAGCGCTCAGTCAAGTAGAAACCGCTTTATAAACGGGAGACGTACAGAAACATCTTGCTATTATCATTACGCAATGTTTCATATTCCAGAACACCTCGCAGTATCATCCCGAGGCTCGTGGGAGTGGCAGTGGGTGGCCGCACCGCGTAACCGAGCCGGTTTGGTACTTGAGCTGCGCGCGCAAGGCGCCGCACATGTTGCACTCTCCGCTGCGCGCGAGCCCAACGACGACATGTACCGGGTCGTCTTCGAGAGGAGTCGGGTGTGGATTGCAAGAGGGAAGCATGGTGAGTGCGATCAACGTCATTGTACTCTATTGTGAGAATATGAGGCTGCTAACTCATGTTTTGTATATCACTACCACATTGGTTCTTGCCGGATGGAACTTTTTAACCTTGACTTTTTTATTACAGGTTACGATGTGCATCTAGCCAGCGCAGAGCAAACTGAAAGCGACTCTGAATGCACAGGGGCCTCTTCTTGGTGCGCGTGGTGGGTGTGGTGGGAGGGCGCACGATTGTCGGTTGGGCGGGGCGCGGCGCCACCTGAGCGGCGGCTGCTGGTGTGGCCGCTGGCCGCCGACATGCGCATCAAATACGTCGGGTTCAGCGCAATGTGGGGCGACAAGGCCGATTTCAGGTTTGTAGCAATAGTAGATCATTAGCCAAGGGTTGAAAGCTACCCATTTCAGATGATATATTTAAGCGCACGAAGCATATCAAACTGCTTGCAACGTCCCTATAATACATACTATATTTCTGTATAAAGACCCCGTTGACTTTTGGTATTCAAATTATAGAAAAAGTGAAATGTAGAAAATCTATCTAACGAAGGATTCCAATTATAAAACATTCAGACTGTGTTTTCAGAATATGGAACTTCAACGAAGAGGCTGGCTTCTCACAAGTACTGGAACTGGGCCTGCCCCACGGCGTAGTCCCTGGTTCGGCTAGCGGCACCCTACTCGTTTCTGGCGGTCTCCATCTGCCCCTGTACAGCCTCCATGCAGACCCAACGGACCAATGGTCCGAGGTGTGGCGAGATTCTCAGCTATCTGCGGCCGCTGCCAGCTTAGCGCCACTATTGGCACTGGAACACATTCCACACTTAGTTGACGATGCTGAGAGGGACAAGATATTAAAAAAGGTGCCGGAACAGGTGTGTTTTAGAAATCCAAACAAATTTTGAAATGAATTCGTACCTATCTATTGCTAAAACTCGACTGAACTAAGAAAAAACATTTACATATGAAAATAAGACCGTCAAGAATGTTCCTAGTTTGATCATCACATACAGGTGTTTTAAAAAAAAATAGTCATTCATGAATATTAATTTACAGGTTCAAGTACTTTTGTCTTTCCGCAAAAATGACAACTCGTTCAGCGACCACCCAGCGATGAGCAGTCATTTATCGACTATAAAAATTCTGGAAATTCTCTCCAAAATACAATCATTCTATCCAATCGACCCAGACCTATTGCAGTCTATCAAGAGGTGGATTCAAAATAGGCAAAATCCCGACGGTTCATTCACTCCAATGGCGGCAGATAAAGAAGTCGACTACTACCCAGAAGACATTTCTAAGATAAATGGTACTTACAAAGACGTTGATGTTAATGAGTATTACTATTATGACAAAGATGGAAACATGACCGAGGAAGAAATCGAGTGGGAAAGAAGGGTCGAAGTTACAGCGGAGACGTTAGTTTCTTTACTGGAAGTTGGAGTTGAGAATCAGGTACGTGGTATGAATGCTTCATTTTTAAACATGTACTATACTTTTAAAATAGTACCTAAACAACACAGTAAACAGGTAACCATAAAAGTCAACATGATTTGCAATTTGTACAAGGATGACAGCTGTCATTACATTTGTATTTACATTGCAAACTATTTATTCACTCATCGTAAGTGAATAAACCATATTATGAAATAACGTAATTAATGAATGCAAACTAATACACACCACGTTACATCGTGAAATCTCCTGATGGTTCAATTTTAAGAATAGCCCGCCAGCACCATGCTGAGGTGGAACCGTATCATGGAACATATGTACTGTCTTTTTATATGCTGATCTGTTGGAATAGTATAAACATACTCCTTGCTGATTACTGTGTCTGTCAATGAGCTGGGTGACTCAATGTGTCAACGTTTAAATTATTACGTTCGTTGTCATCCGCTTTTTCCTATACGGTTGTGTATTTACCGATTTCTTAATTATCTTCTATAATATATTCTTTTCTGCTAGTTCGCGTGTTATTTACTAGAGGTTATGGGCCCAGTTATGGTTTCTAACCATGTTTTGTTGTTTTTTTGTCACGAATAAATGCTTATTGTAAAACTTGTTGGAAACATGTTATTCTAGGTGGACGCAGAAGTCGCAAAAGGGGCTCAAATATATTTGGAAAAGAATATCTACAATCTTACTTCTCCTGCTGCTCTAGCTGCAGCCGTACTGGGGCTTGTACTGGCGAGGTACTTATATAATTATACTTATTCAAATATGTGTAGGCAAAATGACGGGCTTAAAATGTGAATTCCATATTCTGTCTTCATACTTAACCGCACTGACAATTTTGCTAGATAGAACATATTTTTATTATTAAGTCCTCTGGATTCATATTAAATTTTACATTCTGTACAGGAGTCCAGTTGTTCCCGAGGCTTTATTGATTCTAAGAAATGCTTCGACCACTGAAGAAGGCGAGTTCGGCTGGCCAGCGCCCAGGAAGGACGCTGCTGATTGGCTTTTGGAAGAAACATCCAGGAATATCAAAACTACTTCATACGGTAAATAATTCGCCGACGACCTCTCTCAGCCTACGCAGACATCACAACCAAGCTAAAAAGATGTAATTTAAAATCATTTAACTATTTAAAATATTGTGGGTGGAAATAAGAGCAAAATTTCACAATGTTAGATTTTTAACAAAATTTGTCTAAAACAGCTATTCTCGAAGAGTGTTACATTTCGTTTTCTCTTGCACGGAAGACATACACGTGAGTCTTAAACGAAGGCATACCCTTAACGTAAGTAAGGCTTACAATTTTACAGAGGCAGTAACAATGGAACAATATGTCGCTGGTGTTCGCGTGCTGCTAGCGGCATGCGCGCGCGGCGCGCTAGCCGAGGGGGAAGCAGCCGCACGCTTCTTGTACTACCGCGCTTCCACGCTACAGAGGCACCCCAGCCTCGCCTACCAGGCCACCAAGGCGGCTGCGCAATACGCCGCACTGGCTCACGACAGGTAAATCGTACCAGAACATGTATTTAGGTACATTCTAGATGCAGTCAACCAATTTGATTTCTGGGGCACTTCGTACTTTGTCACAGTGAAAATCAATATGAAAGCCGCTAGAGATCTCATATTGTTAATATCACTGCGACAAGGTACGAAGTGGCCCAGAAATCAAATTGGTTGACTGTAAATATTTTCCTCATTGTCATATTTTATCCTATATTTCATATGTTCATGTTTCATCCGGTTTCCTTGAAAATCATCGTCACGTTTTCATGACATCATAAATACTTGTGTTGTATGTACATGTCTAAAGTCATAACTACTTTTACTTCTTATAATCTTGAATCAGTAATGCACGGCGAAATCTGTCAGGTTTATATTCAGGCCAGGTTATAGCTTTGAAAGTTTTTTCTGTACTTTAATGAAAAATGTTATTCGTAACAGACATCGCGCGCTGACAGTGTCACTGGCCACGGCCGGGATGGAGCTGACGGACACCCTGGAGCTGCGCGCGCGCTCCACCCCGCACCCGCTACAGCTACCGGGGCTGCCCACTAAAGTGTTCGTGTATGCTACTGGCGCTGGCTGTGCTACTGTGCAGGTGATTTACTTACCACTGATAGCTGCTGCGGTACTTGAAGAATTACTCATTCTGTTACCGTTGTCCAATAAAAAAAGATAAATGCAAGGAAATGGTCGTTGTATACTAGCTTTTTTCTATACTTTTGTTCGCTTAGCTCTTGATTTTGAAACTGTGGTCTTAAGTCCGGTGCAAATAAGCTCCTTTGCTTTATAACTATGGTTTTAGCAAGTGCCTACTTTAAAACTATGGTTTTAGCAAGTGCCTACTTTAAAACTATGTTTTTTTTTCAGGGTACTATAGCATACTCCACATATACACCGAAACCAGAAAACGCTTTGCTGAATATACAATCGGCTATTATTGAAGAAATCCGACCAGAACGGAGCAGCTTAGAGGATCTGCAAGGAAATTTGCCAACTTTGATTGTCAAGATATGCTTCCGGTAAAAATAAAATAATATTAAGTCGAAATAAGTAATACTACCTACTTTAATATTAGTACTACTAAAAACGTATTAATTGTCATAACGGGCGACATGTTTCGATCCCTTGGGTATTCTTCAGGATGAATGTTCTCGCGGTGGTATCGCTCTGCGCCCTGAAATATGTCATCTGTACTTTACCTGTTTTTGGTTAATCTTAAACATATTTCAAGAAAGTTTTAATTCAATTTATCATTCTTATCCTCTTAGCATTATCCCAATACAGTTGCATCCTGAAGGATACCCGGAGTCCGCTTTTAGAGTTTAAATTAAATCCAATTATCAATATACCCGTGGCACATTATGAATATTTTCAGGTGGAAAAGCAAAGCTCGTTCCGGCATCCTGCGTCTAGAGGCATCATTATTCTCTGGATATGAACTACATTCTGTCAACCCTGTCGTACTTGATGGAGCGACATTCGCTGACTTGCACTACGGCTCAAGAGGAGAGTCCGTGTGGTTCGTGTTTGCTAATGTAAGTTTATGATGATTGAGAATACCTATTTCACTCGGTTTATATTTATTTATTTATTAGATTTACCAGTAATTTAAAGGTTTACTAGTAAGAATGAAAGTATACATAAAATAACACTTTAAACTAGATCTAAGTGTTCAATAAAAGTGAGTAAAACCTACATGCAAATAACAGACTTGTTGTAAAACGAAAATTAAAAAAAAAAACCGAAGAGATATTTTACATTGATTGGTCAAAAACACTACATACTTAATTCGAATCTGTTGTTTGAGTTTGTAGAAAAGTAGGTAGTACTACTAAACATCGATTTTACTACTGCAAATATTGTGCAACTTACAGAGCCTTGGAACAGGGGAGTTTGAGCCGAGGATAATTCTTTAAAAAGAAGCAGATAAAAGGTTAATTAGGGGTTTCTTGGGTATCTGAAAGGCACCCTGAATTAAAATTTTGATAATAGTGTTGGGCAATTTATATCCCCACATAAGATTTTATCTAAAAATATTAAATTAAGTGAGTTTCATCTGTTTTCTAGGGTTTTTCACTTTAAATAATTTTAGACCTTTAATCCTTCTTGTAACGCCCGCGATTTAATTAAAGAAATTTAAAACTAAACCTTTTTTTGTTGTTTAAACATTTCAGATCAGTTCGACCTGCCCGGTATGTGTGACGTTTGAGGCAAGATCAAAGTTCATTATCAGCAGTCTGCGACCTGCCTTTGCTAAAATCTATCCATCAACTAGACCTGATCTTGCCGTTGAAACTTTCTTCCACGCAAGACCTGGCAGTCCTTTATTACGAGGAATAACGGATGACGACTTCATTACTTGGTTTGATAAAACAGAACTAGCTAGTCTCAAGACAAACGCTAATATCGATAATATTTGTGAATGCGGTCGTATTTGTAGTAGAGATTACGAATTCAGAAAGAATAATGTTAATGTTAGCCATGAAACTACAACCCAGAAGATTGACTTGGAACCCTTAGTTACTACTAGTACAGAGATTTTGAGTACCACTAAACAAGAAACTACTTCCGAACAAGTAACAACTATGGTGACACAAACTACTATTAAACAAGAATCTAATACTGAACAACAAACTACTACAAAAATAACTCTTTTACAACCCTCAACTAGACGTCTGATAAAGCTAAATGCAACTGAACAGAAAACCACTACGGAGTTTCCAGCATCAAGTACTAAAACACTTTCGACACCTATAAAAGAAATCTTATTAGGGGAAGTAACAACGTCACAGTATGTACTGAACAGCAAATTACGTGACAATAATATGAAACAGGTAGATAATCTTATTATTATTCCTACGGCAACTTACATAAATAAATCGCTCGATGATAAAGTTTTAAATGACATACTACCACTTATACGAAGTACTGGTGATCTTATTGTACAAAAACCACCAGTCACTAAATCAGTTCTCAGAAAGGACGCAATCAAGAAAAAACATCTACCGAGAAGGAAAGGTACGCTTAAGGCTACTTATGGTGACAAACAAGACAAATTATTTGCGAATAATAAATCGACTAATATTTCAGTGTCTAATGGTACTATGATTTTATTTATGGCGAACAAATCGGAATCACCTTCTCATAAAGTTATAACTACAAAAGACGGTTTCAACCCAAAAATTATTCGTGATAAAACTGAGGGCGCTATGTTGAATGAAAACATTATTACTAAAGGAAAAGAAAATGCTGATACAGATAAACGGTTAAACATGCCACCACTCAAGACGGTGCATCCTTATCTTGAGCATTTGTCTAATGTGACGTTGTCACCTGCCGTCACACCAACTAAGACATTCATTATACCGCATACGATAACTGCAATAACAAACAAGAATATCAAAATAATGCATGATCGCACAGAAAAACCTAAAACCAAAACACAAATAAAAAAACCGTCAGTGAAAGTAAATAACAATGTTACAAAAGAAAATGAAAAGAATGAAACTATAGATGACAGCGTGATAAATAATACAAGAAATAAGAACGTGTCTCCAGAAAAGTACTTTACAAAGACGTTGAAGTCGATCAATAAAGAAATTCATAAAATACCACTATCGCCAATATCTGAGACGTCTAAAACTTTAGCTGGAGTACTTAAAGCTGACATTGCTCCAGAAAATCGAGGTGGTTTTGAAATTCTGGACAAAAATAGTTTGTGGGAGCTACTCAAAGAAGGACCCGACACCGAAGTATCCAAATTAGATGATAAGTTACAAGTGCATGACAAACTTAATTCGCTTAGTCAATTCGTGTCAAACATAACTCACCACGTGTCAAAAGAAGAAAAGGATGTGTCAAATGACAACCGATCTTTATAAACTTTATTGTTATGTAATTTGTAAGGCACAAGATGTCAGCATAATATTTTTGTAACACATGGATGCCACTTAGCTTATTGAGACCCTGTACTGAATTAAAATTGTTAATACTTGGTGTTCCGATTAAGCACTCTGAATTTCCTGACGCACTCAATCTTATTGTTGATTGTTAGAATAATGTATTTTGCACTCATTGTTTGTATACTTTAGGAGGTAAATGTGTGTACTGTAAATAATAAATGTGAGGTATTTGTATGATCGTAACCTTAAGAAACGCGCTGTGTGACTAAAATTAAGTTTAATCTGAGAATACTTTGATCCGTTCCCATTGCTCAAAGCCCTAGATAAGCATTTTATTTGATTCCAGTACTTAGTATTTTAGATGTAATCTTGCCAAACTAAAGTTAACTGCGCCTTTGTAGGTTTCCATGTATGACTAGATTAAGCGCTAAAATGAATAGAAAGCTAGAATCGCTAAGAACGCGTAGGACTGCAGGTCAAAGTTTTTCCAGTTCAATATATGATAATCAGAGCTCGGAATAGGTAGTGCCTATTTACCTAAACTTCGCGGGAGGACGTAACTAAGAGTGGTTACAAACACCAAAAATAATTACTTTTTTTTATTGAATGTGGGATTTCCCGGGATTTACTGTATTATTCTAGAGGCTTAATACATTTCTATTTACTTATAAATCTTGCTATATTGCATATTATTTGTTTAATTACCTTTAAGTTACAATCAGTCATTAAAAATATAATATGGATCAAATTGAATCAAAAGGACTCCGAAATTTGATACTTTTAGTTGACTTAGACAGAATTATACTCCTTTCTTCCATGAGAGGGGACCTGTGTCCAGCATTAGGGCGTATTGGTGATGAGACGGAACTATGATATCGTATAGAAAATTCCGACGTTTCGAATCCTTTACAGCACTCGTGGTCACGGAATTGAAAAATAGTTTTATTTAATATATAAGTACATGTATACCATCATATTAGAAACTCTCTCATCACTAATCTATATACGCCCTAATGCTGGACACAGGTCCCCTCTCATGGAAGAAAGGAGTATAATTCTGTCTAAGTCAACTAAAAACTATCAAATTTCGGAATCCTTTTGATTCAATTTGATCCATATTATATTTTTAATGACTGATTGTTATTTCAAGGTAATTAAACAAATAATATGCAATATAACAAGATTTATAAGTAAAGCGAAATGTATTAAGCCTCTAGAATAATACAGTAAATCCCGGGAAATCTCGCATTCATTAAAAATAAATAATTATTTTTGGTGCTTGTAACCACTCTTAGTTACGTCCTCCCGCGAAGTTTAGGTAAATAGGCACTACCTATTCCGAGCTCTGATGATAATTTTAGGACATAGATCCATTTACCGGCTGTAATCTTAGTCCTTAAAATAAATATCGTGTATATATCTCACTCCAAACTGAAATATTTATTGTAATTAAGCTAAAATCCACAATTAGCCGAAGTAAACTGACAGATAAGATGTTGCCAGAAGTAGAAGAAAATAAATAGTGACTGTATATATCGATACAAACACATCGATAATCATATCGTTGTACTACCAAACTTATTCCAAAGTTGTAATCTATGAGATATGCATAAAGGCTCTTTAAGCGGGACAAAAGTGTTATTTAAATATGAAGTTTAGCCTTTTAAATAGGAATGAATCATAAGATTTACAAATCATTTTAATTTGAAAAATTCAGAGCATATTAAACTGAGAGAAACATTACTAATTTCCATTTTCAGTGTCCTCGGCAAGCACCTAGGAGTACCCGATAAATTGCGCTGAAAGATCTATAAGTCTAGTAAGGCCTTAAATAATATCGATACGAACAGCACTAGCCAAACTGTGGCAACATTTGTGCTTTATGACTTGTCAAACAACTTCGCCTAATGGTGGACTTTACAACCTTATCCGAAATGAGTTCCCTTAGACTAACTATTTAGTATAAATATTAAAAATAGTGTCCTAGAGAATATAATTAATGCTAATGCCCCAGAATTTCCATCCGTCTAAACTATTGTCTTCTGTATCTATTGTAAGTAAGTTGTAGTTTCTCCTAGCTATGTAGACTTTAAATTTTTTTTTTGACGAATCACGAACAAACTGGGCTCTTCTTTTTTCCTGTTTTGTGAAAATCAGATACTGAGTGAAATGTGTCAATTTTCCGAAGGAAATGAAGTCCATTACTGCCGTCGTTGCAATGTATTTTTCCATATGGATCAGAATAATTAAACTGATTCACACATAAATAGTCTCTTAGATATGCTTTAGAACATTTAAATGTTGTAATCTTAATAGTCTGCTTCCTTCTAGTCATGAAAGTTGGGTGCATTTTATTGGTTTTTTATTAACCTATTACGATAAAAAAATTCTCATCATGACTGGTGACATTTTTACATGAATCGTTTTTATAAATATCTATGTGTAAATGTATGGTTGTATAAAACTAGGTGCTTGAGCGAAGGATTCTCGTCAATTTAAAACTTGTAAAAATTTATTTCACGATATAGTTTTAATGGAAACATGGATTCGTATTTGTGCTTACTGAATAAGCTAGAAATTCATTAAATTACCTCGATGTACTGACACAGATTAATAAATAGGAACCATTAAAATTACTACACTGAGTCATTCTTTTGTTTTATTTACTTAGTCATTAGTTTTTTTTAACACACATCGTAATTTTTAGGAGCATCCATTTCTTGTTGTCGTTGCAGAAATTAATGGCTACCTATGTAAGATGCCTTCAGGCAGGGAGGTTCTTACTTAATGTTAAAAACATATTAAGTAGCTAGGTACCTACTAATATATTGTTAACTTTGTTGTGATCTAACTACCTTTTTATTAAAATTAGGTTAACGACTGTGATGGCACATAATAAAGAATTTTGTACTTTACCATTTTCTAAAGTGTCACAGCCTTTTAATCCGAATAAAGCGAAAAAAACAGAGCTTTTTTAAAACTTGACGTATAGACGGTCTTCCCGTGTAGTATAAGGCTAGTCCGTCCATCTAGTAATGATTTAACGCACAATTTAGTCACTAATACGTTCACAAACAAGTTCATCGAAAGAATTATTGACGACATTGAAATTTCTATCTTAAACGCACCTAAATAGGGTTTAAATTCGGAGTAAATTATATTTTTAAAAATTTAAGACAAGATCGGCATATATCACAAAGGTGGGGTTGAGAACCTTTTTAGGAAGATAACTATATATTTATTATTTAAGTATGTGGGTTCCGAAATAAATAGTCCAAAGTATATTTTTAATTTACTGACATCACAGGGTAGGTAGCTACATTACATTATCCATTGTTCTTAATTATATTGTAAAATAGGAAGAGATGCGGTAATTAGTACACCCAACGAAGACCAGTAACTGTCAATTGGCCAAAATAATTAGGGTACTAAGCGAATTTTGCGCATAGTTGAAGGTAAAGATGTTAAACAACATACTGACTCGCAGATGTACTGGTGGATGGGGGGTGTAAAGGTTCCTTTTTTTGGTTTGTTTATAAAAATCTCGTAAACGGTGGCCCATAGTAAAAAATGTTCTCAGACATAAGTGATATACATAAAGTTCTGTACAAAAAAGGTTCTATACACTTTTCCACTGAGAAGAATATCTAATGAGACATTTAATCGGAAAAAGCTTTATTCTTCAAAGTTTCATAGTATGAGCATCTTGTTGATCCAAATACAGCTAAAAACGGGGCGCGAAAACAAAATTTTGAACTACCCCATCGAGTGGGGTATCGTTGTTTAGAGCTAGTCGAGTAGTTTTAAAAACATTGGACAGCAATGGAATGAGAAGCCACAGGTAATTCTTTTCCCCCTTTAATGCCTCATTCCAGCCTAAATATTGATCCCAGCCAAAAAGTGAATAGAATCTTTTTTGTACAGAATTTTACGTAAATTACTTATGTTTCAGAACATTTTTTGCTGTGAGCCACCATTTACGAGATTTTAACTAAAAAAAGGACCTTTAGACCAAACAAAACTTTATATAAGCAGTATTGGCAGGACGTTGATTATCTATTCCTTAATTTAGTATGTACACTATACCTACTAGTGACTATGTACACTATACGATATTAATAGTACATTATTGCCGTGGCCGGGAAGGAGTCAATTGCAGGCTGAGTATTTGTTTAAACGGACGAGCTTGCGAGTCCGTTTAATTATAATACGAAGCCTGCAATTGCCATTCCGGCCGAGTCTAATATAGTGCTTTTCTCAAAAATGGGGGAATAAAAAAGAGTAAAATTAAAGTTAAGTTTTATTATGTACAAACTGAGGATACCGCAAATTACTTAAAATTAAACGTCATATTGGACATAGTGCAGTCCTTATATAAAGAAATAAGCTAAAAATATGCTTTTTGAAAAGTTGGAGACATTCTTTGCTTCTCGCCACTTCATAAAATTATCGTAGGTTTTCATATATTTTTCTTATGACTTTTCTGTAAACAAATTATTGATTACTAAATTCGCTTCATCCCTCAATTCCTCAGGCGTACACTCCATTTCTTCGTCACTTGAACTCATATTATTTATTTAATAACTTTAAATATCGTTGCGCAATGTGAAAATATTGAAGATTTCCCGCCGTTTCTATTTTTTTAAACAGAATCGCAAGTGTATTTTCCCATCGGAAAACGCAAACTCTTTGAGACACATACAAAAACGTCGCGTTTACAAACAGAAAAATACGAGTTCAATTGGCTGAATACGACCTGTGCCGTCTTTAATAAGCCAGTTTCCACTTTTTAAAAAGTTTGGAACTCGACAAATAAAGGAATTTATATGTAACATTCCAGGCGGCCTGCAATGTTTTTTATTTTTTAATTTTGATCTGACCTTAAACTATACACTTTACCGTCCAATATGTAGCGAGTAATGTTCACTTTGCGGGCCATTTTTGAGAAAAATAATATTGAGGCCGGAAAACGTCTGTCCCAAGGCAAGTCGGGATATGACGGGCTTGTCTTGGTCCAAGTAGACAGACTTTCCATCTAATGATTATTTTTTTCTAAAAATTTCCATTAACGTAACTACTAGACTAAGGCGTTTTCCATTACTATAAACATAGAAATGAGATAGTTTACATACAAAGCCTTTCCCTGGTAGCAACGTGCTTCAGAAAATATTAAAAAAACAATGATTTTGCATAATTGTTGCACTAACTAACTCATCGAGTTCAAAACATGAAATGATTTGTCTGGTAAATTGCTCTGCAGTTAGCCGTCACAGCGACATCTTTTTTGTGCGATGGAACTAGAATGAAAACTGCTTTATCGACCGGACTATACACGGGGTATTCAAATTCAAAAATTATGACCAGTTTACGGACTTCTCCACAGTGACCTTACACATTGGAATACATTTCATCGTCGAATTAGTTGTCTAATAATTAAAAGCATTTTACTTGTTCAGTAGTTAGGTATTTAAGTCCAATAAAATAAAATAAAATAAAAATAGTTTTTTACATGTTTTCTTGAAGTTAATATATTTCATATATGAGGATGAGTCACACAGCCATCGATAATTATTCTTTCACTGGACCGTTCACTTAGGTATAATCCCTTCATAACATACACATACAAACTGCTTAGGTACTAAATCGACATCTATCGTAAAACAAATAAAATCATGAATGACGAGAGTTGCAGTGTGTGTGTTAGTTTATTGGCACGTCACTAGGTGGCGCCAGATGCTGAACGTTTTGTGAGGTCGTGCCATGGACGAATATAAACAAAGTCAGATATCTTCATATGAATGCTTAGGTACTCATTTCGTACAGTATTTTAGCATCAAAGGGCGTTTTAATGCAGTTCACAAATGGCGCCATTCTGTTAAAACAAAATAGCTGAAAGTAGGTACAGCGTGCGGTATACCTAAAATAAGACACTGTATGTACACAAGAAGACACTTGTCTTGAGCCTACTTTTGGTTTCTGATATACATTTGACCTGCATTATTGGAAGGCGCCCTCAATGTATAACGCCTTTACAGTCAGTCCTACGTACGTATAAGTAAAATCAGTGTGTCCCACAAACAGCAATCCATCCTCTTAAATCCCTACTGCAAAATGATACAAGTCTAGGTCAAACTTTTGTATATTTTACATTAATCTTTCGTCAAATTTATTATGGGATAAGTGAACATTTATCTGATATTTTAGGCTGTTTTTTGTGTATATAGAAAAGATCAAGTCATGAATCCAAATTCCCAATTTTAGGCCGGGTTTTATAAAGATCCGTTAGACCAAATGTCAGATCAAATTACAGTAACTCGGTACATTTTTTGATATAACAAACCGACATAAGGTCTAACGGATCTTTATAAAACCGAGCCTTAATGCACCTAATGTAGCAGTAACAGTAAATAGGTATTACAGACAATAAAACATACACATAAAACTGTTAACATGCGTGACAAGGAAATTGTAACGAGCTTAGCAGACCTTAGGGCGGGAGGTCTTGGCAGCACTTGTGCAGAACTTAGGCTGTCTGGAGCAAAGGTTCCTTAGGAGAGTAGGCTGGCGACTAGTAGTTGAAGAGAAACTCCATTGTTAACCGTAAAAAATTGGAATGATTTATTTACCAAAAAATGCCTAACTATATACAACATAAAGGCTTACAACTAGTTAGGAATGGGACAGATGCACGCGATCGAGAGGGAGATAGAATGGCGCGCGCGGACGCGGTTGGCTCGCGTACCTACTTATACATTCGGGTAGCGTGCGAAATCGGTCCTTTTCCGCTGCGGCCGTCGAGAGGAAAATATCGCCGCGTCGCTTTCGCTCTGCGCTCGAAGATTGAAGATGAATAAGCTGCTACTCGAAGACACATGACACGACGTCCTATATTGAGGATGCTGCTTTTCGGCGTTAAAATTGTCCTTTTCAGGACAAACGAAACTGCTCTTCTCAGAGCAATCAGCTGTTCTGATTTTTCCGATGTCAATCTTACTTGTCTCCGATTCTTGTGAAACAAACCACACGTGAATCACTTCTATATTACACGAGCATTATTTCCGACTACTATATCCAATATTGCGAATTCTCCTAATCTTTTTTATCTTTTCCATGGTAGCTTTAGTAATTGCCGTACTCCGCTTAATTTCATCAGCAATGGAGGGAGTGTAGATTCTACACTTCCTCCATCGATCGAGATCAAGGCTCCAAGATAGATGTATGATGAGACTGCAGTTCGCGATTTTCGTTACTTCTGATGAGATTGTGTGCACGGTCGACAACCGTCATCTTGGTTTTACTTCGGTTTATCTTCAAGCCGAATTCGAGACTTGTTTTCTCCATTCTAGAAATAAGTTCTTCCATCTTACTGATGGTAGTTACAAAGAATGTTGTGTTATCAGCGTACCGTACGTTTGAGATGTTGGGACAGCAATAACATCAATCCAACCTGCGAAGGTGTGTCTTATTATAAGTTCCGTGTAGATATTGAATAAGAGTGGAGAAATGATGCTCCCTCGACGATCACCGGCACTAGGATGATAATCAGAGTGTGACGTGGGGGTAAGAGTAATAACAATAACCATACGGATTCTGTTGTATCCTAGGTAGGTATACCTGATGAAGTCATGATAAGTACATGATTAAAAAAGTTGGCTTACGTTGAGTTTTTCAGCGAACCTCCTTAACATTCGCATTCGCATTCGCGAATGTGATGATAACGACATTCGTGACATCCCTACTTCCGACCTGAAATGTATTTAAATGAACATCGCTACTGGAAAATAATAAATTACTAAAAAATGAGGGCGATTTTTGTAAGTCAATTAGCAAATGACATTTTCTTCGTTTTGTTCATTAAGTTCATCTTGCATTAGTCTTTTGGAGCTTATTATTTTTCCATTCTACTGTGTTATTTGGTCACTCCAGGGATAGTAGGATAAAATGCACATATAAGTACATATGTTAAACATAATTATAATACCCTCGTTTACGTCAGGGGTCAAAAATAGAATCTGAAATAACTATCAGTAATATCCCCCGCAACCCATATCGTACCTGTCATTAAACAAATCGGATTGATGTCCTCAATTCAACCTTCACAACTATCAGTAGGATACTATGCAAAGAAGTAGGTTTGGCTTATTTGTTTATATTACGAACAATCAAATAGACAAAGGCTTATTCATATGGTTGAATATAGAACATTGTCCTGATTTGTTTATCTCCTTTTCCTTCAAGTTTTTCCAGTCCGATGAACGTATTTAGGGGCATTTCTTTGATTTATCAATGGCACAATGAAATTGTGCCTTAGATTTTTTATATTTGATTTGAAGAAGGCCTGCTGAGACGTTTTTGCGTATTCTGTTTATGCAATCAATAATCATTTCAACTTGGCATTTTAAGTTCTTCTATAAACATGCTTACCTACTGTTTATTAAGGAAATCTTTTCAGTAAAAAAAACTGGCTGTTCACAGTTTAGGGACGTTAGGTCCTGCTGACTCGGCTGAAAATTCAACAGGCTCCGTTAGAGAACGTAGTAGATAAATAGAATCTAATTTTGGTGTACGAAATTGACTTATCTATCAGTAAAGCTTATTGTGTTAAAGGTTCATGCATGAGTTATTTGCGACTCCAAAAATCTAATCTACCTATTAGTCCCTACGTGTTTTGTGTTATCAATAAAGTCTAAAATCCTAACTCCCTACATTTGAATGAAAATTATAACACCAACCTTCTCCTGAAGTAACCCTGCTCCGATTCCTTCCAGCTGATGGGGCAAACGCCGCTGGATACTCTACAAGAGAAAAGTTTCACACTGCCGTAGAGGACACTAGGTGGTCCTTAACCCCAGTTGCGTTTATGCGCTTTATAGGAATACCAATTCAAATTCTCTAAGATTGTAGTATATTATAGTTTTGTCTGACGAACCCACCCAGCCAGACCGCTGTCAGTGAGATTTTACAATGCCTAAAGTAAAAATGTCAACTCCATTTCCACCTGATTAGCCACAAGAAAAGGCTAACAGCCACACTGCTAGTCAATCTGAGACAAATCAAAATTTTGCCTATCGAGTCCGGTCGCAAATCGTGATATTGATATACTTAAGTATGAATGATACCAGCGCAGGAGAGCTAGGGAATGCAATCTAGAATCGAGATTGATAATTCGGGATCTGTGGGATTCTGAGGTTGTGATTTGAGACTGGAGATCTCGTCAGAAAAGTCTACGAGATCTCGATTAATATCGTCGACGAGATTTCTCATATTTTTTGAAGATATAGGCTTATTTTTTTAAAAAAATGCCTAAATTCAATGGATACTTCCTACTCGAGGTTCCTACAGCAGACATACTGCAAAACATTATTTGGATAGGTAGTAAAAAAAGAGTAATAAAAAAGTAAGCATCGTCTACACTAAAATGTACTAAAAAATGGAAAACGCAAGTTAGTAAAAAAATTAAATTAATTATTTTGAGAATATCTTAGGAAACCCAAGTCAGGAACAAGAGACAAAGGAAACCAAAAAAATTAGAGTAAGCTAGTAAATTAAAAAGTTGCATACAGAATTATATGAAGCGTTACAGAATAAGTAAATAGTACTACGTACAGAAGGCCCACCGTTAACAAATCCCCAAAGGTATGGTCAACGAGCCTAAACGTATCCATCTCTTTCTATCGCACGCACTTCTACTCGCTACTGACACTACATGTATCACTTTCTATCGCAAGAACGGCCACATGTTCTTGTAGCGGCGCTACGCAATCATGGAGTGGGCCGCCCCTGGTAGTACGAGTATGTAGGTACGCTAACCCTACCTATGGTCTAAGAAAACAACTCGGTCTGACAATTCGGATGGTGACACCACATATTACGTCACGGTGGACGACACACTGACACTTACGTCCGCATACTGTCGATAGGCTGATGCAAGGCTGTTGACGTTGACGTAGGTCGTGTCATCCACACTATTAAACGATGTACCGGATTGCCCTACCTTGCGCAGTATATTATTGTATCACGAGTAGGTATCAATCAATCTTTTGTAATGTAAGATTAATAGTTAAGTAAGTGATTATAAAATTATGCTATAAATTTCACTGAAATAAACAGCTTAAATTTTTTTTTTTTTATCATGACGGTGCCGTACCTGTGGGCTGCGCTCTTGTAATCTCATTCGAGATCTCGAAAATATCGATCGAGGTCTCAACCCAGATTACGGAAATCGAAATTTCTCGACAACGAGATTGAATCTTGAAAATCAGCTCGAGATCTTGTGATATGCCAGATCGAGATTGCATTCTTTAAGGACAACCCTACAGTGGGCCTTGAATTAATAATAACATAAATACCTAGTATTTAACCGGCACATCAAAAATAATCCTAACAACCTGAAACTGATGATAGTTATGATTTTCACAGCTATCTGAAAATCTATTACGTATATTTTGATGCGCAGCCAGTATATTTGAGACGCGATTACATATATTTATTTTATAATTGTTATTCCCTAAAAGAACATTTCTATTCACGTCAATGAGTCAGTCAGTCAGGACTTCTTCTTTGTTACATGTATACATAGATAGATGACAATTATTTAATTATTGCCAACAGAATGAGAAAATGTTTCTCGTAAAATAATATACCTAACCATATAGATATATTGAATTACCTAATTGCTGAAAACGAAAGAATTGCCTGCCGAAAAATAATTTTAATGAAAATACTGCAATTAAACACTATTTTTATAGTTTTGTTATTTATGCATTTCATTGTGATAAAGTTGTACAGGAGTAGTCAAAACTGCGTGTGGCTGTTTTTATTTAAGTCCTTGAACTATATACCTACCAACAAAAAATTTGCAATTCACCCAAATATAAACTTTATTAATAATATTATAACTTTCGTGACCAGAAGGCAACTTCGACTAGAACTAAGTTAAGAAGATGTGACTTTGTTAATTTCTACTTAACCTATTTGTATAATTCCCTGTGGAGGGGACCTCTTTTATTTACGCTCTAAGTTTGGGGTTTGGTGCGAACTAGTGTTCTAAAAGACTCGAGCCTTTTAGCCCAAAATTTAAAAGTAAAAGTTCTTTTTAGAGCTGGCTTCTTGGAATAAGTCTCGAAGAGCTAGTGATTTTAATAAGGTTTGAGTTTTAAAACTTTCTTAAATTTCTTAAAGCCCATAGCCTTTTTAAGGGTTCAATTCTTTTTTAAGCCTATAGTCTTTTTTTAATATTCTAAGCCTTATTTGAAATCTTATCTTTGACAAGTTCGGTAGCAGTTGGGAATGAACGGACTACTTGCGTAATATTTTGACTGGCTGTAAACTTGTACGTACATGAGTTGCATAGCTGTATGTCAGGTTGATTTCGATAGATTCCAGTTGATAAGACGTAATTTCCAAATTAGCCTGCAGTGATCAGTTTCTTGATGCTATTATATAAGCTACAATTTCACAAATCTAGAGTAACATAGATCAAAGAGAGTCGCTATCACAGTAGATTATGAAGCACGATGTTGCCAGTTTAGAATTGTAAAATGTAACTTGAAGCGTCATCATGCCGCCGCGTACGGCCAGCGTATATCCATGGCATGTTGTGTCTATATCAAGGCGTATTAACTATGCTAAGACATGTGAGTTGATTGGTATTTATCTATGAGAGAGGTCAGAAAAGTTTAATTGTTGCCAGGAATCAGAACGTATTTATTTTTGGTCAATTTATACGTGCAATACACAAGAAATATCAGAGCTGTCAACGCCAATCCTGTCATTCATTTCCAACTGACAAGTTTAAATTTTCTCTTGCGTTAGTTGCGTTTGCCTAACGAAACTGAAATAAATTACGTGTCGTATCTTCGGCTTCACTGGCTTGTTCGTAATGCTCCGTCTACCTTTTTTCTTGATCAGAATTCAGTGTTAAGGTTTTGACTTTTGTGTAGGACTGAGATTTTTTTTTGAACCTGACTGTGGCTTTATAGGCCGGGCCCAAGAAAGCGATAGGAGTGCGAGGTTGAAAAGTAGCCTGGGGAAAATCCAGAGGAAAACCTCCGACACGACCACGCGTGTGGTCTGGAACACTGGAATACTCTAAGAGTTTGCGCTCCAGTGAGATTGGTTGAGCGGTTTCAACAGAATCTGAGGTGTGAGTGGAATCGAGCTACGGGGAGTTTTGTTGCTGGTTCACTAAACCTAGCCTAGTTGAGAAGAGTCCAGCAAGAATCTCAGCTAGGCTCAACCTGGATCGGACTGACTCTACCCGCTGTGCGGCGGTACCGGGACGAATAGGGACTATATGTGTCAGAATTGTTGCGATCGCGCGGTGGACCTCCCCGCCGGCGGGAATGCCTAAGTGTACACGTCGTGTCTGAGTTGGAGGCCGTAAGCACAGCGTTTCATCTTTCGATGAACGCTGTGATTACCACGTCCGGTCTGACAGTTAACCATGTCCGCTTACGCCAACCGAAAATGTGGTAAATGTGGAGGAACTGCTGCTCAATATGAATTAATTCGATTCCACCGTTTCGCTAAACCGGGGACAACAAATAAGTATTATAAGGTAAGATACTTTTCATACTTTACTCGGTTACAACTATCTAAATCCGGGTACTCGATCGGCTATAGTAACAATTGTATACCTACATGGTTCAGTAACGGCTCGCAACGCAATCATAACCATCATCAAGCATATGTACATCCCATCAGCTAACTAAACGAACTATACGATGGTGAGAAACAAAGACACCATAGCCTATGGGACTAGCAACTCTTGTTTTAAGAGGTTTTGTGCATGAATATTGTTTGCCAGGCAACGGCTCGTGCTACATATTGTTGGTCTAATCAAGACTGGTGAACCCTACAGAAAAGTGATTTTTAATTATTATGAATGTACAATATGTTTTATCACTAAATTATTTCTATTTATTATTATTCTCTTTATTTTTGTCCCTCTTAGTCTAGGTCATTCTACAAAATCATTATTAAATATAAAAAATAGATTATGCAGTAGGCGGTCTAAAAATATTATGAACCAAATTCAAAATTAATTTAAACACCTGCATAAAAAAAAGAAAAAAGTGCATTACTGCGATTCGAAGCTGGGACCTCCAGCTTCATAGGCAGGGTCAGTACCAATTAGGCTAAAGCCGGCTACTCATACACCTGCCGTAAGGTCAATATTGGAATTGGACCCTTAATTGTTATGTGTATAGGCAAGCAGGGACAATTTTTAGATTGGGCCTGCGGCAGGGCGGCAGGGGCGCAAGACCTTCCTAGCTCCTTAGGTTATATCTACCGCCCTGCTAGGTTGCCGCATGTGTAGTACGAGTGGGGCAATTCCAGTCAGTTTATTAGCGACAAACGACAGCTCTTCAAAAGAATCAATATCCATTCGCAAAAACGTTTTTAAGATCATCTACTTCTAATTCTTTCACAATGTTCATCTGGCACAATTCGCTTCATTTCTGCAACTAATTCTTCACCCAGTATCTTCTCTTTCTTTTTTTTCGGTAGCATCACAGAAAGTGCTAAGACTATACCAATCCTTTGGTGTTTCGACAATACTGGAGCCATTGAACGTGCGTTCAGCGAGACTATCACTTACACACTGAACGTCCGGCTTATGTGTAGAGAACAGCCGAAATTGCTCCGTCCGCCGTGCGACCGGTATTGGCCCTGCGGCAGGTGTGTGAGTAGCCGGCTTTAAGTGGTCGTCAAGTATTTAACATATTGTTTTAGTTTTCAAGGCCGATGTCGCTAGTAGTATAAACGAGCTTTAGTTTTGACAGGTCACTTTTTCTGTATGTAGTTATCGTTCTTCTCCTTTAGTGAGTATTATATTCTTTGGTCTATACATACATATACGCGTACATAATATACGTGTAGCTTCAGGTATGGACATTGCGTTCCAGGACACACGTCCGTACGCGGCTTGAAAAGGAGCACAGGTCTAGTTTAAAACTAACAGTATTAAAATGATACAAAAATTTCGTTTGAATAAAATATGTTTATTCAAATATGTATATTTAATAGAAGTGTTATTTGCTTAGGTCAAACTTTAATTAACTGCTGAAAAATAACTACTTGCTCCTTAAGTACGTGGTGTTGTATTCCTGGTGGTGAGTAAGGTCGCCAGAGCTCCCGAGGATGCGCTGTGTTGAGAGCGAGGGAACTGCGTATGTCTCTAGCTGTGAACAAAACCAATCCTCAACTTAATAATGGGTCGGTAACGTACTTGTGATTGTTCTCAAGTCGCAGGTGTCCATAGTCTACGGTGCCTGCTTACCATCAGGCAAGCTATAAGCTTGTTTGCCACCGTCGTTGTAAAAAAACGGTTCATAAAGACTTGATCATTATTCATGATCAAAAACTGCCAGCCAAGATGAAAGGCACATTGATGACCGTATCCTCTTGTTACTCTGTTTTGTCCCGACGCTACTCCTTAGTGTAATTCGGAACGATAAAACGTCACACGTTCATGAGCTGTCATGGAAAAAAAATCAGAACGGATAACCTTTTGTGGAGGCCACGCTGAGAGGCGCATGATGGTTTAATTTGGGTAGATATTTGATTGAACTCGCTGCTTGATATGTTACAATTGACCAGCGTGATGATCGATTAGTGGTAACGTAATTATTAAGTTTACGCGGATATGGAATTTTGCGGTTTGGAGAGCATTATGGGTCGCTCACGCACCGAGGCCTCAGGGCCTGCGACAGGTCTTCACTAATCCTTGTTCTCAGGGCCGTTGATACCAAATGCTATTTGAAAGTGTTAGTTTTAAGTTTAGCGCTGCGCAACGTACCTAGTTGTTTTCAGTTTTGGATGAGGCCGTCTATGGGCCCGTGGCTTTCGAGTTCCTTATTTAGTTATTAAATTTCTTGCTTTGGAAAATGATTGGTCACTGGGAACACTTGTAGCTGGTGGTCGAAGTGCATCGGCAAGGGCCCTCACCCGGATAAGATAAGATTCTATCAAAAAATGTCCTTTCGGAGATCGTGGCTAAAAATCTATAACCAAGACTACGTTTAACAAGCGCGCAAATTATCCACTCCCGGTACGGGAAAATAAATATACCTTTTAAATATCACTTTTATCAGGTTTACCTTCATATACACAAAATTACCTCGCTGGATAACAAATTTCAACATTCTAGGTAAACTCAGTTAAACATTTTGATGAGTAAGTCTCTCAGTAAAAAAATAGTGATTTAAGAAGAAGGTAAGTAGCTTTTTCAATTTTAAAATGAAAGGGAAATATTGTTACTGACGATTTCTCAATGTAATTTGAGACGTTGGTGCCTTTAAAGAAGCCAGAGGCTTCTAGGTAGATGTCGCTGTGCGCCTCTCTAAGGCATTGTAAGATGGAACTGATTGAGGAATTTGGGGACCGAGCATTTTTGCTCCGATAGCTCAGTGGCCGCGAATGCCAGAATGCCGCAGGTTCAAATCCTCTTCGGAGCCTAATTTTTTATTTATTATTCCCTTTAATTTGTAATTTGCCTTAGCAACCTTAGGAACTGACTAATACAACATTAATTTAATAGCTTTATTCTTGAAAGGCCGTGCGAAGGTGTGAAAGCTATGGAATTCTGCCGCCGACGAGTTTTGGATTGCAATTTTTATGGTTGGTGTGACTCTACATCAGTAATTAATGTACAAAATTTTAGTACCCTAAACTTTATAAGTAGATTATATTAAGATATATATGTATAATTTTTCGTCGTTTTTTCTAGCATATATTGTACATTACATTTTTATAATGTTATAGAAAAATAAATACAAAATGCGGACTAAACTTTTCAGATTTTTTTAAAGGACTAGTTTTTAATACTATCTTTATAGGGTAGAATATTTTTAGTAGACTAAATTTGCTACAAAATGAGACTAGAATTGTCTCTGTAGACCACATAAGTTTAACAAAGTTAGTAAGACAAAGTTGCGTTCGATGCTCGAGGTCACAAACTTGGAGTATTCATTGGGCCAACATCATAAACAAAAAGCAGAACTACCGGATTTGATGCAAGCTCTGAATGTATAAAGTAACGGGATTATATGAGTTTATTAATAAAAAGAACTGCAGTACTATGCGTTTTCGGTAAAAATGTTGAAAATAGCCATGGAAAAGAAACAAACGTTATTTAATTCTAACGTAATCTTCATTCTGCCTTTGACTTTGATTACTTATTTTCTGCAACAAGCACATCCATCGCACTGTTTCCAGGCATTTTGTGCAAATGTAGTGCACGTTTGCACTTATTTATCTTCTATTGACTACAAATGTATTATGTCAAGTGAACTATTCCACAAATGTTTATGTAAGACGTTTTCGTTTGATGTACGGGTTAACCCGTCGTCTACCGGTCCCTGGGATCCCCGGGATCGTAACAAAAGAATTGTTTATTTTTTTTCGCCGGGAGACAACGGTTTACAACACAACACAATAATAAAATATTTATGTAACGTACGATAATCGAAAAATATTCTGCTGCGACATGTGTTTTTTCTTTTTTAATAAATCTTAATGAAATGTAAGTGGCCATGTGGCCATGTGGCCAGTAGTAGGTTTAGTATGCACCATGCACATTGCACGTTTCTCTAAAGAGGTTTCAATAATTTCGTTTTATATGGAACTTCTTGCCGGAATCCTCCCCGTGAACTATACAACCTTTTGGTCTTCAAAGCGAGAGTGAATCGGATGTTACTAGGTAAGCGCGTTCCATCCTAGACCACAATATTGCTTACCATCAGGTGATTTGTGGTCAAGCGCAAACCTATTTAGAATTTAAAAAAAAACCGGTTTTAAGGAAAATGTAAAGTTTATGTAAAGATATCTTTCAGTTTTCCCACAGCTATATTTAAAAGTTAGTGGGTGTATTACTGGGGAAAAAAGTGGAGGGGTCTCTTACGTGGAAGTAAATAAAAAAAAGTCTAAAACGTTTAGTAAGCATTTTTTTTCTATGACATATAGAAAATATTATTTCTGTAATAAAATCATCTTTACTAAATGTACAACATATGTATAGCACGCTAATATCGGTTAGCTAGAAAAAAAACATCGAAGAAATATTATATTACTAATGTAGAGCCACAACCATAAAAATTACAAGCCCAAACTCGACGGGTCAAAATCACTTAGCTTACCTTGGATGGCGTTTAGGTTTGGGTAATTTTAGAAGATGGTTTGACAAGAATTGCGAAATTGCAAGTGTGTAAATCAAAAAGATTTTAGGTTATTGGGGGGCGGCATCGATTGGGGGCGGCTGTGGCCGTGTATCACCTTTCTTGCTTTGCGAACTTGGCTGACACGACTGTAATACGTGTATAAAAGTTTGGGTCTATAAAAGTAAAACAAACAATGTACTTTTACGTTTTCTTAATTGCTTATATTTCATAACGTTACATAGACCGTCTTGTAATTAGACAAGCTCTAATGTTAGTTACTTGTCACGAATGTTATTTCATAATAATTCTTAAATTACATAAATATCTCGAGAATGACATCCGATTAGCCAAAACGAAGGAGGTACACAATCAACATTGAACTACTGTGTATAATTTACTAGATATTGTATTTTCATTATCATAATAAGTGTGAAAGTGAAAGGAGATGTGATGGAATATAGAAAATAATAGCAAGATTAAGTGAACTGAACCAGTGTATGTACTTATCTATAGTTGATAGGCTTGACACATATATAAATATATATAGATTATAAGTAGGTAATTGATTCCGGTACAACAATTGTTTCATAAAATGTTATTAGCAGTAAGCACGTACGACTCTAGCGAGGATCTTCGGTTGCACTCCTCATCTCCTTCTGGCATATTGCAGCCAGGCGGGTATGTCCGGCTTCTGAAACAATAATAATAATACACATTAGCATCGTCGCATGATACTTATTATCCATTGAAGCTACGTTTTTAGAGTTCCGTACCAAAATGGCAAAAAGGAACCCTTATGGTTTCACTTTGTGTCTGTCTCTCTGTCACATCGCTAAATATCTCAAGAACTACTTATGCTATCGATTTGAAATTTGGAATAGTTATAAAGAAGGGTAACCTAGATACAACATGTTTTTTAATGTCTTTTTTTATTTTCTGTAAAAATGACAGGTGGTTCAAAGTCTGTGTGATAAACTGGTGGGTAAATTTATCGCTGAACATATCTAAAAGGAATCAAACATGAAGAACTGAGAACCTTCTCTCTATTGAAATCGGCTAATGAACGACAAGTGAGTTTCCATGAATCTCAATACAAGCATTTAACAGAGTACGAGTATACCGTAATATGGCTTTTGTGAGAGACGCTAATAGAATTTATCCATAAATTAGATTTTCTACCCCCAATTTAAACCTAGGATGAGGATAGTATTAACCAAAAGCGAGTTAAATGCTTGCATAACGTTGCGATAACGTTGCCATGTCCTTCCATTGGTTTTGGTAATTTTGCATTTGTATTGAAGATAATAATTGTATTGTACAAATAAAAACTTAAGAAGATGACCTGTTGTATGTGTGAGTGATGTGTGCAAATAGACATTCCATATTTGTAATTTGTAATATAAGTATGGTTTCCAAACTCATTAAATTCATATCATTTAAGTTTGATTCTTCCTGTCCACTTATGATTCTATTGTCATGATAAGATGTAAATGGTTTTCAAGGTCAAGTAATTGTCTTCGTATTTTTTGCATCGTTCATGAATACAATTTACTACAATACACTTTACTACAGAAGTAAATTTAAGAACATCGATTTAGAATTTAGCTTGGAAACTTAATATGGCTCCATTTCCTGAACTTTGTAGTGGACGACCACTGCATATCCAAACGAAAAGAGTGTTATCTAATTTGTATAGGTTTGCGATAATTATTTAAATAGTTTATCAATACCAAAACAATTGTCATTAAAACTGGTGCTTGAAACACTAAAAAATTATATTGATTATCGCGGTAGCATTACTACATATTAAGGGAACACGTGTATAATATATTATGCATGCTAATGCGGTTTTTTTGTAAACTGTACACTACTACATACAATAGGTCATTTTCTTAAGTTTTTCACCTTTACGATTAAATATACTAAACATTTAATAATATATACGATACAAGTAGTGCATATAAGAGTATATACGACACGTATTACTAGTACATATATGTGCAACACACACTGTGTCTCCATTTTCGGACTAAGAGTGTTGCTTGGAATAATACGCGTTTTTCTCCGATAAATAGTCGAAACATGATTGTTTAACATTTTCTCTATGGAAAAAATCTTTACCACCACCTACCTGTACAAGCAATATACCTGGTATGGCTACATAATGACAATGAAATGGGTGTGATGTGTGGTGGGTGTGAGTTTATTGAAATCGGTCCTAAAATACCATTCCCGAAAAGTGTTGCATTAAGTTCTCTCGTGCACGGAGGACAAACCTGGACAAACCATGGCGGCATGTTTTACGCGTATTGATTTATCTCCTTAAGCCACAACTTTGATCAACCTGCCTTCGTAAGATAAAACAGCCATAAGTATGAATTTCAAACTAAGAATACTCATAACTTTACGCTAAGCGAATAAACTGACGTGGGTAAATCCCTGGATACGTCTACGACACCACACGGCGATATTGGCGCAATATCAACCGCTTCATATTGCGTCTTCAAAACATAAATCGTGAATAAAAGATATCGTTAGAGCGACTTTAATGGAATACCTACTCGAAGGTCATTGAAATGCAATTTTCGAATTCTAAAATGGCAGATGGATAAACCGCAACTCGAAGCATACATTGTACCAAGAAGAAATAAATAAGAATAACAACCAATTGGAAATTGAGTTGTGCTTGGAGTGATCTATGTATTTCTTGAAGATAAAAACACCAATAATGTCTCTCCTACATGTTACCTATTTATAACAAATAAATTTATGTTCTTTCAATTTTTAATATTACCATGAATTACTGTAATTGAGAATATTTTTATACTGTGATTCCGATTGCTTCTTTAAAACGCTAAGAAAAATAATTATTACACATGAATAGTCATAACGTTTACACAGCATACTCATTAGCAAATAACTATCGGTTCCCTTTCAGAAAAAGCTAATAGAAACGTGACATGAATACAAAGCCTGGGAAATGATTGCCCGCGGCGCAGAGGTCGCAAGGCAAAAACGATTCATTTGCTGCACCAAACTCTTTCTAATTGCTATCTAACTAACGCTGATAGACATTTTTATAAAGGCTTGCACTCGATAATAACATCCCGCCGACATTTTTATGCAAAACTAGAATAAGTAAATAAATATACAAAACCGTCATCTACCGTTCCCACGGAAACCCGTCCACTTTTCTATGTAAAAAACGGTAAATGGAAACCATCCGCAGGTCAACCGTCATGGCGATTTATTACATATTAAGATAGTTAAAATCTCAAACAAAAGAAAATCAAAAAGACCTAGGTACAAATTTAGGTAAAGATACCAAACATGAAAATAAAATACCTATGCGCAAATAATTTATTTAATTCAAATCAAAAACCCAAATTGCATATCTTGCGCGATAACGCTCACTGTCCTGATGCCTAAAGGGGTGAAAAGGGGGTTCCAAGTTTTTGTGGGGAGCGGGAGAGTTTTTCACGCCTTTAGGGGAGCAATTTCGAAAAATGTTGAAATACGTTTTGTTGTATTCAAACAAAGAGTAAATATACAAAGTTTTAAATCTCTCGCTTCATCAAAGACTTTCTCCTTTACAAACTTGGAACCACCTTTTCACCCCTTTAGGGGAGCAACTTCGAAAAACTCTGGAATAAGTTTTGTTTTATTTAAACAGAGAGTCCATATACGAAGTTTTAAGTCTAACTCCAAAACAGAAGTTTCTCCCATGCAAACTTTGCATCCCTATTTTACCCTCTTAGGGTTAGAATTTTGCAAAACGCTGAAAACACTTGCTTTCGATTTAAGTTAGTAACCTTTTTACTCATTTTTAAGTCTTTAGTTCAAAATAAATTTTCTCCCATACAAACTTTGCACCCCTATTTGATCCCCTAAGGGGTGGAATTTCCAAAAATCCCGTCTTATCTATACGTCATAAAAGTAAGCTCTGGACCAAATTAGAAGTTTCTAGTTGCAGTAGTTTCGGCTGTGAGTTGATGGTAGATCAGGACTTCTTCTTTTATATATTTAGATGAAGTCAGGAAGTAACACAGATTTTCATTAGTAATGCCCTTCTTACTTTACTACCCTAAATGCACAATGTACCTACTAAATCGCGATTACAAAATATGTAATTTAATTGTTGGTATTGATATTATTATTCATTTATTTTTGAACCCTTCACATTAATAAAATATCAGTAGGTAATTATAAAATATCAGTATACCAGTAAATATCAGTATCAGGTAATTATAAAATATCAGTATACCTACTGACGATAAACTAAGCATAAGATAGAAGGAAACCACCTAGCTTTGCCTCGGTCGTGCCAAGGTTTTTATTAATAATTATTCGTTTTAAACCACATGTTATTACTATAGCACTCCCCAAAGGTTTGAAACATATCGCCAATTGTGACAATTATCTCTATAAGTAGCTATGTATATCGCAGTCTAGTACCCATGGTAAAAGCTTTGCTTAGTTTAGAACTAGGTCGATTTGTGTGAGATTGTCCATAAATATTGAATACATATATAATTTTAAAAATGTTAGAAACACGTAACGAATAAGTTGATAAGAAGCTCTGTGAAATCCAATTAAACTTTTTTGTATAAATTCCAGAAACAACAATATTATAGTTTCTTTTAAGAGGCTTTAAGGACTAGCCGTTTTCCTCCTTCTATTAGTGTTATTATATTCATATTGGCCCTGAGACTTATTTTTTTTAATTTCCATGAAAATACTATCCTTAACTACTACTAGACATTATAACAATATTATATTCATGAATTTCATGATAAGTATATTTTCTTATTTCGTAAATTATTTTTTTATATTAATAGTACCTAATGAAAAGAAAATACTCACTTCGAGATCCTTGCCCCAGTTTGTGAAGGCCTCGGAACGTTTCCCGAACCTGTAGACAAATTATTGTATTTAAAAAAATCTTCATAACATATATTCTCAGAAGTAATAGGCAACGCACATGATAAAAATTTTTGCTACTACAGATAGAATGTGATATTGAAGTGATAGGTTGCTGGCTCAGAGCTCACAGTACACACAACCCTATTTCCACAGTCGACTCTTACGACACCCACGGGAACAGAGGGGGATGGCGTCTGTTTAACTCAACATGACACGGGGCCAGTTATCAATGACCTTTTATTGCTGGAACATAATGATTAAGGACAAAACCGTTGGCAGGGGTAGTTAACAGCGGATTATATTACGGTTATTATTCTTTTCGCAAGTTTATTGGTTTAGGTAGGTAAAGAATTGAAATCTATTTAGTAGATTGTTAACCAAGGGTTGAAAGCCACCCATTTCAAATGAGATATTTGCCAAATAAATCGAGGCTGCAATAGGTGGTTTCACTAGAGTTAAAGATTCTGTTTTTCATTTCAAATACAAAAAAACTAAAAAAAAAATCCAAATAAATATGCGAAAACATTGTCTGAATCAGTCAAATCCTATTGTATTGACTCCTATTGAAATGTAGAATTTTATTGAACTTTTCAAGAACATACCTGTGTATGTAAGAACTTATTCATAAATTTACTTACAACAATTTTCATGATTTGGCACCTTTTTACTGGGTTACCTACACGGAAAAACGAAATTGATACGCACACGAACCTTTTTAATGTAATCAAACCTAAAAGGTACCTAATTATATCAAACGCAGCTTGATTACCTATAACTTAATAACTTGATTTTATAACGTTTTTTATAATTATAATTCGATTAACGTTAAAAATGTAGATAAACGGGAAATATCGTTTTTGCTCTAGAGCTAAATTCAGCTAGGTATGTTTATATAAATCAGTCAAGGAGAGAGTGAGATGTAATAAGCTATTGTGTTTTCAATAGGCTACTAGATGACTAATTCGTCGTGTTTATCGTGTAGTTGCAAAATGGCTGCTTGCGAATAGCTACCTACCTACCTAAATAATTCAATATGTTTCGCTTTTCAAACAACATTTGACAAGTTGCAAGGAGTACAAAAACTATTGGAACACTTGTTTATAAATTTTATAAACGAGAAGACGCATGAAACGAGCTTCCAAGTAATTAAAAGCTTTGCTGTTAGACGCTTATATGCTTTAGTCTGAAGCGCCACAGACTAGTCATCTCTGAATAATGGTTTACCCTGCAATAAATTAATTAAATTAAAGTTTAAAAAGGTTGTCTTAGCGGGTTTCCATTAACACCGTTCAATAAATCCTGAGGGACTGCCAATTCTCCTTAGAACTAAATTGATCTTGACACGAAAACTCCTTCTATTAGCACCTACCACCCAAAAGTTAATTATGTTTATAAGATGATATATTTTAAACAACCTTTATTGTGAATAATTTTTATACACCAAGGGAGTAAAAATTAGCAGACTTTCGTTTCACAGTTTTTACTTAAGAACATTAGGTAAAACACTGTCACAAACTTGTGAGTTTGTAGGTTATATATTGATTTAATAGCTTGGTGCCATTCGATTTTGTATGTGCACTTTATTAATCATTTATGGCGAGTAACGAATCGCAGATAGAAGCTAGTAAAAGTATATTTTAGGTAATTGAAGTTGTGAGTTGACCAACTTTCATAACTAACGCAAACACTGTATCAGTGTTCGCGTTAATAATCAAACGTAACGTTGCTGAACATAATTGCAACTTAGTAAGCTGAATATGAAAAATAAGGGATTCATGTTGTGAAAAAGTACCATAAGAAATCATTAAATTTGCAACAGTCGAGTTTATCGAACAAGAAAGATATATACCAAAATGTATTGAGACTAGTTACGAACCTCAGCGACAATGATGATGGGAATTGTTAGGTTGTAGTTTTTAGATGTTTATATGTATTTTAGGCGTGTATCAGTTTGCAAATGAAAATTCCCCATGTCTAGGAGAGAAACCAGAAAAGAAGCTAACATTCACGAACAATTTTATTACGCGGAAAAGTCTACCGAAGAAGAAAGCATAGAACATACCCGACTACAATCAGTAGTATACGTTTGGACATCGATCTTAATTCGTACCTTGGTCGCGTGTGGTAGGAGTAAATGCGGTCTAGGGTTTGAAGTTGGAGTAGCCTCAGCGCACGGTCTATCATGTGCGGGTCGACGCGGTCGCCAGCGACGTCGCGACGGTCGATCCTGCCAATTATCGATATCGATATAACAAACTACAAACAACACTATTCGCGGCAATGGTGAAAGTAATCTGTTTAGATTCACGCGTGCACTGAGCCCTTGTACTTCATTATTTAGTTTCACATCCTTGAATTCTGTAATCTTAACGAATTCAATGTAAAATAAAACCAATGGTGGAAGAAGGCATTATTTCTTTTACGAAAATGTCGCATTGATACATTTTGAGTTTCAGCTTTGTTAAAGGAAAACATAAGTTATTTACCGGTGTTGATTTTAAGGAAAATGTATTTCTTGTTTGGTAAAACTTCGTACAATCCTATAAAAATATTCATAACGTACAAGGTACAAATAACGTACAAATATTGAAAAGAGAATAATAATGTAGGGTACTTAAAATTGCGGCGGTACTCACCGAGTGTTGTTTGGAAATATATTTCTTACCTATTTAAAGGAAAAATATAGGTTCACGAATACTGAATATCGGTAATAAATACCTCAAAAATGTATATAAATAATTTACATATTAACGTTTATTTAATGGTGTATTTTGGTTGAAAATATTTCGTCAAGCCTCTATGGCCCGTTTCATTACGACATGAAATATTTGTATCAGAATAAATGAAGAAATATTTTTCTTAGGACAAACACTAAACCTTTGATAGGGCTTAGTAGGTTGTTTGCCGATGGATTTCATGAATTAAATTTATTCCAGTCACCATACGAAACCACAAGGAAAAAAAAAAAACAATTGATAAAATTAAATCAACTAGCCGCGCGACCGATTTAGTGACGCAAATAACCGACTGGAATATAAATCCTGGAAATGTCATATTCTAATATCTATAGTAGTTATTAATTTCACTCGATCGTATCATTATCAAACTGCTGCTGCTGCTCTTTATGATAGAACTGGGTCGTTTCGACTTTTCCTTGAAACGTTTTTTAAATCACATTTCTCCGTGCGTCACGGTCGCCGAACGTAACGAAATGAAACGAAACTACTCGTACCTACAAACACTCGAAACGAAAGCGTACGTTTCTCCGCGTGTTGCGTTTTTACGTTTTGTCAATTTCGTTTCGTTGTAAGCGTTTCGAAACGAGTATATACGAGGGTTTGGTTTTTTGTTGTTTTTATATTTATGATTTGCAATCAGTTATCGAGTTGCGTTTTCACGTTTTGCGTTGCAACTGTAGATTCATTTTGTGTCGCCTCCTTGTCATCATTTTTATAGAAACAGTTTTCAAGTTCTAGCAAGAAACTGTTACTCCTTTATTGTACGAGAAAGTGTTTTTCGAAACGCTATCGGAAAAAAAACGCCCGGCTCTACTTTATGAGTAACTAGCGACCCGCCCCGGCTTCGCACGGGTGCAATGCTGATGCATGTATTATACATATAAACCTTCCCCTTGAGTCGCTCTATCTATTAAAAAAAACCGCATCAAAATCCGTTGTGTAGTTTTAAAGTTTTAAGCATACATAGCATTTAGCATAGCAAGCATTATTATTCCATTTCCAATGTGTCAATCTATCTGCAACAAACTACAAGAAGTCGAAGTCTAACTGGATGTGCTATGACTGCAGTCACCAGTCGAAATCCAACGGAACACCAGCTAGTGGTCTTGCGAATTCTTCGGACCGCCGTAGTCGTTCTCATGAGAATACCGATATCACTTCTGTGATCGAAAAAGAACTAAGGGAAGCTCTACGCATTGAACTGCCAATTATTTTGCGCAATCTTCTAGAAACGGAGTTAACGCCTATAAAGGAACAACTGAACTCTTTGCAAGACTCAGTAACATTCATAAGCGACCAGTATGACGACATTCACCACACAATTTCCACGTTAACAAATGACGTGAAAGCCTTGATACACGAGCGTGACGAGCTTCGTTCCACAGTTACAAGCCTAACAAACCGTTTGAATCAGATTGAACAAAATATGAGGGACTGTAATGCGGAAATTCAAGGAATACCCGAAAACAAGAATGAAGATTTAGTACACACTGTAAAACATATAGCCGAGGTTGTCTCCTGCGGTATGTCGGACGCCGATATCCTACACTGCACACGTGTCGCCAGTCTAAATAAAGAGAACGCCAAGCCCCGCGCGGTCATTGCGAAGCTCCGCAGCACGCGCTGCCGGGAAGAGCTGCTCTCGGCCGTCGCGCGCTTCAATAAGACCAAGTCGAGGGACCGGAAGCTCAACTCGTCACTACTGGGAGTCGGAGGCGTTGCTGTGCCTGTATATGTGTCCGAACATCTGTCCCCGGCGAATAAGACTCTCCACTGGGCCGCGAGGAACAAAGCTAGCGAACTGTCTTATAAATATGTATGGGTCCGAAACGGTTGTATATTTCTGCGTAAAGACGATAATTCAAAATATATTGTCGTCAAAAACCAACTGACGTTGGATTCTCTCCGTTAATGTGTAACATAATTTTAGTGATAACATTTTTGATATCTATAATGGCTAGTTCTCCTAATAATATTAGTATATATTATCAAAACATACGTGGTATGAGATCCAAAGTCTTGCATATATATAAGTCTATTTTCGTGAGGATAATCATAATACTTACTAGAGGCAGTTCGTGAGGCAATAAGGGAACCGAGAGTACTATTATATGTTATACATTACCAGGACAAGCACTTCAACCAACTATGTAAAAGCTTGTAATCTAATCTTGAATTTTAAATACCTGGCGTTCAATTATCGCGATAATATACGCGTTAACGCGATATCTCCCTACCAATCACTATAGTAATTAGCTTTACACTTCAACAACTAATTAGAGAGTGTAGAGGAGCGTGGCTATCTAGTATAATTTTATAAGATACAATCGTCCTGTTGAACGCATATTATGCTGTACAGCAGTTATCGAAGCGTGGTTATTTGCCTCTTTCTTTATTCATCACCCAGCGTACATATTTATTATAGTATGAAGTATAAATTTCATTTTAGGTGTAATGTTGTGGGAAATATTTACCAGTTCCTTTTTGATAGTTATGAATTGGCGTTTGTAATGATGAGGGTAAGACGAATCGATTGTCTTCATTAGCGATTATTAATGAATGGTGAATGATTATTCAAATCGATGTTATAACAATTTGTTTTATAATGTTCCCATATTTTTCACTACTGGATACGAATCTAGAGTAAGAACTTTTGTCATTTGATTTTTATTCTAACCACGTCAATCTTGTATCGTTCAGAAATCGATACTGTATTTCCAAATTCCGCGATAAAGGTAATTTAACACTTCATTCGTTTGCAATTTATTAGAATACTTGTCTTTTTTATTTCAGTTTTATTACGCTTATAAATTCATTGATTAATAGATTTCCATCAACTTACGAAATTATCATCTGAATCTGAACGAATGATTTAGTCACTACCGTCAACGAGGGTGGATAGGCACTGTGAGCTTTGAATGAGATTTTCAAAGAATATTTCCATGACTGCTAACAATGTTTAGGTTTTAAAACTTTATTATGGCGTTGGAGAATCTATTTGTAATACCATTCTATACCTAATATTTTACATTTACCCCCTTTTAAAAAAAATCGGTCATCCCTATTCATACTGAAAAAGGAGTCAATAGGAACGCATGGTAACTGTTTTTAACCGACTTCAAGATTTCAAAAGAGGAGGTTCTCAATTCGGTTGTATGTTTTTTTTTTTTGTTTTTTTTTTTTATGTTTGTTACTCCATAACTCCGTCATGTCTGAACCGATTTTGGAAATTCTTTTTTTGATTGTAAGTATATATATCCAAGTTGGTCCCGTTTTGGTCAAAACGCAGTTCTGATGATGGAATCCATGAGGAATCGAGGGAACTCCTCAAATCTTAAAGGCAAACATATAGTGATTTTTATGTTTTTATCAACAAATCAAGCATTTTCATACAAAAATGTGATATTTGATGAAGTGGAACTGCTGATGATGATCAGAACAGAACTCTTCAACGATGAAAAGTTCACGTTTGGCGATTTTTCCTTCTAACTGTATTAGTTAAGCAAGTTCTATTTTCACAACGAATTTTTGTCATGGTCGAGTTCCGATGATGGGATCCATGAGAAATCGAGGGAACTCCTCAAATGTGAAAGGCACACATATAGTGATTTTAGTATTTTCATCAACTAATCAAGCATTTACATTTAAATAACTGACATTTGATGAAGTGGAACTGCTGATGATGATCAGAACGGAACTCTTCAACGACGCATAGTTCACGTTTGGCGAATTGTCCTCTTTGCTGTGTTTGTTAAGCAAGTTAGATTTTCAAAATAATCATTTGTCAAGCTCCAGTTCTGATGATGGCATCCATGAGGTATCCAGGGAACTCCTCAAATGTTAAAGGCATACATATAGTGATTGTAGTATTTTCATAAACAAATCAAGCACTTACATTGAAATACGTGACATTTGATGAAGTGGAACTGCTGATGATGATCAGGATGATTTATTTGGAACTTTAAGTAAAAAAAAAAAATGTTTTGCGGATATCGTCATTATACTCAATTTCAACTAATTCGGGGCCAAGGATTTCAAATTTTACATTTATTTTGAATTTGATGTAATTTTTTTTTTTTTCAAATTTAAAACTGTTATACTCTATTTTAAATAATTCAGGGATAAGGTTTTCTGATTATAAAGCATCTATAAAAATATGTAATCGGTAGCACTGCTAGCAATGCAGGTCGGCTTCTGAACCCCATCTAAGAGTACTTATAATATGTGTGTAGATAAAGTAATGTATGCAACTTTACGTAATAAGGCAATTCCGCTCATTGTATACCAGTTGCATAAACTACTATTCTATCATTGTATGGAAGAGTTCACCATCTAAGTGTACTAATCTTTCACCGGCCTCCCCAATTGAAGTCGGTTTTTTTTTCTTAAAAATTATCATAGAGAATTATTATCAGAAATTACTACGCATCAGAAATAGAAAAAATATACATTCATTTGATTGCTCCTCTAAAACGCGTATACAACTATTTACCTAACTACTCATGAAGCTCTAATATCATTACTTAATTTTATTCACTGTTTCGATGTATTAGACGTTTACGTTATATGGGTGTTGGGGTCGGAGTATAGCAGAAAGGGCCCGATTTTGGGACTTTTCTTTGTACAAAATTATTTTTTCGCATTTTTGCTACTTTTAATCTTCACTAATCAAAAAAGTTGCAAAAATACAAAAAAAAAACAATTTTCGTGCTTTTGCCCTAGTCCCAAAATCGGGCCCTTTTTGCTATATACTTCAACCGGGTGTTGCGATGTGTCAAAAAGGAACTGGTAAATATTTCCCACAATATTTATGAATAATGAATTCACAAATAAATTTTAATCTTATTTATTGACGAGACCATTCCATACATTAAGGGAATATTTTGAAATATGCTTGATTTACTAGACACCTACTTTTGTTCTTTTTGTATATGTCCAAAGAGTAATTAAATGTGAATGTTGTGAAATTATATTTTTTTATACATTGTAAATTTTATCTATAGTACTGTATTTTTTATTTGTGATTATGATCGAGAGATGGCGCTACTGTGCCCGTGTTTACATCGGCTCTATTATTATTACGCATTTAAAAATTAAATATGAGTGGAATCAATTAAATAAGTGTATATCGTTATAAAATACGTCGGACTGAATAACAAATATTGTGGACAGTGTTGTACATAAACAGTAATAAACAAAAAAAGTGGAAAACTAATATCAACGGACTCAACATTCAAAGTGACAACTTACCTATGAGTGAACATAAAATATACCGTAAAACCACCAAAACTTTGCAAGTGACTATATTCAAACAAATACCGGTTTAATTTGGATATTCAGTGATAAATAAACAATAACACTAACTTAAAAGTGCCAAATCATCTTCACAGTCACTCGATCGATCTCGCTTACAACGCCATCTAGCGTGATTTAGCTGAACTATATCGGCAACGGACGAGAGTATATCGGTAACGAGAGCGCTCGAGCACGTGAACACGAGTGCGCCTGACATCATTGTCACGTAACGCCACGGTAGAAACAGAGAGGGCGCTACTAGTCTATTATTAAACCAAACTATTGAACTTAATGATGCATTGCCTAGCGTGTGATAAACAAATAGACAGACTAGAATGCCTTATGTGTTCGAAATGCAGAGGATCCTACCATTATCTCTGTCTGAACATGACTTCAGCCTTTTTCAGAGAACAAAAAACGGAATTAAATAAATTTTGGACTTGCCCGTCGTGCGAATTAATTACGCGCCGTGGCCGCTACGACAACACGCCAGTGTCACCAGCAGGCATGAAGTTCGTAGAACAAAAACCTGAAGATGTGAGCATGACAAGTGACTCGGACATCTCGAACGTGTTAGGCGATACAAACAAATCAATTATAACATCTCCGTCTCATCTACAAAATCGAAACCTGCACAATGCGGATTCGCAGAGAAATGAGTGTAATGATACTATTACTTTCGACAGATTTAGTTACCTAATGAGGAATGAGTTCCAATCAATGAAAGACAGCCTTGAAGAGTCCATAACTAGAAACATTAAAGAGGCATTAATAGTCGAATTTAACGCCAAAATAAACACACTAAAAGAAGATATGTCCCGCAGTTCGTCCACCTTAACACAGAAACAAGATTGTTTACAGCATACCATAAACATTACAAGCGAAAAGATCAAATCTTTAGAGTGCGAAAACACAAAGTTACGCAATGACTTAGATGGATTAACTAAACAACTCGAAAGCAGAATTCAAAACACTCCATCTGAGCTCCATCATAATAAAACTATCGTTCTCTACGGACTAAATGAATACCCGAATGAAAATGAGCACATACTTATCGATCGCGTCTCTACTTTCTTCTATGAAACACTGGGCACGGATGTCAATGGATTCATTGAGGAAATAAAAAGAATAGGAAAACGTGGTTATCGTCGACCAGTACAAATAGAGTTCATTAATAAAAGAATGAGAAATTATATTTTGGAAAACAAGTATACGTTCAGAAACACAGGCATTTCAGCCTCTGAATATTTGGACCAGGGAAGACTAGAGAAGAGGAGATTACTTCGAGATACGATAAAAGACGCGCGTCTCCATGGTTTTCGCCCCATAATAAAAGATGATAAGGTTTTCGTAAAGGGTAATGAATACTCATGCCAGTCGAGTACATCTCGAAAACAACCTAACTCATCTTTTCGAGGAGTCGAGCATTGTGACCTCAATAAAACTCAAACAAGCGGACAAACTCATCAACCTACATACTCTATCACGCAGAGCAACCTTACGTCGGTAGAAATAGCCACCCAAACGGAAGCAACATTGGAGGACGCAAGCTCGAAGACTAGCAGCCAATCAACTCAATCAACTCTTAAACTCAAGTCAACTTCAAATTGTTTTCGTCCCTAATAATAGTGATAAAGATAATACATTCCAGATTTTTCATCAAAATGTTCAGGGTATAAAGTCAAAAATTGATTATATAGAGTTAATAACACACAAGGAGCGTTACAACGTATTATGTTTTTCCGAGACCTTCATGAAAGGTAACGAACCTCATATGTTGAAATTGGATGGTTACAAATTGGCTTCTAATTTTTGTAGAAAGAAAAAATGTAGAGGTGGTGTATGTATATATGTTGAAAATGGTTTATCTTTTCATGAAATTGATTGGATTTCGAATATGTCCCTTGAATCTCATTTTGAAGTCTGTGGCATCTCAATTACTGGGCTACAGTCAACAATAATCAGCATGTACAGAACACCCGATAGCGATTTAGATATATTCATGAAAAACCTTGAGCTACTATTGTATAAGTTAACACTACGCGCCCGAAATACGGCTAAGAAAATTGTGATTACAGGAGACTTCAATATTGATGTATCAAAAAATGATAAATCATCAAATGTATTCAAGACAACGCTAAAAAAATATAATTTAAATCTTACAATACAAGAACCGACTAGAATATACAAGCAGTCTCGTACATGCATAGATAATATAATCACGAACTTCAATTTTTATACTTCCGAGGTACTAAACCTGGGAATCTCAGATCACACCGGTCAACTAATAAAATTAAAAACAAACTTAAGTTTCAAGGAAAAATATTGGTTCATATCGATAAGAAGATTGAGTTCAAATATAAGCATTTTCTTAAAATATATTCAACAAATTAACTTCTCGGACGTGCTACAGAGTTGTGACGCAAATTTGGCATATAATTTATTTATAGAAAAATTCCAATTAATCTTTAATCTATGTATTCCTGAGGAGCGGAAAAAAGTTACCTATAAGCGTAAACAAAATTGGAAGTCAAAAGGTATAAAAAACTCGTGTCGAAATAAGCGCCACATGCACATCAAATGTTTTCAAAATAAAAATAGTAATAAACTGAGTCGAATCCAGTATCAAAATTATTCAAAAATATTAAAAAAAGTAATTCGTAATTCAAAAATATTAGCCAACAATAAATTTATCGCAAACAGTTCCAATAAAACTAAAGCAACTTGGGCTCTTATAAAACATTATACTTCTAATACAAATTCTATGAAACCTATGATTGATAGCATAAATAGAGATGGACAAATTGTTCAAAACCCATCGGAAATTGCAGCGACGTTCAACAATTTTTTTATTGACCGAAATATTAGCGATACGACAGGGCTAAAATGGAAACCAAAAAGCGCTTCTCTTTCTCACAGCATATTTCTTTCTCCGATTAGCACATCGGAGCTAAAAAAGATTATAAATTCTTTTAAAAACAAAAAAAGCACAGGCCACGACAGTATACCTATATCAATAATAAAATCTTCCTTTGAATACATAGCTGAACCTCTTGTTCATATAATTAATTTAACACTAGAGTCCGGAATTTTCCCCGATGACTTAAAAAAATCCCTCATCAAACCACTGTACAAAAAAGGAAATAAGAATTCGATCCATAACTACAGGCCCATTGCACTGTTGCCCACATTTTCCAAAATTATTGAAAAAGTTATTTATGTTAGAGTTGTAAAGTTCGTCACTGCAAAAAACCTATTAAACGAAAACCAATTTGGATTTCAGCAAGGCAAATCCACATCCTTAGCAATATTCAAGACATTTAAGCACATTTGGGACTCGGTTAATAACAGAAACCCTTGCGTTAGCCTCTTCCTTGACATGTCCAGAGCATTCGACTGTGTAGTACCATCTATATTGCTAAGGCAGCTTGAACACGTAGGTATTAGAGGCAATGCATTGAAATTATTTGAAAATTATTTCACGAACAGAGAACAGGCGACAATAATTGATACTTACAATAATAATACTAAAACCATCGAACAAGTACGATCTAGTTTTAAAAGTATAAAACTTGGTGTACCACAAGGCAGTATTCTGGGGCCTTTTTTATTTTTAATCTATGTTAACGAATTACCTAACATTATGGACGAATTATGTGTGATGTTTGCCGATGACGCAACAATTTTGTTTTCTGGTGAAACGTTAGACCAAGATTTCCAAAATAATATAAATGCCACCATAAAAACTGTTGTCAGTTGGTTAAAATCAATAAATTTGCAAGTAAATTCAACAAAAACCAAACTTATTCAATTTCGAAGCCACAAACAAAGCTCAGCTAAATTGAATGTGGTGGAATCTGGCATCCAAATTGAAGAAGTAGAAAATATAAGTTTCCTAGGCATAATGATAGATCCTCATCTAACTTGGAAACATCATATACAAAAAATTAATAACAAAATTTCCAGTCAATGTTACGCACTATCTATACTAGCTGATACATGTTCTCAAGAAACCGTTATTACAGCGTACTATGCCAACATATACTCCTTGCTAACTTATGGTGTCATATACTGGGGCAACTCGACAGATGTACAGTCAACTTTTGTTCTGCAGAAAAAGTGCTTGAGAATTATCTTTCGTATGAATAACCGTCAAACACTCCGTAATATTTTCAAAGAGCAACGCTTCCTGACATTAACTAGCATTTACATTTATGAACTCTGTAACTTTGTAAAACGTAACAATAACTACTTCATTACACTAGCTTCTAAACGTGATAATTTACGCACTCAGTATAGGTACAACTTAGCACTGCCTTTAGCAAAAAACAAAACCTATGAAAAAAGCGCCTTTATGAGTGCTATACGAGTTTTCAATCAGCTACCCAATGAATTAAAGATGCTAAATGATATGAAATTTAAACGTCACTTAAAAATATGGTTGATCAAGAACGCTTTCTATTCCCTAAAAGAATTTTTTGAATTTACTCCTTAGGAGAAAAAAAATAAATTAATAAACTGTATATAGAATGTTACAGATAGCATAAGATTTGTTTTTTCTTAGTTTTAAGCAAATATTGTACACCCGAAATGGGTAGCCGTTGAAACCTAACACTTGTAACACCATATCTGTAACACGGTTAAACAATAAAGTTTTTCTATTTCTATTTCTATTTCTATGATATATTATTTTAAGCGAGCTTAATAATTTTGCAAGTCGTCTGTGGCAGACCAATGCATATATGCAAATTGTATACCTCTGACATGACTATTGCATACCTCTGATATGTACCATCTGTGTATGTTATGCAAAATTAAATTAAATTAAATGATTTTAAAAAATGCTGAATAATATGGTGCACTGAAAATCGAGATTTCCATTTTAACGAAAATTATGATTAATATTGTTTTTGATAAAAAAGGTAATTATGTTATGATCGCCTACAGTTTAAGCTGAAAGTACTGTAAAAGCTCTATACAAATATTGAAGCAGCTAATGATAATATTTATATCCAGTAAAGGTAATAACAAAAAGAACATTTTATTACATAACTAAACCTTTGTCATCGTCTGGTTTTACTTCTATTGTAACAATAGATCGAATCAAAGCATTAGATACATTTACCAAATTGATTATTAATATGAAAACTTGTGCCGTTATGAAAAGTAGAATTGATATAAAAATAAATCATTTGTGTGGGCGAGTTTCATTCTCCACTACAAACTAAATACGTAATTAAGTAGATTGCGTTGTTGCTCCAAAGATACGATGACAACTCTGGATATCATTGGCAAATGCAACAAAATATATAGTCGATATAGAATTTCATTAAATAATTCCAATTTTAACAATTTCATGTTTTTACAGTACTCTTGTCCGGCACCGAACAAATATTTATTTTTAACCCAGCTGTTCACTGGTAGAGACAACATTAAAGCGTTAAGTCCGCCATTTGTACTTTCTAGTATTGTGCAATAAAACTTAAATAAATGTACACGTCAAAACAATTATAGTCGTTTATCTTTACAATGTCCCAAAAATACCAAATGATATTGGACACTCATAGGCCTGTCACAGCCAGAACGATAATATATATTTATATACCGTAAGATACCGCATCTTACGATATATTTTGTCTACTAAAGAACAAGGTCCACACACACAGTTATAAGATATATTTAGGCATCTAAAGGTATAACTCGGTATCCGAGTATTACGATATCTTTTGGTATACTTCGTGCATATAAAGGATGTTCCTTTTACTGACTTGACTCGTAACCGATATTTCTCTGTTTCTCTCACAATGTAGGAAAGTGTTGAGGTCTGGTTTTAACCTTTTGGACGCCAACGACGGATATATCCGTCACTGCAGTTTAATAATGATATCAATTTCTATAAGGTTCAACTAGGCGTTTGATATTCAAGTTTAAGTGTAGAAAGCGTCCACTCGCTAAGTCAGCAACGAGTTTAATGACGGCAAAAAAATATATTTCTCGTGTGTGGTGCTGAGCTATACGACAATATATATTACGATAACTTACGGTATATTAATATATATTATCGCTCTGTCTGTAACGGGATTTACGCTATAATATTGCTTTGCGTTAGACAGGCTTGCTCGCGTGCTATCTCAAAAGGAATTGCGCTCAAACTATTTTTCGCTGTTCCACTCAACTATGTGTGCTACGGCCTAAATTTTTGGGTTCTGCTGCAGAATGGCATCGCATATTTGTTTTACAGTAACGAGCTTTGAGAATATTATCCAAGATGCCACCAGGAACCTCGCCGAAACCATTATTACACATATCCATGACACGTCACAAATGTCTAACTCACTGGCACCCAAGGGCAAGACCAATTTCGCGTAGAAAGTACTGCCGCCCTACCTATTTGCATTTGATGTAAAATAAACTCGTTTTTGTTATTGTTTTATTGTATTTTTGGTAAATTTTCGGAAATGCCTTACCATGGCAGAAACCGATATCCTGTTTTCGGATGCGCCGATTTAAATGTTTATTTATTCATGACTACTACACACTATCACTGCTCACACCCCTGCGTTCTTGTATTCCAATCTATGATTTATTAAATATAATTTTACATTATGCTGAAAAGTTGTGGGTACAAAGAGTAAAGATGCTGACTTCGTTTCGTAAGTAGGCAATAAATTATAAAACTACACCATTTTAACCTGTGCCAAGTGAACTATGGTTTAGACGTATCAGCATCAATAAAATAATATGCCAGCAATATAAATGTATATTACCGGATTATTCATAATACCCAGATAATACCACATATTCTCTTCACAAGCTTACAGAGCAAATTAATCCAAATAAAATCAAAAAGATGAGACTGATGTTGGCTGCACAAGTATTTAACCATAGTGCGGCAGTCACTACAGATCACTACATCGCACGAGGATAATTACCGTAGGTGTGCCGGCAACCAAATTATTTGATAGTTTAAACGCTGACACTTTTCATATACCAAATGGAAAAACAAGCAGAGCAGCCGTGAGAAAAAACAATCTTGTTCATAATATTCATAATGTTTGGATGATGATAATGATTGTTTATATTAATATGTATATAACTTCTTGAAATAGACTACTCATGTTTATTAATTTATACATAAATAAATGATGATATATTTACTACTCCATTTTATTAGTCTCATTTTACTGCTGTAAAATTTTATATGCATGAGGATAAAAATTTTGTACTATAGTTGAGGCATTCAATTCGTCTAGTTGTGACACGAGAATCTGTCATATGGGTAAATTTCGTGTCAGTACTGAATCAATTGAATTATAGCCGAATTAAAAGCCTTGACTATGGTACAAAAATTTGGCCTTCACCCATATTATATGTGGGTGCGGTATATATATAAGGAACCTACACACACACACATGACATTAGTACACATCAAATCCGCACGCGAGATGGCTCACATATCTTATTATACTCTTTGCTCGCACCCGCCTAGGAAGTAAAGAGCCACTTCTTTCAAATACCCACCGTCTGACTAACTCAACCAAGACAATGCATGGATTAGGCCCTAAGATTTATAAAAAACTACCCAACGCAATTGTAATGGAGGAATGTATCAACGAATTAAACCAAAAATTTTAAAAAAATGGTTAGTTGGATATGACTTTTACAATATAAATAAATATTATATGCTCTAAATTCAATGGAGCTGACATAATATTAATATTTTTCCTGACTCGTAATATTTCAATGATAGTATCAATAAATGAGTATGAGTGTCAACCCACAAAATATGGATTTAATCGTAATTTTAGACCAACATATTGTCTATCATTGCGGCCATGTGTGACAGGCTTAGCGTTTCAGAACAAGAGCGCGCGACAAATTACAAAATCGATATCAATTCAATACGTTTCCAGAATTAATCTCCAGGACTCAATTGATACCTGTCCGATGTTTGTTAAGTTGATCCAAATAAATTACAGGCTGTCAAAACCACTGTTTAGTATTAAATATAATTAATACCTCGAATAGGTCACTGTTTCAAAGTTATTAATTTGTATTTCAACCATTTTCTTTTCATTGGTAAATTACGAAGTAATCAGTATAGACTATTTTAATGACTTCCTGATTTTATGTGGAATCGAAATCCCCTACGAATTTGGAACTATAATTATTGCAGATGTGAAACGGGACAAAACACTTATCGTACCTTTAAGCCGTCACCTCCCGGCAAAAAAAGAATTAGCATTCTTTTGTAATGAGCCCTGGGATCCCAGGGACCGGAAGACGACGCGACGGGTTAATGCTTCATATACTTGGAAGAATTATACAGCGCGCTGCGCGAATTTTATTTATTGCAGTGTGGTATAGTATAAAAAACCAGCTAACTGCGAGGCTGACGCGCGCGCAGATCGTGTAACCATCCTGACCCCACTAATTCACGAAAAATTTTAACAGCGCGTTGTAGAAATTGAACGCTTTGGGTACAGCGTCATCTATCGGCGCATTTTGTTACTACGTAGTATTTGTATTGGTTTTTCAAGGAAATCGATTCCCGATTTACCGTTAACCGATTTCACTATTTTCTTTTTTAATTCGAATAAAAAGGTACTATCAGAATAATTTCATAGGAGTTTATAAAACAAAAATACTCGCGACGGTGATTAAATTCAACAAACTAGGTTTAGAAATGTTTTTATGATAAAAAAAATGAAAATTGTATATCGGAGATGTAGTAATTTTTCCGATAATATATACATTGATGTTAATGTAAATTATTTTTTTGGTAAACTTCGGAGATAGTAGTGTTTTTTATAAGTCGAAATTTACCAGACGAAAAAGAAAAAGAAAAACTGTTTCAGAATCTGCAATTCAAACCCTTTCATATGTTACTCCACCTGACAGAGTCACTGGACTTTGAAATATGACCGCCCCCCTTATTATCCCTCCCTATTATCGGTCATTTTTGATATTCAATGCATCTGGGTTACCCCTGTTTATTCCAAATTTTAAATTGATAGTGTAAGTAGGTAATTCTTGAGATATTTAGCGACATGATAGACAGACAGAGTGAAACCATCTTTTTGGTACGGAACCCCAACACGCCCCACAGCGCGTGTTGCTGTATTGTCTGAAACCATTATTATATTTCTAAAGACTTTATGATATTGGCTTTTTCGTCTGCTGGCTAAAGCAAAAACACATTTATCCATTTTATAAAATAAATAGATCATTTCATTAACACGTAAAGCATATAAATAATGTGCCAGTCACGGCCTGCCTTCGCAAACAAATATTCGCAGTATTTTCAATGTAAGCCGTCTTTCATGGCATCTCATTTAGCAGAGTTATTTATCAAAAGCAGCAGTCAACTTTACAGGCATGTCCTTCATTTTCTGTTTGCTATGTTTTACGCGTCTTAAGGAGTGTTTTTAAGTACATAAAGTATTTATAATAAAAAGGAACATTTAAATATTTTTAGACAAAGCACGTGTTTATTTTGTTAATGACCCCAAAATATCAGCTGTAATGTTATATATAACAATTACTATTTAACATACTCTATGAGTATTTATTACCTATATGAGTGTTAATTCAGACTCACTCTTTGAGTACAAAAAAAACCCCAGTACAAAAAAAAACGGTCAAGTGAGAGACCGACTCGCGCACCGAGGGTTCCGTACATAGATGTGTACCAGTCCCGACCCAACTAATTCAGGAAAATCTCAACAACATAGTGTAGAAATTGAACGCCATCAAGTACAGCGCCATCTATCGGCGTCTTTTGTTACGAATTTGAGCAACTGAAAAACTTAGTATGTATGGTGGTTTTTCAAGGATTATTCTTTATTACGTGAACCTATTTCATTTTTTTACATGAAAGAAGGTACTTTCAGCGTAATCGCGTAGGAATTTATAAAACAAAAATACATGCAAAGGTGATTACATTACAAACTTAGTATAGAAATGTTTTCTGGTGATAAAAAAAAGAAAAACTGGATAGAGCCATAGTTATATTTTTCCTGTAACATGGAATTAATATCAATTATACATTGATATTAATGTTATGTAATAATTTCATATTTTTTCCTTGGTAAACTTCGGAGATAAGGGGGGAGTTAAATTTTTACCTCAAAATTGAAAATACGTCAAAAAAATTGTTTCAGAATGTACAGTCACCAGCATAAATACATGACTATGGGTAGAGCTGCAAAAATATCTGATCATCAATTGAAGTTATAATTATATGACGATACATAGCCGGTAAAAATATGTGATGGTTAATAGCCGGCATAATTATCATTTGCCTGTAACAGCATAAGTATCGGATCGGATCGAGTAAAGGTATCTACGGTTGGAGCTAGTCTTTAAATTTTCACATTATAAGCATATTGCCTAAGCCTAACTTAACCTAACCCAAAGCAATACAAACTGTCAAAAAATATTTTTAAATTTTTCAAGAGACGAAGGGGGCGCGAAAATATTTTTTATACCTATCCCATCGAGTGGGGTAGCGTTATCTAGATCTCGTTGAGTATATTGTGCTGTGTGCCGTTATTCATAAAAATTAACAAACCTCTGCTAACTAAAATGTGTTTCATCCCTTTCACACAAACACAAATGTAAAAGTGACAGATAAAGACAAACGAATATTAAAGGCATTTTAGCTAAAGAAGTTTTGATGAACGTATATGAACACGGGGGTGTAGCATTTGTTTCAAAAAAATATTGAAAAACAAAGGAATGAGGCCACAAAATCCCCGACATCATGTAACGTGTACAGTATTTTCTATATTACAATATCTTTCTAGATTTTAATGTGATATTTTCCTTTGAATTTTTATTGACCGAGTGAAACAAAGGTCTCTCCTTCAGCTTCGACAAAAATGCTTTCGTATGTACTGATTTCAGCTTGTTTGTTTTCCTCTACAGGTCCATTTACATCCATTTCGTCCAGATACATTTCTCAACCGATTCTCGTGAATTTTTGTGAGCAGGTGTAATAATTTTCTAGATTTTTTTGTCGAGGCCGTTTTTAGAATTTTTCAAAAATATTTTTGTTTTAAACTAAATTAAAAAAAAACAATACTCGCGAGATCTACAGCTCATATAGTCACTAGTTCTACAAATAATGTCTATTATTACCTATAGATTATTTATAAGTTATCCACAAAATCCCACGGAAATCCACTTTTGCTGACAAAAATTACAGAGTAAAGGTTCCATAGAGACCTTATACGCATGCCACCAAGAGCGACAGAAAAGCAGATGCAAATAAATTGTTTGAAATGGCTGACGGCTTATTACTATATAAATAACCTCCTTAACTTAAGCGGGTAATAGTTTGCCTGCCACAAAGTCATATCAAATAGTTTATGGCAGACAAAAAAAGTGAAACTATGACAAGGATAACAAACGATATGCCTCTCTCAGACGACCTTATACAAATTTGTATCCGACCATCTCGCACGTTATTATTTATTTTGTTGTCGAGTCTGATTCGGTCTTGCATTATCATAGCCGTGCATTAAGCGAACCCCATTTTGGCACCTGTTTTTTTTTCGTTACCTCACTGACAACGTCAGATATGACGGCGATTAACTTTAGGAAGAAGAAAATTGATGCCCAATGAGATAACATATTTAGACAAATTAATTAACTGTCGCGTTCGGATAAAAACTATCCCATGCTTGTCATGGTTATATACAAATAATCATACGTAATCTATACATATACAAGAAGAAGTCCTCACCGCCTGCCTGACTGACTGACTCTTCAACGCACAGCCGCAACTGCTAATGCTAGAGAGTTGATTTTTGCAGTCGATTACATTTATATCTAGGCTAAGGGATAAGAAAGCATTTCTCGAAATTCGAAGTTTGTATGAAAACACGTATTTATTGAAGTGAGAGATTTGAAACTTTGTATATTAATGTATTTGAACAGAGAGTCTCTCTGTTCAAATACATTAATGACGTATTTCAGCGTTTTTCGAAGTTGCTCCCCTAAAGGGGTGAAAAGGGGGTTCCAAGTTTGTACGGGAAGCAAATCTTTTTTGAAGTGAGAGATTTAAAACTTCATATAAATTCTTTTTAAATTTAACAAAATATGTTTCAGCATTTTTCGAAATTGCTCCTCTGAAGGGCCGAAAAGGGGGTTCCACGTTTGTGCGGGGAGCAAATCTTTACTTTTCTTAAAAATCGATATGGGTATCATCGTCGTTTTCGAGATTCCTTGAGGTGTCGATTGCGAAAATTACACGCATTTTCAAACCGAAGATGGCGGACATTTATTTTTCTTAAAAATCATCTGCAAGGTTCCTTGGGGTGCCAATTACGAAAATAACATGCATTGTCAAATCCAAGATAGCGTTACATTTATTATTCTTAAAAATCAATATGGGTGTTATCGTCGAGCTTCCTCGAAGTGCCAATTAGGAAAATGACACGCATCAATCAGGATTGCGGACCTTTATTTTTCATAAAAATCGATATGGGTGTCATCTTTGTGGTTCCTCGGGGTGCCGATTACGAAAATGACATCCATTTTAAAATCCAAGATGGAGGACATTTATTTTTCTTAAAAATCGATACACGTGTCATCTTTGTGGGTCCTTGGGATGCCGCTTACGAAAATAACATCCATACATACCTACGTATACAAAGTAGTATGTATTAAACTTTTACCTCCTTTTGTAGACGGTTAAAAATTACGCTGAATACGCGGGCGAAGCCGCGGGAAAAAGCTAGTACTTATACATGTACATTGAAAGGCAGATGCCAAGTTTTGTTGCGCTCGATTCCGACTTGCGAACAGAGGCGTTAAAGTATTTGTCACGTACAAAACATTGTAAAGTACTGTGTTGTGCCATTAGTTGTGCATAACATCGGGAATTTCAATTTCTTAACAACAACTTCCATTGAAATGAAACTTTGGAATTACAGTTTCATTCAGATATTCTTTTAATCTAGCTATTAAAATAACTGAGACACAATATCGTCTTTCAAAGTAAATTGTAATGAATTATAATACAGGTACGTTAGTCAGTTCAGTCCCGTACACGCAGGTATTCATGTTCATTTGATCTAAATATTGGTGTTTACGGTACTGTACCTAAATACCGGTAATACAAAAAGTAGGTACCGGTTTTACGGTTGATGATATTAACACTCGAAACTTAAGTATTCATAAATCATGCTTAAAACAATGACACAAATTACTTAATATGATAGTAAGCCTATTTTGTATAAAGCGGTTTGTCAGTATTAATTAACAATCGTCTAGATTTATTGCCGATTTTCTATGGGGTTTCAAAGGAAGTTCATGAATGTAGGCGTAGATTTGAATTTATTGTTAGCTCAAACATTTTCAATATAATTACAATGGTACCCTATTATCTAGATCCTATAAATATTTCCATTCAAAGTTGATTTATGCTATTGTAATTTTCGTGTATATAGACGCCTTTAAATGAAATGAAATGAAATGAAATGAAAATAAGAGAGCGGGGTATATTTCACTTGCTTGGTCTTAATCTGGCATAAGTGCCATAACACATGTAATTTGACTTCATTTTAAATTTTCCTTGATTTAACTTTGAATTGAACCATGGACGTGGAGGTTAGATACTATAACTACGCATATCTAAGTGCAAATCGTACTCTGGCTGAAAACGTGAGCCAAACGTGTTCTTAACGAAAGTGACCACATTGATTACGCTTCTGAACCTGTACTCCGAACTTCGAAATCCGAACTTCGTATCGTGCCGTCCCTTTCACTCTCGTGTTATTCACTATATGAGTGAGAGGGACGGCACGATACGAAGATCGGATTTCGAAGTTCGGAGTAGCCCCTCTGAAGACTAGCAATATAATTTTTAGCAGGTATAGAATATAGAAGCTCCCACGTTACCAAAAAAGTATCGATCTCCTCATGGGTATTTTTATTTACCTATATTTCTTTACATTTCGATTCATTTTCATTCATGATTTATACAACAATATGCTTTTTTTATATGTACAATGACGGGTGGCAAACAAGCGTACGGTCCACCTGTTGGTAAGCGGACACCGCAGCTTATAGACGCCCGCAACGTCAAAGGAGTCACGTGCGCGTTGCCGACCCTTTATAAAATTAAAGGATTCACTATGTTGACAGCAGAAGGAACAAATTATTTCGACATTCATTAAAAATTTAAAATGAAGTCAAATTACATGTGTTATGGCACTTATGCCAGATTAAGACCAAGCAAGTAAAATATACCCCGCTCTCTTATTTGCAAGTTTACTGATTGCAAAATATTTTTTTTCGTTTTCGTGGATGTAAATTCTCCTTTAGGAATTTTTTACTCCAATTAGTACCTTAAGACCATTTTATTTCATCCAAATAGCTAACCACGACGATGGGATGGGTCACACACGAAGATTAAGTGGGGTTGGACTAACTTAAAATCAGCCCGATCAAATTAATTAACTAGCTACGTAAACGTTTTTTTCCTTTCGAGGTTCAGAACCCGAAAAATGTTATGGTTCATTTCACTTATTTCACTGTTTACCATTGAATGAAAAATATTATACCTACTATTTCGAAAGCCGTAGTCTCTAAGTACCGACGAATAAGAGGATAATGGATTTGTGAAATAGTATTAGATTGTTCACCAAGGCAATAAAGCACTATTTTATGTCACGGGCACGATATTGAATCCTGAACGCAACGAAGCACTACAGATTTTACTTTCGAGGGTACCGAGGTCAGAACTGTGTCTTAAGTGTAGTGAGGGATTTAAGCGCGTCCAAGGCAAAACAGTTTTATCCCGGAGGGGTATAATCTACTTTTCTCACCTTTTGCTAGACAATAAAGGAAAACCAAGGCTAACTAGAAACAGAACCAATCAGTTCGCCAAAGTCCAATCACTTTCGTGACTCGCCATGTTATTACAATAGAGAATATGCATTATTTTTTTCATGATGCCATTCGAACCAGTTTTTAGAGAGGAACAAATGTGTATATGGACCAAGTACAATTAGAACAACACCACCGCACCGGCTGCCGGCTTCGTCGTCTTCGTCGTCGAATTCGACGGCCGCGGGCGAGCGACGCGGTTCGCGGAGCCGGCGCGTCCCCGCCGCCGTGCGAACTTGACGAAATTTGACTTTAAAGATATAACAATAAGATCTATAAAAAATGAAATCACGTTATTACCCGGCGGGTTATAATGATATTCAGTTCAGTACTACAACCCTGTTCAAGCCAAGGGCTATAATGGTTTGTTTTCGGTCAGGTTTGCATATTACTAAAACCATGTACTTACCATTTTTTATATTTCAGGAATGGCAAATGTAAATGATTGCCTAATGCCAACACCTAAAGCTTCTCCGAGCCTAATGTTCCTTTTGTTACTTCAAGCTTCAAGCGAACAGTACCTACGCTGTACTATTACTTATTCTGTGCTTACACAGTAATTTTGCATTGGCACCTAAAGTTCAAACGACAATACTGGGCCGTTATTCACACTACTTACCGAACAAAACGCAACAGGTGAACTAGCAAATTCTGACCTCCGACTGCACATGGTTGTTACTAAACTAAGGATCTAATTATACTGGGAATGTATCACAGTCGCGGTGGAAATATTTGAATAGGCTGCGCTCATTTCTCGCTGGCTGACTGATTGTCCCCTGCACTGTAATTTAGTCCTGGACATACACGGCCTTGCCTTTCCTTTTGCCGTGGCACGCCCTACTGAACGGAGTGACACATTTTAAATTGGCTGCGATCGTCAAAGAGGTGTAGGTATTAAAATGTGTTTACATTACGTTCTACTGTCTCTCATTTGTCCAACCACTTTTTTAATGAACATTAGGGGAGCTGTTTACTATATTATGATAACTTTGATAGCTGCGTCGCATTCATATAAATGGATGATTGCGTTTGAAATTAATCACATAATATTACCTATTAAGAATAGTACTTAATATATACTTGGTCAAAAAGACATTAATGAAGGCTGTTTTCAGCTTAAAATTTGCTATTGCCACATCTAAAATTTGGAAGTTTGAACCGACACAATATTTTTTTAATTAAAATTTCGCATGTTTCATTGGCGAAGAGCAAAGCATATCGAGCTAACATTAGTAAGCGAGCGAGACACACTTTAGAGCTCTCCTTAGATTTTTTTTTTGTATATCGATCATAATTGTGTAGTTCATGTACGCTGTTCTATGAGTACGTGTCATTTGATGGGGGTATAGTAATAAAATACAATCTCACACCAACACATACACCAAAAACTTAATGTTTAGTATAAAATTTAAGTAACTCCCTCTTGTTAAGCTAACCTCCTGAAAAAAACAGTTTCAACAGTACGAAACATCACTACGAATTAATTTACTTGACATCTTTTCTTTGTAACTTAGGTAAATCGGCTATGTTAAAGCTAAGTTTGTCATACTCGGTCTTTATAGCTTGTTATGTTATATTCGTCACCAGCGCGGCCGCGCTCGGTACCTATTTGCGTAAACAAGCAAAACGGATCATTATTTCAAAAAAGTAGGAATACCAACCTAATGTACATTATTTTGAAATGAAGATTACAAAATTTCATATTTTCCGATAAAATACAGTAGTTAAATGGTTACGAGTGGAAAAATAAGGGTGACTTGGTGCTTAATAGCCATCACCGCTTTTGTGATCTCAAATCGTGATAACACATCACAAGCTCATTTCTATTCTCTCTACTTTAACACGACACTGTAAACCAATTCGTTACTGGGATTAAAATTATATCTCGAGATTTAAAGAAAATGTTCCACTATAAGTATTTAGCAGTTAATTTATAATGGTTAATTTATAGTGGTGGTTTGGCAAGTCAAATCCTGACCTTGAATTACATCCCAAGTGAAATAAATTTCAAAATTTACCACGCAGAACTTGACACCCATATAGGTCAATTGTTTTGTCGGCGAAGTCAACAACGACGCATATTCTTAATATTGAACTTGGCTCTTATTTCACATTTTTGTTTTTAATGGGATATCATTACTTTTTATACCGAAATTTAGCTCTGGAGTGCTACCGCAAACCACAAACGAAGTTTTCCCTCTCTGTCGCACTTATATGCAAACTTGCAAGTGCGACAGAGGGAAAATTTCGGATGCCGTTCGCGGTAGCACTACTGGCGGTGCTATGCGGTTCAAGTGTCTAGTTGATTTCGAAACTAAATTTCATTTTTCGATTACAAATTCGATTGGCGCTTAGTGTGTAAATAAAAACTGTTTTTGGAAAATATTACAAATCGTAAAAACATTCACTTTTTGTAATGTGTGTATGGAAATAAATAAATTTCAATTTCAATTTCAATACAAATATACATGGTAAATATCCTGTTTTTCTTTATTTCCCGTTCGTAACCACACAATTACCCAACTGGATGCCAGATTTCAACTTGCTAGGTCACCTAGAAGTGGGTTAGGTTTTTGATATTAAATCAGTGGAATAATTCCTATTTTTAAATGTTTGCGTGTATCTTGATAACCAGTTGAGCCTAAATTCATGAAAATTGCAGATCTAGTTAACCTTAAAGATCTTAATAAATGTACCAAATTTCATATTTTTACGTTCAATAGATTTTAAGTTACGTAGGGGTCAAAAGTGCGTCCTAATGGTTCGTGTAATATAACACACGGCCACTGCGTCGCTAGTTCTCTTCTTTCGAACTTGGCTTGACACGCTGCCGCGTGTCTAGATTGTAACAACGGGATTGGCCAAGAAAAGTTTATGATTAAACCTGAGTGATGTTTATGAATTTCACATAGGGTTAGATCCAATAGGCTTTTTCAAATCAATAAGAAAACTTCTGTACCTACTTAGCCAGTGGAATGAATACACACTAATATTTCAAAGAGTCATTTGTCCGAAATCATCATAAAGCATTCTATCAAATACTCCTGCAGTGAAGCGTGGTTTCCTGAATAGAGAATATTCATCTTTTTTTTTCATGATACTATTCGAACCTGTTTTAGAGAGGAACAACTGTGTACCAATATATTAAATGTGTATAGTATGTGACGCCATATACATAAGCGCCATTGTATGAAAAAACAAGTAACGCTGTTTTGGTTCTGAAAAATTACGATTAGGTACATTGTTGTAATACAATTTTTTTGTTTATTAATACATGAGAATCCAGATGGTGGTTATTAATTTACATTTTACTAATAAAAAAATTACATCAATTTTCGAAACTCACTCTGTTTAAGATTTGGAGAATATTTTATTAGTTTACAAATTTTTTACATACTTACATAATTTGATGGCTTACTATTCATATAGTGACATTTTATTATTATTCATTCCGCATGCATACCTATTTTCTATTATGAAATTCGGTGAAAATCTGCTTTCGGAAAAATTACTCTTCGGAATTATGTAGCGTGCCCAACTCATACAAAAAAAATGCGCGTCAGCTCAAAAGTGCGAATTAGGTGCGGATTTTACACTGCTTCACGAGCGCCTATACTCTTCACACTTCGCCCCCACTCCTGCTCTGTGGCATGCCGGAGGCTGACGATAATAATATGCGTCCTTCTTTGGGAAAAGAGATCTTAACGCATGTAACGCTTTCGCGAGTATAATCGTGTGGGTTGTATTTGGATTTGAGCACCATCAATAATGGCCTAAGCGTCTGCACTAAGGTAACTTTTATCTAAAAACGATAGCTTACTTACCTCGGTCTGGCAGCCTGGGTGTAGTAGCGATCAAGCTCTTGCAGCATACGCAGTGCGTCGGCCATGTCATGTGGGTTCTCCTCGCGCGCCTCGGCCAGGCACACGCACGCCAGCACCACGGCGATAGCGATTACGATGTTTTTGTTCAGCATCTTGATTCTGTCAGAATAATAAATACATTTGACTAGTAGTATAACTTTCAGAGTGATCAATGTTTTTGTGAAAAAAGACCAGTATCGATCCAGTCGCGATGATAAGCGAAACCGAATATATTATATATAATGATGTCGGTACCGACATATAATATATATAATATATTCGGTTTAGGTCACGAGAAAGCGGACCGTATATGGAGTAGGTTGGAGAGGAGCGCTTATTTTCTGCGTTGATTGAACAATCTATCTAAACCACTATATTTACTTCATCATCATCACCATTCGCTTGCCCCTTTCCCATTTATTTGGGGTCGGCGCAGCATGTCTTTTTCTTCCATACATCTCTGTCACTCGTCATCTCTTCATTCACATCCTTCTTATTCATATCATCTCTCACACAATCCATCCACCTTTTTTTTGGCCTACCTCGTTTCTTGCATCCATCCACCTTCATATCTAATACTCTTCTCGTTACATGGCTAAACCACTATATTTACTTATGCAGTAATAATAACAATTTCGCGAGGAATGGTGAAATTGTTAGTTCAGTAGGTCTCTATATTTGATTTAAAAATTATCTATATAAATCGCGCGTCATAGCTATTTATCGGTGATAAACCAGCAAGCTTGACTAATATAATAAGTCCCCTGATGAACACAATACATCGTTAGTATTGGAGTTAATAGATAGTTCTGAAACAAAGGCAACAAGTACTTCGGAAATTGGCATAAGCCTACAATAGTGCCTTTAAAAGTCAAATTCACATTTTCATGATAGCCCATTTTTAAATCTATCAAACTAATTGGATTCGATTAACAACGGAAAGCAATCCATTCCGTTTTGTTTTCGCAGGCTACACTAAACCCATATAGAATCATCTCAGAATGTCCTAACAGTATGAATCGGATTTTTATCCACTTTCAATCGTGATTCAGTAAATATATCTACACAAAATATCAACTTTGCGCGATTTTATCAACCATATATACTTAGAATTACAAGCCCGACTTTTATCTCCCATTTCTGAAAGCCATTAAGTCATGATTATGTTATAACAAGATGTATTAAATTTTCATTACGACATCCCACATTGACTAATGGAGTTATAGTGAATATTTTATTAAGTTACCGGTTGGGCCTCATGTCATCATATCATCTGTGCTTCGGCCAGTTATGGAAGGTGCTTTCTAAACATTCTGTTCGGCTATCTTTTATGCGATTAAGTAAGTCCGTGAGGTTAGAAGCAGCTAAGCAAAAATAGATAAACAAGTTTAAATTAGAGTTGACCTGACTATATGTGATTGAAATTAAATTTCGATTTATCACTCGTGGCGAGCACATGAAAATGTAGGTATATACAGGTCTATAGGTTATACATTTAATTAGAAGAAAAATATCCTTTTAGTTACATTGAAGGTGTTCAATTAGGTACCTTAAAGTTCGCAATAGACAACGTCGTAGAACTACGTTGTCCATTCGCACTAGCAGAAACACTTGATTGATTAAAATTGGATCGTAGTAAAATTTTCGAATTATAATGATTTTTTTTTATTTTTGTTTTATAAACTATTCGTTTATAACAATATGCGTTGATTAATATTTATTGTTTTTATTGAATTATTTCTATTTTTTTGCTCTTATCTAAGTGACGGGGGTTTAAAATGTCTAATTTAAGTATATAATAATATAACCCCGTATCCATAATCGCTCATCGAGCCTATTTTGGTTAAACAGCTGCTAAAATTCGTTTTACCTTATGTGCCACTTGTTTGTAAGAAAGGGACAAAACACATTTTAGTTAGCAGAGGTTTGTTAAGTTTCATTAATTAAGGGGGATTATGGCTGCGCTTTGTACCGGTCGCTATTTAGCACGTAATTATACAAACCACATTTGCTTCCACTGTTTTGGTAGATTTTTCATTAAATGATACATTGTTTTAATAATTTCATTATTTTGTAATGTTATGATTCCCATTATAAATAAATAGTATTACACCACAGCTTGCGAGGGTATATAAAATGCAGGTACTAAATTAATTGAAACGCAAATTGACTTTCAGCTTGAGCAGATTGCAGAAGAGCTCAATATTTATTGTGCGATAAAATACTTACTGCTCACGGCCTACTAAAATTGTTTGAGTTGCAGCTTTAGCCAGTTTGACTTTAGCCTTATAGCATTCATGCGATAAAAAGTTTCATGGTTGAAGTGACATGATAAAAACAGAACCAGAAGTTGTAAAGTCGGTTACGTACCCATTAAAACCAGGCAGTGTGCCTAATAATACCTAGCAGTTTGAAGATTATAAATCCCTAATTATATTTTTTATAACGAATGGGTCGATCTGACTAAGTGCAGTCTATGGGAAAATTCCTTAACGTTTTCGGTTGCTTTATTTTTATGTTATTACCTCTGAACCCCACAATTTATAAATGAACCATTACAAATATAATTCATCATTAAAATCCTCAAATGATCCTGCAAAAACGAGACAAGTTTCCAATTCACACGTAAGTATAAAATTTATTTTTTTGATTTCGTTCTAAAAATATCATGCCAGGATCGGATCAAGTCAGTTGCCATCCATATTTAATTGAGTAGTAGGTATTATATATTTACTTAGGTACCATTCAAAACAATCGCAACATCATCATAATGGTATTTTAGGAGTGTGCTCTTCTTCTTACCTATTAAATATTTTTTCTAAGTAATAACCAATAATAAGTTAGATAGGTAGCAAAACTAGCAAACATTTTAAAATAAATACAAATAATTAAATATTTGCGGACAATCTTACACAAATCGACCTTACACCCAAACTAAGCAAAGCTTGTACTATGGGTACTAAGTGACGATATGCATACTTATGTATATAAATAAATAGATACTTAAATACATAGGAAAACATCCAAGAATCAGGAACAAATATTTGTGTTCATCACACAAATAAATACCCTGACCAGGATTCGAACCCAGGACCTCCAGCTTCGTAGGCAGTGTCACTACCAACTAGACTAAAGCGGTTGTCAAAAACGGATGAAGTGTTACTGTTAAGTACCTTTTTTTTGATATTTTTTGGTTTATTACAAGCAGGCTACATACAACAACAACAGGGCGAAAGAACATAAACTGTAATCTTCTCTATCATTGCTGAAGCGTTTTAGTGTAAAAAAATCTGCAAGTGTTTTTAACAGTATAAAGCGACGATGGAGCAAATAAGCTTATTAGCAAACACCGTACGTAGCCGTTGGACGCTTAATCTTTAACCTTGTTTTGTTGGTAGGCCTTAAGTATGCCTACATAGTGCAAAAGTAGCACAAGTAAAGCAGGAGAAACCTACGCAACCATCCAAGCGGTTATTACTACATTGGTAGGTATCTTATCTACTATAAGAGGTTGCACTGAATTCGAGGTTCAACCCAATCTTACTGCACTGCAACCTCTTAAATCGTCTCGTTAATCGGAATTTTATAAATTGTTCATCAAGCCTAGCAGAAAAAACTCCAACAAAGAACTCTACAGAATCCAAGTCGGATCGGACTTTATAACATGCCTTCGTCATTTCTCGAAGGTGAGGACTTTAGCAAAGCAAGAGCAATGAAATTGAAAAGGGTCGTGGAATGTATAAAAGCAAACTTGTTGTGTTTACAAACAACATTTCTTTGAGTACGCAAGACGATTAGTTTATTTAATATTTAAACAGACTCTTTCAAAGCTTCCAGCGGATACAATTCTAGAGAAACTGGGGGTCATTAAGATAAGGGAAGCTCTATAAAACAAACACTTCAAAAAATGATGAAAAGACTACTGAATTACTAATGCCCGCATTGAAGGAAAGACCGGGGTAGGCAAAAGCGAGACATCAAGCGAAGCATCTTCAGTACTTATGCAAATAATATTATACTTTATATCATATCGCAATCATTTTTCAGGTTTCAAATATCTCGCAGTATAATGTAGGAAACTAGACGTCTCAAAACTCTTACAGTATTCGTGGTTCAAGTAAAAGAGGTACCTAAACTATTTAATCGGTTGAAGGGAGTCTCAAATAATATAACTACTTACAGAAATGTTATAACAAAGATAATGAGCAGAGTTTTCTGCTACTTGTTGTACTTACCCATAAAAAGTAAAATATGGTAACACAGCACTAAGCCAAGAGAAAATCTCAAGTATTAGTCAAAGTAAAAATTTCCTTTGATCTTACTTCTAACTGATAGTAAAGCACAAAGGATTAGTTTTCCATGCTCTCGTAAAAAGCGCACAAAATTAAATTTTCTTCCACCTAGGAACTATGGAGCGCGGAAACGCCATCGCCACTGCATCGCCCTGTAGCTAGCTCTCAAGTTTTAAAAGCATTGTAGGTTTAAATCCATGAATTAGAGGACAAATGTATCGTTTCCCGTGTCGCCAGTGCTGCAGTCAGGTTAAACAAATGATCAACTTTAGGTATTTAAAAGTCGGTACCTAGGTACTCGTTAAAAAGTTAGCCGATACGCATTTTTTATTTTCTTTATATTTACACTGAATCCCCCTTAAATAGCAGTAACCTAAAACTGGCGCGTTCAAAAAGGGAGGATGTACGTTTATTGGATTAAATAAGACTAGAGTTCCATATCTATTGAGATTGAGATCATCATCATCCTCCTAGCGTTATCCCAGTACAGTTGCATCCTGAAGGATGCCCGGGGTCCGCTACCTAATCCCAAGATTTTGGCGTAGGCACTAGTTTTTACGGAAGCGACTGCCAGCTGCCCCAGACCCAGACCTACCTTCCAACCCGAGGAGAAACCAGACTTTATTGGAACTAGGCTTGTCAAGTGAGTGAGCTGACTGTTAGAAGTTCTCAAGCCGCCCGAAGGCCTCTAACTTGGCTTAACGACAGCAGCCGGGATCAACGGCTTAACGTTCCTTACAAAGTACGGGAGCGCTCAGTTAATAACCACTCAAAGAGGTCCCTTTTTAGAAGGGGAACAAATATGTATATAGATACATTATTGTAATTTGTGCTTCTTGAGCCAGTCCGAAGACTTTCGAACGCGAGAGCTACAACGTTGCAAATCCTCAATTGCAAACTTCACGTGGAATCTGTTTGTAATAAACTGAGGTCAATTTTGTATTATAAATAATTTAAATATTAATATTATTTTATTATATTATTAATTGTATATTATTATTACATAATTTTATTATTTAAAAACTTAAAACAATTAACAAACAAGTCTATTTTGTTAACTTTATATCACGCCTTAGCCGACCTTGTACTCAGTTATGGGCTGAGGGGCTACTCCGAACTTCGAAATCTGATCTTTGTATCGTGCCGTCCCTTTAACTCATATAGCGTATAATACGAGAGTGAAAGGGACGGCACAATACGAAGTACGATTTTCGAAGTTCGAAGTACAGAGGGGCTACCGCGAACTGAAAACGAACGAAGTTCGAATATCTCCCTCTCTGCCGCACGAATTAGCAAGTGCGACAGAGAGGGAGATATTCGAACTTCGTTCGTTTTCGGTTCGCGGTAGCCCTTCAGGCTCTGGTTGCTTACGGCCGCACGTTTAAAAAAACACAGTTACCTATATAAGATCTTTAACTTACAACTTAGGCTATTAAAGGTATTAGTAGATAAGCAGACCAAAGAGAAATGTAATAAATACTATGCTCATCAGCCTTTTAATAAATGTAATATATTACCTATTCATGATAAATTTAAATACTTACTAGCTGTTGATTAATACAAATGCGTTATGTTTAAGTACTACAAAATGTACAACTGGAATCTGAGAAACTCAGCACGAAAATAATTGTATGTCGAGCCGAGAGCGTGTAACTACTGTCGTCAAAGACAAGACGGTACCTGATATCGCGAAATTTTAATTACATACCCTCAGAAAAAAATCTTTTGACAAAACGAATAATAAAAAAAATTAAGTAAGCTTTTTTATTAATAATTTCTATAACAAAAATTGTTAGCGTAAACAACGTACTGTTAACGCAGTTTTAAAAATCAAACTTAACTTATATAACAAATAGATAATAAGTGATACGTCTATCTATAACACGGTATTCTACCTAGCAAAGAAGGAGCGTTAACCTACCCTGCGGTGCAGTTTGGCGAAACTTTGTAGTAATTTTTAAGGTTATTTTTTGTGAGCAATTAATTAAAAAAGGTGGTATTTATTGGATGCTATCAAGTAGAAGTAAGATCAAATCCTACTAATATTATGAATGTGTTACTCAATCACGCAAAAACGGCTGAACGGATTATGGTGAAACGTGGTATATATACCTACAACAAGTTTATATACCATCAATTCAATTCAATTCAATCATTTATTTATAAAATTTTACATTTTACACGTCAAATAAATATATATGATTACATTTAGTGTTACATTCATTAGGTACATTATCATAATACAGGTTAAAGGTTATAGTGCAAGGCTGGGCAAGCGAACCGATTTCATTTTGAAATTTAAAACCTTCGAAGGGACGAAGTAAGGAGAGGAAGTTTACACGGACGGAGTCGCAAGCAAACCTAGTAAGTAGAGGGTAATAATTTTGATATTAACTCTATAATCTGTACATTCTTACAATTGAGGCTTTATAACCTAGGATAAATTAAAAATTCATACAAAGATGCTTAAAACTAAAGTTGGTTTGTTCAAGGTAACTTTGTTTTTTGACGAAGGTTTTTTTCTAGTATATTGCTTGGCCGAATTATTATATTTTGTATTAATTAGACGAAGAGTTTCAAGGTCTTTAACTGGCTAGTAAGTAGCTTTAAGCTAGGATGCATCGTGTATAGATATGAGCGAGAACAAGTCCGAAATTTTCGAGGTTTTGTAGATGCCAAAAGTTGTCCCATGATATATCGTGATACCATTTTTGATATTTACTCAAATGTATCTATATACTCAATATAAAAAAAAAACTACACCACCTTTTGCAACATAGAAATATACTAAGGACTGGCGTAAACCACTACCCGCTGCGTGAGGCCAATGTCAGTCGCTATCAAAGTTTGTTATGGGTTATTATTTGCGTGAAAACAAAGTTTAAGTTGAAATCGTAATATCGAACATCCCGTATTGTAGCACAGACCCGTTTTCAATCTCAGGTATTGCATAATATTCACCATAGTATTTGCCGCAGAGCATCGCGATTAAGCAACAATCGGTGAGTCAAATCAACTATTTTACCTTAATGTTGTGGTATCCTTTACTCGCTGGCAACACTAACCTCTATAGTCGTTGCTAAGACAAAGACAGACAAAATGGCGGTAAAGGAGGAGAGACTGCCTTTTATCATTTTCCATGTAGCGGGGATGTCAATGTGATTGTTGGAGCTCAACCAGTTTAAGATCATCGGTTCTGGTGAGTGTTTATGAATTTTATAAACAATGGCTGATAGTGGGACCCAGCAATTACGGCTCGACCAAGGGCGTAATAACAATAGTAGCACAATCAAGAGTTAGAGACTCGTATGGAACCGATATGTGGCATTAAAGGGTAAGACTATAGGGGGAAGACAATGGAGGTCTTACGGGGCCCATTCGGGTCCCACGCATACTCTCCCAAGTAAGGGATCGTAATATACAGGCCGGAACACGTAGTGATTGTTCCTTGCCCCACAGCACGTGGTTGTGATGTCGTAAGCTCGTGTAGCCGAGGCTTGACCGTTGCCGTGCGAGTCGCGGGTCGCTTGGGAGTTGGGATAGATTAAAATACGAGTCCGTAGTTTCTCTGTATCAATACTCACAACAATGACCTTTATTAGAAAGGTAGTCAATGCTGATCTATACAATATTCAATGCAGATACTCTATTCAATACGTGTTGTCGTCTATTACATCCCCATAATTCAATGTGGCGACAGTATTCTAATTAGAAATAAACCCGCGACATCCACCCACAAACTACGGACATTTCGGATACGCGGTAGCCCTCATTAAATGACGACACAATTCGTCTGTCATTCATGTAAACATTGTAAGAAGATTGTTTATTTTGTATTTTGTTAATTTTCTCGGGGTTGTAGACATAATTATGTCGCCGACTCAAAACGTATATTTTCTTATGCTGAAGCACTTGCTACAGAGAGTTCAGTTAGGCTCGGTTTGATAAAGTCCGTTAGACCTTATGTCGGTTTGTTATGCCAAAAAATGTACTGAGTTACTGAAATTTGATCTGACATTTGGTCTAACGGATGCTTATAAAACCCAGCCTTATTGTTTATTTTTTACTGTGTTATGTCAATTCAAAACAGGAGCCACGTCACGTGGTAAGCGCACAATACTCTTTTAAATTCCATGTGTTAGTCCATTTAAAAAAAAAAATAAGAGTTTTATGCAAATTTCTAGCATGACACGAATCTAATGAGATAATTATCATATTAAAATCGGACCGTAACTATAGATCTGATGAGATGTACAAAAATCGGCCTCGCTTAGATATATTATATAGATAGATAGATTAGCATGCACTGTTGTCACCGTCGTCGCCCACAAACGTTCACTGACAGGAATTACTGTTCCATGGCCATCTTATTTAGATCTCTACGGTGTATGTAGCTTCTTAGATTTTTAACGATATTTTTACTCTGGGCGAAATACAATAAAGTGTAAATTCATATCTGAGTTTCATTTAGTCATTATGTTTAATTTGATGTTCACACGCGTGGGAATATGGCTATGGCGTTACATTTTTTATAGTTCATTTATGTAGAAAAAATACCTATGAGTACGATATTAGATCTAAGAACATTTTAATAACTAGTTTTCTTTGTTACTCGCTACTCGTTAAAAGCCTGGGGTATTTGGTATGAGATTTCCTTCAGGCGTAGTATTAATTACTATCGAAGGTAGTAAGAACTTTCGACTCCCTCTTCACCCCTAAAAGGGATGATTTCCGGGTATGTATCCTATTACCTTTCCAGGGTCTTAAACAAATTCCACCTAAATCGCTTTTGCGGTTTAAGAGTGAAAAGATAACAGGCAGACAAAAAATACTGACCGTATATTCGTACATAATATTAATCTGAATGACGATGCATATCATTTTATAAATAATGAAATAATCATTTCACTTTTTTTTTACTTATTTAATTTTGGACATTTGTGTGGACCTAAGTGGCTGAATGTCGAGAAGGCCGACACGAGTGAGAATAGGCTCGCTAAAAAGAGGACGCCGCGCGGATCGTGCAAAGTTCGGCAAGCAGGAAAGCGGAGCCTGGCAAGAGCCGGGGTAACGCTGGGTAGAAGAATAAAACATTTGATTTTAAGTCATAAAAACACATTATTATTTACATTTCATGTATTTTTTAGAGATTAAGTGTAGCTTCATGACCACTTGATGTGGATAATTAGTATTAGTTAATTGACAACTTCTTAAAATCCGAGGTTTCAGACATATTATGACCGTAAAAAAATAACTCCTGCTAGCTTTTGCTCCTGTTACAAGCCACATCCGGTTTCAGTACGGAATTTGCACATTTTAGTCGAAATATGGAAGTAAACAATAACGTTATATTTCCGCTCAAAAACTAAAAATTCTCCAGGAAAAATAAAATTGGTCGCGGGGTGTCGCCCAATTAGTATTCTATTTCTCTGTGACACCGTATATTTGTCTTTGACATTTTGGAGACCTTTATATTGATAGTAGGTAGTTACAATATCGATGTCATCGAGTTTCCCAAAATTTGGTCTAGCTCAGTTGGTAGAATTTGTTCTCGTCGCTCGTATGCGGAGACTTGCAATAGTCAACATACAATCTTAGAAGAGTTTTACTGACGTAAAATATATTCTGATTTCCTTCAATAAGCCTCCATACCTGATTTGGTTCACAAAACTTCTTTAAATTGATCTCTTCCAACAACAACGAGATGCCCAATTTGGCAGTTCATCTAAACATTTATTAATTAACAACATCGAACCACGCCATCCATACAAAATGTTTGCCAAAGTCATTTGACTCCGGCTAATATTAACAAACAAAAGAAAATGTACGTTTTAAGTATATTCCTATTAACATTGCGTATTGTTACGTATTAATATAAATTTAATTAGTTTCTATTTCAGAATTTTTCCCGATGTCAATAAATAAGCAAATAATTGTATGTTTGTATTCTAATTAACTCAATTATATAAGAGGTGCGCAATAAAAGGTAGGTATGTATTGTATTGTATATATAAATATAAAAACAATTAACCTGTATTTTATTAATAATTGATAATCGGCATAATATCGCAAATTTTATTTTTATGTATACACGGACTCTGGCTATTTTTATGATGCTTTCACATATAAAAATACAGTAATTTTATATTTTATGACGGCAGACTAATTTAATACTAATATAATAAGTTGATTTCGTTTATGTTCGAAATTATCGTATCAGCAATAAAAACCTGTGTTGCCAAATTACCGAAATCTGACGTGTAATATAGCTTAATACCCGCACGATATCGGAAGAGATAGCGCTATCACCGATAATGAAATCGTCACATCAATAGGTTAGCCGCGAACATGTATAAATCCGAGGAAGTGGCAAGTGGAATATCAAAGTTTTATTGTAACAAAAACGCTACATACCTAATCATTCCTCAAAGGTATTTTTCAACTCATTCTCTAAGTATTTGTTTAATATTATTTTCAGTAATTTTAACCCTTGTACTATTACACTGTTAACTGTACTAAGTTCTACTACAATCAACAAGGATGGATTTCTTTAAATTAGAACAACAAAACTAAATTTTAATCATACTTGCTTGCGTGGGTCTCATCAGTCCACCAATCACGTTATGACAATGTTCGCAAAAAATCATTATTTAATTTATTTCAGATATTTGAGAAAGTATTAGAAAAACTACACTGGGAAATTATAATATTAATATTAATAAATACTAATAAATTATAAAAAGATTGTTCTATAAGTATTTATATGAAAAACTTCTTCTTAGCTTAGGAGATTTATGTTTATCAGATACTAGCGACCGCCCGCGGCTTCATCCGCGTAGATTTTAGATGGTAACGAAGATATAAATGAAGTTTATTTTTTGTCAGTTGTCTGATGCTGTTAATATGTGAAAAATTACTAAAAAGAAAAAATAAATGTCCGCCATCTTGGATTTGAAAATAGTCGTTATTTCCGTAATCGGCACCCCGAGTAACCTCAAAGCTGACACCCATATTGCGTTTCAAGAAAAGTAAAGATTTGCTCCCCACAAAAACGTGGAACCCTTTTTTCACTCCTTTAGGGGAGCAATTTAGAAAAACGCTGAAGTACGCCATTAATATATTTAAACAGGGTCGATATACAAAGTTTCAAATCTCTCACTTCAATAAATACGTGTTTTCGTGCAAGCATTCATCCCTTGTTTTACCCCCTTAGGGGATGAATTTCGAAAAATCCTTTCTTATCCCTAGCCTACGTTATAAATGTAACCGACTATGCAAAAATCAACTCTCTATCATTAGCAGTTTCGGCTGTGCGTTGATGAGTTAGTCAGTGAGGACTTCTTCTTGTAGATGTAAGTATATATTAAAATTATTGTTCATTTAAATAGTTTACCTATATTAATTCCTGCTCCACATTACATTTTTATTAAAAAACCGGCGAAATGCTAGTCGGACTCGCGCACGATTAACGCTTCGGTACCATTATTTATAAAAACGGCAATAAAATCACGTTTGTTATATGGGCCCCACTTAAATATTGGTTTCATTCTGTTTTTTAGTATTTTTAGTTATAGCGGCAACAGAAATACATCATCTGTGAAAATTTCAATTGTCTAAGTATCACAGTTCATGAGATACAGCCTGCTGACAGACGGATAGACAGACGGACAGACGGACGAACAGCGAAGTCTTAGCAATACGGCCCCGTTTTACCATTTGGGCACGGAACCCTAAAAATCAATTTAAACAGATTTGGGCACAATCTAGCAAATTAACCTAGTCCGACACTAAGCGTGGCTTATCAACAACATACAGTACCTACCTACCTCTAGTATAGGTTTTTTCGAAACAAAACACAAACGAACGCGTTTGCGTTTAGTCTTAATTTGTATGGCAACACGAGCAGGGCCTCTGGTGGCCTTTGATGGTAAGCTATTAGGGTTCCGTACCCAAAGGGTAAAACGGGTTCCTATTAGTAAGACTCCACCGTCCATCTGTCTGTCTATCTGTCTTTATGTCCGTCTGTATCTCATGAACCGTGATAGTTAGACAGTTTAAATTTTTAAAGATGATGTATATCTGTTGCGGCTATAACAAATACTAAAAAACAGAATAAAACTAATATTTAAGGGGCTCCCATATAACAAACGTGAGATGTTTGCCGTTTTTATAGATAATGGTACCGAAGAGTTAGTGCGCACTTGGCTGGTTTTTTATTTGCCATACATGAACGCATTTGTTTTAAACAAAATTATACTAGAGATACGATTTCTAAGTAAATGTTCAAACCTCTCAAATAACTTTTTTACGGAACATTATCTCCTTCATTTCACATATACCTTAAGCTTTATTATTGGATTATTGGTATAATAGAAACAAATATCGGATATGAATTGAACTACCCTACCCTGCTATCGAAATTACTTCCGTAACCTTAATAATGATATCAAAATACAGTTTGTAAACTCCTACATGTCAGATCCATATCAAACATAACATTATCATGTTATTTGAAGTTTGATTTACATTAACATTATAAAGGGTGCCCGGCAACAATAGGTCCATCAAATACTTATTTCGCATTTACTTAGGTGGTAATTTTGAATGTGTATTGTGCGTTCTGAAACCAAAGCAAATTGATGATGCGATCGCGCACATATATAACTAATTTGGAGCTGCGGGCGTCTATATGCTGCGGTGTCGGCATACCATCAGATGGGCTGTACGCTTGTTGACAAGCGACGTTATATAAAACAAAGATTGAATTGCAAAACTTCAACCTCTGAGCAACCATCAAGATTTTAAATAAACGCTTTTCGAAATGAAATATGATCTACATTATTTTAAACAAGCGTAGTTCGATGAAATAAAAAATTGTATTGTAGGTCATCACAAGCGCCAGTAAAGAGTGTAAAGTACGAGTATACTGCCGCCTTGTTAACACACACATAACTTTTACTTGAAACTTGTGTTCCACAGCAAAGTTTCCTGCGGATTGTGGTTTAATTTGTAAACTAACACAGTGAAGTCATTGGTATTACAATCTATACAGGTGGTACCCTCACCCGTTTTCTACGCGAGTTTTCTTAGTCAGGGTGATTTCAACTTCGGTAAATTCTATAGGTACCTATATAGTAATTATCTATTCATAGAGAGAGCTAGAAAGCAAAATAATTATCCTACCCAGCAAATACTTTAAGATTCTTCGAGCGTATTATGTCATTGTGTCAGTTCAGGACCTTTAGGAATCTACTCTACAGTTCTACTTAACACTAAATAAACAAGTCTTCCGAAATTCAATTTTTAACAGGCCATAATACAAATCATTCACCAAATGTAACCGTAACTGAATACGAGTAAAAGGAAAGAAAAATAATCACTTAGGAATAAATAGAAAAACCAATAGGTAGTCCACAAATTGTTTATTTTTTAGATGGAGGTGCTCAATGAGTGGAATTGAGCAAATGTATTTGAGAAAGCATGGTGGATAGAAGAATAGAGAATATGCATTTTTCATGATGCCATTCGAACCAGTTTTTAGAGAGGAATAAAAGTGTATATGGAATAAGTACAATTAGAACAACACAAAAAAAAACAAAAATGGATTTCAAAGCACAGCATAAAATCCGAGCGCTCAAAACGCCCTCAAAACTCCCATACTAATTGAGCATAGTATGTGACATCGTATATTATGCGCCCGTCGTGGTACAACTGTATGGAAAAACGAGTAATTTACTGTTTTGGTCGTAAAATATTGGTCCTGATGGTGGTTTTCAATTTACTTTTAATCAATAAAAAAAATACATAATTTTTCGTAACTTTCAAGTGTCATATCTTTTCAAGATAATGAGCATATTTATTATCATTTCGCATGCATATTCTCTGTTCAATCGATGGCGAGCTTTATATATGCTTTTGTTTATCTTGTCCCTATAGTATGTCTGTGTGTGTGGGATAAATCTTATAACTGAATTTTAGACCAGTTATCCGCAACGGATTAAGCTTAAATGTAGCACACTGATGTAAGTTTACTGAAAATGTTATATTATGGCACCACCGAGCTAATCTGATGATGGAGACAGAAGGTGGCCTTAACAACTCCTTAACTGCATAAGATAAACCCATCGCATATTTGGGCTCATTGATACCATCTCAACAAGTAGTTGCTGACCGTGGAAAAAAGGTACAGTGGACAATAAAAATTTAGTACTTACTACAAATAAAATTTTTGACATCAAGTTATTAAGACGACCAACTCAGTAAAATTTCGTCATATAGCTTTGTTTAACAAAATTTTACGGGGTATTTTTTTTCTGCCTTAATAAACTTATCTCTTCCTTATTGTATCTCTTCCTAATTTCTTTAATTGAATGTATGAACTCTATAAACGGCCGATTTTACCCGATTGCTCCTGCCGCACGGCGGTGGACGGGATAAAATGTACCTATACTTTGACATTGGATACATTTCGCCGTTTTTCGGAGCTCTTATCTAGACAACGATAGGGAACACGAGTAGGTAAAAAGTGTATAAAATCAAAGTTGTAGAATGTTTTATCAGCTTTCATTATGTGGTAAAACAAAATTTCCTATGACGTATCGCTTTCGAGATTTAAACAAAAAACCATGAAACGGTTATATTCTTTGCGGAGGGGTGGGGACAAACGAAATCCTGAAGTCAAAATTTCTGCTTACGACAATTCCATAGACAATCATTCGTTGGCCAAACTATTGATACACGCCAGATTAACTATTTGTATTCTGTATATTATGTACGAGTATGTAATTACGACGATTTTTTCATGTAACCTTATTCTCGTCTCAGTTCGATTCGTTCGACTGATTTTGTACTCTTTTTTGAGTTCTTTAATCCATCTTATTATTTTAATTAGTTAAATTTCATTTGCATTCCGAACGGAAAGTTAGGGTTTTCTAATGAAATAGAGGCTTATTATGTTAGTTCATGAACATAACGATATCGGGGAATTTTTCTACAAATAAACGTGAAATAACATACGGATACCATGATTTTTTTAAGTGATTGACCAGAACAAAAATATGTACTTCATTCTTATTACTTTAATTAACCTTATCTCGTTGCAATAAGGTTCACGAATGGTCAGTTAAGTGTGATACTGTAGTACAGAAAACCAAAATGAATTAATCTCTCGCTTGAATGGAGATACCTGTTGAAGGGAAAATAATAGAATTACTTTTGGAACAAAATTTTAATAACTTAAAGTTCTCATTTTTTTAACAAATAACTATAAAGTACTTAACGATGACAGAGTGTAATTAACTTGGGCTGTAGCATATGCGTTGATTCAACTGACATCGACTGTACATCAGACGGATGTTATGAATTAAAGTTATTTTGGTTGCTTCACCATTTTTTTTGGTAAGGTCACTGAGGATAAGACCGGCATACTTTTTTCATAGTTAACTTTGGTGTGAAATACTACCTTATTTATTCAAATTAGGTTAACGACTGTGATGGCACATAGTAAAGAATTTTGTACTTTACCATTTAACTAAAGTGTCACAGCCTTTTAATACGAATAAAGCAAAAAAACAGAGTTTTTTTAAAAACTTGACGTGTAGACGGTCTTCACGTGTAGTATAAGGCAAGTCCGTCTACTAATGATTTAACGCACAATTTGGTCACTAATACGTTTGCAAGCAAGTTCATCAAAATAATTATTCACGACATTGAAATTTGTATCTTAAACACACCTGAATAGGGTTTAAATTCGGAGTAAATTATATTTTTATAAATTTAAGGCAAGATCGGCATATATCACAAAGGTGGGGTTGAGAACCTTTTTAGGAAGATAAGTATATATTTATTATTTAAGTATGTGGGTTCCGAAATAAATAGTCCAAAGTGTATATTTGATTTACTGAGATCACAGTGTAGGCATTACTTTATCCATAGTTCTTAATTATATTGTAAAATAGGAAGAGTTGCGGTAATTAGTACACCCAACGATGACCAGTAACTGTCAATTGGCCAAAATAATTAGGGTACTAAGCGAATTTTGCCACAGTTGTAGGTAAAGATATTAAACAACATACTGTACTTGCGGATGTACTGGTGGATGGGGGGTGGAGGTAAGGGGTAGGGGAGTGTAAAGGTCCCTTTTTTGGTTTGTTTGTAAAAATCTCGTAAACGGTGGCCCGTAGGAAAAAATGTTCTGAGACATAAGTGATATACATAAAGTTCTGAACAAAAAAGGTTCTATACACTTTTCCGCTGAGATGAATATTTAATGAGATATTAAATGGGAAAAAGCTTCATTCCTGGAAATTTCATAGTATGAGAATTTTGTTGATCCAAATTCAGCTAAAAACGGGGCCCGCAAACAAAATTTTTACCCCATCGAGTGGGGTATCGTTGTTTAGAGCTGGTTGAGTAGTTTTTGTTTTGGACAGCAATGGAATGAGAAGCCAGTAATAAGATATTAAAATAATATTGAGGCAGGAAAATCAGTTTCCAACCTCTGCCCCAAGGCAAGTCCGGCATATAACGGGCTTGCCTTGGTCCAAGTAGACGGACTTTCCATCTAATGATTATTTTTCTCTAAAAATTGACATTAACATAACTACTAGACTAAGGCGTTTTCCGTTAATTTAAACATAGAAATGAGATAGTTGATTCCTTAATTACATACAAAGCCTTTCTCTGGTAGCACCTGCTTCAGAAAATATTTTTTCATAAAATGCTTTTGCAGGATTGTTGCACTAACTCATCGAGTTCAAAACATGAAATGACTTGGCCAGTGAATCGCTCTGCAGTTAGCCGTCACAGCGACATCTTTTTTAGTGCGTTGGAACTAGAATGAAAAACTGCTTTATCGACCGGACGATACAGGGGGATACGTATTCAAATTCAAAAGTTATGACCAGTAGACGGACTTGACCTGTAGACGGACTTCCCCACAGTGACCTTAAATTAATAAAATTCTCTAAGTATAAATAATATAATACACACAATAGCAATAGAGAAGTCCGACGGCTTAAAGAAAACATTTCCTAGAACCAGATACAGGCCCATTTTTAATAAAATTGCAGTGACGTAAAGTTTACAAGATATTAAATAATAGAAAGTGACAATTACGGGGTCGCTTTGAGACATATAAATGTCAACCGGTTTCCGCAAAAAAAACAGGTCCAGCGCGAGTCCGACTCGCGCACCGAGGGTTCCGTACACAGATCGTTTACCCGTCCCGACCCCATTAATTCAGGAAAAACTTAACAGCACGATGTGGAAATTGAACGCTAACGGTCCAGCACCGTCTGCCCGCGCATTTTGTTACTAATTTGCGCGACTGAATAACGTAGTATGTATGTCGGTTTTTCAAGTATAATTTATCACGTGAACCGATTTCAACTTTCTTTTTTGGAAGTCGGTACTTTCAGCATAATTTCATATGAGTTTACAAAACAAAACTACATGCGACGGTGATTAAATTACAAAAATAGAAAAAGAAAACCTTCATAAAGCTATAGTTACACTTTTCCTGTAATATATGCATTGATATCAATGGTATGTAATAATTTCATATTATTTTCTCGTTAAAGGTTTTTTTACCTTTTCGGTAATAAATCGAATGTTACCCGAAGAAAACAATAAAATAAAAACTGTTTCAGAATGTACAATAAACCCTTTCATATATTACTCCACTTCACACAGTCACAAGAATTAGAAATCTTGCCTGCAAAACTCGAGGCCGAAATAAGATATTGAAAGGAGCATATATAGTACAATTCTATTTTGTACCAAATTAGTAATGAAATAACAAGACAAGTGTTGTATATAAGCCTAAGACCAGTGTACTGAAGATAACGAATTTAAACACATATTATTACTGCTGATTAAATCACTGACCTAAGTTTGCCTATGCCTGACCTGGCTGAATATATAATGGGAAGAAATTTGTATAACTAGGTACGGTGTAACCATATATACATTTATTATGAATAAACCATTCATTCGTTAATATTTACTCGCCGCCTCGCCTAGTTTCTTACGCCGGTTCTTCTCGAGGCAGAGAAAGAAAGAAAAAATATATATTTGATGTTAAATCATTACCTAAACAATAAAAAAAAACATGAAATAAGATGAAATAAACACTAAATTAAGTATGAGTTATAAACACCAAAAAGGATACCACTCAGCATATGCCAATAGCAAGAGGTTTATTTTATGAACCGGTGGGAGTTTTTTGACATTCATAAGTGAATGTAATATACCTAAATTGAAGAATAAATGATTTCATTTCACTTATTTTTGATAATAATTATTGATATTAAAGGTCTATTAGTTACTAGGTCAAATGGTAGTATGGAAGGGCCTGAGTTGCAATTTTTAAAATAGAGGTTAATTTTCGATAGAAGGAAAATGTTGAATTAAATATACAAGGCACAAAATGTTGAATTCAGTAGATAGTTGTTTCATTTAGTTTTGATAACAAAATAATGAGAATCATTTTCGAATTAATTGTCATGACACATGACATAAAGAGATCGGTTTTTTTTGCAAATAATTTGTGAATAAGTATCTTATGATGGCGGGGACATATCGTGAATTCGACTGTATTAACTTTCGGCGGTTGTATTGTATGGCTAGATTTTGAAAATTACTCCGTATCGGATCGAACAACATTTTTATCCAGTAATTATTCCATTTAGGTTTGTGGTTCGTTTGAATGAAAAACAATGAAAAAGAATCACGAAAATGCTTTCCCAGTATTTTTTAATTTTTCGGGTGGAAATATGATAAATTCAACATTGTTATATGTATGATATGGCATGTAAAAAATATATTTTATAGGAATTAATTTAATTGAAAGCTGTGATGGTAATCGGATGCACTTTTTATAAATACTCTTCCTGGTCTGTCCTAAGTTGTTATTCTGTTCACAGTATCAATTATATTTATTATTTACTTAAGTATAGGATTATATAGCGGCATATGCCTAATGAATACATCCCGATGATTCGACCTTCTTTACTTTTTATCACTTGTTTGAATAGCGTTCTCCAAATGTCAAAATCAAAACATTTATTCTGCAAGTAGGATTCAAGCACTTTTCAAATCAAAAATCTATATCAATTAAAAATAATACAATCCCCGGCGAAAAAAATAAAAAATAGCATTCTTTTGTTATGGTTCTGGGATCCCAGGGACCGGTAGACAACGTGTACAAAACAAATGTAGTGTTACATGTTAAAAATAAGGCTAAGAAACCATTAGAAAGCATGAGTATCTACCTACGATTTTATTGATATTTTATGTTGCTTTAATAGGGAGCTCTAGCTTAACAATAGAAATAATGCCACGCTAAATTAATAAATAATTTATTTCTAATTTATTTACAGACACATTTTTAGTTAATTTGTTATCGAGCGTAGTGGCACTGCTGGGCAAAGGTCTCTTCTCTTTTCGCTACTATTATTTAATTACGAGTGGAAAAAGTTGCTTGCCAAAGTATGACGGACTCTTAATCCTAACTACAAAGTGTTCCTCGTTTTTTAAAATTTAAACTTACCTCAGAGACGACCGACGAGGTTTGGAAATCGGGAACTTTTCGAAGTTGGAGCAGAGGGAGGCGCGAAAGTGCGTCAAGTTCGAGTGTAGTCGTGCAGGACGAAGCAGCAGCATTTATAGGTGGTTGGGCGGTAGGCGGGGCCGCGCACGCAGGCGTAGGCATCGCTCTACAGCTGGAATTACGTGGGCGATACTTAAAGTATGTTTTTTTACGAAAATGTAATAATTTTACTAATAAAACAATGACAAATGACACACAACTCCGGTATAGGACTGGATGGGACGAAATTCTTTAATATTAATTATGGGTCTGCAGTTTCGAAGAGTTCAATTGTACACCGAGGGGATAAATCACTGATTTATGTCACGGGCGCTTTATTAGACCATGAACATTGAAAGTCCCCAACGAAGGACCCCAGATTTTTCTCCCGAGCGTAGCGAGGGTGATACGAGTTAATTCCCGGGCGAAGGAATTAAGACTGCAAGTGCAGTGAGGAAGTGCTCAAATGTGTGTGTTATTGCTAGTCTGTCAACCTAGTGCAGACTAGCCAGAGAAAGGAAAGAATGGGATAAATTGGAGGCCTAAAATGGGCTGCCCAGAAAATTGAAGATATATAAGATAAGATGTTCTATAGTTTAAATATGTATAAAACTGGCAATAAAAGGTTTTGTTATAATAATTATTGTAAGCTTTTACCATATCTCGGGAACATGGGGTCCCGGACTTACGTAGGCGTACAGCTACGTAGGACCGAAGCCAACAGCGCAGAGGCCCTTTAAGACTATTTAGTGTAAAAGCAAAAGTATATAAAAAAATCTACACAAGACGGATACCATGTCCCAACGCACAATATGGTCACATCCGGAGATGGTCCCCGCCAAGTGCAAAGACTATTGATGTGTGCAGCACTTTGGCTGCGATGGGAACTAAGGTCATAGGGCTATTGAGTTAAATGTCATATGGACTGGATAATGGGTTAATAGAAGAGAACAAGCGCTCGCCTGCCGTGACAGTTAGTCTCAGAATTGTAAAAAGGCAGGCGGTTACTTTCCCGCTCGCTGAGTGGGCCCCGCAAAACAGTCGTACGCACAGTGCGATAATAGGGCAACATCCCTTTGAGCGGCAGTAAGGTTGTCGAGAGTTGAGTCTGCGATAGCTAGATCCTGGTAGTCCGTCCAGCGCAGTAGGCCACTGGCGTTATGACATTTTACACTTCCAACCTGAAGCATAGGTTCCTCTGTTGCGACTCCACTCTGGCCGGCCGGTTAAGGCAAGCACGTAGGCGAATTCCGGATAAACAGGCCCTCTGGAATAGGGGACCGCGGTGTCGCCACTCACAGTAAGCTGCTCCCGCGGGCTTATTATTATTATTAGGTATGTGTTATTGAGGACGCGCTCAAAATATGGGTTTTTATGTCGTGAATAAATGTGTTTCTATTTCTATTTCTCAAGAAAAAAATATAAAAAAAACCAAGGCTACTAGAAACAGAATTAAATCAGTCAGTCAAAGCCAAATCACTATCGTCACTCGACATTTTATTAGTATTCTTTTTATGTTCTATTTCTTCTTCTTAAACAACAATTGTATAAAATAATAAAAACAAATGCTGCAAGTGTTATAAGAAAATTCTAAAGAAGATTATAAAAGGCCGAGTGGCGCGGGTGAGCCTTGGCGAACATCATAAGTAAAGACACCACGAGCCTTTTTAGACCAGTTATACACCGTTGCATACAATACTTTTTCTACGGCTCATTTCAAATAAAAAGTCAGTACTTTCAGAGCAAAAAAATCACATTTGTTTGTGGGGCATTTCTCTTAAATATTTATTTTATTGTGTTTTTTTAGTATTTGTAGTTATATTGACTCGCAGTTTAAATACAACAAGATATATTTCAGCGTTTTTCAAACGTCCGCCCCTAAAGGGTTTAAACGTTTGTACTGGAAAAAATCTTTTTGGCAGTGAGAGATTTGAAACTTCGTATACAGACTCGCTGTTTAAACACAAAAAGACACATTTTAGCGTTTATGCAATTTCCTACCCTAATAGGGTAAGAATTTGGTTCGGAGAGCCTTTCGAAGCCATGAGGTACCTTCTAGAACACTTTATTTTTCCATTGTCGAAAACTCCGCGTGTCTCTTCTTCCAATAGTCAAGCAGGCGTTAAAAGTGCCAGTTTTTAGAGTTCCGTAGTAAACAAGGAACCCTTATAGTTTCGCCATGTCCGTCCGTCCGTCCCCCGCTTTTCTCAGTAACCGTTAGTACTAGAAAGCTGTAATTTGGCATGAGTATACATATCAATGACGCCGACAAAACGGTAAAATAATCACAAAAAAAATTTTTTTTTAGGATACCTACATGTAGTGTTGGTGCAATTTTTTTTTCTTCCAAACTCCATCGTGTGGCTAGTTGGCTACTAGGCGTGTGAAAAAAAACATGATAGTAGTATATACGATGAATTTAAAAGGAAAACTGTCACAGCTAAGTAGACATTACCGTAAAGGGCAAAAATTTGTATACAACACAACATCTCAAAAAAGTACATCATCAGTACTAAGATCAGTAAAAACCCTTCTACGGGTCCGTAATTCCGCATATGACCGGTGACGTGATAGACGGGCAACTACGGAACCCTACACTGTGCGTGCGTCCGGACTGGTCATTATGGCACACTTTGGGGGAGGCCTATGTTCAGCAGTGGACGTCTTTCACCTGATATGATAATGATGATTTTCATAAAATATAGTTTATTTAGCTTGCCGACCCAATATGCCATTGGTGATGCATTTTTCTTGATTTTATGAAAAAGTTTTATGGCCTACCCTAATATGAGAAAATATTATTACACTATACCTAGATTATTCTTATTCATGAAGTCGAGGACACTTCCTTTCCCAGTAGGTATATTTGTCATTCCGAACGAATATGCCGTCTATAAAATTAATATGCGTTTTCTACCGATTCATGTAAAAGCTGGGTTCGATAAAATTTGTTTGTTTTCTTCTATTTTCTGTTTTATAGGTATTTGCTTAAAGAATTAAGTAAAATACTATTTTTAAACCAAAGCAGTTTAATTCAATAAAACATAGTTTCTAAATTCCTAGGAAACTATCCAAAATTTATCGTAGAAAATTCTTATTTTTTTTTTGAAGGCATTGAATGAGACGTAAATACCCTTAACCGCCTACGTGCGGTCTCCCAGACCTATAAAAAATTAAAAATGTTAATAATTTGACATAACCGCGGAATACGGACCTCTATGACCTTGCACATTTCCCCGGGGGCCTCTCAATGCCGGCCAATTCGGCCATGTCGTCGATGCGATCTGACGTGTGTTCCTTTGGATTTGAGCATCAAACTTTTGTCAGCGATCTCTGAGACCGCACGTAGGTGACGTAGGTGTTTGCATAGTATTTTTAACAGTCTCCGAGACCGCACGTAGGTAACTACTTATGTGTTTCTATTTGCTGTTAATCTTTACTACTTACAATTTGACACGCCTTATGTTTCTTTTTAGTAAAACATGTTTCCTAGTGATGCAACGATCGAAATGTGGTGGATGATGAATGCAGTTCATCATCAGTGATCAGTGTTGGGCATAATTAATTTGTTTGTCTTTAAGTTATTAATTGGATTACATTTAATTTAATTACTAGTAATTGATTTACATGTCATTGCAATTATATGTAATTGAAATTACTTAGTAATTTGTAATTAAATTAATTACTTTATATTTCTCATGCGATTAAAAAATATGCGGCATGAATAAGGACGAAGGAAATGTCATTGAGTAAAGCATTAACTGCCGGCAATATTATAATGGTTGTTATGAAGGCTTTGAATTTTGTAAAAACAAACCGTTTCCATAACGTAAAATTATTTTGTATCTTGGTTGATAGACAAATATTAAGAAATAATACTAATTATCTTCATGTTTTGTTCTTATATTTTGTGATATCATTTCCTAAAGGAGAACTAGGTTTATTGAGATTATAAATAAAATATATTAAGTTAAAAAAATATTTTGATGATTATTTTTGTTTTGTTTATTGCTACTAAATAATTTAAATTATTTAAGTAAATTGTAATTGTTATTTAATACCTCTTACCTACATTTATTTAAATATTATATTTCTATATCAAGTAGCGGTCTTCTCGACGCACGTAGGTGTATGTCAGAAACAGGACGTAGGTATAATTAAGGGTTAAGGAGCAAATTAACATTATACTCATATATAATACTTATTTAATTAACAAGACCTTACCTATTATGTCACGAATCCGCACAAGAAGTTAGCCAATTAATATTCCAAAGTTATCCCAAGTCCAAACAATTGATTAGTTCTGAATTCTATGTGAGGACGGCATTTAGTATTATGACGAGGTATCGCGCGTTGTTTGACTACTGTTAATTTCAGGATAATATACACATATTATAAGTATATTGATAAACCTGCCTTTTGCTCGCTACTTCGGACCTACCTATGCTTGGAATTTTGATTTTAGGGAAATAAATAAAAATCACAATTGATAAATATGTACATAGGTATTAGAAAATTAACGCAAAACCTCAATTTATAATACCCCGAACCTTTCTTTCGGGACAAAGCAAACTTACGTGATATCCAGTACGGTTCATTTTCAGTATTTTGCTACTGACTTAGGCGTGTGAGGCATAATTTACGGATTCTACTGTGGCTGTGAAGAGGTTAAACAAAAAAAGAAAAGTAAGCAGTCGTATATATAAGGAAATCAAGGCACTTATAGGCGGACCTAGAGTGCTATGTCGATGGGGAGAGCTACACCGACATACTCTTAAATTCTTGATGGACTGCTAGGCTGGTAAAATGGTTGCCTTTGACCACCCTAGCTAACCGAGCGTTTATGTTAGACTCACATCATTCGTCCCTCTCGCACTTACATACAAACTTGGTAAGTAAGGTACGATTGCTATAATGTTCAATATAAAGGCGATCATGCTGCTAACTAGATTGTAAATGAATACTTTAAACAACTAGTTGTTTCTAATTAAGTTAGCCTAAAATGCAAGTCACATCCTTAACTTCCTCGGGTTGTATCTGACTAAACTCGTTGATGTTTTGAAATCGATTTGCACTTGACACGCGCTTACGCTTTCCACGTGCACCTAGCCTAATATAGAACAAAAGCAGGCAAATACCTAATGTAAATTAGACATCAAACCACAACGTTGAGTCAGATAGGCCTAATGCACGACTATCGTCACCGCGTTATGCGTAATTCAATATTCACTGAAATAACTATCTAATGCTTAATGGATCGTAGAGCCGGCCGTCCACCAAAGAGATACTATTCAACCGTGATATTTGAGGCCCGTTAACTTTCACTGCTGTTTTTATATATACAGTTTAATAAGTTATACATAGCAAAACAGCAGTAGGTTTGTTAAAGTTCATTTACTCGTCCTTAATGCTTAGATGTTTTGCAGTTTGTATGATGGTACAAACTGAATAGGCAGTGATTTTAAAAAGCTATTGTAGCACGACTATCGAGTATTTAAAAGCTCTTTTTAATACAGTTGCTTAAAAAGTGATACTTTATGTAGCTGTATATTGTGCGCAAAGTTGGATTTCGCGCACTAGTGCCTTTTACTTCTCCATTTTTTTTAAATTTACTTTTAGGCCAATCCAAACATCCAACAAAAGAGTTTTATATATATAGGTAATATTCTAAAGGTAAACTCAAGGTAAACTACATTATACTCGGTACCTACTATTTGACTAAATCAGATGAAACAAAAGAGAGTTAAAGACCTTCAGGTAGATATTATGGAAGAAAAACACACCAATGTATTTAACCTCAAAAAAAACGCGAGGCACTTAACGTTGTTTAACAACATTGAAAAGGGAAAATAAAAAACAAAGGCGAGGAACTTTATGGGGGTGAGAAGGGGATCCATTTAGTTGATTGGAAATATCCCGTCAGATTTTATATGATCGCCGGCAGTTAATGAAGGTGGGTGTCGAGTAACGAAGCGAGTGCGTTTGTGAGGATAATTTGGTTAAAATCCTAATTCGAAGTTCCGTAAGTCAGGATTTTATGTGAACTCTTGTTTCAGTAGGTAACAGATTAGTTGAATAAAAATGTGTTGGTAAACGAAACATATGAAGAGCACAGTTTGATGCTGTATCAATTTCAATAAAAGCTTGTTATGCTAAAATTGTAATCTACAATAGGGCAATTTATTTTGTCCAAGAGTCCCAAAACAAACGCGACATGATAATGTACCTATTGCACACAAATTTATCTCAGTATGTGAGTAATTTTGGAACTTATTCATTCACGAATTAGTATTATGACTTAGATTGATGGCAGCGCATATTTGGCTACTTAAGTTAAATTAGTCACTTACTGTTTAAAAACATATCACGTTTAATACCTATTCGAGAAGTTAAAGATGACACGAGCCAAGGAAGTTTTGCTAGGCACTAAGCACTAAGTTTGACATACTTTGTAAGTATATAGCTTTTCAGCCAAGGGACACATCAGAACATAAAATTCAACCTAAATATATGATAGGAAAACTTTGTACGATTTTCAAACTATGTTCGAAACAAAATAATTATGCATTGGATTAGAATGATTATAATTATGCCTTGTGTTGTGTATAGGTACGCAGAGGGAGATGTTAGTATGTATTATATGTAGGTATTATATGGGGGCCAAGGAACACCTTACAATATTCAGTATGGTGTTTTGATTAGGAAAAAGTAGTAGAAATTTTTTTGGGGTCCCTTGATTTACCTGGTCATCCAGAAATATTTGTGAGGTCGAAGGCCGAGCTGCGAAAGAATCGGGTTGCTCAACTATTCATATGCCTAAAGTTTCATAAAAGCGAACCTGGACGTGAAGTGCCGAAAGCCAAAGTCTCGAAGGTGAGCGACGAAGAGTCGCGAGGCCAAAGTCGGAACTCCGGGTATGACGCCCAAGGCCCAACGCGTCCCATTACTTAGAGCACGCTCTCGACGCGAACCCGAAGGCCAAAGGCCCGATCAGCGAGCCCACGCGGACGTCCTCTACTCGTATCCCTGAGTGTCTTACAAGCGAACCTGAGGGCCGAAGACCCCAGCGTCCCTTTAGCGCCCTGTCCACGCGTGCCCAAGAGCCGGGGGACACACGGACACTCACCACCCCCGAGTATACACAACACGTACTTAGAACCGAATCGGAGGGCCAAAGGACTGAAGGTGCGCGGCGAGGCACACGCGAAGCCGAAAGCTGAGCTCCGCGTGGGGCCGTAGGATTAGAACGTAGGTACTCTCACGCGAGCCTGAGGGCCGAAGGCCCGACGATCAATCCCACGCAGACACTTACACCCCCCTCACTATTTCACAACCAAGACGCACGACTGCACTCTTTAATCTCCCCTGCTTTCCGCTTCCCACTCACATCTTCTCTCGCATTTCGAACAACAGAAGGCGTGGTAACGCGGATATGAGGAAATTGTAAAAAAATTACGTAGTGATGTCCTCTCAAACTCCCGCCCCCCATCGTGATCATTCGTTTTCCGAACCCCTTCCCCCATAAACGATCACATGATTTTTGGACCAGTCCGAAGTAAAAAAAATGTTCGCGCCCCCCTTTAGCTGTATGGGAGACCCCCTAAAAAAATCAAAATGTTTTTTGACAATTTGTGTGGCTTTGGATCAACGAGGTGCCTATACAGTAAAAATTTGAAGACTGTAGCTGCACCCGTTTGGCTGTAAAAACCTGTGTTACGGACGACATATAGTACCTACAGAGGGACGGACTGAGTAATAGTAGAGAGGCCAAGTAGCTATAAAATCAAATTTCCGTTTGTACGGACAGACGCACAGCAAAACGTGGCATGGCTGGATTCAGTGACGTCTCCCTATTATGGAAGCGCGGCTGTCGCTCTCTAAAGTGGTGGAGGGGATAACTATGACGTCACATAGATGGCGATTGGTGGTATCAATCATGATACAATAATATACTTCGCCAGGTATAGCAAACGGGTATATCGGTTAGCAGTGTGGGTGACACGACCGTGCTATAGATAGTTCTCAAACTTTGTATTTTGGAGAAAATAGTTGTCTTACTTAAAAAATCGGATATAAATTATATTAACAACAGGATAAGAAACAAAATTACAATAATGACAAATAAACATAAAAATTTCCCGTTTTACCCTCAACTCCAATTCTATTTTCGCAGACTAATAATATTGTATACGACACCTAGTATATTTAACCTGAATACACCAACATGGTTAAAAACTGACCATTCATGACCCTTATTCATTTATACAAACGTATTATTTCGGTGTAGTGGTTGATGCCAATACATAAACAAATATTTCAGTAAAACAATGAATTGAACATCACCGTGAGTTTTTATTTAAAAATCATTTTTACTATGTGCAATGTGCAGTAATTCGTGTTTGGCACTTTATATAACTTTCTTTTACTATTAAAAAATAAATAAATAATTTTACATATGGAGTTACGTACCTTTATTTTGTTGTTTTCGATCCACAATAGCAAAGCCATTCGTTGGCTATCGTTTCCTTTTGTGGAAGTGAAAAAACAATATACTTAGTTCCGCCTTTAACACTTCTACTCTTACAGTTCCGAATAGAACAGCCTACCATTTTTAAAATCTGGTCTACATCAACTCTTATTAGCAACTTCTCCTCCTGTAAGATGTAATTTCCTGTACTGTGTGTTAATAGTGTATATCTTATACTGTCAAGATTTAATTAAGGATAACTTACTTTTTTTACAGTGTCATCTTACTAATATGTGTGAAATCCTAGTGGGAATTGCCTTAGGATACAGACTGTACATACTTCATTCCTACTGATTTGTCATATTTATTACATCGGCCTGTATCTGTTTTTTTTCCTAGTGCAGCGTGAGGTCTCCGAAATGTCAAATGTCACTCTTTGTGGTTGCGCTACGCGGGTTAATATCTAATTGGAACAATATGGTGAGTATTTCGCAATACCTGAGCTTGATTATGGCAAATATGAGTTAAGGGTCAGTGACTGTCAGTGCTTTGAGACAGTTTTGTCTTTCGGAAACTTATTTCCTCCTTTTTTTCCCGAACAAAATGGGATTGCGGGATGCGGGATGTTCGATATTTTTACAGTACGGTTTTAAGGTTTTAAACATGATTTAAATGCAAACTTCGTTCTCATGTTCATAATAACCAATAATAATTTTTGACAGCTGGACCTTACTCGACAGTGACGCCAACTGGTGAGCACAAAAACTATACCCCTCATTATCTATAACTATCCAACGCATTATAACAAATGAGGTATTAAATGAAAGCTATATAAACGGTTAATAAATCAGATATAATAATGGAATGTGTAATTCCAATAAGTATTAAAAAAGTTTTAATGTAAAAATCGAGTTTTTGATAACGTCAATTTTTTTTTATTGCAAAAAACTCGATGAAAGTAGCCATTTAAATTAATGAAATCGATTCATACCTACCTACTAGATTGCCATACCTGAAGCAGTACCTATATTATTGTATTATGGGTTCCGTTTGCACCCTTCGAAGACGAAGCCCTAAGAAAGGAGAAATTTGCGTTTTTATGAAAAAAGCCGGCAAATAAGCGTATAAGGCATAAGGTCACTGTGGCGAAGTCCATCTACAGGGCAAGTCCGTCGACTGGTCATGACTTTTGAATTTGAATACGTATCCTCCTGTATCGTCCGGTCGATAAAGCAGTTTTTCATTCTAGTTCCAACGCACTAAAAAAGATGTCGCTGTGACGGCTAACTGCAGAGCGATTCACTGGACAACTCGTTTCGTATTTTGAACTCGATGAGTTAGTGCAACAATCCTGCAAAATCATTTTATAAAAAAAAAATTCTGAAGCAGGTGCTACCAGAGAAAGGCTTTGTATTAAGGAACCAACTACCTATCTCCTTTCTATGTTTAAATTAACGGAAAACGCCTTAGTCTAGTAGTTATGTTAATGGCAATTTTTAGAAAAAATAAATCATTAGATGGAAAGTCCGTCTACTTGGACAAAGGCAAGCCCGTCATATGACTTGCCTTGGGGCAGAGGTTGGAAACTGATTTTCCGGCCTCAATATTATTTCAATATCGTATCACTGGCTTCTCATTCCATTGCTGTCCAATGTTTTTAAAACTACTCAACTAGCTCTAAACAACGATACCCCACTCGATTGGGTAGTTAAAATTCTTTTGTCGCCCCGTTTTTAGCTGTATTTGGATGAAAACGATGCTTATACTATGAAATTTTGAAGAATGAAGCTTTTTCCCATTTAATATCTCATTAAATATTCATCTCAGCGGAAAAGTGTATAGAACCTTTTTTGTACACAACTTTATGTATATCACTTACCTATGCCTCAGAATATTTTTTGCTACAGGGCACCGTTTACGAGATTTTTACAAACAAACCAAAAAAGGGACCTTTACACGGCCCTACCCCTTACCTCCACCCCCCATCCACCAGTACATCCGCGAGTACAGTACAGTATCTTTACCTACAACTGTGGCAAAATTTGCTTAGTTCCCTAATTATTTTGGCCAATTGACAGTTACTGGTCTTCTTTGGGTGTACTAATTACCGCAACTCTTCCTATTTTACAATATAATTAAGAATAATGGATCATGTAATGTAGCTACCTACCCTGTGATCCCAGTAAATTAAATAGACTTTGGACTATTTATTTCGGAACCCACATACTTAAATAATAAATATATAGGTACTTATCTCCCTAAAAAGGTTCTCAACCCCAACTTTGTGATACATGCCGATCTTGCCTTTAATTTATAAAAATATAATTTACTACTAATTTAAACCCTATTTAGGTGCGTTTAAGATACAACTTTCAATGTCGTAAATAATTCTTTTTGATGAACTTTATTTGCGAACGTATTAGTGACCAAATTGTGCGTTAAATCATTACTAGACGGACTTGCCTTATACTACACGGGAAGACCGTCTACACGTCAAGTTTTAAAAAACTTGTTTTTTCGCTTTATTCGTATTATTAAAAGGCTGTAACACTTTAGTTAAATAGTAAAGTATAAAATTCTTTACTATGTGCCATCACAGTCGTTAACCTAATTTGAATAAATAAGGTACTTAGATCACACCAAAGTTAACTATGAAAAAAGTATGCCGGTCTTACCCTCATTGACCTTATCTAAATATTTTTTTCTTTCTTTGTTTCATTTCATAGAACTAATGGTTTTACTCTGTCTGTCTGTCACATTCACATCGCTAAATATCTCAAGAACTATTTACGCTTTAGATTTCAAATTTGGAATAAGTACTTATAAACAAAAGTACGTACTTAACCCAAGATGCATTGAAAATTATTTTTTTAAATAGGGACATGATGTTTCCTATGAAAACTGACCGGTACAGTACAGTGTCGCTGTAGGTTACAAACACATCCAACAAAATCACGGTATTCATGCGGCACCAACCCAGAACTGTATTCTAATTTAAGTTAGTGAAGAGGGATTTTGAATTTTTTGGTTGTGCTGCCATCTATTGATACTTTATAGAACTAGCAAGCAGGTTCGTTTAAGACTATCGTTTTGTATAAATAATTATGAACCACGCAGTTTTTAGTACGTTTACGTTATTAAACATTCATTTTTATAATTTTAATGTACCTGTAGTCAGTCTTTTTAATGTTACATTACATGTGACATGAATGTAAAAGAGATGAAAAACAAAGCTTTTAATAACATCTCAAACATTTCTGTTCAAAAGCACTGTGTTCCGAATCACGCTTACAGCGGAAGCGCGCTCATAGAGGAAATTATTACATACTGAGATAAGAGTTATCAGTCAAGCTTTATGATTACCTCGCTCGCCATCTATGCAGAGATTTCTAAAAAATGGCCAGCAAACGAACGGGCTATTCCAGTCACACACACGGATGCACACAAACACGCAAACATGAACATAAGTTTGGTTTCTGATAAACCAGAAGAAAGACCTTTCTTTAATATAATTGAAATAACATTTCTTTATCCTTACTTCACGTATTATATTAGTTCACATGCTATAGTTTTTAAGCCACGGGGGTGGCAGAATAACAGCGTCTGTAGATAAGAGTCTTTAGTGGTTTCTTTGTACAGACACAAGCTGAGCCACCTACCCTTTCAATTGTATTTGTATACTTTGTTTTATTGTACCTGTCTTGGTTACCTGTAAATGAATACAATCATTGAATAAACGTCATATTATTAATATTATTTATTATATACCCTAAGGACAGAGGGACTACCGCGAACTGAAAACGAAATTCGAATATTTCACTCTCTGTCGCACGAATTAGCAAGTGCGACAGAGAGGGAGATATTCGAACTTTGTTCGTTTTCGGTTCGCGATGGCCCCTCTGGGGCGCTACCGCGAACAGCGAACGAAGTTTTCCCTCTCTGTCGCACTTACGTCCGAACGTGCAAGCTCCTGAGGGGCTACTCACTTATGTGCAAACTTGCAAGTGCGACAGAGAGGGAAAATTTCGTTTGCTGCCGCGGTAGCGCCCCTGGATTCGGAACGGCCGTCAGTACTGTACCCCTCTGTAAGCGCTGTGAGCATTGTTGGCGTGATTCGGAACAGCGGGCAACGCTAGACTTATCCTGGGGCGCTACCGCGACAGCAAACGAAGTTTTTACTCTCTTTCGCACTTGCACGTTTGTACGTAAGTGCGACAGAGAGGGAAAACCTCGTTTGCTGTCGCGGTAGCGCCCCTGTCATAAAAAAAATTAATAGTGTTCCGTCAGTTCTGCAGCGTGACCACTTTTAGTAGTTTCCTACTTTTTTGGTAGTTTTGAGGGAATTTTTTCAAGCTTTTAGTAGGAGAAAATAAGTTAGTAGTTTTTAGTAGTTTATAGCAATCCACAATTGACTACTTGACAATTTTTGAAAATCAGTTTCAATATGTTAAAAATGTTGTAAATTAAACGTTTCAGCTTTTAACATATTTTTGTTCACTTATTATGGAAATCCATACTTTGAACATTTCATTTAAATTTTCGCGCTAAAACGCGATCCAGTGCTGTAAGACGTCACACTGTTATAAATGAACTAACCTCTTCGCGTGACACTTCAAAGAATAATATGGCGGTTGTCACTGATGCGTTTTCCGAACGGTTTTCGCAGTGCGAGCGGGACACCGCTATAAATTTGCATAGCGCTATCTCGCTCGCACACCATACCGTCGTGCGGAAACTGCGTCAGTGTGGCAACCGCCTATCTGAGGGGCTACCGCGAACCGAAAACGAACGAAGTTCGAATATCTCCCTCTCTGTCGCACTTGCTAATTCATGCGATAGAGAGAGAGATATTCGAACTTCGTTCGTTTTCGGTCGCGGTAGCCCCTCTGTCAAGTACCCACCTTTGATGTACTGACAACCGACCGATTACACTCATCATGGGCGATCATGGGCAATGATGGCCACTCACAGGCGATTACACCATCTATATAATGGCCAGTGCCTGTAAGGGCCCTTTCTGTCATCCGGCTTTAAGCTTATCTGTGGTGACTCTCTTGTTTTGTTTTCAATAAAAGTTTTTCGTTGTCTTGTCTTCAGTTTTGAGTTTCGAGTAAAGACGAATGCAACATGCCCTAATTATACGCGATCATCCTAGCTAGGCAGCTAGCACTATAGGGTACCTATAACGACACATTTTATGGCCAAAATTTACTAGCTATAATCTACTAGGCTGGTCCCATACATTATTTTTAATTTTCTATATGGCATCGATTGTACCTGAAGGCGCATCTCTATGGGGTCGGTTACACAGTGATCATTATCACGAGATATACTCATATCACAATACGTATTGATTTATGAATATTAAATCAAAATGCATGCATTTTTAAATACCACGATAATATTAACACCCCAGTATTGTGATAATAATAATCCTGTAACTGACCCCTATGGGAGATCATAGCAATACTGCAAGTTATAAGATTTGCAAGATAGGGATATGATGACCTTGGTTGTCTCGCTCTATCTCGAGGCATGTGGATGCGCCTTCACAAAGCTGTCACAATGCAGAAGTGAGTGTTTTACTGACATTTTCTCCCTCTCGGACTCACTAACTCTCTGGCAAAGGACGGTTGCTTGTTCCGAACTACGATATAGAAGATTTATACACAAATAATTGCGATTTAAACACAATCAAGCTTGATTTAGTTCGTCTAGCAGTTTCTAGTAGATTATGAAATTAATTTGGTATTTTTTAGTAGTTTTCTGACCACTTTTTTAGTAGGAACGCCGATTATAAAGTGGTCACGCTGCAGTTCTGTTTTCAAAATTAAATTTTTAATTTTAACGTTACGCACGAGTTACAGAAAGTTCATTGTTTTCTCTATTCCAATAATTATATATAATTAAAACACAAAATATGAACAGCTTTCTCCAGCCAGTCATTGACTTGTACCCTAAATATAATATTGAGAGACAAAAAAGCCCAAGCTACGTTGAAATGTATACTAAGAATACTGAAGATGTTATAATGGTTTATTTAAAGGTGCGTATATTTCGTTTTACGACTATCTAGTCATTTAAATAAGCTAAAACAAGCGTAAATTATTTGTAAACCCGTACTTTTTGCAGACTAAACAAAATCTATCATCTGGTGAAACTATTGGTAAAGCTAGTAACAATCCCAAAGGTGAGGCGTAGCTTGCGTTATTTTTATTTAAGTTTTACCTTGTCGACTGTGTATATTTACACTTACTTGTTACTAATAACATATGTATTTGGAATTTTAGAAGAATTGGATTTAACTGGGTCTCCACTCAAACTTGACTTGAGTTTACACACAATTTTGGATGACACCCTAATATCTGAAGAAGCTCAATTGTGGAACAAGGAGGAAAGTTGTCATATACCTATAGAAATTGAAAAAGCCAGGTTGTTTGATTTTATGCAGCAATTATTATGGTGTTTTATAATCATTGTGTATTTATTTTCTATTTGAGACACCTTGCTATAATCTTCTCAAAATACTTACTTGTTAATGTAACAAATTATGATATCACAGACAAGGCAAAAAATCATACTGTTGGTGATAAAATAGTTATTTGTTGTATAGCCAGTCATTATGGCCTCATAAGTCGAATTTGTGTTTCATTCAGTCAACTGACATGCAATGACAGTATCTATATTTTGGTCATGGTGCTGGTGACTATTGAATTTGCCTGAGAGCCATTGTTAAATCCTTGATATAATTTTCTTCTTTTTCACACAGAGAAATAGCCAACCTGTACAATTTGAGTATTACAAAACTCTCTGTGGAAGAGAGTATACCCATGTGGATTGTCTGCAACCCAACCTCGGAGGGCAAGCCATTGTTGCTTACAATACAGTCTAATGAAGAAAAATTTGCAAGGGGCATTGTGACTTATGATGAAGCAATGTGCTTGGAAGAAGTAGATGTTGATGAGCTGGTGCAGAAATTTTCTAAAGAGGAAGGACTAAGTGAGGACATGGTAAGGAAAGGATTTTGCAATATCTCAGATATTTACTGTACACTTTCTTAAAAGTTGATTTATGTATAGTCATGTATGTTAAACTATGTGTTATTACTTATTAGAAATTCTCATTGCTGATTAGATATGAGTGTCATGAAAAAATTATTCATGTTTAATCTTGTATAATTTTAGGTAGATATATCAGTGGACTGCAAATATGTGCTAGGCATGTCATACAGCTCACGCAACACAGACGAGTTGCTGAATGCACCTCACGGCGGACTCACTGAGCTGCATTGTGAATGGACAGGAAACACACTTATAACCCCATTCATCAGCTGCAAAGTAAATTTTGTAAGTTACCAACACGAATAAAAACATTGAACTATCCACATTTGTTCTTGCATTGTAAGCATAAAGACATTGAGTTACACTTCTATTTATTTTGCTGGGTTTTGATGCAAGTGAGAGTGCACCTGTCATTATCATTCCAATCTATATAACCACATTGTGCTAAATAAAAGCAGGAACTTAAATTTTTAAATTATTGACATTATTGTATTGCATATTGTATTCACTTGACATTGTAATTTTTTTAACTTTTTACTCGAAAGAAGTTATTTATAGTGCTTCAGATTATCTTAATGACAAAAGCATGCCTAAATAAATAATTACTGCTACTGTGACATTGAAACTTAAATTTTTATATTATTGATAATATTGTATTGCATATTGTATTCACTTGACATTGTAATTCTATTTCCGTATGCCTAATGGGCTCATCATGGTCTATGTACTGTATTATTAACCAATTTAACAACTGTATTACTATTACCTGTGATGACGAAATAAACGTATTTGTATTTTTTTTTAAACAGTATTCTTCAATTTCAGGAGCAGGAAGTGATTGTAGGGCACTTGGCAAGCCCTTGCAATGCTATCTGGAAGTCTGTGTATGCACTGCACAATATAAACCAAATCCTAGTGGATATGACTGCGGCTGGCAGCTCTTCTGTCAGTTTGGAGACAGCTCAAATCAGGTAAATAGCCAAAGCCAATAAAAAATACTTTTAAGCCGTTGTCTACCCATCCTGGTGATCACCGGGCACATAGCAAAAGGAAGCTATTGTTTCTTTTTTTTGTAGGTCGAGGGTGGGTTAACCTAGTGCTTCCTCCCCATCCTCTCCAATCCCCTTACTCCCCAAAAAGCGGTAGATCCTTAAAAACGGGTTAATTTCGCATTTGATATTAATAGTATAGATTTGATCAAATTTGGATATGAAATAATATGCTAAAATTCAATGCTCAAACAGCAAACAACTGTATAATTTTTTCCAGATTGTCCAACCCCAGCCTGAAATACCCCAACAACTCGAAGCGCCTGAACCAGCTGCTGAACGAAACAGAGGGGTACGCGTACACCGCGCAGTACCCGGAGGGCGGGTGCGTGTGCGTCACCGAGAACACCACCACGCTCAAGCAGTGCCTCTCCCTCATGAACACGAACGGCTCCAGCAACGACTTCATTTATAAACTCTGGGACATATTGAGAGGTATAGCGGCCCGGCCACGCGACTTCGAACGGCATCGGTTTTCCTAATACATTGCGTGTGATCCTATCTAAAGCAGTGCATTGCGCGTCTCGACCGTGCAATGAACAGATAAAACGCTTGCCGCGCCGCAATTCACGCGTTTCTTCTATACGCCTAGCATCAGACAGTACGTGTTGCATCTAGAGTCGCTTCTCATATTGATGGCACTAACGTTTCTTCCAAGCCACGTCTTATAATGGGGGCTATCGTTTTTGTGCTCACCAGTTGGCGCCACTGTCGACTAAGGTCCAGCTGTTAAAAATTGTTATTGGTTATTATGGACATGAGAACGAAGTTTACATTTAAATCATATTCAATACCTTAAAACCGTACCGTAAAAATATCGAATATACCGCATTGTAGCGTGGTCCCGTTTTGTTCGGAAAAAAGGAGGAAATAATTTTCCGAAAGACAAATCTGTCTCAAAGCCCTGACAGTCATTGACCCTTAATTCATATTTGCCATAATCAAGCTCAGGTATTGCAAAATAGTGACCATATTGTTCCAATTAGATATTAACCCGCGTAGCGCAACCAAAAAGAGTGACATTTGACGTTTCGGAGGACCCCACGCTACACTAGCGCCTCTAGCGGCGAATTCATACGCGATAGCCCCCATTGCGTATTTATGTATTGTATAACGAAGACACTTTACTGAAACCACACTCAAGCAATTTCTTCATCATGAACATGGACTGCTCCAGCTATTATTTTGGTTACAAGCTCGGATATTGAGAGCAATGATGGACAGGTACTAAAAATAAAATGATTCATTGTATCTTCTGCCATATCAGGGCTTCTTTGTACTGGGTCGTCAAATACGTCCATTCCATAATGCAGATGGCTTTAGTCAAGACTTAATAGTTGATTGACAGCACTGTACTTTCCTCATGGCACATAAGATGATGAACTCTGACAGACTTATATTAACTTTGCAATCATTACTGTGTACATCTGAGTGTCTATCAAATTAGACCAGCTTGACACTTGACAGGACTGGCTTCCCACTAGGCAGCTAGACAGACCGCCGAAACTTTGAATGTACTAAATTATCTGGTATTTTATTTATTTCAGATTGCGAAACAGCTGAAGAAATAGTTACTTTACTACTACAAGCACTCAAATTTATATCATCAGGGAAAATAAGACCATTTGTAAGTAATTTAGAAGGAAAAGCAATCTATTTACTTACGTTTATGTAGTGTAGAAAATATGGACGCCCGAATACATATATTCCTATACGACACGAGATCAAGTCTGATGATAACAAGAAGTTTTTTTGTAATAAATTACATGACTCAAATGTAAAATGGTTTTGTGCTTTAAAAGTTTATAAAACAAACTTTTATAATAGGGTGGGTCGAAAATCACGAATTTTGGAGTACCGCAATGTAATAGGGCTCAAAAGTTGATGTGTATTCTGTAGATTACAGGAAAAATAATTAAAAAATTCTAGATTTAGACTTTTAACCCCCGCACCGCCGCCAAAGATCGATGTTAAGGCCTAGATTATATAAGTACTTAAATAAAGTACGTGAGAATTATTTTAATAATTTATCACTTAATAAAGTAAATTAAACTGTAATAAAGCTAAATTATACTGCGACTTTTTGGTTATTTTCAAAATAGTCGACATTATAGCGTTTTGAAGTTTGATAACTTAAAATATTAAACACAAATAAAGCAAAATGCTATATTTATATAAATTTTTGCTACTATTTTTTAAATACAAGTTTAAATGTAAGAGCTAATCGAAATATTACAGGAAAGAGTTGTTTTCTTCTAAAACATACGGTATTTATATGTTTTTAATGGTACGCAATAGTACCAAATAGCCTTAAAATTGTGTTTTTCGAGTATTGTTTCTCGCCTCGTGTTGCTTTAATCGATATATTTTTTGTTTCTATTGTCTGTTTAGACCACTGATGATTAACAGTTTTAAATTATAATTTTGCCGGTTTAAGCACATCAAAATGCGTTTTACATAAAAGGCCATTCTCTAGTTTGGCTACATGATGACAAAATATGATACATGGATAAAATATAATAAAAAATAAATAATTTTGAAATAAAATAGTGTTATTTAATGATTTAAATAGTTTGTATTTATATATTTAATATGGAGTGAAAATAAAAAATATAAATATATTTTTATATTTAACAGCTGTGCGGGGGTTAAAAGTCTAAATCTAGAATTTTTAAATTATTTTTCCTGTAATCTACAGAATACACATCAACTTTTGAGCCCTATTACATTGCGGTACTCCAAAATTCGTGATTTTCGACCCACCCTATTTTATAAGCTTGTTTATGAAAGTAATATACCACGTCACATACTTATTCCTAAACCGTTAAAATAAGTATTTGTTTGTTTCATAAACGAAATATAGAAATATAATTATGAATTTTATTCTTATAATAGGCCACAACGGCACTTTACAGGTCAAAATCTGCGTTTCTAAAATGAAGACCGCTGCCGAGAAAACACATACGAGTACATATCACACGAACATTGTTCTATAAAAGATTTGTTTAAACGGGTGTAATTCTATATTTATATATTTACCTTTATTACCGACTTCGACACGGATGGCACCGGTCATGTGGGAAGATCAATACATAAATATCGCGTTAGACCCGGTTAAAAATATTTTTAAAGTATGTGTACAAAACGCGAGAGTTTAAATCATCGTTCTATTTCCAGATAGACGCCAACAACAAAACATACCTCTCAAAGCTGGTGTTGAAGCTTTCGCGTGGTCACTCTCAAGCCTCCAAGGTATTGAGGAACCTCCGCGCCAGCCCGCCGCAAGCGCTATCGCTAGTCGCGCAAGTCGGCACGGAGAAAACCATGTGGGAATATACGAGGGTGATGAGCCTTCTGGAGCATTCTTTCTTCATTGCTGGCATCTGGACGAGCGATAATAGGTAACATATTGTTTGAGAACTTCTTGCTGTACGTAAAAACCTTACAGCTATAGTTCAATCACGCAACTACAGTTCAAAAGATAACTCACTAATTTCTATCAATATAAATTTTCTGTCAGCGATTTTAAAAGATTTTATTTGATTGATTGCTGATCTGAGAGTTTATCCAAATAATTGTCTTACATTAAAGAGTAATTATTCGAATTCATTTGGACCATAGTTGGGTGGACTGGACTATAATTCGGTGGTTTTACGTTAGAAAATCTCCTATAAGTTCTAGTTTAGCTAACGATTGTCATATTTTTAATTTGGCCAAGTAAACTAACTGACACATGACAACACACACTGACATGTGTGAATATTTCACAAAAATATACTTAAAAATACATGTAACCCGTCATATAAGGGTAACTTTAATTCATAAAAAGTACTGTACTTTAACCATTTTGGAGCAATCACGTCCGATGTGCGCCCGTAAACTTCAGTTTACTTGGTCGAATTAAAATTTTGACTATAGCTCGCCACCAATTCTGGTCCTAATTGACGAGCAATGGTGACTTCTTGTTTGTCTAACAAGTCTCAATATGTATAAAATGAGTTTTTGAAGATTGGGCAAAATCACACTATTGGAACGGGCATAAAAACATTATTTTCTTAATTAACTGTCATAAATGAATCAGGGCCGACCACATTCAATCGAATATTTTTATGGCATACCTACTTATTAAATTTTTATCCTTCTTTTGGTTTCAGAACTCACGAATCAATCGACCAAATAAACCAGACCATCCAAGACATGACGATGTGCGGCGAGATCTCTCTCAACCCGTTTGAGAGCCTGTCGTCGGGAGACCACTCCATCAGGCTGGACTCGCAGTCGTTCTACGAGGACGACCCGCACGAGCTTACTGTCGATGACTTCGCATCGCTGAAGAAACATGGGCTTGTCACTGAAAAAAAAGATGTTAACGAGGTACAGTACTATTATCTCACGAACGCGGGTGAGCCATGCATTACCTGTGTGCGTCGTGCTATATTTCATATTGTATACGTGTTTAACAACATTAAAAAGATAAGCAATTGAAACAATCTTAGAGTCTTCTCTCTAGTCGTGTCTCTTGTTTGCCCTAACACATTATTATGCTAAAATAATTGATTTCACCTGAACCCAGAGCGTTATAAGAGCTTACAGCTTGATTGACGGACTGTAATAGGATATACATAGATGTAACGCGTTAAAGTAAAGAATCTTTAGATTACAAACCTACCTTGTACGTACCATTTTTAGGGTTCCGTACCAAAATGGTAAAAAAGGAACCCTTATGGTTTTACTTTGTCTGTCTGTCTGTCTGTCTGTCACATCGCTAAATATCTCAAGAACTACTTATGCTATCGATTTGAAATTTGGAATAGTTATAAAGAAGGCTTACCTAAATACATAGAACATGACTTTTTAAAAAAAAATTAATTTTTGTGAAAAATGACAGATAACAGGAAGTTCAAAATTTGAAAGGGGTGTCATATGAAAGGGCTTGAATTGCACATTCTGAAACAATTTTTTTTTTAAGTTTAGTCATTTTTGTTTTATGAGGAAAAATGTAAAAAAAAATATCGTCCCCCCCCTTTATCTCCGAAGTTTACCAAGGAAAAACTATAAAATTATTACGTAACATTGATATTAATGTGTATTTTACAGGAAAAATATAACTTTAGCTGTTTTTCTTTTTTTTTATCGTCAAATAACATTTCTATACTAAGTTTGTAATTTGATCACCTTTGCATGTATTTTTGTTTTATAAATTCCTACGAGATTATGCTGAAAGTACCTTCTTTCAAATAAAGAAAAAAAAATTGAAATCGGTTTACGTGTTAAAGCATTATCCTTGAAAAACTACCATACATACAAAGTTATTCAGTCGCTTAAATTTGTAACAAAAGTCGCCGATAGATGGCACTGTACCCATGGGGTCCAATTTTCACACCAGGTTGTTGAGATTTTCCTGATTTAATAGGGTTGAAACCGGTACACATCTGTATAAGGAACCCTCGGTGCGCGAGTCCGACTCGCACTTGTCCGGTTTTTAGCAAGTGTTCGATATAAGTGTAGATGATAGTTGTAATAATAAGCATACTTAAATACCAATGTAACCCATAGATAACTGATTAACTAAGAAGTTAAGTATAGATCTTGTTGCTAGAAGTAAAAATAACGTGAGTTAACTGATTATTTCAGATACCTTTAATATCAGACGAAATTGACATCAGCCCATGGAAAAACCTGTTGATGAAATTTGCGCAAGTCCATGTTTGCCTGGAACATTTGTATCGAGCAGAAGTTTCTTTGAGAGCAGATTTCTGTAAGTTGCCACTTGTCAATTTATCCTAACCAATTTGCCTGGAATATTTCTTACTTTTATGTTACTTAAATGCTTTGTGTTGTGACACAAGCCCTAGATAATCAATATATTCCTAAGTTCTAATTCTCGTCTCGTCTCGAGAAAAAAATTACTAAGGGCACGATATCGATACAGAAATACATATAAAATACTCAGAAAAGAATGTTCATGCTCATCACACAAATATTTGCTCTGACCGGGATTCGAACCTAGGACCGCCCGCTTTGTAAGTAGGGTCACCAACCACGAGGCTAAACCTGTCATCATATAATAACATATACGTGTATAACCCGGCCTTAGTGTCATAAAACATAAAATGGTCCGGAGCATTTTTTTGAATGGTCGTTTTGTTTTTTTTTTTACAGCAAACCTGAAGCCCATTGCAGCTCGTCTGTTAGAAAATTACGTATCCGAGCGGTCCCCCGTGAAGACCGTCGGGCAGCTGATAAGTGATCCAGTGCAGAGGATCTCGATGCCTATCGCAAACAACGTCGTTCAAGACCATTTAAAGTACGTTCTCTTACATTATTCACATTTCTCCTTCATAAAACGCCATCTCCTTGTCATAAGTACCTACCCTTTTGGCTTTCTTTTTCGTAGAGAAAATCTGCGAGCCAGGTAGGTACCCAATCCTCGGACAACTGAGTTGTTTTGTTCATCGCGATAGAATTTTATTTCATTTTTTTTATATCAGGCGTTTACCTAGTCAATTCTCTTCCATACAAACTTCTAAACCCTTACGGGACGATTTCCGGGATAAAAAGTATCCTATGTCCTTCCCGGGGCTCAGAACTATCTCCATATTAAATTTTATCTAAATCGGTTCAGCGGTTTCAGCGTAAAGAGGTAACAGACAAAAGGACAAGACGGACACACTACAACACTTTTTAACGGAGGACTCCAGGATCTCAAAATGAACGCACTGAAGTCCTCCTAGCTCATCACTATTGACAGCTATCGCTATTGATTTACTACTCCAAAAAAAACAAGGCAAAAAGATATCCCAAATGGTGAAAATCCTATTCAAATAATCAATGACGTGACTGTGACTTCGAGCGCCATAGTAAACGATGATAGTCCCAATACAAAGGTCCGTTTTGCGGAAAAGGGACAGATGCCCGCTCTTAAAACTTGTAATTATTTATAACTAGTTTTTGCCCGCGACTTCGTTCGCGTAAACATCCATATCAACTTATACTCCGTATTTCATACAGTTGAAGGTGGTTTCTGGAATAAAAATTGTGACTTGTATATGTTTTACAGCTCATCAATCTCATCATGCTACTTCAGGTAAACCTGCTAGGCGCTCCAACTCGTTGCATTTACACGTACATTGGTGCTTGATGATATTGGTCAATTCCCTACTTCCCGGTATTAAACTCTATTAATGTGTAAACACCTTCAACTTTGCTTGAATAAAAACGCGTGAAAAGTCCAAAATTCAATGATGATTTGGTACACTTTGCCGAGCCCAAGCCATATCGGTGCTGACGCTGGAATAAATAAACCGACTGCAGAAAGTGTTTGCGTCGCGCTTTAATAATTGACACGACTACGCGATTTTGATGGGGGTCAACTTTTTGCTAGCAGGCCCACTGAAACAGTTCAGCCTTCACTGGAATATGTATGAAAAACAATGCTGGGCGGCGCATGGACCGGACTCGGCGCGGTGTCATCATCATCATATCAGCCGAAAGACGTCCACTGCCGGATATAGGCCTCCCCCAAATAGTGCCATAATGACCGGTCCTGCGCCACCCGCATCCAGCGGACTCCCGCGACCTTTACCAGGTCATCAGTCCACCTTGTGGGGGCCTACCCACTCTACGCCTTCCGGTCCGTGGTAGCCAATGATATCGCTTTCACTGTTTATGACCAACGCTTTCCCATCGTCTGATTTTCTTGCCATTATCTTTCCGTTCTTGTACCATACATATTTATATAGCTCAGTGTCTTTTAGACATGATCTAGCCCTCCACAATAGATAAGACATATGCGGTGTGAGTAGTTCCCGGATATATATTTTGGTGTCGTCATCCGGGAAGCCCTCGATGTCCCTACACGTTAATTTGGCACTCCTTGACGTCGATATCCATTTGTCCCTTTCGCCTTGACGCAACGTGGCGACTATAGTTGACATACTTTTCGATGATGATGATGCAGATTTCGCTTTGCTTTTTTTACTTTTACGGTATGCTTTAATTATCGCATCGGGATTTACCTTGAACGCGCTACAGACCGTATTGCATATTTCCGTAACATTTTCATTTTCGGATTCTTTTACACCACAAATCTCCACACAATCTGCCAGCTGGGCTTGCTCCATCGCAGCTAAACGTTGCGTAAGTGCTTCGTTTTGTGTTTTTATATTTTTATACTGGTTCCTTAGGTCATACAACTGGTTCCCCAGGGCATGGCAATTTTCCTGTAGCGTTTTCATTTTTAACTCGTAATCATCAATTTTGTCAGAGAAGAATTGAAGTGAATTCTTGATTTCAAATGTAATTCAAATGTAAATTCTTGACCGGAACTGCAGGCTGTCCTTGTCACCCTAGAAATTACTTGTACATCCTGGTACTGATAGTATCACTAAGAATTATAAAATATGTATCAATTTGATACTTTGTTTATTTTAGAGGTTGTAGCGATTATCGCTACGCAATTATTTTTTGCTTGCTTGTTTATCTGCAATCGGCTGTTCATTCATAATCAGATTGTATGTCCTGTTACAGCTATATTGAGAAAAAAATCATTAAATACTCTCCCTCCCGACTTATTGCAGCTAGACCAGAGACACTAGACATGCTCACCCGGACAAAAGGCTATCTGCTATCTCTGTAGCCTTGTCGTGTTGTCGTTGTTGTTAATCAGGTCCCTGGCGAGTTCATTTGTGAGCTTGTGAAGCTGTGCTTTGTATGTATACAATATCTGTTAACTTCTTACTTAATTGGTATTTCTAAATAATCATGTCTCTCTGTATTTTTTGCAATCCATGGTGCGCTTGATATAGGGCATTATTTTGGAACCTTTGCAGAATCCCGAGGTTCGAGTTACTGGCGGTTCCCCATAGTTATATATCCCATGTCCAAATCGGTTTTATGTTGCATTTGTAAACTAACAGTTTACTGATTAGCGTGAGTGGTGAATGTCGCCCGATCAGCCAGTACAGGAGCTTATATTGGATGTCTGCTTGTTTTCGTTATGTTTTAGTGTGGTTGTCCCATGTTCATCTTCTATCTAAATGACCCCCAAAATATCCAACACATATTTCTTGTGTTAGTTGTACGCTACTGACACATAAAATACAAGAATCTAACTGGTACTGCTCTCCGTCTTCCATTAGGTACATACAGCCTTACTGTACAACCTTAACTCGCTCCTCCCCATTGACATCGTTAACTCGGTTGGCTAAAACAATAGTAAAAGAAGGACGCGCGTCCAAATTTTTATGAACATTTTGAGTGCCGGGCGGTGGAACAGGACGCCGTGCCGGTGAAGCCACCGACGTCAGTGGCCGTTCAAATTTAACTGTTCAAAAACTATGAAATACAACTCCTAGAACCCTTTTTTATGATATATGGCATTATAATTTTCTTTTATGGCTCTGGTTTCCGGAGCACGAATTTCCGCCGACGTCTGCTACAGCCGTCCCTAGCTGTCAAAGGGTTAAGGAAATGAAAATTTCCCTTCCTTTCAAAAATGTTGATGATCATTTTCTACCAAATTCCTTCTACGGCTAACTGTCATTTATTTTTGTTTTAGGAAGTCCGCATTCTGGTATCGCATGGTGTTGCAGAAAAAGCCAAAAGCAGCAGAAATGGGTATGAAGAGAGATTCTAAACGAGTATACGCCTTCACTCAGCTCCCGGTGTTTCCTCCTTCAGTGTGGCAGCACTTAGGTAAGTGGCAGATTCTTGTCGTGACAATAGCATACTTTCTGAAAACAAGGGAAATGTGGGCGCCTACTAGTAGCAAGCAAAAATATGTAGATCCTCAAATCTGGCCAGTATCGAGTATTCCATCTTCTCTTATTACGTAATAAAGACGAGAATGGACGTCCTTAGTTCAAGGTCCTATGGCCAATACTTGGCGATATGCATTCAAAATCCAAACATGCTTCACAATAACCACATTTCAAGCAATGAAGTTCATCCCTTGTTATAATAGTACATTTTGATGTAAGTGCGGAAGGTTTGTCATTTTGTACGAGTCCCGAGTTGTCTTGGCCTGAGCCGTGAGGCGAGGAAAGAGGACGAGTGAAAATGACACTTCCGCACGTATATCAAACGACGTTTTTTAATACCGTTGCGAAAAAATAACAAAGTAACAAAACTAAATAAAACAATAAGTAATTAAAAGAGAAAACAAATGTTTTAACTTGCATGAACTAAGGATAAGACTGGAGCCGGCAATACAAACATATAAAGATGAGCCAACGAAATGCAAGCATAGACACCAACACACGTGGGAACGAGATACAATGATTCCTGTCCCTATTATTTGTTACCGACCTGTGTCATCGAAACGTCATCAATGTATTTAAGCCTATTGGCTTAATTTAAATTTGGAGCCAATGTACACACGGCACGACTAATTATAAGATGTCAGAATTGTACTACATTCATATCAGTCTTTTGATACATCTCAATTTAGTCAGCCTATCATAAGTCCGTCCCCCTTGGTGATTGGCTAATCCTCCTTCTATCTAATTGGATGCTGTTATGCAATAATGTGTCTAGTAGGAAAACCAAGAGTAGGTCGACACATTATTGCATAACAGCGTCCAATTCTCTTTCTATGGTTTACTTGCCATTGTGGGCTTTGCACGTACCTGGTCTACATCTGGATAAGTTTACTTATATTATGTTTAACAATCGTATATATCGCACATATCTCAAAAATATTATTAAAACAATACGTCATTACAAAATGAATACGTGAAATTATAAATGAAAGAGGCAGGAATTCAAGTCGGTTTAACTTTTAATTGATAGACTTTTCAACATGCCATGGTTATCAGCATTCAGCTAAATCAAAAACTATTTTGGGAAAGGTTTATGTCGCATGGTAGTTTAATTACATTTGAACATGAAATAACAATTATTTTTGATTTTGTAATTAATTTATATTTGATTTACTTGTAAATTAATGTATTTTTTGGCAAAAAAAACAAGCCTTCTCTCCTCCGGCGCGGCAGTCTTGCATAATACTCTATTAATCGAAGGTCTCGCAGAATACTCGTTTGCGATCATTGGTCAACTTTTTGAAAACAGTTTTAGATTTTTTAGTATTTCATAACCCTTTAACTTGCTTAATATGCAATTTTAATGTTTTAAATATAATAGAGGTATAGTTTTAATGCTAAATGGTTTATTAAATAAATAAGTAAACTGATTGAACCTAAAACTCTGTGGTTGGATGTAGGGCTTGGACTAACAGTACATTAAAAATATGGTACCACGTTACAGTACCACTTTTTGAGCAACTATATTAAAAATATATATTTTAAACTGAATACTTCGTCACTTTTGACTTTAGCAGAGTTAGGTTAAGTGATTTTACGGAAAAATAATTTTAAAAAAATGTTCTATGCCTGGGTTACCCTTCTTAATAACTGTTACAAATTTCAAATCGATAGAATAAGTAGTTTTTGAGATAAGCGATGTGACAGACAAAGTGAAACCATAAGGGTTCCTGCTTTACCATTTTGGTACGGAACCCTAATCAAATTTATAATTGGATTTAATGTTTCAGAACCCCCTGCGGATGAAGTCGGTGAAGTTACTGCTATCGGTATGGAAGAGCTCAAATATCACTGTACCAAATACACATACATTTGTAATAACGCAATAAACAAGCTAGCAAGCAATCTAGGGTTATAAAATTATATATATTTAAAATAGCATTCATATTGTCAATGTACTTTAAGATTACAAGAAGGTTTGACTAATATTACCTTTATTCTTATTATTTGGCTGGGTAAATGTTAATAAATCCAATTAATAAGGCTACAATAATAATTAAAAATATGTTCTCCTTATAGAGGTACATTATTGCTTTCTAGCCGTGTAATATTCAAATCCATATAATGGCATTTAATATGCCCAATTACTTTTATAAAAGTACCTAATGCACAAGGTAACTATGACACTTTTTAGCTCATACATGCATTTTATAAGATGTCAATCCACCAAACGATGTACATATATCATGTTATATGGCCTTGACCAGACTGAAAGCAATCCATATTCACTTATATAGTAATTATAAATGCATTATTCTTTATACGGCTATATTAAATTATTTTACATAACTAAATTCATGTGAATTGATATCGTCTCGCATATTATTTTGGTATTTTTTTAAAGTAACAATAACATTTGCGTCAAGAACGCTATTTCAAATAGTATACAATTAAAACATTTCTTTCTTAGATTAAAATGTTCCCGCAATTCCATGACCATCTCATGTTATGTAAATTAAGATCTTTTCTTTTTAGAAATTTGTCGCATGGTATAAAAAATTTACTAAATAATTAACCATATTTTTAGCAAAAAACAGCTGACATTAAATGGCGCGTTGATAACAAAACACACTGCGTACCACATTTTACTATACGCTTGAATTCCCACACAGTTTTCACTATAAATAAGCACATATTCAACTAATCTTACAGAAAATAAATCATTATTTATTTCATAAAATGTTTGACCTATTTTTTTTTTGCTTAACTTTTGCGAAAACTTAAATCACTGAGCAAAAACAGTTATGTCAACGGCTTTTTAGAGCATTTTCTTTGGCGTTGAGTTTGAATCCCTTGTTTATGACAAGAAGAAAACACGTATATGGATGATCGCCCTTATTACGCTTTCTATATGTATCTTTTAAGGATATTAGCTTTTGCTGGCCATTATAATTTTAACCTCCTTAAAGCATGTCATAATAAAGCGCGTATAAGAAAAGTCAACAACAACGTACAGCGTAAATAACCACCCCCGTATGTACTTCGTTTCTCTATATAAATTTATTGGTTATTTAAAGGTACTCATCTCAATTAACATTGAATACTTACCTACTTTCATATAGTAAAGTTGTCCTTTTTGTGCCAACCATAACATATTACTACAGTAATCTGTGGACAATGTCGTTGGCTATACAAAAAGTAAATGTAATAGTATAAGACACCGTAACATATTTGTATGGTTGTTTGGTATCCCTAAAAATTAATAAATAAGTAAACAATAACGCAAATATAAGAGGGGTATAAGTTTATTGCTCTTATAATTTGTGCCCAAATGCACTCTTATTAGCGACGGCTCATGACTATTATTAATGGCATTATAAGCCACTATAAACTTATTAAAATACTTATATCCTGTTTATTATCGTACAATCATGTGCCTTAATTTTAAATTGTTAAGCGTATTGTCATGCAATAAGTAAATCTATAGGTAAACGAAATGGGATAATAGTTCTGCCTAATAAACAGCCCCGTCTTGCGAAAACCGGCAAGCTATGTGGGTATCAAATTTCTGGCTATGCCTCCTCCGCCTGGGCCTGGGAAAAGGGGAAAGCCCTGGATATGCTGGCTGGACGTTGCGAGGGATGACATGCATGCCAATGGTCTCACACAAGAGGATGCCAAAGACCGTGCGAAATGGAGGGGAAAGGGCAGGAAAGCAGACTCTGAGCTCCGAAGCGGTTGCTGAGGACGCAACCCGGATAAACTCTAAGGAGAGAGACTTGTACCTAATAAACATAAACTATAAAGACGTCTACTTATATACTCACGAGCAAAAATAACGGGTACACTTTCTACGGAAATTATAATGTGTTGTACGTATTATATGAAACTTATAAAATGAGATGAAATAAACTAAAACTTAAAAACTAGAAAAAGTAAATATAAGAGTTTTTTACTACTGACATTAAGCTTTATTATTTACATTATCCCTGGTGTCACTGCGGGTGCGGGAGAATCGTTCACACTCGAGTCTATAGAAAGTCGCGAAGTTTGTAATTGCGACATAGTAACAAAATTACCCTGAAGCTGACTTTGTTACAAAATTGTGACCTTTATTCTAGCCAGCTAAAGAATGAATACCTCCCCGATAATGGAACCTTAGGGATGGACATAAGTAGGCTATTTTATACTGCGGTTTGTAGCGTTCCGTACGTCAAAAGAAAAAAAAACGGATCCCTTATAGGATCACTTTTTTGTCCATCTGTCAACACCCTGTAGCTTTTAATTTAATTAAAACCATATATATTTGTATATATACTCAGGTCTACAGTCCCTTGAAGCTGCGAAAAAAATCTAATTTAACGTAAAAAAAGGATACGGCCGTTTATGCCGCAAAAAACATATATTTCGACACTCAAGGGAATCAAAATTTATAGGACACTATTTTCCGTTGACCTATGAAATTTGGCAAGTAATATCGTCTTATACAACAAGTACAGAGAAAATTGTGAAAATTGTTACGTTTGTAACTAAATAATAAAAATATGGTATTCATTTAAAGATTTTAAAGTACGGTCTTGGTGGGCGAGTCCGACTCGCACTGGTCCGGGTTTTAGGGTTCGGTACCAAATTGGTTAAAAAGGAACTTTGTCTGTCTGGCACATCACTAAATACCTCAAGAACTATTTATACCATCGATTTATTTTAAAAATTGACAGATAGAATGTGGTTTAAAATTTCAAAGTGTATATTGAATATGTCGAGTGGGGTGTCATATGAAAGGGCTTGAATTAGATACACATTCTTAAACCATTTTTTTGCGTCGAGCCATTATCGATTTATGAGGTCAAAGGTAAAAAAAAATACGGGTCCCCCCTTTTCTCCGAAGTTTACCAAGGGAAAATATGTAATTTTTACATAACATTAATATTAACGTATATTTTACAGGAAAATATAACCATAGCTCCATCTAATCTTTCTTTTTTTTATCATCACAAAACATTTCTATATTAACTTTGTAATTTAATGACCTTTGCATGTTATTTTGTTTTATAAATTCCCACGTGCTTATGACGAAAGCACATTCTTTCAAATAAAAATAAAAAATTGATATCGGTTCACGTGATAAAGAATTATCCTTGAAAAACAACGATACAAATTCGCCGATAGATGGCGCTGTATCCATGGCGTTCCATTTCTACAACATTAATTGGGTCGGGACAGGTACATATCTGCGTACGGAACCCTTGGTGCGCGAGTCAGACTCGCACTTGGCCGGTTTTTTTAATACGTGGGCAGCTAGTTATTTATAATAAGAAACAGGTTATTGCTTACTTGGTCTTCAAAAGAACTATCTTCCTAATTCAATCATTCACCAGACCATACCGACCTAAATCTAGAATCACGACAATTAAATACCCAATCAATATGTGGCAGAAATAAACCGATACAATGTTCGTTAACCCGAGATCAAAGAGTTACAAGTTTATTCCTCTGTTTGTTTATGGTAACGAGGCGTTACGCCGAAATGCACTGAAACGAGTTTAACTTGCGAGCTTTAAAGAAAATTTCCAATTTGTGCATCAGCAAGCGACGCTAATATTATAATTGAGAAAGTAACTCTAGCTGACTTTTGTGTGGATATATCTTTGATATGACTCCCCGCAAAATATATAGGTACTTAAAAACCTATAAGCCTACCTACCTACTTTAATTCGGGCTATTGGGACCCTCAAAAAAGGGGGAAATTGAGACGCAAGTTTGTATGGGAATGTGTTAAAAATAAGTTCTACACTGATGTATCACCGGCAAAAGCTAATTAGGTAAGTACTTAACATTTAAAGACACCTTATATTTGTGGTCCGACTTGAAGGATTTGGTGCATTGGTTTGGTTAAGTTAAGTGAGTTCACGTGGAACTGATTGCGAGTAGCGTATTCTGACTATTATCAGTGGAAGGTAAATAATTTGCGTTGGTAAAGGTATGAGCAATTGATCATAAATATATAGGTGCTTACGTTACGTAAGTAGGTTAGTTTTCCGCTAGGAGCTAAATTTATAAACATTTTGTGTACTTATTTCATTGCCTGTACCTAATATAGGTATCCCAAATCCACCCAAGATTATCTGAAAGAGATCGTTCTTTAACTTCACACACGAAAAATCTTAAAACACTTACTCGGAACACTGGCAATGGATACACTTGCTGTTAATAACTCGCGCCGTTTCCTGTGCCCTCTTATTCCCAATATCTGTTATGAATGTTGTGATCGATCATTGACTTGATGATGTACATTTTCTGCAAAATGTACCTACAATCGAATGCGAAGGTGCTAAACCTGACCGGGTATTTTATTAGGTATTTATTGTTTAGTTTGAAATTTTGAATTTTAGAATTGATTGGCTATGGACGACTAGGCTTGGATCGAACTAAATTAACATACCTAAAGTACCCACTGGTTATTTGTGTGCAGGATATGTTAGAAAATAACTCTGTTATTACCAGCTACCTACTGGCTCTATGAGCTGTAAACCTCGCGAGTGTATTCTCTTTTAAAGTGTTCTAGAAAAATAAACAAATTGCAAAAAACGGCCGAAAAATATTTATACCTATAATTTTGAACCTGCTCACAAAACTTCACGAGAATCGGTTGAGAAATGCGACCGGTAGATGAGAACAACCGGATATCTGGAAATCCGGTCACGAAAGAATATTTGTCCAAACAACGGACATTTATCCTGCAAATAGGCCACAACGGCCCATTTCCTCACTTGTCAAAATATTAATTTACAATTAAAGAAAGTCTGACTATGAGAATACATTTCTCATGTAAAAATATTAATTTACACTTTAAGAAAGAATAATAATTTCGAAATTACGAATATAGGAAAAAGTGAATATAAACTTGCAGATTTATCTATTACAAATACAACATCTGTAAAGTTAGAGATGTATAAGTTCTCAGTCTGATTAAACAAAGAGTATACCAATGAAATTAATATAATATCCCAGAGATGTACGTGGTCTCTGAGCATCCCAATACAATTAGTAGTTACTATCCTAACGTCCTTAGAGATGTACAATGTACATGGTCTCAGAGCGTCAAAATTAAAACTAATATAATTAGAGATGTATATGGTCTCTAAGAGCCCCTGATAATTAAAACTCATCCAGAACAGGATGATGTCTCTCGTCAATCCCCTATAAAAAGATACTAGTATTACTGTAGTGACTATGTCCTTGCAATATCTGTTATGAATGTTGTGATCGCCTGTACTGACTGGACGCCATGATCACGAGTATGAACGTATCAACTATTCCAACCTTCGTTTCATTCGATCAATGACGATTAATTCAGTGATGTGAGCGATGTAAAGTCTACTTTAGCATGTAGGTGCATATAGGTAGTAAGTTCAGTTAGACTACTGTGATTGGGTAGGGTGATAGCTGTCATCTCAGTACATACAAAATAATGTCATGTTTGCCGATTTCAGGTTATATATACCTAAGTACATATGGATCCAAGCTTTATTAATAGCACAACGAGCATTTACCTACATAATCTATAAGAGTTCTCGCACTAATTTGCTGCTTCATTACACACGATAGCATTGATGATATATAACACATAACCATAATCATACCTAAATCCAAAGAACGTACAAAATATTGTTACCAATTTACATTTTTGTGTAACTCTTTTCTTTTCGCATACCTACCTAAATTGATGCGTTGAGTTTACAACCGCGCTGTTTACGCCCCGCGCCACGTGGGCTAATTATCCCTTGTTACTCAATCATATTGTGCTGCTATTTCGGCGAGTTTGGATCGACTGCCTGCCGATGCCGGTAGCTCGGCTAATACATGTGAATTTAATAGTCGTGATGATGACAAATGAACTACAACTACATACATTATATTATATTCTACATGCATTTCACATATATTTTTTATATTTATATTCCAATGAACAATAACTTATTAGTTTTATTGATTTATGTGTTGTAGTCATATCCCGCACCTATATGATTATTCTGTTTGGCCCGGTTAGGTTAATTGACTGGTAGAAAATGCCTTATGCCATTAAGTTCGAATTTCGTATGTGTGTGTACTGTGCAACAAAGTTTAAATAAATAAATAACTAACTTTCCATTGTGCTATAATTTATCATTCCAGGATTTATGAGAGGAGTAAGTTCCCTATGAAGTAAAAAGGAGTTGTCCTTCCTTGTCTATTTCTAAGGAAAAGGGGTTTTTATGTACTATTCGCTGCCATGTACTCTGCCTCTAGATAACTATCATCCTCCTAGCATTATCCCAGTACAGTTGCACCCTGAAGGATGCCCGGGGTCCGTTACCTAATTCCTTGATTTGGCGTAGGCACTAGTTTTTTTATACGGAAGCAACTGCCAATCTGATTGGAATCCAAGGGGAAACTAGGTCTTATTGGGGTTAGGCTTGTCAACTTGACTGTTAGATATTCTCAAGTCGCCCCAAGGCCTCTAACTTGGCTTAACGACTGCTGTCATAGACAGCAGCCGGGATCAACGGCTTAGCGTCCCTTCCAAGGCACGGGAGCGCTCAGTTAACCACTCAAAGCTGTCACCCACCCAAGATTTGACCCGAAGATTTGGGCCGAAGTTGTAGGTATGAACGCGGGCGCCACTGGGCCACGAACTCTTCTGCAGTCTAGCGAACCAGTCTGTTAAATAAGCAGGCAAGTACCTTGATTCAACTTGAAATTATTAATATAACGCATGGAACGGCGAAATGCTGGAATAGTTTAATTAATATGCGAGTTGAATGCATCTCGACGGCGCGACCTCGTTGCGGACTACTGTTTGTGCAAGTTAGCATTTCACAAATACTAACTATGTACATACATACCTACATAGTATTATACTACGTACTTATTGATATGTCTAGGCAATGTGGGTTCCGTTATAAAACAATTTTGAACTATCAGAGCTCGCAACGAGACTCCGAACTCTGATTGATCAAACGAAGCAAACGGAGCTGCATTTGACACATGCTCCTAAGGTATCCTGACCAGATAGGTACCGAGGCAAGAACAATGAAAGCGTGGCCATCCAAAACATACCCGGCGGCAAACTGTCGTTTCAGTAGCGGAGGTTGTAGGGGTGGGGTACCTACAGCTACATCTGAAATTTATAGGAAAAACATAACTAGGTCTTGCGTGCATTGCTCAAAACCAACCGCGATGCCTGCGCACTGTGGACGGTTTTCCCATAGGTATGGTATATGAAAAGCAGGACAGGATATTATGTCCAGTAAAAAGTAAGTTAACTACTAACGTATCTGTAGGTTTTTCCAGGCTAATTCAGCAGCATAAAAACAATTTTGAACCTGAAGTGATTGTTTGAACGACTTCAGAATAAGGAGGAGGTGCTCAATTCGACTGTAGGTATTTATTTTATTTGTTTGTTACGCGATTACTCCGTAATTAACTTCGTATTAATGAACAGATTTGGAAAATTATTTCTTTGTTTGAAATCATATGCTTCCAGATTAGTCCCGTTGTTATCAAAGTTCACTTCTGATGATGGGAACCATGACGAATTGAGGGAACTCCTTAAAAATTCAAGGGACACATATAGCGATTTTATTTTCCGTAACAAATGGAGCATTCGCATTCAGAGAGTAGCATTTGGAGAACGGGAACTGATGACGAAGAACAAGGATGGTTACCCAAAACTTCTAGTGTTCCATTGTTAGCGCTAAAATGTTTCTATCAAGATAGTGAACCGACTTTGACCAAGCCAAATTAAATGGTTTTGGTGTAATGTTACAATCAACCTGATCTGGAAATCGAAGCCGGCAGGTAGGCAACGGAACTCTGTTTTTTTGACCTGACTGTGGCTTTATAGGACGGGCCCAATACGTGTGATGGTTTGTAACACTGGAATACCTACTCTAAGAGTTTGCACTCCAGTGACATTGGTTGAGCGGTTTCAACCGAATCTGATGTCTGAGTGGAATCGATCTACTGGGAGTTTTGTCGCTGGTTCACTAAACCCAACCTAACTGAGAAGAGTCCAGCAAGAAACTCAGCTAGGCCCAACCTGGATCGGACTGACTACCCGGCGTGCGGCGGTACCGGGACAAATAGGGACTATATGTGTATGTGTTGTCGCGATCGCGCGGTGGACGTCCCCGCCGGCGGGAATGCCTAAATGTACGCGTCGTGTCTGAGTTGGTCGCCGTAAGCGCAGCTTAAGCGTAGTGTGCCTAGGACGCCGGACCGTGCAGTCTCTACTCAGTGATCGCCGAGTTACGACAGACGGAGGAAAGATGGGAACGTAGTCGACAGCCTTCCTAACTAACGTCTGGCAGTCTACTTAAACAAACCATTCATGTTGCTAATCCCAATGTCGTGGTGCAGACTGAGATTCGACTGGTACCACGGGGCACCAGTCGCCCTACGGAGAAAACGATTCTGAATGACCTGAAGCGGCTTGAGCGATGTCATAGGCACGTGAGCAAAGGCTACACTTGCATAAGACATGATTGGACGAACACAATTTTTCTAGAGTGTCAGCTTATTTCTAAGTGATATTTCACTAAACTTGTTTATCATCGGCCCAAGTCTTCCTAGCACGAACAACGCACGGTTGCGTACCCTACAGATGTGGCTACGGAAAGTCAGTTTTCTGTCGAGGGTCACTCGACCCAGGTGGACCCAGGGGATGGGCCGGTCAAACATCTGGATCGGAGCCACTCGCCTTTCCGCGCTAACGCGGTCAGACGGGTAGTGCTTTTCCCCGGATTGACTTTGATTAAACCAACGACCTAGGTCAATTAATGCCTGCTGGAAGTATCGCCAGGTAAAAGTGCACTTACAATGAATTGTAAAGAGCGCGGTATCGTCCGCGAACAACCCCATTTGCTCTTTAGGGTGCCTAGGAATGTCGTAACGGAACTCTGTAATAAAACAGTGTAGCTTAAGAAGTGTGCAGAATTGTCGCGAGATGTAGCTACTCTGGTAATGGTTCACTAAAAAGTGTGAAATATATAAAATAAATAAAAACCTTGAAATAAGAAGCGTAGTCTCATATTAACCTGTTAGTATTTAGGCAATGGTTTTTTTTTTACTTTATAGTGTTTTATTAGAGTCGGATTTTATTTTTTATTATTATCTTCACAAAACATAACGATTTTCGTTCTTCAAAACCCGAGACCGATACAAAGTGCCACGAATGATGTGACAAAACTATATTTATTTTAAGTTTGTCAAATTAGTAACTTATCATGCTAAAGGTCTTATTGTGTAAACAGGCATGAGTAAAACAGTGACTCGTGTCGCGGCTTCATTGTGAGAAGAACTTCAAATAAAACTCCATGAATGTCCAACAACAAGGGCTACTTTTAGATACCTAAGTACCTATTACCTACAACCGCTAAGCCATAAATGAAAGCTGAAGATACAACATGATTAAAGTAATTATCGTCCCAAAATAAATAAACGTCAGCCTAGTTAACCCTGAAAAGTGAATCTCCGGTCGGTTTTATTAAGCGGGGCGGGGGAACTAGCTCGTACACAGTCAGACTCATAAAAGTGGGTTATATTTCGAGCAATTTCATGGATCCTTTTATATTTAAGTAGGTAGGTAATTACAATTATTAAGAAGATAATTAAATGAAGAAATGTAGCACTCTACAAAAATACCTGGCTTAGATCTTTCGGGCTATTGACGCCCACGGTGTATAACATTAATTATATTGAATATCTATATCTATGTAAAATATTTTCGAATTGAGCTAATGCTACGATTATTTACGTATTTATTACAATGTTCACACGAAGGTCTCTGCTTCAGCTTCTACAAAAATGCTTTCGCATGTCCGAATTTCCGGTTGTTTTCCTCTGCAGATCGCATTTTTCAACCGATTCTCGTGAATTTTGTGAGCAGGTTCGTAATTATATAGAATATTTATATTATTTTACCGTTTAGTTAGGTATATTTTAAGGTATTTTTTATTTCTCTTCTTTTTTCTAGTATATAATTGTATTTCCATAATATACCTTACATATTATTAGATTTTTTTTGTAGTTTTTGGATTTATAAACGACAATTTTATTTTCCAATGTTTGTTAGTGAAGTCTGCTGGTGAATTTCGGTCTGTTCTCCTCTATGAGTCGCAATTCTTAACCGATTCTCGTGAGCAGGCCCAATAATCATATAGATTTTTTTGTAGAGCCTTTTTGGAAGTAAAAAAAAGTTTTTCAATGGATTTTTCTCCGGTAGAGTTAACATTTTTCAACCGATTCTCGTGAAAATTTGTGAGCAGATGGGTACTTACATAGATTTTATTGTCGAGTCAGTTTTTGGATATTTTCGAAATCATTTATTTTGCGTGGTTTCGTTTGTTTCTGTGGGCGCATGTCGGTTTCTTCTCTTCTACAGATTACATTTCTCTACCGATTCTCGTGAAATTTTGTGAACAAATTCGATAATTATATAGAATTGAATCGCTTTTCGGAAAATGTCAATAAAATCACCAGCGGGGTCTACAGCTCACAGAGCCACTAGTTTACTGAATAGCAATGTTTAGTAACAAACATTTCTCGTCACCATTATTGAAAAAGGTCATCACTGCTTGAGACGCTTTACCTAAACTTCCTACTTTTAATTAAGAAAATAAAGATACCTGTAAATATTCTTATAAAAAAAATTAAAAGCAGACGTTGACTAACGAAATCGTTTAGGTGTTATTCATGTTTTAATAATGGTAACATTGAAACGCTAATTGAAGGCGGCATCGAGTGCTATTAAAAAACTTGAAAGTACCGAGTACAAGTGTTTTACGATCACTTTAATGTTTCAAACGACATAAATTACTGGTACTAAACCCGTGATTTACAAGGAACCTACAAACATTTTTAATGAGAATTACGAAGAACATTTTTGTATATAAATTCGCATAGCTGCCCGCTTGCATCCAGACCGCCGCGGCATTCGATTAAATTATCGAACTGCTTGGGTACGGGGACACAAAAATAATTATAAACTCTTGCATATAATCTTTAATATATGATATGAAACGTTCTGGGGTGATATCTAAATGACAGGCACCCTCGCTGTTTGAAAAACTTATGAACGACTGCGTAGTAGTTAATGTAGGTACGCCATATCAGTTAATGTAGTGGTAGTGAACAAAAATCACATTTGTTGCCAGCACGTTTGTGGCCTGCCCAACTAAATGAAATAAACAAAAAGGAATTCTATCAAATAACCTGTAGCAAAGTTGCAAAGCCAGGGAAGTTGATCGGTAGGCACCCCTAAATAGGATTTTATATGCTGTCAACATTAATCAACGTTGTATGTATTGACAAATGCTAAAAATGTAATTAAGCGCCGCGAAAGAACAAAGCGAATCCATCCAAACGCTTCTTCGGACAGAAAGGAGGTTAAACCGGATTTAACATGAATTGTCTGCTCACTGAAGTAGGTAATTGTGTTACATATATATTACATAAATATTTATATGTAATGTATGTTATATATGTCATGCGGGTTGTCGAAGCGCGGAACCGGATATACTCGTATATGAATTTTACTCGACAGCAATTTACAATTTTCATTTTGCATAAATGTGTATCACTGGCAAAAAGTGATGATGCCACATTAAATCCTGATTTATTCATTAAATTAGTAACATAACCTAAATTGTATCCAAATTTTAAAAGATCGTCTACTATCTTTTTAGGTGAGAAACAATGACATTGTTCTGTCATTTGGCCTGAGGAAGGTCTAGCCTCACCTAAGTATTATCGATTTTAATGACTGGTGACTTACCTAGTCACTTGAGCAAACAAAAAAGGTTATTAACTTTATTTGGTACTTATTCAACGGAAGTTCAGGAAAATAACGGTAAAATACCCTATCAGTTCATTAAGTCATCCAAGTGGTCGCAAAGTACACCAAATTCGCTGGTCGGTAACCGACCTATCGACACTGAAAAAAATATGTTGTTCAGTAATAAAATGTTATACAACGAGCGAGCTCTTGAAAACAGCTAGTAGCCGATAATGAGGATTATAAATTAAATCTGAATGACATTTCGGAAGCACAAATAAAATGTTTCGAAATATGAGCAAATAAATATTACACATAGTCGTGTTTGCACCAAAAGTACTCGTAGCAGAATTACAGAGGCCGGTGCAATGTTGTGGTTGTTGATGCAAAGAGCGCGCCTGAGTACTGTTCCCGTTTCAGGAATTACCTATTTGGCAGGCTTTCATAAAAATTACGACGTATTTTACTTTTAAAGAGTGCAAACGGTCCAATTTGGAATAAGGCTTTGCATAATGTGTGCATACTCTTACCAGATTGAGGACTATGCTGTAACCAGTAAACGCGTGTTACAGGATCGCAACGACAGACCTTAAGATTAAGTAAGACGATGTCATTATAGCTGTCCGTTCATTGACCCACGACTTCATAGTAGTTTATCTACACCCATATAGTAAATCCTCTTTAATGCGTTCAAAACCCGTAGGTAAAGACTTTACAATATACCGTGCCCGCGGGCGGAGGCGATGGCCATAACATCGTCATATATTGAACTGTTATGAGATCTAACTGCACAGCCCGCGCGCCGCACGGGCGCCGGCTATCTGTTGAAACATGCGCACGCCGGCTGAACGCGCCCACATGTAACACATGAAAGAGCATTTAATATAATATGGATTTACATATCCTTTTTCATGTGTTACATGTGGGCGTGGGTACTTTATCAACGTAAAGTACTGTATGCAACTGTACATTATTAGGCATTATGTAGCAGTTGCATAATAGTATTTTATGCAACACAAGTTGTCGTGATTATTGAATTTAAAATTAATTGAAAAAGAAAATAAGTAAAAAATTAATTCTTATTACATTCTTTATATCACAGTATTTATATACTGCTTACTGTGGGGCTAGTTCGATTTGTGTAAGATTGTCCTCTAATATTTTTATTTTTTTTATTTCTATTTTTTTATATATTAATTTTGACAAAACTAAAGTTTCCTGTCTGCTTGCTTTGTGGCAAAGACCTCCTCCAACCTTTTCCATTGATTGTGGTCCATTGCTTCTTGTTCTTCATCACTTCCTTGAGGCCCCAATATCGTTTCTAGTCATTCGTAATTCTTCTATCTACCTCCTTTTCCATTGTGTCATTTATAGAAATGATTTGGCCCAAGTCCGATAATTAAGTAAAGCAAAAGTAAACATGTCTTACGAAAGTTTAAATAAAGGTAATGCACAATGTTTTACACGGGCTCACCGAATCCATACAACGCGCAAAGTTGTGAGGGTCGAGGAAGCCCCATCAGTAGACGTGTAAATCAGACGACTACATGGGGCAGTGGCAAGAGTAGGACGACATACTCTATTCTCCAATATGCTCGGAAATGCTCGCCTTACTGTCGCAAAAATAGTCCGTCAGTTATTAGTGACTAGCACAGGTTTAAAAAGTTAAACGTATTTTTCTGCCGCAGCGGTCACGAAACGGTACGAAATTCCATTATTGTATTGTTTTTAACCTTTTAAAGTGGTGTTCTGACTATTACATTATGCAGAGGCTAGGAAAAAGCAATTCGTGGATTCGTATCAATTTTCGGCCTCAGCTTCGCTTCGTCCGACAAAATCTACTTATCCACGAATTGCTATTTACCGGCCTCTGCAATAATGTATTATTATTGTTGTATATAGACTAGTTAGTATTTGATTATTTTTGTGCTTGTCACCGGCGGTCTCCAGCACCAGTCTAACACGATCGCCCTTACCTACGTCCTTGCCTACGTCATAAATAATCATAAAGCTAAAACGCTTCGTAAAGTAGGTATATCGCAATTATGAGCGACAAAGTTTTCATAACAAATTCATCCTCAATTGCAAATAGCATGGAACTGTGACCCTGCATATAGGTAATAGTAATCTACATATAACGAAGTGTCACAGTTGACAGTACTTAGTCCTTATCACTTTACTAGCCTGATTGATCCGGGGGTCCCTCTGGCCTATACTTTTGAATCTAATAAGGTGCGATAACCTGTAAAACTTGTGGAGTCGTTGAGTTGTCATAAATAATTAGTGTTCGTAGAATCCATAGAAGGCGAAATGTCACGCAAGACGACGGAAGCCGCAAGTGGTCGCATGAGTCAGACAGACGAACAAGTGACCTCTCTTCCTGAGTCTTGAGAGGCATAAGGTTGAAACTATCCTATAGAATTAATGAAGGTTATGCAATGGTTTGGTAAGAAAAAGCTGCTTGGATCAGTCAGATTCAAAGAAATTGGAAAAAGGTTTAGGTATGAACCAATTTGAGGAAAAAAAACTTTGATCGAATTTATGCTTATTCAGAGAAAGAAAATAACGAAAACTAACACCTCTAATGCCATTCAAGCCCCATGTCGCACATAAGAATCATCCTCGACTAGCGATTTTTGCTAAAAGGTGGAAACGTAGCGTTGCTTGGCCCATATTATTTCCTTGCATGTTTTCGCTTTTCAAACTAGTATTTTGCAACAAACGAGGTAATTATTAGAAAATTAATCACCATCCAGGAACACAGAGCTTCGAAATCCCTCAGCTTGACATGCTAAACTGTTAAACCCTACGAAAACCGAAAAAAACAACGAATCAGACAGGCGACAACAAATTAGATTAGTGTTAGAAATTAAAAGGCCCTCAATTAGACAGGAACCGGGCGTCGCCACTTGAGAGTCACCTACGACCCTCGTAATTGGCGCTCGAGTGGATAATAGCAGTACCTATACTGATGATGGCAGGAAGACGTGTACGCGTCGGCGCCTCGGCGCAGAAACGTCGCGCACAATGTGAATTAAGCATATACAAACATCAAACATTAACCCAATTGATTAAAAAAACTGCAACAATAAAGTTTTAACCTCATTCGATTTAAACCTTGAAGCTATTATCGGCATACTACCTTTTTCTCACAATACCAAATACCTACTCTTAAAAACTATTTAGGTAAAATGGGCAAGCCGCGAAGTTGAATGATTGTCTACCACCCATGACTTAGTTATATTGAGATAGGTATATATTATACACAAGAAAAGTATTATAACGAAATTACAATTTACTGTACTGTATCGCACGCACATACCTGCTTAACGCACTTAAGCAATGTAAGTGTGGGTTGAACATCTGCTTGCAAAGCATTTAAACACTCGAGAGACAATTAAAAATCCTCTTAATAAAGCATAAGCAGCAACGAGAATTAAAAATTATATGGACATGTTTTACGTGGCGTTTTAGGCGATTCGGGCCGTAAAATATGACAATAAAACCTATCGTGCCAGCTGGGCTGTAGGTACTGTGCTGTACGGCATCGGCCAAGGCGGCAGCAGCTGCTTAGGTAGCTGGGTCATAAGCAGACTATAAAAATAACTTTAGAACCTACATTTTCGTGTACATTGAGGACGCACATGTATGCTAATTAATTTGTTATACCTAATAATCAATAAAAACTATTAAGATTCACTGTCATATGAAGTTACCTGAGGTTAGGTATGGTGGTGGAGGAAGTTACGTATAGGCTATGTAAAATAATATTTAACTCCAATTATCTACTTCACAAAAAAACTGTTCAGTTTTCCAGTTGATTGAATAAATTAATCTTGCACTCAAACTAATTAGGCGTCGTTATTCAATTATATCCGTGATGGTAGGTGCTGACTTCGCAGTTAGAATGAAATTTTAACGATAAACTATTAAAACATAAGGATAATTATAGTACAATAACCGTCCTACAAGAATGATAATAAAAAAGCTTAATTTTGTGTTCGCTATGGTTGCTTCGATACGAGATTGTGAAACTTACCGTGGTCAGTAGGTACCTACAATGTACCACGTAATCAAGTTTTCATAGATTGTATGTATTCCGTACCAAAACACCCTTTCCGGCGGCAAATACGACTATCTGTTTTAAATACCAAATATGTCATCTACTTTAAAGCCAATAAGGTTGAGTTTTCTTAAGAATCTGAAAGGCACATATTACGTTTAGTAATACAGGCACGCATTGTTCAACTTATGCAAGTAATATGACGGGGAAATTGTAATGTCGCGTACATACATTTCTGGATGAGTCCTTCAATCGTAGGCAATAAAATATTTGGCAATAGTTAATTGTAAACTTATTCACATTAACCTATTGGGAATTTTAAGATAAGACCTACCGTTTGACTACTTATTGTTTTATGCTTTTCTTCTTTGGCGTTACACTCTTGTCAGAGTAGTCGTATTATCAGTTACGTTGATTTTGTCGCCAGCGACGTCATTCTTCGCGAACTTCAGCCCTCCTGGCCCTTCTACTGTCCGCCAATTTCACTTAGTACTTGTATTGGACTTGATATTTATAAGAGCCCAGAAAATACTGCTTATTGGAATGCTAGCATACTTAGTATCTTTACAATTGCTGCCTTTTCCAATGCCAATTTGATCGGAAGGAGGGAAAATGGGTATAGCATTTAATTTAAATTACTTTTACACAGGCAATGTAATGTATATTAAGACTTAAGGACGCAGCTTTCCCTCAAAATTCAAATATTTATTCTGCAAGTAGGCCTCAAGTGCTTTTTTATGGTTTACATAAGTTTCTGATGGCTACCAAAACCTTACCTATCGAATTTTAATATTCTATAAGTATGTTTCACGTCCGTTGGCCACGTATCACTAATTCCGCGAACCGGTGACTTCCGCTACAAGTGTGGCTTCAGCTAACTCGATTTGCGAGCTATACCTAACACAAATTCGTATGGTTTCAGCCGCAGCTTTGCCGTGCGGCAGGTCACGTTACGTATACTCGTACGTAATCTAACTACACCTACTTACTTATACAGGTACTACTAGTGCACTGCTTTCAGGTCAAAAGCAATTCTTCATATTTCCATTCCGTAATCAACATGTAGTATGCGTATAATACACACACGTGTGGTATTTAAAATAAAAAAGACCATAGTATGCTTAGGCGCGGGTTCGTACTACGCATTTGAGTCTGATGATGATGTTTTCCCAGAAGCATTCGTCGACGGCAACATCCTGACAACTTTATTCTATGAGATGTTAGTTTCTTTTTGTATTTTGTAGTTGAGTCTATTGTAGTAATTTTCATCCATTGACTTTCCCGACTTCGATATTTTTACATTCATGATAATGTAAAAGAATAATAATAATAATAAGTAAGGCCCCCGCATCGCTGCCGGCGGCGCTCTAGGTTAGGTTTTTATAATTATTTTATATTTTGTAAATATTGTTTTATATTTTACTTTTTATTTAATTAGGTATTATAAAACCTAACTTAAGTGAAAAAATAAATAAAAAGATAATAAGTAATATAATAAATAATAAACAAACTTAAAATAATAAATAACAATGGAAAATTCAAATACAACTAATACTCAGCGAGCCAGTCGCCACTCAGCTTGATGCCACGAAATAAGCTAATTTAGGATTTGAGGTCTACTTTATTATAATTTAGGATTTGATAGGATATGATTCGATAGAATTTTAGAACACCTTTCACAATATCGGTGAAAATCTTCTGACTGTGGCACGAGTTCGCACAAGATATCGGGAAACTGTCAGAGGTAAAGAACTATTATACCTTTATTCGACGTTCTATTAAGAGCGGAAAACTGGAATCAACTTAAACTCGAGTCTGACCTGGAAAACTACTCGAGACTTGAAATATTTGATTTTTAACAAGAATTCAAAGTGAAGCGAAAAATATTAATTTGATATTTCTAGGTAGGTTCCTATATACATTATTTGTAGACCTCGAATAGTAACGTAACGAAAAGGGCCAAAAGGGCAAAGATATTATTTGTAGAAAATAATATTTTATAGTGACGTTTTTATATTCTATTTTTTGCTGTATTAATTGTTGTCTTTGTCTCGAATAAATATTTCTTATTTCTTACGTATTGGAAAAGGGCCAAAAGGGCAAAGAGGTCTTTAACTGGTAGAGTAACCAACTTGATACAAGATAGCCAACTCAACATTCTAGCCTTTATGAGAGACCATCATCAACCTCAAATCACTAGGTATAACCTTCCTCATATGGCTACAAGGGATTGAGGGGAATAAGAGAGAAAGAGAGAATCCAGTCTGGGATGGGTGCACTTCCATTTGGAACCCCAGCCAAATGGCTGTGCTTTAGCGTAGGCGACATGGTATCAACTTATACCATATAAATTTCAATTAATATTAGTCTAATCCTTAACAGTCCGAAATAAGTATCGGACTCAGAATAGAGTTATCGTTACAACATAGCAGTAGGTACATACTGTCGCGTAGATTAGGTAACATTTTCTTTAAATAATCAAATACAAAGGCCGTTTATTTGATTATTGAATATTGAGTCTAGCTTTCACCGGCAATGTCGGCAAACATTTCGGAAATACACGAGGCAGCAACTATCGATTTTCATGTTAAAACTTAGTTATGTAGGCAACTTGGAAAGTTTGGCTGAAATTGGTACGTAACGAGCTTCAAGCACTTTAAACGGTAACTTTCACGATTGCTAACTTACAAAATAGGCCTATTTTGCAAGTATAAAAATTTCATAAAAATCTAATCCTGATATTGGCAATAGCGCTCATGGCAGAGAGTGTCTGAACTCAGACAATCAACATGGTGATGTTAATACTTCAAAAACGCATTTCCAGCCGCCGCTAGTGGTGGCATAACATAGGATAAGTCGAGACTGTATAAACAATTCAATATTATTTAGATATGTCATACTTTCGCGTTTGTTTCTTTGACTAATATTAATAATACTTTGACTTTAATTCTCAAATCAAGAAGAGTCTGGAATGGCCATGTGAGTCCTCAAGAGTTCCAAGCTTCCGTGGGCTACCAATGCATGCCCTTTTACCGGGTAAAACTGGTAAAAGGACATTTTTGAATAAAAACGAAAAAAGAAATGAAGGAATATTTATATTTCCTTTTGGAGAATGAAATTATGTTAGGAAGCTTTTCCCCCGGAAGAAACCCCAACGAGTGATGGCTCCGCCTTGGTACTCGTATAGGAGCGCCGAGGGATTACTTTCAGCATTCAACCTCGTGCAAATATCGTCAGTTTTTCAATCCTACTGGGCTCCCAAAATCAAGAAAAAATATTCATAAGGAACATCTACTCAAGTTAATCCACATTAAAAGTAGTTCACCTAAACATCTGACATTTTGATACAAAATGAACTTTGGTTGATAGTTAAAAAGTACAAAGTTAAGTTATGCAGCCACAACTTTCCTACGTTGCGTAAGACATTACCCAAGCAGGAGCGGAATTCGACTTTGTTTTTGGCAGCTCGTGACATAGTTAATTTTATTGTATCATATGCTATTTGCAATGTTCATTTTTTTTTATGTTGCTGTATGCACTTCGAATAGCATGACTGATTAGTTCGCCGGTTTAAGTTGTCATATGATACCTATGATAAATTATACAAATATGAAGAAACGAAGGGGTAAGTTAGGGTACGCAAACGATGAATAATTATACGTATATAGTACGAATTGCGCGGTCAATATACCTATTTTATTTCAATATAACAAATTCTCTCTATCTCTCGTGCCCCATTCGTCTCTGTTGTCCCAATAATACTCGACTGGATTTACCTTATGAATTATAATTTTCTGCCGAATGGTTGTCGTTGATTACTTCCCCGTTAGCCTAGTCTTGATTTTGTCTTCTGAAACGGTGGGGAAGCTATCAACGGATTTACATTTTAATCACACAACTCATCCAACTTGAGGGCTTCAAATTTGGAAAGTGTATTTGACGTACTGATAGCATGTATGAATCGTCTTGATTCATGCACTCCCTCTTACGAAAGCATAGCAATACGTGTGTAAGCAAGAACAGTTCATATTGAGATGAGCTTGGTATCAAATTGAAATGTTATTTTTATGGCAAATTGACGCCCTGATGATCTGCTTTATTAACAACGTAACGATGGAAACATTTACAAATAGTTGCTGTAAGTAATTAAAGAGATACAAGTAAAGTTTAACCTCGTGTGAAGTCAGATTTTTATCGAATTGAGAGACAATTATATTCAGGCATATTCATTTAAACTGTGTTTTTTACTGCTTATTCTCAAAATTGGTGTAGTTATGTCCTGCTCGAAACCACCTCTAGGAAGATTCTGATATGCTGTAAAAAATCCTCAACTTTTGATACATTTTAGGGGTTTGTTAATAAACAAAGGAACCTTTATACTTTCGCTATTTCCGTCTTAAAAAAATAGATGTAAAATTTGGACTGAAAACAATCATTAACAATTATTTAACCATATTCGTCAATTTCCGCTGCGCAGCACTTACATATGAATTCTATATACTACCATGGATCATGCATAAAAACGCAATTTCATGTCCCGACAGGATCAACAAAAAGAAGTGCTCTCTCAGGTAGAGATACGTATGGCTGTTAGTTAGTATAGGTACCTAGTATAGTACTATAGTACCTAGTAAGTAACGTATTACGTATGAATCGCTGTAACGTTTGGTCTAAACTGTGATGTTGCATTTTTTTATGATTCAATAGATTATTATTATTATACTAAGTATTACCAAGCAACACGCTGCACTGGGCATTAGGAAACTTTATCAAGGTACCATAAGGTTCATTAATACGAGTAGTCGTTAGCTGTGACGTCGATGATACAAACGACTGTTAGTGTAGTAGGTACACCTGAATGTATACGATACGAGTATGCTTATACATACATTACATGACACGATTAATTTAGCAAACGCATTACTTTTTACGGTGTTCGGGCCTTGTTTTTATGCAGAATCTTTAATCATTGCCTTTCCCCTCTTTTATGTTGCTGTGGACGGACGAAATAGTTGATGAAATTTGAAGTATTCGCCTATAGTAGATTCCTCATAGAATCACAGAGGGTTTAAAGAAAATGAATATATTGTTACAATTTGCTTTTCACAATGATGAAAATAGTATACATAGATCTAGATAGTCCTATAGAAAAATATAGGTACCATTAATACAAATAAATCAAACCAAAATACATAACTTGATTTTTACTGGAAGAATAAATTAAACCGGCTTTTAGAACACAAAATAAAATAACCGAAATGGGACCAGTTTCTACCCATTCAATTTTTATCTCTTTGGAATACGCCCATAGAATCCGAATTCCTAGGGATTACAATTAAAATATTAAACATCGTATCCCATAAGTGATCTATAGTACGTACCTGGGAGACCAAGCTGTGTTTTGCGTTTTCCCGGGAAGGAGAACTTTTTTATCGTGGATGAGAACTTCGATCCAGGTACCCAGACCTCGGAGATCGAGCTAGATCGATTGTTTGCCCCCAGAAAGCCCCCATATGGGAATTGCAAAAAAAATTTACGTTCCAAAAAATTTAATGTCCTCCGAATTAAAAAATCTGTAAAAAAATAAGTATTAGAGTAGCATATTTTTCATTTATCGTTACGTTGTCCAACTTATAGTTAGTATTCATTAAGTTTTATAGTATAAAATGGATACATTTATAAAATATCTCAATTTCGAAAAAAGTGTCTTTCTGCTCCCATATAAATTTCATGTCTCCTTTGTGTAACAGAGGGTATTTAAAAAATCATCAAAATCAAAACATTTATTTTGCAAATAGGCCTCAAGGGCACTTTTACAAGTCAAAATATATCTATATCAAATAAAAATAATACATTAATCAAAATATCATTAATTAAATGTAGTGTTACATGTCAAAAATAAGACTAAGAAACTAATAACAATCGAGATTTGTTTATAACAGCCCTGGCCAAGAAATTTGTTTAGGGTCCTATTAAGTGCAACGTGAAATATCTAGAAAATGGTTTGTCAGGTTTCTAGAATGAACATACTATATCAAAATCTTTTTTCAAAGTTCAGAGAAAGATGTCGTTCCTTTGTATTTGTATGTAAGGCTATATTTTGCATTTTAATATAGAATTAATGTATCCACAGCAGTTTTATCTCTGGCTACAAGTAGTCTACTACCAACACAAGCGAATGTGTCGATAGCTCTATTAGTTTTTGTGAAGCGGTACGATAAAGAGTGACAGAGCGTTTTTTTCGCAAATATTATAAAATTTTGTATTGTGCCTAAAATAGGTAATCTTATTATTTTTACTGCTGTTTTTAAGCAGTTAAAAACAATAAGATTTGTAGTTGGATGGTGGAATTAATGGGTGGCTTGGCATATTCGAATGCTAGAATTTCTTACACTATTTTTTTAATTGACAAGTTTTGTGGACCCCAATTTCGCATCCTTTGTGTCACGTTGTGTGTCGTTACACATTTTTCCCCCATACAAATTATCTTTCAATTAGTTCCTTTGTTTAACATTTTTGTGAATATTCCTATTGCGGTACGTACAATTTTCTTGCAATCCCCATAGCAAATCGAAATCGTTAGAGACGTTTCCGAGTTCCCCGAAATAGACAAATAAATTTCAGAGGTGCGCGTTTAAATATATTATATATATACCATTATCAATCAATCATGCTCGTCCACAAATATATATAGTTGCTTGCCGCTACACCACTGGAACACTAAATTTTTTTAGGTCGTACACAGCCAAATTTTTTTTTTACTATTAATAATATTCACTAGTGTACATGCCCAGACCAGAGGCCAGACAACTCGTCAAATGCGTAAACGGACCTTCATGTAGAAAATGAAAATAAAATGTGTTTATCGCTAAAATATACCTATACACTATTTACAACACATAGCATGTTGTCTGTGATTAAGTAACGAGCCAAGTTTATTAAAACCCACGCAATTAAAAGGAACATGTAATCCCACTGCTGCAATAACCTAAATAAATCGTGTGCGTTCCTTAAATAGAGAGAAAACATTGACACGCAATACAATAACCGATACCACTCCAAATTGATAAACAAATTACACACTAAACTTAATGAGTTTTATTACCGTAGACGATGAGGTCTAAATTCCCGTAACCCAGTTTACGTGTCCAGGCCGGGCAAGGGGAGCTGCACTTAGCTTTCCAGCAAAGCATTCTGTGTTCAAATTTCTCTTACAAATTGTACGTGATTATACTGTAACAATACTGGCAATGAAATTCTATGTCCCAGCTATTGTTGCCCTGAGAGATCTTAATCGCGCGGCCAAAGTAAGTCAACCAGCAAGCTGGGAGCAAGCTGGGTCAATGATAGGAAACCAAACTATGTGTTCGTATTCTTCTCTAAATTTCGCGTTCTTTCGTTTTTGCAAAAGTTCTCGTGTTCGCTCCGTGTCGAAGTTAGAAATGGCCGGGCTGGGGTGCGTAGCGGCGCAGGCTCCAGGGCCGTCCGTAGCTTACATAACGCGGGGAAAGCGGATGTACAACCCCGGCTGTTTGCCTTCTCGCTCGCACTAAGTAAAGGCTTTTGCTGATAGGCTTGAGTTTTCCTTTCATGAATAGTGACGTTAAGTAGGTAGGTACAGTACCTATACTGAATGTAACGAATTTTGTTCCTTGGTTGCTTGCGCGAGACAAGATAACCGTTAAGTTGGTGATTATTTTTACGGTTTATTTATTTACATACTTTTGTTTTAAGAAATAATTATATTTTATTAGTATGGTTCGTACAATACTCTAAAGCCAAATTCTGTCAAACGAACACAAACAAAATACGACTAAGAGCTCTGACTACTAGTATAAAGTAGAATCCTGCCAGCGTTCATTTCACAGAATTTGGTTTTACAGTTTAGGACCTACTATAACAGAGATTAAAAATATCCCCGTTATACATGTACTTACTTTGTAAAAATCTTTACGAATTATAAATTCATATAATTTGTCAAGTTTAGTTAAGATATATATGTAAACTTAAATAAATAATAATTTAAGAAATATTAATTTTGATTTCCTATCGTTCCCAATAATCTTTATTGACAGTTTATGGTACCTACAAAATAGAGTAGAAAGTATCGTAATATATCCCATCAATTCAAGTTCAATAAAATTATAAAAAAAGGCAATCGCAGGAACCAATCAGCATGCAGCCTTACCTTCGCTCGCACATGTGCCGATCGTGCTGACATTTACGTAGTGCGCCCCGTACCGTCGCGTAGCGCGTACCGAACGCTCCCGACGAAAACCGAGCGACATAAAAAAACGTTCCAATTTCAAATGTTGCAAAATTTTAATTGAAGTAAGGTGTCTATTCTAAGTTTAAATTTTGGTGATTTTTGTTTTTTTTTTAAATTATTTGTGTGTTTGGCCAGAGTTGAAAGCGAGCGCTTTCCCTGGGGATATTGCTATAGCAACGAATGACGTCAAGTTCAGGGGCGGTTGGTGCATTTTCGTTCAATACAATTTTCTGAGGTTTTCATGCATCGAGCGAATGATTTAAGGTAAATCAAATATGATAAGTTGTAAGTATTGTGTTAATGTAAAGAACATTTACTATACATTTGATAGTTTAACGTTAATTAAACGAAATTAAAATTTATCTACTGAACACATAACGTCTTGTAAGGAATTTAATATTATATTTATTAATGGTTTCGTGGCCCATTTTGCTCGGGAAATTTATTAGGTCTAAACAACAGCAGTCGGGTCGCAGCATATTGACGAGATGAAACAGATTTAAAGCTGAACTTGTATTCTTGGCAACTGAAGTTACGAGGCAGAATCAAATATTAAAATATGGAAACGCGCAAATGAAGTTACCCAGTACGTTTCGTATGAGGACTAACTATTGGCTCTACATGAAATTCACTTAGCAAGCAGCTTACAGTAAGAGAGTTCGTAGACAGTAATAAAGTTTTAATACGAATATACCACATAACGATGATTTAGGTATTAATAAAAAATACTTGTTAGAATAGTCTCAACTCAACTCTTGGGATTAGGTAGCGGACCCCGGGCATCCTTTAGGATGCGACTGTACCGGGATAACGCTTAGGATGATGATGATGATGGTGACTTGTTAGAATAGTAGCATAGAGTGGTCATAAACTGGCACACCAAATTAGCTGGTCGCTAACCGACCTATTGGCCCTACTTACCGACGATTTTCAAATCTAATCTCAAATTCAAATTGATGTAGGTATACAAAATAGTTACTTAAACTTCTCTACGTTACAACTAGTTTTCCACTTCATTTACTTTTCTGTTTATTATTTATTTGAACGTTATAGCACAATACTAGAAAGTACAAATGGCAGACTTAATGCCTTAAAGCATTCTCTACCTCCTGACATCCTAACGTCGCGAGTTTAACATAAATATCTCGGTGTATTTCAACGTGGTTGAAACATCCTGACGTCGCGAGTTTAACGTAAATATCTCGGTGTATTTCAACGTGGTTGAAACATCCTGACGTCGCGAGTTTAACATAAATATCTCGGTGTATTTCAACGTGGTTGAAACATCCTGACGTCGCGAGTTTAACGTAAATATCTCGGTGTATTTCAACGTGGTTGAAACATCCTGACGTCGCGAGTTTAACATAAATATCTCGGTGTATTTCAACGTGGTTGAAACATCCTGACGTCGCGAGTTTAACGTAAATATCTCGGTGTATTTCAACGTGGTTGAAACATCCTGACGTCGCGAGTTTAACGTAAATATCTCGGTGTATTTCAACGTGGTTGAAACATCCTGACGTCGCGAGTTTAACATAAATATCTCGGTGTACTTCAACGTGGTTGAAACATCCTGACGTCGCGAGTTTAACGTAAATATCTCGGTGTATTTCAATGTGGTTGAAAACCACCCTTCGCCAGTGTCAGTACATACCTTCATTCAACTTCCGCCTTCGATCGTACAATTTGTACCTCTTGTACTGTTAGTAAGGAAACGTACCTTAATTGATGAACACACTTGTGAATCATGCGTGTTTACTACTAGGTTTGATGACTGACGTGTCAATTTGCATTACTAATTATTTTCCTATTGGAGAATTGTGAACTCCTTTAAGATGTTAATGACTCACATAGGTATCAAATATTAGATATGATAATATTCATCAACGGAAAAAATCTACTCATTAAAAATCGACCTTTTTACTATTTATAAGGATGACTCGTCTTGTTTTTCATAATATAAACTTAGTTTAGATACTTACTGAAGTAATCAATGCACTCTTATTTTGTAACATGTTTCATTATAAATATCCTGTTTAGTATAGCTATCTCCATAATAGAACATTTTGATCCCGAGTTGTCTTGGCCCGAGCCGTCAGTCAAGGGACAAGACTCGGGACGAGTGAAAATGACTCATCCGCACGCATATCAATCGACGTTTACAGTTGCGAAAAAAATATCAAATGCAAAATATAACAGTAATTAAAAGATACATAACAAAATGCGTTTACTTGCCATTGTGAAATTTGCCCGTACCTGCTCTATATGTGACGTACTTTATGTACATTTTATTTAAAAATCGTATAAATCGCACTTATCACTCAAATATTATTAAAACAATACAAGTTGTTACTAAATGAAATAGTAAAATTTGAATGAAAGAGGCGGGAATTAAAACGTCAGGTTAATTTAACTTTGAATTGATAGACTTTCTTTAACATTCCATGGTTATCAGCATTATGCCAAATCAAAAATTATTTTGGAAGAATTTTTATGTCACATGGTAGTTTAATTACATTTAAAAATTAAAAAACATATAATAATTTTATTCGGCGAAAAACCAAGCGTTAATTTATTCGACGCGGCGGTCTTGCATAATACTCTATTAATCGGAGCTCTCGCATAATACTCGTTTCGGGTCATTGATCTACTCAATCTGTCAACTTTTTGAAAACAGTATTAAATCTCTTTATATTTGATTCAATTTGTGTAATACAATTTTAATGTTTTAAATATAAAAAAATATTTTTTCATGCCAAATGCTTTATTAAATATATAAGTAAACTGATTGAACCTAACACTCTTCGGTTGAATGTATGGCTTGGACCAACAGTAAATTAAAAAAAAATGGAAAAGTAAAAAGCACTTACGCACGATATACAGCCACATAAAGTACCACTTTTTGAGCAGCTATATTAAAAAGATAGTAAAACATCCAACGGAATAAGAGCATATATCAGTGTCAAACTCATAGTAATCGTACTGTACAGGTGTAGTCATAAATATGTTTACATTTTAGGACCTTACTTCAATGGAATAAGGAGAAAAAATGTATACATATTGGTGCCCTTGACTGTACCTAGTAAAGAAAAAAGTGTTCAAATTGTCCAATCAATTATTCTTGGTATACAACAGTGACACATGCAATTTATACTTGTGTCGCACCACAACTATTTACTCTGCCCATTAGATAATATTGACATTACGTAACATTACGCTAAACCCCATTTTTAAAATGACCCGAGTCCATTCAAGTAAAGCCATTAGCGTTGTAGTACCTACTTGTAGTTCTTGAAGTGGTCTGCTGCGCGATTAACAAACTATCGTTCTCCTCTTACTGGCTATTATATCTTGACCCCAGATTCGTAGCAACTATATCTTCCCATAGGTCAGACTTAACTAGATCGTCTGAAGCAAGTTGTCCATGAACGTGGTGAATACCAGGGCTGAGTAAACTAAAAAAAACATTTACTTGGCGGCCCACTTGGCAAATCGTTTGTTTCGATAATACTGCCAAGTGGAGGTCGCGCATTTATTAAACTGGGGCAAACACTGTATCTAGTCTTTGGACCAATACAGCCGAAGTGCGAAAATGCCATATTATTAATTATTTTAGGAAATATTTGCTTCAAATTCTGTGACACAAAAACTCCCAATGGCGTGTTAAGAACCGATGTATGCGAATGGACTCACATCTTGCACAAAAGTTAAAAGCAGATGTTGGATGGATTTCTTGTTTCAGCGGAAAGTTGCTAATTAGATAAATGTCTCTATAAGTACTGACACGCCTTGGTAAGCGTTGCAGGGGCGTATTAAGTATTGCTGAAGTATTAAATCCACAAGTTCACAATAATATATGGATATATATTTATATACTTTTATGAAAAAGTATTACGTACGTATATATAAATGTTCGTTACCTAAGTCATGCCTTGTGATGATAAAAAATATTTATGTACGTTCTCACAGGTTCAAACGTATCTTAGCACCCTTACTTTGATCACATTCCCGTACACATTATTATGTACGGGAATGTGATATTTCCGGATACCAATTTAAGTAAGTAGTAAAGCCGCAACGTGAAAGAGTGACCATTCGATTGGTATGCTGTCCATGCGCCTCTATTGTTACCGGGCCGTTTTGCAGTACGATCACGCCATCCAATACCGGCTTGTACTAACATTTTGAAAGTGCCATAATCAAGTAGGTATACGTGGTGATATTTTATTTCCAGTTTTGCAATTTAGTAATAATAAAAGGGAACTCCTTCTATGGCTACAAACCGAACCGTGAACTATGGCCAAATGAACATTCTCTTAAACCTTACGGAACGCTTTGCTATAAAAGTACAGAAGGAGACATTGAATTACATTTTTAACTATTTGTTTCGTAGCTGAATGAATATGATATACTTATATTAATTTTAGGGTTGATTGAAATTCTATTATTTTTAACGTGTGACTCAAATTAATTAATCAATTCATGTTTATTACGATATCATAAATTCGCCAGCCACCAATTCGTAAATCTATTTACAAAGCCAGTTAATGCATAAAATGCTTGTGACGATTATAATAGCTAGCATGTGATCATATAATAGAATTTGTATTCCTAATTCTCTGAGGTTTTGTGGTTTTAGCAATTAAATAGTATTTTACGTTTATTCTGAATTTGTTGATTTGTCTCTGGATGACCACCAGGTAACATTGATTTATTTTCCAATATCTAAGCGAACCGCTACTATAATACCTGTTCGTAAAATCTTCTAATTAGTTCGCATATTACGTTATGTGACTAACTTTTTACAATGCAACTGCCGTTCACATCATTTATTAAGTTGATAATACCAACCACCAGGTACTTGTTCAAAAGCACTAATTTTACATATTTCAAATACCAGTTAGCTTATTAATTTTTCTCAAGCCTATATTTCTTTGGACGTAATGCCAATATAGTAATAACAGCGATGGCGTAGATAGGTAGGTACCTGCATAAGTTAAAAAGTGCCACGGAATTTTACACGCTATACCAATTCAATAGTAAGCTCCAACAGCTTCTCATACAAGTTACCATAATGTTGTAATAATATTAGCACAGCCTCCAAGTGCCGAAAGTAGATGGTCTTCTGCTAAGCTAGATTAAACTTTAACTAGTTGTAATAAAGATGTTATTGTGGTTCTAGCGGGACTGGTCTAATACTAGAGATTTTCTTCGCGAGGTCTTGTTGCGTAAGCTGCGTTGACACAGTTTCGATGGAGAGGTGGGGCCTACCATAACACGTAGTAACTTTTTAGCTTGAATGGAATTACCAACATTGGTACTATTTTCAACAGGTAGCGGCCTTATAAGTTTTAGAACGTTCGGATGTCAAATTATGACAAAAGTATTTATAATACCAATAAATGTATTAAAGTCTATAATAATTTTATTAAAGTTTTAGATAGTAACATAGCCATTTTTTGATTTTATCGTGTGTAGTAGATTTTAAGTGGAAAAACAAAAAAATGGTCGATATGGAGTGATATTTGAAATGATATTTCTTAATGAAAAATCTGCAACATAAGGTCGCAATAGTCCTGTTCTAGATAGTAACATTGAGAAAATTCCAAGATTCGCGTCAATTCAAACAGAAAATGGCGTAAACAGATGAGCGTTTTTTAACTTATAAGGACCCTTAAACGGTATTTTTAACCCCCGGCGGGAAACGCAAAAGAGGGGTGTTATAAGTTTAACATGTATATCTGTGTGTTTGTTTGTGGCATCGTAGCTTCTTAACGGATAAACCGATTTGAGTGTGGTTTTTAATCGAAAATGTTGATGACGGGGGTGGTTCGTACCAATGTTTTGTGTCGGGGGTTCTTTAATTTTTTTTTATTTAACTAACTAGTATGAACCGGTAGCTATAAATATGCGTTAATTATTTTAATTCACAAAATAACTAGGTTGAAACGCCGCTACCTATTGAAAATAGCACCAATTCGTGAACAAAATGTTAGTAAGTAATTCCATTTAACTTAAAAAGTATATCTCTGCGTCTACCGACAAAAAAACAATACAATAACACGTGGACGGTAATTACCGGAATCGGTAGATGACCGATTAAGTATAAATGTTTTTGTACGTAATCACCTACGCACTTTTACTATCGCCTCCATAGTATGCAAGACATGTAAATAGCAGTAACGGGTAGATGTTAGGCTCGATTTCTTTTTTAAGAATGCGTAGAGGTGAAACGACCATAAAGCATGATCTTTATATGTCACACATGTTCATAGCAATGCCAATATGATGTTACTGTACTGTACTGTACTAGGTACTGTAGTTCCCTTTAGCTAGCATTAATTATATTTTATTAGTCAAAAGTGATTACCTAAACACATACTTTTCAATCTTATTAATATTATTAAAACTATAGAATTTCTCGCTGCGTTGCTTACTTTTAGTTTATAACTAATCTATAAAAAATATGGAAAACGGAAAACATGCGCCAAACTAGATTCCAAACCAGTTACGGCAAGTGGTTTCCCCCAAAATTGGTTTTGAGTATGTTTGTATAATTTACAACACTTACAAATTGTAGATATAGAAACGATCTTCCAAAGGAAACTTATAAAGCGACATAATATTATACTTTGCTGTTTCTAATCAATCTGTTCTTGTTTGCTCCATACATTTTTCTCATAGCCAACACAAAGCCTGCTTTTTATTTAGAACGCTTAGCAATGACACCCAACGACTTGCTCTGGGTGAACCAGTCTAAGCCTAATCTCTGAATACACATGGTTTCAACGAACTTCGGGGCCATGTTGCACTAGAGAAAAGTAGTAAGGTGAGATTAGATGGGTTCTGAACCGCATAGCGTAAAGTAAAAGTGAAATCATACCAATCTAAGCGGTTATTCAATCGAACGCGGTCTCAGCTATTCCATGACGCAGAAACCGTTGACCCAGAAATCGTTGTATTGTATTCACTACGATTTACCGTCATTACCTCAGGTGTCTATAGCCATATAAGTCTGGCCTCCTGATACGCACAGTACATGGTTACTAATGTCGGGGTCAAGATAGAGGTGTGTATGTGATGTCAGTTGAAACAAGTTGTGAATTGCATAGCTTGTCTTGAATGCAAATGCTGAAAGTGTGTCATAACTACACGTGTTAGGTAATGTCGGCAATTAAACTAGAGAGTCGATATTAGCCTTGAACAATAACTGAGGAAGTTCTTGTGAAGTTGTAAAGAAATAAACCTTAATTTATAAAGTTTATACTCAACGACCAATATTACTGTAGTAGGTACCTTAAATTATCGTTACCTATTTATTAGTGTAAGCCCAGACAAGACATAACAACATACGTCGTTACATCCCGCTGGGTGACGTCAGTGTTTGATTTTTCGCGCGAGGGATACGCTGCGCAGCGAAATCTATCTATGCCGTGTGGTCAATGTGGAAGACATTATTAAGTTGCGCAGCGACTTCTGTCGTTGCTTCTGACCCGAGTCTGAGATCGGAAGGTCAAGGTAAAAGCTTAGTGATCTTATAGAGGCTTGATACTAGATAAAACGCGTGCCCTATTCGAGTTGAGCTCGAACCAAGGGCACTCTAAGAACGTTATTAACCCTTCTTAGCATGGCGATGGAAATTTTCATCATTACATTGTCCTATGAATTAAAGGTACCTACTTGTGAAGGTGGTTGATATTTATTTTTAAAACTGTCAATTTTCAACTACAGCGTGAAATGGAACGTAGTTGTGAAAAAAAAGTATTGATATTTCAAATTTGCCGGCCGGTACTTGGCCGGTTTTATAAACATAATGTAACAGTCAGCCAAAAAAAGAAAGCACCAGGGACTCTAAAAATTTATATTTTTAATTAATAAACTAATGAACATATTTACTTTTCATCTCTCCTGAGGGGCTACTACAAACTTCGAAATCCGAACTTTGTATCGCGCCGTCCCTTTCACTCTCGTGTTATACACTATATGAGTGAAAGGGACGGCACGTTACGAAGTTCGGAGTAGGCCCTCTGTTCGGAAAGTTTGATTTTCATAAGTAGATAGCCGGGTTGAAAGTCGCTTTTCCGACCCTAGGGTGGAAAGTATTTTTTTTTTAAATTCTATAGGCTGGCGGCGCGCGCCGGACACGCGTGCGGGCCGCGAGGCGCGGTGGCGCCGGCTGCCGCTTGCCAGTGTTGTTGGGCACTCAAGAATAAAATCATTATTTGAATAAGAATTCGTAAGAATAAAATCGCCATCCCATTTTATTCCCATCGAAATTATTCAAATAAATTTGGTCGGGAATAATTCGTACATGAGAAAATTGAATGAAGATAACTTATTCTTATTCAAATAAATGTAATCATGATTTTTAATTTATTATTAATATTGCAAGAATAAAAGTGCAGTCTAGGTACCCGGGACAAACACGACATATTAATCAGTAGGTATAAGGTAGAGGTACTACTTAGTAGTCTAATACTAGTATGTCCTTTATATGTGATAATCCACATCGAAAGGGACCTTATGGCGACAGGCGCTTACGTTGCACCTATTCACTATTGTATTGGAACAGCGGCAATAAAGGCGTAAGTGCCGGCCGCCATAAGGTCCCTTTCAATATGGATTATCACATATTATTACGTCCTCACAAGACCACTGTCAAATAGTTTTGTTACACATGTTGTTTTTAATTTGATAATGATACAAATGCAAAATAATAATAATATCAGGTGTAATTTAGTTAAAAGATTCGCCAAAACAAAAAAATTAAGATAATACGCAAAACATATGGATTTAGAAATCAAAGAGTTCCGCTGTTCAATTTCTAGAGTATCTTTGTATTTTACTACATAGTTAACTTTATTCCAAATAACATTTTAATTAAATAAAAAGTTATTTAGAATTATCCCTTTTCTAAGATAATTATTCAGTTTTTAATCTTTATTTAAAATAAAAGTTGCATGACTTATTCCCGTTCATTTTATTTTAAATAACGAGTGCAAGAATTATTCTTATTCAAATCAATTGGAATAAGAATAAAATTTCTATTTTTATTCTTATTCTTATTCAAGTTAATTTTTGCCTTACTCTGCTGATGCTGGTTGCTGCAGCGCGTGTTTTTAATCCTTAGAATATAATTTGCTATTACTTTTATTTCTCATTTATTTTCCACATAGTCGAAATGAAAAGTAGAGTGTTTAACTCGGGTGAAAGCACCCATTTCAGCCTTGAAAAATCTCGGGTGAAATTGGTCACTTTCAACCTTTGGTTAACAATCTATCCTTTTAAGTCGAGAAAACTGTGATCAGGCGCCTCATTCAAAAAAGTATGTACCTATGTTTTCCACAGAAAACACTTTTCATTTTTTGGCTTCATGGCCTTCAGACTGTCGCTTGAGGAATGCTATTATTCTTTATAGCAAATATTAATCTGTATGTTGTTGTTGGTGCTGACGATCGCTCTTAACATGGAGTAAATACTCCAAAGAGTAGAAGGCTGTTTCGTTTTAGACCATTCTTGGAAATAAACTAAAAACACTGTTTCAGAAAAAGATTTACCCGTTTAATATTTTTCCAAACCGTAAAGTTATCATATGCTTTCAAATATTTTCCTTTGTAATTTGCTGGTAATAAATTACTAATTGCGTTGTTAGCTTCTATTGTCACGGATTCAGGTGTTAATATTTTGTTTTCACTAAAATAACTAGATGAATTCATCATGAAAACAGTGAGCAATCAAAGTTTGTCCGTGAACAAATAGATTAGGTGCTTTTCCTTGATGAAGCATATTTTTTAATTTAAAGAAGTACGCGTATTCGCCCGCTTTTTTGTATGGTGATTTTTTTATGCATTATATTTAATGTGAAATATAATATCAACCAATACGAAGTATATAAAGGTTTTACATTTTTTAAATATAAAAGTACCTGTATCTATACCATATTTAAAAATAATGTACCTACATAAATATATCGTGTGATGTAGTGTCATTCAAGGCGACACAGACAAATTACATTAAAAGAGCTCAATAAACAAAAATAGCGCGCTTTTTGAACTCCTACTAAAGCAGTCCGAACACCGTTCTAAAATTTGGATATTATTAGGTGTTCTGTTGTGTCTCTGGTGTGTAGAATGTTTACTATGTCAGTCTTTTAGTACCTATCTATGGTTTTACTAAATGAAGAACTTCGGCAGGGCAGAAATGAAAAATTCAAATATATAAATTAATTCTTGTTTTAATATTTACTTTGACGATCATTACGAGATATTGATATTTAATTCCTTGTTAACCGTGTTTAGAGTATCAAAAATATTAATATATTCATGACGATCCTCTCAGGTGAATTTTATCATACTCATTATAATATTTAACTGCTATTTTATTTATTGATTTTTAATTTATTTTGTTTTATTTAATGTTATTGACGATCACAATAGAGATTCCTGTAAATTGACATGTAATTTATATTGTAATCTTATATTGTGAATAAATGAATCTGAATCTATATATAAACCTATTTTTTTAATAGAAGTAGTGAAAAGTTATTTTACGCCTCGTATGTTGCAACACTCGCTACGCTCAGCATTATATTTTTGAACCACTCACTTCGCTCAGGATGTATTTTCGAACCATAGAATGCATTTGCTAACTCGCATTTCAACCCTAAAATACATTCGCTAGCTAGTATTTCAATTCCACACTCGCGTTTAAATAAAATACAACTTTGCACCCTTTGTATAACAAATAACTATTTAAATAACAATTTCAGTATAGCCAAATGCGTACATTAACTAAACGAGAGCGAAAAGTTAGATTCCTAAGTTTATACAGATGGTCAAAGAGGTCACGGCGCACTTTCCCTTCTCCTGATACGCTCGCTTACTAGACAGAAAGAATTAACATTTTTTGACGACATCAGGTTTTTACTTTCATTCAAGTAGTCAAGGAAATTTATTTATTTATTTATTTAAACTTTATTGCACAAAATACACAAATTGTACAAATGGCGGGCTTAATGACAAATGGCATTCTCTACCAGCCAACCATTGGGCTAAACAGATAATTTATAAAAGGTGCAAAGAAAAGAAAAAAAAAAGAAAAAGAGTATGAAAAAGTATATCAAAATATCTAATAAAACATATAAACATAATATATATATCTATACAGGTATACAAGATACATACATACAGGATTAGATATACTACTACATATTCAATACATACTATAATTATGATGATGGATTTTATACGAATTCTTGTTTAAGCAGGTGCTTACGCAGCATCCGCTTGAAAGCAAACTTGCTTGGGGCTTGTCTTGTTGTCTTGGAAATTGAAACCTGTAAATACCTACCTTTTTCGCAATTGTCATAATGGCATTACAACGGAAAAGTAGTAGGAAACTAAACGCAGGTCCTTTTGCCGCTTCGGCTAAACTCGGCTCTGGCACATCTCCGTGGTGTCCAGATCCATATCGCGCTAGCAAACAAAGGGCACGTGATATCTATGCGGCGAGCGCGAGCGAGCGGGATACCATGATTAGTTGTCAAACATCGGTACGATTAGACAGAAAACCTTCTGTATGTGTAGGTACTATTAATTATTGTGTGCCTATAGACATAGTAGTTATAGGTACCTACCTATAAAATTGCTTTAAGAACGAATGAACTTAGACGAATATCTGCTTACACATCGTTAAAAAACCTACGCATACTTTTTCGAATTCTCTTCTTCGGTAAAAGCTCGCAGTCTTATGTAACTTACCGGGCTAGTGAAACCAAATGAAATGTGTTCGGTCTTTCCGAATTGCGATTTGACTGGACTAATTAGATTGTCCCTGTGGTGCCTGTATAAGAAATGGAAATGTATGCCACGTTCTGACGAAAATATAAATATTATATTTAAGCAACTGTTTAAATATACAATAACGCCCTTAATCAAATGTTAGTTTATTTATTTAATAGGCACAGTAACAACATACAAATCAAAACGTTTACAACAAAATCAATTACATAGTTATCTTGTTAAATTTCACTCTACCTATTTAATTCGTATTTCATAGATGCTGTGTGCGCAATAAAAAAGATGCTGTATGCGCATAAAAACTGGAGTAATAGCCCAAGTAGCCCACTCTTCGAAGGCCAGGAACCAGTAACGCAACGGCTTTTTTGTTTACGGTTCTAAGCACCATGACTTCACACCATTTACACCATTAGCTACGTGACGTACCAGAAGGGCTGTGGCTACGTTACGTAGGTGGTAGCTGACACTAGATTAGACGCAATGACTTCGTTTTTGACAGATTATGACATCGCCAATTTTGTGAACCAGGATTTAAAAAAAAAACATAATCTAACATTTATTCTGAAAATAGGCCTCAAGGGCACTTTTACAACTCAAAATCTACCTATATCAATTATAAATAATACAATAATCAAAATATCATTAATTAAATGTAGTGTTACATGTCAAAAATAAGACTAAGAAACTAATAACAACCCAGATTTGTTAGAGGTATAAGATCTCTAAGCGCCAATATAAAAAGTAATAAGGTACACTAATCATAATAAAAATAAAGTTTGCTACGTGACCAATTTAACTTTTTAAGACTGAATTATACCAAGATGATGACAACTGACATATCCAAGTGACACAGTGTGACGATGGCCACATGGAGAGTGGTCATAATAGCCATCGTCAAGCCATGTTAGCTATTATCAAAATAAGTCACCTCGATACAGTTTGCTGTCCTCGTTGATTTAATGACTATTATTACGATTTAATGTTTGTGACTCACAAGCATTACCTCTTAATAATATTTATTCAGAGGATTAGTCCATACACTGCGTGTGTGGACTATCCTCTGAATCCGTCCAATGTCAAAAATTATCTTACCCTGTATAGAATGGATGTTTTGAATGGACAAATGCTATATTGTAACCTACGGCTTTGCCTGCGTTGTTTGCAATACAAGTTGAGTCATGCAGACAGTAATAGAAATAAAACGATTAAAATAGCGCAGTGGCTAACAATTATCAAAAAATATGAAAAAAAAATTATAGCTCAAAATTACACATTTTGTGTAGGCATGGGCTATTAAGTTACGTTGTCAAGTTGCCTACGCTTATTAATGTAGGCGGTGTACCTATTTAAATGGCAAAGTTCGGAACTGTCCTGAACTATAGTCCTATTTTACAGCATCGAGGGGAGACAAAGTAGGACATTTGGTATATGGGGTACCTCACGCACCAGACAGTCTAACTTTCCTTCTTCATATATAGTCGATCAATGACTTACGCTTTACGCAATTAACTTCAGTCAACATTAGTTATTAGAATGAATTAAGTAACCTACATAAGTAATTTAATGGTCATATAGGTAAGGTTGGTATCTAATCGTTTTAGATGGACAATTAATTAGCCAAATTTCAGTATAGATTACTAAGAATACCTATTTAATAAATACCTACATACGTAGTTCAACTTTAAGTACCAGATCTAATAGAGTTGTCGCACTTTCTGCAAGGAGAAGTTCTCATTGCTCTAACTCGGGATGGTATACTACCTACATAAACTATTTCCATTTATTTATGACATTTGCCCTGAAAGGAGCCGAGTGAATAGGTAATGGAAAGGTTAACATCTAATTTGACGTTGGATGAATGCCTTCATAACTAGGGCGTATTTATTGACACCTACGCGAAGATTCAACTAACGATGTTGCTTATGATAGTTAGATACACTACGACCGCATGATAATCTTATCTATTGCATTTCTATTAAAATCAGCATGCCCTTTCACGGTCTATGCACGGATTTTTACAGAAAAAGCACCAAGGCCGATAGACCACGTTTAGTACGTGTAGATCATTTATTCGATTATGCCACACTTTACTTCCGTCTACATATTTAAGACCTTTGCTCAGATAGGAACCGATTTGAGAGAGATCGTAACGTAGTGTCTTGTCCACGATTACCTATAAGTTACGTTGGTGTCACTTTGGCGTGCAATCGGTGCAATTAAGGAGAGAATTAGGGTGAAAGACGTGGATGAGGATCTAAGCTTAATAATTCATAGGTTTCAGACTATATCGTCTTGGTGACACTCTCACGATCGTGAGCTGTAATAGAATAACGTAAAGCTATAATAGAATTACGAGAACTGTCCGGCATCCCGCATTATCCTCCATTTCACCCTACCCTGCCTTTTACTAATCCGTAAAACCCAGTGGTAAGGTACCCGTCTACTGGGTTTTCTGTTGTGATTACAGGTTATCTGAAATAAAAATCTATATACTATCTGAGTCTGCGGTTAGAGAGTAGCGTGAAACTCCGGAGGAAACCTCCGACACAACCACGCGGGCGGTTTAAACACTAGAATACTCTAAGAGTTTGCGCTCCAGTGAGATTTATTGAGCGGCTCAACCGAATCTGAGGCGTGGAATCGAGCTTACTGGGAGTTTTGTCGCTGGTTCACTTACCCTAGCCTAGTTCAGAAGAGTCCAGCAAGAAACACAGCTAGGTCCGCCCTGGGTCGGACCTACTCTACCCGATAAGCGGCGGTACCGGGACGAATAGGGACTATATATCAGCTTGAATAATACTTATTTCTCAAAAGAAGATGTATATGTATCTGTGTTTTCATGATCGCGCGGTAGTTAACTTTGCTTATCTCCTTTTTGAGCACTGGAAAGGGGATTTCAAATGCTCAAAAGGGGGTGAACATCGTTCACCGAGTGAAAAAAGAACACCACATATACCTAATACCATTCCCGAGTTAGCTTTTATACATTACTTAATTTCGGTAAATAATTGTAACATTAGTAGTAGTACTTTAATATTTACTCTTAAACATTTACCGGCCGAATTTTATAGCAGCTTGTCTCTACTCGTATAAAATCCATGCACAATATGCACACGTTGTTTTTGTTAAGCAAGTCAACCAGAGCAGCTAATTGATCAGGTTCCAGAGGAAAACCAGTTTTAAAATGAACACCCTTTCCTAGTACAGTAGACACTGTTTCAATGTGTGGGTTTCTGTATATTGCTTACGTCAGCTTTGAACGAAAATATTAGATTGTTTGTCTCTCACGTTCCTTTTTATAATATTTCAATTATCTAAATCTAGACGTGACGGATACTGGCTCGGCTATCATTACATCTCTCCCATTCATTAATTAATTGCACTTTTATGCAAATATTAATTGATATATGTAACGGATAATAAACTCTGTGGTTCCCGATCCGATTATGCAAGTTGATTATATGTTATTGCTAGCAAAGAAGTTTTCTTAACTTAACTCGGTTTATCTTAAACACTGGATACCTAATCATTCAGACTCAGGAAATATCGTCCTGCATTTGTCTCTAGCTGTGAATGCAACGAATCCTCATATCAAAAAGGGTCGGCAGTACGCCTGTGATTGTTACTACAGGCGCATGCGTCCGTATTCCATCAGGAAACGTAAAAAACGTTTCGTGGTTGCATCTCAAAATGTTTGACTTGTTCACTCGCTAATGTTATTAACAATATATATGCTCGTCGTTCGCTCACGGAAACTTACGGAAATCGGCATTAAAATAATACAAAACCGCGCGTTGGTAGGATAGGTACTCCTGAATTTATTGCATGTGAACAACAGTGTCTACTATGCTGTTAGTACAATCAGCAGCATATAGTCAGTAACAGCTTATTACTGAGACTTATACTTACTATTATTACTAAGAATAAGGATGTGTTACGATCTCGAGCAGCAGTGAAATTAGCCAAATCTATCGAGATATTATGATGCGGCCAGTACGAGTATGAGAAGCTAATTATATTTTTATTAATATGCCTTCGAACACCTGTTTGCATGCGCAACGTCATTAAAATAGAGTGCCTAGTTAGGAGCTAATTCCATCGCCACAACAAACCACATTTCAACACGTATCTGGGTTGCCAGTAAACTTATTAAGCGCTAATTTGTACCGCCATTGTTCCCGATACCCGGTAACAAGGTTTATATCACACCTCGCGGCTAAAACGGGACGCGCTATAATAAACTAAATCGCGTTTTTATAGAAAATAACAAATTTTCTGGGCATCATCGCCAGTCCCGTTATAATCTTATGATAAAAATATTAAGAGCGTTTAATCTGTAAAAACGAATATGGGAAGTTCTTGGTTCACAAAGAAAACATATATTTATAATAAATTATTTGTATCATTTGTACTTGAATTTCCGATAATTTAATGTAATGTTATTTCTAACATTTTGAATACGAACAAAATGTTAGAAATCAAATGAATGGCAATGATAAAAATTTAGGAGCTTTTAATCTGGAAAAACGAATAAGTATGGGAATTTCTTGGTTCACAAAGAAAACATGTATTTATAATAAATTGTCTGTACTCGAATATCCGATATCTTAATGTACTTCGTATTCAAAATGTTAGAAATAACATTAAAAACTACAGAGTACATGGCACCTGCCATGCTATTCTCAACTATTCTCAACGCACCTCACCACACGTCCCTAGTATAACTTTATTACAATATTCTTTACAAGTGTGCCTTTTAGTAGATCAGGCTTGAGCTGGTTCTCGGCAAGCGTTATGAACACAAGCTATGATAGGGTCGCCCACGGCCCTCATTACGTGTGGGTGTGGGTTCCCAATTAAAGGCGCAGCGACAATGCATCGAATGAAGCCGACTCAGTGTCGCTGAAATTGCTTAGTTTACGCCGGAGTTTAGCAAACGAGAGATTTTTTTTATCTGTTGTTTATTTTATTGTTCATGAATAAAGGAAAATATAACGCCCGTCAGTTGATTTGGACGACACTCGAATTTACTCATAATGTCAAAAAATTAAGACGACCGACCGTCGATAACAATTTGGCGCTTGGCTGTACACCAAGGTAATTAAAAAGGACATAAAGAGAAAAACAAACAGTGGGTGATCGATTCGGAATGGTGAGCGCTAACCTTCCGTAATACCGGCAAAAAAAAAATACAGAATAATATTTTACGATCCACTCGACTACTCATTGTAAAATATTTCATTTTGAACACGAGGAATCGTGGTTACAGTTAATTGGTGCCCATAGTTTATTGTGCACCGGTCCATCTATTAAGTGCGGTGAAGATGATTCACGGGTCAACCGCATCAATGAAGTACCCTGACTATGATACGGATTGTAGGTACTTCCTCACAGGATAACTATTAACTTAAGTATTTTTACCTGACTGCTACAAAAGGAGTAGAATATAGGTATGTATGTATATCTATTTCTTTGGTACGCTCTTTATGCCTGTAAATCGCGCGAGTAATATACCTAGGCTACAAACTTTCTACAAAAGCAGTCGTTATTTTTTTTTTCAATATAAATTATTTCTCGCATATAAGTTGATTTTGGACGATTATTATGAAAACTGGCCTAATTAAGACCATAAACAATTAAAATAAGTATAACAAGGATTAAGGAAGCTCGTATTCGTAGTATTGTACCTACATGTACCCATATGGCCACACATTTAACGAGCCACTAAGGCAGTAGATGCATCCATTGTTCCGCCTGTATTTCAGTCCCACAGGAAATTACATTGGTTCCGTCTGCTACCAGCAAAATAGTGTTGAATGGCCATAGTACATCAATCTGAAATAAATATTTAACAACTTTGAGGTGTTTACACACATTCTAGGCTAGTTATAATATTCACGGCGCTAAACGCCAACCGACAACTTGATTTAGGGGAACCAATGCTGTTAAAGTTAATATTTTTATAGCGAATATCTATATTTATATTTATATAGATATATATCTGTGTCAAAAAGTACAAGGGGTCTGTAAGGCGATCCAAATTGTGAATAGATAGATAGAGAATAGATTGAGAATGCTGTAGTACCTTCATAACTTAACCGAAATTAATTCATATTCAATGGTTCGTTGCCTATGTCACTTTTGATAGATTAATTACTTTACGCATGATAATGTAACATAGGCTTCAAAATTTCTGCTTAAATCAGCATACTCTTTCACAGAGTATCTGCAAAGGCCCGTAGCGCACGTTTAGTATTTAGGTCATTTATTCACTTGCAGTGTTTTTATGACTAAGATATGCGGCATAAGCAGCATGCACGTAGTAATTGTAACCTCCAGGAATCCATGACTCACGTAAACAATAATAACTACCGCGACAAACACGTACCTGTCGGAATGTTAACCTTATACCGATAAACATACGAGTCACGTCAAAACCACGATTTCTACAAACAAAGAGGCACCGGTCGACCTTAGACGTTCTTACGTAACAAACAGTCAGCAACAACTTTACTATCGTGAGAACGTTTGACAAAAACTGCATTTGATCTTAGACCTTCTATAGTGCTGGATTAGGTTTTAAATTCATCGCAAGCTGGAATATCTGAAGGTGACTGGTGCGGGTGTGCACTGCGTTTTCGACGTGACCGGTTGTCATTCCATTCTGGATAGTGTATTCAATACAATACCTTCGCACAGTTGCATTAAAACTCCAAATAGAATAATTTCACACCAACACTTTTAGAAGCAAAAAGCACCTTCATTCTAAAAATTTGCTAACGAGCATTTTATTAGCAATTAGCTAATTATCAAATTTTATTTGCAATTAATGAGAGGTACCTCAATATACTCAATTATAGTGCTAATTCTATATGCTCCTTAAATGCAAAAATAAGTGCAAAAAATTGAGTTCATTATTCTCGAAACATACAGACCCCAAAGTAAAGTCACAAACTCTAATTATGAAACTAAATTTTAATGACAATATGAACTCCCAAGTCATGTTTATGAAGAACGTTTAAAGAGCGGGTTAGCAAGCCATCTAAAAATCATGTTTAGGCATTACTCGGTCTTTAACTATCTAGTTACGAGCGAATAAAATAAAGGTTCCGGTAGGGACAGTTTCAATGCCTTTTATAGCTTCAGACAGATATTATCAAGGGCTTTTACAGCGACTGTTAAAAATATTTTTTACTACCTTTTTTATTAAATATTCAGATTTTTTAGTTTATTATAATTAAGTAGATATCTATATGAAAATTGTAGTTTAAATAAAGGTAGTTGTTAAGTTTTGGTGTAAATCATCTCTAACTATCATAATGATGCCGCCTTTTTTCATTACAATACGGCCTACACTGTACTGAATATTTCGCTCGCCCTATCATACATCCTGATGTGACAGATGATAAACCGGAAGTTTTCATGAGTGTCGTGTTTTTAAGTCACGTTAGGATGACACGCAGTCTATGTACGGTGATTTTATCTAGGCACGTGCACAATTGTTCTTTTTATGTTCACAATAAAGTATTATGTCCATGGAATCTGAATGGGATGACTACTATATTGTACATTATGTTTATTGTTCAAAACGAACAATAATGGGGTTAATGGTGTTTGCCAAAAGATTAACTTTTCTTGGTTTTTATTAATCGCGTCATCAATTTCCTACAGCTTTTAACCTAGAAAAAGGTTCCTAGAATACACGTCCATTACGACGATCAATCACTGTGCTGTAATTCCATATGAGAAAAACCGGTCAAGTTCGAGTCCGACTCGCGCACTGGGGGTTCCGTACACAGATGTGTACCGGTTCCAACGCAATTAATTCAGGAACATCTCTATAGCATGGTGTAGAAATTGAACACCATGGGTACAGCGCCGACTATCGCTCTCAAATTTGAGCGACTGAATAACTTTGTACGTATGGTGATTTCTCAATAATATTTTCGTATCACGCTAACTGATTTTTTTTTCTTTATTTGAAAGAAGGTACTTTTAGCATAATCGCGTAGGAATTTATGAAACAAAAATACATGCAAAGGTGATTAAATTACAAACTTATTATAGAAATGTTTTTGATGATAAAAAAAAGAAAAGCTAGATAGAGCTATATACATATTTACTTATATTTTCCCTTTAAAATATACTTACATTGTTATCCTTGTTTTTTCCTTGGTAAACTTCGGAGATAAAGGGGGAAACAGTATTTCTTTTGACATTTTCCCTCATAAATCGGAAATGACACAACGTAAAAAAATGTTTCACAATGTGTAACTCAAGCCCTTTCATATGACACCCCATTTAACATATTCACTGGACTCAAATTTCGAACCTTTTATCTGTCATTTTTCACAGAAATTAAAAATAATATTTATAAAAAACATGTTCTATGCATGAAGGTTACCCTTCTTTATAACTGTTCCAAATTTCAAATCGATAGCGTAAGTAGTTCTTGAGATATTTAGGAATGTGACAGACAGACAACGTGAAACCATAAGGGTTCCTTTTTTACAATTTTGGTACGAAACCCTAAAAATTAATACATATAATTACTGATAAGTATTCGGTTATCTGAGATTTTGCTTCAGGTATTGATCTTGCTATTTGATTAGGCTTTAAACTAGTCTTGTAGTTTGATTGTCAAGGGGGTTTTCTACTGTGTCCAATAGTAAATACATTACAGATTATGGTCTTTTATTAATTTCTCGATATTTGAATATTCAATAAATTACCGATACCGGCGAATGAAAAATTGTAAATTGATTTTATTTTGGGCCTAATGTCCGGTACCATTCAAAAGTTTAAATACACGTAAGTATGTATGTATTTTAAAAACTCTTCATCTTACGAAAAACAATTTCAATGTTATCTGATATCAATGCTTCGTGCTTATAGGCATTTAGCAAAGAAAGAATTGTGATCCAAGACGACTTGCATTATAAATTATATACGACATGTCAAACGCACGTTTCGGAATTGGTCCTACAGCGAAAATCCCATAAGTTACATGAGTCAGTAAAGCTACAATGTATCAGAGCGTAGTAGTTCAGGTTGAATGGTTAAACAAAACAAGCACATAATAAAGCATACTGTATAAAGACTGCACCTACTCATTATACATGACCGTCTAAAGGACGCAGTGAATGCTCGTGGGACCGTATAATGGATTTGTACTGTTTACTGCACTATTGTTAATGCAAATCTGAGCTAAGTCATGCTAAGTGTGCTTAGGTAACATGGAAACTGAGATGAAAAACTCCAACAAATATCTGTAGGTAACTAGATGTTGATAAGAACAGGTTCTGGCTAAGCCGAGTGTCTACGCCATTATTTCGTGTTTTTCTAACATCCTTCTCGGCTAAAAATATTATTAACATGCCAGATGTTTCAAAGCACATAACATGGCACAACGGACCTAACTACATTTCCATAATATTTGGCGCCCGAAAACAATAACTACATACTTGGGAATCTTGGGATTTATATCTAAAGTAACATATTATGAGTTTTAAATTGGTATATTTTATTAAGTATTGTTCAAGCATCTTTATTTACTTATGGGTAAAGAGACATATCTACAATGTATTTGTTAAATTAGTGGACTTGGCATAAATTACACTCGCGAACACGCGCATACGGGTCGGTAAAATATAGTCATATTTCCTAAAATAGTGCAAACTTGTAAAGTTTTTTAATTTTTATATAATTTTACATCTAACCTGCAAAAATAACAGTTAAAAAATTAACGTTTCTAGGTTTAGATCGGACTCCTAAAACCCCATTAATTAACGGAGCGAGATATCGCAAAAATTCGGATATGATATTTTTATGATAGGATCCCGGGAGTTACTAATACTGTTGGGTATTGCGAAGAATAATATATCATATAAATAAGACTACTGTACAATATTTAGAAAAACCTATTGCGGTTATTTAATTTAGGGTGACCCAAAACTTTTGACCTCGAGTGTAATTACTCAGCGAAACTTTCACAGACCCGATTTTAGGTACATGGTATGTCAGTCCTACAAGTAAAAGAAATGTAGTTTCCATGATATTACAGTTTTGTAATATTATTATGATTAAACTACAGAGTCGATAGATATACCCAGGGTGCACAACATCATATCAGCATAACGACTTATTTCACTGATCTCAGCCGAATTAAGGGCAATTTGAGGGGCATTAAATTAAAGTTACGACTATAAAAAGGTAAAGGTTAAACTGTTATATTAGAGGTCTTAGAATCTCATTTGGGTTTAGAGATTTTGTCAAATATGGCTTCTTTAGGTTACTGATTAGAGGATCGCGGTTGTTATTTTGGGCGCAACTGAAAATATTGGATAGTTACATTTTATTCTATTTAGAGCACCTACTTTATTACACATACGTGTACACCTATCATTGCAGTAAAACTTATATTAAATTTTAAGGTTTTAGAACACAGGTACTTCAAACTCTACCCTCCTGAGGCCGCATTCAATAAAAATGTCAATGGAATTGTCTAAATTCCAACGAAACAAAGTAAATTAATATTTGACTTGACATTCCATTGAACCATTTTGTTCTTCCTATAGGAACCTGGGACTCGGGAGGCTATAGGTTGGTAAGTAATAGAAGTACATAGAGTAAATCTTAATGGCGAATAAAAATTGCTCTACGTTCCCTTAGGAAAGAACCCACTTTATAATATCAAAGCTATAAACGCCACAAAGTCCATAAAATATGAAGATAAAGAAATTTATTTAACTTTATTTATCACTCTCGCCCACAATCTCACCAAATAACTACAGCGCGAACAGCAGGGTAGTTGCGTATTTTTATCTGCGGACATCCGTATTTATTGACATTTGAAACGAACGCCATTTATGTCAATTACAATTGAATGATGGACGTTGATTTCAGAAGTTGGATAATTATTAATTACTCTTCATAACAATTAATGACAGCCAAGTCATCGAACAACGTCGTTAACACTTAAACGAGTATCGTTA